>CM038141.1:80010309-81335974 GCA_021437245.1 Aegilops speltoides
GGCGGCTTGCCGATTGGTCCCACCGTCCAAATCGCTGCGTCCTCCGGAGTTGGCGCCGTGCGCGACTCAAGTTATGCTGCAGATGGAGTGGCTCGTCGCCTCCCGATCTTGCGCCGCCTTCTGGCACGCCGAGTTCTTCCCGCTCGTGGGCGGCCTCACCTCATCTGTCCGGATGAGCGGCCGCCATGATCCGGCGCCGACAGTACCAAGGACATGCAAGGAGGTGGCGAACTTGGTGAACTACATCGCGCCATCGCGAAGTTCTCGGAGGATCGCAGTTCGGCAAGGAGTCAGATTCATGGACAACCCCTCCAATGGTAAGTAGCATCGGTTCAGGTCTCGATCTTATTTGCGTCTGTCTTCGAGCTCTAATCTTCATTGGCTTCTTCCGAGCAGAATCCCTTACGGGCGCCCGCAGCCGGCATTATAAGAGAGCCTCGCGATTATGTCCCGGATCGCGAGGCCAGCGGCGTCGACGACCCGACTTTGGGGGCGGGCGGCTGAGGCCAACGCCGGCTTGCGGGGAAGGGCAGACGGCGCCCTCGGGCCGTCGGCGACCTTCGCCAGCCGGGCTCGAGGACTCGTCGCGCGGAAGTCGCCCCGCACCGCCAGCCGAGAGTCGGCCCCTCCGGCCAAGCCGGGCGCAAGAGGCGCCACGCCTTGCCGGGAAGGCCCGCGGCAAACCAAAGAAGTTCAAGGGCGCCGCGCGCTCAGCCGGGGAGGGCGGCGCAAGGCCAACCGCTTCGAAGGGAAGTGAGAGGGCCGCCATTAATTTCTTCGTGAGTCTCCTTTGCTCCTTCATTTCTTTGTTGGGTCTTATTTGAGTCTTCTGATTTTTCCCTCCCGATCTTCTCCAGCTCCCTCTCCTTGAGAGAGCCGCCGTCCCCTCCGTTATGGGGTCGGTGGAGACATCTGCCAACACTTTCGGCGGATTGATCCCGCCGCCGACCTTCGGGAGGCGACGGAACGAAACACGCTGAGAAGCGCGATGAGGAGGAGGCCGACCTTTGGAGAAAGGCGGAGGCCGAGAAGGCGGCATGCCAACGCCCTGGCGCCTGGAGGAGGCCGAGATCGCGCCGCAGTGGCGGCATGCCGAGGAGGTCGACGTCGCCGATCGGGCGATGCTTGTCCCCAGCGGTCGTCGGCGCCCGGCTCCCGAAGTTCACAGGGCAGGCCGGGAGAGTCGGCACCGCGAACCCTCTCGGAGGAGGGCGGCGACGCGCTCAAAGTTCCGGATACTCACGCCGCCTCGCCGCCTCCGTCTTTCGAGGTCCGCATGGCAAACAGCAGGTGGACCCGCGAGAGATCCTCCGATTGCGGACGACAACGAGGTAGCTGCTGCTTTCTTCAGGTCGCGTGCCCGCCGCCGCCGCTTGAGAGGACGAGTTCAGCGCCATGAGCTTCGGAGAATAAGCGCTGCAAGTTGGCGAATCTGACGCCGAGGCCACCAGCGCCACGCCCACCGGCTGCTGCGGGAGGCGGCACTGCCCATCGAACCGAGCCCTCTGGACGCCCGATGGAAGCTGCGAGGAGGGCGACGCCCAACTTTCGCACCAGGCGCGTCGCCTCGCGGACCTCCGTCCGGGTATGTTTCATTTCCTTTTTTTAGTTTTCTGTTTTACGTGAGGCGGCGCGGCAACAGACTTGGGTGTAGTCCCGAGTTCGGGCGGCTGGCGGCGGCTCGGAACTCCTCCGTGAGCTCCGAGGACTGACTTTGCTCGCCGCTTCGGCCGAGGAATACCACAATCTCGCGCCCTTTGCCTTCAACCGCAACGCTGAGGAGCTGCGAAGGCGGACCACCGATCCGACGGAAAGCCGAGGTGAGTTACTTCTTCTTTCTTCAAGGCCTTGGTGCACCAAGGGCTGTAGTCCCTGAGATTCGGGCCGACGTTGGCAGTGGGCCGATCTCTCCGGGCGATCTATCTTCCTCCTTCTTCTTTCAGCTGGCATGGCCTACCATGGCTGTAATCCCGAGACTCGGCCGACCTAAGGCGATCGGGCGGATCTCAGCGATTTCTTCCTTCTTGGCGACTTTCTTGTCTTTTTCTTTGATCTTAAGGCGCCAATGCCGCCCTCCAGGAGCAGCTAGGCGAGGCCAACACCGCTCGCCGCGCCAAGGAGGAGGAGTGCGACAAGCTCGCCCAAGAGCGTGATCTGCTGGCGACGCAGCTGGCCGAGCAGAAAGAGTTGCTTCGGAAGGCGCAGGACGACGCCAAGTCGCGGGAAGATGCCCTCATAGCCGAGTTCGAAGTCGAGCGCTCCGCCTGGACCGACCGGGAGGCGATGCTGACCTCTGGCTACCACGAGCTCGAGGACATCGTCGATGGTAAGTCTTTTTCTCTTCTTTGGTCTTCCGACTGCTGTGTCCGGCTGATTTCTGATTTTTGACTCTCTTTTCTTCGCTTTTGGCGAACTTCTTTCCCGCCATTCGAGAGCCATCCCTCAGCCATCGAGGCCGAGGAGCTGGCGGGCGAAAGGGCGGCGGATTGCTGCCAACGCCCCAGACCATGAGGCGAACAGCTTCGAGCATCGGGCTACGCTCGCCCCGCTGCTCATCGCTCTTCGCCCGCCTTCAACGCCACGGTGCCCAAGTGGTTGCCGCCTGGGCCAGAAGTGCCGACTCTTCAGACCGCTAACCGGCCGCTGACCTGGCGTTGGAGGTCGCCGCCCGGTCGCTTTGAGGCTTGGAGGGGCTCCTCGGCTCGGCTGGAGCGCCGCCGAGCCTTGGAGTTCGTCAAAGGGTGGTATCCGGCTGGACTCAGACCGTCGTCCGCATTCGATCAGAGGCCTAGGCCGAAATGGAGGCGTGGAAGCGCCCTTGCGATACTAACAGCGCCATCGCGCAAGTACGGACACCAGTGTCTTTGTGACCAAGCGGACCGAAGGCGGCGAGGAGGCACCACCGGAGTGGTTCGGGATGCACCCGGAGTACAAGGAGGACTCGGCGGAGGTGATCGGCTCCAGCGCCGAGGAGGAAGACGAGTCGGAGGACGGAAGCGAGGAGGAGGCGCCAGAAGATGAGACAGGCGGCCAGCCTCAGCCCGATCGCGCCTCCAACAACGAGCCGCACTGGGGAAAAGCGACCGTGCGCTGGAGGCGCACTGCTTGAGACCGTAACCAACTGCCCCGGCATCCGCCGCCGCCGTCACCTCCAATCCTCCGGCTCCGGAGGCCACCTCCTAGAGCGCTTCTGCTTATCTGTCTTTATTTCCTTTGCAAGACTTGTTAGTTTTGAACAATTCCACCCACTGGGTGTAACCTGAATGCTTATTCAGAGACTCAGCCGATGGCCTTATGTAAATATATATCTAATTTCCGTCTTTGCTTGCTTATTTACTCCTCAGACTTTTTCCTTTGACGTCTTCCCTTAGTTGCCGTCTTGCCGGCCGAGCAGCCGCTCTGCAGACTGTCGCCAGGTCAAGTGCTCGGCTACTTTTAGGAAGGCAAGTACTTAGTCGTTTAGAGCTCATCAGCAAAATCGGCTGGAAGGTGACAGGCCGACTATTCAAGAGTCGGCTGTCCTTGATAAGAATTGAAACGGCGAGCCGACTGCTCATGAGTCGGCCCGGTGGGGGGAGGCTGGTAGCCGGCTTGGGCTATGCGTAGCTCTTAGGTCCTTAGCCGTTTTTCATGTGTGCACTCGTTCTTGCCTGTACCCTGCTTACCGACAGCCGCTCTGCGAGCTGCGGCTTTTGGAAGGAGACGGCTTTGAGCACGGCACATTACTTGTCTGACTGCAGGGAGCATTTCATAGCGCAAGACGGCAAGTCCCCGGGCCGACTTAGTCGGACCCGGTGCCAAGCCGTATGATAAAAATGGAATAGCATATTCGGAAGCGTAGTTCTTATCATACAGATAATCAAAAAGGCAGTCCCCGAGCTCGTCCCAGGGTGCCTAAGGTCTTAGTATTTTAATACAAAGAGGGTAGCGCGATACATACTGCATCAACTGTAAAATCTTTGAAGAAGATTCGCATTCCACGGGCGCTCTGTTTCTTTGCCGGAGTCGTCCCTCTTGCGCTCTCGAGGCTTCTGAGCATCGATCAGATAGTAGGCATCATTCCCTAGCACCTTGCTGATGATGAAGGACCTTTCCTAAGGTGCCGAAACAACTTGTCTTTGGCCGCTGTTCTCTCGAATCAGCGAGGAGCACAAGGTCGCCCTCTTGGAATGATCTTGGCTTGACCTTGCGGTTGTAGTATCATGCGCAGAACTCTGCGGTAGATGCGGACCGGCGAGTGCCAACAATGGGCCTTCTTCCAGCAGATTGACGCCGTCTTGGCGTGCCATCGGCTTCCTCCTCGGTGTACATGGAGACTCGCCGAGAGTCGAACTCTATATCCGTCGGGATGACGGCTTCAGCACCGTGAGCGAGGAAGAAAGGCGTGAAGCCGTTGATTTGTTTGGGGTTGTACGCAACTCCAAAGGACGGCAGTAGCTCGACTCCAACTTGAGCCGCCGAAGCGCCGAAAGTGGTTCGACCAATCGAGGCTTGATGCCGAGACAAGATGAGGCCGTTGGTTCGTTCCACCTGGCCGTTTGACTGCGGATGAGCAACGGACGCTAAGTCGATCGGATGCCCTCACGTCAGCGGTAAACGAGCCAAGGCGCCTTTGGCAAAGTTGGTGCCGTTGTCGGTGATGATGCTGTGCGGTATGCCGTACCGTACTGTGATGTCGGCAATGAAGGTTACTGCAGTAGGTCCGTTTAATTTCTTGATAGGCCTTGCTTCCACCCACTTGGTGAATTTGTCCACTGCGACAAGCAAATGGGTTAGGCCGCCTCGGGCCGTCTTCAATGGTCCCACCATGTCCAGGCCCCAAACTGCGAAGGGCGAGGCAATGGGGATTGTCTTCAGCGGAAGCTTCGTGAAGGGCTTGGGCGGAACATCTGGCACCCCTTGCATTTCTGAACTAGCTCTTTAGCTTCTTCCGTAAGCGCATCGGCCAAAAGAAACCGTGCTAAAAGGCTTTGGCCACGAAGTGCCCTGAAGCTGCATGGTGACCCACTTTCATACGATGGATGTCTTTGAGGATCGCTTGGCCTTGCTCGACTCTCAGCTGGTAAACACAGTGACCTGCGCTGACTAGCTCTCTGTTGACTATGGTATATCTTTTGCTGCTCGGTGCTGCACTTGACGAGCCGAGGGTCTCGTCTGCTGGTAATTCTTTGTTCACTAGGAACTTGAGGATGGGCTTGTGCCCACAGAAAGTCTTATTATCTCTTCAATGCTACCACGATGACTTGGACAAGGGTGGCTGGGCTGGGAGGCGGCGGGTTGGAGTCTGCCGCCGCTTTTGGATTGAGGAATCTCTTGGCCGGTCAGGGCAGCTCCGGGCCGACCGCGAGTCCCGGGCAGGCTCGAAGTCCCCGGTCGTGGCGCAGTCCCCGGGCTAGGCTCTGAAGTCCCCGGGCCGACTGGCGCAGTCCCCGGGCTTGTTTCGACTGTAGCTTTCTTGAGGTTGCTTGCTGGGGCCTTGGAGTCGGATCTGACTATTTCCGGCGGAGCCGGCATGAAGATGGAGTCCGATTCTGGTGAGGGCTTGATAGACGGCTTGAGGAGGCGCTGAAGGGTGACGCCAGAAGGTATCGTTTGGCGAGTGGAGCCGACTCATGCCAAGGCGTCTGCTTGATCGTTGTCGTTTCTTGGTACGTGAAGGAATTCGCACCCCTCAAAGTATCCGCTGAGTTGCTGCACCAGGAAGCGGTAGCTTGCCATGTTTGCGTCTTTGGCGTCCCAGTCGCCGGATGATTGCTGAACCACCAAGTCGGATTCGCCGCCTTACGGAGATCCGGCGAATGCGGTTCTTTGGCAAGCGGAGCCCATGGATGGCGCTTCATATTGGCGGCGTTGTTGGAGGCAGCGAAGTGGATTTGCAGACGTGCTTGAGCTTGTCGCCCTTGGGGAGGTGAGGACGCCGCGGCTCCAAGGCGGTCGCGCATCTTGGAGCCGTCAAAATGCATCCGTAATGAGTGGGTCGGTGGCGGCGATTCTTGAGTCTCGGCCCGGTCGACAAAGAAGTCGGCGGCGCCTGCGACTTGATGGCGGTCTGCGAGGTTGATAGTAGATGGTGTAAGGGGCTAGATCGATAGCCCACTTGGCCTTTCGGCGGGCGTCTCGGCTTCAATGATCTCGGCGAGTGGGGCGGTGCAAACCCGGTGATTGGATGCTCTTGAAAATAGGGTTTCAGCTTCTTGGCGGCAAAAATGCGCCGTAACACATCTTGGTTGTGAGGGTAGTTTTGCTTGGAGGTCGACAATACCTCGCTCGGGTAATATACGGTCTCGGACGGGGCGTATGCCTTCCTCCTGCGCTCGACTACAATGGTATCTTGACTACCGGCTGGTGGCGGCGATGTACAAGAGCATGGGCTCTTTGGGAGTCGAACCGCCAACACACGAAGTGAGTTGACATCTTCTTTAGTTGGAGAAATGCCTCATCGCCTTGTGGTTCCACTCAAAAAGGTGGTCTTCTTCATCAGTTGATACAAAGGCAAAGCTTTCTGCTTGACCATTGATAAATCGGCTTATGGATGCAGACAGCGGTGAACCACGCACATCCAACGATCGGTGGGTACCTCCATTCTCTCAATGGCCTTGATCTTCACGGGGTTGCACTCTATGCCGCGTTCGGAGACCAGGAAGCCAAGGAGCTGGCCGGCTGGGACTCTGAACACGCACTTCTCGGGGTTGAGCTTGATCTGGAATCGGCGCAAATTTTCAAAGGTCTCTTTGAGGTCTTCCAACAGCGTCCCGCGCTTTTCCGTCTTCACCACCACATCATCCACATAGATGTGGGCGTTCCTGCCGAGTTGCTTGAGGAGGCACTTCTGCATGCAACGCTGAAAGGTGGCGCCGGCATTCCTCAAGCCGAACATCATTGTCGCAGTGGCGAAGGCTCCAAATGGGCGTGATGAATGCGGTCTTGATCTATCTGCTGGATTCACTTGATCTGGTGATATCACGAGTGCTGGCGTCTAGAAACTCAACAGCTCGCATCCGGCTGTGGAGTCTCTCACCTGATCAATTCTTGGCAGAGCAAATGGGTCCTTCGGGCAGGCTTTATTGAGGCTTGTGTAGTCGATACACATCCGCCACTGCTTGTTCTTCTTTAATACCAGTACTGGGTTTGCTAGCCACTCCGGAAAAAACACTTCCATGATGAATCCGGCTGCCAGGAGTCGGGCTATCTCTTCTCCGACAACTCTTCTCTTCTCTTCTGACAGGCGGCGCAAGGGCTGCCTGACGGGCTTCACATCCGGCCTGACGTGTAATTTGTGCTCGGCGAATTCCGTCGGTACACCCGGCATGTCCTTGGGGACCATGCGAAGATGTCGATTCTCACGGAGAAATCGGCGAGCTCGCCTTCCTATTTGCTGTCAAGGCCTGTGCCTATGCGGTGTATCTCTCTGGGTGCTCGGGTCAAGGGTATCTTCTTGGTTTCTTTAGCGGCTTGAATGATCCTTACGCCTCCGACTCCTTGGGGTGGGCGACATCTGGCTGCTTTCCAGCCATCGCCTTGCGACCGGTCAGAGGCGCTTCTCGGCTGTGATCACCAAAGACTTCGGCCAGCCGACTGCTCTCGGCCGCGCCAAAACGACTTCCGGTAGTCGCCGGCAATGGTGAAATCCCTTGGAACTCGGCATTTTCTTCTTGAGGTAGGCGTAGTGGGGAACGCCATGAATTTGGCCAAGGCAGGCCGGCCAAGCGGTCGTGGTATCGCTCTCAAGTCCACCACCTCGAACCAGACCGGCTCGGCGGAAGTGATCTTTGTCTCCGAAGGGCGTCTATCAGGATCTTGCCGATTAAGCGGCGGGAGAGGCGGGTACAATTCCATGGAATCTTGTGCGGCTGCTCTGCGCTGCCTCGCCGGATTCGGCGTCTCCATAGTGTCTTTATGCAGGATGTTTATCTGCTGCCTCCGTCTATCGAGAACCCGCAAAAGCGGGCGGCCTGCCTATCGGTAGTAAGGTCGCACCTAAGACCAGGCGTAGGAGCGGACTCGGCATCACCTGCGGGTGATCCGCCCAACTCCATCGATAGGCTTCTCGGACGATTGCATGAACTCTGGAGCATCTGTTGCTACGCGTTTACTTCTTCTTTGTTGTTGGCCTTTGCTGCGCGGTCATCCGCCACCTTTGGTGAACACTGCGTAGGCTCCATGCTCTTCGGGAACTTCGTCTTGGACCCGCGCCGTGGCGAGCCGCCCGGCTCGAGGCGGCGGGCGGGCGGTGACCTCTTGGCGGCGGAGGTGAGCCGTCTCCTTGGCGATTCTGGCCAGCCGGTGGCACTTTCTTGTGGTGTGGTTGAAGGCTTGGCGCATTTGTGGAACTTACAAGGACCATCAAAAGTCTGCTCATAGGAGAAAGCTGGCAACCAATTGGACTTGCCACCTTTACGCGCGGCAGCGGAAGCTGCCCTCGATTCTTGATCTTCTCTTGCTGCGACACCCATTTGTTGGAAGTCGGTGTGGGAATATGAGCTTGTTATCGCTTTGCTGTTGTAACGGCTGGCATCTCCAGCCGGGGTTAGAGCACTGGGAGTCACTTTGCTAGCGCTGGCTTGAATCTCGCCTTCATTGGCGAGTCGGCCGTGGCGTGCTTATCGCTATGACTAGCGATTCGTCAAGGGTTTTGACTCGTCGTGAGGAGCTTGTGCTTGAGGAGGTTCCTGTCGGCACCGGCGATGAAGTACTCGATGGCCTGCACCTCGTGCACGCCCTCGGAGGAGTTCGAAGTTCGCCCGGTAGCGTGAGGTAAGTCGCGTTGATTCTTCGAGGGCCTTACGCACAAGGAGAGTGGCGCGGCTTGGGGGTCGCTTATGCGTCTTTGGTGAAGTTACGAATGAAGGCTTCGCTGAAATCGACCGAGCTATTGATGCTGCGGGGCTTTAGGCTGTTCAGCCATGTCCGGGCCGTGCCCTGGAGCATGAGAGGAACATACTTCACGGCAACTTCGCTTGTTGCCGTTTGCTATGTATTGGTTGTAGAGTAGTCTATCGGCCAATCCTCCGCTTCACGGGCGGTGTACTTCGGCGTGTCTCGGGGGAGCGTGAACCCTTTGGGGAATGGCTTGTCTCTGATGCGGGGCCCAAAGCAAGGCGGACCCAACTCATCCTCTTCTTCCAGCGCTAGGGATCGGTGAAGTCGGTCGATCCGATGGCGGGCGTCATTCTCTCCGACTCCCTCTCGGCGGCCAAGGCGACCTCCGAGAGTCGGATGCTCAACAGGTGGCGGAGAAACTCGCCGCTCTCTTCGGGGCGGGGGAGGCAGATAGTCGTCCCGTCGTTCCACTGCTCTTGGGCGGCCGTCTTGGTCGCGCTCGATGGTGAGGCGAGTCCGGCTGTGACTGACAGCCGGCTCCTTCTCTTTCCTTCCGCGAACTCCGCCAGTCGGCGTCCGGGAGGTCGCGCCTTGATCGCGGCGAGGGGGTAAGTCGTCGTTCGGCTGCTGCAGCGCATCTCCGCGGCCGCCTGCCGCGTTTTGCGCTGCAACCGCGTCGAGGAGCTGCTGGACTCGCTCCGTCATCACACGGCGCTCTTCGCCTTAAATGTTCTTCAGCTCTTGATGCGCCGCTGGCGCGCGGATGTTCTCCACGAGGTAGCGTAAGCAGGCGTTTACCGCCCAACCGTCGGCGATGGCTGCGCCGCGCTGCTGGACCGCACCTAGATGGCTCGGCCCAGTTGGAGCCGGCGAGCCGCCTACAGCGCGATCCATCTCGCGCTGGTATGCTTTTGACAAGCGTCTCATGCTTGCCAACTTCTTGGCGCCTTCGATGATTTGAAGGCGGCGTTCTTCCAGCGTCTCAGCGTCCGCGTCCTCTGGAATGGGCGCGGCTAGGTCTTGCAGGGCCGCTGGCAGTGGGTCCCGGGCGTCCTCGCCGGAGTGCTCGCTGTGGCTGATGACGGGCACCTCCGTGACGGCACTTCTGCCACTCTCCTCATACGGAAGCGGCTCGTCGTAGACCACCACGTTGGTGGGGAAGATATCGAGCGACACAGCGTCGGAGTCGACCAGCATCGGGTCAGAGGAGCCTACGGACTCCAAATCTACGGCAGGCTCGCCGGCGAAGTGGAGTTGGTCGAGGAGGCCCGCGAGAAGGTTCTCGGGGCCACCCATGCCTGCACCTGGTGCAGGCTCGTCGGAGAGGCACACCTCGCTGATGAGTTCGGTGAGGCCGCTCGCAGCGCAGGCGGCTTCAGCGCCGCGCAATGTGTTGATGCAGACTCCATCTGGCGAGCCGGGCTGGCTGTGCTCGCCGGGGAGGAAAAGGGTTCCCGTCCAGAACAGATCTCCGGACGATGGTGCACCTCACCCCATGGTGGGCGCCAAATGTCGGGGGTTGGATGCGACATATGCCAACGGGTGGCTTATCATGGTGGGGGCGAGTAGAACGCCGCCGGTGCCCGAAAGCAGGATGAGGCTTGAACATGCACGCCGGCGAATCTTACCCAACCGGGGCTCTCGGGAGATAACACCCCATCGCTGCTGCTCTGGGGTCTCCGCATGATCACTCTGGTGAGATGGTTACAAAGGTGCTCCTAGAGCTGTATCGAGAGGCAGAAGGGAGCAAGGCTAGCTCTCTCCCCTGCTTGCTATGTGTCTAAATCTATCCAAGGCCGAACCCTTTGCATGGGTGTCCCAGGGGGTTTATATAGGCCTACCCCCCGGGGGTACAATAGTAATCTGACTGGGCATGGCCCCCAACCGTCTGTCTCTCACGCCGCTGTCCCTCTGCCGGCCAGGGGCCCGGCCGTTGGTGGGTCCATGGACATCTGTAACACTGCACAACACTCGATGGCGGGCTCGGTCATGGGGTCGTGGGAATAGTGCCGCCGTCTGCCAGGCGATCACTGTCGCCACTCCCCGTCCAATCTGGTTTATGGCTTGCAGGGCCCAGGCGAGGAGGCGGCCGACTCTGGGGAGGCCGACTCCCACAGGGCCGACTCTAGGCGCTCCGGCCGTCTTCTACTCTCCCACTGACAAGGGGCCGGGCGATCTTCGGGCCGTACAAGCCACCGTCGTGGGCACAGTGCCTCGCGCACTATGGCTGAGGTCAGGGGGGCATGGCAACAGTGCCGCGCCTCACCGGAGATCTCCCGGCGATATGGCTCACTATAGCCAGGCCCTCCCCTCGTGGGTCAGAGGGGACGGCCACGTCGGGGCCGTACCCTGCATTGGTCTTCGAGAAAGGTCGCTGGCCGACTCCCATAGTCGGCCCCCCGAAGGTCGTAAGCCCAGAGTCAGCTCGCTTCAGAGTCGCCGTCTGGGACTCGGCCTCAAGGTCGCTAGCTGGGACTCGGCCTCCCCGAAGGTCGCCAGCTGGGATGCGGTCAGAGGGGCGCGGCCTGCCCCGATGTCATGAAAGATCCTGGGTCCCGGGTCGGCCTACCCGTGGCCCATTACTCCGACACTTATGTAGGAAGGAAATGTTGTTTCGTATGCCTCACGACAACTGAAGCCACACGAGTTGAACTATGCCACACATGATTTGGAGTTAGCAGCCGTAGTGCATGCACTAAAGACCTGGAGACATTAGCTTATTGGAAACCATTGTGATGTGTACACGGATCATAAGAGCTTGAAGTACATTTTCACACAGAAGGAGTTGAACCTCAGGCAGAGGAGATGGTTGGAACTTATAAAGGATTACGACATGAAGCTACACTATCATCCAGGAAAAGCCAATGTCGTAGCAGACGCTTTGAGCGGAAGAGTTATGCTAATGTTCTTGTGAGCAATGGAATGCCAAAGGAGTTAGCTGCAGAGATCATGGAACTTCGATTGGAGATTGTTCCAAGAGGTTTTCTTGCAACAATGGAAGTTCAGTCGACACTGTTGGATAAGATTCGAGAAGCTCAGAAGGAAGACAAAGAGATTGTTGAGATAAGAGAGAGGATGGGCGAAGGTAAAGCCAAAGGTTTCCGCGAGGATGAGCACGATACCTTGTGGTTTGTGGACCGAATTTATGTACCTAACAATTCAGAGATCAGGAAGTTGATACTTCAGGAGGCCCATGACACACCATACTCGATTCACCCCGGAAACACCAAGATGTATTTGGATTTGAAGGAACATTTCTGGTGGACTGGAATGAAGAAGGATATTGCCGAGTATGTAGCTGTATGTGATGTATGTCAGAGAGTAAAGGCAGAACATCAGAAGCCAGCAGGACTGTTACAGCCTATGCCAATACCTGAATGGAAGTGGGACAAACTTGGTATGGACTTTATTACCGGATTACCGAGAACCAAGGCAGGATATGATTCTATATGGGTAGTTGTGGATCGATTGACTAACGTAGCTCACTTCATCCTGGTGAAAACAACGTATACAAGTGCAAAGCTGGCCAAGATATATATGACCAGGATCGTATGTTTACATGGAGTTCCGAGGAGCATCGTATCAGAGAGAGGAACCCAGTTTACTTCAAAGTTTTGGCATCAGTTACACCAGACTTTGGGAACCCGATTGGAGTTCAAGGTCAGCTTTTCAGCAGCATGACGGATGGGCGGGACAGAGAGAGTCAATCAGATTCTGGAGGACATGTTGAGAGCCTGTGCGCTAGATTATGGATCTAGTTGGGATGACAATTTGCCATACGCAGAGTTTTCTTATAACAACAGTTACCAAGCCAGTTTGAAGATGGCACCATTCGAAGCTCTGTATGGACGCAGATGTAGAACACCATTGATGTGGGACGAGGTAGGAGACTGAGGGAGTCCTGGACTAGGGGGTGTCCGGACAGCCGGACTATCATCGTCCGCCGGACTCCAAGACTACGAAGATACAAGATTGAAGACTCCGTCCCGTGTCCGGATGGGACTTTCCTTGGCGTGGAAGGCAAGCTTGGCAATACGGATATGTAGATCTCCTACCGTTGTAACCGACTCTGTGTAACCCTAGCCTTCTCCGGTGTCTATATAAACCAGAGTGCTTTAGTCCGTAGGACAACATACATTACAACAATCATGCCATAGGCTAGCTTTAGGGTTTAGCCTCCTTGATCTTGTGGTAGATCCACTCTTGTACTACCCATATCATCAATATTAATCAAGCAGGACGTAGGGTTTTACCTCCATCGAGAGGGCCGAACACAGGTAAAACATTGTGTCTCTTGTCTCCTGTTACCATCCGCCTCGGCCGCACGATTCGGGACCCCCTACCCGAGATCCGCCGGTTTTGACACCGACATTGGTGCTTTCATTGAGAGTTCCTCTGTGTCGTCACCGATAGGAAGGATGCCTCCACCCGTCTTCAAGGACGGTATTTTTGCCGAAGAGGCCTTGGACGCCGGCCAAACTATCCGGCTAGGCGGTTTTCTTTTGACCGCCTGTCCGGCCACTGCTTCGACAATGACTTCTCAAGTCGTCAAAAGCAATCTCCACGTCAGCTCAGAATTCACCGAGCAGCTGGATCTGATAGAGCTCTCGTTTGTCAACAAACTCTTGGATCGCATCGCCGCCCTGGGAGTCGCTACGGACTACAACCAGATTGGGTTTATAACCGATCTGAGAGAGATCAACTCTCCCCAGGTCACCCACCACATCGCTGTGGTAGAGGAACAATGCGGCGATCTTCCTCCTGTATTAAAAACTAGACATGTCTGGGCTCCCAAACCCCCCACGCCGGATTTCCGCGGGGGAACGGACTCTGATCCAGCGCTGAACTTAAAGTCAGGCATCGAACCGGACTCGTTGGACAACGTCCAGCAATCCAGGCTTCCAAAACTGGAAACTTCACGACCTTTAAGCCCCAAGATGGGTAGGGATCCGGATTTCATTCCACCCACCCGCCCAGACATATGTGATCTATCTCTCATACGGCAAGAGCCGCTGAAGCGATACATCACTCTTGGGCGATTCCTCCTGGTTATGGGCGGGATAAAGGACTGCTGAGAGGAAAGCATAATCTCAATCTTTGCAATAATTGCATGGACAAGGGAATATTGAGCGCCATCGGCCGTCGTAAAAATCACGCTTCACCGATCTGGCGTCCATAATGCGAAAATCTTGTGCGATGGAAGTTTCCGAAAACCGAAAACCAGTTTTGGGACAATCCGGCCCGAATACAACCCTAGTGCGCAACAAAAGGGTGCATTATACTCGGGCCCCGGATACAAAAACCAAAAACAAAAACCCTTAGAGGGCGCGGAACCGTCTTTGGAGGGATGGCTCAATGGACCCTGTAAGCTTCATAATCTGAGAGGAGCCGTCCCAACACATAGCCTTCGAGCATGTTGGATATTACGGCGGTGGCCAAAAGTGGCGAGGAGCTTCTAGCCCGGAAAACCACTCCAACAATACCGATGACGGTATCAACAGTCTTGAGACCTTTGCATCAAACAATATCACAACGAACAATCCGCGGCCTCGCCGAAGTCTACCAAGTAGCAACAACAAATCCATGGGCGACACAGCCATCACCTTCAGCGCCAGTGATGAACCTAAATTACGAACAGCCCGAGCACCGGCCCGACTGGTGCTTAGTCCCATAGTGGGCGGCTTTTCGACTTACAAAGGTCCTCATGGATGGCGGCAGCGGACTAAACCTCATCTACGAGGAAACTCTTCGAAAAATGGAAATAGATTGGAGCCGTATTGAGCGAAGCAGCACAACCTTCAAAGGAATAATCCCTAGCCGGGAAGCGCGCTGCACCAGAAAAATCACACTCGATGTGGTGTTCGGCTCGCCGGACAATTATAGATCCGAAGAAGTCACGTTCCAAGTGGCCCCGTTCAACAGCGGATATCACGCTATATTAGGACGAGAGGCATTCACAATTTTTCAAGTCGTACCCCATTACGGGTATATGAAGCTCAAAATGCCTGGGCCCAACGGAATAATCACTCTCGCTAGTGATCCGGACATAGCACTTCGCACCGAAAACAAGACAGCCGCACTAGCCCTGGAGGCACTATCCGAGGCCCTAGCAGCAGAAGAACTTACCGCGCTGCGCTCTACGGTAAACAGGGACGATGTGATACTTGATAAAAGATCCAAGTCCACCTCGTTCAAACCAGCAGATGAAATAGTGAAATTCCAGGTCCACCCAACGGACCCAACAAAGACGGCCTCCATTGGGGCACAATTAAACCCCGAGGTAGACGCCACACATGCGAATTCCCGGAAAATTGGGACATTTTCGCCTGGCATCCTTCGGACATGCCCGGAATCCCACGCAGATTGGCAGAACACAGCCTAAACATCCTAAAAGGATTCAAGCCGGTCAAATAGGCTCTTCGATGATTTTCTGAGCCAAAAAGACAGGCAATGGGACAAGAGCTAGCCAAGCTATTGGAGGCCCGGATTGGCTAGCAGACCTGGTAATGGTACCAAAGAAGGACAAATCCTGGCGCCTATGCGTCGATTTTAAAGACCTCAATAAGGCTTGCCCAAAGGATCCCTTCCCCCTCCCCCGCATCGATCAAATTATCGATGCTACCGCAAACACGATTCATTGTGCTTCCTCGGCGCATACTCGGCTACCATCAAATCAAGATGGCGAAGCAGACCAAGCATAGCGGCATTCATCACTCCATACGGACCATTCGCTTCAACACAATGCCCTTCGGACTTAAAACGCCGGTGCAACATATCGGCGCATGATTCAAATATGTCGGCTACCTAGATCGGCAAAACAATTGAAGCATCGTGAGCGACATAGTCGTCAAAACAAAAACACGTCGAAACTCTAGTAGGCGATTTGAGGCTCACGTTCGACAACCTCGAGCATATGACATCAAGCTGAATCCGGAAAAATGTGTTTTCGCGTACCCGGCGGAAAGCTCTTTGGGCTTCATTGTATCCGGTAGAGGAATTTAAGCAAACCCGGCTAAAATCCGAGCTCTGTCACAGTTGGACATTCCAAAAGACCTCAAACAAATACAAAAATTGACAGGATGCGTGGCAGCCTAAGCCGTTTTATCTCCCGCTTGGGAGAAAAGGGACTGCGCCTTTATCGCCTCCTTAGGCGCACCGAACACTTTGAGTGGACGGAGGCTGCCACTGCCGAACTCGAAGAAATAAAGGCCATATTGGCAACAAATCCGGTCCTAGCCGCGCCAAATCTAGGCGAACCTATGTTGTTATACATCGCAGCAACACATCAAGTTGTAAGTGCGGTACTCGTTGTTGAACGAGAGACAGAAGGGCATAAATTCCCTCTTCAAAAACCAGTGCACTACGTATCCACTGTGTTAACACCCTGCAAGTCCCGTTACCCGCACTATCAAAAGATAGCCTACGCGGTGTTCATGGCATCCCGGAAGCTCCGACACTACTTTCAGGAGTGTTCGATAACAGTGGCCTCCGAGGTACCACTCAATGACATTATAAACAACCGCGATGCAACGGGCAGGATTGCAAAATGGGCCATTGAGCTCCTACCATTCTATATAACCTACAAGCCTCGGCGAGCTATAAAGTCACAAGTTTTGGCTGACTTCGTCGCTGAATGGACAGAGGACGAACTCCCTAAAGAGTACGGCGCATACTCCAATTGGACTATGCACTTGACGGCTCCAAAATGTTGGCGGATGGGGGCTGGTGTCGTCTGGCGTCCCCAACCGAGGACACAATCAATCGTACTTCAAATAATGTACACGGACTCCAACAACGCAGCGAATCTGAGGCCCTCCTACATGGTATCTGGATGGCAATCTCCATGGGCATTCAACGCCTAGAGGTGTGAGGATTCAAACCTTGCAATATCCCAAATAAGCGGAGACTTTGGCGCCAAGGATCCGAAAATGGCAGCATATCGCAGCGCTGTCCTAAAATGTCGGCTCGGTTTGAAGGACTTGAATTCCATCACATAGCCGAGAAAATAACCAAGCAGCCGACGTCTTGTACGCATCGGCGCAAAAGCGTGACGCTGTCCTCAAATATCTTCTGGAGCGGCTCTTCAAGCCATCCGTCTTTGTGGGAAGGGAATCCGGAAATGACAAACCGGAAACAACCGCGCCAACAGGCGATTCAGCCGATGACATAACACCTTCAGCCCACGACATAATGGCGTAATTGCCCGTGGGCAGAACCATTCCTAGCCTATTTGCTTAGGCAGGAACTTCCGAAGAGGCGAAATGAGGCCCGCTGCATAGTCCGCGATCGAAAGCCTACAAGGTCTATGAGGAGAACTTTATAAGAAAAGTACAACCGAGTCCTTCAAAGGTGTATCTCCGAAGAGGAAGGGCGAAACCTCTGGCTGAAATTCATGCGGACTAGGCGGACACCACGCAGCAGCCGGGCCCTTGTAGGAAAGGCATTCCGACAGGATTTTATTGGCGGCGGCGGGCGGATGCCGGGACTTAGTCTAGAGATCGTCGGTTGTCGACTCTTTGCTAATCAGAGCCATATGCCACCCACCGCCCTCAAAACTATACCCATTACCTGGCCGTTCGCGGTCTGGGGGCTTGCTATGGTTGGACCGCTTAAAGGGGGAACCCACAAGCAAAGGTACCTATTGGTCATGGTGGATAAATTCACCAAATGGATAGAGGCCAAACCAGTCAAAACCGCAGAGTCCGGACTAGTGATAGACTTTAGATCCGGGGTCGTACACCGTTACGGTGTCCCCCATAGCATCATCAACGGCACGAACTTCACGGCCGATGAAGTTAAGTCATGGTGCAAAAACATGGGCATTAAGCTCGACTACGCCTCAGTCTATCACCCTCAAACCAACGGTCAAGTGGAACGAGCAAATGGTCTAATAACGAGCGGCATTAAACCCAGACTAGTGCAGTCACTTACAAAATCAGACACACACTGGGTAGAGGAGCTCGACTCCGTACTCTGGGGGCTGCGGACAACGCCCAACCGTACTACCGGATTTACACCATTCTTCATTGTATATGGCGCAGAGGCAGTTCTGCCCTGCGACATCATTCACGACTCACCTCGAGTGCGCATGTACGAGGAATGAGAAGCCGAGCTAGATCGGCAGGACAGCTTGGACGCATTGGAGGAGGAACGCGACGTCGCCAAGGCTCGTTCCGCATTTTATCAGCAGCAGGCTCGAAGATATCAAAGCAGAGAAGTACGGGCCAAGACTTACAGCGTTGGCGAACTAGTTCTCGCTGCCGGACAAGAAAAAGGACAAGCTCAAGCCCAAATGGGAGGGTCCCTTCATCATCGACCAAGTCTGTTGGCGGGCGTACCGTCTATTTAAATCGTCGGACAACCGACTCGAGCCGAACCCATGGAACGCAGCCCGCCTCCGAAGATTTTACGCCTAGCGCCGGATTAAGAGTTCGTCCCCTTCCCCCGTTCAAATTTTTACACTTCAGCTGTCTTTCGTTTCTCTTTCTTATCTTAAACCTTTTACTAAAAAGCCCTTAAGGGCCTAGTCGCGCATTTTTCGCATACACTTGATGTGCCATCCGCACTCATTATACCTGGGGGCTTCTTTTCCAGAAGCTCAATTATAAGGGCTTCATGCCCAGCACATGTGTCAAGCTTCCACATGTACCTTTTACTCACCATTATATGCATCGATATGACTTAAGTTTTTTCCAAGCTGGGTTGCCTGGCTCCTGTGCTTACCCCCACGTTCCCGATTGTTCGGCTAGGAGGTAAAGGGAGCACCTCTGCGATTTTTCTTGCCGGGTCAGCGGATGTGTACCTCGATCGGGTGAAGCCGCAAGCTAAGCGTTCTTAAGGGAATATTGGTCGGTGACTTGAAAGATGATTTTTACCTACTTCTTTATCTGCCCCGGATGTTTTACGCTTTTTCGCAGTCCGGACACGCACTTTAGGGCATGCCTCCCAGGGAAAGGAACCCTTAACAGAACTATTCTCCCCGGAAGATGTTTCTTACTAACCATGTAATATAACATAACTAGTTGGGCACTTATCTGATAAAGCACTGTAACACCCCGGATCCGATGCGCCAGGTGTCCGCCAGTTATTCGCCGTCCGTGCCATGTCATGTGCTTGCGTGTTGCACTTTGCCATATCATCATTTGCATTTTATCATGTCATCATGTGCATTTCATTTTGCATACATGTTCGTCTCATGCATCTGAGCCTTTTCCCCGTTGTCCGTTTTGCAATCCGGCACTCCTATGTCACCCGGCGTCCCCTTCTTCTCTCCTGTTGTGTGCGGGTATTAAACTTTCTCGGAATGGCCCGAGGTTTGCCAAGCGGCCTTGGTATAGCACTGGTAGACCGCCTGTCAAGTTTCGTGCCATTTGGAGGTCGTTTGATACTCCAACGGTTAACCGGGTAACCGTAAAGGCCCTCTTTGAGTTGCAACCCAACACCCCTTCCAAAGTGTCCCAAAACCCATATAACTCCCCTCCATGCTCTCGGTCGTTCGATCTCGATCGCGTGGCCGAAAACCGCTCCTCATTTAGACTCTCCTAGCTCCCTCTACCTATAAAACTAGACCTCCCCCCGATTTTTCGCGCAGATCAAACCCTAGCCTCTTCCCTGCGCGCCGCCGGACACGTCCGGTCCGCGCCCGACATGTCCGCGTCCCCGCCAATAGAGGTGCCGCCCGTCCAGGCGCCGCCGCCCCAACCTATCGCCTCCGCCACATGCGCGCCGCGCCTCCGCCACTGGCCAGCCCGCCCGTTCGCCAGCCCGCCGCCGCCCGCCGCCGCCCGCCGCCTCGCCCGCTCCGCCCGCCGCCGCCCGCCTCCTCCGCCGCCGGACATCCTCGCCGCCCGTCGCCGCCACCACCGCCGTCGCCCCGCACCTCACCGCCGCCGCCTTGCGCCCGCGCTGGCCAAGCCTTTCGCCGGGCCTCGGCTCGCCGCCCGCCACTTCCATGAGGCGCGCCCGCCTGTCGCGAGAGTCCCCAGCAGCAGCCGCGCCTCTGCCGTCGGCCTCGCGCCGCCGCCTCGCATCCGCGGCGCCGCCCAGCTGCCTCTCACGCCGCGCCGAAGCGCCGGCGCGCGCAGCCAGCCAGCGCCGCCACCGCTCCTCGCCGTCGCCGGTCGCCGGGCTTCGCGGAGCCAACTCCGGCCAGATCCGGTCGGGTGGACCAGATCCACCGTCCGTCAACCAAACGCGCAAGCCCCGTCCCGGATCTCGTCGTCCCGCTCCGTCCCGTCCCGAGTTGACTTTTCCCGGAGGGTATAATTTCGTCTAAGTCCCCAGTTTTCGATATTTTCATGCCATTTTCATCGCATCGCATCTCTGCATCCGTAGCTCCGTTTCGCGCGTATAATATGTCAAATTGTTCGTCTCGACGAGTACTACATTTTGTTCCATTGCATCATTTTCATTTGAGATCATCTTGGTGCCCGAAATGCTGTTCGAAGAGTGCTTCAGGATGTTAATCTGCTGAAACTGTTATAACTTGCTGTTTTATCATTTTTGCCATGATTTATGTGTGCATCCTATGAGTATGAGCTCTACATGAATGTTGGACTATGCCATGCCATCTTTCCAGGGGTGTTGACCATGTATTTTTGTGAGTTGTGTGCTGAGTGTATCAAGCTTGTAAAGTAGGGTAGTTGCTGTTCCTGTTTTCTTGACAGATTCTGTCATAATTTGATGCTATGTTAACATGCTTCTACTAATCATTCTATGCATAATCTGGAGATGCTCTATAAACATGTTTTGATATACATGTCTTGCTCTCTCCATTCATGCCCTTGGTTGCAATTATAGCCTGCTGGAACATGTTGTAATCTTGCTCTAAATTTGCTTGAAAACGTTGTTTGTCAGCCGGTTATCATTAAGTTCACTTGTTCCCGTGTGTTTTCCTAGTGATCCATGCACCCTATGAACTTGATCTTGCCATGCTTAGCTTCATAAACATGCCTTCTTACTGTTGGTTGCCTTGTCATGCCATGTATTGCTCTGTAGTGAGTGGTTCGCGCTCACGAACATGCCTACTTATCGTTGTTTCTGCCATGTTCAAATCTGTAATATAACTTGCCATGTTTACATGGGTGCCATCATATTTTCTATGCCTTTTTGGCTCATGGTCAGTAAGGGTCTTTTGATATATGCAATTAGTAGATTCATGCCATGCCTTTGTTTGCCATGATAAGTTCTGTAACATGTTGTTTGGTAGCTCTAAACATTGCAACTTTGATGTTATTTCTGCTAAAGTCCGAAACTGTCATTACTTGCAATATCTCCATTTTTTTTTGAGCATGTTCTAGTTGTTTCTGGAGATAGCTCAGTGTTCATGTTTTGTTATGCTTTACGTGTACTTCATGCCCATGTCTTTTGTTATTATGTTGGGATGCTGTAGCATATTGTTTTGATGCTTGTAAGATGCCTAGTTGCTGTTTTGGACAGATTGTTGCTATGACTTGTATAGTGTGCATGTGTTGCCCCGTTGCTCCGTTTTGAGTGTGCTCTATATGAAACTTGCTTGATTTTGCATGTAGTTTCATATTACCATGTTGCATCCATGTTTTGAGGTGTTTGCTTGATGTTTGTAAGCATTTTGCATCAATGCCATGTTTAACTTGTTCTGCTCATATCTTCTAGCCCGTAGCTCCGAATCTAATGAACTTTATATGTAACTTGACTAGAATTTCGTGTGGATCATCTTGGTGATCTTTAACTTGCTGTTTAACAACTTCAACATAAGGTTTATTCAGTTCTGGACCAATTTCGAAATTTGCATATGAGGACTTACCGGAATTGTTATATGTTGTTTCCGGCCCCATTTAAACTTGCCTTGATGTGCTGTTCTTGTTTGCATCATCTCTTGCCATGAGTAGCTTCATGTAGCCTTGTCATGCATCATGCTTGTTGTGCATCATGCCTTGTTCATGTGTGGTGTGTTTACCTATATTGTGTGCTTCTTCTTGTTAGTTCCTGTTTCGTTGCGATCGTGAGGATTCGTTCGTCTATGATTGGTTCGGCTTCATCCATTCGTCTTCTTCATGGACTCGTTCTTCTTCCTTGCGGGATTTCAGGCAAGATGACCGCTACCCTGGATCTCACTACTATCATTGCTATGCTAGTTGCCTCGTTCTTTCGCTATGCTGCGCTACCTATTACCTGTTTGTCCAGCCATCCCATATTGCCATGAACCCCTAACCTTTGACACCATTCCTATGCAAACCGTTGTTTGGCTATGTTACCGCTTTGCTCGGCCCCTCTTATAGCGTTGCTAGCTGCAGGTGAAGTTGAAGATTTCTCCATGGTGGACAGGATTTTGGTTGGGATATCACAATATCTCTTATATTATTAATGCATCCATATACTTGGTAAAGGGTGGAAGGCTCGGCCTTATGCCTGGTGTTTTGTTCCACTCTTGCCGTCCTAGTTTCCGTCATACCGGTGTTATGTTCCCGGATTTTGCGTTCCTTACGCGGTCGGGTGATTTATGGGACCCCCTTGACAGTTCGCTTTGAATAAAACTTGTCCAGCAAGGCCCAACATTGCCTTTTACCATTTGCCTCACCACCACCTACTTTTCCCTTGGGAGTAATTAACCCAAGGGTCATCTTTATTTAGCCCCGGGCGATTGCTTGTCTAAGTGTTGGTCCGCCTTGAAGCTACTGCTGGGGCCACCTCGTGGCAACTCGAGGCTGGTTTTACTCGTAGCTAGTCTCATCGGTGTTGCCACGAGAGCGAGATATGTGCAGCTCCTATCGGGATTGTCGGCGCATCGGGCGGCTTTGCTGGTCTTGTTTTACCATTGTCGAAATGTCTTGATGTACCGGGATACCGAGTCTGATCGGAGTGTCTTGGGTGACGTTCTATTCCTTCGATGATCGCGAGAGCTTGTCATGGGCTAAGTTGGGACACCCCTGCAGGGTTTAAACTTTCGAGAGCCGTGCCCGCGGTTATGTGGCAGATGGGAATTTGTTAATGTCCGATTGTAGATAACTTGACACCAGATCCGAATTAAAATGCATCAACCGTGTGTGTAGCCGTGATGGTCTCTTCTCGGCGGAGTCCGGGAAGTGAACACGGTTTCTGTGTTATGTTTGACGTAAGTAGGTGTTCAGGATCACCTCTTGATCATTGCTAGCTTCACGACCGTTCCGCTTGTTCTCTTCTCGCTCTTATTTGCGTTGGTTAGCCACCATATATGCTTAGTCGCTGCTGCAACCTCACCACTTTACCCCCCTTCCTTTCCCATTAAGCTTTGCTAGTCTTGATACCCATGGTAATGGGATTGCTGAGTCCTCGTGACTCACCAGATACTTCCAAAACCAGTTTGCAGGTGCCTATGTTACCGAGCAGGTGACGCAGCCAAGCTCAAGGAGGAGCTAGGTGAAGATCTTTCCCTTTGTGTTGTTTCGTTCTAGTTGGTCAGTAGTGGAGCCCAGTTGGGGTCGATCGGGGATCTTTGTCGCATTTGGGGTTCTTCTTTTATTTTGGTTCCGTAGTCGGACCTTGATTGTATCTGGATGATGTAATGCTTTATTCATGTAATTGTTTGAAGTGGCGATTGTAAGCCAACTATGTATCTCTTTCCCTTATGTATTACATGGGTTGTGTGAAGATTACCTCACTTGCGACATTGCTTTCAATGCGGTTATGCCTCTAAGTCGTGCTTCGACACGTGGGAGATATAGCCGCATCGAGGGCATTACAAGCACTAATGACCCCTACGCCTGGTCTCCACGCATACCCCGGTTGTTTTTTAATCACAAAGGTACTCGGACACACTCCGGACTCTAGGGTCCCGAGGTCGAAGCGAAAAGGTCGGCAAAGACAAACGATCTACAATCCGGCTAGAAGGCATTTCACATGTCATTTTCAATACATCATCAAATTTACTGATTGTATTCCTCCTCAATCCGGTCTAACAGGCTGTCTAACTTACAGTCCCGTTGGGAAAACTTAGCAGCCACCTCTACTTGGCTGTATACTAAATTCACAGGGATCTCCTTCCCATCAGGCCCCACCGGCCCAACTTCGGCCATATGGTTGGGATCCGCATTTTTGTACCGCGTCTTCACCATGGCCCAAGCCTGCCTGGCACCCTGGCGGCAGGCCGAAATCTTCCATAAACGGAAGCATTGCCGCACTCCCTGGAGTTTCTCCGCAAGCTCCCCAACGCCCTCGGGTAGGGAGACAGCTGGCCATAATGCCTGGACGACGCCGCTCATCGCCTGCCGAACTCGTTCGAGCAGTTGCGACAGCTCGGGAAGTTGATACCCGTTGATACGGGCATCTCCTCTGCAGGGCAACCTGTGAGTATACCTACAAGACACATTCTGTCAATCGACTTCCTCGCGGACTCTTCTTTTCAAAGGAGTTCGTTAAAGCACTTACTATAGATGCCGTGACGAAGCCGCTGATTCTCCTTAACGGAACCGGACAGCTCGGCCCGAACGCCTTTCAGCTCCTCTCCAAGCTGGGCGTGGGCATCTTGAAGCTTGTTCCTTTCTTGCTGCACCCTGTTCAGCACCCTCTCGCCGGCCTTCAGCTGGCGCAGTAATTCTTGCCGGTCCGGATCTTGTCCGGCGGCACCTGCAGTGTCATTATTAGACTTGCGCGCACGCCGCACAGCGCTTATATTTATTAATAAAAATGTGTTACCAGGAGGGGCCTCTGCGCTTCCTCCTGCGGCAGCAAGCGCGGCCTCAAGTTGGGCCTTGCATTCTTGCAGCTACTGAGACAGCTGGGCATTCTTCTTGGTAAGAGCCTGCGTTTCAAATGATCCTTAAATCAGTTAACGCAACTACTTTAAGTCTCGGGGGCTACTGGCATACATAACCATTAAAATTTCCTTACCCGTATGTCTTTTACATACTGCTCCGTGGCTCTGGTAAAACCGTCTTGAGCAGCACGGAGGTTCGCGTCCCCTGTGTTGAAGGCGTCCAATGCCTCAGGGGAGAAGCATGCTTCACGAAATACTGTCCGGCGGCGCCTGTGGTTCATGGCGCTCTCCACCTTAGACTTGGTGGCGGACAGTCTGTCGGCATCCTCCGTTGGAGGAGTATCCGGCCCGCGCCTTGCGCTTGCCTCCCCCTCGAGGCCGGGCGCTGGAGCCTGGTCGGTATAGGTCCGATCGGCAACCTCTACGCCCGCAGTCCAGCAGGCGCTCTTTCTCCAACAAATATCATGAGCACTCAGACGCTTCCTAGGAACATTGCTCTGAAAAATTAAAATACGTGCTATACCTTTGCGGCGACGTTTCAGTCCGTACCGCGCTCCTTTTCCGCCTGCTGGTCCGGACTGACCTTTGTTGGTCAGCCGCCGCGGGCTCGGCTTCCCGCCTTGAAGGCGCTTCCTGTAAAACACCATCGTTCGCGAAGGTCGGAAATGGGCAAGGAAGAGATAATGGTGTCCAGACCTCGGTCACAATCACCTGGGAAGCCGAGTATAATCCGGGGTAGTCCGCCGTAATGCCGACCAAAGCATTATCCATGCTGAGCTGGTGGAACACCCCGTCGATCAGCTCCACCTTGATATCCGGATCCCCTTCGGAGGCCGGATCTTGGGATCTCCCTGGATCCTCAGGTTGCGGAGCCGGACTTATCATGTCCTCCACAATCCGGCGCAGTTCCTGCACCGAAGACATAGCGTAAGAAGCTTAAACTCTAAAAGCACGGGTTGAGTCCTTAAAAAGTGTTCGCTTACCCAGCCCCGAGGGTTGTTCATGGAAAACCCATTCAGAGGGTTCATGCGGAGGAAGTCCCCCTTTTCCCCCTTGTAAAGACCGGACAGGATCTCCACCAGGTCCTCGATCGAATCCGGCCCTTTGCGGCCGTGGCGGGTGGCGTCGTCCTCCCCGTTGAAATCCCACATGGGGTGGCCTCTGTATTGCAGTGGCTGTACTCCCCGCATGATGCATATTGCCATGATTCCGATCATGGTCAATCCGGAGTGGGCTAGTAATCTTATTCGGCCCATCAGGTAATGGACGCTCTTGTCTTCCTCCAATTGGGGACTCCGCGGGCGCCAACTAAGGCGTTTCTTCAGAGGAGCGGCAATGAACTCCGGGAGGCCGACCCTGATTGGGCCCGGCAGCGGAGCGTCTTCTATGTAAAACCATTCCGAAGGCTAGTCTTCGGACGCCTTCTTAGGGGTCCCGGATGGATATCCGGTCCCGGCAATGCGCCATACTTCGGTGCCGCCCACTTGGTATATAGATCCCTCGTGAGAACGAGGTACGAGGCAGAACAGCCTCTTCCACAGCGCAAAATGGGGCTCGATGCCAGGAACAACTTCGCAAAGAGCTACGTAACCCGCGACATGCGGGGGCGAGGCGGGTGTGAGGTGATGGAGCTGGAGTCCGTAGAACTCCAAGAGCCCGCGGAGGAACGGATGTACAGGAAATCCGAGTCCCCTTATTAGATATGGGATGAAGCATACCCGCTCCCCTTTGTTGGGACTTGGGGTAGCCTCCACTTGCTTCCCACCTTGGTAGGTGGCCAGCACGGCTCGAACCGGGACCATGAAGGCCGGAGGGAGATATCCCCCCGCTTGGAGCTTCACTAGCTCGTTATGTGAAACAGAGCATCTCCTCCAATCTCCTGGCAGTGGGCTGGGAGCGCGAGAGGAGGAGCCGCACCGACGGTCCATGGTGGAATGGGTTGTTGGGTCAGAGGCGCTCCGATGAGTATTCGCGGAAGGAAGATGGTGTGATTTGGATCTGGATTTTTGCCTCTTTTGTAGGAGGATGACTTGCACGACTAGGGGGTGAAACGTAAAAAATACCCTAGCTTTTCGCATTCGTGCGACGCGTGGAGGAAGACCATTATTGGGCGTAGAAGCCAAGAAGCACATCATTTATGAAGAAACCGGACACTGTTCGGCCGGTACGTGGAACTTAAAAGGAGAACCCGCCTTGCAACGCAGCGAAGACTATATCTGCGCCGGACTTATCGTCGGTGAAGCCTGGTTAAAGGGCTCTTGAGGAGTCTGGACTAGGGGTGTCGAACAGCCGAACTATCATCGTCGCGGACTCCAATACTCTGAAGATACAAGATTGAAGACTCCGTCCCGTGTCCGGATGGGACTTTCCTTGGCGTGGAAGGCAAGCTTGGCAATACGAATATGTAGATCTCCTACCGTTGTAACCGACTCTGTGTAACCCTAGCCTTCTACGGTGTCTATATAAACCAAAGGGCTTTAGTCCGTAGGACAACATACATTACAACAATCATACCATAGGCTAGCTTTAGGGTTTAGCCTCCTTGATCTCGTGGTAGATCCACTCTTGTACTACCCATATCATCAATATTAATCAAGCGGGGCGTGGGTTTTACCTCCATCGAGAGGGCCCGAACCTGGGTAAAACATCGTGTCCCTTGTCTCCTGTTACCATCCGCCTAGACGCACAGTTCGGGACCCCCTACCCGAGATCCGCCGGTTTTGACACCGACAGAGACCGTCAGTTGTTTGGACCAGATTTGATCAAGGAATCAGAGGAGAAGGTTAAACTGATCAAAGACAGACTAAAGATTGCTCAGTCCAGATAGAAGAGTTACGCAGATTCAAAATGCAAGGAAGTAACCTATGAAATTGGAGAAAGAGCTTATCTACGAGTATCACCCTTGAGGGGAGTAAAACGTTTTGGAGTTAAGGGAAAGTTAGCCCCGAGATTTGTAGGACCGTATCGTATTTTGGAACGGATGGGAGAAGTTGCCTACAAGCTGGAGTTACCTGAAGGATTGTCAGGAGTTCACGATGTGTTTCACGTATCACAGCTGAAGAAGTGTCATGCTGAGATAGCCGATATACCGTTGAATGATACAGTACCTTTGGAGGCGATTCAGCTGGATAATAATCCGACCTATGAGGAGAAGCTAGTTAAGATTCTTGAGTTTGATAGCCGAGTCACTCGCAACAAGGTGATCAAGTTTTGCAAAGTTCAGCGGAGTCATCATACTGAGGAGGAAGCCACCTGGGAGCGAGAGGAGGCTATTCGCAAGGACCATCCGCACCTATTTTCTAGCCAACCCGAATCTTGAGGGCGAGATTCATTTTAAGGGGGGTAGGTTTGTAACATCCCAAATTTCCAATTTGGCATGTTATACCTAGATCATCCATGCATATCATATTTTATTGTTTTTCGTTTGCAATCCTCGAGATCCTAAGCAACTCAAGGACCTTCGGAGAGAGTTGGGGATTTTCTAATTTTCATATTTGAAAATTTTATCAAATAGTGAAGACGAGGATTTGATTTTAATTATTTTCTCTCTAGAAAATATTTCATTTAAAAATATTAAATGAGGGGAGATAATATGACTTCTCCAAAATAATTCGAATATCGGAGGAAAAATGTTAAAATCATTTTTGGATTTTTATTTGAGTTTATTCGGGATTTTTATTTGCCCTAGAAAAATGTTGCATGTTTTAAAATTGCATTTTAGGGGCCAAGAAAAGTTCATCTTGTTCTAAATATTTTATTTAGGCGGAGAAAACTTGTTTTGGAATTTTTAGATTTTATTTATTTTTCTAGGAATTTTTGTCGGTGGAATGTTTTAAAAAATAACCCTTACCTGACCGGGGCAAGACCAGCCGAGCGCAGCCGGCCCACCAGCCGCCGCCGCCTCCCGCGCCAAGACGCCGAGCCGGACTCCACCGGCGCCCCTTCCCAAGCCACCGCCCGCCCTCCTATATATACCGCCGCCCGCCGCCCACCACCACCCACCACCACCGCCACTGCGCCGCCGCCGAGCCGAGCCGAGAAACGCCGAGCCGATCCATGCCGCCCGAGACTCCGTCGTCACCCAGCGCCGCCGCCGCCTCCCGCCGCCACCCGCAGCCACCCGAGCCCCGCCGCACCTCGCCCGAACCGCCGGAGACGCCCGCCCCGCCGGACGAGCCTCGCCGGAGGTACCCACCCTCGCCGCCGGTTTTTTTTAAAAAAAATAAACCCTTCGGTTTTTTTTAGAAAAACCCTAGATCGTTTTTATATAGATCGGTTTATTTTTTTCCCGATTTATTTACTTAGCGAACGTCCGTTCGTCCGTTCGTTTTAATGAACGTGTTCACTGTTTAGTTTCTGCTAACGAACGTTCGTTCGTTTAGCCGTTCATCGTTTTTCTTTTTATCGGATTTATTCCGCGATTATTCTGATCGTGATTTCTGATCTGATATTCAAACCTGTTTATCTTTTCGCTTGTTTATCGGAATCAGGCGATTCAAGCGCCTAGTGTTTCATCTCGAAACCCTCTTTCCGAATAATCAACTCAAACAAGATTTTTCTTCTGTAAAATTTGACTTAGATCCAGATTAGCAAAACGAAGTTGTTTCTTTTGCCATTTGAGTTTTGTTGCTTCGTTTGATTCGATTCTTTTTGCAAACCGGAGTTCTTAAGTTGAACTCTCCGGTCAAACTCTTTTATTTGGAGTTCTACTGGTGCATCTTTGATTGTTGCTTATGTATGTTATTGTTTGCTTGCGATAGAATTCCCGGAGTGTGAAGCGTGTTACTACGAGTCTCTAGGATTCCCGGACCGTCGGCAAGGCAAGTAACACATTGATCATACTCTTTTCATACCCAGTTTTTATGCATTAGTTTCAATCCTCAAACATTGCATGAGTAGGATGCCTTTAACATGTGGGTTGGGAAGTAGTTGATGAAGTAGAACCTATTACCCTGTTTATTATCAAACCATTGGGAGTTACTTCTATGTTATGCTTATATTGCCATGCTATGCTCGTAGACGTGGATTGGGTTTGAGTGATATCCATGACAGATGTGAGATTGTTAATTAATGGTTTACTTAAGGTGGCAACTTTAATACACATCTGGGTGGATTGAGGCACCTGGGGTATCCAGTGATTGCCTGTTTTATTTTTGGAAATCCCGGGGTTACCGTGTGATTCTCCTATGGACCGCCACCCAGGCTCAAAGGGAACTGAGTCTATTCATGCTAGAAACTTCCGTGTCCAGCCACAAGCTATTTTAGGCTCTAGCATAGTTGAGTAAGTTGCGTGAATCTCTTGAAGAGGTGGATCAGCAGGTAGTGGGTTTGTAGGTTTGGTATGGTCTGCCCGGAGTAGAAAGTTAATGCTTACGAAGATCGTGTCTCGGTCATCCGTCTCTCAAACACCATGCAGTGCGAGAATCAACGGAGGCGATCGAGTCTTGTGGGGAAAAGTGCGCAAACCTCTGCAGAGTGTACAATCTAATCATGGTTAGCCGTGTCCCCGGTTATGGACAATTCTGAGTATCTAGTACTTGAGTATTCGCATGTATCTCAACACTCTTAAATTAATATTGCTGGGTTGTTAACTATTTTAATTGGGATCATTGAGTTGGGGTTACCTTCTCAAATGATGTTTCAACTACCATGATAGTTAAATTAAAACTGATTCCTTTGAAGTAGGGAAAAATTGGCTTTTCGCAAAACTGTAACCATAGAGCTTTCCACCAGCCAAATATGCATGTAGTGGTAGCATTATTCTATTATTGCTCTTTTGTGTTACATTGCCAGCATATTCCATGTGCTGACCCGTTCTCGGGCTGCAACGTATTATGTTGCAGACTTTTCAGACGAGGAGTAAGGTTCGTAGGTCGTTGTCGTGTAGCTCAGCTATGCCGTTGGAGTTGATGGACTCACTTTATCTTCCAAGCCTTCCGCTGTTATCGCATTAGATGGCCTTAAGCCATATTATTGTAATGAGTTCTCTTTTGAGACATTCGATGTAATAAGTGTGGGATTGCTACTCTGTTATAAATCCTTCGAAGTACTGTGTGGTGTCAGCATTACTGATCCAGGGATGACACCTGAGCACAGAGACTTGACCATCTGAGGTCGGGTTGCTACAAAAAGTGACTTGGCGGTATCGGCACGTAACGGGGCGGAGCCATACTCCCATGAGGAGGTGCCATCTCCCGAGGCTGAGTCGGTCCTCCTGTTCCAGCTGCCATAAACTGATTTGCATCTGGCGGGTTACTTGGACCAGCTCCGGGTGTAGCGAAAAGATTCCGAGGATCATAAACTGGAGGTAAACGGGACTGGGATTTCTGATGTCTCCTCCTCATCACCTCATTGGACGCGTTTAGGCTCATTGTGAGCTGGTAGGCTTCTGACTGTAGCTGCTGCGCCCGTGCATCTAGAGCCGCCCGCTCTGCGGCTAACCTAGTGTCCTCAGCTGCCAAGGGCTCCTTGGCCCGAGCTATCTGCTCACGCACTCGTGCCACCTTTGCATCATGCTCATCTTTGTTTGTCGGAATAACCATGGCGGTTAACAGGGCCATAAGCTTGTCCATGAGATCTATTAGCACCTGAGCCGGCGGGCGCACAGGGCCTCCTACCCCGGCTGCCCCCGTCCCGGACGTTATTGTTGTAGCAGCTGTAGAATTTTGGCCGGGTTGAGTCCCAGCCATGAAGACTCCTGCCCATCTTGGCGGCTCATAGGGGTCCGGAATACTAGTGCCATTGCAACAGCCCCCAAGCACGCCATCTTGCATTTGGTATAGCGAATCTGTTGAACCGGAGGATGAATCACCATCCGAGAGGACGGCCGTCTCACCACCATCTTCAGATCCTTCAGAAAGTTCCTCTCCGTGGATGCAGCCCACGAAGGCACGCTTCATGACGGGTCGAACTCGGGCCTTTCTCGCACGCTGAGCCGTCTCGACGAGGTCGGTGCAGTTGTCCGGCTCAGGGCCTGGTTCACCGATCTGGCTGATGAAGACATGGATTCTGCGGAAGGGGACCCGGTACCCGTACTCAATTGAGCCGGCGTCGGGCCCCAGCCTTCGTCGTTGATGTAGATCTTGCCGCGACGACTCTTGGTCATCCGTCCCACTACGTATCCCTTGAGCCCTTCGAAGGTGTCCTTCAAGAACTCAAATCCACCATGCGCTGGCCCCACGGTGGGTGCCAAATGTCGTGGAATTGTCAAGTCAGATGTCCTCATGAAAGGACTTAGTTGTGGAGACATCGCAACTTGGAAGCTTGAAGGGGTTAATTGGGACAAAGGACACAAGAGGTTTATACTAGTTCAGCCCCTTACGGTGAAGGTAAGGCCTACATCTAGTTGGGTTGGTATTGATGTTTCGATGACCAGGGAGTGAGATACGCTATGCCCGGCTCTCAATGAGTTGTTTCTTGCCCTAAGCTGCTGGCGGGTCGTCCCCTTATATACATGGGTTGACGCCCTGCGGCTTACAGAGTCCCGGTCGGCTTATAAACAGTGTCCGACTCGGTGACTAGTTAAATCTACCTTATGATACAAGTCATGCCATTACGGCGGTTTACTACGACGGGCCTTAAGTCGTCTGTGGGCCTTAGGCCCTTTACTGAACCGCCATCTTCGTGCTTGGTCTTGGGCTTCTTTCTGGTGAGTCTTCTTTTGCGTAAACCGGCCCCTCCTGGGCGGCTTACACAAATAGTTATATCCCCAACACCATGGATTTGGGAGGAGGGCTAGGATTAGTGGAATTGTCGTAATTTGAAAGGAAGGGACAACTAGGAGTGAACTGATGTAATGTTAAAGGAGATCCGGGGACGAGTAGGAGCGAACTGCTAGCGGTCTTTCGATTGTAAAAATGCTGAGTGGGGCATGTGAACGACAGGGTAGTGGCTTGCCTGGTGGATAAATGCATTCATGCATAGTACTATGGGGGCCCAATTAGATGTCATGTCTACTCGACGCCCAATTAAATGGCTTCATGCATCTGCGTGTTCGCACGTCAAGCGTCTTGAAAATTACAGGTGATACGAAGCTTTCCATGCTCCCATGATACGGGCTTCCTAGAACCCGTTGATCTAAGATCAAATGGTTTCATGGCATGATTCTAGACCTATGGGTGAATATCCTATCTGGATGGTTATTCTGCAAAGTTTCTGTCGGATAACGGGTTCTGGCAAAACCCTTAAGGTTCGAACTCTGGGGTGCGTGCGAAGATCTTTCCCCTACCGATCCACGTCCCAACGCCTTGCCGTGAATCTAAGATGGACGATGAACAACACAAAGGACACAAGGTTTATACCGGTTCGGGCCACCGTTGTGGTGTAATAACCTACTCCAGTGTGTGGTGTGGTGGATTGCCTCAAGGGCTGATGATGAACAGTACAGAGGAAGAACAGCCTCGCGAGAGGTGTTCTTGGGCTGGTGCGGTGAACTACTTGGGTGAATTCGATTGCCTCTGGGTCTGATGAGAACTCGATGAGATGCCCTCTACTGTGGTGGCCATCTCTATATATAGAGTCCCTGATCCTCTTCCCAAATATTAAGCGGGAAGGGAGCCAACAACGGCCATTTTGAAGGGGAACATCTAGTACAAGTTATCCTGACTAAAGTTAGTCTTCGGCTGCAAAAGGTACTGGCAATGACGCCGTATTGGGATCCGTGGTGACCTCCGTCCTGCCGCTCTGCTGGTCTTGGTCTCGTTGCACTGAAATGGCAACCTTTGACAGATGCCTCGGTACTCCGCAGCTGCGCTTGCCCCCTTTGCACCAAAGAGGAAACAAGGACACTCGCAGGTCGGCGCCCGCCTGGTCTCGACCGTCATTGCTTGCGTCACGAGCACTTCGCGAGGTACCCCTGCCTTGATCTCTCCGCCTCCTCGCGAGCCTGCCAGGTGAGGCCGCTCCTGAGGAAGCCCTTCGTCGTCTGCCTCGCGAGGCTTGGCCCCTCACGAGGGTCTTGAGCTTGAGTTGATGAAGATGGGCCGCACTGTGCCACCACTTGAGCCATGCCGCAGGCCGCAGGCAGGCAAGTCTGGGGACTCCCATTCCCAAAACGCCGACAGTAGCCCCCGGGCCCAAGGCGCGCTCGGACTTGGCTTAGCGAAGAAGCGAAAGGGCAAGTGCGGAGCATCACGGGCCCCAACAGCGTGCGGCCTTGGTCGCCGCATGGCGGTTGATTGGACATGGGCATCTCCGCTTCCCCACGCTGCCTCGGCGACTGCCCGATTTGACGAGTCCCTGCATGCATGCAAAAAGAGTCATGATTACCCGCGATCTGGAGGCCGATGGTTGGCCTCCTCTGGACTATAAGTACGGAGAGGCGTGAGCCCCTGCAGTCCATCTCTTCTTGCTCCGCTCCTTCTTCCTTGCTCCTCCTCCATCTTGACGCTAATGGCACCGATCCGTCGGTTCTCAACCGAAGAGAAAGGAAAGGCCCCCCAAGAGGGGCCCGACCCACTCCCGCCAAAGAAGCGGCTGGTCCCCGGCCGTTGCAATGAGGTTGCTCGGCCGGAGGCATTGTGGCCCTGGTACGAGCGGCCACCTCCTGGGTTTCCGCTCCCTTTGTCCATCCGAACAGCATCGCCTGCGTCGTCGGCGGCGTCGACGAGTTGTGGCGGTGCGCGCCATCGCTCCTGGAGTCCACACCGCGGACTCCTCTCGCGAGCTAGTGCCCCATGCCGCTATGCCTCCAAGCTCTTGGATACGCATTCCTTCTTCCTTTGCCTTCAAGATGCCGCCGAGCGGGCCTCTTGAGCTCTGGCTGCAGCACACCCACTTCGGTACTGGTACCTCTTGAGTACTACGTTGCATTTCCCCGAAGAGGAGAGGATGATGTAGCAAAGTAGCGTAAGTATTTCCCTCATTTTTTGTGAACCAAGGTATCAATCCAGTAGGAGACCACGCACAAGTCCCTTGTACCTACACAAAACGATAACTACTCGCAACCAACGCGATTAGGGGTTGTCAATCCCTTCACGGTCACTTACGAGAGTGAGATCTGATAGAGATGATAAATAATATTTTTTGGTATTTTTGATAGATAGTTTCAAAGTAAAAAGTAAAAGGCACAGTAAAAACAAAGCAAGTAAATAAGGTAATGGAGATTGATATGATGAGAATAGACCCGGGGGCCATAGGTTTCACTAGTGGCTTCTCTCAAGAGCATAGAGATTCTACGGTAGGTTAACAAATTACTGTTGAGCAATTGACAGAACTGAGCATAGTTATGAGTATATCTAGGTAATGATCATGTATATAGGCATCACGTCAAGAGACAAGTAGATCGAAGCGATTACGCATCTACTACTATTACTCCACTCATCGACCGCTATCCAAAGCATGCATCTAGAGTATTAAGTTAAAAACAAAGTAACGCCTTAAGCAACATGACATGATGTAGAGGATAAATTCATGCAATATGATAAAAACCCCATCTTGTTATCCTCGATGGCAACAATACAATCGTGCCTTGCTTCCCTTACATCCTTTGGGAAAGGACACGCAAGATTGAACCCAAAGCTAAGCACTTCTCCCATTGCAAGAACTACCAATCTAGTTGGCCAAACCAAAACGGATAATTCGAAGAGACTTGCAAAGATAACTCAATCATACATAAAAGAATTCAGAAAAGATTCAAATATTTTCCATAGATAATACTAGATCATAAACCCACAATTCATCGGTCTCAACAAACACACCGCAAAAAGAAGATTACATCAAATAGATCTCCACGAGAGAGGGGGAGAACATTGTATTGAGAATCAAAAAGAAAGAAGAAGCCATCTAGATACTAGCTATGGACCCGAAGGTCTGAAGTAAACTACTCACACTTCATCGGAGTGGCTATGGTGTTGATGTAGAAGCCCTCTGTGGTGGATGCCCCCTCCGGCGGAGCTCCGGAACAGGCCCCAAGATGGGATCTCGTGGATACAGAAGGTTGCGGTGGTGGAATTAGGTTTTTGGCTCCTCTGATGAGCATTGTAGGTATATATAGGAGGAAGGAGTACGTCGGTGGAGCAACAGGGGGCCTACGAGGTAGGGGTGCGCCCAGGGGGCGCCCTCCACCCTCGTCACCGCCTCTGGCACTTCTTGGAGTAGGGTCCAATTCTCCTGGATCATGTTCGGTGAGAAAATCACATTCCCGAAGGTTTCATTCCATTTGGACTCCGTTTGATATTCTGTTTCTTCAAAACACTGAAATAGGCAAAAAAAATAGCAATTCTGGGCTGGGCCTCCGGTTAATAGGTTAGTCCCAAAAATAATATAAAAGTGGAAAATAAAGCCCAATATAGTCCAAAATAGTAGATAAAGTAGCATGGAGCAATAAAAAATTATAGATAAGTTGTTGACGTATCAGGCATCCCCAAGCTTAATTTCTGCTCGTCCTCGAGTAGGTAAATGATAAAAAGGAATTTTTGATGCGGAGTGATACTTTGGCATAATTTCAATGTAAATCTTCTTAAGTGTGATATGAATATTCAGATCCAAAAGATTCAAGACAAAAGTTCATATTGACATAAAAAATAATAATACTTCAAGCATACTAATCAAAGCAATCATGTCTTCTCAAAATAACATGGCCAAAGAAAGTTATCCCTACAAAATCATATAGTCTGGCTATGCTCCATGTTCCCCACATAAAATATTTAAATCATGCACAACCCCGATGACAAGCCAAGCAATTGTTTCATACTTATGACATTCTCAAAAAAAATTCAATCTTCACGCAATACATGAGCATGAGCCATGGATATAGCACTATGTGGAATAGAATGGTGGTTGTGGAGAAGATAAAAAAGAGGGAAGATAGTCTCACATCAACTAGGCGTATCAACAGGCTATGGAGATAAACATCAATAGATATCAATGTGAGTGAGTAGGGATTGCCATGCAACGGATGCACTAGAGCTATAAGTATATGAAAGCTCTACAAAAGAAACTAAGTGGGTGTGCATCCAACTTGCTTGCTCACGAAGACCTAGGGCATTTTGAGGAAGCCCATCATTGGAATATACAAGCCAAGTTCTATAATAAAAAATTCCCACTAGTATATGAAAGTGACAAAATGAGAGACTCTCTATCATGAAGATCTTGGTGCTACTTTGAAGCACAAGTGTGGTAAAACGATAGTAGCATTGTCCCTTCTCTCTTTTTCTCTCATATTTTTTTTGTTTGTTTGGGCCTTTCTCTTTTTTTGGCCTCTTTGTTTTCGTCCGGAGTCTCATCCCGACTTATGGGGGAATCATAGTCTCCATCATCCTTTCCTCACTTGGGACAATGCTCTAATAATGATGATCATCACACTTTTGTTTTTCTTACAACTCAAAAATTACAACTCGATACTTAGAACAAAGTATGACTCTATATGAATGCCTCCGGCGGTGTACCGGGATATGCAATGAATCAAGAGTGACATGTATGAACGAATTAAGAACGGTGGTCTTGCCACAAATACGATGTCAACTACATGATCATGCTAGCAATATGACAATGATGGAGCGTGTCATAATAAACGGAACAGTGGAAAGTTGCATGGCAATATATCTCGGAATGGCTATGGAAATGCCATGATAGGTAGGTATGTGGCTGTTCTGAGGAAGGTATATGGTGGGTGTATGATACCGGCGAAGAGTCTTGCGATTATTAGAGGCTAGCAAAGGTGGAAGGATGGGAAAAAGTGCGTATAATCCATGGACTCAACATTAGTCATAAAGAACTCATATACTTGTTGCAAAAATCTAGAAGTTATAAAAGCAAAGTGTTACGTGTGTGCTCCTAGGGGGATAGATTGGTAGGAAAAGACCATCGCTCGTCCCGGACCGCCACTCATAAGGAAGACAATCAATAAATAAATCATGCTCCGAGTTCATCACATAATGGTTCACCATACGTGCATGCTACGGGAATCACAAACGTCAACACAAGTATTATTTAAATTCACAACTACTTAACTGGCTTGACTCTAATATCACCATCTTCATGTCTCAAAACAATTATCAAGCATCAAACTTATCTTAGTATTCAACGCACTCAAAAGAAAGTTTCACATATCTTGAACACCAAGTATATTAACATTAAGCGAATTACCATGCTATTAACGACTCTCAAAATAATCTAAGTGAATCCTGAGATATCAATAGTTTCTTTAAAACAAATCTACCACCGTGCTCTAAAAGATATAAGTGAAGCACTAGAGCAAAAATTATCACGCTCAAAAGATATAAGTGAAGCACTATGAGCAAAACTATCAAGCTCAAAAGATATAAGTGAAGCACATAGAGTATTCTAACAAATTCCAATTCATGTGTGGCTCTCTCAAAAGGTGTGTACAGCAAGGATGATTGTGGTAAACTAACAAGCAAAGATGCAAATAATACAAGACGCTCCAAGCAAAACACATATCATGTGCTGAATAAAAATATAGCTCCAAGTAAATTACCGATGGAAGTGGACGAAAGAGGGGATGCCTTTTGGGGCATCCCCAAGCTTTGACTTTTTGGTGTCCTTGGATTATCTTGGGGGTTCCATGGGCATCCCCAAGCTTAGGCTCTTGCCACTCCTTGTTCCATAATCCATCAAAATAATTCACCCAAAACTTGAAAACTTCACAACACAAAACTCAACAGAAATCTCGTGAGCTCCATTAGAGAAAGAAAACAAAGAACTATTTAAGGTACTGTAATGAACTCATTATTTGTTTATATTGGTGTTAAAACTATTGTATTCCAACTTCTCTATGGATTATAAACTATTTTAATATCCATTGATTCATCAAAATAAGCAAACAACACCCGTAAAACAGAATCTGTCAAAAACAGAACAGTCTGAAGCAATCTGTAACTAACGCAAACTTCTGGAACTCTAAAAATTCTAAAAAAAATAGGAAGTCCTGTACAATTTGTTTATTGAACAGAAGCAAAAAGAATCAACGCAAAATCACGTTCCTGTGATTTAACAAAATTATATTTGTGCCCGCAAAGTTTCTGTTTTTCAGCAGAATCAAATCAACTATCATCGTAGGTTATCCTATAGGTTCGACTTGGCACAAACACTAATTAAAAGATAAAACCACATCAAAAAAGAGGCTAGATGGATTATTTATTCCTAAACAGAATCAAAAACAAAAAACACAAAATAAAATTGGGTTGCCTCCCAACAAGCGCTATCGTTTAACGCCCCTAGCTAGGCATAAAGGCAAGGATAGATCTAGGTATTGCCATCTTTGGTAGGCAATTCTTCGATGAGGTATCTACCCCTTTTAGAATTTTCTTTCTCTCTAGTAATTACCAAATTTTCAGGCAAAAGATCAAAAAATTCATTTATAGCAAATGGTTCCTTAATGATGGTAAAAAGATTGGGATGAACACTTATAGATTTAAGATCCGCAGTTTCCTTACTAGATGATTCTCCCTTATTCTTAGGAACATAAATAAGCTTAGTTTTTTTAGTAGAAGAACTTGGAGTGTTTTGAACGGAAGAAAAATCGGTTCCCAAGTTGGTAATGATACCCTCAAGTTTATCGATTCTTGTGGAATCTATATTTATTTTCTCATTAACTATGGGTTCTTTTTCTTTAATATTTTTCAAAGTCATTCCTACCTTAGATCCATATTGGGTAATTTGATTGTGGATCTTTTTATCAATATTTTCAATTGATTCAATTGTAGCAACTTTATTCTCAATAGTTTCAAGCCTTTGCATAACATGCTCCAAAGTTAACGTAGTTCCATTAATCAAAAGGGGTGGTGAGCCACATATATCTATTAAAGCATTATAAGAATCAAAAGTATGGCTACCCAAGAAATTCCCTCCGGTAACGGTATCAAGAATATATCTATACCAAGGATTAGCACCTATGTAAAAATTACGAAGAAGAATTGAAGTAGATTGCTTCCTGGTAGATCTATTTTGAGCATTGCAATTCTATACAAAGCATCTTTTAAATTTTCTCCCTCCCTTTGCTTAAAATTTAGAACTTCATTTTCGGGAGATAGTGGGGAAGATATGAGACTAGTCATGACGACAAGCAAGCAAACTAGCACACAAGCAAATAGAAAGGCAACGAGAAACGGGCAAACGGGAAAGAGAGGAGGAGATTGGGAAAGAGAGGGCGAATAAAACGGAAGGGGTGAAGTGGGGGAGAGGAAAACGAGAGGCAAATGGCAAATAATGTAATGCGAGAGATAGGGATTGCGATGGGTACTTGGGATGGTTGACTTGCTTGCGTGAGCCTCCCCAGCAACGGCACCAGAAATTCTTCTTGCTACCTCTTGAGCACTCCATTGGATTTCCCCGAAGAGGAGAGGATGATGCAGCAAAGTAGCGTAAGTATTTCCCTCAGTTCTTGAGAACCGAGGTATCAATCCAGTAGGAGACCACGGACAAGTCCCTTGTACCTACAAGAAACGATAGCTACTCACAACCAACGCGATTAGGGGTTGTCAATCCCTTCATGGTCACTTACGAGAGTGAGATCTGATAGAGATGATAAATAATATTTTTTGGTATTTTTGATAGATAGATGCAAAGTAAAAAGGAAAAGGCAAAGTAAAAACAAAGCAAGTAAATAAGGTAATGGAGATTGATATGATGAGAATAGACCCTGGGGCCGTAGGTTTCACTAGTGGCTTCCCTCAAGAGCATAGATATTCTACGGTGGGTGAAAAAATTACTGTTGAGCAATTGACAGAATTGAGCATAGTTATGAGTATATCTAGGTAATGATCATCTGTATAGGCATCACGTCCGAGACAAGTAGATTGAAACGATTCTGCATCTACTACTATTACTCCACTCATCGACCGCTATCCAGCATGCATCTAGAGTATTAAGTTAAAAACAAAGTAACGCCTTAAGCAACATGACATGATGTAGAGGGATAAATTCATGCAATATGATAAAAAAACCATCTTGTTATCCTTGATGGCAACAATACAATAAGTGCCTTGCTACCCCTTCTGTCACTGGGAAAGGACACCGCAAGATTGAACCCAAAGCTAAGCACTTCTCCCATTGCAAGAACTACCAATCTAGTTGGCCAAACCAAAAAAGGATAATTCGAAGAGACTTTTAAAGATAACTCAATCATACAAAAAATAATTCAGAGAAGATTCAAATATTTTCCATAGATAATACTGGATCATAAACCCACAATTCATCGGTCTCAACAAACACACCGCAAAAAGAAGATTACACCAAATAGATCTCCACGAGAGAGGGGGAGAACATTGTATTGAGATCCAAAAAGAGAGAAGAAGCCATCTAGCTACTAGCTATGGACCCGAAGGTCTGAAGTAAACTACTCACACTTCATCGGAGGGGCTATGGTGTTGATGTAGAAGCCCTCTGTGGTGGATGCCCCATCCGGCAGAGCTCCGGAACAGGCACCAAGAGGGGATCTTGTGGATACAGAAGGTTGCGGCGGTGGAATTAGGTTTTTGGCTCCTCTGATGATCGTTTGGGGATACGTAGGTATATATAGGAGGAAGGAGTACGTCGGTGGAGCAACAGGGGGCCCACAAGGTAGGGGGCACGCCCAAGGGGGCGCGTCCTCCACCCTCGTGACCACCTCTAGCACTTCTTGGAGTAGGGTCCAAATCTCCTGGATCACGTTCGGTGAGAAAATCACGTTCCCGAAGGTTTCATTCCGTTTGGACTCCGTTTGATATTATGTTTATTCGAAACACTGAAATAGGCAAAAAACAGCATTTCTGGGCTAGGCCTCCAGTTAATAGGTTAGTCCCAAAAATAATATAAAAGTGGAAAATAAAGCCCAATATAGTCCAAAACAGTAGATAAAGTAGCATGGAGCAATCAAGAATTATAGATACGTTGGAGACGTATCAGGTACCCCCGCGACCGGAGCGGAGGTTGAGGTCGTCGCTCCGGGCAAGATCTACATGACTCGGGGCTGGGGCGAGATCGCCTGGGTCTTCCGAACAGGAGGTGCCCTCGTGATTCATTTCGAATACGATGGCGCCTCCCAGATGCTCTTCAAGGTCTTTGACGCGGAAGGACACCGGCTGGAGTGCTGCCCCAGAGGGAGCGGCCAGGGCAGCAGTGTGGCAAGGACTAGGCCTGCCCTCCGCTTCCCCAGCGGCTCCTCTGGCAGTAGCGGGGGTGCTGGGGAGTCCAGGGACTCTCCCAAGCTTCTCGTCACTCCGGAGATGAGCGACGACAGCTACGAGCCCCCAAGCTCGCGCCGCACCCGGAGCAAGGCAGCTGCACCAGGCCGCTGACGTGGCTGATCTGGATGGGGTTGGCGCCGGCACTTGGTAGCCCACTGTTGATGATGGCGTCGACCGTGGAGGCACATTAGTTAGGGATCCTATGAGCACCTTTTGTTCCATGCGAGGAATCAAGGAAATACCCCGCGGGGGCATGTAAAGCATCTACTATGTCTTTTGTTAATATCATCCTTATTATGGAGTGGTGCAAGATACTTGTCCTGTCTCAACTCGGTTCCCCCTTTCTAACCTTGCGACGGCTTGGTGCTCTACGCTGATAGGTCCCAGTCCCCAGGCAGGCTTCAGCCGTCGTTGGTATGCCAGGTCGCGATGTCGTGGTTAAGGCCAGGAGGTGAGCGGCCCGAGGTCCAGTAAGAGCCCCTGAGGCGCGATGCTCAGGAGGTCCCCTTTAGCACTCAAGCAGCCGCCGAAGGGTGAGAAAGGAAGGCAACGTCGCTGTCACAGAGCCGCATTAAGTGAGGGTTTGGTGTTGCATCAACTAGCTGTTCCAGGAGCGTGACTTATCTTGAAAGCTTGGAGCCGTTCCTTCGCGAGGTGCCGGACCTGCGTTTCGGCAGATAGGATGTCACTGGGTCAGGCCTTCGTGAGCTTCTCCTCTCTTCCCTGCACTCTTCTTTGTGCTCTACGTCCTCAGGTCCCGGCCCTCGAGCAAACTCAGCCGCCACTGGTATGCCAGGTCGCGATGTCGTGGACAAGGCCAGGGGGTGAGGGCTGGAGAGCCAGTAAGAGCTCCTAAGTCGCGATGTTCAGTAGCCCCCTTTTAACACGCAAGCAGATCACACGGGTAAGAGAGAGAGAGAGCTCGCGACGCCCCCCCCCCCACGTTATTCCTTAGGTGAACCCTGTAAACCAACACGAGGAAAGCAAGGGTTGCCATTACGATTGCCGGCCAGCCATTGGTAGCTCCGAGCGAGTGATGAGGGCACTAACGGCCTGGGGAGGTAGCGCTTGCGGGGCTGCCGCGGGCCAGAGCTTGACCGCTCAGATTTGTCAATGTTGCAGGAACGGACCCATGCACAAGCGCCGTGCCAGAGCGAGCAGCTCCAAAGGTAGGTGTCAATCGAGCAGGCGATTATCATAGGCAGGTTAAGCATGAAGAGCAAATCAGCTTAGATAGATGCGGGAAAGATACACGCCACTGGGTTCGGCCCGAGTAGCTTGGGGATGATGCAGCCCGAGGGGTGCCCCCAGCAAAGTGAACTAAAGACAGAAGCAAAATGGATACATGCCGCAGGGACGGACCCATGCGACCTGGGAATGATGCAGCCTTGAGGGCACTCCCAGATGAAATGAAACTCGAAAGATGTCACCTGATATCCTTGCAGGGCGGGTGCTGGGGTAGCTGATGATGCACGGTGAAGAAGCCGATCCTCACGAGCCCTCGGAGCCCTGAGCCTCAGGGGGCTCTGGGGTCCAGGCGGCTCCTCAAGGTCCATCTCCATCTCCGCCAGGAACGCGCGGTGCCTGACCTCCTGAGCTTCCAGAATGCTCCTCATCAGGCGCTGGTGAGCAGCAGCTGTGTTCGGCTGGCCAAAAGGCATGCAAACATAGCTGTGCGGTGGACCCTCGCAACACCCCACGCACGAAGGCCCGAAACGCTCCTGAGATGCGACTCGGTTGAGCCCTGGGTAGTCGATGCAGACGCGCAGCCCGCCATCCTTGCCTGGATGGGGGGTTACACCGAGTAGGCGGCGACTGTCGCGCATGACTCTCGATTCCTGCAGCTCCTGAGTAACCTTGGTGATGAACTCCTGAGGGTTGGGCCTTCCTTGCCTCATGCCTTCCTGAGGGAAATGTGCCGCAAAGCACGCCTCCAAGTGGTGACCGAGTGCCTCCCTCATGATCTTGGCAAAGTCAGAGGCCCTCCAGGAGAGAGCCCCCGAGCCTTGCCAGAGGAGGGCGCCGGGCGCGCCTTCCTATGCGATGGAGGGAGGCGCCCCTTGGTCGGGCACAGATCCTGGCGCGGTGCCTCCGGAGATGCCTACCTCCTGAGGCCTTGAGCTGGGTGATGTCTTCTTCTTCTTAGGGACTACCTCAGGAAAGCTCCTACTCTTGTTGTCTTGGTCCTCGACTGATGCAGCTTGGAAGGAACGCTCGAGAGAGCACACTACATCCTTCTCTTCACAGGGGACTGTGATGACTCCGCCGCTTCCTGGCATCTGGAGGACATTGTATCCATGGTGAGTCACTGCCATGAACTTGGCCAGGGCTGGATACCCGAGGATGGCATTGTATGGCAGGCGAATGTGGGCAACGTCGAAGTCGATGAGCTCGGTATGGTAGTTCTTGCGCTGTCCAAAGGTGACAGGGAGGCGGACCTGCCCTATCGAGGTGGTGGAGCCGTCGGTGACTCTTGAGAAAGGCTTGGTTGGCTGAAGCTGATCATATGGCACTTGGAGATTGTTGAATGTCTCGACGGACAGAACTTTGAGTCCTGCGCCGCCATCGATGAGGGTCCTAGTAACTTGCACATTGCTGATGACTGGGGAACAAAGCATGTGAAGGACCCCGGCTGTAGCCGCACACTTGAGCTGATCCGCTGAGCTGAATGTGATGGTGCACGTGGACCACCTGAGAGGGCGCGTGGCCTCGAGCTTGGGAAGGACTGCGTTCACCTCGTGAGCAAACTGCTTGACGATGCGCTGAGAGGCTGGGGCCTGAGCACCGCCCAAGATGCAAGCGATAGCACGTGGCTCCTGTAAGCCCCCAGCCCCCTCGTCCTGATGATGGTCGTCATTCCTTCTTGGCGGTGGTGGCAGAGGAGGAAGGCCTGCGTTGCCCTGCGGGCGATCCTCTCGAGGATGATTCCTCCAAGCCCACTCGCGAGGCTGGTCCTGCCAGCGGTCCTTACGAGGTTGGTCACGCCACCCTTGGCGAGGGCTTCGGTCGTCCCATCGTCCTCCACCTCTTCCTCCTCCTTGGTCGTAGCCCCGATCATTGCGCTCGGGGCGCCAACCGATACGTCCTTCTCGCACGGCCCTGAGCTCTTGTCATTCGTTGTTGTTGTGGGTGTGTAGGTCATGGTACGCGCAGTACCGGCTGCCCTTGGACGACTCCGGCCGGTCCCTGTCGCGCTTCGTGTCTGGCTCTGCTGCGAGCACGACTGCTCCTTTGCGCTTCACATTCTTGGCCTTGGTTTTCTTCTCTTCTGGGTCAGCGGCTGGGAGTTCGAGAAGGGAGAGGCGCCCCTCCTCAGCCCTTGCGCACTTGGTCGCCAGGTTGAACAGCTCCAGAGACGTGCACAGATCCTCGTGGATAGCCAGCTCCTCCTTCATCTTGACGTCGTGGACGCCATCAAAGAACGCTGAGATGATGGCCTCCTCAGACACCTTGGGAATCTTGAGGCGAGCGTTGTTGAAGCGCTGGATGTATTTCTGCAGGTCTCTCCTGGTTACTGCTTGATGCGGCGCAAGTCACCCACGACCGGTGGACGGTCGCGAGTGCCCTGGAAGTTGGCGATGAAGCGGGTGCGCATCTCGTCCAAAGAGGAGATCGTGCCGGGGGGGCAGGTTCAGGAGCCAGGTGTGGGCACCATCGTTGAGTTCCATGGGAAACCAATTCACCATGACCATCTCGTCTCCGTTGGCCACTTCGATGCCCAGCTCATAGAGCTGCAGGAACTCTGCTGAGTCGGCAGTGCCGTCGTAGCAAGGAGGAAGATCCGGCTTGAACTTGCCCGGCGAGGCAACACTGCATAGCTCGGTGGTGAAGCCGCGGCAGCCTGCGGTGGCCACTAGAGCCCTTGGTAGACGCGGGGCTTGCTCCTCGGGATTCCCGCACGCCGCCGCTAGGGGCAGCGCGGGGTCTTGACGTGGTGGCGTAAGGATGCGATCATGGTGTGCTGGTGTAGGGAGCATGCAAGCACCTTCTTGGGGATGAGGGATTTCTTGGCAGCTCCTTTCATGTGACGCGGGCGCTGGACGCGATGGGTCTCGTCCAAGGGCCGCGCGCCTTGGAGCCAGGGCGCCTTCTTGGGGAGGAGGTCGCGGAGGCACCTCCTGAGCTGCATCACCCACGCAGGACGGAGGGCGAGATAGCGAGAGGGACGGTGTAGGGGAGCCCCCTGCGGCGCTGATGTGTTCGGTGATGCGAGCGAGCCAATCCTCGTAGAGGTCGTCGACGGGGCGGTAGTGCAAGAGCTCGCGTGCCAGGAGCAACATGGCATGTGCGTCCGTGGGAGCACGATGACCGTGCGACGACGAACCAGCTGGAGTCAGCGACGGAGTGGTGGTGCGGCCTTCCTGCCGCATCAAGGGATGCAGCGACGATGCCTGCTGCTCGTTCCCCGCTGGGCCGGTGGCGGCGTTGGCGGCAGGCGACGGAGAACGATGGGGAGGCCTGCTGATGGGAGCCGTCTGGGCGGTGAGAGCAGCCCGACGCTCGGCACGAGCTCGGCGAGCGTCAGCCATGGATGCGACGAACGATCGAGCGCGGAACTGCGGAAGAAAGATTCTGGCGCACCCCTACCTGGCACGCCAAATGTCAGATATGGGGTTCCGGCAAAACCCTTAAGGTTTGAACTCTGGGGTGCGCATGAAGATCTTTCCCCTACCGATCCACGTCCCAATGCCTCGCTGCGAATCTAAGCTGGACGATGAACAACGCAAAGGACACAAGGTTTATACTAGTTTGGGCCACCGTTGTGTTGTAATACCCTACTCCAGTGTGTGGTGTGGTGGATTGCCTCAGGGGCTGATGATGAACAGTACAGAGGAAGAACAGCCTCTCGAGAGGTGTTCTTGGGCTGGTGCGGAGAACTACTTGGGTGAGTTCGATCGCCTCTAGGTCTGATGAGAACTCAATGAGATGCCCTCTACTGTGGTGGGCATCTCTATATAGAGAGGCCTTGGTCCTCTTCCCAAATATTGAGCAGGAAAGGAGCCAACAATGGCCATTTTGAAGGGGAACATCTAGTACATGTTATCCTGACTAATGTTGGTCTTCGGCTGCCAAAGGTACTGGCGATGACGCCGTCTTGGGCTCCACGGTGACCTCCGTCCTGCCGCTCTACTGGTATTGGTCTCGTTGAACTGAAATGACAACCTTTGCATGATGCCTCGGTACTCCGCGCCCGCACTTGCCCCCTTTGCACCAAAGAGCTAACAAGGACACTTCACAGGCTGGTGCCCGCCTGGCGCCCACCTGGTCTCGATCGTCATGGCTTGCGTCATGAGCACCTCGCGAGGTACCCCTGCCTTGATCTCTCCGCCTCCTCGCGAGCCTGCCAGGTGAGGCCGCTCCTGAGGAATCCCTTCGTCGTCCATCTCGCGAGGCTTGGCCCCTCGCGAGGGTCTTGAGCTTGAGTTGATGAAGATGGACCGCACTGGACCACCACTTGAGCCACGCCGTAGGCCGCAGGCCACAGGCAGGCAAGTCTGGGGACCCCCGTTCCCAGAACGCCGACTGTTTCAGCAAATTAGCATGCGACCATTTGCCAAGGTTGGCTATAAGATTATTTTTTTACTTCTCTCTATCTCTTTCTTCGTAGTATTTATTGCATTTGCCAAGGAGTGACCTCTTCCAGTGAAATGGTGCTTAGATGAGGTTCTAAGGGCATTAAATGGCTTAGCAACTCAAGTCACCAATGCATAGGTGCTTAGTTTTTTGTTGCTAAGGGCATCTCCAACAATTGTAAAGATAGATGTTGGTAAATTTGCAACCAAGGACATATTGATGATGTGGCATGTAATAAATGTGGAGAGAGAGCCAAGTTGTATGTAGATTAACCAACAACATTTGCACAAGCTCCAAGGTGAAATAGAGAGAAATCACGTTTATTTTTGCACCATCTATTGGATAACTTAGATACAACCTACTATTGGAGTAGTTGTATGATAGCTTGTTGGTTGATGGCATGGACATTTTACCAACAAGACTAATATACAACCTGTTGGAGATGCTCTAAGCTTGCTTCATTTAATTAGATATAGACTCAAAATTGTCTTTTCACTTAGGTACACGCGCTTAGCACCATTTCTGCATGGGGTCACCAAACTAGTCTCCCTCTTATTAATTAACTTTCCACATCAGACTTTATGCCTATGTGGCAGGCTTAGCACATGTATGAGCAAGTACAACAGTGGCATTTTTGCATATGTGGAGGAGAGAGGAAAGGAAAAAGTTAAGGAGTGGGCTCTCATGCAAGAGCCAGCCTCTACGCGTGCTCCTAGACAAAAGCATTTAATACAAGGAGAGAGATAGAGAGAATGTGAGAAAAACCTTATAGCCAACCCTATTGTATGACTAATAACTAATACTACTAACTTTTGATGACATGGCATGTTTATATGCAGCACCAGCAGCTGGCTATACTAACCTTGCTCTACATGGTGGAGCATTGAGAGAGGCACCTGTATACCATGGAGGTGGTCAGGAATTGGGAGACTCACGCCGGTTGTAGGCTGTAGTTAAAATTATAATGGCAAGTCAAATCACGGGGCCCCACCTGTCCAGCAGTAACTCGTTGTCAAATCACACAACCCTATGTTTTGCAGTAGCATACTCCCTCATCTTCTCTCGTCTCTGTCGAACCGACTAGGCAGAACTGCCCCGCCTACCACGCAGGAAAAGCCCCACCCTCGACTTTTAAATAGTACTACAGTATAATTTTGTATCCATGGATTGCGCCATGGAGCAAATCCTCAAGAAAACGGCGATACACATGTACGGAGTATACAGCACGCCCGTCGCGTTCGCGTCGCACTCCAGACGGTCGGTCGGTCTGGCACGCCGCTCTATGAATGGAACCCACATCATATTGCGTTTGGACACACATGTGGGTCCACAATTGAGAACTGACCATAGGCACACTCCCCGGACCCGCAAGTCGGGTGAGTTAATAGAAGAGAGACAAGCGATAGTATTGGAGCAGTGTTGTATAGCCATTGGTGCCTGGACGATCCCTGCATGACACAGAAGATCAGTTCGTCCATGCATGTGACCAGACTCCAGCAGACATAGCTGGATTGGCTATCGTCTACATATCATGCAGGCTATGTTGTACAGGGCTGTAGTTCTGATGAGAAATCTAAAAAAAGGTTTCTTGTCATCTTGCAATATTAGGTGTCATGTGCTTCGGATCACTCCGAGGGTTAAACAGCGACAACTGAGTTCCTCCAAGGCGCTGCTCATTGGGGGCACATCCACGAAGACTACTCGGCTTCCATCTAGGTCAAGTCGGCTATGTTAATTAGGACATCTATCGATGGACCCCTTTTCTACGAGTTTATCTTTAATTTGAGCTTTGATCCTCGTCTAGTTTGTCCGCCAGGATTCATGTTGTCTCATTGGGGCAGTGAGGTTATGGTTTCTTGACATGTGGCATTTTTTCGTGTTATATGTTAATCTGGTGCTTCAGATCAAAATGACGACAACTGCGCCTCTGGAGCACGTGCATGAAGACTTCTCGACAGTCATTGACGAGGTCAAGCCGGCTCCGGTAGACAAAAGAAAACTACTCCACTATATAGACAGGAGCCTTCGCGCTTGCTTGCTAGTGTTGCTCTCTTCACACTATCTCATCCTCTCCAGATCTAAACACGACAACGGTGGCCACACTCTATCTCTGCTCACCGCTGGTCACAGATCCACCCGAATCCTCTCCACCGGGGAAGGTGAGAAGGTGCAATGTTCACGCGGTCGTCCTTTGCGACGACTCTTACCCACTGCCGGCACGTCCCAATCAGCGTGCCTTGTCGTTCTCTCCCACGCACCACCAGCTAGGGAGGGCCTCCGACCCCTTCTTCCTTGTTGTCGTAGTGTGGGCAGATCCGGCCTCCCGCCGCCCACCTAGCGACATCCCGGTGACCCTCAGGTATAACTTCGTTCGACACTGGCCTTGCTCTACTTCCCCAGCTCCTGACGTTGCTGCTTTTGTATCTTTTACTATTTATCAGGCCCCCTCGTAGATAGGATCGATCGGCTATTCAAAAGCCACCTAAATTTTCACTGTTAAGAGGTAAAACTAGTTCATGCACTCGAATCTAGTACTACTTGGTTCAAACAAGGGAGAAAGGGGTGGGGGTGGGGGAAGATTTGTTACCTGAATCTAGGACTTGGTCGAAAGAGGATATAATGCGGGTGAAAAGTAGCAGAGACTGGCTATCCAACTGGTCTCTTGGTCTAATAGGGAAATAAAGAGAAACGCAGTACAAACTCAATATAAACCCGATCTATTGGTTGAAAAAGAAAACAAAGTGGGGACTGGGGGACAAGTCAACAGAGTATGTCCAGCACTAGGTTTGCTAGCCTCACACAGTATAAGGTGGCTATACCGAACAAAAATGGGGCCAACCTAGATATCTTGTTTTGATGTTTGTTGCCCCGAGCCCCTCTTATGTAATGCCACTAGTAAAATGTAGCAGTCACACTGTTAAAAGTAAGGACACGTTAAACCAATGTTGTTTTCGATGTAATGCCTCCAGTAATATGAATCAATGGCACTGTTTTTCATGTCCTGCTAAATTTCCCATTAAGATAAGTTGCTTCTTTTCATTAGAAATGCAACTGTCCTGGTCCGGCTACTCTTCCGTGCACAAATACCAACTCTGTAGCAGCTGTTAATGTAATGTTGCTGGTAAAATGAAGCAATGGAACCATTAAAGTAATGCCGTATTTAACGGTTGTCATAGTTAATCCTAATGCCCACACTAATATCTAGCAATGCTGCTGCTTTAGAAATTGCCACTGTCCCTATAGGATTGCCATTCAGATAAGGAACATGCTTCTTTTCATTTGATGTATGTTTCATCACTTGTTAGTCACCCTCCTTTCCACCTTTTTGTGCAAACAGAGATATACATTTCACGCTTGATCTTAGTTGAACTGCACAAATGATATCCAAATTATAGTTGAACATTCCACGAGCTTCACAACTAACCTTGATGTTGCTCAATTTTGTTGCAACTAATGAAGAAGAAGCTTTGTGTGTTTCATTTTCTGATGGAAATGGAACCGGGGCTGGAGCCCTTTTCTTAAAAAATGAAGAATAAGCTGCTAGCTCATGGGGCATTGCTTCAATTTAGGTGAACTGCACAAAAAGGTCCCATGAATTGAATCATCCATGTTGGTGATTGGTGTCATCCCTTCTACAATGGCATTGACTACAGATATGGTTCCCATCACGAGGTATGTTCCTTTTTGGTCCGACCTTTTGCCAAAGATCCTGCATGTTGAGTCTGTGCTATTGTTTTGGCACTGCCATGATAAAGCAGTAATGTTATTATTTTGCACCTTAATCTAGTGGCACTATTAATTTGAGGCAATGTTTTGGCACCGCTAGTGCCAATGATTTTTTTATATAACGAAAAAGGGGGTTTACTATGATTTCATTAAAGAAACCCAACCACAAAGAACCATTATCCGACAACATATCAGTGTAAACAAGCAGTTATGCAACTACTTCTAGAACAGACTGAGTACTAGCAGGAGACAAGTTCGCCACATAAGCTAGGCAGGTAGGGGGACACAGCACCAGCTCGACCATGTTTGGATTACAACCCAAATGCTACCACAAAAACATCAGGGGGGAAGATAGGGACTGAAAGAGCCAGCTTCAGCATCCCAGTCTAAGCACCCCTTGCCTCCATCCTTGTGATGCATGGTACACCTCGTTTGCCACCTGCTCGACCCTAGTGCCATTGATAAAATGAAGTAATAATACAATTAAAATAGAGCGAGTGTCCTCCCTATAATTTCATTTCCGATGTAGATAAAGAAAGTTCTTCTCTTTGTTAGTATATGTTTCATCAACTAGTCCCATTGTTAACATTTAAACGTTTCTGCAAACTGGGGTGCTTAATTTTAGTTGATCTGCACAAAAATAGAGATTGGAATGTCTCAAGGCCCTCCTTGTACTACCGCTGTACACTGATGTTCATCACTAGCAGAAGGTGTACCGGGGAGAATTGGGTTGATTTCCAGTATAAGGCCTATCGTATGAGGCGTCACAGGGTCCATCTCGCCCTTGCCGCATGGCATACTATGATACTATTGCAATATTAGCTTCTATTTATTTGTGTATGTATCATCAACTAGTGCCACTATAATGTAATCATGCTTTTTCAATATCTGTGCAAACAGGGTTATTCGGCTGTATTTTGGTGGAACTGCACAAATGTATGGATGGAACCGGCATATATGCAGAGTGCGAGGTGTGTGAAGTAAAAATTACCGACACCAACCATGCTCCATGAACGCATTGGCATCCACCACCACTAGTGGGATGTGTGGCGCTCTCTGTGGATGGATCTTTCTCGGTAGCAAATCCTCTAACCAAATACTAGTAGCTTATATTGACAGTTTTCTAGGGAGTACTCTTTTCTGAAAGAAGCACCAATCTATTTTTCTTTATTTGTACACAGTGTCACAACTTTGACCCAAAAGTCCAGAGCTATTTTAGGGTGATTGGCGTAGTACTCGGAGACTGATTGTAAGCATGATTTTCATTAGCCGTCACGCAGATTGTAAGCATGAGTAGATGGAAGATTAGGTTAGTGCGAAGCTTACCTTAAACCCTACCGCCGCTGTTGAAACGAGGCGAGCATCGAGGGAACCGTGGAAAATGGCGGGGAAGCGATGTCGCGCCATCCGGCCTCCGCTTGCGGTGGGAGAACGAATACTCTTGTGGCTCCGGCTGGCTCTGCACCCTCACGGATGGCACACTGTACTTGATCGATTTGTTATCCTCTGGATGCTCGACCTTTGACCTATACTCCCACAACCTCCGCCTGACTTTTGCCTCAGGCGAATCTGTCTGCTCCATCGCCTAGAGGAGATACTCGGTGAACTCGAAGGACTGTGGCGTGACTGCCGCCGAGGAGAACATCACCGCCCTCATCATCGTCGTCTCGCTCTTTCGCATACATTGCCACAAGGCCCTCACCATCCTCGAAATCTCCCACTCAGTGTCAAACCAAGTAAGGGTCTCCTTCAATCTGGCTAACTTTGCTTGGTCGCCGCCGGTGATCTTCCCGATTCGCTGCTGCATCCTCTCCATAGATATCCTTCTGACAGGTCTAGTGCTAGCTTTGGAAGATGGGAGGAGAGACGGTGGTCTTTCTATAGAGAAGAGGGAGAGGCGAGATGGTGGTTTTGCAATGGAGAAGATGGAGAGGAGAGGGGGTGGTTTTGCAATGGATAAGAGGGAGAGGCGAGACAGTTGTTTTTGAATGGAGATGATGGAGAGGAGAGGAGGTGGTTTTGCAATGGAGAAGAGGGAAAGGAGCGTGCGGCAGCGATTTAGGATTGGACAAGAGGGCCGACGCGCTATGACAGGATCAAAATCAAAATCAATTTACCCTTCAATTAAGAAAGATACCCCACATTAACTAGTCTCCATTTTTATTCTGGGTCATAATTGAGCATGATTTTCACAAATAAAATATATGTTATACATTGCAAAAATAATATAATTTGAAAGTACATTTAGATACAAACCAAACGATACAATTTTCGGTGACATGCATTCACATTTTGCTTGTCAAATACTGTACGTGGTCAAAGTTTGACCCAAAATACGCAAAACAAAAAATATTTCCAAGACTAGCGCCACTCCTCTGCTCTTAAACCACCGCCGCTCCTCTCCTTTTCCAATCTAAATCCAGCGCGCTCCCCTTGTGGCACCCCGACTCATAGAAACCGGAACGCCCCGTATTCCAGCCCAGAGATCGAGGAGAAGTCTTCTGGAATACGACACTGCTTGACATAGACCAAATCAGCTCTTATTACAAGAATAAATACAAAGGTCTGATGTTACAAAGGTTCACATCAGCATGGCGACACTACGCCTGCGATACTACACTTGCTCTATGCTAGCAGCGGAACAACTCGTAGCAGCGGAAATCTTCTAGCAGCGGAACAACGACGAAGGTGGTGAACTCCACTCCGCAGGGACTCTGGCTGGGACACGATCTAGCTCGCATGAATGGAAACCACGACAAGCAATCAAGCAATCACGGCATCACCTGCAACCTGGAATGACATGCCAGGTCAGTACAATGAATGTACTTGCAAGCTGACATAAACCAAAAACATCAAGGCAAGACAACAACATAGCATTAATCAGGTTAATTAAATTAACAGCTACCATGATATAACAGCAACTCCTAAGCATAATATGAAACTACTATAATACTGATAAATCACAATCTCCGATTTCCATAACCATATCTCTCTTGACTAACTGGACAAACAATATACCATCTCGATCACATCATGATCAAAACCAAAATGTAACCGTGATCCTTACGGCGATCACAACCAAATCGTAACCGTGATCCTTACGGCGATCACAAACCCAACCAATAAATGGCCCGTGATCCTTACGATGATCACAACCCGACCAATAAATTGCCCATTATCATTACAGCGATCACAACCCGACCAATAAATGGCCCGTGATCCTTACGGCGATCACAACCCGACCAATACTTGGCCAATCTATACTGCTCCACATATCCATCAACTATACGTCATTCTATTAGGTGAGTGTTGATCGAATGGTGTACCCTAGTACGAACCCATGCCCATGACCGAGGACGCGGCTATCGATAGATTTATTATACACTCTGCAGAAGAAGCGCACTGTACCCACACCACAGAACCTATGGCCTCGCCCTCCCATTCGGGTGGACCAACGGCGTTCTGACAAAACCGATCTATTGCCATGACACTCTCCCGACCACTCTGACTCACTCCCCACTGGGCTAGTCATGGGTGGCCCCGTGTCTACCTCCAGACACAATGACCACCATCGTGGCCCATCCCACTCTAGGACACGTGCACATAACAACAACAACGGCTCACAAGGTTATGCTCCGCCTACCTGATCAGGGTAGAGCGCGCCCATAACCTTCCCTAGTTGGAGGCACCGACCAGAGGCACGATAATAGACCGCATTAGGGCCGTCCCATACCATAAAATGTGGTTGCACTGGAAAAGTTCGATTCGGCGACACCTAACCAACTTACTGACTGGATTTATCCACAAAACTATAACCATGATAGCTGATACTCCGATGTCAACCATCAAACTATAATCCAAGTCATAGCAATATCCAACAAATAATCCAAGAATAATATCATCATCTCAAAATACTCCGAGGATAGCATAACACTACTATCATGATGAATCTGACAACAGTAATACTACTACTCCAATATGCAAGAACAAGTTATCCAACTATGATCCACATGTTACCATCATCTCCGAAAATAGTACTCCAAGCAACGGAACATCAACTAGCATCCTGCAAATCATCATACTAACCACTAATAATCCAAAGGTAGCATGATATCCAAAGCAATATTCCAAACATACTCACAGATATCATCAGGAAACAATCATAATACCAGCCATTACTACTCCAATGGCAACATGATAACATCAACCACCAACATAACTCCTAGTAATCCAAACAATAGTATGGCATCAATAAGATCAAAACAATACTCCGAGAAAATGCCATGCACAGAGTCATGTTGCTAAAGCAATATTTGAAACAAGTTCAAATAAGTGAAACAATTTCACTGCATTGCAATCAGGCAAATGGAGGGTGTGGCTTGCCTGGGGTGGAAGAAATCACCTGGAGCAAGTGCGAGAACTCACAGAAATAATCGCCGGAAATCGTTCTCTCTCGGAGGGGGCTGATTAAGGGCAGGGGCAAAATGATCATTTTCAGTATGCCAAAACATAATTAAAGTGACACCAACGGAAAGGGCTCGGCGAAACGAAGAAATGAGCGTTGGTTTCACCTCGTTTGGAGTTATGGTTGAAAAGATACGGATGCTTTTCAGCCAGGGACCTATCTGCAGTGAAAATATTTGTAACCAGGGGCCTGGACAGAAAAAGTGAATACATAAATAGAGGAATACGCTTTCACCTTATCCGTTGGAATAGTGGCTGGGCTGACATGTGCGAGTCCCATGGGTGGGGCCCGTCACTTATCCACACTGGCGCTGACCGGGTCAACGGCAGCCACCGATCGGTGGGGCCGGGAGGCCCACGCGCTGGGTCAACGCCCACCTCCTGGCCTCTACTTCTTCTTCCCCCGACGGTGACTGAGGCAGAGGCAACACAGGCGTGGGCGCGGCGGCGGTGGCTCCGCCATCTTAGGTCGAAAGCTGAGGCCACCAGCAGACGCGTGGGAACGCCGCACCCATCTAGAGGGCTAGCGGGTGCCAGGAAGAAACGAGATGGCGGTGAGGTGTCGCGGCGGCCGAGGGCAGAGGTAGCGGCCAACATTGGGAGTCGCTGCCATATGCACTCCGGCGATGAACAAAGGGGTTGGGGAGGCTCTACGGGAGGTGGGGAAAGACGTGGTGGTGGAAGAATGAGGGGAGGGGCTCGACTCTGGGCCGATTTTAGCCAAGCCGAGGCGACGGCCATGGCGATGGTTAGCGGTGAGGAGGCAATCCGGGGCTCGGGCAACTGACTAGCCATGACCACAGGAGGGTGGGGAGGTCGATGGAGAGCTCAGAGGGCTCGGGGGAGGCCATTTATAGGCGGGGCGAGAGGGAGCCGAGCTGGCGTCGCCGCGGACGTGTGTCCGACGCCGCGGACACTAGCTCGCATGCATGATCTCGGAGGCAAACGACAAGGGAGTAGCAGTGGGGGCTCTCACGGGGCAGAGGAGGCCAAGGGGGCGCATGGAGGGAGACGATGGCGACGGGGAGATCCAAAACTTCAGTGTACGCACGAGGGCGCGCGGCGGTTTGCGTCGGTGAAGAAGAGGACGGAGGGGGAGAGGGGTCCAGGGGAACGGCAACGAGGAGAGGAAGCCACTGGACATCATCACGAGCATGAAGTCGGCAAGAGGGAGAGCGGCCCAAGCACAAACAGCCGCTGGACGCGCCCATGGCATGCCAAAATGGTGGTCACCACCAGTGCTGGCATGTGGGGGAGGCAAACAGCTAGCCATTGATGTCTAGTGGTAAGTACGTCGAAGGATGATTTCAACTGAGGTGGTAGATTGGTTAAAACTGATATGTTTAAATAGTTATCAACTGCTGAAGTTTACTACAGTAAACTTAGCAGTGCATTGGTGATCAACAGGGAACTGCTTGAGGCCAAAGAGTTTGTCTGCTAGGTTGAGGTAAAGAAGGACTTACATCCTGGTAAGTTGGAGGGGATTTGGATCAAGATATGAAGAGTTGCTTCACAACTGCTTATTTGGTCCAGAAATGAAGATCAGGATGGTGCACTCACATGGAATGTCCACTTGACCTAAGATTGGGCAAGGCTTGATCATTTGGTCATATGATGATGCTGTAAAAAGCTCATGCCAAATGGACAAGCCAAAATGGCACTTGCTTCACAAACATCTCTGCTGACCAGAAACTTGGAATAATATTGGTGGTCAAATGGGTTAATGAAATGATGCCAAATTGGGTGGAGAGATGTTTTATGGGTAGAAGAACAATCTGGTAATTTATCAGGATTTTTGAATCAATATAAAATATACTTGCTTCACAGCCTGAAAATATTGCTAGAAACAAAGATTTTCTCCTGTGCTCACATAGATGATTTGATAGGACTGCAAATTGGTGGAGGGGGTTAAAATGAGCACATTAAGGAGTGTGCAAAAGTTCAACTTATTTGAATACTCCTAGCTAGTACTTCCTTCACAAAGCCTTCTGTTTGACAGAAACTTTGAAAATTCACTAAGGAAGATTGGCTAGGCAAATAAATTTGAACTTGGGCATGGGTCAATTATTTGGACATATAAACATGCCCAAGAATGTTGGGAGGCACTAGGAAGAATATAAATGACACTTCCTTCACAAAGTGCCATTCAGGGAAGAATAGAAAAAGGAGTATTGGGGAATTATTTTTGAACTAGCCAAGGCAATGTTTGGGCATATTTGAGCTATATATGACCAAAAGGAATTATGTGTATTAATTGGGGATTTTTGGATGAACATAATATAGGTTGCTTCACAACCTAGGGCAGATAGGGTTATTCCTTTAATGAAAAAGGAATTTTCCCTAGAAAAGAATTTTAGGGTTTGGTCAAGGAGTGAAGTGACATGATCTTGGCAAGGTTTTGAGAATGATGAGCCACTTGGGAGGGGAATTGAGGATGATCTCCCAGATGCCAAGGCCACAGAACCACTCCAAAAAGAAAAACAGAGCAAAAACCAAATAAATCCAAAGAAAAACAAAAGGGCTAAATCCAGGATATTACAAACCTTCCCCCCTTAAAGAAATCTCGTCCTCGAGATTTGGTTGCTCAGGGAACAAGTATGACTTGATAACACCGTTTCCAACTTGGGCATCCTCTTTCTTTTGTTTATTGTTCCCCCAAGAAATTCAGATGATCGACTAACCTTGATCTGGGGTGGTTTGCTTCACTTTTCCCAAATTCTGATAGGTCCTTGCTCATATACCAAATCTTTTTACTGACGTGAATTTTCTCATATCTGCAGTGGTATCCAATGGATCTGAGCATAAATTTTCCCTTGGTCATGAAAACCTTTTTGCTTCTGTCATGTGGTTGCTTCAAATAAATGCAGGCCTTCTAGTTTCCATAAATGCTGAGAATTATCATGGCCATCTCCTGATGGAATCTGACTGCTCATAGGTGGCACTGATTTATCTTGATTTATTTCTTTGGCTCGAGCATGAGATATGTACCAAAGATTTAACTGCCTTCTGTCGTGAGAAATATATCGGTGTGTGGACTTATAGCTGTGCCATACTTCTAATATTTACATCTTGAGACTGGCCCGACAGGGGGCTGACGAAAAAATGCTTTTCCTGACGAACTGACTAGGTACTTGATTCTGTCGGTGAGTATACCGGGTCTGAGCTGATTGTTCGGCTTTTCATTTTTCTCACGTGATTGATATACTCATTTGTGGTAATAGGCTGTGATATGCCTTAATACTGTTGCTGAGGTCAAACTCCTGAGGTTGCAAAGGAATCTTGGATCTCACAGAATAGACTTGGATATTCCACACTAACCATGTCAAGCGGGTCAGCGGGATATGAAAATCCTTGTATAAAGAGTAGGTCGCTGAGAGTATGCCTTTGTGAATCCATATGGAATTATGGCTTTCAACTCACTTGGGTATCCGGACCCTGATGGTCGCGCATAAATCATCATTCCTTTACTGTCAGCCTCCTCCTTTTTACAGTCATGATTTTCTTTGGTAGGATACCTTAATGAGATAATTTGGCCACACACGCCCTTGATTCTTCGTATGACCATGGATGTGATTAATATTTTTGACATTATTCCTCCTTGTTTTCTGACCTGAGTCCGCACACATATGACATATACCAGGGGTTTGTAGCTGTACAGAGCTCATTGCTGAGGCCAATCATACAAGAAGGTGACAAGGTTTTATAATATCCCTTGTCAATTGCGGGAATAATGATCTTGATGACCATTGTCAAGACTGTGGATTTTTTGATGTCATCTCCAAATATTATCGTTCCTTGCATCACATGAGATGTATTTTTGCTCATTTTCCTTTGCCTGACTAGGGAGGTTGTAGGATTCGCACTTTTCTTAGGTGTATCTTTGCAACTCATCATATAATCTCTGAGGTTGGTGCAATATTGTGGTAATGACGCGGACTGAATGGCTTACAAGAGAAGCCATCCGAGGAGCTTGCTGAGGAAGGCTTGTTAACTTATGCTCAAATCTTTTGCTTGGGTATCTTGCAGAAGAAGGCTCTATAGCTTACACATGAAGCTTGCTCTAATTAATGTGCCGGAGAAGCCTGAGTTCCATACGTGAGGAGCTTCTCCTCAGGTTTGCTTGTTGAGAAAATTTTATTTCCATCTGTCAGAAGCTTTTACTGAGGTGTCTTGCTGTGAAAGACCGGGTATCGTGGACTGGAAATTGTTTACATATCATGCTGAGAAAATTGAGGAGCCGTGCATCATAAATTTCTTCCGATGGCGTGTGGAAGAATACTGGGTTTCTTATATCCAAAACTTCGTACTGATATGCAGACTGAAATCCATACATATGCCCATAATATTCTGAGGCTGATTATTAGCATGTGAAAAATTGTCTGACTGTCTTACTTGAGCATATCACATTCTGACTTTATTTCGGATGATAACATATTTTTAAGCATCATGCATTGCTGAGCCAAATTTTTGTATATGATCCATACCTCTGTTTGAGGATATACCATTGATCTTGTACCTGACTTGTCTTCCTACTGGCTGGATCATAACTGTTGTGAGGATTTTGCACTGACAGGGACTCGATGCTAATAATCGATCCAACACCATTGGTATTCTGAGCAGATATTAATGACATAATGCAGTTGACTGGGTAGACCAATCATGTCTAGCTGAGCTTCTTTCAAACACTTCAAATCCTTATTGCCTCTTTGAGTCCGGTGTCGGTTGATGAGCAATTCTTTATAGGGGAAAATAATGTAACACCGGGGCCCAAAAAGAAAGAAGCGCAAGAAAACTCAACCAAACAAAAGCACACAACAACAAACAATTCACACACAGTCAATGTCACATGTTACTGCTAGCCACACAATATGCATGCCTACTTAAGCACACAAATCTCGCGGGGTCTCCGGTTCTACAATCTAGCATGCTGTGACGATGTGCACGAGGACGAATAAATGTGTGGAAGAATGGGTGTAAACAGCGCTACACCAAGTGCTAGCTTAGCCAGGTGGCAACCTGAACTAGCTCGGAGGCAAGGACGTACTCGGTAATCATGTAGTGGTACACGGAGGTCGCAACCACATTATTATCAAGTGAACAGAAAAAGATCTGTACTCGTCCAAGAAATAGGATAGCAGGGAAAAATTGAGGCTGCTGACATTGCCCTTTCTTGATAACTAAGATCATTAAGGGTTGCCAACACGACAAAATAAAAACCGATCCGGGATAGAAGCATGCCCATCACCGAAACAAGAGACGGGACTGGAAGAAGGACATTGGTGCAATACATGACCACCATTTTTGCAAACAGTGTCGGGATCACTTGGCATCACTCTGTTGGGACAGAAATGACACCAAACACCGAAAGAAAAAGGAGCTGGAGAAATGCAAAGGTTGAGTTGTAGTGGATCCGAACCGATGCCAGCTACACTCATCGGATAAACCATTAGCGACTAATAATAATGCTATATGCATGCTATGCAACAAACAAATGCAACCAAATGCAACAAACAAGCCAGACTCTATACTACCGATTTCTAACGTTCACGCGGTCTAGGGCGTCCTACAGCCAGACCTGCTCTGATACCAAGCCTGTGGCACCCCGGCTCATAGAAACCGGAACGCCCCGTATTCCAGCCCAGAGATCGAGGAGAAGTCTTCTGGAATACGACACTGCTTGACATAGAACAAATCAGCTCTTATTACAAGAATAAATACAAAGGTCAGATGTTACAAAGGTTCACATCAGCACAGCGACACTACGCCTGCGATACTACACTTGCTCTATGCTAGCAGCAGAACAACTCGTAGCAGCGGAAATCTTCTAGCAGCAGAACAACGACGAAGGTGGTGAACTCCACTCCGCAGGGACTCTGGCTGGGACACGATCTAGCTCGCATGAACGGAAATAACGTCAAGCAATCAAGCAATCACGACATCACCTGCAATCTGGCATGACACGCCAGGTCAGTACATTGAATGTACTTGCAAGCTCACAACAACCAAAAACATCAAGGCAAGACAACAACATAGCATTAATCAAGGCAAGACAACAACATAGCACGATAATAGACCGCATTAGGGCCGTCCCATACCGGCAAATGTGGTTGCACTGGAAAAGTTCGATTCGGCGGCACCTGACCAACTTACTGACAAGATTTATCCACAAAACTATAACCATGATAACCGATACTCCGATATCAACCATCAAACTATAATCCAAGTCATAGCAATATCCAACAAATATTCCAAGCATAATATCATCATCTCAAAATACTCCGAGGATAGCATAACACTACTATCATGATGAATCTGACAACAGTAATACTACTACTCCAATATGCAAGAACAAGTTATCCAACTATGATCCACATGTAACCATCATCTCCGAAAATAGTACTCCAAGCAACAGAACATCAACTAGCATCATGCAAATCATCATACTAACCACTAATAATCCAAAGGTAGCATGATATCCAAAGTAATATTCCAAACATACTCACAGATATCATCAGGAAACAATCATAATACCAGCCATTACTACTCCAATGGCAACATGATAACATCAACCACCAACATAACTCCGAATAATCCAAACAATAGTATGGCATCAACAAGATCAAAACAATACTCCGAGAAAATGCCATGCACAGAGTCATGTTGCTAAAGCAATATTTTAAACAAGTTCAAATAAGTGAAACCATGTCACTGCATTGCAATCATGCAAATGGAGGGTGTGGCTTGCCTGGGGTGGAAGAAATCACCGGGAGGAAGTGCGAGAAGCTCGCGAAAAGAATCACTGGAAATCGTTCTCTCTCGGAGGGGGCTGATTAAGGGTAGGGGCAAAATGGTCATTTTCAGTATGACAAGACATAATTAAAGTGACACCACAGAAAGGGCTCGACGAAACGAAGAAATGAGCGTTGGTTTCACCTCGTTTGGAGTTACGGTTAAAAAGATACGGATGCTTTTCTGCCAGGGACCTATCTGCATTTAAAATATTTTTAACCAGGAGCCTGGATAGAAAAAGTGAAAAGTACACAGAGGAATACGCTTTCACCTTATGCGTTGGAATAGTGGTTGTGCTGACGTGTGCGGGTCCCACGGGTGGGGCCCGTCACTTATCCAAGCTGGCGCTGACCGGGTCAATGGCAGCCACTGACCGCTGGGGCCGAGGGGCCTATGCGCTGGGTCAACGCCCACCTCCTGGCCTCTCCTTCTTCTTCCCCCGACGGTGACTGAGGCAGAGGCAGCAGGGCGAGGCCGGCGGCAGCCCGGCTGGCTCCGGCCATCTTAGGCCGAGCCGAGGCCACCGGCGGACGCGGGAGGGAACGCCGCACCCATCCAGAGGGCTAGCGGGCGCTGGGAAGAAACGAGATGGCGGCGAGGGGTTGCGACGGCCGAGGGCAGAGGCGGCGGCCAACATTGGGAGTCGAGGCCATATCCACTCCGGAGACGAACGAAGGGGTTGGGGAGGCTCTACGGCAGGTGGGGAAGGCCGTGGTTGTGGAAGAATGAGGGGAGGGGCTCGACTCCGGGCGGATTTTAGCCGAGCCGAGGCGGCGACCATGGCGATGGTTAGCGGCGAGGAGGCACTCCGGGGCCCAGGCAACTGACTAGGCAGGACAACAGGAGGGTACGGAGGTTGATGGAGAGCTCAGAGGGCTCGGGGGAGGCCATTTATAGGCGGCGCGAGAGGGAGCCAAGCTGGAGTCGCCGCGCACGCGTGTCCGGCGCCGCGGATGCGTGCTCGCGTGCATGATCTCGGAGGCAAACGACGAGGGAGGAGCAGTGGGGGCTCTCACGGGGTAGAGGAGGCCAAGGGGCCGCAGGGAGGAAGACGACGGCGACGGGGAGATCCAAAACTTCACTGTACGCACGAGGGCACGCGGCGGTTTGCGTCGGTGAGGAAGAGGATGGAGGGGGAGAGGGGTCCGCGGAAACAGCGATGAGGAGAGGAAGCCACTGGACATCATCACGAGCGCGAAGCCGGCGAGAGGGAGAGGGGCCCGAGCACAAACATCCACTGGACGCGCCCATGGCATGCCAAAACGGTGGTCACCACCAGTGCTGGCATGTGTGTGTGTGTGTGTGTGGGGGGGGGGGGGGGCAAACAGTGGCCATTGATGTCTAGTGGTAAGTACGTCGAAGAATGGTTTCAACTGAGGTGGTAGGTTGGTTAAAACTGCTATGGTTAAATAGTTATCAACTGCTGAAGTTTACTGCAGTAAACTTAGCAATGCACTGGTGATCAACAGGGAACTGTTTGAGGCCAAAGAGTTTGTCTGCTAGGTTGAGGTGAAGAAGGACTTACATCCTGGTAAGTTGGAGGGGATTTGGAACAAGATATAAAGTAGTTGCTTCACAACTGCTTATTTGGTCCAGAAATGAAGATTAGGATGGTGCACTCACATGGAGTGTCCACTTGAGCTAAGATTGGGCAAGGCTTGATCATTTGGTCATATGATGATGCTGTAAAAAGCTCATGCCAAATGGAGAAGCCAAAATGGCACTTGCTTCACAAACATCTCTGCTGACCAGAAACTTGGAATAATATTGGTTGTCAAATTGATCAATGAAATGATGCCAAATTGGGTGGAGGGATGTTTTATGGGTAGAAGAACAATCTGCTTACATATATGATTTGATAGGGCTGCAAATGGGTGGAGGGGGTTAAAATGAGCACATTAAGGAGTGTGCAAAAGTTCAACTTATTTGAATACTCCTAGCTAGTACTTCCTTCACAAAGCCTTCTGTCTGACATAAACTTTGAAAATTCACTCAGGAAGATTGGCTAGGCAAATAAATTTGAACTTGTGCATGGGGCAATTATTTGGACACATAAACATGCCCAAAAAGGTTGGGAGGCACTAGGAAGAATTTAAATGACACTTCCTTCACAAAGTTCCATTCAGGGCAGAATAGAAAAAGGAATATTGGAGAATTATTTTTGAACTGGCCAAGGCAATGTTTGGGCATATTTGAGCTATATATTACCCAAAGGATTTATGAGAATTAATTGGGGATTTTTGGATGGACAGAAATATAGGTTACTTCACAACCTAGGGCAGATAGGGTTATTCCTTTAATGAAAAAGGAATTTCCCCTAGAAAAGAATTTTAGGGTTTGGTCAAGGAGTGAAGTGATATGATCTTGGCAAGGTTTTGAGAATGATGAGCCACTTGGGAGGGGAATTGAGGATGATCTCCCAGATGGCAAGGCCACAAAACCACTCCAAAAAGAAAAACAGAGCAAAAACCAAATAAATCCAAAGAAAAAGAAAAGGGCTAAAATCCAGGCTGTTACACCTCTCCTCTTCCATTTCGAAACCACCGCCCCTCCTCTGATGTTTCGATCCAAAACCAGCGCCGCTCCTCTTCCATTCTAATCCAAAATCAGTGTCGCTCCTCTCCTACTCCATTCAAAAACCACCGCCAGCGAGTGAAGGTGCTATGGAGAAGTAGATCAGTGGAGGAGTACAATCGATACGTGAGGATCACAGATGGCAACCCTATGAAGCTAGCTAGGATGTTGGAGATATAGTCTTGGTTTGACAACAAGGAGCAACTAGCAGCGACGGCACATCCATGGCCACATATCTGCAACAAAGCAAAAAGGTGGTGATACTCCCGAAGGGAGTCGCGCGGGAGTACATAGAGCTGCTCCTCTAAGCCATGGAGCAAACAGATTCACCGAATCCGATCGTGAGGGAGCGGTGGTGGGAGTATCGATCCCAGATCGAGCATCCACCAGAGATTGAAGGATCGAGCATCTATAGGGTGCCGTGCCAGAGCAAGCCGATGGAGTCTTCGTTGATCGAACCCAACTACAAGAGGAGAAAAGCAGTTGGCCCGACGATGCTTCACCGCCATCCTCTCCCTCGCCATTCACATCGTCTCACGGGGCGGCTGTTTGCCGTCGAGGAATAGGAGGGGATCGCCTCACCCCAATAGTCGGGCGGGTTGTGAATTGTCAGGAGGAGCTTAGGGTTGTCAGTATTTGCAGGTTGTGAATTGTGTTTTGTGTTGTGTATTTTGAGAGTACTTTCCGATATGATAGTCTTTTGAATTTCAGATTTGAAGTATTGAGCATATGAAGTATTTTATGAATTCTAGAGATCTATTTTTAGTACTTAAAAATGTAGTTTCATAGGAGTATAAAAGTGCAGACAATGTGATTCTCAGAGAAGAAACTGCAAGTTTCAGTTCCAGATAAGAAATTGCAAGTTTAAGTTTCAGATAAGAAACTGCAAGTTTTAGAGGCAGATCATTTATATTAACACACCCTTTTCAAACCAGGATAACATCACGTTGGAAGTTTCATTCATGGTCGAAAATGGAACTACCAGCCAGTTAACATCATGCTGATCAAGATTCAAGCATAGCACATCTTCATATGATGCACAGTCAAAAAGATATGCTATTTTCAAAATGCTCACATAATGTCGAGTGTGCGAAAAACAGAGAAAACGAGGGACGAAGTTTTGGCAAGTGTTGGACGTGGTGCGCTTAGATGACAATGGGGACCCACATGTCAATAATGGCAGAGGCAAAAAAATTGGAGATATTTTCCCTGCATTAGGTGGAATCGAACCCGGGCGGAACAGTGGTCGGGTAGTGTCACTTGGCCACCCGGCTAGTTCAGTAGTTTCATAGAAATAAGGCACTGCTTTAGGTGGTTTGTTCTTGTCCTGCGCCTTTGTGTGCTCATCGTGGCACTGCTGTCTGCCGTTGTGAACATGCTAAACAAACAAGAGGAATCTGGAGAGGACTATACATGGAGCGGCAGATAGTCGGGACCCACCAGGTCTATGGCCGTACGCAAGCAAGTGCCTCATTAAAAAAATACTTCCTCCTAATGCTATACTAACGTTGGGACCCATGGGTTTGTCAACGTAGTTACATTATTTTTGAGGTGCTTCAATGTAGTTACTAAAGGAGATAGATTTACAATGAAGTCGGGGAGCTGGCAGGTATCATTTATTATCAGTGGGCCAGCAAGTATCAGCTAGATTGTGGGCTACCTCGTCTAGGCTTTCCTTTTTTAACATGCGCAGCCCACGACATGCCGGTTTGTATTTCCTCGAGGGTCATCATGTATCGACCGGCCTATGGACCTCCCATCCGAGGTTTTATTTTTCCTGAAACATCACAGCCCAACTTATTTATTTTTTTAAGAAAATTCAGAGGTCTGTTCTATTTTTCTATATAAGAATAGGAACGCCAGGTCCAACTTATGTTTCCCTTCTAACTATATTATATATTTAAATTATTTTATATTTTATTATATATTATTGTTATTGTCATCATATATTTAACATATACTTACATATATAAGAAAACAATATCCGACATCTTATTAACTTATAAAAATAATTTCTTAACAATAAAATCCTGGATTTTTTTACATTAAGGCAACGAAAATCCTGGTGATTGTGTGCAAAATCTTGGTAAGATTTAAGGACCAATGCAATAATAAATGACATATTTTTTAAATATATTTATAACAAAATGCTCAGCCCTGTTTATTTTTTGATAACATTGCTGCGCCCAACCCAGCATTATAATTAGAACCAACCCAGCAAAATCGTGTATTTCGAGAAACTTCAAATGGCCTGCAATTTTTTAGGGAAAAAATAAATGGGCTGCATGGACGCTAAATTATTTGTCCAGCAGCCCAGCAAATTAATGTATTTCGAGAAAGTGAAAATGGGTTGTAGTTATAGAAAAATGGGCTGCATGGATGCTACATTATTTATTCATCCAGTCCAGCAAATGGACTGTAATTGTCCAAAAAAAGATCAAATGCACAGTAAATTCTGAAAAAATGGGTTGAATATGTGCCACATTTTTGGAGGCTGAAATGTGGGCCAATAGGTCAAAGCCAACGCAAGTTGTTGTCAACTTAGTCAACAAATGATTCTGACATTGTTAGCCGTTGATTGACATCCAACGACTGGCATTCATCTTCAATCTCTCGCCTTCTCCCTCCAGCGCCGCTGGGGACCACCTACTCCCGCCTCTTGCTGCTAGCAGCTCTGTTTAGCATGCTTCACTGTGAAGCGCTACCCCACCGCCGGCCAGGCCATCCCTCCACACCTCCTGTTCTTCTCCACCGACTGCCAAGCCACACAGCACGAAAACCAGTTAACCCTCGTACACCTCTCTGTCTACAACTCCACTCCTGCGTCTTCCCATCTCTGGCTCATTGCTGTCCTCGCCCTCGTCCACCACCTTGGATGCGCTCGGCGCGGCGTGGTCAACACAAAAAAAATACTCCCCCTGCTAGCTGGGACCCACCATAGTGGCAGGCTGACTTGTGGGCCTACTAAGTTGACGGGGACGGAGGGTTTTGTGAACTTAGTCAATATGAACGATTCTAGCTCCAGTGACCGTACGATGTCCATCCAACGGTCATAGTGCTTCTTAAACCTCTGGTCTTCTTGCTCCAGCTGCCCAAACCAGCGCGCGGTCGTGCCGCCTGCTTCTGCCTCCCATGGCCGGCTATGCTGTCGTGGAGCCCTCATCGCCCCTACTACTCCCAGCTGGCCAGGCCCTACGGTGACGGCAGCCTCACACCGCAGCCGAACCAGTGAACCCTCGTACTCCTATCCACGTAGGCATCCACTACCGCGTCTTCCCCTTCCTAGGCCTCGCCTTCGTCCACTGCCTTGGTGCTCTCGGCACGGCGTGGTCAATGTGGTCAAGGAACGACTTCCATCGGAAGAGTACTGTACGTGGAGAGGCTGACCGCTGGATCCACGGCCACAGCAAGGAAGTGCCTCCTTATTACGCGGAAAATAATGATTCCTCCATCTGACAGCAGGGACCCACCGGACGAGCCACCGTATTTCATGAAAAAAATGTTTCCCCCCTGACTGCTGGGACCCACCAGCTACATCTTCGCACGAAAGGAAGTGCCTGACAGTCGGGAGCCACCCGGTCGAAGCGTACGTAGTGTTGTCATTCTGGTTGCGAACGTGTACGTACATACTAGTCGATCGGTCTGTCTGCAGGCTGCAGCGATGAACCGTGGCCGAGTAAGGAAGGGCACGTGTCATAGTAGAGGCACGCACATAACATGTACACATACGTACAACCAAGGTGAAAAAAGTAAATACGGCCACGTACCTATATACGGGCGGGGTCTCGAATGCCTACTCGTGCATACGTACGGCCAGGGCTCGTATACATGGAGAGGCAGCGATGACGTCATGTTTATCGGCAGCCAACTAGCTGGGTCGAAATGGAGAAACTGCATCGTCATGTTCATTGGGAGCCAACCGTCTTGGACGGAACAGCCAATTGAACTGAGGCCTGGCGTACCACAGAACGGAGGAAACGACCTTGTGTTCGACCGACCATGGTCAAAACAGGATCCTGTTCATCGGGAGGAGTCTGGCGTACCGCAAAATTGAGGAAACATACTTCTCTTGGACCTCCTATGCTCGAAACGGGGTCCTGTTGATCAGGAGGGGTGTGGCATACCGCAAAACGGAGGAAACGGGCTTGTGTTGGAGCGCGACGGTGGAAACGGGGTCCTTATCATCGGGAGGGGTGTGGCGTACCACAAAACGGGACTCCACAGGCTACTATTCATCTTCACTGTTGACTGCCTCCACGGGCTACTGTTCATCCACCGTCGACCTCCTCCAGCCTCCACATGTGACTGTTCATCCATGTCGTGTCCCCTCCTTTCTCCACCTGCGATTGTTCATCCACACGCTCTTGTTCATACAGCCTCCACCGCTCCTCCACCGACTACTTTTCAACCAGCCCTCTCCACGGGGACCTGTTCAACTACCCCTCCACGGGCTACTGTTCATCCAGCCTCCACTGGCTACTGTTCATCCAGCCCTCCACGGGGTCCAGTTCATCCAGCCCTCCACGGGTTCCTATTCATCCACCCCCACCCGGCTCGATCGGGGTCCTGTTCATCTAGAGGCAACGACCTCTACTACCATGGGGTCCTGTTCATCCAACCCCCCACCGGGAACTGTTCAACCAACCCCCCCCAACAACGCACACTGTTCATCAAGGGAAGGAGGCATCAGGTTCAATCGGCATCAGTTAGCAGCAATAGCGAAGGAATCGCTCAATCCGGTTCAGTTAACAGCCAGGGATCGATCGATCGCTCGGGTTCAATAACGATAGCTCAGAGTGCAATCGCCGGGTTGATGAGGTGAACGCCCGCTCGGGTTCGATAGAGCGTTAACGCCGCACACACGTGTGTACGTGTACAAGAGAAATGTGCAAACCTCCGTGCATTGCTCGGCCCCGACCACCCATCGTAACCGGGAACTCGCTGACATTTTCCTTACCCTCGCTTCTACCATGTTTTTTTTCCATGGATGGCCCAAAGAATGTCATGCAGCTGCATCTCCAGCCCGCCCAGGACAAAAAGCCCTTTTTCTGTCTTGATTTTTTGTCATAGAGGTAGGAGCCCACCCCATTTATGATGATATCGGGTTTTGTCAGAATTATCATCATAGAAGTGTCATAAGCATGATAGAAAAAAAATCATTCGGCCCCAAATGTCACAGATGTGTCTTTTTTTGTAGTGCGATCTCTGGCGATGCTCGGCGATCACGGGAGGGCGTGGGAACAAGACGAAGCAGTGATGGAGCGGTCACGGAGCAAAGGAGGCCAAGGGGCACGGGGAGGAAACGACCAGAGGAGGAAAATGATGGCCGGCTACAGCTCGTCCGTGGGCGCGCGGGGACAAGCTCTAATGAGCGAGCTATAGGAGGGGGAGAGGGGTCCAGGGGGATCGAGGCAGCATGGGGGAGCTGTTGGACATGGCTGGATGTGCGAACGCGATGAGCAGGGGAGGGGCCCGAGCTAAGAGACAGCTAGAGTGTGCCCATAGCTTGCCAGTGTGGTGGTCACTACATGAGCGTGACGAGCACCTGTGCTTTGTTCGGCCAAACCATGTCTGGTGTGAGGTCCCTCCAAGATGGAGCAGCCCTAAATCAATGAAACGAGCAGAGGTGCTCAGAGAACAGAGGGAAACGGTCTTCACAAGTTTGTTGTAGCCAACTTGACTGCACTGTTGTGATCAACTGATTGAGGTTAAGAGGAAAGCTTGATGTCAGGGAGGTTTAGATTAAGAAGGACCATAGTCCTGTTATTTTTGAGGTGATTTGGACAAGTATTTAATATACTTGCTTTGCAACTGCAAAATCTGGTCCAAAAGCAAAAACAGCAAGTAACACTCACTAGGTGTGATGGATTGAGCTCAAAATGGGCATGGAATGATGATTTGGCCATATGAGCGTGCTATAAAAATTTCATGCCATTTGGCCAAGCCAAAATGGTACTTCCTTCATACAACACCTCCCTGGACAGAATCTTGGGAAAAATCCTGAGGGAAAATGGCTAGATGAAATGAACCCAAATCTTGTGGAGATAGATCCTATGGATAGGAGAAGGCTTAGGAAGTTCTCAGCCATAATGGGGCAAGATAAAGTATACTTGCTTCACAAACTGAAAATTTGTACAGAAACAAATAATTGATCCTGGGCTCACATGGATATAAGGAATTCGCTCAAATTTGGTGGAGAGCTATGATTTGATCAAATGAAGGATGTGGTAAAGTATCAACTCATTTTGATACGCCTAGCTTGTACCTCTTTCACAAAGTTTCTTCCTAGGTAGAAACTTTGGAAAATCACCGACAAATAATTACTAGGCAAATGAAGTTGAAATTTGGCACTGGGCCATTATATGGATAGGAAAAGGTGTCCAAAAAGTTTGGAGTCAAATGAGAAAAGATAAATAGCACTTGCTTCACAAAGTGCCATCTAGGGCAAAATAGGAAAAGGAATATTTGGGAAATTAATTTTGAACAAGGCAAGGAAAAGTTTGGCAATATTTGATGAAGATATGACCCAAACAATCTATGAGAATTATTTGGGAATTTTGGGAGTGACAGAAATATAGGTTGCTTCACAACCTAGGGAAAACAGGGTTATTCCTTTAATAGAAATAGGAATATTCCCAATAGAAAGGATATTGGAATTGGTGCAAGACGAATTGAGAAGGTCTTGGGAAGGATATGAGGATTACAAGCCACTCTGGAAAGGAAGAAGAGGTTATATCCTCTAGTTTCCAAACCACATAGCGATGGAAAAAGAAAACTCAAGCAAAATCCTTAGAAAATCAAAAATAAAAAGCAAGGGCCAAAAATCAGGGTGTGACAAACCTTCCCCCTTAAAGAAATCTCGTCCTCGAGATTTTGTTGCTTAGGGAACAAGTATGATTATACTGACTTAAGGAAACTTTTTGCAACGCGGGTATCCTTTTTCCTTTATTTATGGTTCCCCACTGGATTTCCTATGATGAGACTGCCTAGCTCAGGGGTGGTTTGCTTCACTGTATCCACATCATGACAGAACTTACCTTACATGTTCATCCTTATGCCCGCTCCAATTCTTTTCATATTTGTCGACTTAGCTGAATGTCACAAATTACCACGACTGAGATATATGCCTATCTCACAAGTACGAGAGTTATTTCCGATGGAGTTTTCATCCAGCACTGGCAACCTTTCGTGGAGTTGTGAACAAATATTCCTGGTGGACACCCAATCTGTTACTCCTTGCATTAGGTTTCTCAACTAAATGTAGGTTCTCCGGGTTCAGAATAGTGAGGTGAGTCATAACCATTCTCTTGACGGATTCTGACTTCTCGTAGGAGTTTCTGAATCATCTTGACTGGCTCCATTGTCTTGAGTATCAGATTCATACCAAATAGTTGACTGTCACCGGTCGTGCTCATCATAAAGGGGTATAGCCACCTATGATAGTATCTGCAGACTTGGCTGACGGTGGTGCTGGCAAAAGAATTTTGTTCATGACTAGCTACCCTATGATGCTTCACATAAGTGAGGGCACATGCTTCGAAATTGTTATTCCACCTTCTGACTATTCATTTTTCAGCATATCCATGGGGATAGTAGGCTACGCGATGCTCTACCATGGATGCTGGAGTCAACTGTTGAATTGACATTTGGTCTGACTTGACAGACTCAGATATTTGACACTGACAAATCTAAGCATATACTGTTAATGGGCGGGTTGTCTGGATATGGGGTCCTTACCAAAATTGAGTAGACCCCTTAGGTGAATATTCTTGGGGATCGATGTTGACTCAAACTGTTTGGGGTATCTGTATAATGTGGGTCATGCAATAATTAGCATACCTGTATTGTCGGTCTTTGCTCCTTCATTCTTGTTTTCTTGTCTGGATTCTTTGTCGAAGGAGCTTGGTCATATTGCTTCTTCGTGTGACCATAGGTACTGTAGAGTGCGATATGCCGGAAATCGTAACTTTATCCTTGTCCGTGTATCATGCGATAGGAACTATACCGGGTTCACACGTACTTGCATATAGCTCATTGTTGCCAAGCATAAAGGTGGTGACAAGGGTTAATGACATCACTTTGCCTGGTACGAGGAAACTGGCCTTGCTGAATACTGTTAAAATTGGTTGCCCCATCTTTTTGTTCTCCAAAACATTGGCGGTTCTTGCCTCATCAACTGGCTTTCTTTCTCTTGCATGACTCGTGAGGTTCACACGTACTTGCATATATCTCATTGTTGTCAAGCATACAAGGTGGTGACAAGGGTTAATGATATCACTTTGCGTGGTACGAGGAAACTGGCCTTTCTGAATACTGGCAAAATTGGCTGCCCCATGTTGTTGTTCTCCAAAACTTTGTCGGTTCTTGCCTCACCAACTGGCTTTCTTTCTCTTGCATGACTCGTAAGGTTTTCATAATCTTACCATAACTTCATCATAGTACCAGAGACTTGCAAGAACTTGGCAGCATGCTCACAATATATAAGTAGCTGATTCTCGAGGCGGACTTGTGTTCTGACTGATTCTTGCTTCTGACACAATTGTTGCAGATCTGGTTCTTGGGATGCACTGCCAAATGCTGCCAACTCATGGTGTACTTACTTGCACCAATGTCGTATTGAGGACGATTGGATGGCTTATGCTTATGCCGGAAACTTTTGCAGTTGTTAACTGCAGAAGACAGAGTACCTTGCATGGGAAGTCATCCATGTATCGTACTGAGGAAGATAGATGAATCTTACACTGGAAGCTTCTCTAGTAGCTCGTGAGGGAAGACTGGAATGCATACACCAGAAGCTTCTCATTGTTATATAAGGACGAATTACCACATATATATCATTTGAACATTCCTGCTGTTGAATACCTTTGACTGGTAATATACTGCTAGTCATGCACACCCTTTCTGCTGATTTCATCATTACCGCTGTGAAGTGGCCATACTGAGGTAAACTTGATTATCAACATCAAGATTAGATATTCCCCATTTCACTGCAGTCAGTTGAGAATTCCATTTTGTTTAGACGAGTTTCCAAATATTTGAACTCCTTGCTGATTTTTTGGGTCCGGTGTTGGTTCACGAGCAACTTTAATAAGGGGAAAATATGTAACACCGAAGGCCCAGAGAAAGAAGCAAAAGAAACGATGAAACCAAAAGCTCACAAGCATACAAATAATATAAATAATGCGAATAATCAAGCAACATGACATATTACTGCTACTCATAACAATAATATGCATGCATACCTAAGCACACGCTCTCGCAGAAGCTCCGATATTACGGTCTATTATGCTGTGGCAGTGTGCATGAAAGTGAATCCATGTGTGTAAAGGGTTGGTGTAACCAAGGCTACACCAAGCGCTGGCGGAACTCCGGTTGCAACTGGATGGATACAGGGGTGAGGATGGGACTTGGTGATCACGTAGCGAGACAAAGAGGTCACGACCACCTCATCATCAAGCGTACGAAAGGGAACCGTACACGTCCAAAGAATGAGATGACAGGGTAGGATAGCGGTGGAAAAGCAAGGCTTGATGGCATTTCCCTTTTCTGATAACAAAGATCAGCCTGGGTTGCCAAAGTGGCGAGATGGAAGGAATGATTCGGGATAGTGACAACTCTATCACCGAAACGGTATGGGTGGATGATGGAAAGATATCGATGTGATACCCGAGCATAACTCCTGCAAATGGTGTCTGGAACACTGGGTACCATGGCATCACTCCACTGGGACATAGATGATGCCAAACACCAAAAAGCAGGGATACAAAGACGAATGGTATAGGAAGTGGAGCAAAACTGAAGCCACCTACACTCACAAGATCACTATCAGCGACCAGATAAAATCTATATACATGCTATGCAACAAAAATATGCAGCAAACAAGTGAAACAAACCAACTAGACTCTATACTACCGCATTCTAATGTTCGCGGGGGCTAGGGCATCCTACAGCCAGACCTGCTCTGATAACAAGCCTTGTGGCACCCCGGTTCAGAGCAACCGGAACGCCTTGTATTCAAGCACAGGGATCGAGGAGAAGTCTTCTGGAATACGGTACTGCTTAGCATAGAACAAATCAGCTCTTTATTAAAATCTATATGGGTACAAGGAGATTACATCGGCACGACGACACTACGCCTGCCATGGTTGCTCCATGCAAGCAGCCGAACAACTCGAAGCAGTGGAATAACTCTAGCAGTGGATAATGACGACGATGATGAACTCCACTCTGCAGGGATTCTAACTGGAATGCTTATCCTATCTCGCAAACAAGGGATCCACAGTAATCAAGCAATCAACTCCGGCATGACCTGCAAACTGGCATGACACGCTAGGTCAGTACATTGAATGTACTTGCAATCTCACAGCAACCAAAAGCAATCAAGACAAACAACATCATGGCATTTACAGGTTAAGCATTAGAGATGAGCATGATACCACTATTACAACAAAAGCATGGCATGAACATGAGCATGTTGAACATCACACAACTAGAACCCTAAGGCATGCTACTCATGATATGAACAAGATGATCCTAGGATGCAGCATGTTCCAACTATCATGCACCAACTTACTCTGCTCGGGGTTCCTCGTAACCATCACATGCATAAGCTTGCCGTCATAGACATTGCACGATCATCTTAGGATCCAATCAAGCTTGGTATTACAATACCGTAGTAATCATTACTTGACCACAAGGAGCTCGACGTTTACTCGTGATTCTCGCATAACACCACGAATATCCACCAACTCGGTATCCCCGATACCAATATGATCCTCTCACGATCACATAAAAATCAACCAACTTTGGTATCCACGATACCTTTGTGATCCTTTCTCTATCACAACCAACCTCTTTCTCATCATCGAACTGGGGTTGTTATAAATCATGTTATTATTATTACTATTGACCCATAGTGTGACCGATTACGAAGAGGGCCCTTATCCATGGGCGCGGCTATCGATAGATTTAAAACACACTCTGCAGAGGTTAGTACACTATACCCACACCACGGGACCCATGGCCTCGCAATTCCACTCAGGTGGACCAATGGCGTTCCGACAAAACCGATCTAGTGCCATGACACTCTCCCGGCCACTTCGACAAACTCCCCTTTGGACTAAGTCATGGGTGGCCCCGATGTCAACTCCTGACATCTGCCACCTACGTGGCCGCCCACCGTCATGCAAAACATAAATGGTCACAAACGAGGACATGTGCACATAACCAAACTCGGGCTCACAAGGCTTATGCCGTCCTACCCGGCCAAGGTAGCACATGTGCATTACCTTCCTTCATTGGAGGCATCGGCGAGAGGCATGACAATAGACCGTGTTAGGACCCCCCATAAGGCAAATGTGGCTGCACTGGTCAGCTCGATTTTGTGGCACCATGACTTAGCCAACAGTTGTTCAAGTTTGATTATTATCCGGTTAAACTTGAATGCAATAAGTGAGCCATATTAGAATAACATGATGCAACTATAATGCATGATATCAACATGAGCATGGGGGTGCAACATAATCATCAAGCATATCAACAATAATAAATCATTTATCCGAACGAGCATGGCATACTAACGAGCATGAATATCACCAGTATAATAGTACTTGAGGGAGTTCTGGACTAGGGGGTGTCCGGATAGCCGGACTATCATCGTCGGCCGGACTCCAAGACTATGAAGACAAAAGATTGAAGACTTCGTCCCATGTCCGGATGGGACTTTCCTTGGCGTGGAAGGCAAGCTTGGCAATACGGATATGTAGATCTCCTACCATTGTAACCGACTCTGTGTAACCCTAGCCCTCTCCGGTGTCTATATAAACCGGAGGGTTTTAGTCCGTAGGACGAACAACCATTACAACAATCATACCATAGGCTAGCTTCTAGGGTTTAGCCTCCTTGATCTCGTGGTAGATCCACTCTTGTACTACCCATATCATCAATATCAATCAAGCGGGAGTAGGGTTTTACCTCCATCGAGAGGGCCGAACACAGGTAAAACATCGTGTCCCTTGTCTCTGTTACCATCCGCCTAGACACACAGTTCGGGACCCCTACCCGAGATCCGCCGGTTTTGACACCGACATTGGTGCTTTCATTGAGAGTTCCTCTGTGTCGTCACCGATCGGCTTGATGGTCCTTCGATCATCAACAACAACACAGTCCAGGGTGAGACTTTTCTCCCTGGACAGATCTTCGTGTTTGGCGGCTTCGCACTATGGGCCAATTCGCTTGGCCATCTGGAGCAGAACGAAAGCTACGCCCCTGGCCGTCAGGTCAGATTTGGAAGCCTAAACTTCACGGCTGACATCTGTGGAGACTTGATCTTCGATGGATTCGAGCCACTTCCGAGCGCGCCGCACTGTCACGATGGGCATGACTTAGCTCTGCTGCCGGACAGTGCCCTGGAGGCCGCACATGGGTCCGCTCCGATCCTTAACTCGGAGCCGACCACGCAGATCGAGGATGGGTGGCTAGACACCACCTCGGGGGCTGCAACCTCTATGGTGATGGAGCCGAATACTGACCTTGTCCCTTGTAAAGCCCGTGACTCCGAGGTGCCGGACTCCTCGCCGGACTCCGAACCTCCTGCGCCCTTACCAATCGAATCCGATTGGGCGCCGATCATGGAGTTCACCGCCGCGGACATCTTTCAGCACTCACCCTTTGGCGACATCCTGAATTCGCTAAAGTATCTCTCGTTATCAGGAGAGCCCTGGCCGGACTGTGGTCAGGATGGTTGGGATGCGGATGACAAAGAAATTCAAAACCCACCCACCACCCACTTTGTAGCTACTGTCGACGATCTAACCGACATGCTAGACTACGACTCCGAAGACATCGACGGTATGGACGACGATGCCGGAGACGACCAAGAACCAGCGCCTATGGGACACTGGAAGACCACCTCGTCATACAATATATACATGGTGGACATCCCAAAGGATGGGAACGTCGAAGAAGCAGCGGAGGCAGATTCCTCTAAGAAACAGCCCAAGCGCCGACATCAGCGGCGCCGCTCTAAATCCCGCCACAGCAAGAATGGAGATTCCGGCACCGGAGATAATAACACCCCAGAGAGTGCTGAAGGCAACCTCCTCCAGCAAGATTCAGCACAGGAGGACGAAGAAGCCAACCCTCACGAGAGAGCGGCAGATGAAGAGGTAGAGGATGATAATTACATGCCTCCCTCCGGAGACGAGGCAAGCCTCAACGACGACGAATTCGTCGTGCCCGAGGATCCCGTCGAACAAGAGCGTTTTAAACGCAGGCTAATGGCCACGGCGAACAGCCTAAAGAAAAGCAGCAACAGGCTTCGAGCTGATCAAGACCTGCTGGCCGATAGATGGACCAAGTCCTCGCGTCAAGAGCATGAACTCAACGCCCCTCCAAAAGCTACCCAAAACGCAAGTTGCTCCCCCGATTAGAGGAGGAGGCATATAAACCTTCATCACCAGTGCACAATACGGCAGACCGACCACCTCGTGGCCGTGACAGAGAGGCCTCCAGGCCCTCCACCAGAACCGTACCCCGGCACCGCTCGAAAAGTACGAAGCCATGGGGGAATGCACCGGACTTGCGAGACATATTGGAGGACAAGGCAAGACAATCGAGATCGATCTATCGATCACGTGGGTGCCCCACGATGCGCGACGACTACCGTCACGCCGGATACAGCAACTCCGTCCAGGCCGAACACAGTAGACAAAGCTCTCTTGAGCTATGTTGTGATATTGCCCAGTATAGAGGCGCCGCACACCCACTATGCTTCACAGATGAAGTAATGGATCATCAAATCCCTGAAGGGTTTAAACCCGTGAACATTGAATCCTACGATGGCACAACAGACCCCGCGGTTTGGATCGAAGACTATCTCCTTCATATCCATATGGCCCGCGGTGACGATCTCCATGCCATCAAATATCTCCCACTCAAGCCTAAAGGACCAGTTCGGCATTGGCTTAATAGCTTGCCAGCACAGTCAATTGGGTGTTGGGAGGACCTGGAAGCCGCATTCCTTGACAACTTCCAGGGCACATATGTGCGACCACCAGACGCCGATGACCTAAGCCACATAATTCAGCAGCCAGACGAATCGGCCAGACAGTTCTGGACACGGTTCTTAACAAAGAAAAATCAAATCATCAACTGTCCGGATGCAGAGGCCCTCGCAGCCTTCAAACACAACATCCGCGATGAGTGGCTGGCCCGGCACTTAGGACAGGAAAAGCCGAAATCCATGGCAGCCCTCACATCACTTATGACCCGCTTCTGCGCGGGAGAGGACAGCTGGCTAGCCCGCAATAACAACCTCAGCAAAAATTCTAGCAGTCCGGATACCAAGGACCGCAATGGCAGGTCGTGTCGAAACAAAAACAAACGCCGCGTTAACGGCGATAACACTAAGGATACGACAGTCAACGCCGGATTTAGAGGCTCTAAACCCGGTCAGCGGAAAAAGCCATTCAAAAGAACTACTCCGGGTCCGTCCAATTTGGACCGAATACTCGACCGCTCTTGCCAGATACATGGCACTCCTGAAAAGCCATCTAATCACACCAACAGGGATTGTTGGGTATTTAAGCAGGCATGCAAGTTAATTGCTGAAAACAACGACAAGGGGCGGCATAACGATGACGAGGAAGAGACCCGGCCGCCGAACAGTAGAGGACAGAAGGGTTTCCCCCCACAAGTGCGGACGGTAAACATGATATACGCAACCCACATACCCAAGAGGGAGCGGAAGCGTGCACTTAGGGATGTATATGCTATGGAGCCAATCGCCCCGAAGTTCAATCCATGGTCCTCTTGCCGGATCACTTTCGATCGAAGGGACCACCCCACCAGTATCCACCATGGCGGATTCGCCGCATTGGTTTTAGACCCAATCGTCGATGGATTTCACCTCACCAAAGTCCTGATGGACGGCGACAACAGCCTGAACCTGCTTTATCAGGACATAGTGTGCAAGATGGGCATAGACCCCTCAAGGATTAAACCCACAAAGACGACCTTCAAAGGTGTCATACCAGGTGTAGAGGCCAATTGTACAAGCTCGATTACACTGGAAGTGGTCTTCGGATCCCCGGATAACTTCTAAAGCGAGGAGTTAATCTTCGATATAGTCCCGTTCCGCAGGGGCTATCATGCTCTGCTCGAACGGACCGCGTTTGCAAAGTTCAACACGGTACCGCATTATGCATACCTCAAGCTCAAGATGCCAGGCCCTCGAGGAGTCATCACGGTCAACGGAAACACTGAACGCTCCCTCCGAACGGAGGAACACACAGCGGCTCTCACGGCAGAAGTACAGAGCAGCCTCTTAAAGCAACTCTCAAGTCCGGCCTTTAAGCGTCCGGACATGGCCAAACGCGCCCGGAGCAACATACGTCAAGATCACCCAGCACGTTCCGAGCACGCGTATCAATGCGGCCCCAACCCCAGCCCTTGCATGACTGCAAGACCAGTCCTTCGCGTACATCATTACGCTCTGGAGATACCATGGGCATAGGGGGAGGGGCACGACCACGACAGTCCCAGAGTGCGGCTCAACCACACCAGGGGCTCCCAAGTGTGTCGCTCTTTTTCTTTTTCTTTTTTTTACCCACAGGACTCCATTCACCAAAGGCCCTGTTCGGCAGCAGACCTGCCGAACCCACGATGCAACAGCCAGGGAAGGAGAAAGGCTCCGACGAACACTCAGGTGGTCTTTATTACGAGCATTAAATCTGTTTAATACACCATTCCGCAGCCTACCCCTGGAGGGGGACATGTTTAATAGTCCAATCCCTTGCTTACCGCACTATTTGTATCGCTCTGCATTCATGGCAGTATTTCTGAATAAACAATGCATCGCTTTTTGGTTATAATTGCATCTCTTTCTTATATATGTTCGTTTATGACATTTTGCATCCGTACACTTTGGTACGGCCGAATACACCAGGGGCTTATGTTCCCCGCATTATGGTGTGATAAGTCCGAACACTTTCACAAGTGCGGCACCCCGAACTTATAGCATTATATGCATTGCCTCCGAATCATGTCTTGGGTCAATAGTTGGGTTTGCCCGGCTCCCATGTTTTGGTACCTTACGCCCGCTTTATCGGCTAAGGTAGCACTGGGAGAACCATCGCGATTGCGCCCGGTTGAGCTGGGCGGCGCCTGGAGAAAGCTAAAACTGACCGTCATGATAAGGCGAGAGCTGGTCGCTGTTCGAGAGGTCTTTTCGAGTCCCTAAAGACTTATGCCGCTTAGAGCGAGGAACCGCTTTGTCCGCCCAGCGTGATAGCGCCCAACTCGGTCTTCCGAATACTAGGGGCTTCGCTGAAATTTAAAATTATAGAATTCTATGGCTAAGTGAGAGTGTTCAAGCATTATAAGTCCGGTTGCCTTGTTTGTCGTGTTGAGAGCCTCCTAGATGGACCCAAAATGGGAACAAGAGCGCCAAGTTTATCCCGAACACCCCAAAGACTGTGGCATAGGAGCTGAAGCCGATGACTTGCCATCTCTCAGATTTGATAAACGGCCGCACAGAAGGTAATATTTTAAATTAATAAGAGTTGCTTAGCGCATATGAACAAAGTTTTCAACACACAGGATAACACATTGCGAGTCTACTCAAATATTACATCTTTGGAGCACTCATCCGCAATCTTGCGGGCACACTTCAGGACACTCTTATAACACATTTCGGCGTGCGATACTCCTTGACCGCCGGCGGCGCGTCCGTCAAAAGCTTCTTAGCATCCAACCTGCCCCAGTGCACTTTTGCACGGGCAAGGGCCCGACGGGCACCTTCAATGCAGGCGGAGCGCTTGACGACTTCCACCCGTGGACACGATCCACCGGACGCGCGACTAGGCCAAAGTAGCTCCTGTGCATGGCCTCCTCGGGCCACACCAAACTATGAGGCCCTTCATGGCCTGTTCGGCTACCTTAGGAGCTCGACCACTGCTTCACCTGGTCGCTAAGGGCAACGGATGTCCGGCCTAAGCATACCGAGACCGAAGACCTTCTCCATCGAGCTCCCTCCTCGGCCCGGTAGAATGCGGCAAGATCGGACACGCCATGCAGGCAGATCAGAACGCTCCTAGAGAGCTCCGATCGGGTAAGTAATGTAATTCACATTCACATGCTTGCTTTGCATGAAAAATGCCTTACCCGCCACTATTTTCTTCACCGCCTCGATCTCCTGGAGGGCCTTATGGGCTTCGGCCTTAGCGGCTTTGGCACTCTTAAGAGCCGAGGCAAGCTCGGACTCTTGAGTCTTCGAGTCGCGCTCCAAACTCTCATGCTTTTCCACGAGAACCTGGAGCTCTTGCTGCACCTCCGCCACCCGCGCCTCCTGCTTCTCTCGCTCAGCTCGTTCCGCGGCCGCATTACGCTCGGCCGCGGACACGGCCTCCTTCAGGGCCGCCACCTCGTTCGTGGCCCCTGCAGTGCCTACGTTATCCTTGTTATTTCTCTTGCAACCAAAATCCTTTAATGTAAGGTACAAATTCAATACGGTGTTACTCACCTTCTTTGTCCTCGGGCTGCTTCTTGGCAAGGCCGAGCTCGTTCTCGGACCGCTCGAGGCTCTGCTTCAAAGCATCGACCTCCGCAGTCAGTGCAGCAGAGGTCAGCAGCGCAGCCTGCAATCCATATTGGCATAATTTTTAGAACTCCTGCGTATATCTTTTTAGATCCTCAGTCTGGCTTTTCTTTCCGAACACCGAACTGAGCATCAGGGGCTACTGTCTATGCGGTATTATATTACATATCTTAAATTTCTTACCTCAAAGCCTGTTAGAAGGCTGCTACAGGCTTCGGTCAGCCCGCTCTTGGCGAGCTGAACCTTCTGAATCACCGCACTCATGATAGTGCGGTGTTCTTCCTCGATGGAAGCGCCATTGAGCGCCTCCAACAAGTTGTTCGGCGCCTCCGGTTGGACGGAGGCCGCCGGTGTCACGATCTTTCCCTTCTTACGAAGGGGCCGCCTGCCGGACTCCGGAACCACTGCTGGTTCCGGTACGGAGTCCGGTGCGAAGTCCGGGAGGTTGCCTTGCGGCACCTCCGGAGCCTCCACCTCCTGGTGGGTCCCCTCCTGGGATCCCACCTCGGCGTCATCAGCGTCACGAGGGGTGGAGGCGATCGGAAGGGAATCCACATCCGACGGAGCCAAGGACCCGCTCGACGAAGCGGGAAGATCGTCCTCGGCCGGACTACAGGTTGTATGCGGCATTAGAAGGACACCACATGGCAAAAAGAGAAATTATGAATCATCCAGGAATTCGGACACTTACGATCTTGCCAGGGGCTTGGCCCTTGAGGGCCACCCCTCGTCGCCGTCGTCGGCGTCGGCAGAGAAGTTCGGAGGAAGGGTCCTTCCCTTCTTGGACCCTTTGGCCTCCCTCGTTGGGGAAGCCTTCCTCTTCCTCTCTCCCCCCTCTTGGGGAGAGTCCTCTTTCTCCTCCTCGTCTTCGGGGGAGGAGTCTACCTTGGAGCCATCGGACGACGAGTCCGACACCACCTGGCGCCGGGAACTCCTTCGGGTTCCCGTGGCCTTCTTCTTGGCCTTCTTCTCCGGCACCACGTAAAGGGCCGGAACCAGCAGCCCCGTTAAATGGGTGTCCGCTGGGTCTTCGGGAAGGGGAGCCGGATAGTTAACCTATCCGGACGTCTTCTGCCAGTCCTGTTAAAGGCATTGGGAGTTTAGATCCCACATAGAGTCAAACTATGAAAGAAATGAGTGTCCCATAAAGGATAACATAGCTTACCTCGCCGGTCGGGCGCTGCGTGCTGAATCCGCGATCTTCAGTTGCGGATGTGGGGGCTTCTCCCCCCTTGAACAGCACCCTCTAGGCAGCTTCGTACGTCGTGTCGAAGAGCCCGCTTAATGTCCGGTGCTGTGCCGGATTAAACTCCCACAAATTGAAGGACCGTTGCTGGCAGGGGAGAATCCGGCGGACGAGCATGACCTGGATCACGCTGACAAGCTTAAGCTTCTTGTTGACCAGGGTCTGGAGACAGGACTGGAGTCCGGTCAGCTCCTCCGAGCTACCCCATAGCAAGTCCTTCTCTTTCCAGGAGGTGAGCTGCATGGGGGTACCAGATCTGAACTCGGGGGTCGTCGCCCATTTAGGGTCACGCGGCTCGGTTATGTAGAACCACCCCGATTGCCACCCCTTGATGGATTCCACAAAGGCGCCCTCGAGCCAAGTGACGTTGGGCATTTTGCCCACCATAGCGCCTCCGCACTCCACTTGGACGCCCTTCACTACCTTCGGCTTGACATTGAAGGTTTTTAGCCACAAGCCGAAGTGGGGCTGGATGTAGAGGAAGGCCTCGCACATGATGATAAATGCCGAGATGTTGAGGATGAAGTTTGGCGCTAGATCGTGGAAGTCCAGGCCGTAGAAGTACATGAGCCCCCGGACGAAGGGATGAAGTGGGAAGCCCAGTCCGCGAAGGAAGTGGGGAAGAAATACGACCCTCTCATGGGGCCTGGGGGTGGGGATGAGCTGCTCCTCGTCGGGCAGCCGGTGCATGATGTCGCCGGACAGGTATCCGGCGCTGCGCAACTTCTCGATGTGCCCCTCCGTAACGGAGGAGGCCATCCACTTGCCTCTCGCTCCAGACATGGCTGGAGAAGGTTGAGGCGAGATGTGCGGACTTGGGCGCTGGAGCTCAGTGCGCGGAGATGGATAAGCAAAGGAGGAAGAAGGCGTAGTTAAAAAAGGCGGATCCTTATCCCCTTATATATGGGCGGACGAAGACTATGCATCCCCCCGGCCTAGTAAAACTCGCTTATCTCCCAAATGCCGCAATCAATGGCGCGGTTGGGTTACCCACGTCCGTATTGATGGGAATCCCGGAATGAGGGGAACACAATCTCTGCTTCGACAAGACGTGCCAAGGAAACCGCTTCGCTAAACACGCTGAGGTGGTATAATAAAAACGATTCAAGTAAAGGCTTGGTAGTGGTGTGACATCATGCGACAGAATACGTCAGCAGATTGAACTTGTGTAAATATTATTCTCTCTACGGTGGTATGTGGAATTTATTTTGCAGAGCCGGACACTATCCTGGTGTTCAAAATCTTCACTGAATTATTCGGAGGAGGAACCCGCCTTTGCAATGCCAAACAATATGCGCTGCCGGACTCATCGTCATTGAAGCTTGGTTCAGGGCTATTGAGGAGTCTCGACTAGGGGGTGTCCGGATAGCCGGACTATCATCGTCGGCCGGACTCCAAGACTATGAAGATACAAGAGTGAAGACTTCATCCCGTGTCCGGATGGGACTTTCCTTGGCGTGGAAGGCAAGCTTGGCAATACGGATATGTAGATCTCCTACCATTGTAACCGACTCTGTGTAACCCTAGCCCTCTCCGGTGTCTATATAAACCGGAGGGTTTTAGTCCATAGGATGAACAACCATTACAACAATCATACCATAGGGTAGCTTCTAGGGTTTAGCCTCCTTGATCTCGTGGTAGATCCACTCTTGTACTACCCATATCATCAATATCAATCAAGCAGGAGTAGGGTTTTACCTCCATCGAGAAGGCCCGAACCTGGGTAAAAACACCGTGTCCCTTGTCTCCTATTAGCATCCGCCTAGACGCACAGTTCGGGACCCCCTACCCAAGATCTGCCGGTTTTGACACCGATAGTACTCATAGCATAACATGACCACTAGCATCAACAATAAAAACCAAGCAAGAACATATCAATAATACTACGAAGTAAGTGATGGTGTCGCTAGGACTACGTCAGTATTTCCCCCAAGAGGAGAGGATGATGTAGCACAACAACGGTAGGTATTTCCCTCAGTTATGAAACCAAGGTATCAAACCAGTAGGAGAACCAAGCAATCACAACATAAGCAGCACCTGCACACAAATAACAACACCTCGCAACCCGACGTGTTAAAGGGGTTGTCAATCCATTCGGGGTACGGCGCCTCAAGATAGGCAAAAGGATGGGAGAAAATTGTATTGGATTGAAATGATAGATCGCAAATAAAATAAAGTGCAGCAAGCTATTTTTGTATTTTTTGGTTTAATAGATCTGAATAAACACTAGAAGGAATAGTAGATCGCAAAGCCAATATATGAGAAAGAAGACACGGGGGCCGTAGGTTTCACTATTGGATTCTCTTGAGAATAATAGCAAACGGTGGGTAAACAAATTACTGTTGGGCAATTGATAGAACATCAAAAAATCATGACGATATCCAGGCAATGATCATTACATAGGCATCACGTCCAAGATTAGTAGACCGACTCCTGTCTGCATCTACTACTATTACTCCACACATCGATCGCTATCCAGCATGCATCTTGTGTATTAAGTTCATCGAAAATGGAGTAATGCAATAAGAACGATGACATGATGTAGACAAGATCCATTAATCTATATGGCAGTAGATATAGATCTTGTGTTTTATCCTTAGTAGCAATGATACATACGTGTCGGTTCCCCTTTTGTCCCTAGGATCAAGCACCGTAAAATCGAACCCACTACCGGGCACCTCTTCCCATTGCAAGATAAATAGATCAAGTTGGACAAACAAAACCCAAACATCAGAGAAGAAATATGAGGCTATAAGAGATCATGCATATAAGAGATCAAAGAAACTCAAATAACTTTCATGGATATAAAAAGATATAACAGATCATAAACTTGATCTTCATCAGATCCCAACAAACACACCGCAAGAAGGACTTACATCATATGGATATCCAAGAGACCATTGTATTGAGAATCAAAAGAGAGAGAGGAAGCCATCTAGCCACTAAATATAGACCCGAAGGTCTACAAAGAACTACTCACGCATCATCGGAGAGGCACCAATGGACGTCGTGAACCCCTCCGTGATGGTGTCTAGATTGGATCTGGTGATTGTGGAATCTGCGGCGGCTGGACGAATAATTCGTTGAATCCCCTAGGGTTTCTGGAATATTGGGGTATTTATAGAGCAAAGAGGCGGTCCGGGGGAGTCCCGAGGTGGGCAGAACCCACCAAGACGCGCATGGGCTTCCTGGCGCGCCCTGGTGGGTTGTGCCCCCTCGGGGCACCCCCCAGGGGCAACCAGGGGCCATTTCCTTCCTTCTGGCCCATAAAAAATCATCGTGGAGTTTCGTGGCATTTGGACTCCGTCTGATATTGATTTCCTGCAATGTAAACAACATGGAAAAAATGGCAACTAGCACTTGGTACTATGTCAACAAGTTAGTACCAAAAAATGATTATAAAACATCCAAGATTGATAATAAACATCATGGAACAATAAAAAATTATAGATACGTTGGAGACGTATCAGCATCCCCAAGCTTAACTCCTGCTCGTCCTCGAGTAGGTAAGTGATAAAAATAGAATTTTTGATGTGGAGTGCTATTTATCAAGTCATATCATATTGTTTTCTTCATAGCATGGACATTTGGACTTTTATGTGATTCAAATCAATAGTCTAGTTTTGACATAATAATTTAGATACTCAAGCATATCAACAAGAAACCATGCCTTTCAAAATATCAACGCTAAAACAAGTTATCCCTAGCCCATCATGCTCAAACATTGATCCATTCATGAAACACACTCGAATATTAGCTACACCCAATACTTACTCACGATCATATTGTCTCCTAGTTGGTGCTTTTATGAGAGAAGATGGAGACTCAAATTAAAAAATAAAAATTGCATAAAGTAAAAGAAAGGCCCTTCGGAGTGGGAAGTAGGGATTTGTAGAAGCGCGAGAGCTCAAAGCGAAAAATTTGAGATAAAAACATTTTGGGAGGTGTATCCATCCCACCACCAAAAACGATGTAGAGCTACGGACACTTTCCATGCTAGATATGCCATAGGCGGTTCCCAAACAGAAAATAAAGGTTATTCCTTTTTCCAGCATACTTTCACTTTCCATGGCTAGCCGTTTCCACGGTTGCCCTCCATACCAACACTCCAAGGAATTTATTATTTGACAACATAAAGTAAATCCATTTTTGCATTTCGGGACTGGGAATCCCTAAAACCTTTGCCTTAGTCTTGTGCAATGACAAGTGAATAAACACTCATCGTGAGAATAACACATCCAACATGGAAAATATTAGCCACCCGTTACCGTTCCACGAGCAAAACAAAATACACAAAAGAGAAGTTTATTTTGAAAATTAGAGATGGCACATGCAAATTTGCTTAGAACGGCAAAAGAATACCGCATATAGGTAGATATAGTGGACTCATGTGGCAAAACTGGTTTAAAGGATTTTGGATGCACAAGTAGAGGTCATATTTAGTGCAAAATGAAGGCTAGCAAAAAGATTGGGAAGCGACCAACCAAGAAACAAATAATTTTATAAAGCAAGCATTAAGCATAAGTAACACCGAATAATGCACCACAAGTAGGATATAATTTTCATTGCATGATTATTGACTTTCGTGCATGCATAGGGAATCACAAACCTTAACACCAATATTCTTATGTTGTCCAATGATCTTCAAGACATTTTTTATTTATTTTATCCTTCTTGGATATCTATCACTTTGCGACTAATTTTCATGTGTTGCTTTTCATAAGCTCAAACAAATATAAGTGAAGATCATGAGCATAATTTTTTTTCTTTCTCTCAAAATAATTTAAGTGAAGCAAGAGAGAATTTCTTCAAAATTTTACTAACTCTCGAATAAATCTAAGTGAAGCAAGAGAGCATTTCTTCAAAAATACCATGCACACCATGCTCAAAAAGATATAAGTGAAGCACTAGAGCAAGTCCTAGCTCATAAAAGATTTAAGTCAAGCATAGAGAGCAATTCTAACAAGTCATGATATAATTTTGGCTCTCTCAAATAGGTGTGTCCAGCAAGGATTGATGACTTAAAACACAAAATCAAACAAGCAAATACGCATATCATACAAGACACTCCAAGCAAAACACATATCATGTGATGAATAAAAATATAGCCTCAAGTAAAATACCGATAGTTGTTGGAAGGAAGCGGGGATGCCACTCGGGGGCATCCTAAGCTTAGTTGGTTGCTCATTCTTGGGTAATATCTTGGGATGCCGGGTCATCCCCAAGCTTAGGCTCTTACATCCTTTCTTCATCCATCGTAAGATAACTCAAAACTTGAAAACTTCAATCACACAAAACTCAACAAAACTTTCGTGAGATCCGGTAGTAAAAGAAAGCAAACCACTACTATAAGTGTTGTGTCAAACCAATTCAATTTTTTTGTATTATATCTAATGTATTCCAACTTTTACATGGCAAAAACTCATCAAAGAAAACCATAGAGCCATCAAAATAAGCACACAACACAACAAAAACAGAATCTGTCAAAATAGAACAGTCTGTAGTAATATGGAACTTTGGAAAACTTATGTAACTCAAACAATTCAGCCAAATTAGGAAGACCTTGGTAATTTGTATTTTAATCTTCTGAAAAAATAGTCAGGGCAAAAGTTCTTTTCTGTGATTTATGAAAATTATTTTCATGAGCACACAGTTTCTGTCTTTTTCAGCAAGATCAAACAACTATCACTCAAGAAGATCCTAAACTTCTACTTGGCACAAACACTAATTAAAACACAAAAAACGCAATCATACCAGTAGAATAATTGTGCAAACACACAAGAACAGAAAGTAAAAAAGCAAAAATAAATTTTATTCATTGGGTTGCCTCCCAACAAGCGCTATAGTTTTATGCCCTTAGCTAGGCATAAGATTTTATTGATGCTCACATGGAAATTAAGAATGAAGCACAAAGAGAGCATCATAAAACATGTGAAAAACACATTTAAGTCCTATGCATAGGAATTTTAATAGGCAAACAAATCATCAAGACAACAAGTATCTAGCATATGCAAAGGAGAGGGATAAAAATTGAAAATCTCAACATAACGAGAGGTAATTTACTAACATGAAAATTTCCACAACCATATTTTCCTTTCTCATAATAATTATATCTAGGATCATACTCAAATTCAACAATATAGCTATCATAGAAAATTTTCTCGACATGATCCACATGCATGCAAAGTTGACACTCTTCCAATATAGTGGGATTATCATCAAATAAAGTCATGACCTCTCCAAGCCCACTTTTATGAAAAAATTCATAAGATTGAACACTCTCCAAATATGTGGGATTATTTTTACCTAGAGTTGACACTCTTCTGAACCCACTTTAGTATTATTGCAAACATACTCATCATGAGGCATAAATAAATTTTAAGAATCATCACCCCAATCATGATCATTGCAACAAGTAGTGGACATAGAAAAATTAGCATCCCCAAGTTCGGGGTTTTGCATATTATTAGCACAATTGACATTAATAGAATATATAGTAAAATCATTGCAATCATGCTTTTCATTCAAGGATCTATCATGAATCACTTTATAAATTTCTTCATTTAACACTTCATCACAATTTTCAGATTCACGAATTTCAAGCAAAACTTCAAAGAGATAATCAAGTGCACTCAAATCACTAACAACTGGTTCAACATAATTAGATCTCTTAAAAAGGTTAGCTAGTGGATGAGGATCCATATCAATAGATTTTTAGCAAGCGAAGATGCAAGCAAATAGAAGACACATGGTCACACAAGCAAACAAGAGATCTGACGAGAAAAAGGCGAACGAAAAAGAGGGCGAATAAAACGGCAAATTTTTGTGGATTGGGGGAGAGGAAAACGAGAGGCAAATAATGTAAATTGTGAGGAGACGAGATTTGTGGTTAGGGACCTGGTTGTGTTGAAGATCCTCCTCGGCAACGGTGCCAGAAATTCTACTTGATGGTGTCGCTAGGACTACATCGGTACTTCCCCCAAGAGGAGAAGATGATGTAGCACAAAAACGGTAGGTATTTCCCTCAGTTATGAAACCAAGGTATTGAACCAGTAGGAGAACCAAGCAATCACAACATAAGCAACACCTACACACAGATAACAAATCCTGGCAACCCGACATGTAAAAGGGGTTGTCAATCCCTTTCGGGTAGCGGCGCCCCTAGATGGGCAAACGGATGTGAGGGAATTGTACTAGATCGATAGAGGAAGGGATGATGCAGCACATTGGCGGTATGTATTTCCCTCAGATATGAAACCAAGGTTATCGAACCAGTAGGAAAACCAAGCAACACAACTTAAACAGCCCCTGCACACAAATAACAATACCTTGCAACCCGACGTGTTAAAGGGGTTGTCAATCCCTTTAGGGGTATGGCGCCTCAAGATAGGCAAACGGACGGGAGAAAATTGTATTGGATTGAAATAATAGATCGCAAATAAAATAAAGTGCAGCAAGGTATTTTTGTATTTTCTGGTTTAATAGATCTGAATAAAAAGAGCAAATAAACTAGGTCGCGAAGGCAAATATATGAGAACGAAAACCCGGTGGCCGTAGGTTTCACTAGTGGCATCTCTCAAGAAAAATAGCAAACGGTGGGTAAACAAATTACTGTTGGGCAATTGATAGAACATCAAATAATCATGATGATATCCAGGCAATGATCATTACATAGGCATCACGTCCAAGATTAGTAGACCGACTCCTGCCTGCATCTACTACTATTACTCCACACATCGATCGCTATCCAGCATGCATCTAGTGTATTAAGTTCATGGAAAATGGAGTAATGCAATAAGAACGATGACATGATGTAGACAAGATCCGTTTATCTATATGGCGGTAGATATAGATCCCATCTTTTTATCCTTAGTAGCAACAATACATATGTGTCGGTTCCCTTTCCGTCACTTGGATCAAGCACCATAAGATCGAATCCACTACCGGGCACCTCTTCCCGTTGCAAGATAAATAAGATCAAGTTGGCCAAACAAAACGCAAATATTAGAGAAGAAATACGAGGCTATAAGAGATCATTCATATAAGAGATCAAAGAAACTCAAATAACTTTCATGGATATAAAAAGATATAACTGATCATAAACTCGAAGCTCATCAGATCCCAACAAACACACCCAAAAAAGGACCTACATCATATGGATCTCCAAGAGACCATTGTATTGAGAATCAAAAGAGAGAGAGGAAGCCATCTAGCTACTAAATACGGACCCGAAGGTCTACAAAGAACTACTCACGCATCATCGGAGAGGCACCAATGGAAGTCGTGAACCCCTCTGTGATGGTGTCTGGATTGGATCTGGTGATTGTGGACTCTGCGGCGGCTGGATGAATATTTTGTTGACTCCCCTAGGGTTTCTGGAATATTGGGGTATTTATAGAGCAAAGAGGCGGTCCGGGAAAGTCCCGAGGTGGGCACAACCCACCAGGGTGCGCCTGGGCCTCCTAGCACGCCCTAGTGGGTTGTGCCCCCCTCGGGGCACCCCCCAGGTGCAACCAGGGCCCATTGCCTTCCTTCTGGCCCATAAAAATCATCGTGGAGTTTCGTGGCATTTGGAATCCCTATGATATTGATTTCCTGCAATGTAAAAAACATGGAAAAACAACAACTCACACTTGTCACTGTGTCAATAGATTAGTATCAAAAAATGATATAAAATGACTATAAAATTATTATTAAACATCCAAGATTGATAATAAAACAGCATGGAACAATCAAAAAATATAGATACATTGGAGACGTATCGGTAACCAACTAGATGCAACGGAACATGCATAGCAACAGTGCTGGATAACAGACGATAAGCATGCATCAGATTAAACATTACTACTACCAATATGACATGTGATAATAATTCTAGCAAGAAGTACAAGATAACAAGATGTAGAAGAGCATCGCATGAAGGTGAATACAGATCTATATGCATCACCGAAACAACAATAGCAGTTGCAGACAAACAAACACTTATTAAATGTTAAAGTAGGAAACCATGACTACTGCATGTCTATCATGCAAGTGGTTGTCGTGGCTTGCCTGGGGATGAAGAATACACTGGGGAGAAGTGCAGAAAGATCACAGAAGGAACCATTGGAAAAGTTTCTCTCCCGGGGGGCTGACTAGGGGCAAGGGTAAAAAGGTCATTTCCATTATGTCAAACTATAGTGAAAATGATAGGAATAGAACGGACTCGACGAGACGAAGAAGTGGGCTTTGGAATCACTTGATTCGGAGTTACGGTCGCGTTATGACCGTTCGATCGTTAGCAGAAAAACAAATAAAAACATATGCTTTTCTGTTGCTGACGGGTGAACATTCATAATATATAGGGTTCGGCACCGAGGACTGAAAAAGAGAAAGCGCCTTCATAGAAATACGTCTTTGCAGTAGTGAAAGTTTATTGCTAACAGAACATGCACGAGAATACGCTTTCAATACACGAAAATGTAGTTTCACGAAATGCGCCTTCAGTAATCCACGTCACCAGGAACGGGTCAACGCCCACTATGGTTGACTCGAGGGGCCCACGGGGAGATGGGGCCTGCTGGTTGGGTCTCCATCTTCATCCTCGCGCACGGCCGAGTACCAGAGGAGGCGGCGCACTTCGGCGACGAGCCCCGGCGACTTCGGCCACCGTTGCCGGTGCTCCGGGCACTTGCAAGCTCAGGGAAGGGTGCCTCTTCCATCCCTACATTGCATGGACGCCGAGGAGGAGCAGAATGGCGACGAGATGGGCTTCAACGGGGATGGCCCTCGGCCGGACTTGGGCCATGGTGCCATGGGCCACCGGAGGAGAATGAGATGGGTGGAGGAGCTCTACCGACCAGCTGGAGATGCTCTAGAGGTGGAAAGAAGAGGAGTGGAGGCTCGGACCGGCCGAATTTAGCCGGGCGTCAGCGGCGGCCATTGTGGCAATGGAGGGTGAGGAGAGCTCCAAATGCTCGATGGAGGGGTTGGGGAGAGATCTTGGAGGGTGAGGAGGCCGTGGGTGAGCTCAGAGGGCTCGGGGGAGGCCTATATATAGCCAGGGACGGAATGGCCGAGACGGTTGCCGCTCCTTGTGTCCGGCCGAGCTCTGGCGATGCTCAGTGATCACGGGAGGATGTGGGAACGCGATGAAGCAGCAAAGCAACGGTCACGGAGCAGAGGAGGCCAAGGGGCACATGGAGGAAATGGCCAGAGGAGGAAAACGACGGCCGGCCACAACTCGTCCATGGGTGCACGGCGATGAGCTCCGATGAGTGAGCTACAGGAGGGGAGAGGGGTCTAGGGGGACGAAGGTGGCACGAGGGAGCTGTTGGACATGGTCGGACATGTGAATGCGACGAGCAGGGGAAGGGCCCGAGCTAAAAGACAGCCAGAGTGCGTCCACAGCTTGCCAGGGCGGTGGTCACTACGTGAGCGCGACGAGAACCCGTGCTCTAGTCGGCCAAACCATGTCTGGTGTGAAGTCCCTCGAAGATGGAGGAGCCCTGAATCAACGAAACAAGCAGAGGTGCTGAGACCAGAGGGAAACTGGCTTCACAAGTTTGCTGTAGCCAACTTGACCACACTATTGTGATCAACTGAGTGAGGTTAAGAGGAAATCTTAATGTGAGGGAGGTTTAGATTAAGAAGGACTATAGTCCTGTTAATTTTGAGGTGATTTCGACAAGTATTTAATACACTTGCTTTGCAACTGCAAAATCTGTCCAGAAGAAAAACAGGAAGTAGCAGTCACTAGGAGTGATGGATTGAGCTGAAAATGGGCATGGAATGATGATTTGGCCATATGAGCGTGCTATAAAAACTTCATGCCATTTGGCCAAGCCAAAATGGTACTTCCTTCATACAACACCTCTCTGGACAGAATCTTGGGAAAAATCCTGAGGGAAAATACCTAGATGAAATGAGCCCAAATCTTGTGGAGATAGGTCCTATGGATGGGAGAAGGCTTAGGACAGTTTTCAGCCATAATGGGGCAAGATAAAGTATACTTGCTTCACAAACTGAAAATTTGGATAGAAACAAAGAATTGATCCTGGGCTCACATGGATACAAGGAGTGAGATCAATTTCGGTGGAGAGCTATGATTTGATCAAATGAAGGATGTGGCAAAGTTTCAACTCATTTTGATATGCCTAGCTTGTACCTCCTTCACAAAGTTTCTTCCTCGACACAAAGTTTGGAAAATCACTGATAAATAATTACTAGGCAAATGAAGTTGAAATTTGGCACATGGCAATGATACAGATAGGATAAGGTGTCCAAAAAGTTTGGAGTCACATGAGCAAAGATAAATAGCACTTGCTTCACAAAGTGCCATCTAGGGCACAATAGGGAAAGGAATATTTGGGAAATTAATTTTAACATGGCAAGGAAAAGTTTGCCATATTTGATGAAGATATGACCCAAACAATATACGAGAATTATTCGGGAATTTTGGGAGTGATAGAAATATAGATTGCTTCACAACCTAGGGAAAATAGGGTTATTCCTTTAATATAAAAAGGAATATTCCCAATAGAAAGGATATTGGAATTGGTCCAAGATGAATATGACAAGGTCTTGGGAAGGATATGAGAATGACAAGACACTCTGGGAAGGAAGAAGAGGTTATCTCCTCCGGTTTCCAAACCACATAGCCATGGAAAAAGAAAACTCAAGAAAAATCCTTAGAAAATCAATAGAAAAAGAAAGGGCCAAAAATCTAGGTGTGACACATGTCTTCCTCAATATTAGTGGAACTGCACAAAATTGGATGGCCATTGTTGCTCAGCCTCACTGTCTTCTGCCAAGTGGTTCTTCCTTTCTCGAGCTTGATTACTGATACGTATCCAACGTATCTATAATTTTTGATTGTTCCATGCTATTATATTACCCGTTTTGGATGTTTATGGGCTTTACTTTACACTTTTATATCATTTTTGGGACTAACCTACTAACCGGAGGCCCAGCCCGAATTGCTGTTTTTTTGCCTATTTCAGTGTTTTGAAGGAACGAATTATCAAACGGAGTCCAAACGGAATGAAACCTTCGGGAGCGATCTTTCTGGAACAAACGTGATCCAGGGGACTTGGAGTGGACGTCAAGCAACAGAGGAGGCAGCCATGAGGGTGCCCTACGTGCCCCTACAGGCGGGCGCGCCCTCCACCCTCGTGGGCCCGTCGAGCGTCCACTGACCTACTTCTTCCTCTATATATACCCACGTACCCTGAAACCATCAAGGAGCACCACGAAAAACTATTTCCACCACCATAACCTTCTGTATCCGCGAGATCCCATCTTGGAGCCTTCGTCGGCGCTCCGTTGGAGGGGGAATCGACCACGGAGGGCCTCTATACTACAAAAAACATACACTTCCGTGATGATACGTGTTTTTCACAGTAGGTCACGTTTTCTGTCATGCATGTACATCCATGACGATTTTATGACAGAATCAAGATAGTCATACATGTGCTGTCGTAGAAGTGTTCCATGACATTACCAAAATTATCATGACGGAAGTGTCCACTTCCATGACGATAAATCGCGCATCACATAAGTGCTTTCGTCAAGGGTGACCGACACGTGGCATCCACCGTAACGGAACGCCGTTAAGCTATCGGGTTGGGTTTTGGATCCGATAACCCATTAACAGTCCCGACCAATGGGGATTTTCCACGTGTAAAATCATCATTGGCTGGAGGAATCACATGTTGGCTCATCGCTGGGACAGATGTCATCCACTCATTGGACAGAAGGTGCCTATGATACGTCGACACGTGGCACGGCCCAACAGAGGCCCATTCTCGTGAAAAGGCCGCCCGCTTGATCGGGTCAAAAGGTGGCGGGCTGGCCCATGGAAAGCTCGTTAACGGCCTGCTCGCATATAGCCCATTTACAGCCCGCTAACCCAAGGCTGTTACGCCCTATCTGAATTAGGCCCGAGAGCGCCATCTAGGCCATCCAATATGATTCCAGCCCGCCACTTCGCCCATGTATGGCCCATGACGTCTTTCGCCCATATGAGGCCCTATGTAACTCTTGGCCTATTAACGCCCGTGCCAGAAACGGCCCGTAATGAACAGTGTATCACTTTACACCCATTAACGGCCCGTGGTGAAACTGGCCCGTAAAGAACAATGTATCACTTTATACCCATTAACGGCCCGTTATTTCGTTGGGCCATTTCCAGCCCATGTTATCTTTCGGCCTTCTCAAAGCCCATTTATTCTTAGGCTCATTTCCAGCATTAATTTACTTACAGCCCACATCGCTATTTTCGCTTGTGGGCCAAATTCAGCTCTGTGGTTCTGATCGGCCCGTTTGTGGTCCGTTAATACGTTGGGCCGTTTTCATAGCATCATCAAATACGGCCTATTAATGATGGCCCGTTATGGTCGGCCCATGAATGGATGATTCCAACTCTAGCCCGTTTACAGCCATAATGCGGTCTGTTTGGCCCATGTTTGGCCAATCGATCATATGGCCCGTATAAGGCCCATTGTTGATACGGCCCGTAGAAGGCCCATTGTTTCTACGGCCCGTAGAAGGCCCATTGTATCTACGGCCCATAGAAGGCCCACTGTTTCTACGGCCCGTAGAAGGCCCGCTTTTTCTACGGCCCGTAGGAGGCCCAGTGTTACTACAGTAAATATTAGCCCATGGTTATTGTGGCCTAGTTTTAAAAATTAGGTTATTGCAGCCACTAGCAAACCGCGGAAAAAGAACTGCATTGACTACAAGCAAACAAATAAAGAAGACAACAAGGAAATAAATAAGCAAGCAACTTACACTAGGCTATCACGGCTATTACACATATTACATCCACTGGGCATCAAAGTTCGCCACTAGTGCAAATATAGGGAACACAACAGCATATAAACGCCGCAGCAAAACAATTCCATAACTGAAACCACTTCAGAAGAGCTCAAGAAACAATATCCTGGGTACCCATAATGCTGGCAAGATGCTTAGCAAGCTTATTAACTTTCTCTTGTTTGGCGCTTAAGTCCTCCAGCACTTGTTGTTGCACCAGAAATTATGCATCTGAATTCTGCATGGACTTCCTTGGTCCTTCGGCTTCCTGTCGCATAACATTTGATCGATGTCTTTCAACTTGAAGTTGAGACTCAAGAAGCCGAACTGATTCAGGCAACGAGTTCGAAGAGCTAGTGCCAGCAGTGGTAGCCAGTAACTCGAACACTACATCAAGACAGTACTTTAGGGTTGTCTCAGTGTCTTCAATATAGTTTTTGTCAGCTTTCTTGGAGACCAACAGGGATGTCTCACTATGTTGAACCTTATCTGCATTACTTCCTTTACCATTGCATAACGGGCTACTCTTCTCCAATATTTTATTTGTGTTCTAAAAGAGAAACAAGCAAACATATCTCAGGCTTACAATGTAGTATATGAAACTCATTTTGGTAAACCAGTTCAGTAGTAAGGTGGACAGGATAACAGCATGAAACAAACATATATCTATGTAGTATGGTCACTGTATGGTCTATATCATTCTAGTTTATGTTGCCAAATCAAGATAGATACAGTTCGAATCATATCTCTTTAAGACAAAGCAGCATAGACATAATATAAGTGTGGGAAACTACACAGTGCTACGTCTTGAGCTTGCGTTGGTTTTCCTTGAAGAGGAAAGGGTGATGCAGCAATAGTAGCATAAGTATTTCCCTTAGTTTTTGAGAACCAAGGTATCAATCCAGTAGGAGGCTCATCAAAAGTCCCACACACCTACACAAACAAACAAAGAACTCGCAACCAACGCAATAAAGGGGTTGTCAATCCCTTCACGGCCACATGCGAAAGTGAGATCTAATAGAGATAGTATGATAAGATAAATATATTTTTGGTATTTTATAAAATATATGTAAAAAGTAAAGATGCAAATAAAAGTAGATTGAAAGCAAAATATGATAAGAGATAGACCCGGGGGCCATAGGTTCCACTAGTGGCTTCCCTCAAGATAGCATAAGTATTACGGTGGGTGAACAAATTACTGTCGAGCAATTGATAGAAAAGCGAATAATTATGAGATTATCTACGCATGATCATGTATATAGGCATCACGTCCGCAACAAATAGACCGACTCCTACCTGCATCTACTACTATTACTCCACACATCGACCGACTCCTGCCTGCATCTAGAGTATTAAGTTCATAAGAACAGAGTAACGCCTTAAGCAAGATGAGATGATGTAGAGAGATAAACTCAAGCAATATGATATGAACCCCATCTTTTTATCCTCGATGGCAACAATACAATACGTGCCTTGCAACCCCTGCTATCACTGGGTAAGGACACAGCAAGATTGAACCCAAAGCTAAGCACTTCTCCCATGGCAAAAAAGATCAATCTAGTAGGCTAGACCAAACTGATAATTTGAAGAGACTTGCAAAGATAACTCAATCATACATAAAAGAATTAAGAGGAGATTCAAATATTTCTCATAGATAAACTTGATCATAAACCCACAATTCATCGGATCTCAACAAACACACCGCAAAAAGAGTTTACATTGAATAGATCTCCACAAGAGAGGGGGAGAACATTGTATTGAGATCCAAAAAGAGAGAAGAAGCCATCTAGCGAATAAATATGGACCCGTAGGTCTGTTGTAAACTACTCACAACTCATCAGAGGCGCAAGGATGTTGATGTAGAAGCCCTCCATGGTCGATTACCCCTCCGGCAGAACGCCGGCGAAGGCTCCAAGATCGGATCTCGTGGATACAGAAGGTTACAGCGGTGGAAAATGTGTTTCGTTGGCTCCCTGGATGTTTTTGGGGTACGTAGGCTTATATAGGAGGAAGAAGTACGCCGGTGGCCGCCCGAGGGGCCCACGAGACAGGGGGCGCGCCCTATAGGGGGGGCCCTCCTATCTCGTGGAGGCCTCGGCTGCTTCTGGACTTGCACTCCAAGTCCTCTGGATCACGTATGTTCCAAAAATCACGCTCCCGAAGGTTTCATTCCGTTTGGACTCCGTTTGATATTCCTTTTCTTCGAAATACTAAAATAGGCAAATAAAACAGCAATACAGGCTGGGCCTCCGGTTAGTAGGTTAGTCCCAAAAACGATATAAATGTGTAAAATAAAGCCCATAAACATCCAAAAAGGGGTAATATAATTGCATGGAACAATCAAAAATTATAGATACGTTGGAGACGTATGAAGCATCCCCAAGCTTAATTCCTGCTCGTTCTCGAGTAGGTAAATGATAAAAACGGAATTTTTGATGTGGAATGCTACCTAGCATAATTCTCAATGTAATTTTCTTCATTGTGGCATGAATGTTCAGATCCAAATGATACAAAATAAAAGTTCATATTAACATGAAAATGGTGATACTTCAAGCATACTAATCAAAGTAATCATGTCTTCTCAAAATAAAATGGCCAAAGAAAGTTATCCCTACAAAATCATATAGTCTGGCTGTTGCTCTATCTTCATCACACAAAGTACTTAATCATGCACAACGCCGATGACAAGCCAAGCAATTGTTTCATACTTTAATAATTTCAAACTCTTTCAACTTCCACGCAATACATGAGCATGAGCCATGGACATAGCACTATATGTGGAGTAGAATGGTGGTTGTGGAGAAGACAAAAAAGGAGAAGATAGTCTCACATCAACTACGCGTATCAACGGGCTATGGAGATGCCCGTTAATAGATATCAATGTGAGTGAGTAGGGATTGCCATGCAACGGATGCACTAGGGCTATAAATATATGAAAGCTCAACAATAGAAACTAAGTGGGTGTGCATCCAACTCGCTTGCTCACAAAGACCTAGGGCATTTTGAGCAAGCCCATCATTGGAATATACAAGCCAAGTTCTATAATGAAAAATTCCCACTAGTATATGAAAGTGACAACATATGAGATTCTCTATCATGAAGATCATGGTGCTACTTTGAAGCACAAGTGTGGAAAAAGAGATAGTAGCATTGTCCCTTCTCTCTTTTTCTCTCATTTTATTTATTTTTCTTTTTCTTTTTTCTTTTTTTCTTTGGCCTTCTTTTTTTTCTTTGGCCTTTCCTTTTTTTCTTTTGGCCTTTCTCTTTTCTTTCTTTCTTTCTTTCTTTTTTTCTTTTTGTAAAGTCCGAAGTCTCATCCTGACTTGTGGAGCAGTCATAGTCTTCATCATCCTTTACTCACCAGGACAATGCTTTAATAATGAAGATCATCACACTTTTATGGATTTACAACTCAAGAATTACAACTCAAAGCTAGAACAAGATATGAATCTATATGAATGCCTCCGGCGGTGTATCGGGATATGCAATGATTCAAGAGCGACATGTATGAAAATTATGAAGGTGGCCTTGCCACAAATACATTGTCAACTACATGATCATGCAAAAAGCAATATGACAAAAGTAATGCGTGTCATATGAACGGAACGGTGGAAAGTTGCATGGCAATATATCTCGGAATGGCTATGGAAATGCCATGATAGGTAGGTATGGTGGCTGTTTTGAGGAATGTATATGGTAGGTGTATGGTACCGGTGAAAGTTGCGCGGCACAAGACAGGCTAGCAATGGTGGAAGGGTGAGGTGCGTATAATCCATGGACTCAACATTAGTCAAAAGAACTCATGTACTTGTTGCAAAAATCTTGAAGTCATCAAAAACCAAAGCACTACGCGCATGCTCCTAGGGGGATAGATTGGTAGGAAAAGACCATCGCTTGTCGCCGACCGCCACTCATAAGGAAGACAATCAATAAATAAAATTGTGCTCCAACTTCATCACAAGGCGGTTCACCATACGTGCATGCTACGGGAATCACAACCCTCAACACAAGTACTATTCATAATCACCTCAACTAGCATGAATTTAATATCACTACCTCCCTATCTCAAAACAATTATCAAGCATCATATTGATCATAGCATCCAATTCTTTTCTACGATAGTTTTTATTATACCCAACTTGGATGCTCATCATTCTAGGACCAACTTTGTAACCATAGCAAATACCATGCTGTTCTAAAAGACTCTCAAAAATATATAAGTGAAGCATGAGAGACTAGCAATTTCTTCAAAATTAAGTCACCACCGTGCTCTAAAAGATATAAGTGAAGCACTAGAGCAAAAACTATCATGCTCAAAAGATATAAGTGAAGCACATAGAGTATTCTAGCAAATCCTAATCAAGTATAGGCTTCTCCCAAAATGTGTGTACAGCAAGGATGACTGTGGTAAACTAAAAAGAAAAGACTAATATAATACACGACGCTCCAAGCAACACACATATAATGTGGCGAATAAAAATATAGCTCCAAGTAAAGTTACCAATGAACGAAGACGAAAGAGGGGATGCCTTCCCGGGGCATCCCCAAGCTTAGGCTTTTGTCTATCGTTGAATATCTTGGGGTGCCATGGGCATACCCAAGCATAGGCTCTTGCCACTCCTTATTCCATAGTCCATAAAAGCTTTACCCAAAACTTGAAAACTTCACAACACAAAACTCAACAGGAAATCTTATAAGCTCCGTTAGTGAAAGAAAACAAAACCACCACATAAGGTACTGTAATGAACTAATTCTTTATTTATTTTGGTGTTAAACCTACTGTATTCCAACTTCTCTATGGTTTATAAACTATTTTACTAGCCATAGATGCATCAAAATAGGCAAACAATACACGAAAAACAGAATCTGTCAAAAACAGAACAGTCTGTAGTAATCTGTAACTAACGCAAACTTATGAAACTCTAAAAATCCTACAAAAATAGGAAGTCCTGGACAATTTGGCTATTGATCAGTAGATAAAAGAATCAACGCAAAAGCACATTTCTGTGATTTAACAAAACTAAATTTGTGCGCGCAAAGTTTCTGTTTTTCAACAGAATCACATCAACTATCATCATAGGTTATCCTATATGTTCTACTTGGCACAAACACTAATTAAAAGATAAAAATACATATAAACAGGATGTAGATGCAAGATTTATTACTAAACAGGAACAAAATCAAAAAAACACAAAGAAAATTGGGTGGCCTCCCAACTAGTGCTATCGTTTAACGCCCCTAGCTAGGCATAAACGCAAAGGTAGATCTGAGTAGTGTCGTCTTTGGCACTCAATTCATACGTAGCTCGCGTGATAGATTCATAAGGTAATTTGACTTTCTTTCTTGGAAAGTTCTCCATGCCTTTCTTTAATGGAAATTGGAATCTAATATTCCCTTCCTTCATATCAATAATCGCACCAATCGTTCTAAGGAAAAGTCTACCAAGAATAGTAGGGCAAGAAAGATTGCAATCTATATCAAGAACGATAAAATCTACGGGCACCAAATTTATATTTGCAACAATGAGAACATCATTGATCCTTCCCATTGGCTTTTTATTGGTGGAATCCGCAAGGTGCAAATTTAAAGAGCAATCATCAAGATCATGGAAACCTAGAATATCACATAAAGTTTTCGGAATCGTGGAAACACTAGCACCCAAATCACATAAAGCAAAACACTCATGATCTTTAATTCTAATCCTTATAGTAGGTTCCCACTCATCATTAAGTTTTCTAGGTATAGAAACTTCCAAATTAAGTTTTTCATCATAAGATTGCATCAAGGCATCAATGATATGTTTGGTAAAAGCTTTATTTTGACTATAAGCATGAGGAGAATTAACAACGGATTGCAACAAGGAAATACAACCTTCTAAAGAACAATTATCATAATAAAATTCCTTGAAATCCGAGATAGTGGGTTCAATGCTATTTAAAGTCATGACCTCTCCAATCCTACTTTTACCAAATTTAGCATCAAGATCTAAAGACTCCAAATTCTTGGGACGCCTTCTAGGCAAAGTTGACTCATCATCAGTCCCATAATTACCAAGATTCATATTGCAAAACAAACATCTAATAGGAGACACATCAATAACTTTAAGATCTTCATCATTATTTTCATCTAACTTTTCTGGTTTGGCGGCCATCTTATTGACTAAGGTGGCTTTCTTATCAGAAATTTTGGCTATAGCATCTTCAAGCCGGGCAATTTGAGCACACCATAAAATTCTTTATTCATATCATCAAGCTCTTTGTTCAAAAATCCCAAAAAACCTTATTGTTCCTTAAGCTCTTTTCTGAAGAAATTATTATGCTCAAATGGCAAATTCATAAAGCTTCTAATATTTGATTCAATCTCTTCCAACCTTCTAAGAAGGTGGTCGGAACACTTAGGCAAAGCCATAAGGACGAACAAGCACACATGCAAATAGAAAAAGGCAAGCGAAAGAGAGGAGGAGATTGGGAAAGAGAGGGCGAATAAAACGGCAAGGGTGAAGTGGGGGAGAGGAAAACGGGAGGCAAATGGCAAATAATGTAAATGCGAGGGAGATGGGTTTGTGATGGGTACTTCGTATGTATTGACTTGAGCAAAGACCTCCCCAGCAACGGCGCCAGAAATCGCACGTTGGCGGGAGGTCGAATCATGACTTGACTTGGTGGAAGCTTCCCCGGGAACGGCGCCAGAAATCCTTCTTGCTACGTCTTGAGCTTGCGTTAGTTTTCCTCGAAGAGGAAAGGGTGATGCAGCAGTAGTAGCGTAAGTATTTCGCTCAGTGTTGGTGAACCAAGTATCAATCCAGTAGGAGGCTCCTCAAAAGTCCCACGCACCTACACAAACCAACAAAGAACTCGCAACCAACACAATAAAGGGGTTCAATCCCTTCACGACCACTTGCGAAAGTGAGATCTAATAGAGATAGTATGATAAGATAAATATATTTTTGGTATTTTATAATATAGATGCAAAAATTAAAGATGCAAATAAAAGTAGATTGAAAGCAAAATATGATAAGAGATAGACCCCGGGGCCATAGGTTTCACTAGTGGCTTCTCTCAAGATAGCATAAGTATTATGGTGGGTGAACAAATTATTGTCGAGAAATTGATAGAAAAGCGAATAATTATGAGATTATCTAGGCATGATCATATATATAGGCGTCACTTCCGCAACAAGTAGACTGACTCTTGCCTGCATCTACTACTATTACTCAACACATCGACCGGCTCCTGCCTGCATCTAGAGTATTAAGTTCATAAGAACAGAGTAATGCCTTAAGCAAGATCATGATGTAGAGGGATAAACTCAAGCAATATGATATAAACCCCATCTTTTTATCCTCGATGGCAACAATACTTACGTGCCTTGCAACCCCTGCTGTCACTCGGTAAGGAAACCGCAAGATTGAACCCAAAGCTAAGCTCTTCTCCCATGGCAAGAAAGATCAATCTAGTAGGCCAAACCAAACTGATAATTCGAAGAGAATTGCAAAGATAACTCAATCATACATAAAAGAATTCAGAGGAGATTCAAATATTTCTCATAGATAAACTTGATCATAAACCCACAATTCATCGGATCTCGACAAACACACCGGAAAAAGAGTTTACATCGAATAGATCTCCACAAGAGAGGGGGAGAACATTGTATTGAGATCCAAAAAGAGAGAAGAAGCCATCTAGCTAATAAATATGGACCCGTAGGTCTGTTGTAAACTACTCACAACTCATCAGAGGGGCAAGGATGTTGATGTAGAAGCCCTCCGGGGTCGATTCCCCCTCCGGCAGAACGCTGACGAAGGCTCCAAGATTGGATCTCGCGGATACAGAAGGTTACGGCGGTGGAAATTGTGTTTCGTTGGCTCCCTGGATGTTTTTGGGGTACGTAGGCTTATATAGGAGGAAGAAGTACGGCGGTGGCCGCCCGAGGGGCCCACGAGACAGGGGGCGCGCCTTATAGGGGGGCACCCTCGGCTGCTTCTTCACTTGCACTCCAAGTCCTCTGGATCACGTTCGTTCCAAAAATCACGCTCCCGAACGTTTCATTCCGTTTGGACTCCGTTTGATATTCCTGTTCTTCGAAATACTGAAATAGGCAAAAAAAAAAACAGCAATACGGGCTGGGCCTCCGGTTAGTAGGTTAGTCTCAAAAATGATATAAATGTGTAAAATAAAGCCCATAAACATCCAAAAAGGGGTAATATAATACCATGGAACAATCAAAAATTATAGATACGTTGGAGACGTATCACACACCAATAACAACACTTGTAATGTGCATGGCATGAGAACATAACTGTTTATTCAATTGAAACTGAAATCAACATAGAGCAAGTTACAACAGCAAACAGCCAAACACGTTGAAGAAACAGGTTTAAAACATACTTGTTGCACCATTGGAGTTTCAATTGCATCCTTCAAATTTGAAATTAGTTGGTATCAATGAATACAGTGATGCAAGAGCAAAGTAGTATGAACCATAGCAACGGAACCTGACCTGAGAACAATTCGTCTTCTGCTTTAAGCGTTGACGTCGGGTTCGGAGTGGTGGTCCTCGTGATTTGGGCACTGCAGTTGCCTTACTAACTGCTCGTGTTTGGGTGCTCTGTGCTGGAGACGGTGGGTTCTATCTGCATCGACAAGTAGCACGATCTTTTTTGAAGACTGCGTTTTTACTCCCAAAGATACTGCCATCACTCCCTCCAATTGAAATGGCCGATAAACAAGAAAAGTAACTAAATGTACATACATTGTAAGATATAAAGGTGAAATGGATAGTAGGGAAGAAACCAGGGCATCAAATAATTCACATTTATGTTGTCTAAGCAAACAGAATAGCAGGACATAATTTCACATATATGATGGCTAATTAAACAGGATAGCATGACACAATTTCACATGTATGACGGCTAACTAAACAGGATAGAATGACATACTTCAAAATATGATGACTATGTAGACAGGATGACATGATATAACTATACGATGTGTCTATTAAAGTGGTTGGCATGCCATAAATCACAAACATGCCGTCGATGGAAACATGATGACATGATATAATTCACGGATAGAATGACATAATTTAAAATATGATGACTATGTAAACATGATGAGATGATATAACTATATTATGTCTTTAGAAAATGGGTTGGCATGCCATAATTCAGATACATGTTGTCTATGTAAACATCATGGCATGACATAATTCAAATATATGATTTATATACTAAAGAAGTGAGAAGAGGGCAATCACATATATGATGTGTCAACTAAGGAGATGGCATTCAATATTGTGTATATGATGTAAAAACTAAGCATTGCAATACAATGTATGCATTATATGAGTAATATAACCCTGCCAAGTTTGAGCATACACCCCAGGGGGATAATAGGACTGGCCATCTGCCTCTGAATCCTCCTTTGAAGAGCTATCTGTAACCAGCAAGATATCTGCTTCAGCAGGTAGCATTGTCTTCTCTAAAGACCTTGTTTTCACTCCAGATTTCTCCATCACCAATTCAAATGGCTGATGCACAGGAAGAGTAGTTGAATGTACAAACATTGTCGACAAAAGCAATGAGAAATAAAAAAAAGGACGACATGATATAATTCACATATATCACGCTTGCCTAAACAACATGGCATTGCATAATTCACATACATAATGCCTTGCAACAAGATAACATTGCATAATTCACATATATAATGTCTTGCAACAAGATGGCATTGCATAATTCACATATATGGCAATTAGACACTAAACATGTGGCATTCACACAAAGCATGTCTAAACTAAGAAAATGACATAGCAATGCAAGATACCATACGCACGATATGAGCAACATAACCCTGCCACGTTAGGGCATGCACCTCGGGGATATGACTGGTCATCTGTCTATGAATCATCCTCTGAGGAGCTATCGGTAACCAGCAAGACATGTGCTTCGTTAGATATCATTGTCTGCTCTGAAGACCTTGTTTCCACTCCAGATTTTTCCATGACCGTGCCGAATGGCTGATGCACAGGAAGAGTAATTGAATGTACTAAAATTGTTGACAAATTTAACACGTACTAAAAAATGATGGCATGATATAATTCACATATAAGATGACTGGCTAAGCAGGGTGGCATTGCAAAATTCACATATATGATGCCTGGCTAAACAAGATGGCATTGCATGATTCACATATACCATAAAGAAACTAAACAGATGGCATTGACACAAAGCATGTCTAAACTAAGAAGATGACATCTTTAATGTATACAGTAAAGAATGCAAGGCACCATATGCAAGATATTACCAACATCAGCATGACAAGTTAGAGCAAAGACCTCATGGGGTAAATAGGAGTGGTCTTCTCCTTCTGAATCCCCCTCAGAACAGTTATCTTCCTCTTGATTATGATATGAAATGGGTGGAGGGGGGCTGCCTTTGCGCCCACCATGGAACGACGTCTGCATGAAATTTTATTGCCACACAAGGCTCGTCTCTTTTGATCTACATGATCAGTTCCACTGTGTACAATAACTTGCATGATAGGAATAAAACATAGTGAGATTATGTAAGGAGTGCATGCATAAATCCAGAGTGATGGTAGCAAACTGTGGATAGACCCAAAACCAATGATAGCAAAAAGCGGATAATAGCTTTAGTTAAAAATACAGATAATGGCTCCTTTAATGTTTGTTTGCACCCAACATGAAACTCATAGTAGACACCGAGATTAACCAGATAGTAGACAGATAGTAATCGATTGCTGCCCCAATATGTACCCCACAACCAGTTAAAAACTCAAGTTTCAGATTAGTTTGGACCCGACTCGAGTCTAATAGGTGAACACGATGATAATGTAGCATGTCATCATATTAAGCGACGCATAACGTAAGCAGACTTGGAAGAGTGCGACCTCTCTTGCGGACCCGTGTAGTCCTCAAGGTCATCTGCTCAGTTGATGATGGTAATGCAGTTGTCGTGGCTGCCGGCGGTGGGGAAGAAGATCTGAGGCGGCGAAAGACAGTCTGGAGAGAGAATCCCTGCTGTGGTGAACCCTTCCGTCGTTGGAGCAGCTGAGCTGGGGTGGAACACAAACCACACAAGGTTTTCTTTGACACATATCTATAACAGAAGTAATTGAGTAAGGGCTTGTTTGAATTTGAGGATTCTAACAATGTAGGGATAGGAAATAGACAGGAATAGGATAGGAATGCACGTGCAAAACAGAGAATTTAAAAACACAGGATTTCTACCAATCTGGGTGTTTGATTCACAACAATTGGAAGACCACAGGGTGCAAAAAAGCATGGTGAGATTAAGTCAAACCCCAAGAAAATGTACGTTTATAATGCTATTATGCTACTATCTCTTAGTCTTGTTCTTGAAGAATAGGAATATGAAAAGGAGGAGAAGTGGAAATTAGAATTCCTACGGTTTTTATTTCAAGGAGACACTAAAGGAACAAATCCTATAGTTTTTCTTTGCTCCATTCCTTTGCACCAAATTCATGAAAAGTAGTACCAGAGGAAACTTTCCAATTGCTATGTTTTTCATTCACTTTTCCTTTCAAGCACTGGCGATTCTAGTAGGCAGGCTTGAGCAAGGAAAATCCTACACTAAAAAAATGTTTTTGTGCTACTTCTATTACTTTGGACCCAGGCCACTACCATACTAGCTCAACTCCCAGGCCCATCGACAAATGCACAGCTCAAACGCGTAGAGATAAATAATGACGGCGTTTAAGAGAGTCCATCACGGATAGCTAAGTTGCCTGGTACCTCACTACTTGTCATATAGTAGGATAAAATAATTGTACTTCCTGTTACTACGCGTGCTCAGTGGACAATATATATAACATGTAGAGTAAAAATGAGATGCAACAAGTGTACAACCTCTTTGGCGAAGCCATGTCGATCTGTGCGTGATTGGGTTGGCCGGTGAGGATGCTCGGCTGACTTGGCTGTCGGAGGAGGGGAAGAAGATCTTAGGCATCTGGAGATGGAGCCCAAGGTACTGCTCCACTGTGATGGAGGGTTTTGTCGTTGGAGAAGCTCCGGTGAGTTGTACGACGCCAAGGCTGAAGCAGGACAAGAGAGACAACGAACAACGTTAACCTGAGTGGAATTCTAATAGCATCTCCAATACATGACGTAAAATACATAACCACAAAGTGCTAGATGTAAAATACATCAGCCTCTCATCTCTGAACTTAACTGTCAAAACTGAATTTAACTGTCGAAACTAAACTTAACTGTCGAAACTGAACTTAACTGTCGAAACTGAACTTAACTGTCGAAACTGAATTTTGCTGTCGAAACTGAATTTTGCTGTCGAAACTGAACGCACTAGCAAGGTGAGGCTACACGTTGGTCGACTGACTTTTTCATCTCTGGTTAGTCGATTTTGCAGCCGTTGGATACGAAATCAAGGGCCTGTGGTTCATCTTCAACCTCCACCCCCCTGAGCCGCCAGCCACCACCGGCCAAACAGCAGCCCCCCACCGCCCGCGGCCGGCGGTGCACCGCCCCACCTGCCCCGAAAACACTCCCCGCTGTCGGTTCGCCGCCGCCCCGGCCATCCCTCTAGGCCCCCCTTGAACCCTAAGATAGATAGTAGGGTACCTCTCTGGCAAGCCCCCCTCCCCGCTACGGCTGGTTCTTCCTTCACCCGTGAGCCCCCACCCCTCAAAATCGGTGACCCAAAAGTCGATTACCAATCAAGTGTAGCTAAATCGGAGCAGCATCGCAAGCAAGAGCAAGAGCGAGAGCAACAGCAAGAGCAAGAGCAATAGCAAGAGCAGACCAGGCAGGGGACTGAGAGCAAGAGCAGAGCAGCAGCGCGAGCGAGAGCTAAAGCAGCAGCAGCTCCTACTGATGTGGACGTCGCTGCTGAGGGAGCGACACCGTGGAGGAAGTGGCCGGCAATGCCGCAGTGGATGGAGTTGTGCCGTGCCGGCTCGGGACCGAGCCCCGACAGCACTGTGAGATCGAATCAAGAAGAAAATGCGGCGATTAGTGTAGAACCTCTTTGGTGGCGCCGATTAGGCCGCAGCTTCATCCGAGGAAACGGTGATGATGATTCTCTTTCGGTGGTGCAGGTGAAGACGGCAGTGTGGGAATGGAGGTGGCACGAAAGATGAGGGGAACGTCGGGGCAGCTCCTTGGAGGTGGAGGATGTTGGGTAACGTAGTAATTTCAAAAAAATTCCTACGCACATGCAAGATCATGGTGATGGCATAGCAACGAGAGGGGAGAGTGTTCGTCCACGTACCCTCGTAGACCGTAAGCGGAAGCGTTAACACAACGCGGTTGATGTAGTCGTACGTCTTCACGATCCGACCGATCCAAGCACCGAACGTACGGCACCTCTGAGTTCAGCACACATTCAGCTCGATGATGATCTCCGGCCTCCGATCCAGCAAAGCTCCGGAGATGAGTTCTGTCAGCATGACGGCGTGGTGACGATGATGATGTTCTACCGGCGCAGGGCTTCGCCTAAACTCCACGACGATATGACCGAGGTGGAATATGGTGGAGGGGGGCACCGCACACGGCTAAGGAACGATCCGTAGATCAACTTGTGTGTCTATGGGGTGCCCCTCGCCCCCGTATATAAAGGGGGAGAGGAGGAGGGGGCCGTCCTAAGGGGAGGCGCACCCTAGGAGGGGGAAACCTACTCCAAGTAGGTTTCCCCCCTCCCGTTCCTATTCCAAGAAGGAGGGGGGAGGAAGGAGTGGGAGAGGGGGAAGGCAAGGGGGGTGCCGCCCCCCCTTCCTTGTCCTATTCGGACTCGAGGGGAGGGGGCGCGCCACTTGCCCTGGCCGGCCCCTCTCTCTCTCTCTAATAGGGCCCATCAAGGCCCATTACTTCCCGGGGGGGTCCGGTAACCCTCCGGTACTCCGGTTTTTCTACGAAAACTCCCGGAACACTTCCGGTGTCCGAATATAGTCATCCAATATATCAATCTTTATGTCTCGACCATTTCGAGATTCCTTGTCATGTCCGTGATCACATCCGGGACTTCTAACAAACTTCGGTACATCAAAACTTGTAAACTCATAATAAAACTGTCATCGTAACGTTAAGCGTGCGGACCCTACGTGTTCGAGAACTATGTAGACATGACCTAAAACCATTCTCGGTCAATAACCAATAGTGGGACCTGGATGCCCATATTGGTTCCTACATATTCTACGAAGATCTTTATCGGTCAAACCGCATAACAACATACGTTGTTCCCTTTGTCATCGGTATGTTACTTGCCCGAGATTTGATCGTCGGTATCCAATACCTAGTTCAATCTCTTTACCGGCAAGTATCTTTACACGTTCCGTAATACATCATCTTATAACTAACTCATTAGTTACAATGCTTGCAAGGCTTAGGTGATGAGTATAACCGAGAGGGCCCAGAGATACCTCTCCGACAATCGGAGTGACAAAACCTAATATCGAATTATGCCAACTCAACATGTACCTTCGGAGACACCTGTAGAGCACCTTTATAATCACCCAGTTACGTTGTGATGTTTGGTAGCACACAAAGTGTTCCTCCAGTAAACGGGAGTTGCACAATCTCCTAGTTGCAGGAACTTTGTATAAGTCATGAAGAAAGCAATAGCAACATACTAAATGATCAAGTGCTAAGCTAACGGAATGGGTCAAGTCAATCACATCATTCTCCTAATGATGTGATCCCATTAATCAAATGACAACACATGCCTATGGTTAGGAAACATAACCATCTTTGATCAATGAGGTAGTTCAAGTAGAGGCATACTAGTGACACTATGTTTGTCTATGTATTCACACATGTATCATGTTTCCGGTTAATACAATTCTAGCATGAATAATAAGCATTTATCATGATATGAGGAAATAAATAATAACTTTATTATTGCCTCTAGGGCATATTTCCTTCAGTCTCCCACTTGCACTAGAGTCAATAATATAGATTACATAGTAATGATTCTAACACCCATGGAGTCTTGGTGCTGATCATGTTTTGCTCGTGAGAGAGGCTTAGTCAACGGGTCTGCAACATTCAGATCCATATGTATCTTGCAAATCTCTATGTCTCCCACTTGGACTTGGTCCCGAATGGAATTGAAGCGTCTCTTGATGTGCTTGGTCCTCTTGTGAAATCTGGATTCCTTTGCCAAGGCAATTGCACCAAGATTGTCACGAAGATCTTCATTGGTCCCGATGCACTAGGTATAACACCTAGATCGGAAATGAACTCCTTCATCGAGACTCCTTCATTTGCTGCTTCAAGCAGCTATGTACTCCACTTCACATGTAGATCCCGCCACGACGCTTTGTTTAGAACTGCACCAACTTACAGCTCCACCGCTTAATAAAAACACGATCCGGTTTGCGATTTAGAATCGTCCGGATCAGTGTCAAAGCTTGCATCGATGTAACCATTTACGACTAGCTCTTTGTCACCTCCATATACGAGAAACACATCCTTAGTCCTTTTCGTATTTCAGATGTTCTTGACCGCTGTCGATGATCCACTCTGGATTACTTTGGTACCTTCCGCCAAGCTTATTGCTAAGCATACTTCAAGTCTGGTACACAGCATTGCATACATGATAGAGCCTATGGCTGAAGCATAGGAACATTTTTCATTTCTCTCTATCTTCATTGTGGTCGGGCATTGAGTTTGACTCAACTTCACACCTTGTAGCACGTGCAAGAATCCTTTCTTTGCCTAATCCATTTTGAACTTTTTCAAAATTTTGTCAAGGTATGTGCTTTGTGAAAGTCCTATTAAGCGTCTTAATCTATCTCTATAGATCTTGATGCCCAATATGTAAGCAGCTTCACCGAGGTCTTTCATTGAAAAACTTTTATTCAAGTATCCCTTTATGCTATCCAGAAATTCTATATCATTTCCAATTAATAATATGTCATCTACATATAAAATTAGAAATGCTACAGAGCTCCCACTCACTTTCTTGTAAATAAAGGCTTCTCCAAAAGTCATGATAAAACCATATGCTTTGATCACACTATCAAAGCGTTTATTCCAACTCCGAGATGCTTGCACCAGTCCATAAATGGAACGCTGGAGCTTGCACACTTTGGTAGCACCTTTTGGATCAACAAAACCTTCTGGCTGCATCATATACAACTCGTCTTCTAGAAATCCATTCAAGAATGCAGTCTTGACATCCATTTGCCAAATTTCATAATCATGAAATGCAGCAATAGCTAACATGATCCGAACAGACTTAAGCATCTCTACGGGTGAGAAAGTCTCATCGTAGTCAACCCCTTGAACTTGTCGAAAACCTTTTGCAACAAGTCGAGCTTTATAGACAGTTATATTACCATCAGCGTCAGTCTTCTTCTTAAAGATCCGTTTATTCTCAATGGCTTGCCGATCATCAGGCAAGTCAACCAAAGTCCACACTTTGTTTTCATACATGGATCCCATCTCAGATTTCATGGCCTCTAGCCATTTTGCGGAATCTGGGCTCATCATCGCTTCCTCATAGTTCGTAGGTTCATCATGGTCAAGTAACATGACTTCTAGAATAGGATTACCGTACCACTCTGGTGCGGATCTTACTCTAGTAGACCTACGAGGTTCAGTAGAAACTTGATCTGAAGTTTCATGATCAATATCATTAGCTTCCTCACTAATTGGTGTAGTTGTTACAGAACCGGTTCTTGTGATGAACTACTTTCCAATAAGGGAGTAGATACAGTTATCTCATCAAGTTCTACTTTCCTCCCACTCACTTCTTTCGAGAGAAACTCCTTCTCTAGAAAGGATCCATTCTTAGCAAAGAATGTTTTGCCTTCGGATCTGTGATAGAAGGTGTACCCAATAGTCTCTTTTGGGTATCCTATGAAGACACATCTCGATTTGGGTTCGAGCTTATCTCGGTTGAAGTTTCTTTACATAAGCATCGCAGCCCCAAACTTTAAGAAACGACAACTTTGGTTTCTTGCCAAACCACAGCTCATAAGGCATCGCCTCAACAGATTTTGATGGTGCCCTATTTAACGTGAATGCGGCCGCCTCTAAAGCATAACCCCGTAACGATAGCGGTAAATCAAGAAGAGACATCATAGATCGCACCATATCTAGTAAAGTACGATTTTAAATTTGGACACACCATTTCGTTGTGGTGTTCTGTGGCGTGAGTTGCGAAACTATTCCACATTGTTTCAAGTGTAGACCAAACTCGTAACTCAAATATTCTCCTCCACGATCAGATCGTAGAAACTTTATTTTCTTGTTACGATGATTTTCCACTTCACTCTGAAATTCTTTGAACTTTTCAAATGTTTCAAACTTGTGTTTCATTAAGTAGATATACCCATATCTGCTCAAATCATCTGTGAAGGTGAGAAAATAACGATACCCGCTGCGAGCCTCAACATTCATTGGACCACAAACATCAGTATGTATGATTTCCAACAAATCGCTTGCTCGCCCATAGTTCCGAGAACGGCGTTTTAGTCATCTTGCCCATAAGGCATGGTTCATAAGTACCAAGTGATTCATAATCAAGTGATTCCAAAAGTCCATCAGTATGGAGTTTCTTCATGCGCTTTACACCGATATGACCCAAACGGCAGTGCCACAAATAAGTTGCACTATCGTTATCAACTCTGCATCTTTTGGTTTCAACACTATGAATATGTGTATCACTACTATCGAGATTCAATAAAAAGAGACCAATCTTCAAGGGTGCATGACCATAAAAGATCTATACCTACTAATAAAGCAAGGTGCGTTTCGTCAATTTTTTCATCCGTTCACCACCGAAAATAATTTTTTTTTCTATCCGAGGTGGTACTAAATTTTTATGCGTTAGACTGCTAGAAAAAGAATTTTCGTATGTGGGCCACGCACTGTGGCCCAGCGAAGCAAACCCCTTATTTTTCTGCCCACACAGCTGGAAAGTTCTATTTCTCGCACCGGGCGACAAATAGTCCAAATTTCTCACAGGACAACCTACATTGGGCTGGCCCATTTTTCTCTATTTATGTGTTTTGCTTCTATTTTTACTAACCTTTCCCTACTCTTTTTTCATTCCAGGTTTATTTTTCTTTTAGAATTTATTTCATAAATTAAAAATTCTCAATAAACGTTCAGAATTACTGAAAACAAATTTCTGAAAATGTTCAATCCAAAATTTTGTTGCTATTTTGAAAAATATACGAAACTTGCAAAACGTTTCCCATTTTTTCAATTTTTTTAAATTGTTTGAAATTTCTAAAATAAAATGGCATTTTAGAAAATGCTCTACATTAAAAATATATTTATGTTTTAGTGAAATTTCCAAAATTAAAAATAATGTTCGTGTATAAAAGATACACATTTTCTAAAAATCTTATGAATTTTCAATACATGTTTCCATTTTGAAAAAATGTTCACAAATTAAAATAATTTCATGTTTATAAAAAATTGTGTTTTCAAAAAATATTGTGAATTTTATAAGATGTTCCCTTCATATTTTGTTTGTTTTTTCCAAAAGTGTACAATTTTAAAAAAATTGCTCAGGATTTTTAAAATTGTTCATGTTTCCTAGAATATTCAGAAACTTCATACCTAAAAATCACCTCGATTGAAATGATTGAAAGAAAAGATAGATTACATAACTCATGGGCCTTCTCTGTCATATGATTACGTAACAAAATCTTACATGCCGTCGATCAATGAATGGAAAAATAGCGGATTGATTCCTTCACGCGCGGCGAAACCGAGAAGCTAAATGTTTCTTTTTCATGTGCACACAGGGTTTTGCTTGCGCATATAATTCTCACTGACTTTAAATTTATATTATTTTATCTCCCGTTGCAACGCACGGGCATATGCGCTAGTATTTCTCATATAAATAGAACAACCATTATTCTCTGATTTAAATGAATAACTGTCTCGCATCAAACAAGATCCAGATATAATGTTCATGCTCAGCGCTGGCACCAAATAACAATTATTCAGGTCTAAAACTAATCCTGAAGGTAGATGTAGAGGTAGCGTGCCGACCGCGATCACATCGACTTTGGAACCGCTTTCCCACGCGCATCGTCACCTCGCCCTGGCGCTGCTCGCTTATTCCGTAGTCCCCTGCTTTTGAGTTGCAAATAGTAGCAATAGAACCAGATCAAATACCCAGTGCTACTACGAGCTCTAGTTAGGTACACATCAAGAACATGTATATCACATATACCTTTGTTTACTTTGCCATCCTTCTTATCCGCCAAATACTTGGGGTAGTTCCGCATAAAGGACTAGTCCGCTTGCAGAGAAGCACTCGATTCAGTGCTTAGGTCCAGACTTGGGTTTCTTCTCTTGAGCAGCAACTTGCTTGCTGTTCTTCTTGAAGTTCCCTTCTTCTTCCCTTTGCCCTTTTCTTGAAACTAGTTGTCTTGTTGACCATCAACACTTGATGCTCCTTCTGATTTCTACCTCCGCAGCTTTTAGCATTGCGAAGAGCTCGGAATATTCTTGTTCATCCCTTGCATATTATAGTTCATCACAAAGCTCTTGTAGCTTGGTGGCGTGATTGGAGAATTTCATCAATGACGCTATCATCCGGAAGATTAACTCCCGGTTGAATCAAGTGATTATTATACCCGGACATTTTGAGTATATGCTCATTGACGAACTATTCTCCTCCATCTTGCGGCAGTAGAACTTATTGGAGACTTCATATCTCTCAATCCGGCATTTGCTTGAAATATTAACTTCAACTCTGGAACATCTCATATGCTCCATGACGCTCAAAACGTCGTTGAAGACCCGATTCTAAGTCGTAAAGCATGGCACATTGAACTATAGAGTAGTCATCGACTTATTTGTGCTGACGTTCTTAACATCGTCGCCAGTTGCATCAGAAGAGGTTCGCACCCAGCGGTGCTTCCAGGATGTAACTTTTCGTGCAGCAATGAGGATAATCCTCGTGTTACGGACCGAGTCCGTAATTGCTACCATCATCTTTCAACTTTGCTTTCTCAAGGAACGCATTAAAATTCAACGGAACAACAGCACGAGCCATCTATCTACAAACAAACATAGATAAGCAAAATACTATGAGGTACTAAGTTCATGATAAATTGAAGTTCAATTAATCATATTACTTAAGAACTCCCACTTAGACAGACATCTCTCTAGTCATCTAAGTGATTACGTGATCCAAATCAACTAAACCATAACCGATCATCACGTGAGATGGAGTAGTTTTCAATGGTGAACATCACTATGTTGATCATATCTACTATATGATTCACGCCTACCTTCGATCTCCGTGTTCCGAGGCCATATTTGCATATGCTAGGCTCGTCAAGTTTAACTCGAGTATTCGCGTGTACAAAACTGGCTTGCACCCGTTGTAGATGGACGAGAGCTTATCACACCCGATCATCACGTGGTGTCCGGGCACGCATTTAACTTTGGCAACGGTGCATACTCGTGGAGAACACTTCTTGATAATTTTAGTGAGATATCATCTTAAAATGCTACCGTCAATCAAAGCAAGATAAGATGCATAAAGGATAAACATCACATGCAATCAATATAAGTGATATGATATGGCCATCATCATCTTGTGCTTGTGATCTCCATCTCCGAAGCACCGTCATGATCACCATCATCACCGGTGCGACACCTTGATCTCCATCGTAGCATCATTGTCGTTTACGCCATCTATTGCTTCTACGACTATCGCTACCGCCTAGTGATAAAGTAAAGCTATTGCAGGGCGTTTGCATTTCATACAATAAAGCGACAACCATATGGCTCCTACCGGTTGCCGATAACTTTGGTTACAAAACATGATCATCTCATACAATAAAATATAGCATCACGTCTTGGCCATATCACATCACAACATGCCCTGCAAAACAAGTTAGACGTCCTCTACTTTGTTGTTGCAAGTTTTACGTGGCTGCTACGGGCTGAGCAAGAACCGTTCTTACCTACGCATCAAAACCACAATGATAGTTCGTCAAGTTGGTGCTGTTTTAACCTTCGCAAGGACCGGGCGTAGCCACACTCGATTCAGCTAAAGTGAGAGAGACAGACACCCGCCAGCCACCTTTAAGCACGAGTGCTCAGAAGGTGAAACCAGTCTCGCGAAGCGTCTGGCGTAATGTCGGTCCGGCCGCTTCATCTCACAATACCGCCAACCAAAGTATGACATGCTTTGGTAAGCAAGATGACTTGTATCGCCCACAACTCACTTGTGTTCTACTCGTGCATATAACATCAACGCATAAAACCTGGCTCGATGCCTTTGTTGGGTAACATAGTAATTTCAAAATTTCCTACGCACATGCAAGATCATGGTGATGGCATAGCAACGAGAGGGGAGAGTGTTCGCCCACGCACTCGTGAGACCGAAGCGAAGCGTTAACACAACGCGTTGATGTAGTCGACGCGTCTTCACGATCTGACCGATCCAAGCACCGAACGTACGGCATCTCCGAGTTCAGCACACGTTCAGCTCGATGACGATCTCCAGCCTCCGATCCAGCAAAGCTCCGGAGATGAGTTCCGTCAGCACGACAGCGTGGTGACGATGATGATGTTTTACCGGCGCAGGGCTTCGCCTAAACTCCACGACGATATGACCGAGGTGGAATATGGTGGAGGGGGGCACCGCACATGGCTAAGGAACGATCCGTAGATCAACTTGTGTGTCTATGGGGTGCCCCCCGCCCCCGTATATAAAGGGGGAGAGGAGGAGGGCGCCGGCCTAAGCGGATGCATGCCCTAGGAGGGGGAAACCTACTCCAAGTAGGTTTCCCCCTCCCTTTCCTATTCCAAGGAGGGGGAAGCAAGGAGTGGGAGAGGGGGAAGGCAAGGGGGGCGCCGCCCCCCCTTCCTTGTCCTATTCGGACTCAAGGGGAGGGGGAACGCCACTTGCCTTGGCCGGCCCCTCTCTCTCTCCAATAGGGCCCATCAAGGCCCATTACTTCCCGGGGGGGTTCCGGTAACCCTCCGGTAGTCCGGTTTCTCTCCGAAAACTCCCGGAACACTTCCGGTGTCCGAATATAGTCATCCAATATATCAATCTTTATGTCTCGACCATTTCGAGATTCCTTGTCATGTCCGTGATCACATCCGGAACTTCGAACATACTTCGGTACATCAAAACTTGTAAACTCATAATAAAACTGTCATCGTAACGTTAAGCGTGCGGACCCTACGGGTTCGAGAACTATGTAGACATGACCTAGAACCATTCTCGGTCAATAACCAATAGCGGGACCTGGATACCCATATTGGTTCCTACATATTCTATGAAGATCTTTATCAGTCAAACCGCATAACAACATACGTTGTTCCCTTTGTCATCGGTATGTTATTTGCCCGAGATTTGATCGTCGGTATCCAATACCTAGTTCAATCTCGTTACCGGCAAGTCTCTTTACTCGTTCCGTAATACATCATCTTATAACTAACTCATTAGTTACAATGCTTGCAAGGCTTAGGTGATGAGTATTACCGAGAGGGCCCAGAGATACCTCTCCGACAATCGGAGTGACAAAACCTAATCTTGAATTATGCCAACTCAACATGTACCTTCGGAGACACCTCAGAGAGCACCTTTATAATCACCCGATTACGTTAGACGTTTGGTAGCACACAAAGTGTTCCTTCGGTAAACGGGGGTTGCACAATCTCATAGTTGCAGGAACTTTGTATAAGTCATGAAGAAAGCAATAGCAACATACTAAACGATCAAGTGCTAAGCTAACGGAATGGGTCAAGTCAATCACATCATTCTCCTAATGATGTGATCCCATTAATCAAATGACAACACATGCCTATGGTTAGGAAACATAACCATCTTTGATCAATGAGCTAGTTCAAGTAGAGGCATACTACTGCACTATGTTTGTCTATGTATTCACACATGTATCATGTTTCCGGTTAATACAATTCTAGCATGAATAATAAACATTTATCATGATATGAGGAAATAAATAATAACTTTATTATTGACTCTAGGGCATATTTCCTTCAGAGGACGGGGTGGCTGAACCGGCAGGACGACGAGATCGACGACAGATCCTCATCCGGTACAGTGGATGAGGGACGTCGAGGTGTTGCTGTGGATGACGTCGTCGGGGAAGAGGCTCTGGCTGGGTGGCGGACGGAGCAGGGTGTGGGGTTTAGTCGCGGGTTTTCGCAGCCTCGGTGTACGAATGGGTGGGCGGATGGGATGGCAGTGGGGAACCATGGCTTAGGGACGCGCTTGTCCGAAATGTTGGGTAAGTTACGAAAGTACCCCCATTGATTTGAGGCGGTTCTTCCGGTTCAGGGGTACCATGGGCATTTCGCGTGTCGGGATTTCACAGGAGGTGGGATTTTTTGCGCGCGTTGTAATTTCGGAATAGCAAGGCGCGGGTTGAGATGGAGGGAGTTGTCGGAGCACAACGAGACAAAGATATATCTTAAATATTTCGGGCTAACAAGGCGCGAGTTGAAGAGGCGGGAGTTTCGCAGCACGATAGACAGAGACGCCAGCTTGAATTTTCAGCATAACAAGGCACGACTTGAAATTTCGGAAGAACAAGCTTAACTTGTACCAAAAACAAAAGACAATTTGCACCTCAACATGCACAACACACACACAAACACCATTTAGACTAGAGTAAGGTACACGTGCATTGCACACATGAGATTTGGCAACCAAATTATGAATAAATACCACATTATAGCAAGTAAGCTTTGAGTCATATATGCATGATGTAGATGCTCGTCTAATTATTATAGTTCATTTCATTCAAAATCATGTAGTTTTTATAAGAAAGCTAATCTATTTTAAAATTCATGGAATTGTGCATTGTAAGACATAAAGTAAAAACAAATAATGGCAAATCATGTAGAAAAACATTTGGGCAATTCTGATACGGAAGATTCTAGAACAAATAAGAAGTGCTTGTGTTTTGAAGTTTGTGCATTATGCTTAAGTTCAACCATGGAGTCTTCTAGATTATACATGTGGCAAAACCTGGTGGAATCTAGATGATATCCAACGGCCAGTAGTGCTCAAATTTGCCATCTGTGGACCATCGGATTCGCTTCATCCAACGACCATCTTTCAAAGTTAAAGTTACCCGCACACAATATAAAAATATATAAAATATAAAATATATAGGGGTATAGATATAGATATGTGATGCAAAAGCCGCCCATCATCTACAATTAGAATAGTGCGTCCATGCACGGATGTGACGTGGCCAAATGATGTCTGCCATCGGTATTTCAAATTCAAATTAGTCTGACCTTGTTCAATTTGTATACATTACAACATACTCGTTTCCAAACCACACCACGCAGATCTCCGTTATATTCATGCATGCGTGGGTTTCAAACATCAGGATCTCTTATTCAAATATTTGAATTCAACTTTACATTGATTATAACCTCACCTAGTCTTTTACACCCACACAGTCATCTTCTCTTTATAATTGTACCACTAACTTTCTCTCATGCATGCATGCACACACACTACTAGTCGGCATTATCCATCGCACACATGCAATCTTTTTCTTCAGGTCGGTCTCCCATGAAGGCACATACCCACACACATCCCCCTCTCCATCATATCGCGCATTCTTTATCTCTCACGCGTGCATGCACAACGATCTATGTTCCTCTATGTATGTGTGTATATAGCTCAGTATTTCATAGTTTTCCACACAAACTGATCAATCGATGTCGGTGTACTAAAGTAGGGGTACCTTAGTACCCCGAACTTGTGCACGGGCAGTCGCAGCACCCCGCGGCAAGGCTTGCCGGGCGCCCGCCAAGACCCTCTGTCGTTTCCTATTACTGCCATTCAAGAACAAAGTATCAACTGAGAAGACAAAGGCCCCGGCAAGAGGAGCTTGCCGGGAAGGCCAACCAAGGCACTTCCAGAAGACTTGCCGCGACGCCGCGCGTCCGGCAAGCAGCCCGCGGCCGCAAGCTTGCGGCACAACAAGAGAAGGGGCGCGGCAAGGCACGTGCGCGCAAGGCTGCCACCCAAAATCCAGCGCATCCAGCGGGCGTGTCACCCTGTGGCCATCCCAGGGGCGTGGCGGCGCGCGCAGCCATGCGGAGCGAGTGCAAGCGTTTTGAGCTGGCAGAGACGCCATCGTGGCAACCGTGGCTCACCTAACGGTCGCTTTGCCTTTGTTAGGCGACGGACGGGCATTAAATGCCCTTGTCCCCCGCCGTCGAGTTAGGTAGGGGACACTGTTGGTCACTGTTGCACGAACCTGCGTTTTTACCTTTCTACCCCCTCTTCTTACGCTGCCACCTGTTGGTGCCCCCTTTAGACTATAAATGGGAGGCCCATGCGCAGGTAGAAGGGGTTCGGTCCATTCGACACATCCAACACCACCATACGCTCGCGCTCTCGAGCAAGAAAAAATACAAACACAAAGCAGCAGTAGGAGTTTTATCTCTCCGGAGAGCTCCGAAGCTGGGTAAAAATCGCCCGTCTCTCCCCCGCGCGCCCGACCTCGATCTGCTCTGCGCATGCCCTCCGCTCCCTTGCCGGACTAGAAGGGGCCCCTAGTGCCCCATAGGTGCACGAGGCCACAGAGATACGCCCCGACATCCTTGGCGCGCCAGGTAGGGGTGCGTCGAGGTCGTGAGCATCTGATTCGGTCTCCGCGTGCGCTGCATCGACATCTTCATCAACATGCCACCGAAGAAGAAGCCTTCGGAGGTGGCCGATCCGTCTACATCTATTCTACCACCACCGCCGGAGCAAGCGGGCGGTGAAGTGGACGCCGGCGAAGGAGTGGGCGCCGACGGTGGGACTCACATCGTCACCAGGTCCAAAAACAAGGCCCGCAAGCGCCGGGCGATCGCGGCAGACACCACACCTTCCTGTGAAGTGCAAGGTCGACAACGCCACGGTGCTCCTAGCACCGTGCTCGCATTGGAGCAAGGCCAAGCTGGTGGGTCGCGGGACGCTCGTGGTCGAGATGCGCGCCAAAGATGTCGGGCGTGAGTGAGGTACTGATCGCCGGACGGGTGTCGACCTCCCAATCCAGCTTGGGAGTCCGAGCACATCCGCTCTCGCGCGCATTCGCCGCCACCGCCACCCAAGATAGCAGAGAAGCGCCGCCCGAGCCCAGCTGCTTTAGATTACCCTCCGCGCCGCACAAGATTGACGACTGGAGGATGACCATATACAGCCTCATCGGCTTCGCCAACGGCGACAAGCCCCGGCAACCGAGCGCATCGAAGCCCCGGCAAGGCACCCAGGCGCAAGCCGACGCCGACAAGACCGCCGGGGGTGCCACCTCCGTGCACTCCCAGCCCCGAAGGCCAAGATCGCCGGCTCGTCGGACCAACCCCGACGGCGACTCCACCGCGTCGTCGGACCCGTGAACTCGCATCGAGCGCAGAAGGGAAGCGCGACGTCAATCCAACCAGCGCGCTGGGCCCACTGTCGATATGCATGCACCAGGGGAACCAGGCGACTTGCCGTACGTGGCAGGTTGCCCTGCGTTCACCCGTGAACTGCGGCAAGTCCAGTGGCCCAAAACCAAGAACTTCAAGCCAGACGTGCCTGAGAAGTACGACGGCAGGATACATCTGTCGGAGTTCCTCAGCATCAACACCATCGCGGTGCAGGCTGCCGGAGGGCGCGATGAGAAGATCCTCGCCAACTACTTCCCGCTGGTGCTCAAACCAACGTCAGATCTTGGCTCATGCACTTGTCGGGCGGCTCCATCTCTTCGTGGGCGGACTGTGTCATCAGTTTGTCGGCGCCTTCATAGGCGCCACAAACCCCATGGCCAGGAGAGCGATCTGATCCGCCGTCCGAAGGAGGGCGAGCCTCGCGCAAGTAAATACGTAGATTCAGCAGTGCGGCGCAACATCCTGCAGACGTCCACCCGCCGCAGATTATCAGCGTTTATCGAACGGCGAATCAAGCAGGATGAGGGAGGAGATGGCGATGTAAGATCAGAGATGTCACGAGCTCTATGCTCGGCCGACAAGTGTGCACGGATGAGGAGGGGGAATCCGAGAGATTGCAGGAGCGTATGATCTCGACAAGGAGGATGCCGCCCAAAGAAGGAAGAACCGGAGGCGGAACAACAGGAAGAGAAAGGCTAAGGATGTGCTAGCTGTTGAGCATTCCGGCAACGGAGGCGACTCCGACAAGGCCAAAGCCGACGACTCCGGCGAGGCTGTGGTAGCCGCCGACAAGCAGGATGGCTCCGGCAAGCGGTATTGCAAGACCCACCGCACCAAGGGCCATGATCTCCAAACCTGCAAGAAAGTCGAGCAGATGGCGGAGCTACAGAAAGCCGAGTACGAGCGCCGCGATAAGGAGAGAGCCCAGGGAGGTGCCGGAGGATCCGGCAAGAAGCTTCCCGCCCGGGGAGGGCACCGCGGCAAGGCCAAGCCACGGCAAGGAGACAGGCCTCCCCGCGGCCGCGACAAGGACGAAGATGAGGATGAGGATGATGAGATGGAGGAAGATGAGACTGATGACCAAGAGTTTCAGAAGGCGACAGAGGTGTTGTGCATCGACGGCGGCACCTCTCTGCACACCTCGCACCGCCAACTCAAGCAAAGGTGCGAGAGGTGAATGCAGTGAGCCGTCCGTCGAGGCGCGCAAGCCTCTGAAGTGGTCCAGCACGCCCATCATCTTCGATGTTGAGGACCACCCTGATCGCATCACTGCGGTCGGGTGTTTGCCGATGTTGGTCTCACCAATGATCCGCAACCTCAAGGTCACGAAGATGTTGGTTGACGGCGGGGCCGGCCTGAACCTGATTTCCTCCACAGTGCTCAAGAAGCTCCAGATCCTCGACAGCGAGCTCGAAGAAACTGGTACCTTCCAAGGGATAAATCCGGGAAGGAGCAAGCCCAAGGGGAAGATCACACTGCCGGTGACGTTCGGCAGCGAGCTGAACTTCAGAACTGAGAGGGTCACGTTTGACGTTGCTGATATCCCATTGCCCTACAATGGGATACTCGGCCGACCAGCGCTTGCCAAGTTCATGGCAGCCTCTCACTACGCATACAATGTGCTCAAGATGCCTGGTCCGATAAGTGTCCTTTTTGTCCAAGGTGACAAGAAGGATGCACTCATCTGCACCGACAAGATCTACCAGGAAGCAGCAGCCGCAGCCGAGCACAAGCCACTTGCCGCTGAAGCTCCCCGGGGGAAGAAGAATGCCAAGTCCGGCAAGAGCAGCTCTGATGCCTACTCCGGCAAGCGCACCTCCTCGGAGTGTTGCGCTACCATCGAGGACGCACCATCGAGCTCCACTGGCAAGTGCAAAAAGGCGAAAGTAATTCCACTGAAGACTAAGCCCGGCAAGAACAGCTCTGGTGCCTGCTCCGGCAAGCGCACCTCTCCATAGTGCTACGCTGCCGTCGAGGACGTGCCATTGAGCTCCACCGGCCAGTAGGGCAAAGAAAGCAGTCAGTTTCAAACTTTTGAGTCGTATTCCTCGAAAATCCGTACCTTGTATGGAAAACCTGCACGCAAAGGGGTCGAGTCGTGGCTAAGTTGCGCCCTTGATCCGTTTCGAGTCCGCTCGATGATGAAAGCACGCTGCAACTAGTCCGACGAGTTCTTCCTGCTGGAGGCAACACCGCCAGCGGGCTGCTGATGTTCCGCACTCAGCAAGTGTGTTTGCTTGGCGGTTCCCTGAAAGCGTGAGGGTGAAACGCATGCGAGGAAGTCAAGGAGAAGTGCGGCCTTGCCGAGCGCAGAAGACGGAAAAGCTAAGTCGCCCAAGCTTGAGTGCGAGCACTTCCGCTTTTAAGTTTTATGTTATATTCTCGAACGTCAGATTTTGTATGGAAAACTCATGCGCGGAGGAACCAACTCGTGGTTAAGTTGCGCCTTGCTTTGTTTTTTGAGTCCGCTCAACAATACAAGTGCGCCGAATCGCCCGAGAAGGTTTCTTGCCGAAACAACACCGCCCTGGCTGTCTGATGTTCCGCACTCAGCAAGTGTGTTAGCGCCGGCAAGTTCCCTAAAAGCGTAGGGTAAAAAAATACAAGGGATGTAATGGAGTAGAGGAAGTAACGTAGCAAGCCTTGCCGTGAGACGTCCTTTGTATGAGAAACTTGTGCGCAGAGGAGTTGACTCGTGGCTGAGTTGCACCCTTGATTTGTTTTCGAGTCCGCTCAACAATGAAAGCGCACTACAACCAGCCCGACGAGGCTGCTTGCCGGGGGCAACACCGCCAGCGGGCTGCTGATGTTCCGCACTCAGCAAGCGTGTATGCACCGGCAAGTCCCCCAAAAAGCGTAGAGTACAAACATACAAAGGGCGAAGCACGACATCGCGTTGCCCAACGTAAAAATTACGCCACCAAAAAGTAACTTATCACAGCGTTGTCTGAGTTGTTTTCATGACTGAAATGACAGCAGCAAGCAAAAAAAACAGAAGAAGGGCGCGCTGGCACCTGGGCCCCGGCGAACCGGCTTTGCTGGGGGCTGCGAGTACCAAAACTCCTTCGCGGCAGGCCAAGATCCCTGTGGGCCGCGCGCCGCCGCAAGGGCAAGGAAAGGCGACCGCACTGGTCTCGGCGGAGCCCGAGTTACGGGCTGCCAATGCCAAGATTCATCCCCGGCAAGCCAGAGTCGCCGGGGGCTGCGATATCAGATAAGTTTTTCATCCCTCATCATGCATCCTCTCATGGATCGGGAATGGGGCCGCCCCGAACGAGTGTGCCTTGTATAAAAAACCGTGTGCGGAGGAGTTGGTCGCAGCGAGTTGCGCCTTTGATTTGTTTTCGAGTCCGCTCAACAATACAAGTGCGCCGCAATCGCCCGACAAGGTTTCTTGTCGGAAGCAACACCGCCAAAGAAGTTGTCGACGCTCCACACTCAGCGAGTGTGTTTGCGCCGCAAGTTTCCTAAAAGCGAGGGTGGAAACATACAAGGCATGTAATCAAGTAAAGGACATAATCCGCAAGCATTCCCTCTTTTCATTAAAAACATCCCAATTCAAGACAAGTCCATGGAGGATGAAAACATGATAGAGAGGATTACAAGTTTTAAATACAGCTAAGGCCCAAGGCTTACAAATTAAAAAGAGATAGGATGCCCGTAATCCTCTCTCCTGCTTTCTTCGGGAGGTAGGTCAAGGAGGCCCTGCAAGAGAAGCTTGCCGAGAGGGCAAAAGGGCGCTTAGGTGAGCTACGGTGCCGAAGACACCAAGAGAACACCCCGGAGCCGCCAGAGCTTGGCGGAGATGGAGGCGCCGAAGCGAGCTCAAGACGGGCGGCAGGACGTCCGACGCTGCCGAGGGCACTCGCCTTGTACTCCGACTTGACGGCCTTACCGCCACCCCTCTTCCTCTTCCGCAGCCTCCCACGCCAGCCGCCCAAGGAGACGGCCCGGGAGTTGAGGTCGGCGACCGGATGATGGGTCGCCGGTGGCGACGAGGCGACGGCCGACGCCTAGTCGGACTCACCACCGCCGCCGCCGCCGCTATCACTCTCCTCCTCGCCACTCGCCGAGGGGAGTTCGCTATTGGAGGAGCTGTCCACGCAGATCTCGCCGGGGCCGAGTCCTCAAGACCTTGACGGTGAGAAGGTCGCCTCCATTAACTTAAAATGGAGGGTAAACCCCGCCGCCAAGCTGTGGATGGGGCGAACGCCTTCCACCCTCGATCGAAGTACATCACGCCGGGGCCGGGATACGACACTAACTCGAAAGTGCCGCTGATCCCGCAGCCCCTCATGCGCAACTCCAACATCTCGGCGGGTCCGTTCCGCGCTTGCAACGGGCCGGAAGCCGAGGCGGCGACGAGGTGCCCGGCGCAGCTTGACGAAGAACTCCTGTGGTCGCCCGGTGTGGACCGCCCGAGGAGAGGAGCTGCCGGCGGAGACGGGGTGGCGCACCACCCCGCCGCCTCTCCCCGAAAGCGCCCGACCACATCTCGACCTGCCCACGGCCTCGCCTCCCTCTTCCCTCGTGGCGGCTCCGCCACCACAGCGCTGGATAAGGAGAGGCGCGCTGCCGGTGGCGCACCGCCGCCACCGATGAAGGACCAGGTTCCTCCTCCATGACAGATGGGGGAAGAGGGCGAGTTGAAGAAAGAGGAAGAAGAGGAAGTGCGAGATTTTGCACTCCCTTCCGCCTTTTTAAGGAGCGAGGTGGGGCTCGGCCGCCTGGCCAGCCAATCGGAGCACGGGAGGGCAGAGAAACAGGCCGACCCACCATCTCGCCCGGACGGCTCGGTTTCCCACCTTCGCCGCCACGCACCCCATCGCAGCATGGGAGCCGCGTGGGGGGAGACGGCCGAGGCGACGGATGAAGTGACCTCGCCTGCCCCGTGATCACGGGTGGACGCTGAAAATCGCGACACACCACCCACGCCCCACGACACCGCAATCGACGCTGCGTTGCTATGTAGAGAACGCGTGGACGCGGAGTCCGGTTTTGTGTGGACCTAGGCCGCTGCCCGTGCAGAGCCGTTTTGGGCCCGCCCAACAACGCCGGCACCGTATGGCCCAGCCCAGGGCTCTGTCGGTGTATTAAAGTAGGGGTACCTTAGTACCCCGAACTTGTGCACGGGCAGTCGCAGCACCCCGCGGCAAGGCTTGCCGGGCGCCCGCCAAGACCCTCTATCATTTCCTATTACTGCCATTCAAGAACAAAGTATCAACTGAGAAGACAAAGGCCCCGGCAAGAGGAGCTTGCCAAGAAGGCCAACCAAGGCGCTTCCAGAAGACTTGCCGCGACGCCCCGCGCGTCCCGGCAAGGCCCGGCGGCCGGAAAGCTTGCCGGCACAACAAGAGAAGGGCCGCGGCAAGGCACGTGCCGTGGCAAGGCTGCCACCCAAAATCCAGCGCATCCAGCGGCGTGTCACCCCAGGGCCATCCCAGGGGCACGTGGCGAGGCGTTGCGCAGCCATGCGGAGCGAGGTGGCAAGCGGAGCTGGCAGAGACGCCATCGTGGCAACCGGTGGCTCACCTAATGGTCGCTTTTGCATTGTTAGCGACGGACGGGCATTAAATGCCCTTGTCCCCTGCCGTCAGAGTTAGGTAGGGGACACTGTTGGTCACTGTTGCACCAACCTGCATTTTTACCTTTCTACCCCCTCTTCTTACGCTGCCACCTGTTGGTGCCCCCTTCAGACTATAAAAGGGAGGCCCATGCGCACGTAGAAGGGGTTCGGTCCATTCGACACATCCAACACCACCATACGCTTGTGCTCTCGAGCAAGAACAAATACAAACACAAAGCAGCAGTAGGAGTTTTATCTCTCCGGAGAGCTCGGCCGGGTAAAATCGCCTGTCTCTCCCAGCGCCCGACCTCGATCCGCTCACAAGACGCCCTCCGCTCCCTTGCCGGACTAGAAGGGGCCCCCAGTGCCCCATAGGTGCTCGAGGCCACAGAGATACGCCCCGACAATCGATATATCCAGTGAGGTCTCACCCTCTTTCCCACGTCCCCATCGATCAATCTATACCTCTCTATATAGGATTAACATATATAGCTAATACACCCACATTAATTATATATCCAACATCCCCCTCTCATCATCCATGCCTTTCACTTCATCTCTTAGACCCGTGCACAATGGCGAAGACAGGGGGCTGTAAGGGCCCTGCCCCCCCTAACATCACTATATATCGAGGCTAATATGAATGTGATCATTAGACAATTGCTGCTAAAAATGGTTTAAGTTCATGAATTGACCCTCCTCATAAAGGATTAGCAATGCTTGGCCCCTAGCCCATTTATTTTTCATGGCTCGCCATCACTGCATAACAACAAGACGTTCTCGCCCACTCTCTCTAAATATCGATCTCGCACTTGTGCATTCCTTCATAGCCTCCCTCCACTCGGCCCCTCGCACCATCTTCTAGCCCCCACCGGATTTTCCCACATGTACAATCTAGCAGACTCCTTGGTTCAAGTTAAGCATAATGCACAAACCTCAAAACAACAGTGGTTCTCTTTTGTTCTAGAATCTTTCATATCATAACTGCCCAAACTTTTTTATTGTTGAATTTCCATTATTTGTTTTTATTTTATGCTTTACAACGCACAATTCCATGAATCATAAAATAGATTAAGGGCTTATTTGATTCAAAGGATTCTCAAAGGAATTTTGGAGGGTAATAATCATTAGGAATTTTTCCTATCTTGGTTGTTTGATTCGTAGGATTGTAAACCATAGGAATTTTTCCATATGATTCATTTACACTAGATTTCATAGGAAACTTTCCATCCACTCAAACCACTTTGAAAGAATTCTACGTATTTTCTATGCAGTGACGTGCTGCTGGTTGCAGAAGAATGTACTCGTCCTCCCTGAGCCATACTGGCAGTACATGCTCGAAGCGAAGATGTGCATGCACGCCACGCACGCACTCATTCCCTCGCACGCACATACGAGTACACGGGCGGACGTAATTTTGTACCAAGATCCACCCCATGTGATAATTTGACGCGTGTAAAGTCGTTCACTTCATTGATGGTCAATTAATACAGCGCATGCAAATTGAGTGGACGTGAGGGCCGAAGAAAGACATTATTACTCCACCGTGCGCATGCGAGTAGTTAAATCATGGGTTGCTAGTAGTACTTCCATTGGTATCCTTCGTATTTTGTGCCAATTTTTGACAGTAACATAATATTTACGCATTTGAGCAGTATAGTACTTGAAATTTATGTTCCGCTAAACTCATCGGAAGCCGTTTCGGGCCTCGAAACCAAAACCGTCAATTAATCTTTACCTTGTTCCCATCACATTCGAAAGCCTGCTCACACGTACTAGTACGTACCAAACTTGAACGTGTTCCCACTATGAATGTATTAGTACTAGTGCTAGTACTTAGGTTATAAAAAGGGGAACTACCTAACCAAAAATTACTCTACCTTTCCTCCTCATAAGTGCTTCTTCTTTGTCCGTCATTGCCATGGCCGGTGAGCAGAGCTCTAGTTGGAGAACTACTCGTAACAAGGGAGCGGCAACCAAGGTTGCAGAAGAAAAAGAGAGGGCTCGCCGCCACGCAGAGACCTCGAAAGATCTCTCATGGGCAGGCGATGGCTCCCAGGAGCGCCCTAGCTGTGGAGGCGAACATGTCGAGCCGGCGGCGCTGGAGTCGTTATCCCTCGACGGCATGCCTGATCAGCTCAACAAGCACCTCAATAAGCAGAAGGAGTTCATCCAAGGATTGATGGAGTTGCAGAAGGAGAGCCTCGATGACATGCCCGCTGAGCTCAATAAGCAGGGGGAGTTGACCGCGGGCTTGGTGATGCTGCTGAAGAAGAGCATTGCCTCAGAGAAGAAGGCGACTGGCGAAATCCTGCGACTTCGGGAGGACAAGGTGAAGCTCTGCCACGAGACCGACCTTTTGAAGGAGAAGAACGCCAGCTGGAAGAAGCTGCATGAGAATAGTAGTTCCTCGATGAAGATTCTATAGGCCCTCATCATGGAACAGAAGGAGGAGTTGGCGAAGCTCCACATCGAGCACCCGCCTGCTGTCAAGGTACGTAATGCGGCCGTGGAACAGATGATGAAGGCTCGCATTGAGAAATCCCGCATCATGGACAGAATGAAGAAGATGGCGGAGGAGACGCGCAAGGAGATGGAGGTCATGGAGGCGATGAAGAAGCAGTTATGACTCCACGGCAAATTAGATCATTCGGGGTGATAATCTCCCTTCTTCTTTTGGTCCTGTGTTTCATCTTTTGCTTCGGGTGTTTCGCCGCACGTGTCATGTTCTCTGTGAGGCATGAACAGAACAATGCTTTTTTTGAGGGAATGAATAGAACAATGCTAACAATGAGATGACTAGCAAATTAGATCATTTTATATCGCCATATGGCACTGGGCTGCCGTGTTTCATGCTCCTCCGTTGCAGTACTACTCCAGTGGAAAACTTGAGTATACCACACGGTTCTTTGCTCCTCCTCAGGTCGTCGGCGCATTTATACGAGCAGTCAAATCACAAGGCCCCGCCTTCCAGCAGTAATGAGCCGTCAAATCACAAAGGCCCTCGCCTCTCGTGAAACTGACCAAGCTAGATTCCCCCCTCTAGACTTTTAAAAAATGTATACTTTTGTACAGTAGTAGTATCGATGGATTGCGCCATGGAGCAAAACTTGAAATTAAAAAAAAGTGGTACATATAGAGAGCGCTCTTCGCCAAATTATGCATATAGTACTATTAAAAAGGCTAGTCACAATAATGGTGTCCAGCACAACCCACCCCTCAAATAAAACTAAGCATCGTGGAATTCTTTGACAAAACTAAGCACCTTGAAATTCTTTGACAACTAAACTGCTGGCTATATGATGTTGGCCATATATATTGTACGTATATAATGTGAAGAAACGAGTGGTAGTACAATACCAACTAAAAGATGAAATGTAAGAAATACTTGTATGTACGTACTGAATAGTTAAAGTAACGAGAAGAAACATAACATAGTTCTGTTGGGGGCTCAGCACAACACACCCCTCAAATTAAATTAAGCACACCTGAAATTAAACTTTGCAACTATTCCGGTAGACACTGCATTAGAACCACCATGAGCAACGACATCGCCACCTTACTCGGAGTCCTCGCCCACGCCTCGACTTCGCCCTTGTCCCTCTTCCTCTTGGCGATACCTCTTTGCTTGAACCGCACACTTGGCTCTTGCTCTTCATCCAACCCTTGTAGATATTGAAACAAAGGTAGACATCCATTGCAGCGTAGTGGATGTGGTCTATATCTAGTACATTCCATCGCCATGCATAACGATGAAACGTGTATGGAGGTTTCTCCGGTTTACTGCATCTGAAGGATGAACCATGGCTCTCGCCTGTGGTCAAGATTGAAGGTCGACGAGAGGACACCAGCCGATTCTTCTGGAGGTCGAAGTTGTTGCCTACAATGAGGCCTATCCGACCCAGCACTTCTTTGTCATTACCAAAGTCTACAGTGATGAATTTGACTAGGTTGCTCTAGAGGAAGTCCTTAAAATCCGAACATTCAATGTCGGCATGGCATACGTGGTAGACCAAACATAAGTCATGCACACAAACCTGGATCATGGCAGGCTTCTTCCTCTCTTCGTCCTTTAGATCCTTCTCTTGTCCCACGACTGTGGTGTACTCAACATCTATCCCAGCGACCCACTCATCATCTGAGTTTTCGAACATGCGTCTGAAGCGAGAAAGACATCCTTTCATCATCGCGGAAGAACGGGTGAAGATGACGTCGAACTCATCACCGGTGATGGTTCTAACCTTGTACTCACCGCCGATCGTGGAGATTTGGGATGCCATGGATTTGGGAGGAGGTTAGGATTAATGGAACTGCCGTAATGTGAATGGACGGGACTACTAGGAGCGAACCGCCGTAGTATTGAAGGACGTGCAGGGACGAGTAGGAGCGAACTGCCAGCGTGCGAACGGCAGGGTAGTGGCTTTCCATTCTCCCATGATACGGGCTTCCGAGAGCCCTTGGATCTGAGATTGAATGATTGCATGGCGTGATTCTAGACATATGGGTGAATATCCTAACCTGGAGGGTTATTCTGCAAATTTTCAGCAACTTAGCATGCGACCGTTTGATCTTAGATCCAAGGGCTGCCATCAGCTCGTATCATGGTCGCGCCTACCACGACCGTTGCATCGCTCGCGCGGTCGTGCCCTTGGAGATTTAACACGGTGCCTTAGGCTATCTGATGTTGGCATGTCATACATAGTCATCACTTAGTCACTCATACTACAACAAGGTTGGCTATAAGTGTATTTATTTTTTTACTTCTCTCTATCTCTTTGTACGGAGTATCTCATTGGTTGGAAAGGCATGCAAATTCCCAAATCGCTTCCTACACCCTGAATTGAATTTTTTGCCTAACAAGTTGTGTCGTGCAATTGGAATTCCAACTTGAGTACTACTACTAGTAGGAGTACCAGGGGCCAGTTCTTTTAGGCTTCTAGATTAGTACAGTACCTCCGTCCTGGTTTATTGGTCCCCATTGTAATCTATGTCAAATTTTGATCATAAATTTAACTAATGAAATGTTAGTGCATGTCACATGCACTAACATTTTATCAGTTAAATCTTTGGTCAAAATTTGTCACAAATTACAATGGTGAGGAATAAACCAGGATGGAGGTATTGTACTACTAGTACTAGTTTAGAAGCCCAGATAAATGAGTGAGGCACCTTATTCTTTTAGGCCCTTCCCAGCGCTCCACGGTGTACAGGTGCTAAGGGTGCCACATAGGCAAGAAAATGATGTGGCAAAGCAATTAAAGAAGTGAGAGAGCAATAGGGTGACCCTAGGAGGAAACGGTGCTAAGCGCGTGAAACCTATGCAAAATGACTATCAACCAATGAATGATGGAGTTTAATTGTTAAACGATTCAATGAGGGAGGCTTGGCTACAAAAGCTAAGCACTAATGCACCGGGGAGACTAGTTGCTAAGGTTTTGAATGCGCTTAGCACCTCACGTAAGCACCAATGCATTGGGAGGATTACTCTCCACTGTGACTTGTCTTATGGGAAAAGCTGGGAAGCCGGCAAAAGAACTGCCCCTAGGAGTAGTATCGAGGGATCAACTGTGCGAGATGAACCGGAAAAAGTAAATGCAGAGAGATGAAATGCAAAAAAGACGGAGGGATGTGATGGTTGCTTGTCCGTTTATTTTACCAGGCCACTTATTACTGGGAGTGGTTGGGTTTTGTGATATGACAGCTTTACTGCCGTGCCATGAGCGGGGTGAGAGGTGAGACTCCCGTGCAGCGCCGCCCTCTACACTAGTACTACTCCATCGGTCGTGGTTTATCCCCCATTGAATTTGACTGAAGATTTAACTGACAAAATGTTAGTGCATGTCAACAAAAACAATATCGTATTTGAACATAGTTTTCAATGATATAATTTTAGGTGACATGCATCACCATTTATCGTACTGTATATAATGTTAGTTCAATTTTTGGTCGTACTAATATATAGTAGTAAGGTGCCCGTGCGTTGTATGGAAGAGTGAAATGCATTGATCTGGGTGTTGTTTATTTTGACAAAGGATGTAGGGGGTCATCTCATGTGTAACAGGTATCAATAGGTTTCTTCGGATATTATTTCATCTCTAGAGCTCAGAAACATCTGGGTGAAATAGATAAAAAAGTATCTTTTGCAAACAAAAGCGTTCAACTGTTCAACCTGCATCCAAAACTTGTGAAGAAATAACTCTTATTGTGCTTTGCAGGAAATGGTTCATCATAAGTCTTTCACCAGTACTGTAGTAAAAATTCATACATGAAAGATTCTAGACTAAACCATATATGGATACACTTTTATTCATGCGCGATACTCCAATAGAGCAAGATCATGCATGGAAGTCTCCACATGCTTAGACAGCGGATTACATTGAGCGAAGACTAACGATGAACATTTAACTTACTAATGCAGATGTCCAGGTGAACCTCCTTGGAGTCCCGATGCACATTGTTGGTGGTCAAATAATACCATGCATATTCCATGTCCACATCGGCGGGAATGTCCCAGCTCGGCAGAGTCCAAGTCAGCCTGACGTATCCAGTGTCGCCGCCCACGTACCTCCGAGGGGTAGTAATAGTGAGAACGCACCCGTACATCGGCCTCGTGTCAGTGTCAGCGTCAGAGGTATCGCCCCTGACGCACAGTACAGAGATGTCGCGGCGGCCTATGCGGGCCTCACCAGTGGCCATGATCAAGAGGAAGACGCTGCCGTCCTCCTCCAAGACTAGCAGGCGGCACTGATCGTCCAGCGACTCTGGCACGGTGAACAGGTAGCACGTCTCGTACTTGATGTTCTTCGCCAAGGGCCGGTAGTGATCGCTGCACGCCTGCGTCAGGTGATGCACGATGTTCGCCGGCGAGCCCCAAAACGGCACCAGGCACTCATAGCAGTAGACGAAGGGCTCCTTGGAGGCATCAACCAGGCCGTCCATGAAACGGGACTGGATGTAGGGGACGTTCCAGCAGTTGAATATATTAGCAAGTTACGACGAGATTTACTACAAAATAAATCATGACGGCTATAACAAAGATTAAACTAATCATGCGTACTAGCATAGTAGATGAACAGATCGAGTCTAGGACACATACTAGAAACATGAATTCTACCATGATTTCGAATAGGAAGGACAGAAACACATACGGTACAACGGGAGCAGCACCATTGGCGTTGAGGTTGTCGCCCATGTCGTTGAGGAAGAGGTTGCCGAGGTCGGGGAAGAAGTCATTGTCGGTGAAGTCGTCGCTGCTAGCAGTCGCGAGAGTGCGCTCCCCAAATGTCAACAACGCCCGCCGAATGGAGCGCAGGTGGGAGTGGCTGTAGGGGACGTTGCGGCCGCCGAATGGAGCGCAGGAGTAGCCCACGAAGCAGTAGATGGTGCTCCTCCCTAGTACTGCGCCGTCCACTGCACGCCCGGCTGAACATGCCTCCTTGCCTCCATTAAACCCGCATGCAAACCGAGAAACCTACTCCGGCCCGCGGGAGGAAATTTGCCGGTTGCTGCGGGAGGTTTATTCTGCAATTTTTCAGCAACTTAGCATGCAGCCATTTGATCTCAGATCCAAGGGCTGCCAGCCGCCCGTATCATGGTCGCGCCTACCACGACCATCGCGTCACGCGCGCGGTCGCGCCCTTGGAGATTTAACATGGTGCATTAGGCTATCTGATGTTGGCATGTCATACATAGTCATCACTTAGTCACTCATACTACAACAAGGTTAGATATAAAGTTGGCTATAAGTGTATTTTTTTTGCTTCTCTCTATCTCTTTCTTCGTACTCGGTGTAGTGCCAAAAACATTCTTATATTATGGGACACAAGGAGTACTAGTATTTATTGCATTTGACAAGGAGTAACCTCTTCCAATGAAATGGTGTGCTTATTAGTTTTTTGTTGCTAAGTTTGCTTCATTTAATTAGCTATAGACTCAAAATTGTCTTTTCACCTAGGTACACACGCTTAGCACCGTTTCTTCCTTGGGTCACCAAACTAGTCTCTCTCTTCTTGATTAACTTGCCACATCAGACTTTATGCCTATGTGGCGAGCTTAGCACATGTAGGAGGAAGTAAGTACAATAGTGCGCTTTACATGGCATTTTTGCATATGTGGAGGAAAGAGAGGCAAGGAAAAAGTGGAGAAGTGGGCTCTCATGCAAGAGCCAACCTCTACTACATGGTGGAGCATTGGGAGAGGCACCTGTATGGAGGTGGTCAGGAATCAGGAGACTCACGTCGGTCGTAGCGCCGCAGTTAAAATGATAATGGCAAGTCAAATCACGTGGCCCCACTTGTCCAGCAGTAACTCGCTGTCAAATCACATAGCCCTACGTTTGCAGCAGCCTACTCCCTCGTCTTCTCGCGTCGCTGTCGAACCGACTAGGCGGAACTGCCCCGCCGCCTACCACGCAGGAAAAGCCCCACCCTTGACTTTTAAATAGTACAGTATACTAATTTTTGTATCCATGGATTGCACCATGGAGCAAAGCCTCTAGAAAACGGCGGTACACATGTATGGAGTATACAGCACGCCCGTCGCATTCGCATCGCACCCCAGACGGTCGCTCGGTCTGGCACGCTGCTCTTCGAATGGAACACGCATCATATTGCGTTTGCACACACATGCGGGACCGCAATTGAGAACCGACCATAGGCACACTCCCCGGACCCGCAAGTCGGGTGACTTAATAGAAGAGGAGACGAGCGATAGTACTAGAGAAGTGTTGTACTATGTTGGAGCCTGGACGATCCCCGCAAGACACGGAAGATCAGTTCATCCATGCATGTGACCAGACTCCAGCAGACACGCCTAGATTGTCTATCGTCTACATATCGTGCAGGCTGTGTTCTTCATGGCTGTAGTTCTGGTGAGAAATCTAAAAAAAGGATTCTTGTCATCTCCCAAAATTAGGTGTCATGTGCTTCGAATCACATCGAGGGTTAAACAACGACAACTGAGTTGGGCTAGTCATTGGGGGCACATGCATGAAGACTACTCGACTACCATCTAAGTCAAGCCGGCTATGTTAATTAGGACATCTATCGACGGACCCCTTTTCTACGAGTTTATCTTTAATTTGAGCTTTGTTCCTCGTCTAGTTTGTCCGTCGGGATTCATGTTGTCTCCTTTGGGCGGTGAGGTTATGATTTCTTGTCATGTGGCATTTTTTCGTGTTATATGTTATAATTCGGCGCTTCAGATCAAAATGACAACAACTGCGCCTCCGGGCCATGTGCGTGAAGACTTCTCGACAGTCATTGACGAGGTCAAGCCCGCTCTGTTAGACAAAAGAAAACTAGTACTACTCCACTATATAGGCAGGAGCCTCCGCGCTTGCTTCCTAGTGTTGCTCTCTTCACACTGTCTCAGCCTCTCTAGATCTAAACACGACAGCGGTGGCCACACTCCACTACAAAAAAAAGACACATCCGTGACATTTTGGGCCGAACAATTTTTTTTCTGTCATACATATGACACTTCTATGACGATAATTGTGACAAAACCCGGTATCATCATAGAGTGGTGGGCTCCTACTTCTATGACAAAAAATCATGACAAAAAATGGGCTTTTCGTCCTGGGCGGGCCGAAGACGCAGCTGCATGACATTCTTTGGGCTGTCCAAGACGGAAAAAACCATGGGAGAAGCGAGGGGGAGGAAAATTTCGGGGAGTTGCCGGTTACGGTGGGAGAGCGATGCGCGTTTCTCTTGTACAGGTACGCACGTGTGTGCGAGGCTTTGGCTCTAATGAAGCCGGCGGCGTTGGGCTCTAGCGAACCCGGCGATTAGACTGCAGCTACATTCGAATCCCAGCGATTGATCGATGGCTGTTAAGCGAACCCAATCGGCGATTCGCCGCTCTGCTGCTAACTAAAGCCGATCGATCTGCCTGGGATGAGCAGTGGCGCGTTGCGGGGGTTGGATAAGCAGTGGCGATGGCGTTGCCTCCGGATGAACGAGAACCCGTGGTGTGGAGGGCTGGATGAGCGATGAGCGGTGGAGAGGTGGCCGTGGAGGGGTGGTTGAACAGGACCCCATGGTGTGGAGGGCTGGATGAACAATAGACGGTGGAGGGGTGCCCATGGATGGGTGGTTGAACAGTAGCCGGTGGAGTAGCGCGCGGTGGAGGCTGGATGAACAGGAGCCCGTGGAGGTTGGAGGAGGTCGACGGTAGCCCGTGGAGGCTGGAGGAGGTCGGCGGTGGAGATGAACAGTATCCCGTGGAGTCCCGTTTTGAAGTACACCACACCCCTCCCCCGCGTTTCAACCATAGCGCTCCAACACAAGTCCGTTTCGTCCGTTTTGCGGTACGCCACACCACTCCCGATCAACAGGACCCCCGTTTCGACCGTAGGAGGTCCGTTTCCTCCGTTTTGCGGTACGCCAGGCCCCTCCCGAGCAACAGGACCCCGTTTTGGCTGTAGGTGGTACGTTTCCTCCGTTTTGCGGTATGCCAGACCCCTCCCGATGAACAGGATCCCGTTTCGAACGTGGGCGGTCGAACACAAGGCCGTTTCCTCCGTTGTGCGGCACGCCAAGCCTCGTTTCCATCGCCTGTTCCGTCCAAGCCCTACCGATGAACACGACCACGCATTTCGTTTCGACCCAGCCGTTTGGCTCCCACGTGTTCTGTTGCCTCCCGATGAACATGACGCATTCCATTGCCTCCCCATGAACACGACGACGACGCTGTTTCTCCGTTCCGACCCAGCCACGTACGTATGCGTGAGTAGGCGTTCGAGACCCTGCCCGTATGTACGTACGTGGCCGTATTTTCTTTCTTGCACCCTTGCCGTTGTACGTATGTGTACGTGCGCGCCTCTACTACGACCACTATGTACATACACGTTCGCGACCAGAATGACAACGCTACGTATGCTTCGACCAGGTGGGTCCCGACGGTCAGGCACTTCCTTGCCTATGAAGATGTAGCTGGTGGGTCCCAGCGATCGAAGCGAATCGCTTTTGTTTTTGCGGACGCACTTCCTTGCGTGCGAAGATGTAGCTGGTGGATCCCAGCAGTCAGGGGGGCGAATCAATTTTTTTGCCCGGACGCACTTCCTTCCGTGCGAAGATGTAGCTGGTGGGTCCCAACAGTCAGGGAAAAATGTTTTTTCGCGAAATACGGTGGCCCGTCCGGTTGGTCCCCGCTGTCAGGTGGAGGAATAATTAATTTGCGCGTAATAAGGAGGCACTTCCTTGCAGCCGCCGTGGACCCAACTGTCAGCCTCTCCACGCACAGTACTCTTCCGATGGAAGTCGGTCGTTGACCACATTGACCATGCCGCACCAGAGCACCACGGCGGTGGACGACGGCGAGGCCTAGGAAGGGGACGACGTGGAGCCGTGGAAGACGCAGCAGTGGATGCCCACGCGAAGAGGAGTACGAGGGTGAGGCTGTCGTCGCTGCAGAATAACAGGGGGTGTGGGTGAGTAGAGGGATGGCCTGGCCAGCGGTGGGAGTAGTAGGGGGCGGTGAGGCCTCCGCGGCATCACAGCCGGCCCCGGGAGGTAGGAGCATGCGGCACGACCGGCGCTGCATTGGGCGGCTAGAGCACGAAGACCAGAGGTTCAACAAGCACTACGGCCGTTGGATGGACATCGTATGGTCACTGGAGCAAGAGTCGTTCATATTGACTAAGTTGACAAAGCCCTCCGTCCCCGTAAACTTAGTAGGCCCACAAGTCAGCCTCCCATCAAGGTGAGTCCCAGCTAGCAGGGGGAGTATTCATTTTTTTGTGCGTAATAAGGAGGCATTTCTGGTGGGTCCGAGCTGACAGCCAGGGGAACTTTTTTTTGCGAAATATAGAGACCCTTCCAGTGGGTCCCAGCTATTAGGTGGAGGAATCATTATTTTGCGTGTAATAAGGAGGCATTTTCCTGTGTGGGCCCCTACTGTCAGCCTCTTCCGATGGCTGTTGTTTGTTGACCATGTTGACCTCGCTTGCCGAGAGCACAAACGCGTGGACGAGGCGGGGCCAGGAAAAGAACCACAGGAGCCGCGAAGCCACCGTATGTGATCTCGCCGAGGAGGAGAATGAGCGCTGATTGGTCGGCTGCGGGGTGAGGCTGACGTCGCCGGAAAATAACAGGATGTGTGGGTGGTTAGAGGGATGGCATGGCGGCAGCACAGCCAGCCACGGGAGGAGGGAGCAGGCAGTCCCGCCGGCGCTGGTTTGGGCGGCTGGAGCAGGAAGATCAGAGATTGAAGAAGCACGGCGGCCGCTGGATGGACATCCAACAGTCACTGATGTGTGTTGACTAAGTTGACAAAGCCTTGCGTACGCGTCAAAAAAAAATTAGGACAGCGTCATCGTCAACCTAGTAGGCCCAGAAGTCAGCCTCCAAATCTGTGGAAAATAGCATACAACCCATTAGCCATTACTTTCAATAATTTACAGCCCATTTGCTAATTCTTAAGGATATTTGAAGCTCATATTCTTTTTATTAGCATTACAGACCATATATTCTGGGCACTGCTAAAAAATTCAACGAAATTTTGCATATTTTGGTGGGGTCCGAACTCTTTTAATCATGAAATTTCGAGTCACATTAAAAATAGTTTTCAAAAAACTATATCAAAATAAAATTCAAAAAACAATCCTCCGCAAAAAAATGAATGAAATTTAGAATCTTAACTAGCAAGATGCCCGTTCGTTGCATGGAACATGAAGATGCATTTGTATGAGTAGTTTATCTTGTGGGTGAAAAGATGATATTTTAATGTAATTGCGAGTTGGCTTTGGTTTTTATAAGAGTAGAGAGTAGAGAAATTCTGAAAAAATGATATTTTAATGCAATTGCTGGTTGGCTTTGGTTTAAAAATTTACAACCCATTTCTTACAACTTATAGCCCGTTTTTAGGGGAAGCCCATTTCTTATCCCTCCTTGCCTTGAAAGATTTGCAGCCCAGCAGGGCTGAGAAAAGCAAGTAGGCCTCGGTTTTGGTATTCTCCAAAAAAAAAAGAACTGGCCTAGCCAATTTCAGAAAGAAAAAAATATCAACTAGGCTCGTCATGTGCTTAATAAAAGCGTAAGCGTGGGCTAGACGGGCCATAGCCTCCGCACAACGCGTAGTTGAGCTCTGTCTCTGAAACTGAAAAACAACTGGGTGAGCTGCTGGGTCCCTGGTGTTATCCGCTCGTTGTGTAATTTTCTCGTTTATTGACTACATTGACAATGGCGTGGAACCTAGTTGTCAAACAATTAGGAGGAAGTATTGTTTTGGCTTGTAATAACGAGGCACCTGCTTGCGAAATGCAATGTCCCAGGTGGGTCCCTACTGTCAGCCTCTCCACGTACAGTGATCTCCTGATTCCTGTTGGTTGTTGACCATGTTGACAACACCAGACGGCGGCGAGCACAGTGAGCTAACTAAGGCGGAAAACGACGGCAAGGCCTCGAACGGGAACGAACAACAGCCATGAAAGATGCGGCAGTGTAGTGGCAGGTCAAGGGGAGTACGAGGGCAACCACATGCAAGTCAAGCATACAAATGGTACAAAAAGCCCAAGGATTAATTATTCATCAAATTTTTAGACAAAACCCAGATTGAACATGACAGTAACATCTAACCCAACCACACTTTTTTGCAGTCACAAACAAATGGATCAGTTTGATCCATAAAATCAACATCCTGTGCAAAAAAATTATTTTAGGATGTCTACAACTTGTTGTATATAGAAGCCGAGCACGTTTAGAAGCCCATTTGTCCACCTGAAACTTCTTTTTTTGCTGTTCAACATGTTCGTCCGTGAGAAATCTCTTGCTGTAAAAATTAAGCCTCATGGACAATAGTAACCTCGCATTCAACAGGAAGAATGTGACAAAGCTTCTGTTTGCCTGGTTGGATGCATATCGTCCCATCATTTGTCCTCAAACGAATGTCATGAGAACCGAGAAAATCCTTGTGCTTATTACGCCAACGATTGGTTATATGTTTTTGTCCATGTGGTTCTGCCTAAGTAGACATGAAGATTGAAAATAGTTAAGGTCTGAAAAAAGTGTATGTCGAAAGAACGACAACTGAACAGTTAATTCCGGTACAATAGATACGGGCTTTCAATGTGCATGAAATCATCACCTCTATGTATAAATTCTCCAGAGATCGAAAGCATCGCAGCAAGCCAATAATTATGTCCATATCAAAACTATACATTCTGATATATATGATCTTGACAGAATCCTGCATCATCGATAGGCTATCAAAGGACTAACTCTTCATTGAGCATATAACATAATATTAGTACCCAAAGTTTACTCCAAGATGATATAAAACTTATGCGCGTAAATGAAAATTGCAGCATATGATTACAAATGTGTAGATGAAAATATACGGTACCTAAAAAGGTGAGGATCCAAACACCAACTCCTTGTGATTATTAAACGGGTCACGAATTACACCCAAGGTCTCCAGTTTGGGCATAGAGACGACAGTTATTTCTGAAGGTGTATAACAATTATGAAGGAGCAACCTTTCAAGTGAAGGGGCATCTTCGATGATGAGCTGTTGTCCTTCAAAACAAATTCCAATGCTTTTAAGGTGGCGACTTTATTTGGAGACAAGCGATACGATTTCTATTCCCAAAACAATCGCAAGCGCTCGAGGCAGGGCAACTAGAGTCGATGATCTTTGTGAAGTGAGGCCTCGACAGATAAACCACCTGGCGAAAAAATTTAGCAGTGGGTGTCGAAGCATTTGTACCAGATCGTCTGGTAGATGGCACCGGGCAAAGGTGGCGGTGTGGAGAGAGGAGGAAAATTGCGAGATGGACAACGGTGGTGTGGGCACGAATTCTTGGTATGTTCGTGGTATGAAACTTTTGTGGTAATGGTAGAACTCAAACTGCTGGAGTTTTCGAATTGAGGATGTCGATAGCGTCCACCTTGCGGGTATGGACAGCAGGTAGCTTGTCGGGATCTGAGAGGCATTAAGCGGGGTCTTGCTGGTGAGAAGAGGCGATGGCTCGATGAGATCAAATTCAGGAAGGACGGATGTCGGCGGCGGTCGAGATTGAGGCGCGGCGCCATAGAGGCGCCACCGAGTTGAGAGGACTTGTGTGCGGCAGCAATCCTTGGTGGGGAGAAGCGAGATGATCTCCTCAAGGATGACGTCCGGGAGATCACTGATGTGGTCTACCTGTTCCTCAGATCCGCGTGGGGGGGGGGGGCTCACCGCTTCTCCCCGCGCTACCGTGTGCAGGATCTACAACCGGCGTCCCGTTGGCGGGAGCCTCATCTTCTTGGCGCTGGGGCCAGCCGACTCCATTTTCCTTGTGGGTGTCGCGCCGAGCTCACGGGTTTGAGAAGAGTAGCCAGAGACGAGCCTAGTGGCACTGCGAGTGGGGAAGAAGGAGGGCTGGGGATTTCTATAGGAGTGGAAGAAGAGGAGCAGGCGTTTTCTGTACGAGTGAGGAAGAAGGTGAGTGGGGTTTTCTGGACGAGTGAGGAAGATTGGGGAGCGGGGGGAACTGGGTGGGGATATGGAAGCGGGAGAGCGAGCTGTTCGTGTTTATAAGACACGCTGCACTAACTACTCGCTTTTTCCCAAGAACCGCTCTCTTTTTTTGCGTTCCTGCATGACTGGCCATGCATGCAGGATGCTTGTGCCCGCCGGTCATTGCATGCGTCTGGTTTGTTACTAGGCCTATTTAATTGGGTGGTTATGGAGTAAATTAAGGAGATTTCTTTTCTCTGTGTGCATCCACCAAATTAGAAGATGCGGTACTGGATGCAGACACTCACATTAAACTAACATTCAGAAGATCAAAACTTCAGCATGTCTATGCATCTCAATGATTCACCATACTATAACCAATATACAAAACTGTGAGAAGGTGTGGAAATAAAGAAAATCAGTCGATGCTTCTCTAAGCAAAGGGCCTCCCTGCGCACGCATTAATTCCCTGGGCATGCTTGTTTCTTCTCAATGTTGCGAGAACTTTCAGCATGTTGGCAACTCCACAGCTATCTAGCTGCCTCATCTTGCAATTGATGCTGACACATTTGCAGCAAACACATGAGGCGATAGAGATGACTCAACATGGGTCCATATTGTGCAGTTCCCCTGATATCCTATTCATTGTCCTGAATCTGAAAAGATAGGAAAACAGTAGCTATACTTAAACGGTGTTGCAAAACAGTAGCACCTATCAATAGCTCGGCAGGACAAAACACGATCATCACGGACGAAGGGATCTTGACCTGCTGAGGAAGATTACATATAATTTCATAAGTCCTTGGTTGATTTCCACCTTCGGCTGCACTGCTTGTTTGCTCCTCCAAACATGACAGGATCGTTCTTCACTGCATTCAGCAAGTCAATGTACGAATAAGCTAATTTCATCTTGCGGTGGTCATTGTACCTAGTTATGAATGTAGGAATAGCTGGAGCACCATGAGGTTAGCTGACAGCAGGTAGATGTAGCCATATAAATTTTGTGCGGTGCTACCAAATTGAGGTTTGTATCCCTTCCCATTATGAGAATTCTTCTTGAAGTTGGTAGAATGTGACGGCTTGTTCTTTGCATCAAACTTGCCTTTCCCCTGAGATTTGTTCTTGTTGTTTTGGGGCTGGTTGGGCTGGAAGTTCTTCTTGTGTACCATGTGGGCACTAGAAGCTCCCTCGGCGACCCGAGCACGTGTGTCTTTTGCTCTCGCCTTCTCCTCAAAATCAAGAGTGCTAATGAGATCCAAAACAGAAAACTCATGTCTCTTGTTTTTTAGAGAAGTAGCAAAATCGTTCCACGAAGGTGGAAGCTTGGCAATGATGGTCCCAGCAACAAATTTTTCCGGCAACACACACTTAAAATACTCAAGTTCTTTAGAGAGTGATTGTATCTCATGAGTCTGCTGAACAACAGAGCGCTCATCAGTCATCTTGTAGTCACAGAATTGCTCCATGACGTACAACTCGTTGCGGTACCGAGGGCCCAAGCGTGGCCTCGGCGTAGCCCACATGTCTTTGCCGCTGTCAAACAACATATACGAATCCATAATGGAATCGTCAAGAACACTTAGCCGGGCGGCTTTGAAGAGGGTATCCATGTTCTGAAAAGCTTCCTGCTATGTAGGTTTAAGATCGCCCTCATGCTTACCCTTAGTGGCGTCATAGCAGCACATGATCTGAAACCAATATACTGCTCTTGTGCGCCACCTTTTATATTGCACCCCCTTAAAAGTAGGCGGCTTCAAAAGCGCAGCGAAACAACTCGGAGTAAATTGCCTGTGATCAGGTTTTTGGATTGGATTGTTGAATATATGAGCAATTTAGTATGAGATTTAATCCGAATCAGCAGTAAATAGATCATGGCGACAATTGCAAACATCAAAGTAATGATCGGACTAAACCGGGAGGACAGAATCACATCTTTGTACAACGGAGAAGAAGCAATGTGGTTGATGTTGTCACTCATGTCGTTGATGAAGAGGTTACCGAGGTCGGGAAGAAGGTGTCGTTGAGGAAGTAAATGTTGGCAGCGATCCGCAGTGTGCTCCACAAAAACCTGATCGCCCCTCTCCCGTATAGGATCACGAAAGGCGGGATTCGGAGGACTGCTGTCCCTTCTCGCGGTGCACGCCGGAAGGAGGGCTGGAGAAGAATTGTGTGGCGGCGCTAAGATCTGGAATGGTGCAAAACCATATGATATAGCGGTGGCTAGGGTAGAGCATGTCAGGTCGGAGTATAATAGTAGGCCTTTGGCCCCCAAACCCCACGTCCAAGTCAATAATAGCTCAAAAAAAGTCAATAATAGCCCCACCAAGGTTTGTCTAAAAAAAGGAGTAATTAAGGCATTCGTTAGTCCCTTTAGTATAAATACAATATCATTAATAATGGCCCCACCTTTTGTCTCACAAAGTAGAGTATGTTGGAGTACAACTAGCTACACGTTTACAATCCGCTTCTCTTCTCTCTCCTCTTCTCTCTCCTTCAACTGAGCACAAATACTATATTTAAATCCTTATAGCATGTTTATGTCATCTAATTATAGTAGTACTTGCTCTAAAAGTTACTATCCACTATGTAGTCTGAAATGCCAGGCATGCAGCGGGCGGTGCCCTCGGTCGGCGCGCCGCTTCAACGGCGGAAGCAGTGAGAGGTCGTGTCGCCCTGACTTGCCATCAATGTGGAGCGGCGGGCTCAGCTAGCCTTGGTCGGGAAGCGCGCGCGGGAGGGGAAGGGTTTTTTGTTGGGCCAAGAAGCTGAGAAGCCAACTTGGGATCGGTCCGGACCGGGAAATATCATGTGGTCCCATACTCTGCATATGACACTAGTGTATGTTACTACTCCCTCCTTTCCGGTTTATAGAGATGTTTAGAGTAACATAGTAATATGTTACAGTACAAGTTACTCCCCACTATGACCAGCCTTGGCCTCTCCCAGTGCTCCACCATGTATAGTTCCTAAGCCTGCCACGTAGGCATAAAATATGATGTGGCACCAATAAACTAAGCACCTATGCATTGAACACTTGAGTTACTAAGCCATTTAATGCACTTAGCACCTCATCTAAAGAGCATTAATAGTATAGCCAGCTGCTGGCTATAAGCCTACAGCCCATCTTATAGTCAACATGTACTACAAAGTGCCTAGGAGCACGTGCTAGAGCTGGCTCTTCATGAAGAGCCCGCTTACCTTCTCTCTCCTCTTCTCTTTCCTCCAACTAAGCAGAAATATACTACTGTTTATTCCTTATAGCCCGCTGACTCAACTCTATTGTACTTGCTCTAAGCACATCTAAGCACTTGCTAGCACCCCCTTGACTGTGGACCTTGATGGTGTACGTCACCTTGTGTCTCATAATTCTCCTCGTCATCATCTGAGTTCTAGAAGATCTCACACACATCATCATTAGCATGCAGCCGCCTTGATAGACAACATGCACAAAAGGAGTAGATTCGACTGGGGACGCACCACCACCACGTTGTTGGCACTCCATATGTGCTCGTGTGCGTGCAGCGTGCGTGTTTTTCCATCGGTGCTAGCTCTAAGGCCAAGGCTGCGGTCGTCTTCGTCTCCGACTAGTAGTTGAGCAACGACGGCAAAGAGATGCTGCAAGAGATGCGTATGCACCGTTGCATGTGAGCTTCACCGTAGCACGACGAACCGGACGTCGCCACGGATGGCGCACGCCTCCATGCAGCCGAGTGTGTGCGCATGCATGTGTTATTCATGTGCGTTCTACGGCCGAGCGTGTGTGCATGCACGTCTTGTGTACGTGCGTTGTGTTCTCCATGCTGTGCGCGTATGTGCATGAGTTGGATCGGATGGAGTTAGTGCGTTCACTTGTGTACATATTTTAGAGTGTAGATTCACTCATTTTGTTTCGTATGTAGTCCCTTATTGAAATATCTAAAAGACTTATATTTGGGAGCGGAGGAGTATAAAACATCTTCAACTTAGCATCTGATGTACCGTTTCTAGTGGTTAGCAAAAGTTCATGTTCTTTTAGTTGTTTATAGGTGGGCGGTGGCAAAAACAGGGAAAACACGCAGGTTCCTTGCAGGCGCTCACCGCGAGGTTCCTTGCTCCTCCTCGGTCGTCGGGAATCTATGCTCTTCAACTCTTTTCTTTTACGTGAGCTTTGTTCATCCTTTTCCCAACACGAGACATCTAGCATCAAGGTGCACGTGTCATGCAAGAAAATGGAGATAATCGATAAGCGGTGCGTAAGTGAGTCGTGCGGGGAAAGCGGAAACCCTTTTCCGTAAGTGAGTCGTGCACGCCGATGGCACCTCGCAATATTTTTTCTCCTCGATGGCACGTGAATGGCGCGTGAATAGTGCACGTACTCAACGACGAACGCGGGATGGTAGCAATGACATGGTCAACCCTTTTTGGAGAGAGTACGTACTACTAGTAAATAACTTTGATGTGCCCGTCAACTCGCGAGCGACGAGAAGCTTGATTCGCCTTCTCCTCGCCAGCGCATGCGCGTGATGGCTCGCAAGACGAGGAGAAACTTTTGCCTAGCGGTGGGCGTCAGCAGTTCATTTGGTGTCGGTTGCGGAAGCACTCTTGTAGAACCATCGACTTCGAAGAGGCGAAGAGCCAGCGCAAGGTCACCTACTAACCTTAGGCTAGGCGTAGTGGGAGGAACATAAGTAGAGGTACCTCCTTTTTTTATTCTTGAAACAACCACACGCGAATAACAAGGTGCTGGTTACGTAGAACAAATTTCCTGCAGTCCGTGCAGAGCACTCCTCTATCTCTCTTCTCAGCCAGCCAGCGGACACGCGGAGCCCATCATCTGTTTGCTCACATGCGGCCCCACATGTCAGTGAAAACGCAAGAGGACCCACTGAACCTACACATCTTTCACCTCGACGTGCTGGTGATGAAAAACAAATCCATGAAAGATCTTCGGTGGCCGCTTTTGGAGTTACTCAAGAGCAGTAAGATTCTATTTACAGTTTAACCCAATATGCACATCTCGTGGCTTCAACTTATCAACTACCAGTCTATTTTCTTTCATGACATGACCTGGATGCTGGATGTCCCACGTGTCGGCAAAAGTAGGAAGAACCCGACAAAATCTTCGGTTGTGCTCTTGGATTAGACTAGTTGTGCTAAAAAAAATTATTGTGTACTCCCTCCGTTCCAAAATACTTGACTTCCATTTGTCCAAAAATGTATGTGCCTATATACTAAAACATGTCCAGATACATATATATTTTGACAAGTGGAAGTAGAATGGATGCAAGTTTTTGTATTGGGAAGAAGAGTACATCCATATATTGATAGAGCGTTGGAGTTGGCCTTACAAGTGGGACCGCAGTTGAGGAAACTGACTATCGACAAACCCCCACCTCGCCCGCTTGTATGATGGCTGAGTTAGAGAAATGATGAGGTTGAAGAGATTGCTCTATACGGACTCCAAGAAATATGGTGTCGAGATGGAAGTCGTCTTTGGTGGCGTGCCGTACTCCTGGACGTGAATGCTTGTTTTGGCCGATGCCACCCTACTACTCCTACTACTTACTATATAGTACTACTAGTATCGAGGATTCGAGGTGCTGGTTACGTAGTACAATATGGCTACAGTAAAAACACCCGCACGACGCGCGAAGAATGTTAAGCTAGTACAAATAGTGTCCTACTATTGTTGATGATTGGCCTCATCCGATAACCTATTGCAATGCACGTACAATTATGTATTTGGAAAATATTTTTTTGCCTCGTCACACCACTCACTCACCGAAGCAACTCGAAAGCCATTTATAAATTTAGTAAGTTTATCACAGGCATATCATTTTATTACATACAACAGGTCATCAACCCACATCGACAACGAGGATACATTATAAATACTAAAGTTTTCACCACACAACAAATAACAAGCAACGAAATGAACTTCAACTCAACCATTCCTCCGCGTTGGAAACGCTTGCTTTGAACCACAAGTGATTCTCTGGGACGGGGCATCTATTGTCGATCTCAAGACCAACGCAAGACTGATCATCCAGGCTGAAGCGGCCTACTATATCAGTACCAGGGTAGGGAACCATGCTAATGTCCGAGGTATAGACACAATTGCTTCTCATAAATGGTGCTAGTAACGTTGTGTCAACAGCAGTTGGATCGCCTTTCACCATCATCGGATAGTTTTGTCCAAGGAAGAGCGAGTTTTCTCCAAGACTATCAATTCTGTACCAGGGAGAAGGTATTGGCGCTAGCACACTAGTATCCATCCCAAAAACCATGCATCGAGTGTTGGAATAGGTCCGGAGAGTGCGACCATGGGAGACTACACCTGCTTCCTTAGCATTAACATCATGAGTGGGCTGTATACACACGAGAAGAGGTGATCCATCGGAATTAGTTGCCAGGAGCCAACGAGTATATGGGCGCTGCTCGTCCTCATGCTCGTGATCATCACCATCGTCATCTCCCCCTTGGTTATAAAAATTTTCAAGTATAGGTGGTGGAATTTTCAAAGGACCTTGGAAACACAAGAAGAAGGTTAATTAGTAAAGGGAAACTTGCTAACCCGCATGCATGTGGATGAAACAATTATAATTACGGTGGAAGACAAATGTACCGAAATCATAACGATTCCATGCAAAAACAGTGCCACGAGTGGTGGCAGCAAACACAAGGCCCTCATATTCAATTGCATCACAGTACTCATCCGTGTACAGAAACTGATTTTTGAGCAATGTCCATCGAGTCAAACCAGCAACGACGGCAACAAGCTTGTCTAAGCAACAACTTCATAGTTGTTGTAATTCCAAGAGCGGGTGGGAACTCAAGAAATTGCTATCTTTCGTAGAAGACAGTCACCATGATTGTATTTGAACGTGCGTACAATACCGGTGTGCTCAACCTCTGGGCAGTCTGCTGAGATTTTTGGAAGTGGAACCTGGTCACGAGTGTACACATTCACAAGTTCCCACTTGCAGTTGGACCCAATGTAAACAACCCAATCTCCATTTGTGCCTGCCCAGGCCTTGCCCTCAAGCGATGTCATCTTAACATCATACGTATCATTATCAAGCGGCATCAACTTGCACAGAGCGAGGCCTCCGTCGTGACGGCGCTGGTCATCAGGGTCACGGCAAAGAAGATAGGGGAGATCAAACCGTTCCTTGACTCTTGGGTTCCTTGTAATGATGTTATTAGTTCAGTCAAGAATGGGCTTGAACGAACCTGCCATGCTAGCCGAGGTGATGATGTCGCACCGATCAATGAGTTCCTCCACCACGTCATCTTTTAGATCGGGGCAAGAATAACGGGGTCATTTCCGTCCTGTTCCCTCCATGGAGAAGACGATCGAACAATGGCAGAAGAAAGCGTGAAGTGCTCAAGGAAAATGGAGGAGGGAGAGGAAGAGCGTGAGACAACAGTTCCAAATCGAGAGGGAAAGGCGAGGCGTCCGTGGACGATTGCCAGTGTGCCACGGTTCACGAAGGGGCGCCCCGGCCTACACGTCGGTTTGGAAATACTCCTACTACTCGCTGTCGTCTCACTGATATGTTGGAACGGGACCATATGTCAACAAAACATGGTGTGTAATTTCTTGTGCAAATGTGATCTGGCCGCGTTGGCCGGAAGTGCCGCATTAGTTTTTTTTTTGAAAGTTTGCCGCATTAGTTATCGACCTTTATTTTTTTTAACATGCAATCTAAATGGATAGCTCATGTGGTCATCACACGTGAGCGGATATAGTGATGGTTGATTCGCCCGAGAAACTTTACTGTGGGAATATGGGAGTACCAGCGGATTCTAGGAACAGAGAAATGATGGTTGCTTCGTCCGAGCAACTTACTGTGGCGAAGGTGGGGCTCTTTGATTTGACTGCTCACTAGTCATTACTATTTGCGGTATAACGACCGGGTGAATCTTTCCCTGAAGTTGTGTTGTGCACTCAATATTGCTGCATGGCGGTGGAGCGGATGAAGGATGTCCAACATGTCGGTAAAGCGAAGTTCAATTGTTTACGGCATTGCTATCAATCCTTCAGGATTTGTTTATATGTACGCATAATTTTGATGAAATTGTACTGTGATGTTATGAAGGTTTCAACTCTGGTTCCCGCAGGAAAAAAAAGTTTCAACTTAGGATTCATGTGTCTTGCCTCGAGATTATCTCGTTACAACATTCCATCAAATACAAATGAAACTACCATGGCTAATGCATCTCAATGGTTCGTCGATGAGCACCAATATTCAACATCACAACTGAAGACGAAGTTATGAGAAGGTGTACAAATAAAGAAAAAAATATAATTGATCGATGCTGTTCGTAGGCATGGCTCCATTTCTTTGGCACAGTGTTCATTGCTTGGCAGCTAGTTTCACCCAGCTCTGTAGCCAAAAAGGACGTGTATGAAGGATACCACAATCCGATCATTTTGTGCAGCTCCACTAAATTCGGGCGGACCATCCCTGTTTGCAAAGATATCCAGTCAGTGTGATTACAAAAATAGTGGAACTAGATGATGAAACATAACACACATAAATAGAAGCCGATCACCTCTACGATCTCTCTTTAGGACTAACTTCTTGTTGGAGCAGATTAGGCACGGAGTTGGATGAGGAGGATAGCAAAACCAATCTCCCTTTCCGCAGTCCCACAGAAATGTAAAAATGTTGCCCGTGTGACATTTTGGCGGAACTGCACAAAACACTCTTCAGAAAAGTGATTTGTGTAGTTCACCAAAAGGTCGCAATAGCAACGAGGTGAAAATGGATAGCCCTATTTGCAAAAGGAGGTAAAAGGAAACAATTACTGCCCAATAACACGAGTTGAAGACACATACGCCGACAAAAAAGAAGCATGTTCTATGTAAAAAGGGAAAGATAGGACATGGTGGTTTATCAAAAATGGTTTGAGGACGAGATTGCAAGATGGAAAGTACGCCGGCCGAGATACAATTTAAGCAAACAACTAAAGAAGATCCACATGCAGCAATGTGGGAAGATGGGCGATGGAGCATGGCGGAGGAAGCTGTACCGAGGGTCGTCGAGATGTTACTAGGAGGGCGCCGGCGGCCGGGATCTGCCCATACTGCGGCAGCGAGCAAGTGGCGAAGGCCCTACCGCGCCGGAGCTTGGTCAGAGAGAACGGAGGGTATCGTAGATCAGGACAAGCTGCCTCAACGCCGTCGAACGGAGAGACGATGTGAGGGAGTCCTGGACTAGGGGGTGTCCGGACAGCCGGACTATCATCATCAGCCGGACTCCAAGACTATGAAGATACAAGATTGAAGACTTCTTCCCGTGTCCGGAAGGGACTTTCCTTGGCGTGGAAGGCAAGCTTGGCGATACGGATATGTAGATCTCCTACCATTGTAACCGACTCTGTGTAACCCTAGCCCTCTCCGGTGTCTATATAAACCGGAGGGTTTTAGTCCGTAGGACAACATAACAATTACAACAATTATACCATAGGCTAGCTTCTAGGGTTTAGCCTCCTTGATCTTGTGGTAGATCCACTCTTGTACTACCCATATCATCAATATCAATCAAGCAGGAGTAGGGTTTTACCTCCATCGAGAGGGCCCGAACCTGGGTAAAAACATCGTGTCCCTTGTCTCCTGTTACCATCCGCCTAGATGCAGATTCGGGACCCCTACCGAAATCTGCGGTTTTGACACCGACATTGGTGCTTTCATTGAGAGTTCCTGCGTGGTCGTCACCGATAGGCTTGATGGCTTCTTTAATCAACAACAACTCAGTCGAGGTGAGACTTTTCTCCCGGACAGATCTTCATATTCGGCGGCCGCCTTTGCGCAATTAATCGCTTGGCCATCTGGAGCAGATCGAAAGCTACACCCCTGGCCACCAGGTCAGGTTTGGAAGCCTAAACTTCATGGCAGACATCCGCGGGGACTTGATCTTCGAAGGATCCAAGCCACAACCGAGCGCGCCGCGCTGTCACGACGGGCATGATCTAACTCTGCCACCGGACAGTGCTTTGGAGGCCGCACACGGATCCGCTCCGACCTACAGTCCGGAGCCGATCGCGCAGATCGAGGGCGGATGGTTGGACACCGCCTCGGGGGCTGCAACCGCTACGACGATAGAGCCGAACACTGACCCTGTCCCTTATAAAGCTCGTGACTCCGAGGTGCTGGACTCCTCATCGGACTCCGAAACTCCCGCGCCCCGCCAATCGAATCCGACTGGGCACCAATCATGGAGTTCACTGTCGCGGACATCTTTCAACACTCACCCTTTGGCGACATCCTAAATTCACTAAAGCATCTCTCACTATCCGGAAAGCCCTGGCCGGACTACGGCCAGGACGGTTGGGATGCGGACGGCGAAGAAATTCAAAGCCCACCCACCACCCACTTTGTAGCCATTGTCGACGACTTAACCGACATGCTAGACTACGACTCCGAAGACATCGACGGTATGGGCGGCGATATGCGAGGCGATCAAGAACCAGCGCCCACAGGCACTTTGGAAGACCACCTCGTCATACAACATATACATGGTGGACACCCCAAAAGAGGGGACGGTGAAGAAGCAAAGGAGGCAGATTCCTTAAAGAAACAGCCCAAGCGCCCGACGCGCGGCGCGCTTTAAATCCCGCCACAAAGAAGAATGGAGATTCCGCACAGGAGATAATAATACCCGAAAGTGCGAAGACAACCCCTCCAGCAGGATTCAGCAGAGAGGGTGCGGCTCAGCCCTCACGAGAGCGGCGGGACGAAGAGGTCGAGGATGATAATTACATACCTCCCTCCGGAGACGAGGCAAGCCTCGACGACGACGAATTCGTCGTGCCTGAGGATCCCGTCGAACAAGAGCATTTCAAACACAGGCTAATGGCCACACCAAATAGCCTAAAGAAAAAGCAGCAGCAGCTTCAAGCTGATCAAGACCTGCTGGCCGACAGATGGACCGAGGTCCTCGTGGCCGAAGAGTATGAACTCGAACGCCCCTCCAAGAGCTACCCAAAACGCAAGCTGCTCCCCCGACTAGAGGGGGAAGCATACATACCTTCATCACCAGCGCACAATATGGCCGACCGACCACCCCGTGGTTGCGACAGAGAGGCATCCAGGCCCTCCATCAAGACCGTACCTCGGCATCGCTTGAAAAATATGAAGCCACGAGGGAACACGCCGGACTTGCGGGATATATTGGAGGACAAGGCAAGACAATCCAGATCTATCTATGGATCACATGGGCGCCCCACGACCCATGACGAATACCGTCGCACCAGATACAACAACTCCGGCCGGGCCGAACACAGCAGGCAACGCTCTCTTGAGCTACGTCGTGATATTGCTCAATATAGAGGCGCCGCACACCCACTATGCTTCACAGACGAAGTAATGGATCATCAAATCCCTGAAGGGTTCAAACCCGTCAACATTGAATCCTACGATGGCACAACAGACCCCGCGGTTTGGATCGAGGACTATCTCCTTCATATCCATATGGCCCGCGGCGATGATCTCCATGCCATCAAATATCTCCCGCTCAAGCTTAAAGGACCAGCTCGGCATTCGCTTAACAGCCTGCCCGCAGAGTCAATTGGGTGTTGGGAGGACCTGGAAGCCGCATTCCTCGACAACTTCCAGAGCACATATGTGCGACCACGAAGCGCCGATGACCTAAGCCATATAATTCAGCAGCCGGATGAATCGGCGGACAATTACTCGACACGGTTCTTAACAAAGAAAAATCAAATCGTCGATTTGTCCGGATGCAGAGGCCCTCGCAGCCTTCAAACATAACATCATGACGAAAGTGGATGGCCCGGCACCTAGGACAGGAAAAGCGAAATCCATGGCAGCACTCACATCACTCATGACCCGCTTACGTGCGGGAGAGGACAACGGCTAGCGGCGTAGCAACAACCTCGGCAAAAATCTGGCAGTCCGGACACTAAGGACCACAATGGCAGGTCGCGTCGAAACAAAAACAAAGCCACGTTAACAGCGACAACAATGAGGATCTGACGATCAGCGCGGTTCGGGCTCTAAACCTGGTCGATGGAAGAAGCCATTCAAAAGAACCACTCCGGGTCCGTCCAATTTGGACCGAATACTCGACCGCTCTTGCCAGATACATGGCACCCCTGAAAAGCCAGCTAACTAAACCAACAGAGATTGTTGGGTATTTTCAAGCGGCGAGCAAGTTAATTGCGAAAACAATGACAAGGGGCTGCACGGTGATGACGAGGAAGAGACCGACCGCCCGAACAATAGAGGACGAAGGGCTTCCCCACAAGTGCGTCTGGTAAACATGATATCATAACCCATATATCCAAGAGGAGCGGAAGGCGTGCGAGGGGCGTATATGCGATGGAGCGATCGCCCGAAGTTCGATCCATGGTCGTCTTGCCCGATCACTTTCGATCGAAGAGACCATCCGACCGATATCCGCCATGGCGGATTCGCGCGTGGTTTTAGACCCAATAAATCGATGGATTTCACCTCATGAGAGTCACGATGGACGGCGGCGAGCTGAACCTGCTTTATCGGGATCGGTGCGCAAGATGGGCATAGACCCTCAAGGACTAAACCTACAAAGATGACCTTCAAAGGCGTCATACCAGGTGTCGAGGCCAATTATGCGTGCTCGGTCCACTAGAAGTGGTCTTGATTCCGGATAATTTCGGGCGAGAGTTAATCTTGACATAGTCCCGTTCATGGCGGCTATCACGCTCTGCTTTCGGACGAACGCGTCCATAAAATTCAGCGGTGCCGCGTATGCATACCTCAAGCTCAAGATGCGAGGCCCTCGTGGAGTCATCACGGTCAATGGAAATCGGAGCGCTCCTCCAAGCGGAGGAACATCAGCTGACTCTCGTGGCGGAAATCTGAGCAGCCTTTTAAGGCAATTTTGAGTCCGGCGTTAAACAACCGGACACGCCAAACAGCGCCCGAGCAACATCAACAAAGACCACCGGCATGTTACGAGCACGATAGCAATGCGGCCCCAACCCCACTCTCGCATGATTGCAAGACCAGCTCTCGCGTACATCATTACGCTCTCGGAGATACCATGGGCATAGGGGAGGGCACGACTACTATGAGACCAGTGCGGCTCGACCACACGGGGGCTCCCACGTGCGTCACCCTTTTTATTTTTTATTTTCTTTCCTTTTATATACAGGACTCCATTCACCAGAGGCCCTGTCCGGCGGCGAACCTGCCGAACTCATGATGCAACAGCCAGGGAGAGACAAAGGCTGCGACGAACACTCAGGTGGTCTCCATTACGAGCATTCGATTTGTTAAATCCATCATTCCGCAGCCTACCCCTGGAGGGAGACACGTCTAATTAGTTCAATCCCTTGCTTACCGCACTATTTGTATCATTCCGCACTCATAGCAGAATTCCTTGAATAAACAATGCAGTATTTTTTGCTTATAATTGCATTACTTCACATATATGTTCATTAATGACATCTCGCACCCGTATATTTTGGTACGGCCGAATACACCAGCGGCTTATGTTCCCCGCATTATGGTGTGATAAGTCTGAACACTTTCACAAGTGCAGCACCCCTAACTTATAGCATTATATGAATCAGCTCCGAATCATGTCTTGGGTCAATAGTTGGGTTTGACTGGCTCCCATGTTTGGTACCTTATGTTCCGTTCTGTTGGCTAAGGTAGCCTGGGAGAACCACTGCGATTGCGCCCGGTTGAGCTGGGCGGCGCCTCGATGGAAAGCTAAACCGGCTGTCATGATAAGGCGAGAGCTGGTCACTGTTCGAGAGGTCTTTTCAAGTCCCTAAAGACTTATGCAGCCGAGCGAAGAACCGGATAATGTCCGGCCAAAGGCGTGGATAGCGCCCGAACTCGATCTTCGAATACTAGGGGCTTCTTGAAATTTAAAATTATAGAATTCTATGGCTAAGTGAGAGTCTTCAAGCATTATAAGTCCGGTTGCCTTGTTCCTCGTGTTGAGCGCCTCACTAGATGGACCCAAAAATGGGAACAAGAGCGCTAAAGTTTATCCCGAACACCCCAGCACTCGTGGCTTGGGGGCTGAAGCCGACGACTTGCCATCTCTAAGATTTAATAAATGGCCGCACAGAAGGTAATATTTTAAATCAATAAGCGTTGCTTAACGCATATGAACAAAGTTTTCAGCGCACAGGATAATACATAGCGAGTTTCTCAAAAATTACATCTCTGGGGCACTCATCCGCAATCTTACGGGCACCCTTCAGGGTTGCCACCTCGTTTGTGGCCCCTGTAGTACACACGTTATCCTTTTTATTTTCATTGCAACCAAAATCCTTTTCTGTAAGGTACAAATTCAAAGATGGTATTACTCACCTTCTTTGTCCTCGAGCTGCCTCTTGGCAAGGCCGAGCTCTTGCTCGGACCGCTCGAGGACCTGCTTCAACGCACCAACCTCCACAGTCAGTGCGGCAGAGGTCTGCAGCGCAGCCTGCAAACCCATATTGACACAATTTTTAGCATTCCTGCGCATATCTTTTTAAGATCCTCAATCCGGTTTTTCTTGCCGAACACCGAACCGAGCATTAGGGGCTACTGTCTATGCGGTATTACATTACATATTTTTAACTTCTTACCTCAAAACCTGTTAGAAGGCTAATGCAGGCTTCGGTCAGCCCGCTCTTGGCGAGCTGAACCTTTTGAATCACCGCACTCATCATAGTGCGGTGTTCTTCCTTGATGGAAGCGCCTTTGAGCGCCTCCAACAAGTTGTCCAGCGCCTCCGGTTGGACGGAGGCTGCTGGTGTCACGGTCTTGCCCTTCTTGTGAAGTGGCCGCCTGCCGGACTCCGGAACCACTGCGGGTTCCGGCGTGGAGTCCGGTGCAAAGTCCGGAAGGCTGCCTTGTGGCGCCTCCAGAGCCTCCTCCTGATGGGTCCCTTCCCGGGATCCCACCTCGGCATCCTCAGCGTCGCGAGGGGTGGAGGCAGTCGGGATGGAATCTACATCCGGCGGAGCCAGCGACCCTTCGGCGAAGCGGGAGATCATCATCGGCGGACTGCGAGGAAGTGGGCGGCATTAGAAGGACACTATGTGACCAAAAGAAATTATAAATCATTCAGAATCCGGATACTTATGATCTTGCGAAGGCTGGCCCTTGAGGGCCTCTTACGTCGCCAGCGTTGGCGTTGGCGGAGCTGTCGAGGAATAGTCCTTCCCTCTTGGACCCGTCGGCCTCCCGGTTGGGAAGCCTTCCTCTTCCTCTCTCCTTCCCTCGGGAGAGAGTCCTCTTTCTCCTCGTCGTCTTGGGAGGAGTCCGCCTCGAGCCATCGGACAATGAGTCCGATATCACTGGCGCTTGGGAACTTTTTGGGTTCCGTGGCCTTCTTCTTAGCCTTCTTCTCGGCACCACATAGAGTGCGGAACCAGCAACCCGTTAAGAGGCATCCGCTAAGTCTTGGGAAGGGAGCTGGACGGTCTACCTGTCAGGGCGTCCTCTGCCGATCTGTCAAAAGGCATTGGGAGTTTTAGATCCCACATCGAGTCAAACTATGAAAGAAAACAAGCGTCCCATAGAGGATAACGGCTTACCTCACCGCCGGGCGCAGTGCTGAATCGCGATCTTCCGTCGGCAGACGCGGGCTTCTCCGCCCTTGAACAGCACCCTCGAGGCGGCTTCATATGTCGATCGAAGAGCCGCCAGAGTCCGGTGCTCGCACGGATCAAACTCCACAGGTTGAAGGCCCGTTGTTAGCGAGGGAGAATCCGGCGGATGAGCATGACTGGATCACATTGACAAGCTTGAGCTTCTTGTTCACGAGTGCAGGAGCGGGACTAGAGTCTGTCGGCTCCTCGAACTGCCCCATAGCAAGCCCTTCTCTTTCGGAGGTGAGCTACATGGGGATACCAGATCTGAATCGGGGCCGCCGCCCATTTTGGGTCGCGGCTCGGTGATGTAGAACCACCCGATTGCCATCCCTTGATGGACTCCACGAAGGCCCCTTTGAGCCGGATGGCGTTGGGCATCTTGCCCGGCATGGCGCCTCCGACTCCGCTTGGGCGCCCTTCACTACCTTGACTTGGCGTTGAAGGTCTTGAGCCTAAGCGAAGTGGGGCTAGATGCGAAGGAAGGCCTGCGCACGACGATAAACGCCGAGATGTTGAGGATGAAGTTTGGCGCCAGATCGTGGGAAATCCGAGCCGTAATAGTACATGAGCCCCGGACAAAGGGATGCAAAGGAAGCCCAGATCCAGCGGAGGAAGTGGGGAAGAATATGACCCTCTCATGGGGCTGGGGGTGGGATGAGCTGCCTTGTCAGCCAGGCGGCCGGTCTTGTGATGTCGCGGAAAGGTATCCGGCGCTGCGCAGTTTTGCGATGTGCTCCTCCATAACGAAGGAGGCCAGCCACTTGCCTCCCACTCCGGACATGGTCGGAGAAGGTCGAGATGAGATGCTCGGACTTGGGCGCTGGAGCTCGAGAGTGTGCGGAGATGGATAAGCAAAGGAGGGAGAAGGCGTAGGTAAAAATGGTGTATCTTTATCCCCTTATATATGGGCGGACGCAAACTACGCGTCCCCACCGGCCTGGTAAAACTCGCTTATCTCCCAAGCGCCTCCATCAATGTCGCGGTTGGGTTACCCACGTCCGTATTGATGAGAATCCCGGATTAAGGGGAACACGATCTCTGCTTCGACAAGACGTGCCAAGGAAACCGCTTCGCTAAGCGCGCTGAGGTGGTATAATGAAAAACGATTCCAGTAAAGGCTTGGTGGTGGTGTGACGTCATGCCACAAAACACGTCAGCAGATTGAACTTGTGCACATAATATTCTCTCTACGGTGGTATGTGGAATTTATTTTGCAGAGCCGGACACTATCCTGGTGTTCACAATCTTCTATGAATTATTCGAGGAGGAACCCGCCTTGCAATGCCGAACAATATGCGCCGGACTCATCGTCATTGAAGCCTGGTTTAGGGAGCTCTTGAGGAGTCTTGGACTAGGGGTGTCGGGACAGCGGACTATCATCGTCGGCGGACTCCAAGACTATGAAGATACAAGATTCAAGACTTCGTCCCATGTTTGGATGGGACTTTCCTTGGCGTGGAAGGCAAGCTTGGCGATACGGATATGTAGCTCTCCTACCATTGTAACCGACTCTGTGTAACCCTAGCCCTCTCCGGTGTCTATATAAACCGGAGGGTTTTAGTCCGTAGGACAACATAACCATTACAACAATCATTGTCGGAGTAATGGGCCATGGGTAGGCTGACCCAGGACCCAAGATCATTCAAGACATCGGGGCAGGCTGCGCCCCTCAGCCGAGTCCCAGCTGGCGACCTTCGAGAAGGCCGAGCCCCAGCGGGCGACCTTCGAGAAGGCCGAGTCCCAGCTGGCGACCTTCGAGAAGGCCGAGTCCCAGCCGACGACCTTCGAAGAAGCAGAGTCCTCAGATGGCGACTCCGAAACAAGCCGACTCCGGGCTAGCGACCTCTCAAGGGGCCGACTATGAGAGTCGGCCCGCGACCTTGCACAAAGACCGATGCGGGGTACAGCCCCATCGTGGCTGTCCCCTCGAGCCCACGGGGGGAAGGCATGGCTACAGTGAGCCGCGTCGTCAGGAGATCTCCGGAGAGGCGCATCTGTTGCCATGCCTCCTTGACCTCAACCACATGCACAAAACGCCGAGCCCACAACGGCCTTGTCTGGCCCAGATCGCGGCCCCTGTCAGTGAGATAGAAGAAAGGCGGCGGAGAGCTCGAAGAGCGACCTGCGCCGGCCTCTCCAGAGTCGGCCGCCTCCGGCAGGCCCCACAAGCCATAAACCAGATTGGACGGGGAGTGGCGACAGTGATCGCCTGACAGACGGCGGCACTGTTCCCACGACCCCATGACCGAGCCTGCGTCATCGATCAAGCCGCCTGATGTGTTCTCGCTGTTCATGAGACCCCGCGGTCAGCGGGCCCAGGCCGCAGCAGGAGGGAGCAACTGCAAGAGGCCCGACGATCGGGGCCGCCGATCGCAGATTACCGTTGTACCCCCGGGGGGTAGGCCTATATAAACCCCCCGGGGCACCCATGCAAAGGGTTCGGCCCTGGATAGGTTTAGACACATAGCAAGGGGGAAAGAGCTAGCCTTGCTCCTCCACCTTTAAACAGCTCGAGGAGCACCGTTGTACTATCACCCCATAGTGATCATGCGGAGACCCCGCAGAGCAGCAGTAGGGGTGTTATCTCCTCGGAGAGCCCCGAAGCTGGGTAAGATCCGCCGGCGTGCATGTCTTCGCCTCATCCCGTTTCCAGGCACCGGCGACGTTCTACTCGCCCCCACCATGATAAGCCACCCGTTGGCATATGTCGCATCAATCCCGACAATTGGCGCCCACCATGGGGCGAGGTGCACCGTCGTCCGGAGATCTGTTCTGGACGGGAACCCTCTTCCTCCTGGCGGCGCAGCCAGCCCGGCTTCGCCGGATGGATGCGCATCGGCGCGTGCGGCGGTCTTTGAAGCCGCTGCGCCAGCAGCGGCCTCGCCCGAACTCATCGGTGAGGTCGCCTCTCCGATGAACCCGTGCGGCGCAGCGCGGGTGGTCGAGAGCCTTCTCGGGCCTCCTCGACCAACTTCAAGTCGCGGCCGAGCCCGGCGTGAACTTGGAGTCCGTAAACTCCTCGACCCGATGCCGAGTCGACTCCGGCGCGTGTCGCGACATCTTCCCCACCAGCGTGGTGGTCTCTGACGAGCGCTTCCGTCGCGAGGAAGCGGCGGAGCGCCGTCCACGAGAGGTGCTCTCATCGCCCCGCAGCGAGCACTCCGGAAAACGCCCGAGACCCGCTGCTGCGGCGTCTGCGAGACCTGTCGCGCCCATCGAAGGGCGGGACGCGAAGATCTAGAAAACGCCGTCTTGAATCGTTGAAAGCGCCAAGAAGTTGCAAGCATGAGACACTTGTCGAAGCTTATACGGGCGCGAGATGGACCGTGCTTGTGGGCGGCTCGCCCGCTCCGACTAGGCCGAGCCGTCTCGGTGCGTCGAGTAGGCGCAGCCATCGCTGATCTGTTGGCGAAGCGCCCGTGTATACCCTCCTGCGGAGAATATCCGCGCCGCCCAGCGGCGACGAAAAGCTAAGGAACCTCGAAAGCGAAAAGCGCCATGTAATAGCGGGCGAGTCTAGCAGCTCCTCGGCGCGGTTGCTGCGCGAAGCGCGGCAGTGGCCGCTGTAACGCAGCAGCAAGCAGCAGAATGACGACTTACCCTCGCCGAGATCAAAGCGCGACCTCCCGGACGCGTGGCGGAGTCAGCGGAGGAAAGAGAAGGAGCGGCTGCGAGCCTGGCCGACTCGCATCACCATCGCGCGACCAAGAAGGTCGCCCAGCAGATGGAGCGGCGAGATGATTACCTGCCTCCTCCGCCTGAGGAGCGGCGAAGTCTCCCGCCGCTGTTGAGCATCCGACTCGGAGAGTCGCCTCGGCCGAGAGGAGTCGGAAGAAACGATGCCGCCACGGATCGACCGACTCCACGGATCCTGGCGTTAGAAGAAGAAGGCGAGCTGGGTCCACCTTGCTTCGGCCGCGATCGGGGCGAGCCCTTCGAGGGTTCACGCTCCCCGAGATACACCCAAGTACACGGCTCCTTGAAGCGGAGGATTGGTTGATAGACTACTCCACGCCCGTCAACATCGCCGCGGCAACAAGCGGGTTGCCGTAAATATGTTCCCCTCATGCTCCGAGTGCGCCCGGACATGGCTGAACAACTGAAGCCCCAGCATCAGCAGTTGGGTCGACTTCACTGAAGCCTTCATTCGCAACTTCACCAAAGACGTACAAGCGACCTCCCAAGCGCGCCAGCTCTCCTGTCGCGTGCAAGGCCCGAGGAATCGGCGCGACTATCTTACTACGCGTGGGGCGAACTCCAAAACTCCTGCGGGCGTGCACAAAGTGCAGGCCATTGAGTACTTACGGCGGGTGCGAGAGGGCACCCTCCTCAAGCACTAAGCTCCTCTGCGACGAGCCCGAAACCCTCGACGAACCGCTAATCATAGAACAAAAGCACGCCACGCCGACTCCTCTATGAAGGCGGAGATCCAAGTCATGCGGCTAGCAAAGTGACTCCCGAGGCTCCCACGCCGTTTGAGGCGCCGGTCGATGACAAGCAGCGAAGCGACAACAAGCGCAAAAGCCCCATAGCCGACTTCCAGCGATCGGCAGGTCGCAGCGATGAAGATCGGCAACGGAGGGCAGCCTCGGCCAAGCGTAGGCGGCAAGTCCAATTGGTTGCGGCTTTCTCTTATGAGCGAACTCTGGATGGTCCTTGCAAGTTTCCTGGCGCGAAGCCGTCAAACCACACCACGAAAGTGCCTTGGCTCGTCGGGATCGCCAAGGGGCGGCCTCGCCCCTCCGCCGCTGCTTGGCCGCCGCCGCCTCCGCGGCGGCTCGCCACGGTCGGCGCAGTCAAGACGAGTTCCCGAAGAGCACGGAGCATCACGTAGTATTCACCGATCCCGCGGATGATCGGTAGCGGCGCCAACAAAGCAAGAAGAAGTCAACGCGATGGCGCAGAAGCTCGAGTTCATGCATTGGTCAGAAGCCTATCAGGTGGAGTCGGGAAGATCACCGGAGGTGATGCGAGTCCGGCTCTTCGCCTTGGTTCTCGGAGCAACCTTGGCCACCGATAGGCGGGCCGCCCGTTTCTCGGGTCCGATAGGCGGAGGCAGCAAGCATAAACATCCTACAAGGATACCATGGAGAAGCTCGGAATCAGACGGAGGCAGCTGCAGAGCAGCCGCACCGTGTTCCATGGAATCGTACCCGGTCTCTCCTGTTCGCCGATTGGCAAGATCTTGATAGACGTCCTCTTCGGAGACAAAGATCACTTCCGCCGAGAGCCAATCTGGTTCGAGGTGGTGGATTTGGAGAGCCCGTACCACGCGCCGCTAGGTCGGCCAGCCTTGGCCAAATTCCTGGCGGTTCCCCACTACGCCTACCTCAAGATGAAGATGCCGACTTCCAAGGGGATCCTGACCGTTGCCGGCGACTACAGGAAGTCGTCTACCAGGCGTCGAGAGCGATCGGTGGCGAGTCTTTGGTGATCGCGGCGAAGCGGCTCCTTGATCGCGTGTCGTGGCGATGGCTGGGAAGCACCGAGATGTCACCGACCCCAAGGAGTCGGAGGCGGAAGGATCATTCAAGCCGGCTAAAGAAACAAAGAAGATACCCTTGGACCGGAGCACCCAGAGAGGTGCTGTCATGGGCACCGGCCTCGGCGGCAAATAGGAAGGCGAGCTCGTCGATTTCCTCCGTGAGAATCGGGACATCTTCGGCGTGGTCCCCAAGGACATGCAGGTGTACCGGCCGAATTCGCCGAGCACAAGCTACATGTCGAGTGGATGTGAAGCCCGTCGGGCAGCCTTTGCGCCGCTGTCGAAGAGAAGAGAAGAGTCGTAGGAGAAGAGATAGCCCGCTCACGGCGGCGGATTCATCATGGAGGTGTTTTTTCGGAATGGTTGGCCAATCTGTCCGGGTCTTGAAGAAGAACAAGCGATGGCGGATGTGCATCGACTACACCAGCCTCAACAAAGCCTCGCGAAGGACCCGTTTGCTCGCCAAGGATCGATCAAGTGATAGACTCCACGGCGGATGCGAGCTGTTGAGCTTCTTGGATGCATACTTAGGATATCATCGAGATCAAGCTGAATCCAGCAGACGGTGAAGACCGCATTCATCACGCCGCTCGAGCCTACGCTACCGGCGATGGCGTTCGGCTTGAGGAATGCGGCGCCACCTTTCAGCGTTGCATGCGAAGTGCCTCCTCAAGCAACTCGGCGAGGACGCCCATGTTTATGTAGATGATGTGGTGGTAAAGGAGAAGCGTGGGGCGCTGCTAGAAGACCTCAAAGAGACCTTTGAGAATCTCGCCAATTCGGATCAAGCTCAACTCGGAGAAATGCGTGTTCGAGTCGGTCGGCCAGCTCCTTGGTTTTCGGTCTCCGAGCAGCGGCATAGAGTGCAACCTGTGAAGATCAAGGCCATTGAGAGGATGGTGGTACCCACCGATTGTTGGATGTGCAAAGTTCACGGTTGCTTGGCTTCAATAAGCGATTCATCGATCGGTGGGCGATAAAGCTCTGCCGTTGTATCAATTGATGAAGAAGACCACTTTTTGGAGTGGAACCACAAGGCGGATGAGGCATTTCTCCAATCGAAGAAGAAGATCTTGGCGACTCCCCGCATTTTGGCGGCTCCAACTCCCAAAGAGCCCATGCTCTTATACATCGCCGCCACCAGTAAAGTCGGCCACGTTATTGTAGTCGAGCGCAAGGAGGAAGGCAAGGCGCCCCGGTCGAGACCGAGATATTACCCGAGCGAGGTCTTGTCGACCTCAAGCGTAACTACCCTCACTACGTAAGATGTGCTATGGCGTGCATTTTGCTGCCAAGAAGTTGAAGCCCTACTTTCAAGAGCATCCTATCATCGTGGTCCGACCACCCCACTCGCCGAGATCATCGGAAGTCGAGATGCTTCCGCCGAGTGGCCAAGGGCAATCGATCTAGCTCCCTACACCATCTACTACCAACCTCAAGACCGCCATCAAGTCGCAGCAGCGCTAGCCGACTTCCTCGCCGTCGGGCCGAAACTCAATACTTGCCGCCGCGCACCGACTCTACTCATTGGCGATCGCGACCGACGGCTCCAAGATGCGCCCGGCCTCGGGCCGTGTCGCCCTCACCTCCCCAAGGGCGACAAGCTCAAACACGTCCGCAAATCCACTTCGCTGCCTCCAACAACGTCGCCGCCAATATGAAGCGCCATCCACGGGCTCCGGCTTGCCAAAGAGCTTCGGCATTCGCGGATCCCGTGCTATGGCGACTCCGACTTGGTGGTTCAAAGCAATCATCCGCGCCCGGGACGCCAAAGACATAAACATGGCAAGCTACCGCTTCTTGGTGCAACAACTCAGCGGATATTTTGAAGGATGCGAATTCCACGCATACAAGAAACGACAACGATCAAGCAGACGATTGGCGCGAAGTCGGCTCCACTCGCCAGCGATACCTTCAAGGCCGCCCTTCGCGCCTCCTCGCCGCCGTCTATCAAGCCTTCACCGAATCCGACTCCATTTTCGTGCGGCCCCCGAGATGGTCGGATCCGACTCAAGACCCCAAGAAGCGACCTCAAGAAAGCCACGGTCGGCTCGGGACTGCGCCATCGCCCGGGATCGGCGCCGGTCGGCTCGAGGATGCGCCTACCGGCCAGGATCGCGCCATTGATCGGGGAGGCGCTACCGTCGGGAATGCGCTACCGTCGGCCGGAGCTGCCCCTACCGCCCAGAGATTCCCTCAATTCAGCAAGCGGCAGCAGAATCCAACCCGCCGCCTCCCAGCCCAGCCGGCCTTGTCCAAGTCGCTGTGGTGGCAGTTGAAGAGATAGCAGCACCTTCATGGGCGCAGCCCATCCTCAAGTTCCTGGTAAACAAGGAGTTACCTGCAGACGAGACTCTGGCTCGGCAAGTACAATGCCGAGCGGCAGCCTACACCATAGTCAACAGAGAGTTAGTCAGACGCAGCGTCACTGGTGTCCACCAGCGCTGCGTAGAATCAGAGCAAGGCCAGGCGATCCTCAGAGACATCCATCAGGGTGAGTGTGGCCACCATGCGGCCTCGAGGGCGGCCGTGGCCAAAGCTTTTCGGCACGGCTTCTTTTGGCCGACTGCCCTGGAAGAAGCTAAAGAACTAGTCAAGAAGTTCAAAGGGTGCCAGGTGTTCCGCTCCAAGCCCCTTCAGCCGGCTTCTGCGCTGAAGACAATCCCCATCGCCTGGCCTTTCGCAGTTTGGGGCCTGGACATGGTGGGACCTTTCAAGACGGCCCGAGGCGGCCTAACTCATTTGCTTGTCGCAGTGGACAAATTCACCAAGTGGGTAGAAGCAAAGCCCATCAAGAAATTAAACGGGCCCACAGCAGTGACCTTCATTGCCGACATCACAGTGCGGTATGGCATACCGCACAGCATCATCACAGACAACGACACCAATTTCGCCAAGGGCGCCTTGGCTCGTTTCTGCGCGACACAGGGCATCCGACTGGACCTAGCGTCCGTTGCCCATCCGCAGTCAAACGGCCAGGTGGAACGAGCCAACGTCCTCATCCTGTCCGGCATCAAGCCTCGATTGGCCGAACCACTCGAGCGCTCGGCCGGCTGTTGGGTAGAAGAGTTGCCTGCCGTCCTCTGGAGTCTGCGCACGACCCCGAACAGGTCAACCGGCTTTACGTCGTTCTTCCTCGCTCACGGTGCCGGGCCGTCATCCCGACGGATATACAATTCGACTCTCGCGAGTCTCTATGTACACCAAAGAGGAGGTCAAGAAGACGCTAAGACGGCGCCGACCTGCTGAAGAGGGCCGATTGTTGGCACTCGGCCGGTCCGCATCTACCAGCAGAGTTCAGCGCCGATACTACAACCGCAAGGTCAAGCCAAGATCATTCCAAGAGGGCGACCTTGTGCTCCGCTGATTCGAGAACGGCCGCCAGCACAAGTTGTCGGCGCCTTTGGGAAGGTCCTTCATCATCGCAAGGTGCTAGGGAACGACGCCTACTATCGATCGACGCCGAAGCCTCGAGCACGCAAGAGGGACGACCGCAAAGAAAAGCAGCGCCAGGATCGCCAATCTTCTTCAAGATTTTACATTGATGCAAAGATGTATCACGCTACCCCTTTTTGTATTAAGTACTAAGACTTAGGACCTCGAGGCGCAGCTCGGGACCGCTTTTGATTATTTGTAAGATATGGATCACGCTTCCGAAATGCTCTCTCCTTTTTATCATACCGTCTGGCACCGGGTCCGACTAGTCGGCCCGGGGACTCGCCGCCTTGTGCTATGAAATGCTCCCTGAGGTCAGACAAGTAATGTGCTGCGCTCAAAGCCGTCTCCCACGGAAAGCCGCAGCTCGCAGAGCGACTGTCGGTATGCGGGAGGGCGGAAAGAGCGAATGCACACATGAAAAATGGCTAAGGACTTAAGAGCTACGCATAGCCCAAGCCGGCTCCCAGTTTCCCCCCACTGAGCCGACTCGCGAGCAGTCGGCTCATAGTCTCAACTTTTATCAAGGACGATCGACTCTCGAGAGTCGGCCTGTCGATCTTCAGCCAAACTTGCTACGGTGTTCTAAACGACTAAGTACTTGCCTCCCCAAAGTAGCTGAGTGCTTGACCCGGCGGCAGTCCGCAGAGCGGCTGCCCAGTTGGCAAGGCGGCAACCGAAGGAAGGTGGCAAAGGAAAAACAGTCTAAAGAGCCGAAGCAAGGAAAGGTAGAAATTTGATAAGTATTTACATAAGGCCCCTTGGCCGAATACACCCCGCGGGTGGAATTGTTCGAAACTGACAAGTTTTGCAAGGAGCAAAAGATACAAGTAGAGCCGAAGCACTCTAGGGGGCGGCCTCCGGAGCCGGAGGGCCGGAGGTGGCGGTGGTGTCGGGCGTCGGGGCAGTCGGCCGGGCGCTCTCGGCTTGGTCGCCTTCAGCGACGGTCGCCTTGTCCTTCTGAGGTTCAAGGTGGAGGCACGATCGGCCGAGGCTGGCCGCTTGCGGTTCTCGCTCCTCCTCCTCGCCTCCGTCCTCCGACTCGCCTCCTCCTCGGCTTGGAGCCGATCACCTCCGCCGAGTCCTCCTCAGACTCGGGTGCATGCCCAACCACTCGGCGGCACCTCCTCGCCGCCATCGGTCCGCTGGCACGAAGACGCTGGTGTCCGTGGTACTCAGCGATGGCCACCGCAAGACTCAAAGAAGGGCGCCTTCCACGACCTCCAGCTCGGCTCGGCTTCGACCGAACGCGCCAGCGGTCCAGTCCAGCTCCAGGTACCACCTTTGACGAACTCCAAGGCCAGCGTGCTCGCACGGGCCGAGGAGCCCTCCAAGCTCAAGCGACCGACGGCGATTTCCAGCCCGGTCGGGCCGTCCGACTAGCGGTGCGAAGAGCCCGCACCTCCGCCCTGGCGGCAACGATTAGGCGCCAGGCTGGAGACGGGCAGCAGAGACGGTGAGCAGGACGGCGAGCCCGATGCTCAAGAGCTGCCTGCCGATGGTTCTGCGTTGGCAGCAATCACCTCGCCTCTTGCCCTCCGCTCCTCCCGATCCGCCTCGATAGCAAGAGGGACGGCCTGTGAGTGGCCGGGAAAGAAGTCTGCCGAAGACAGGAAAAGAAGACAGTCAGAAAAACCAGAAGACAGTTCGACACAGAGTCGGAAGACCAAAGAAGAAAAGTCAAGAGTTACCATCGACGATGTCCTCGAGCTCGTGATAGCCGGAGGTCAGCATCGCCTCGCGGTCGGACTAGGCGGACTGCTCCATCTCGAATTCACCCAGGAGGGCTTCCTCTCGCGACTTGGCGTCCTCCTGCGCCTTCCGAAGTAGGTCCTTCTGCTCGGCCAGCTGCGTCGCCAGCAGGTCGCGCTCTCGGACGAGCCTGTCGCACTCCTCCTCTTTAGCGCGACGGGCGGCAATGGCCTCGTCCAGCCGCTCCTGAAGGGCGGCATTGGCACCTGAAGATCGAAGAAAGACAAAGCATCATCAATAAGAAAGGTCGCTGGAGATCCGCCCGATCGCTCAGCAATCGGCCCGAATCTCGGGATTACAGCCAGGCCAATGGCCTCGCGGAGAAAAAAAAAGGAAGGTCGCTGAGAGATCCGCCCGACTGCTCAGCGATCGGCCCGCATCTCGGGATTACAGCCTGGTGAGCTGCGCTAAGCGCCCCGAAGAAGGAAGAATCGCTCACCTCGACTTTCCGCCAGATCGGCGGTCCGCTTCCTCAGCTCCTCAACATTGCGGTTGAAGGCAGTAGCGCGGAGGTTGTGGTACTCCTGCAAGGCCGGCAAAGCAAAGTCAGCCTTCGGAGCTAGCTAGAAGGAGTTCCGAGCCGCCTGCTCAGCAGCCGACTCCGAACTCGGGGACTACACCCAGGTGGGTCTTGTTGCGCCTCACGAAAAAAGACAAGAGACCAAAAAGGAAAATGAAGCATACCGGACGGAGGCCGCAGGCAGTCGCGCTTGGTGTAGAGTTGAGGGCGCCTTCTTTGCGCAACTTGACCGAACGTCCGGAAGGGCTCTGGTTCAGCGGGCGGTGCCGCCGTGCACCCAGCCGTGGGCGGCTTTGGAGGCCTCGGCATCTGTGTTCGCCATCTTTGGCGATGTCGATCTCCCGCTCGCGGGCGCCGAAGCTCGTTTCTCAAGCCGGCGCGGCGTTGGCGCGGGCGACTGAAGAAGCAACCTGCGTCGGCATCGTCCGCAATCGGCGGATCTCGCGGGTCCACCGCTGCTTGCCGTCTTGACCTCAAGAACGGCGGCGGAGGTGGCGGAGGCGGCGTGGAGGTGTCCGGAGCCCGAGGCGCCGCCACCGTCCTCCGCGAGGGTTTGCGGTGCCGACCTCCCGGTCTGCCCGTGAACTCGGGGCGGCGGCGGCGACGACAGCGGAGGGACGAGCATCACCGCTTCGGCGATTTAACGGCTCTCAAGATCTCCCGCCGCCCGTGACGCGGCCACGGCCTCCTCCAGGTGCCGCTGGGCGTTGGCGGCCGCCTTCTCGGCCTGCGCCTTCTCTAGGCGGTCGGCCTCCTCCTCCTCGCGCTTCTCCCGTGCGTTCCGTGCCGTCGCCTCCCGGAGGTCGGCGGCAGGGTCAACCCGCCGCGTATCGGCGGACGTCGCCCTCGACCCCATGACAGAGGGAACGGCGGCTCTCTCCGGGGAAAGGGGGGCGCTGGATAAGATTGGAGAGAAAGTCAGAAAGATTTAAGCAAAATCTAGAAAATAAATAAGGGGAAAGAACTTACGAAGAAACCAGTGGCGGCCTCCTCACTTCCTTCCGGAAGCGGTTGGCCTTCGCGGCCGCCTCCTCCCGCTTGGTCGCGGCGGCAGTTCCCTTGGGCTTCTTCGACCTGCTGCCGGGCGCACTCGGCCCGGCGTGACGCCTCTTTACGCCGGCCTGGTTGGAGGGGCCGGCTCTCGGCTGGCGGCGCGGGACGACTTCCGCGTCGACGTCGCCCTCGGGCCAGTCGGCGAAGGTTGCCGACGGTCTGAGGCCGCCGTCTTCTTCCTCTCCGCCGCCTTCGGCGTTGGCCTCCAGCGCCGCGGCCCCCAAGTCGGGGTCGTCGACGTCGCTGACCTCGCGGTCGGGGGCGTAGTCGCGCGACTCTCTCGTGGCACCGGCAGCGGGCGCCGTGAGAGGGTTCTGCTCGAAAATGCCAACAAGATCAGAGCTTGAAGTCGGATGCAAGCAAGATCGAAATGCAGACGGAAACAACTTACCACTGGCGGAGGGTTGTCACGCGAATACGGCTCCTTGTCGAACTGCCACTCGTCGGTGAACTTGCAGTGGGCGATGAGGTTCACCATGTTCGCCACTTCTCCACGCGGCATGTCCTGGTACACAGCCGGCTTGATCGTGTCGGCCGCTCATCCGGATGATGAGGTGGGGCCCGCCTTGAGCGAAGTACCCGGCGCGCCACAAAAGCGGCGGAGATCGGAGGCGATGAGCCCTCCGCTCAACGTCATGACTTCGAGGCGCCACGGCGCCGACTCCGGAGGGCGAAAGCGACTTTGACCGATGGGACCAGCTAGGCGGCCGGCCAGTCAGCGGCTCGGGGTTGAAGGGCGGCAAGTTGACCCAGTCGCCGTCGGTGGAGACGTTCTTCACGTAGAAGTACGTCTTCTGCCACATCTTCACCGACTTCACCAGCGGGATGGGCGGAAAGGGGTTGTCGGCTGTCGTGTGCCGCGTCGCGATGTAGGTGCCGCACTGCGCCGGCATGCCGGCAGCCTGAGTGCTGAGCTTCGAGGAGAAAAACTCCCCCCACAGCTCGAGGGTGGGGAGAACGCCGATGTAGCCCTCGCACAGGGTGGCGAAGGCGGAGAGAAGCACCACCGCATTGCGGTGAGGTGGTGCGGCTGCAAGCTATGGAACTCGAGGAAGGAGCGGAGGAACCCGCTCACCGGGAGCCCCATCCCGCGAATGAGATGCGAGCGGAAGATGACCCGCTCGCCCTCCGCCGGCGCGGGCCAGATCTCTCCCGCCGGCGCAGGACGGGCCTGCACCAAATCCGCGCTCGGGAGGCGGCGGGTTCGGCGAACGAACTCAATGTCCTCCGCGTTCCGAGCCATCCCATTCGCCAGAGCGCGAGGGAGGGGGCGCGGCGGAGGAAGAGCTCATCGTCGGCGAGGAGGAGCACCTGCGCTCACACCGAGGAAGAAAGCGACGGAGCGGGGCGAAGGAAGAAGAAAGGCAAGAGAGCAGGGGAGGGAGTGCGCGTGCTATGCCGCCGCTCCCCCTCTGCCTATTTATAGCCCAACGGGCTGAGAAGCCGAGGGGGCGGCGTGGGGATTAACTGCGCCCACGACCCCACGACGCCCACGACACCCCCCACGGTTATCGCTCGCAGAACCACGGGATGATAACCGCCCTCGCCGCAGCCGATCCGCCGGAGCCGAGGCGCGTAATGGCGGGCCCCACCTGGCGGCCCGTCCCGTCACGCGTGTGGGCAGGCAGGCCATCGCCTCCACGTGGCGCCACGCGACAGGACCGTCTCATAGATGGGTGGAGGCGAACCGACACGCCGCGGTTTCCGCCACGACTTGCGAAGCGGCGGCTCGCGGGCCGGACTGACTCAGCGAGGCGTTTAAAGACGCGGCCGCCGAATCTCAGAGTCGGCACCGCAGAGACTGAAACTGTCGAAGCCCCACGAGGCGGCGCCCGCTGGGCTTCGCCAGCTTCGGGGACTACTGTCGGAGTAATGGGCCATGGGTAGGCTGACCCAGGACCCAAGATCTTTCAAGACATCGGGGCAGGCTGCGCCCCTCAGCCGAGTCCCAGCTGGCGACCTTCGAGAAGGCCGAGCCCCAGCGGGCGACCTTCGAGAAGACCGAGTCCCAGCTGGCGACCTTCGAGAAGGCCGATTCCCAGCCGACGACCTTCGAAGAAGTAGAGTCCTCAGATGGCGACTCCGAAACAAGCCGACTCCGGGCTAGCGACCTCGTAAGGGGCCGACTATGAGAGTCAGCCCGCGACCTTGCACAAAGACCGATGCGGGGTACGGCCCCATCATGGCTGTCCCCTCGAGCCCACGGGGGGAAGGCATGGCTACAGTGAGCCGCGTCGTCAGGAGATCTCCGGAAAGGCGCGGCACTGTTGCCATGCCTCCCTTGACCTCAGCCATAGTGCACAAGGCACTGAGCACACGACGGCGGCGCATACGGCCCAGAGATCGCCGGGCCCCCTGTCAGTGAGATAGAAGAAGACGGCCGGAGAGCTCGAAGACGGCCCTGCGGGAGCCGGCCTCTCCAGAGTCGGCCGCCTCCCGGCCAGGGCCCCACAAGCCATAAACCAGATTGGACGGGGAGTGGCGACAGTGATCGCCTGACAGACGGCGGCACTGTTCCCACGACCCCATGACCGAGCCTGCGTCATCAAGAAGGCCAGACAAGAGTGTTACTGCTGTTCATGGGACCCGCCATCGGCGGGGCCCAGGAGCCGCGCAGGAGGACGGCTGAAGAGAGATCGACGATCGGGCCACGCCCATCAGACACTGCCATACCCGGGTAGGCCCTATAAACCCCAGGGCACCCATGCAAAGGGTTCGCCCACGATAGGTTTTAGACACATAGCAAGGGGGAAAGAGCTAGCCTTGCTCCTCCCCCGCCCCAAACAGCTCGAGGAGCACCGCTGTACTATCACCCCATAGTGATCATGCGGAGACCCCACAGAGCAGCAGTAGGGGTGTTATCTCCTCGGAGAGCCCCGAAGCTGGGTAAGATCCGCCGGCGTGCATGTCTTCGCCTCATCCCGTTTCCAGGCACCGGCGACGTTCTACTCGCCCCCACCATGATAAGCCACCCGTTGGCATATGTCGCATCCAACCCCCGACAATCATACCATAGGCTAGCTTCTAGGGTTTAGCCTCCTTGATCTCGTGGTAGATCCACTCTTGTACTACCCATATCATCAATATCAATCAAGCAGGAGTAGGGTTTTACCTCCATCGAGAGCGCCCGAACCTGGGTAAAAACATCGTGTCCCTTGTCTCCTCTTACCATCCGCCTAGACGCACAGTTCGGGACCCCCTTCCCGAGATCCGCCGGTTTTGACACCGACACGATGCACATCCTCCCTTTCCGCCGGCGGACAGGATGCGGCCGGATCACTGACCAACGCTGAGAGAGACAGGCCACGGCGGCCTTGTGTGAGATTGTGTGACGAGACTCATGAGAGACAAACCCATTTTTCCATTTTCCCCACGACAATAGTTTTATATTTTAGGCGTGGTACCCGACCCTCCTTCGAGTAAACAACCGCTACATGCGTCAAATTATCACGTGGGCTGCCTTTTCGTACAGAAACGAACTCCACCATGTACCCGCGCAGGTGTGGCCGAGAACGAGGCGTGAGTACGCCTGCCCGTGCACTTCTTCTTTAGGTGCGTGTACGCACGTGGGTGGGTGTGAGAGAGATGGTTTGTGCGAAACAGAGGCAATGTGTTGATGATATCTCAATCAGAAAAACGTAACATATGCAATGTGTGTGAAATGGAGTCATGGACATGAGATATTGATAGAATTGCAAACAGGGATGAAGTGTGTGGCTGCGCAATCGATAAAGAGTGCCATCAAATTTGTGTTTGCCCATGTCAAAGATACAGGGTGGCTGGCCTACTGGAATTTGAGAGGGCAGAGGTGCAGTTCTTCTCCGTGGCATGGATACCTACCTACAACGTTCGACTATCGGTGTGTGTGTGTGTGTGGGGGGGGGGAGGGTAGAGACCGGTCGAATAGTATATGTGTGGGGAAGGAGAGAGACCTAGCTATGTATTGAGGGAGATCGATCGACATCCATGGATATGTGTATCAGAGGAATAAGGTTGGGAAAAAGACAAAGGTAGAGCGTCGGAGGGTTGGTGGTGGAGTGGCGTCTCACAAATGGTGGGAGAGGCCTGCTAGACAAACGGAGGGTATGAGTGCAATATCAAAAAGAGAGGGCGGGGGATGTCTGTCTGTGTATGCACGTGCGTGTGAGAGACGGGTCGGGATGTATTCAAGGATGATGAGGGGAGAAGATATGGTTGTGGTAAGCATGTGTAACTACATAGGAAGATCAACCGTCGTGTGTCCGAGAAAAGGAGAGACATAACTAGCGAGGTAAGTGTATTGGTGCTTGGTGAAAACGAATTATAGTCGACCTGGCTATATGTTGGGAGATCAGTTCATATACACGCCTGCATGTGTTAGAAGCAAATAAGGTCCGGAGAGGCAGATAGGGGGAGAGAGTGTGTATAGGAGGTGGTGCGAGAGACCTACCATGTCGAGGGGGGAGGAGTGTGCGAGCATGTGACTAATGAAAAGAGGGGGGGAGTGTGCACCTGCATGGAATCGTATTGGACATATGGGGGCATGGACGGTGAAAGAGAAGAGGGGAAGTATATATGTGTTTGTTGTAGGCACACTTGGCTAGAGAGGTATATCGACCGGTGTGTGCCAGAAAGGAGGAGCCGGGGGCCTACACACACCGCTGGTGGACGACCTAAAGAGAAATAATGAACGTGCGCGATGGAGGGGACGCTAAGGGTGTGTGAGGGGGCGGGAGTGTGCATGCACGATACTCCCTCCATTCCAATATCTAAGGTGTATTATTTTCAGCACGTTAACCAAGGCACATAATTATGTACTATTTAGGACGAAATTACCCTTGTCTAATTCATAGATTAGCAGCAATAAATCATTTAGGCTAGGAAAAGAAGAGATACACACAATCAGGAGAGAGATAGTTTCCTTTTGTTTCTCTACAAGGAGAGATACATGCAATCAGGCGAGAGAAACTTTCCTTTCTCTGGAGGGCCAAGATTGGAATTATGAGTGTCCGTGTCAAAACCGGCGGATCTCGGGTAGGGGGTCCCGAACTGTGCGTCTAGGCGGATGGTAACAAGAGACGAGGGACACAATGTTTTTACCCAGGTTCGGGCCCTCTCGATGGAGGTAATACCCTACGTCCTGCTTGATTAATATTGATGATATGGGTAGTACAAGAGTAGATCTACCACGAGATCAAGGAGGCTAAACCCTAGAAGCTAGCCTATGGTATGATTGTTGAGATGTAATGTTGTCCTACGGACTAAGGCCCTCCGGTTTATATAGACACCGGAGAGGCTAGGGTTACATAGAGTTGGTTACAATGGTAGGAGATCTACATATCCGACGCCAAGCTTGCCTTCCACGCCAAGGAAAGTACCTTCCGGACACGAGCCGAGTCTTCAATCTTCTATCTTCGTAGTCCGGGAGTCCGGCGGATATTGATAGTCCGCTATCCGGACACCCCTAGTCCAGACTCCTCAAGAGCCCCTAACCAGGCTTCAATGACGATAAGTCCAGCGTGCTTGTAGTCTTTGGCATTGCAAGGCGGGTTCTCCTTCAAATTCCATGTTCCCGCCGAATAGTGTCCGCTTCACCTCGAATATTGTGCTTCTTGGCTTATACGCCAAATTATGGCCCCTCTTCCACGCGCCGCATCGAATGCGAAAAGCCAGGAGTCCTTTACATTTTACCCCTAATTGTGCGGTCGCCGCCTATTAAAGGGCAGGGATCGAGATCCAAACCGCACCATCTTCCTCCCGCAGATACTCCATCAAAGCGCCTCGACCTGAAATCCATTCCACCATGGAACGTCAACGGCTCTTCCTCACGCTCCCAGCCCATCGCCGGGATTGGAGGAGGTGCTCTATTTCGCACAACGAGCTAGTAAAGCTCCAAAAGGAGGGATTGCTTCCTCCGCCTTCATGGTTCCGGTCCGAGCCGGACTGGTTACTTATCGAGGTGGGAGGCAGCGGAGGACACCCCAAGCCCCAACAAGGGGAGCGGTGTGTTTCGTCCCCTATCTAATAAGGGGCTCGGATTTCCAATACATCCATTCCTCCGCTGGCTCTCAAGTTCTATGGACTCCAGCTCCACCACCTCACGCCCGCCTCATGCTGCACATCGCGGGCTATGTAGCTCTTATGAGCTATTCACGGGCATCGAGCCCCATTTCGCATTGTGGAAGAGGTTGTTCGCCTCGTGCCCGTTCTCACCAGGGTCCATATATCAAGTGGGCGGCGCCAAATATGGCGATCATTTGGGACCGGATACCTATCCGCACCCCCAAGAGGGCGCCCAAAACTGCCCCTCGAGTGGTTTTATATTGTAGACGCCCGTTGCCCGACCAAGTCCGGATTGGCCTCCCGGAGTTTGATGCCTCCCTTGAAGAAACGCCTCGGTGGCGCCATGAGCCCCGCTTGAGGAAGACAAGAGCGTCCATTACTTGATGGGCCGGATAAGATTAATGGCTCATTCCGTCTTGACCATGATTGGAGTCATGGCGACGTGCATCAAGCGGGGGGTGCAGCTGCTGCAATACAGAGGCCACCCCATGTGGGATTTCAATGGGGAGGACGATGCCACGGCACGGCCAAGAAGGGGCGGGTTCGACCGAGGATCGGTGAAGATCCTGTCCGGTCTGTACAAGGGGGAGAAGGAGGACTTCCTTCGCCCGAACCCTCTGGAGGGGTTTTCCATGATCAATCCCAGAGGATGGGTAAGCGAACACCTCAAAAGGGCCTCTACCCGTATCTTCGAAGTTTAAGCTTCTTACATTACGTCCTCGGCGCAGGGTCTACACCGGACTGTGGAGGACATGGTGAGTCCTGCTCCACAACCCGAGGATCCGGAAGGATCCCTAGGTCCGGCCTCCGAAGAGGATCCGGACATCGGGGTGGAGCTAAGCGACGGGGTGTATCACCAGCTAAGCATTGATGATGCTTTGGTTGCCATTACTGGCGGACTACCCCGGCTAAGTTCGCATCCTGTGACCAAGACCGAAGTCCGGACACCGTTATCTTATCCTTGGCTATGTCTGACCTTTGAGAACGTTGGTATTTTGCAGGAAGCGCCATTACGGCCGGGAGCCGAAGTCTGCGGCGGCCGACCCTCAGAGGTCGGTCGAACTAGCAGGAAGAAAAAGGCGCGTCTTGGCGGAAACGCCGCCGCAGAGGTATGGCTCGATTTGATCTTTTTGAGCAACGCTCCAAGGAAACTTCTAAGTGCTCATGATCTTTATAGAAGAAAAGCGCCACGGATCATGCGAGCACAGTGAATTGCCGACCCACCAATACCAGCCGTGCTCAGCACTGGACTGGAGGGGGAGGCAAGCGCAAGACGCGAACGGATCCTACTCCAACGGAGGATACCGGCTGCACTGTCCGCCACCAAGTCGAGGTGGAGAGCGCTATGAATCATAGACGCCGCCAGACAGTTTTTCAAGAGCGTGCTTTTCCCTGAGGCATTGGATGCCTTCAACGCGAGGGACGCGCGATCTCCGGCTGCTCAAAATGGTTTTACCAGGCCACGGAGCAAGATGTTAAAGACATACGGGTAAAGATATTTTAATGGTTGTATACACAAGTAGCCCCCGAGACTTAAATTAGTTATGTTAACTGATTTAAGGATCACTTGAAATTTCAGGCTCTTAACGAGAAGAATGCCCAGCTGTCTCGGGAGCTGCAAGGTCACAAGGCCCAACTTGAGGTTGCACTTGCTGCCGCAGGAGGAGACGGAAAGACCCCTCCTGGTAACACATTTGTATAAGTTAATATAAGCGCTGTGCGGCATGCGCGCGAGTCTAAGAACGACACTGTAGGTGCCGCGAACAAGATCCGGACAGGCAAGCACATCTGCGCCCACTAAAGGTCGGCGAGAGGTGCTGAACAGAGTTCAGCAGAAAGGAACAAGCTCCAAGATGCCAACGCCAAGCTCGGAGAAGAGCTGAAAGGCGACAGCCGAGCTGTCGGCTCCCGCAAGGAGAATCAACGGCTTCGTCGCGGCATCTATAGTAAGTGCTTGAGCGAACTCTCTAAGGAAGAAGAGTTCGGCAAGGAAGCGATTTGACATAATATGTCTTGTAGGTATACTCACGGGCCATCCTGCGGAGGAGATGCCCGTATCAATGGGTGATCAACTTCCCGAACTGTTGCAGCTGTTCGAACAAGTTCGGCAGGCAATGAGTGGCGCCGTACAGGCTTTATGGCCATCCCTCGCCCTGCCCGTTTGCCTCGCGGAGCTTGCAGAGAAGCTGCAGGGAGTGCGGCAGCGCTTCCGTTTGTGGAAGGTTTCGGCTTGCCATCAAGGTGCCAGGGAGGCTTGGGCCATTGTGAAGACGCGGTACAAGAAGGCGGATCCCAACCATATGGCCGAATTTGGACCGGTGGGGCCCGATGGGAAGGAGATCCCTGTGAGTTTATTGTACAGCCAGGTAGAACTGGCTGCTAAATTTTCCCAACGGGACTGTAAACTAGACAGCCTGTTAGACGGGATTGAGGAGGAATACAATCAATAAACTTGACAATGTATGTTATCCTTTAAAAATGACATGTGAAATGCCTTCTAGCCGGATTGTAGATCGTTTGTCGTTGCCGACCTTTTCTCTTCGACCTCGGGACCCTAGAGTCCGGAGTGTGTCCGAATACCTTTTTGGTTAAGAAATAACCGTGGTATGCATGGAGACTAGGCGTAGGGGTCATTAGTGCTTTATCGCATAAGTGCCCAACTAGTTATGTTATATTACATGGTTAGTAAGAAACATCTTCCAGGAGAATAGTTCATTAAGGGTTCCTTTCATTTGGGGAGGCATGCCCTAAAGTGCATGTCCGGACTGCCAAGAGAGCAGTAAAACATCTGAGGGCAGATGGGAAAAAATAGGTAAAAAGTCATCTTTTAAATCACCGACCGAATATTCCCTTAAGAAAGCTAGCTTTCGGCTTCACCCAGTCTGAGGTACACATCCGGCTGACCCGGCAGTAACAATCACAGAGGTGCTCCCTTTACCACCTAGCCGAACAATCGGGAACGTATGGGTAAGCACAGGAGCCAGGCAACCCAGCTTGGCCAAAACTTAAGTCATATTGATGCATATAATGGCAAGTAAAAGGTACATGTGGAAGCGTGACACATGTGTTGGGTATAAAACCAGATAGTTGAGCTTCGTAAAAGAAGCCCTCAGAATAACGAAAGCGGATGGCACATCGTATGTATGCAAAAATGCGAAGATAGGCCCGAGGGGCTTTGTTAATTTAAAAGGATAAAAAGAGAAAGAGAAGACAGCGAAATATAAAAGGTTGGGACGGGGAAGGGACGAACTCTTAGTCCGGCGCTAGGCATAGAATCGTCGAGTCGGGCTGCGCTCCATGGGTTCGGCTCGAGTCGGTTGTCCGACGATTTAAATGACGGTATGCTCCGCCGGTCAGTACTTGATCAATAATGAAGGGACCTTCCCATCTGGGCTTGAGCTTGTCCTTTTTCTTGTCCGGCAGGCGTAGAATTAGTTCGCCAACGTTATAGGTCTTGGCCCGTACTTCTCTGCTTTGATATCTTCGAGCCTGCTGCTGATAGAATGTGGAACGAGCCTTCGCGACGTCACGTTCTTCCTCCAATGTGTCCAAGCTGTCCTGCCAATCTAGCTCGGCTTCTCTTTCCTCATACATGCGCACTCGAGGTGAGTCATGAATAATGTCGCAGGGCAAAACTGCCTCTGCGCCGTATACCATAAAAAATGGTGTGAATCCGGTAGTGCGGTTAGGCGTTGTCCGCAGCCCCCAGAGTACGGAGTCGAGCTCCTCAACCCATTGGGTATCGGATTTGGTGAGTGACCTCACCAATCTGGGTTTAATGCCGCTCATTATTAGACCGTTTGCTCTTTCCACTTGACCGTTGGTTTGAGGGTGATAGACTGACGCATAGTCAAGCTTAATGCCCATGTTTTTGCACCAGGACTTGACCTCATCGGCCGTGAAGTTTGTGCCGTTGTCGGTGATGATGCTGTGGGGGACTCCGTAACGGTGTACCACCTCTGATATAAAGTCTATCACTGGTCCGGACTCTGCCGTTTTGACCGGTTTGGCCTCTATCCATTTGGTGAACTTATCCACCATGACCAAGCAGTACTTTTTCTTGTGGGTTCCCCTTTAAGGGTCCGACCATGTCAAGCCCCTGCACCGCGAACGGCGGGTAATGGGTATGGTTTTGAGGCGGTGGGTGGCATATGGCTCGATTAGCAAAGAGCGGCAACCAACGATCGTTGGACCAAGTCTGTGCATCCGCCCGAGCCGTCGGCCAATAAAATCCTCAGACGGAATGCCTTTCCTACGGGGCCGGGCTGCTACGTGGTGTCCACCTAGTCCGCATGGATTTCAGCCAGAGGTTTCGCCCTTCTTCTTGGAGATACACCTTTGAAGGACTCGGTAGTACTTTTCTTATAAAGTTCTCCTCATGGACCTTGTAGGCCTTCGATCGCCGAACTATGCAGCGGGCCTCATTTTGGTCTTCGGGGAGTTCCTGCCTAAGTAAGTAGGCAAGGAAAGGTTCTGTCCACGCGGCGATTACTGCCATTATATCGTGGGCGGATGGTGTTATGTCGTCTGCTGAATCACCATTTGGTGCGGCTTTCTCTGGTTTGTCGCTACCGGACTCCTCTTCCCATAGTACGGATGGCTTGAAGAGCCGTTCCAGGAAGATATTTGGAGGGACAGTATCACGTTTTCGCACCGATCGTGCGTGACGCCGGCCGCTTGGTTATTATCTCGGGCTATGTGATGGAATTCGAGTCCTTCAAACCGGTGACATTTTAGGACAGCATTACGATATGCTGCCATTTTCGGATCCTTGGCGTCAAAGTCTCCATTTATTTGGGATATTGCAGGGTTTGAATCGCGCACCTCTAGGCGTTGGATGCCCATGGAGACCGCCATCCGGAGACCATGTAACAGGCCTCGTGATTCGGCTGCATTGTTGGAGTCCGTGTACATTATTTGAAGTACATATCGATCAGATCTCCGGTGGGGACGCCGAGACGACGCTTGACCCCATCCGCCAACATTTTGGAGCCGTCGAAGTGCATAGTCAATTGGAGTATGCGCCGTACTCTTTAGGTAGTTAAACTTGATCCATTCGGCGACGAAGTCAGCCAAAACTTGTGACTTTATGGCTCGTCGAGGTTTGTAAGTTATGTCGAATGGCAAGAGCTCAATGGCCCATTTTGCAATCCTGCCCGTTGCATCGCGGTTATTTATAATGTCATTGAGTGGTACTTCAGAGGCCACTGTTATTGAACACTCTTGAAAGTAGTGCCTGAGCTTCCAAGACGCCATGAACACCGCATATGCTATCTTTTGATAGTGCGGGTAACGGGATTTTCGTGGAGCCTCGCTCCCATATTCATCACATACCACTGGCACGGGGTACCAACGGTGTGTCCGGTGCCCTGTGAAAACAGTCATGGCCGCCCTACCTGGCACGACCCCGTCCCGAGAGAGAGCACCAACTCTCCCCCGTCACTAGTAATGCGGGCTCCAAGCTAGTATCGGTCTAGGTACTCAACAATGCCCTTTCCCATATAAGGGTAGAGTGGTCGCGCATGTAGGGTTGGGACAGTCATCAACTCTTAAATCTAATCTGTTTTCGAAAACAACACACACTTGCCTTGGTACACCACCTCGTCATCAAGTGTTTACCTTTCTCATCATCTCCCTCGGGCATAAATGGCACCCGACGGGGTTTTCAAAAAGACTTTGAAAATATATTGTCTCCATCACCATGCAAAACCCCGTCCCTTTTTGCGTAGCACTACTTAGCATCCTATCTACTCCCACCGGCATAACCCTCATAAGAAGGTAGGGCCATGCACAATGCAAGTATCAACGATAAAATAACGGGGGCAACCAACCCACGTGGTTCACCACCTCACCATGATTCCGGTGCAACAATAATGAAGAGCTATAAATGACATGCATATAAAGGGGTTTCATAGTCATGGTCAAAGGGCTGCTTGCCTTGGTTGGCTTGATCTTCAAAGTCCTTAGGCCCTGCTCCTCCTTCTTCCTCAGCTACCTCGTCAAATACGGGATCTAACGTCGCAAGAAAACAATGGGAAAATAAGACAATAATGAAAACAGAAAAGTCAAAGTGCTCACAAAAATGTCAACTTATTTTTGTAAAATACTAGGAGGAAAGCTAGGAAGGGGACAACTTTTGGTTTTGGTTCTGGAGCAGCAAAATAGGAGTTATGGATTTTCAAAGGCTTATTTAAATGCTAAAAACCACATTTAAATATTTACAGAGAAGAAAAGGTTGCTGGATTTGAATGAAAGTTGCACCATTAAATAGGTTGCAATATTCTAGGAATTTAGAAATTGGAATCAATGCATTTGGATTAATATTCTGTCCTGTGGAATTTTTGGAAATAAAACAGAAAAGGAAAAAGAGAAACGGCGCTGTGCCACTGGGCCAGAGAGGCCACGGCAGCAGCAGGCCCAGGGGAAAAACCCAGCCCACGCGGCCGCCACGTCAAGGCGTAAAGGCTGAATCGCCTTCACCGACGGCGGATCGGTCTTGTGCCACAAGACGTTTTAAACTCGACGGTGGATCCCACCCGTCGTATGCGTGAGGCTGACGGGCCGGCCCCACGGCGGCCGTCGTCTACCTCCGGCCAGAGGCGACGGCGAGCTCGCCGGCGGCGATACAGGGCACGGGAAGGGATGCAGAGGCTATCGTTGGACTCAGGGGCGAGTCGCGGTTCTGGTGGTGGTGGAGACGGTCGCCGGTGCAGCCTGGTTCGCCGGCGACGAGGTCCGCGGCGGAGGTGCTTCGGGAGGTGGCGATTCCGGCCGCTTCCGGCAGCTACAGAGAGGGAAAAGGAGGGGAAAACGATCAGTGAGGCGAGGGGAGTCCAGATCGAGAGAGAAAAGGGGCGGAGGAGGCCTGTACCCGCAGATCGACGGCGACCCGAGGCGGCGGAGCTCGAGCTCGATCTCGAGCTCGGGCGGCTCTGGAGAGAAGTGGGTGGTTCTGGAGGTTGATTGGGTGTGTGGAGGAGCGACAGGGAGGAAGAGAGAGGCTCGAGGGCGCCTTATATAGGCTGGCCGCGGCTCACTGTAGGCGTGGCCTATGGGCGCCCGCGGGATCGGCTCAGGTGACCGTTGGAGGGGGAACGGAGCTGTCTACGGCGTTCGTGAGGATGGAGTAGGGCGCCAGGGAGAAGGAGAGAGAGCGGGGAGAGGCGCTGGCGCTCGCGCGTGTGAGGCCGGCCATTGGCCGAGCCGGGCGGCGTCGGGCACGCGCTGCAGGAGGGGAGAGAGAGGGAGAGACAATGGGGACTGCACGGCGGCGTGTCGCAGACGTCGAGACACATCGACTAGCGCGAGGGGGAGGCACGAGGCGGTCGGGAGGCGCGGTGTCAACGGTCGGCGCTCTGTCAGGCGCTCCAGAGCGCGACTTTGGCCGGCATCCGCGGTTTTTCCGCGTCGCGCGCGCGTCCACTTCTGTCTGGGAGCTACAGTGGGAGGGGGCAAAACCAGGAAAGGGCCTTGGATGCTCTGGGGTGCAGAGGGGAGAGAGAGAGGCCGTGAGAGAGAGAGGAAACTGCTGTCCAGAGAGGACAAACGTGATTCCCTCCTTCTTCCACATTGCTTCCTCGGGTAGAAAAGCATCTAAGTGACAGAGGGGAGTGAGGAGGGGTTGTGGTAAAAGATGAACTTAAGGAGATTAGTGAAAGTGGCAAAAATAGGCATTTTTGTAATCTGCCAGAAGGTGTTTGATGGAGTTTTGGAAAAGCTAATGACTTCCACTAGCCAAGATACTCCATGGGGTGAAATGTCACATATATTTAGGGCCTTCCACCCATTTTGAGCTTATTTGGACAAAGTTGCCAATGTAACTCTTTCAAACCCTAGAAATGGGCAGAAATGGATTGGTGTAGATCCAGTGGAGTAGATCATTTCTCCTTGATGTACCACTTGGTGTGGTAGCCTTATTTGGTCACATGATCAGGCTCACCAAAGTTGGGGTCTTGGAGAAGAAGTTGGTAGTACAAAGTTGTTCAAACTTGATTCTGGTCAGAGAAGGTTTTGAGGCACTTTGACCAAGATTTCCTCTTCTCCAACCTGTGCCATTTGGTCTAGATTCATCATTGGACCCATGAAGCATGTTCACCAAGTTTGAGCACATTTGGACATATTTGGCAATGTAAAGTTGATAAAACTTCAGAATGGACAGAAATGGTTTTGAGGGGTTTTGATGAGGTTATCTTGTTCTCCAAGTCATGAGACTTGGCAAGATCATCTAATATGTCATATGTGACATGATAGAATTTTCCTGGAATTTTTGGAGAATATTTCCTTTGTAAATATTTCAAAAGCTTGAAATATCCAGAAAGGGTTTTAGAGGGATTTGACCAATATTTTGAACATGACCATGTGTTGAAACTCTTATATATGGACAATATATGTCCTATGAGTTTCCCTAAATTTTGTCAAATATTTTTGAAACAGTAAAATAATTTTTTTCCTATTAAAGACCATTTCTGGCCTTAAGAAAAAGCCTTTAAATAAAATAGTAAAACAACTTTTAAAATTATATTTTTGTGGTTTCTAGGTATCCTATATATAATAGGAGTCAAATATATTTTTGGAAAGATTTTTACTGCCCTTAATCAAGTATTTGCAGTGCAAACCTCAATTCATGGTTTTTGGAAACTAAATTTAGAAAATACTTTTGGCCAAATTATTTTTGTAAGAAAATTCTATATTGCACTATACACATGGCATGGTCATTGGTCGGGAGCTTGGGGTAAGGAGATGAAATATAGAGGTAAAGTAGTTGACTTCAAGAAGCACTTGAAAAGAATCACAGAGAGAAAACCAACTCCAAATAAAAGCCAAATAATGCAAAAGTTTTTGTTGGTCCAAATTTTCATGCTTTATTAATGAAAATGAAATGTTACAAAATACAGGTGTGACAGACCTACCCCCTTACAAGAATCTAGCCCCGAGATTCCTAAACTAGGCTTTAAAGAGATACGGAAACTCAGATCTAAGGTAGTCTTCACGCTCCCAAGTTATACCTTGATGTGGTTGCTCCATTGGACCTTGAAGTACTTGATGGTGCGGCCGAGTGCGCCTGCTCAGCCTCATCCGAATGCAGATGGGCCTCTCACGATAAGTCAAATCAGGTGAAGGTCAATGGCTTGGTGATTGACGTCCTTGTAGAGATCAGGCTTGTCTGGAACTTGGAGACACTTCTGGAGTTGTGACACGTGGAACACGTTGTGCACATCAGAAAGTTCAGGTGGAAGTTCCAACTGGTAAGCCACTTCTCCTCATCGCTCAGTGATCTGGAAGGGGCCAATGTATCTCGGAGCGAGCTTTCCCTTGACATGAAAGCGCTGGGCTCCTTTGAGAGGGGTGACCCGGAGATAGACATGGTCTCCAACTCGGAAGTTTATGTCTCTACGACGTGAGTCCGCATAGCTCTTCTGTCTTGACTTGGCAGACTTCAGACGCTCTCTGACAAGCTGGACTTGCTCTTCTGCTTCACGAAGGATATCAGGCCCAAAGACAAGTCCTTCTCCGGTCTCCGACCAGTTGAGAGGTGTACGGCACTTCCGCCCGTATAACACTTCAAATGGTGCCATCTGAAGGCTGGCCTGATAACTGTTGTTGTAAGAGAACTCGGCGAAAGGGAGGCAATCTTCCCACTTAGCTCCATAAGCTAAGACACAGGCTCGGAGCATGTCTTCGAGTATTTGATTCACTCGCTCTGTCTGACCTCCGGTCTGTGGGTGGAAAGCAGTGCTGAAGGACAGCTTGGTCCCCATGGCCTCCTGGAATTTCTTCCAAAACCTTGAGGTGAACTGGGTTCACAATCTCCTTGGGAACACCATGAAGGCTCACGATTCGGTTGATGTAGAGAGTTGCCAGCTGGTTGCCGTCATGGGTAGTCTTAACAGGAATGAAATGGGCCACTTTGGTCAAATGATCGACTATGACCCAGATGGAGTCATGTCCCTTGTTTGACCTAGGTAGCCCAGTAATGAAATCCATTCCGACTTTATCCCATTTCCACTCGGGAACCTTAAGTGGTTGGAGTAATCCAGCAGGTCGCTGATGTTCAGCTTTGACCCTCTGGCATACGTCACATTTTGCAACATAGGTGGCAATCTCCCTTTTCATCCCATGCCACCAAAATCTTTCCTTCAGGTCTTGATACATCTTGGTGCCTCCAGGGTGGATGGAATATGGGCTGTCATGAGCTTCTTGCAAGATCAGGTTCTTGAGCTCAACCTTGTTGGGCACGCAGATGCGATTCCCAAACCACACAATTCCTTCCTCATCCTCTCGAGAATCCACGAGGCTTTGCCTCGCCTTGATCTTCCTCTTGATGCCTTCAATACTCTCATGCCCCTTCCGAGCTTCCTTAATATCATCCATCAAGGTAGGCTTAACTTCGAGGTTGGCCAAGAATCACAGTGCAACCAGTTCCAACCCAAGCTTTCAAGTTCCTTATACAAGGCGGGTAGCTTGTGTTTAAGCATAGCATTCAAGGAGCAAGCCTTCTGCTCAACGATCTGCTACCACATTAGCCTTTCCAGGTGGTATTGAACACCGAGGTCATAATCCTTTATCAACTCCAGCCATCTTCTACGCCTCATGTTCAATTCCTTTGAGTGAAAATATACTTCAGACTTTTGTGGTCCGTGTATATCTCACATCGCTTACCCAAGAGGTAATGTTGCCAAGTCTTGTGGCATGAACCACTGCTGCTAGCTAAAGGTCATGAGTAGCATTGTTCTCCTCGTGAGGTCGAGTTGCCTTGAAAGGTAGGCTACGACTCGCCTTCTTGCATCGAACACCTCCCATCCGATTCTTGACGATCACAATATATCACAAACTCCTTGTGTATATCCGGTGTGGCGTAATCTGGAGCGGTGGTTAGCCTCTTCTTTAGCTCTGGAAGCTTTCTTCGCGCCGGCGCCCATTCAAACTTCTTGTCCTTCTTCAAGAGCTGAGTCATGGGTCGGCAATGCTCGAGAACCCTTCTCTGAACTTGCGGTAATATCCCGCGAGTCCGAGGAAGCTTCGACTTCCTTCACATTGCTCGGGATTGCCATTCACCACGGCTTCAATCTTAGCAGGTCGATCGACAATCCCTCTTCGATTAAAACATGACCCGAATCCAACTTCACGCAGCCGAATTCACACTTGCTGAACTTGGCATATAGTTGGTGCTCTCGAAGCTTGTCTAGGACCATCCTCAAGTGTTGCTCGTGCTCTTCTTCCGACTTCGAGAAGACAAGGATGTCATCAATGAAGACAACGACAAACTTGTCCAAATATTCCATGAAGACCTTATTCATGAGATACATGAAGTAAGCTGGGGCATTGGTCAACCCAAAGGACATGACCGTGCATTCATACAGCCATATCTGTTCTGAATGCCGTCTTCGAATATCTTGGGGTCTGATCTTGATTAGTAGTACCCAGATCTGAGGTCGATCTTGGAGAACACCTTGGCCCCATTGAGTTGATCAAACAGATCTTCAATCTTAGGAAGTGGGTACTTGTTCTTGATTGTAACTTCATTGAGGGAGCGGTAGTCAATGCATAGGCGGATGGTACCGTCCTTCTTTGCCACAAACAGGACAGGTGATCCCCAAGGGGAGGCACTAGGGCGGATAAATCCCTTCCTCAACTGCTCTTCCAGCTGCTTCTTCAATTCTGCTAACTCCTCCGATCCCATTCTATAAGGCTTCTTATAGATGGGTCCTGCTCGGTATGAGCTCGATGATGAACTCAATGTCTCGGTCGGGAGGCATTCTGGTAGCTCATCGGGAAAAACATCGGGATACTCGCATACTACGGCACTTGTTCCAATCCAACTTCAGACAGTTGACTTGGTTGGCTTGAGCGGAGGAGGGTTGAGGCAAACTTAACCGACTCCTCGGCCATTGGTCATAGTGACAGATCCGGTTGGCGCAATCAATCAAGCCTTGGTGCTTGCTGAGCCAATCCATTCCCAAGATCACATCCAAGCCTTGTGATTTTAGGATGATAAGGTCTGCTAGGAAGTCTACCCCATTAATGGTAATCCCGACTCCTTTATATCCTATCTTGGCTCTCATCTCTGCTCCGGGGGTTTGTACCACCATAGGGTTATTCAGGGGTGTAGGGGTCATGCCACTTTTTAATGCAAAACTTTGAGTGACAAAAGAATGCGTGGCTCCAGAATCAAACAAAAGCGATTCTTGGTGCTGAATTGACAAGGAATTACCAAAGACGACGTCCGGGTCTTCCTGGGCTTCTTCCGTGGTGACATGATTCACACGACCCCTGCCATTGTTAGGCAAGTTGCGGGGAGCTTGGTTCCTTGGTGGCATTCCACGGCCTTGTCCTGGGTTCTGCGCATTGGGGCGCGGGGCGTCGGGCTTCTTGTTGGGGCAATTCTTGGAGTAATGCCCTGGCTGTCCACATCCGAAACAAGTAACTTGGTTGGGGACGACGCCCTTGCCAGCATTGTTATTGGGGTTGTTGTAAGCTGGCCTGGGGTTGGCATACTGCTGAGGTGGATAGTTGGTGCGGGTTGCAGGAGCTCTTGGTTCTTGATAGGTTGGCTTGACCGGGCTGGCTGCCACAGACGAGGGGTTCGTTTGGAGCTACCCTTGCCGATCATCTTGCGCTTACGAGTGTCATCCAAGGCACGTCGCTTGTCCTCAAGCATGAGTGCCTTGTTCACCGATCAGGGAAGGTTGGGCAGTCACACACAACAAGCGTAGTCATCAGAGAGTCAGGTTAAGGCCTTCCATGAAGCGCTCCCTTTGGCAACATCGGTCTTGACATCCTCGAGGGCATACCTTGAGAGAACACGAACTTCGCATGTACTCCTTGACAGTGCTACTACCTTGCTTCAGGGCTCGGAACTCACGCTTCTTGATGGCCATGATTCCAGAGGGAATGTGGGCCTTGCGGAATTCTGTCTTGAAGGTGTCCCAAGTGATGTCTTGCTCAACATGCATAGCCTTGAATCCATCCCACCAAGCTCTGGCAGTCCCCCCGAGACAGTGGGCAGCATACGCCACTTTATCATGGTCCTCAGTGCATCCGACTAGTGCCAGCAGATCCTCAATGGTGCGGACCTAGTCGTCTGCATCCAGGGGTTCAGCAGTCTTGGTGAAAGTGGGTGGTGCATGCTTCTTGAACTCCACCAGTGTGGAACGTCCATGGCCGTGCCCCGCCGGCTGGCGATTGACAGCTTGAGCAATCATCTGGAGGGCTGCAGTGTTGGCTTTGCGCTCCTCTCGGAAGGCTTGGAGAAGCTGAGCCATGTCCATGCTTGGAGGAGGTGGTGGTGGTGGAGTCTGTCCTCGGGCTTGGTCCTGGCTGGCTCCGGCCTCAGCAGAACCTCCGGCTTCTTGCGGCTGGGTAGAGGTACCAGTACGTGTTACAACAGGCATCCTGTTGGAGCGGTCAAGGTCTCATGATTGGGAATAAAAATGAGGGAAAGCAATATAGATGGGATGCCTAGTAAGGGGGTGGTGTGACACAAATCAAGTTAAACATGGCCAGAAGGGCCAAACTCATGCATTAAAACCAAATGGGGAAAGTAGTCGTTTACAAGTTCCTTGAAGGGAAAGTACGACTTCATCAAAGCAAGTTGAAAGCAAACACAACATAACATGGTTTCATAAGAACCATTACAAGGACTCGACTTAATAAAAGGGTACACGACCTATCCTACCATAGGCTACGAGCTGGCCTATCCTAGTCCTGAACGGAGTCTAAGTGGTGGAATGCTCGGTCGGGTATTCTGGCTCCTTTGGGTCTTCCTCCTCATCTTCATCTGTCTTGGTCTCTTCATCGCTTGAGGAAGTGGGGGAGTGAAGGAGCTGAACACGGCGCTGCTTTCTTTGGTGGCGTTGTGAAGAGGTTCTTGTACTCCTTTGCCGTCATACGGGTGGCTGAGGTGATCCCTTGGCAGGTGCGACCTGTGGGGGTCGTCCGCCTCGATAAGCTATTGCGGGCTGTCTAGGGGGTGCTCCATCCTTCTTGATCCTGTCTGCCTTCATCTGAACTATGCGGAGGAGCTCCTTGGTCTCGCGGAGTTCCTTCCGAAGCTCCGTCGACTCCGAGGCCAGTCTTGTGCGGGCTGTCGGCACACAAGCTGAAGTAGGTGCGAAGCGAGAGAAAGTCCCTCATCCAAGGGTGGTGCTGGTGCGCTGCTCTCGTCATCACCTTCCTTACGATAAGGCAGGTAGCAGTGGCTGGCTCTCTCGCCATCTCGGCAAGAGATCCCGGAGGCGAGTCGGCGCCTTGAGGGCAGCAGATCTCCACGGCGAGGAGCAAGTGTCGCCATCTGGGGTCCCTCAAAGAACCAGCTCGTCGGGGCGTCGTTCGCCCTCACGACTACCTCCACGTGATACTCCTTCTTGGTCTTTGTCGACCCAGTGCTCGTGGTAGGAGAAGGTGGGGACTCGAGTGAACTGGCACTTCCTGAGGCTATCCTCAAGAAGCACGGGAAACCCAGTGGTCAGGAAGTCCTCGGGTACGGCGGCCATCTACAAAAAGTGGAAAGGGAAGGGTCAATAAAGGAATGTGACCTATGTTTGGGATACTAACATAAAACATAGGTATATGGGTAACCTGGTGGATAGTCTCGCTCTAATAACGTCCATGCTAACTAAGGCTTCCTACAGTTAGGATGGCTCTGGTACCAGCTCTGTGGGGACCCCGACTCACAAGCCGTGATCACCGAATGCACGTGTCAAGTGATCCCAGAGATCAATGCTCACTGAACACACAGAAGCTGAATAACAAGAGTCTTACATCCATACATACCGTCTTACACAAATAGTGACCACCATGGTCAAGTCTTACATCGATAAAGCCTTAAGGGCTGAACATCAAATGAAACATAGCAGCGGAAATAAATCGTTGATAAGTAGAACCCATGCCATCCGCCTTAACCCTACGGGCATTACAGTTGGGAATCGTCCTAGTTCGCATGATCGTCTCCAAAGAACTCTTCTTGAACTCCGGTTCTTCCATGCCCAGTCAATTAAATAACCATGGCAAGCCAATGAGTACTTTGAATGTACTACTTAAGCAACCCATGTTTTGGTTCAAGGTACAACAATGCATGACATAGGTAAATTTTGCATAAAGCTAGTTTTGAGTGCAATGACATGTTCAACATCCTATAAAGCATGCATCAAGAGAATTCAAGTAACCATGAGATCTGGTCACAGATACCAACATAAATAGAGTGGGCACCAACCCATTTATCTTAAACAGAGTGGGCACCAACCCATCTCAATCGTGTCAAGTCCTTGACTTGACCCAAGTCATTTCCATCATCTCACTCACATGGTTGAAAAACCCTGGACATAGTTTAAGCAGCACCGCCCAACCGTCCTTGACCGTGGACACAGCTATTCGAATAGTTTTACACTCTGCAGAGGTTGCACACTTTACCCACTAGATCCGGGGAACTTCCGTGTCATCCACGACCCGCGGTACCTCAAGTACCTGGGGTAAGCACCCGATCACTACCTTTCCCTAGACGACACTAACATGGAGTCCACTCGATTGGCAGTAACCCCCGTGCCCAACATTTCAAATAACATTTTCGTGGAGCCTCGCTCCCATATTCATCACATACCACTGGCACGGGGTACCAACGGTGTGTCCGGTGCCCTATGAAAACAGTCATGGCCGCCCTACCTGGCACGACCCCGTCCCGAGAGAGAGCACCAACTCTCCCCCGTCACTAGTAATGCGGGCTCCAAGCTAGTATCGGTCTAGGTACTCAACAATGCCCTTTCCCATATAAGGGTAGAGTGGTCGTGCATGTAGGGTTGGGACAGTCATCAAATCTTAAATCTAATCCGTTTTCGAAAACAACACACACTTGCCTCGGTACACCACCTCGTCATCAAGTGGTTACCTTTCTCATCATCCCCTCGGGCATAAATGGCACCAGACGGGGTTTTCAAAAATACTTTGAAAATATATTGTCTCCATCACCATGCAAAACCCCGTCCCTTTTTGCGTAGCACTACTTAGCATCCTATCTACTCCCACCGGCATAACCCTCATAAGAAGGTAGGGCCATGCACAATGCAAATATCAACGATAAAATAACGGGGGCAACCAACCCACGTGGTTCACCACCTCACCATGATTCCGGTGCAACAATAATGAAGAGCTATAAATGACATGCATATAAAGTGGTTTCATAGTCATGGTCAAAGGGCTGCTTGCCTTGGTTGGCTTGATCTTCAAAGTCCTCAGGCCCTGTTCCTCCTTCTTCCTCAGCTACCTCGTCAAATACGGGATCTAACGTCGCAAGAAAACAACGGGAAAATAAGACAATAATGAAAACAGAAAAGTCAAAGTGCTCACAAAAATGTCAATTTATTTTTGTAAAATACTAGGAGGAAAGCTAGGAAGGGGACAACTTTTGGTTTTGGTTCTGGAGCAGCAAAATAGGAGTTATGGATTTTCAAAGGCTTATTTAAATGCTAAAAACCACATTTAAATATTTACAGAGAAGAAAAGGTTGCTGGATTTGAATGAAAGTTGCACTATTAAATAGGTTGCAATATTCTAGGAATTTAGAAATTGGAATCAATGCATTTGGATTAATATTCTGTCTGTGGAATTTTGGAAATAAAGCGAGAAAAGGAAAAAGAAAGCGGTATTGTGCCCTTTGGGCCGAGAGGCCACGGCAGCAGCAGGCCTGTGGGAAAAACCCAGCCCACGCGGCCGCCACGTCAAAGGCGTAAAAGGCTGAATCGCCTTCAACCGACGGCGGATCGATCTTGTGTGCACAAGACGCTTTAAACTTGACGGTGGATCCCACCCGTCGTATGCGTGAGGTCGACGGGCGGCCCCACGGCGGCCGTCGTCTACCTCCCGCCGAGGCGACGCGAGCTTCGCGGGCGGCGATCTGTGGCACGGAAGGATCAGAGGCTACCGTTGGACTCGGGGCGAGTCGCGGTTACGGTGGTGGTGGAGGCGGTCGCGCGGTGCAGCTGGTTCGCCGGGCGACGAGGTCCGGCAGAGGTGCCGGGAGGTGGCGATTCCGGCCGCTTCCGGCAGCTACAGAGAGGGAAAAGGAGGGGAAAACGATCAGTGAGGCGAGGGGAGTCCAGATCGAGAGAGAAAAGGGGTGGAGGAGGCCTGTACCCGCAGATCGACGGCGACCCGAGGCGGTGGAGCTCGAACTCGATCTCGAGCTCGGGCGGCTCTGGAGAGAAGTGGGTGGTTCTGGAGGTTGATTGGGTGTGTGGAGGAGCGACAGGGAGGAAGAGAGAGGCTCGGAAGCGCCTTATATAGGCTGGCCGCGGCTCACAGTAGGCGTGGCCTATGGGCGCCCGCGGGATCGGCTCAGGTGACCGTTGGAGGGGGAACGGGGCTGTCTACGGCGTTCGTGAGAATGGAGTAGGGCGCCAGGGAGAAGGAGAGAGAGCGGGGAGAGGCGCTGGCGCTCGCGCGTGTGAGGCCGGCCATTGGCCGAGCCGGGCGGCGTCGGGCACGCGCTGCAGGAGGGGAGAGAGAGGAGAGACAATGGGGACTGCACGGGCGGCGTGTCGCAGACGCCGAGACACATCGACTAAGCGAGGGGAGGCCGAGGCGGTCGGGAGGCGCGGTGTCAGCGGTCGGCGCTCTGTCAGCGCTCAGAGCGACTTTGGCGGCACCAGCGGTTTTCAGCGTCGCTGGCCCACTTCTGTCTGGGAGCTACAGTGGGAGGGGGCAAAACCAGGAAAGGGCCTTGGATGCTCTGGGGTGCAGAGGGGAGAGAGAGAGGCCGTGAGAGAGAGAGGAAACTGCTGTCCAGAGAGGACAAACGTGATTCCCTCCTTCTTCCACATTGCTTCCTCGGGTAGAAAAGCATCTAAGTGACAGAGGGGAGTGAGGAGGGGTTGTGGTAAAAGATGAACTTAAGGAGATTAGTGAAAGTGGCAAAAATAGGCATTTTTGTAATCTGCCAGAAGGTGTTTGATGGAGTTTTGGAAAAGCTAATGACTTCCACTAGCCAAGATACTCCATGGGGTGAAATGTCACATATATTTAGGGCCTTCCACCCATTTTGAGCTTATTTGGACAAAGTTGCCAATGTAACTCTTTCAAACCCTAGAAATGGGCAGAAATGGATTGGTGTAGATCCAGTGGAGTAGATCATTTCTCCTTGATGTACCACTTGGTGTGGTAGCCTTATTTGGTCACATGATCAGGCTCACCAAAGTTGGGGTCTTGGAGAAGAAGTTGGTAGTACAAAGTTGTTCAAACTTGATTCTGGTCAGAGAAGGTTTTGAGGCACTTTGACCAAGATTTCCTCTTCTCCAACCTGTGCCATTTGGTCTAGATGCATAATTGGACCCATGAAGCATTTTCACCAAGTTTGAGCTCATTTGGACATATTTGGCAATGTAAATTTGATCAAACTTCAGAATGGACAGAAATGGTTTTGAGGGGTTTTGATGAGGTTATCTTGTTCTCCAAGTCATGAGACTTGGCAAGATCATCTAATATGTCATATGTGACATGATAGAATTTTCCTGGAATTTTGGGAGAGCATTTCCTTTGTAAATATTTCAAAAGCTTGAAATATCCAGAAAGGGTTTTAGAGGGATTTGACCAATATTTTGAACATGACCATGTGTTGAAACTCTTATATATGGACAATATATGTCCTATGAGTTTCCCTAAATTTTGTCAAATATTTTTGAAACAGTAAAATAATTTTTTTCCTATTAAAGACCATTTCTGGCCTTAAGAAAAAGCCTTTAAATAAAATAGTAAAACAACTTTTAAAATTATATTTTTGTGGTTTCTGGGTATCCTATATATAATAGGAGTCAAATATATTTTTGGAAAGATTTTTACTGCCCTTAATCAAGTACTTGCAGTGCAAACCTCAATTCAGGGGTTTTTGGGAAACTAAATTTAGAAAATACTTTTTGGCCAAATTATTTTTGTAAGAAAATTCTATATTGCACTATACACATGGCATGGTCATTGGTCAGGAGCTTGGGGTAAGGAGATGAAATATAGAGGGTAAAGTAGTTGACTTCAAGAAGCACTTGAAAAGAATCACAGAGAGAAAACCAACTCCAAATAAAAGCCAAATAATGCAAAAAGTTTTTGTTGGTCCAAATTTTCATGCTTTATTAATGAAAATGAAATGTTACAAAATACAGGGTGTGACAGCTTACAACTTGATGTGTTGCAGCGATGTATAACAACATTGGTTCGCCCTGAGTGGGCGCAGCCAGGACCGGATTTGTTGCCAATACGGCCTTTATTTCTTCGAGTCCAGCAGTGGCGGCGTCCGTCCACTCGAAGTGTTCGGTGCGCCTTAGGAGGCGATAAAGGGGCAACGCCTTCTCTCCTAAACGGGTGATAAAACGGCTGAGAGCTGCCACGCATCCTGTTAACTTTTGTGTTTGCTTGAGGTCTTTTGGAATATCCAACTGTGACAGAGCCCGGATTTTGGCGGATTTGCTTCAATTCCTCTACGGGATCGATGAAGCCCATCGACTTTCCGCTGGTACACAAAACACATTTTTCTGGATTCACTTGATGTCATATGCTCTAAGGTTCTCGAATGTGAGCCTCAAATCGTCTACTAAAGTTTCGGCGTGTTTTGTTTTGACGACCACGTCGTCTCGTATCTCTCATTGTTTTGCCTATCGGGTAGCCATACATGTTTGAATCATGCGCTGATATGTTGCTCCGGCGTTTTTAAGTCCGAAGGGCATCGTGTTGAAGCAGAATGGTCCGTATGGAGTAATGAATGCCGTTGCGGCTTGATCTGCTTCCGCCATCTTGATTTGATGATAGCGAGTATCGTCCGGGAAGCCTGCGAGTCGTGTCCTGCCGTGGTGTCGATAATTTGATCGGTGCGGGGGAGGGGGGAAGGACCCTTTGGGCAAGCCTTATTGAGGTCTTTGAAGTCGACACAGAGGCGCCAAGATTTATCCTTCTTTGGTACCATTACCAAGCACTACTAGGGAAAAGCCTATACACAGAATCTTATCTACAGCGCGCTTCAAAATACCACGCTACTGGTACTTAGCAGGCGTGTCATCCGCCAAACGCTCTTGACTTAGAAGTAGCGAGAGCGCGCTTGAGGCATCTGGCGCTACTACTATAGTTGCCATGACCTTGGCCCCCGCTAGCTATAGCGATGGCGCGTTGAGAGTAAACACTCTGCTACTTGCGTTAGATGTAGCGCTTTTTGCCAAACGCGCTACAACTATACCTACCTTATCCCCACGGAGGACAGCGCCTCTCACTCACACTCTCACTCTACCGCGACAACCGTCGTCGTCCGTCGCCGCCGCTTGCTGTTAAATCCGCCGAGGTACTCCCTCCTTCCGTCCCTCCTCCATCCTCCTCGCACATCCTCCCCTCCGCTGCTGCCGCCCTCCCTCCTCCGCCGCCCTCCTCCATCCGCTGCTGACCGCCCTCCTCCCTCCTCGGCGGCCCGCCTCCCACCGCCCCGACCTCGCCGCCCCTAGCTACCTCACCGTCGGCCCCCACCCCCTGCCACTAGTTAGTACTAGATTTAGTAGTAGATGTTAATTTAGGGTTAGCTAGTACTAGATGTTAATTTAGTAGTAGTAGATGTTAATTTAGCTTAGTTAGTACTAGATTTTTAGTAGTAGTAGTGGTAGTTGAACTACTTTAGTTGTAGTTGAACTAGTTTAGTAAGTAAATTAATAAACTAGTTGAACTAGTTGAATTATGAGAACTAATCTATTTTTAGTAAGATAATTAATATAACTAGTTGAACTACTTTATTTTTAGAAAGAACTAGTTTTTTCTATTTATAGTAAGTTTATATTTAGTAAGAACTAGTTGAATTAATAAAACTAGTTGAACATGTTTTGTTGCTAGTGATAAGTTATATGGTTTGGTGACCTCCGTCGTCCCCATCACCGACCCCTCCGACAACCCCGCCATCATCCCACCGGCGTACCCCTCCGACATCGAGGTGAGACCAGCCAAATATCCTTGTATATTTTGTGTTGTTGCTCAAATAGGATATGTGGTTGCCCAAGTGGCCGTTCATGTTCGGTTTACATCTCCGAGTGGCCTATGTTTTGTCGAGTGTTGATTAATTTCCGTTCGGCAAATTTCAGCGCTCGATATGTCCTTTTTAGCAAAGGTCATGCGGATTTTGTTGTGAATTCGACATGACTTGTGCTAGAATATGTACAAGTTTAATCTTGGAATTATGATTGTAGGAAATGTCGTACTCGGACGACGACAGTCTCCGGGAGTGTAGCTGGTGCCACGACGATCAAGGTATGTGCGACAGGTTCGTTAATTTGGACGACGATCGCCGCTTCAAAGATTAAGCTCGAGGAGACCTGCAATGTTCATACGGTACACAACGCAGCGACAATAGTTTTTTCTCCATTAAGCATGACTTCAACTATTTCAACGTCTAATTTTCATATTTTACAATTCGACTAGCTTATCCCATGCCATGCAAGGCGCTATGTCTTGGAGAGGATGGGTTTTGAAGACCATGAAAATTTTGAAACAAAGAAAATACACCTAAGGACCCATCATGATATGGATTTTGAAGTAAATCTGTATAATGCTCAGAGCGTAACCCATTTTGGTTGCCAAAATTGGGAAGCACTTTGCAAAATGTATGGTTTTGATGAGGGTATGATTATCACCATGGATCTTGGTGATCTGACGTGAGGAAGACAATATGGACATTTGGGTCCTTGTTGATCTGTTGCCGATTATACCGCTATGTGAGTTTATCAAACATAGTTATTAACTAATTTATATTCTTTATTTCAAAATAGTTGATAGCTTATTTCCATTGACAGCTTATTTTGATTCTTCAAAGACTGTGCGGAAGATGGTAGATAAAACCCACTACAATCAAGGCACCCAATTAACATATAAGGAGAAAAATCATCGATCGCATTTTGTACTCTTCTTGAGAATTACAATGCCTATTATCGAACTCCTCCAAATTATGGTGAATCGTGCCACTAGTGCATGTGTTGAACAACGATAACTTCTCTGGAGATACCCGGTAAGATTTTTTACTATTACGACATTCGTGCATTTTTGCATACTTCTAAAACTAGTACATCATTGCTAACTACAAAGTTATTATTATGTTTTTCAATGAAACTCCCGATGGATTGTGTGCCTCATCGATGTGTCTGCATGGTCGCTCTCGATTCGAACATCTTGCCAGTAAATCTAGGGAGCTCACCTGTGCATATCGGATTTCTAAAACCGTGAACACATGATCATCGAGAGAATGGAAGAAATGTATGGACATTCGCAAGTAGGTTCTTGGAAGTAACATTCAGCTTAAAGGCAAGAATGGGAGACATGCTAATCTCCATTCTCCATAATGGAGAGTCGGGGCTATCTTGTTTTTGTTATTTTACCTTAGAAAATGTAGTAGGTCTTAATCGAATGTAATAGGTCCTATGAGGTACAATATGTTTATTATGTGGTAATGTGTTAGAGTTGATAATGATGATCTTGAGGAGGTGTTATGTGATGTCAATGATGAAAACGATGATATTGAGGAGGTGTTATATGACAATGATGTATTATGATGCTAAGTTGTTAATGATATGATGATGATGATGATATTATTATATCATTGGGTGAAAGAACCGCGGATTAGTTTCAAGTGGATGGACATCCACTTGAAACTAGTCCACGGTTCTTTCACCCCATGATGTAATAACTCATTATGATGTAAAAACAATCTCTAAATTCCTGTTGTATGAAAACTTGTGTAAAGGTGTATGAATACAACATGAAATAGAAAAGAAATATAATACTAAATAGTAGTAGTAGCACGGGTTAGGAGAAGCGCTACTACTAATTAACAGTAGCGATGTTATAAAGAACCGCTGCTAGTAAGTCAATTTAGCAGTAGTGTCTGTCAAGCCGCGCTATTGCTAAGCATTAGTTGTAGCGCCTTATCAGTAGCGCTTGTGCCCGCGCTACTGATAGGCCCAAAACCCGCGCTGCTGCTAGGCTTTTCCCTAGTAGTGAAGTTTGCTAGCCAGTCCAGATGTTTGATATCTCTAATGAATCCGGCTTCCAATAACTTGGCTAGCTCTTCTCCCATTGCCTGTCTTTTGGGCTCGGAAAATCGTCGAAGAGCCTGTTTGACTAGCTTGAATCCTTTTAGGATGTTTAGGCTGTGTTTCGCCAACTTTGTGAGGATTAGGGCATGTCCGAAGGGTGCGGCGAAGATGTCCCAATTTTCCCGAAGGAATTCGCAAGGCTGGCGTCAACTTCGGTTCAACTGTGCCCGATGGAGGCCGTCTTTGTTGGGTCCGTTGGGTGGACCTGAAATTTAATTATCTCATCTGCTAGTTTGAAGGAGGTGGACTTGGATCTTTTATCAAGTATCACATCGTCCCTGTTTATCGTAGAGCGCAGCGCGGTGAGTTCCTCTGCTGCTAAGGCTTCGGATAGTGCTTCGAGGGCTAGTGTGGCTGTCTTGTTTTCGGCGCGGAGTGTTGTGTCCGGATCACTGACGAGAGTGATTATTCCGCTGGGCCTAGGCATTTTGAGCTTCATGTACCCGTAATGAGGTATTGCTTGAAAAATTGTGAATGCCTCTCGTCCTAATATGGCGTGATAGCCGCTGCTGAACGGGGCCACCTGGAACGTGACTTCTTCGGATCTATAATTATCCGGAGATCCGAACACCACATCGAGTGTGATTTTTCCGGTGCAGCGCACTTCCCGGCTAGGGATTATTCCTCTGAAGGTTGTGCTGCTTCGCTCAATACGGCTCCAATCGATTTCCATTTTCCGCAGGTTTCCTCATAAATGAGGTTTAGTCCGCCGCCGTCCATGAGGACTTTTGTCGGTCGAAGCCGTCCACTATGGGACTAAGTACCGGTCTTGGTGGGGCTCGTAGTTCGAGATGTGGGCTCATCGCTGGCGCTGAAGGTGATAGCTGTGTCGCTCCATGGATTTTTGTTGCTACTTGGTAGACTTGGCGAGTTCGCGGATTGTTCGTTTCGCATATTATTTGATGCGAAAGTCTCAAGACTATTGATACCGTCTTTGGTATTGTTGGAGTGGTTTTCGAGCTAGAAGCTCTTCGCCACTTTTGGCCACTGCCGTAGTATCCAACATGCTCGAAGGCTATGTGTTGGGACAGCTCCTCGTATTATGAATTTTACAGGTCCATTGAGCCATCCCACCAAGGTTCTGTTTCCCTTCTTTGGGTTTTTGCTTTTTGGTTTTTGCATCGGGGCCTGATTATGAGGCGCCCTTTTACCATGGACTGGGTTTGGGGCGGATTATCCCAAAATTGATTTTCAGTTTTCGGAAACTTTCCATCGCCACAAGATTTTCAGACTATGGACGCCAGATCGGTAAAACGCGTAATCTTGCGACGATCAATGGCGTTCAGATTCCCTTGTCCGTGCGATTATTGCGAAGATTGAGATTGCGTTTTCCTCTCGGCAGTCCTTTATCCTGTTCATAACCGGGAGGAATCGCCCAAGAATGATGCCTGTTTACAAGGCTCTTGCGAATTAGAGATAGGTCGCATATATCAGGCGGGTGGGTGGAATAAAATCCGGATCCCTGCCCATCTTTGGGCTCAAAGGCCGAGGGACTTCCGAATTTGGAAGCTTGATTCGCTGGAAACAGCCCAGCAAGTCCGGAGCGACGCATGATTTAAGGTTCAATGCTCAATCAGAGTCCGTCCCTCCGCGGGAATCCGGCATGGAGGGTTCGGGAATCCGGACACAGATTGTTTTCAACAATGGCAAAGAATTGCCGAGTTGTTCCTCTACCACTTCGACGTGGTGGGTAGCCTGGGGAGAGTTAATCTCTCTCGGATCGGTTTTAAGCCCGATCTGATTGTAGTCCATTGCGACTCCCAGGGCGGCGATGCGATCCAAGAGCTCGTTAACAGACGAGAGCTCGATTGGATCTAACTGTTCAGCAGCTTTAGGGCTGACGCGAAGATTGCTTCCGACGACTTGAGAAGTCATTGCCGAAGCGACGGCCGGACTGGCGGTCATAAGGAAGCCACCAAGCCGGATTGTTTGACCGGCGGCCAAGGCCCCTCCGGTGAAAACACCGTTTTTGAAGACGGGTAAAGGCATCCGCTCTATCGGCGACGACACAGAGGAACTCTCAATGAAAGCACCAATGTCGGTGTCAAAACCGGCGGATCTCGGGTAGGGGGTCCCGAACTGTGCGTCTAGGCAGATGGTAACAAGAGACGAGGGACACAATGTTTTTACCCAGGTTCGGACCCTCTCGATGGAGGTAATACCCTACGTCCTGCTTGATTAATATTGATGATATGGGTAGTACAAGAGTAGATCTACCACGAGATCAAGGAGGCTAAACCCTGGAAGCTAACCTATGGTATGATTGTTGAGATGTAATGTTGTCCTACGGACTAAGGCCCTCCGGTTTATATAGACACCGGAGAGGCTAGGGTTACATAGAGTCGGTTACAATGGTAGGAGATCTACATATCCGTATCGCCAAGCTTGCCTTCCACGCCAAGGAAAGTACCTTCCGGACACGAGCCAGAGTCTTCAATCTTCTATCTTCGTAGTCTGGGAGTCCGGCGGATATTGATAGTCCGGCTATCCGGACACCCCCTAGTCCAGGACTCCCTCAATGAGGATTTAGAACAAATGCACCTTACATTGTGGAATTTTATCAAAAAACAAATACACCTTATACAAAGGAACGGAGGGAGTAGAAAGTTAGCGCTAGCTAGCTACAAATAGAAGAGGATCGTGAAGGTGTAAAAGACGAACAAAGATCATAATTCATTATAAAAAGGTGGATACGTATACTTGAAGAAGATATCATAATGTACAACATTGATTATAATTTGGGCTAATGTGTGGCTTTTGCAACTCAGGTCTAAATACTTGTAATAATGTAGGGGGCGGGGCACTATACTTTGTGTGATAAACACGGTGTACGTATGGAACATGGTTTAGATTATGAATATATAGTTAGTACATCAAATGTACTATTATTTGGAATCAATATCAAGTGTATTCAAAAAATAGAATTCGAGTTCATGTAGTACACATAGTTCATATCTATCTCTATAGTAATCATGTGGTGTGTTATTAAGGTAATACGCGAATGATGGTTGAAGTTGGCAACAATCATGATTGTAGATTCATATTCAAATAGAAAAACGAATTCAAATTTAGTTCGAATTGCAACGGTAGTATAGACATTTGGAATGCACTAAAATGTTGGTATGAGAAGGTTACATGCATTATACAACAAAGTGAAAAAAATTAAACAGACATAACATGGATTCAGACTCCCTCCTTCCATCTATATAGGGCGTAATGAGATTTTTAAGACCGCCTTTGACTATTGACAAGATTAATAGTAAATGACATGCATAATGTGAAAATTATATCATTGAAAGAACCTTTTACAGACAAAGTTAAGAGTGTGCTTTGTGTAAGTTGCATGTCATATATCATTGCTCTAATATTTGGTCAAAGTTAGCATCAAAAAACGCATTAGGCCCTATATAGATGGAAGGAGGGAGTAGCTTTGAATAGCATTTGTATAGTAAAACGGGGCAAGACTCTCTCTTTGTGTGGTGTGAATAGTTTTATTTTTTTCGTTTTCTTTTTTGTTGAGGGAAGTGCGAATTCAAACAAGAGCAGTTAGTAGGAGATATCACCCCGGTTGTACATGCACAAGAACCAGCCCTACCACACATAACCCAAACTCCCACAGATTGTACCCCTACTGCGATGGACAGAGAACCAGCTTCACCCAATCTAACCCCAACCCCAGCCGATAGTAACCTAGTTCCTGTTGACACAGCACCATCTCCACCACAGAGCTCCCAAACAAGAGCAGTTAGTAAGGTAGCTCCGGTGCCCAAAGGGCAATATTATCACGGCGAACCCAGCTCCACGAGTTAATACGCCTATTCCCGTGGAGGAAGCACAACCACCGGTCGTAGTTTAGCATCTATCGCATTTGATGTTGTTAAATCGATATGCGTATCTTCCCATCTTGGAAATATTATCTTGAAGATGAAGGAAAATAGCGATTGCGGTGTTTGTCCGGGAGTTATGTGTAAGTAATCTTATTCATGGCAATTACTTTGCTTCGTCCCATACATCCTACCTCCATGATGGTTATAATACAGCAAATTTTCCCATTTTTCTCTATAGAGAAGGACAGATTTGGAAACTCGGGATGAGGTAACCTATGCTAATACCTCTGCTATCTTCAAGAATGCTTGGTGGCAGTATCGGAATTACCTAAAGAAAACGTACGTCACCGGCAAAGGAACTCATCAAATTCCTTTATGTTCTCCTGAGACACATTTACTGGACGATGACTGGGAACGCCTTGTTCTGTACTGGTCCCGAACCAAGAATGTGGTAAGGTCTATGAGCTCATTTTCTATTTTTAAGTATTATATTCTTGCGTCTTACTATACTCTGTTCATGTAGAACAAGTGCCTAAACCTGAAGAACAACTGTTCTAATTTAAGATTCCATTGCTATCATAGTTCAAAAAAGCGCTAGGCGTTAATTGTGCATTTTGCCACCGCCTTGCATTTTACTGACCAAAGCGCATGCTTATGCGCATTTATGCACAAATTAAGCGTAGTTATGCGCAATGCGTTTTGCCAACGCCTAGAGCCTAGGCTCGCTTAAGCGCTCGCTTAGGCGGGCCTTTTTTAACTATGATTGCTTTGCTCTTGTATCATTGTATTTACTCATACAAACTTATTTTTAAATTGAAGGATCCAATCGAAACTCCAATGGCACGGCAGGTATCTTCACGCATGTTTCTTTAACAGGTTTGCTCTTATCAATAGCTCTTTTGATTTCAATTTCAATTGTGTATATAGTTGACTTTCATATCATGCACATTACTAGCATCACAACAGAGCCAATAGTGTTGTTGTACATGTAGACCCGTGGTACCCATCTGAAATCTTGTTGTGCCGTGTCTCTATTTTGATTTGGCAAGACAATGCAGTGACCATAGGACATAGATATATGTTTGTTTGATGCTTTTATTATGTACTAGTACTTGGCAATAGAAGACTTGGTAGTTTAATCCCGTCCACCTTACTAATGAACTGGTTCACCGAAATGAGTTTCATATACTAGTACATGCTAAACTTGTTATGTGTCTGCTTGTTTCTCCTTTTAGAATGCTGACAAAATATTGGGGAAGAGTGCCTTATTAAGCAATGTTAAAGGAAGTAATGTAGATAAGGTTCAGGATAGTGACACATCCTTGTTGGTCTCCAACAAAGCTAATAAAACAGCTAAGGAAGACTATCTTGAAGACAGCAAGACAACCCCAAAGTCCTGTCTTGGTTTAGTGTTCGAGTTACTGGCCACTACCTCTTGCACAAGCTATTCAAACCTTTATGTCGAATCAGTTCGGTTTCTTGAGTCTCAACTACAAGTGAAAGACATCGATCATTTGTCTTTGCGACAAGAAGGAAGGATGCGGAAGTCCCTAGAGCATTCGGATGCATACTTTACGGTGCAATGACCGGCGTTGGAGGATTTTAGCGCCAAAGCAGACAAAGCTAATCAGCTTGCTAAGCTTATTGCCGAGCATGGTGGATACCCAGGATAACGTTTCTTGAGCTCTTCTGAAGTTGTTTTAGTTATGCTCTTGATTTGCTGCCGCGTTTATTTGCACTGGTGGCCAATTTTGACGGCCAAGTGTATGTAATATGCTGCTTTGTTCCCTATATTTACACTGGTGGCGAACTTTGATGCCCAGTGGATGTATATGTGTAATAGCGGTAATAGGCTAGCCTTAATTGCTTCAGTATTTATTTCCTTATTGTCTTGTTTAGTTGTTTGCTTGTAGTCACTGCAGTTCTTTTCCTGTGTTTTTCTAGTGGCCACAATAGCCTATTTTTGGTAACTAGGCCAAAATAATCATGGCAACACACGGACTGTTGTAACCATGGGCCTCCTGCAGGCCGTATGATCCATGGGCCTTCGTTCGGCCGTAGGAGCATTGGCCTTCTATACGGGCCATAGGATCCATCGGCCTTCTATACGGGCCTTAGGGATCAATGGGCCTTCTATGGGCCGTAGGGTCCATGGGCCTTCTACGGGCCATACTATCCATGGGCCTCATACGGGCCGTAGGATCCATGGGCCTTCTATGGGGCGTATCATCATTTCGCCAATCATGGGCCGTACTATTCGCGGCACCATAATGGGCGTTAATAGGCGTGTTGATAACTCTATGAAAACAGCCCAACGGGTTTTTGACATGAAAGCGTCCCAACGTATTAACGGTCATAAGCGAATTCGATTGTAACGATGGGCTGAATTTGGCCCACAAGCGAGAAAAATAGCGATAATGGGCGTAAGTAACCGAATCTTGCAAATGAGCCTAAGAATCAATGGGCCCCGAGAAGTAGAAAGATAACTTAATGGAAACGCCCAATGGAATAATGGGTCGTTAATGGGTATAAAGTGATACCTTTGTTCATTACGGGCCAGTTTCACCACGGGCCTTTAATGGGCCAAGAGATACAAAGGTCCTCATATGGGCCGAAAGAAGTCATGGGCCACACACGGGCCGGAAGTTAAAACGGGCTGAATCATGGCGGACGGCCCAGATGGCGCTACTGGGCCTAATTCGGATAGGGCGTAACGGGCCCTGGGTTAGCGGGCTGTAAATGGGCTATATGCAAACAGGCCGTTAACAGGCTTTCCGTGGGCCGGCCCGCCACCTTTTGACCAAGTCAAACGGGTCGGCCTTTTCACAGGAATGGGCCTTTGTTGGGCTGTGCCACATGTCGCCTTATCATAGGCGCCTTCGGTCCAATGAGCGGATGACATCTTTCCCAACGGTGAGCCGACACGTGTTTCCTCCAGCCAATGATGATTTTACACGTGGAAAATCCGCATTAGTCGGGGCTGTTAACGGGTTATCGGATCCAAAACCCGACCCGATAGTCTAACGGCGTTCCGTTACGGTGGATACCACGTGTCGGTCACCCTTGACGAAAGCAGTTCTGTGACGCGCGATTTATCGTCATGGAAGTGGACACTTCCGTGATGATAATTTTGGTAATGTCATGGAACACTTCTACGACAGCACAGGTATGACTATCTTGATTCTGTCATAAATTTTTCATGGATGTACATGCATGACAAAAAACGCGACCTACTGTGACAAACATGTGTCATCATGGAAGTGTATTTTTTTGTAGTGCTCTCTCTCTCTCTGCTCACCGCTGGTCACAGATCCAACTGGATCCTCTCCGCCGGGGAAGGTAAGAAGGTGCAACGTTCACGCAGATGCGTCCTCGTGACGGCTCTTACACCTTCTTGGCGCGTCGATCAGCTTTGCCTTGTCGTTCTCTCCCAAGCACCACTGGCAAGGGAGGGCCTCCGACCCCTTCTTCCTCGCTGTCGTAGTGTGGGCAGATCCGGCCTCCCGCCGCCCACCTAGCGACATCCTGGCGACCATCAGATATAACTTCCTTCGAAACCAGCCTTGCTCTACTTCCCGAGCTCCTGATGTCGCTGCATTTGTATCTTTTACAATTTCTCAGCCCCCCTCGTAGATAGGATCGATCGGCTATTCGAAAACCACCTAGTTCTTTTACGCTTAAGAGATAAAACTAGTTCATGCACTTGAATCTAGTACTACTTGGTTCAAACAAGGAAGAAAGGGGGTGGGGGTGGGGAGGATTTGTTACTGAATCTAGGACTTAGTCGAAAGAGGAAATAATGAGGGCGAAAAGTAGCAGAGACTGGCTATCCAACTGGTCTCTAGGTCTAATGGGGAAATAAAGGGAAACACAGTACAAACTCAATATAAACCCGATCTATTGGTTGAAAAGGGAAAGAAAGTGGTGGCGGGGACAAGTCAACGAGTAAGTCCAGCACTAGATTTGCTAGCCTCACACGGTATAAGGTGGCTATATCGAACAAAAATGGGACCAACCGGATATCATGTTACGATGTTTGTTGCCCGAGCCACTCTTATGTAATTCCTTTGGTAATATGTAGCGATCGCCTTTGTTAAAAGTAAGGACACGTTAAACCAATGTTGTTTTCAATGTAATGCCTCCAATAATATGAATCAATGGCACTTTTTTACATGTCCTGCTAAATTTCCCATTAAGATAAGTTGGTTCTTTTTGTTAGAAATGCAACTGTCTTGGTCCGCCTACTCTCCCGTGCCCAATGTAATGTCGTATTTAATGGTTGTCATAGTTAATCCTAATGGCCACACTAATATCTAGCAATGTCGCTGCTTTAGAAATTGCTACTGTCCTTGTAGGATTGCCATTCAGATAAGGAACATGCTTCTTTTCATTTGATGCATGTTTCATCACTTGTTAGTCACCCTCCTTTCCATCTTTTTTGTGCAAACGGAGATATATATTTCACGCTCGATCTTAGTTGAACTGCACAAATGATATCCAAATTATAGTTGAGCATTCTAGGAGCTTCACTACCAACCTCGATGTTGTTCAATTTTATTGCAACTAATTAAGAAGAAGCTCTGTGGGTTTCATTTTCTGATGGAAATGGAACCAGGGCTGGAGCCCTTTTCTTAAAAAAAATTGAAGAAGAAGTTGCTAGCTCACGGGACATTGCTTCATTTTAGGTGAACTGCACAAAAAGGTCCCATGAATTGAATCATCCATGTTGGTGACTGAAAGAGCCAGCTTGACATCGATCTAAGCACCCGGCCTCCATCCTTGTGACGCACGGTACACCTCGTTTGCCACCTGCTCGACCCTAGTGTCACCGATAAAATGAAGTAATAATACAGTTAAAATAGAGCGAGTGTCATCTCTATCATTTCATTTCCAGTGTAGAAAAGAAAGTGCTTCTCTTTGTTAATGTATGTTTCATCAACTAGTCCCATTGTTAATGTTTAAGCGTTTTTGCAAACTAGGGTGCTTAATTTTAGATGATCTATAAAAAAATAGAGATTTGAATGTCTCAAGGAGCCTCCTTGTACTACCGATGTACACTGATGTTCATCACTGACAGAAGGTGTATCTGGGAGACTTGGGACGATGTCCAATATGAGGCGTACCGTATGGGGCGTCGCAGGGCCCATCTCGCCCTTGCAACATGGCATACTATGATACTATCGCAATATTTTCTTCTGTTTCTTTTGTGTGTTTCATCAACTAGTGCCACTATAATGTAATCACACTTTTTCATTATCTGTGCAAACAGGGTTATTCAGCTGCATTTTGGTGGAACTTCACAAATGTACGTATGGAACCGGCATATATTCAGAGTGCGAGGTGTCCCAAGTAAAAATTACCGACACCAACCATGCTGCATGCATGCATTGGCATCCACCACCACCAGTGGGATGTGTGTCGCTCTCTATGGATGGATCTTTCTCGGCAGCAAATCCTCTAACCAAATACTAGTAGCTTATATAGGCAGTTTTCTAGGGAGTACTCTTTTCTAAAAGAAGCACCAATCTATTTTTCTTTATTTGTACACTGTGTCACAACTTTGACCCAAAGGTCCAGAGCTATTTTAGGGTGATTGGCGTATTACTCGGAGACTGATTGTAAGCATGATTTTCATTAGCTGTCACACTGATTGTAAGCATGACCAGGTGGAAGATTAGGTTAGTGCGAAGCTTACCTTAAACCCTACCACCGCCATTGAAACGAGGCAAGCGTCGAGGGAACCGTGGAGAATGGCGGGGAAGCGATGTCGCGCCATCCAGCCTCCTCTTGCGGTGGGAGAACAAATACTCTTGTGGCTCCAGCTGGCTCTGCACCCTCACGAACAGCACACCATACTCGATCGATTCGTTATCCTCTGGGTGCTCGACCTTCGACCTGTACGCCAACCACCTCCGCCTGACTATGGCCTTGGGTGAATCTGTCTGCTCCATCACCTAGAGGAGATACTCGATGAACTCGGAGGACTGCGGCATAACTGCCGCCGAAGAGTACATGTACATTGCCGCCCTCATCGCCGTCGTCTCGCTCTTTCACATACATTTCCACATGGCCTGCACCGTCCTCGAAATCTCCCACTCATTGTCAAACCAAGTAAGGATCTCCTTGAACCTGGCTAACTTTGCCTGGTAGCCGCCGGCGATCTGCCTGATTCGCTGCTGCATACTCTCCAGAGATGTCCTTCTGAGTGTTCTAGTGCTAGCTTTAGAAGATGGGAGGAGAGACTGTGGTCTTGCAATAGAGAAGAGGGAGAGGCTAGACGGTGGTTTTGGAATGGAGATGATGGAGAGGAGAGGAGGTGGTTTTGCAATGGAGAAGATTAGAAGAGGGAGAGGCGAGACGGTGGTTTTGGAATGGAGATGATGGAGAGGAGAGGAGGTGGTTTTGCAATGGATAAGAGGGAGAGGAGCATGCGGCAGTGATTTAGGATTGGACGAGAGGGCCGGCCCGCTGTGACTAGATCAAAATCAAAATCAATTTACCCTTCAATTAAGAGAGCGATCCCACATTAACTAGTCTCCCTTTTATTCTGGATCATAATTGACCATGATTTTCGCACATAAAATATATGTTATACGTTGCAAGAATAATATAATTTGAAAGTACATTCGAATCTGAACCAAAGCGATACAATTTTGGTGACATGCATTCACATTTTGCTTGTCAAATCTGATGCGATGGTCAAACTTTGACCCAATATACTCAAAACAACAAAAAAATACTTCCAAGACCAGCGCCGCTCTTCCGCTCTTCTCCTCTTAAACCACCGCCGCTCCTCTCCTGTTCCAATCTAAATCCAGCGCCGCTCCTCTCCTCTTCCATTTCAAAACCACCGCCCCACCTCTCCTGTTCTAGTCCAAAACCAGCATCACTCCTCTCCCGTTCTAATCCAAAACCAGCACTTCTCCTCTCCTCTTCCATTCAAAAACCATTGCCGGCAAGTGAAGGTGCTGTGGAGAAGTAGATCGATGGAGGACAACCAATACGTGAGGATCGCAGACGACGACCCTGTGGACCTAGCTAGGATGTTGGAGATAAAGTCTTGGTTTGACAATGTGACGCCCTCGATTCAATCGTACACTAATCATACACGCAAATGTGTACGATCAAGATCAAGGACTCAGGGGAAGATATCACAACACAACTCTAGACACAAATTAAAATAATACAAGCTTTATATTACAAGCCAGGGGCCTCGAGGGCTCAAATACATCAGCTTGAATACAAACAAGTCAGCGGAAACAACAATATCTGAGTACAGAAATAAGTTAAACAGGTTTGCCTTAAGAAGGCTAGCACAAAAGTAGCAATGATCGAAAAGGCAAGGCCTCCTACCTGGGAGCCTCCTAACTACTCCTGGTCGTCGGCGGTCTTCACGTAGTAGTAGGCACCCTCGGGGTAGTAGCAGTCGTCAAAGGTGTCATCTGGCTCCTGGACTCCATCATCTGGTTGCGTCGTCCGAGAAGAATGGAAAAGGGGAAAAGGAGGGAGCAAAGCAACCGTGAGTACTCATCCAAAGTACTCGCAAGCAAGGATCTACACTACAGATGCAACATTATCAAAGGAAGGCTGTATATGTGGACTGGGCTGCAGAAATGCCAGAATAGAGAGAAGGCCTAGTCCTATCAAAGACTAGCATCTTCTGGAAACCACCATCTTGCAGCAACAGGAGGGAGTAGAGTAGCATAAAGTAAGGTTGTAGTTGTGTTATCAACCTCGGCCAGAGATCCTTTCTCGACTCCCTACGAGAAAGCAATCACAGAGCCATACTATCCATTTGTCATCACAATCTGTCGGGGCGGCTCTCTGTGGCCTCGAGCACCTATGGGGCAGGGAGGCCCCTTCTAGTCCGACAAGGGAGTGGAGGCGTCTTGTGAGCGGATCGAGGTCGAGGCGCCAGGGAGGCAGGCGATTTTACCCAGCCCGGAGCTCTCAGGAGATAAAACTCCTCTGCTGCTTTGTGTTTGTATTTGATCTTACTCGAGAGTGCAAGCGTATGGTGGTGTTGCGTGTGTCGAATGGACCGAACCCTTCTCGTGCACATGGGCCTCCTTTTATAGTCGAAGGGGCACCAACGGTGGCAGCGTAAGAAGAGGGGGTAGAAAGGTAAAAGCGTGGGTTGGTACTTGATGACCAGCAGTGTCCCTACCTAAATCGACGCGGGGGATAAGGGCATTTAATGCCCGTCCGTCGCATAACGATTGCAAAAGCGACCGTTAGGTGAGCCACCGGTTAGCACGATGGCGTCTCTGTCGGCTCCGCTTGCCACCTCGCTCCGCATGGCTGCGCATAGCGCCTCGCCACGTGCCCCTGGGATGGCCACAGGGTGACCGCATGCTGGATGCGCTGGATTTTGGGTGGCAGCCTTGCGCGGCACGTGCCTTGCGCGGCCCTTCTCTTGTTGTGCGGCAAGCTTGCGGGCGCGGGCCTTGCCGGGGCCTTGAAGCGTCGCGGCAAGTCTTCTGAGGCGCCTCGGTTGGCCTTCCATAAGCTCCTCTTGCCGGGGCCTTTGTTTTCTCGATTGGTACTTTGTTCTTGAATGGCGTAATAGGAAATGATGGAGGGTCTTGGAGGGCGCTCGGCAAGCCTTGCAGCGGGGTGTTCTGTTGCCGTGCACAAGTTTGGGGTACTAAGGTACCCCTACTTTAATACACCGAGCAGAGCCCGGGCTGGGCCATACGGTGCGGCGTTGTTGGGCCAGGCCCAAAAGCGCTCTTTCGAACGCGCGGCTGGAGTCCACACAAAATCGGACTCCGTGTCCACCACGTCCTCGCGCAATGGCACGCGTCGATTGCGGCGTCGTGGGAGAGAATGTGGTCAATACTTAATTCCAGGAAATGCGTAGCGTTCGCATCCCTGTTTATAAGCGAGAGAAGCAGGGCCGTTCCCCACTTTCGCCACTTGCGGTTCCTTCCTCCAAAGCTCCGCCGCTCTCCTCCGTCTCCTGAATCGAGAAGAAAACAGCGCTCCGCCGCCCGTCGTCGCCGTCGCTTTCGCCTCCCCCCGCTGCCTCCGCCATGGCCCGAAGGCGGGAAGGCTACAAAAGGCATGAAAGGCTGCGAAGGCCGAAATCGGCAGGCGCTGAGCTCAGGCGCTGCGCAAGCGAGTGCTTCCCGAGCTCACTCGGGCGTTGCGGGCGGAGTTTACCTCTTCCAGTCGACGGAACGCGGCGCATCCGCGCCGCGCGGTGGTTTCATGGAGGCCTCAAATCGAAGAAGTGCCCCAAAGGTACTACTTCTTTCCTTTGTTCTTCTATTGCGGGCTCTGCCCACCTTTTCGATTTCTTTTGCGACATCAAGAACACCTACGGGTTCCATCTGTGATTTCACCCCTAACGCCGTTCGACAATGGCGGTTTCGCACACCTCTGCGAGAACCGTTGGTATCCTCCCAATGTGGCCCTTTTCCGTCATTATTTCTCCCCTCGGGCGAAAGGGAGCCACCGGCTGGCGGAATTTCTGGACCTCCCGGATGGGCATGAAGGAGGTGTACTTGGCCAGGCGAGCTCCATGACAAGTGGGGCGAGTGGAGGCGGAGTGGTCTTGGATCTGTGATGCCGATCCGCCGTCATTCACCAAGCTGCACAAGACCGGGTGGTGCGTGCAGCAGCTGGAGTTCTCTGTCATTGGATGGCGCCAAGTGACGATCGCTACCACCCAAATCCTCCGGCTCGGGCATCTGGGACTCACAGAGGCGGTCGGCGCGGTTTCCTTCACCGTTGTATCGCCCTCTGCGGCGAGGGGAGGCCCGGCCAGGCTGTTTAGCGGCCCGGCCATTTCATGAGGCTGCGCCCAGGCCTCAACTTCAACTTCACGGTCATGGAGCTCGGCGCGATCTTTGAGGAGATGTTCAAGCCTGGCGCCAATCACCCAGTGGTTCCGGTTAGCACAGGCGTCGTCCTTGTGCAATAACTCCCGGTAGCGATCGCATCTGCATAATGATGCCAGTCGACTCGCATGGGATAAGCCCAAATTGGATAGAGCACTGCTGCGAGGTCGTGCAGCAATTTTTCGATGACTTGTCGGTGGCGGTCAATTCCGATGGCGAAGCTTCTCACCCGTGCCACCCTGCCGATGAGTTGGCGTATATCGCTTCTTGAGCCGAAGGCGGCGGCAGCCTACTTGGCGAGCGAAGTTTGGCTTCTGTTGGCGGGCGGATGCAGCTGCGGCGGCAAGCCTTGCCGCCGGGAAGAACTTGCGGAGAAGGCGATGGCAAGGGAGGTCGAGGCCGGGCAGGCGAGCCCGTCGGCCTGGCGCCAATCGTCTTCGAGCAACTTGCCGGCCGGAGCCTGGCGTAGCCCCAATTCCGACCAGAAGGCGCCTCCGTCGAGTCGGAGAGCTGGCGAAGGCAGGCCGCCCAGCAGCGGCGCCGTGGGACCGTTCCACAGCAAGCAATCACAGTGGCAGCAGGGAGGGTCCCAGGCATGGCTGGCAACTGGTGAGGTCTTCTCGGGCCGCCACGCTGATCTGCCGCAGCCCTCGGCAAGCCGGAGGAGCCTACTCCTCCGCCACGTCGCTGTTGAGAGGTACGGAGTTCGACCTCTCAGCGCTGAGCTCGATGGCAGCGAAGAGGAGGAGGAGGAGGAGGAGTAAGGCTTTCTTCATCTTGTACTCGTCTTTTTTATCCTTGTTGTTGTTTGTCTTGTATCTAATCTGTTTCTCTCCAAACCCCTGTTCTGTCTCACGACTTTGGCGGAGAGGGCGCGAAGGGCCAAGGTCCCGTGGTTAACATGAAGATGATCCTGCTGTGGTGGTAGAAGATACATCGAGACCACTCTGATGGACCGGTCCTTCCCTCATGATAGCTCAGCCTGCCCCCAGTAAGTGCCTTGATTCACTTCTGTCGTGGGGCGCATGGTCGCCTCTTCTTACCTTAATATCTGGATTATTGACTCTTTTGTATACATAGGCAGAACAAGCCCACGGGAGGCAGTCGAAGGCCGACCGGAGGTGTCGTCGGCCCGGCTGCGCCCTCAAGGGCGATTCCCGATATGGGAGCCCTCTCCGGCAAGGAAGGATCCCGACAAGGTGGAACAGTGAGCCCTGGTGGTGGAGCCACGATCCTGAGCCAGCCTGGGTGACCCTCCTCGTCGGAGACTCTCCCTTGGGTTCTGCTGGTCTCCTTTTCTTACTTTTGGGTATTTGCTTGTTGTCCCTTCCTTTCCTGTCTTCAGATCCTCCCTTGGGGACCCGATGGAGCTAAGGCCACCGGCGAGGAGGGCGGGCGCGGCAATCTTGGGGATCTGCCGCCTTGGCCCGAGGAAGAGGCAGTCTTGGAGGAGCCCACCGCGAAGAGGCCGCCAAGGCGGCTAGCCTGAAGGGTGGCGAGGTCGGCGGCCCTGACGACCGGAGGGCCTTGAGGCCTTGGCGCCTGCACTGCCGACCCTCCGCCGCTGATCTGTGTGGGCTCAGAGAGCCCAGCCAGCGCTGCAGAAATCCGGCCAGGCGTATATATCAAGCTCCCCAGTATCAAGCTCGAGGCGCCGGTTGAAGGAGAGGAGTTTGACGGGAGGTACTTGCTTCGCCGGGTGGCGATGGTTGACAAACCAAGCGATGCATTGGCAGCGAGTCGAGGAGGAGGCAGCTGCTCCAGCTGGTGTCACTCTACGCGCCCGACAAGCGAAGCTTGAGTCGAGGAAGCGCTTATCGTGTAGGCGGGAGTTGATATAGAAAGCATCTTGCGAGAGCTCAAAGTCGCAACAGGAGGCCCTCCGGTCCGTTCTTGAGAAAAGCGCCTTCGGCGAAGGCGGAAAAGCGTTCATCTGGAGAAGGCTGAAGCCGAGGAGCAGCAGAGGCTCGCCACCGAGCTGTCCAAGCGGGACGGTGGCTGATCTGAAGGCGTGCTTGGACAGCCATGACGAGGAGCTTCGTCGTCGGGAACAATCACTTGCGGGCGCTCAAAGAAGCGAAGGATGCATGCAGCTCTTTGAAACCGCCGGGAAGGAGTTAGAGGAGAAGGTGACACGGTGGGAGGCGACGCGACAAAGAAGAATGAAGAGCTTGCCGCACTCGGTAGCGATCGCGAGAAGGATGCGCGCCCATCGGCGACCATAAGCTCAGCTCTCGAAAGAAGATCAAGGAGCTGAATGCCGCCAAGGACTCGGCGCTGATCTAGAGCTGAAAGTGTCCACCTTGATGGAGCGCTGGGCGCGCCAAGAAGCGGGAAGATATCACGAGGAAAGACCTCAAGGGTAACGAGGAGCTGCAGCGAGGGCCGCCGAGACCGAGAATGCTTTCAAGACCACGGTGGAGCTCTGGGCGGAGGCCTCATCAACATCGCCCGCAGCTCATTGACGAGGAGTTGGCGGAGCTGAACAGCGGGCTTGGGTACTCTCTCGAGGAGAATCTCAGCCAGCGCCAAGCTCACGCTTTTCTTCAAGGATGTGGTGACAGCTCTCCGGCAGCTCGGGAAAGGATCCCAAAGCAGTTGGCCGCCCGAGTCACCTTGATCTGCGCCGGGTCTTGGAGAAGGTGTTGGTGAAGGTCCTCTTCCGCAACTTTGGGCATCGACCTCTCCGCGTCACCAAGAAGGCTGTCGGGCGCTGATCTTGAGGAGCTCGGGGCCATCGTCGCACCCATCGTAGACAAGGTGAGCGAGGTTAGGAGGGTCGGCGGCGGTATGGATTAGGCCGCCCTTCTTCTCCCTTTTTCTTGCTTGCTTTGCCGTTTTGGATTCTGAGAACAATTTTAGTCGATGCCACAATAAGTCATTCTTGTAATATAACTTTATTCAGGTCTTGCTTGCTATGTTATTCCTTTACTCTATTGCATCCCTTGTATGCTTTTACCCTCGCTTTGAGGGACCTTGCGGTGAGCACACACTTGCTAGTCTGGAACATCGATGTATTTGGCGGTGCTTGCTTCGACAAGAAATCTTGTCGAGACTAGTTGCAGACTCACTTGTATTGTTGGCGGGCTCGGAAACAACGTAAAGGCGCGACTTAGCCATGAGTCGATTCCTCCGCGCATGAGTTTTCCATACAAAGGCCGAGCGTTCAAGGATATAACTTGAAAAATTTAAGATTGACTAAACTCAAACTTGGCTACTTAGCTTTTACTGTCTTCTTCGTCCGGCAAGGCTAGATTCCTTTGAGCAGTGCTTGGTCCGGGCCTTTATCTCCCCCTTGGTGAACTTGTGGTAGGAGGAATCTTCTTTTGAGAAGAAAGAAGAAAATAATGATATGGGACCTCAAGGTTCCTTATAAACATCGGAGTAAGTCTGCACAAAGTGTCGGATATATATGCAAAAGAAAAATGCCTGAATTTGACAAGGTGTGCGGGGCACATAAACTTTATTTACGCACGGGGCTGCGCCCGACTTTGTACAAAGTGTTACATGCGGCAGCGGCAAGGCTTGTACAAAAGGTGGTTGCGAGCAGGTCCGGCAACCGCGCCTTATCGGTAAAACTTGCGAAGATGTTCTATGTTCGAGAATTGCTCACGGAATGCCATCTTCGGTCTCAAAGCGAACAGCGCGGGCCTAGTGACTCGTTTCACCCGATAAGGCCCTCCACTTTAGCGTCAACTTGTTTGAATTCTTGGCGGATTGAGCGCAGCAAGAACAAGGTCGCCTTCCTCGAAGCTTGGCGTTAACCTTGCGGCTATGATAGCGCGCAAAGCTTCTTTGTAGCGAGCAGCTCGCATAGCAGCTGAAGGCGATCTTCCTCGAGGCGCGTGGCGTCATCTTGCCGCAGCTGCTCTTGCTCAAACTCATCATAGCGAGCACTCGTGGCGATCCGTATCTGAGTTCCGTGGGGAGAACTGCCTCTGCTCCATAGACAAGAGCAAAAGGTGTGCGGCGGTGGCTCGATTTGGTGTAAATCTTGATCGACCGGAAGAACCACCGCAAGCTGCTCAATCAATTCTTTCGCACTTATGCAGCACTGTCGAAAGTTACGGTCTTGAGCCGCGCATAAAACTTCAGCGTTGCCCTCTCCGCTTGACCGTTACTTCTTGGGTGAGCAAGCGAAGCGAAGCAGATCTTGGTGCCAAGATCTTGGGCGTCTTGCATGAAGGTGTGGCTCATGAGCGTGTGCCATTATCGGTGATGATCTGTTAGGGATCCCTAAATAGCAAACAATCGACCTAAAGAACTTATTGCTGATTGTCTTGTCACCTTCCTCCTGGTTCCACTTGAGCCACTTTGTGAACTTGTCGATTGCAACATACAAGTACTCAAAGCCCCAACAGCTTCGGGGAAAAGGGCCGAGGATGTCGAGCCCCTAGACCGAAAATGGCAGGACAAAGGGATTGTTTGGAGAGCTTGAGCTGGTTGATGAATCTGTTTGGAATGGGCCAGCACGCTTCACACTTGGTTACTTGTGCGGTTGCATCACGGAGGCTGTGGGCGAAGAAGCCTTGCGGAAAGCCTTGCGGCAAGTGCTCTTCGCCAATGTGGTGACCACATATGCCTCCATGTATTTCCGCCAACAGCTCTTGTCCATCTTCCCGGGAAATGCACTTCAATTTCACTCCGTTGAATCTTCTTCTGTACAGTATGTCATCGTTGAATCTTCCTCTTTCCGCTTCTTCCTGCTCTTCGGGAAGTTCTCTTGTCTGAAGGAAATGGACTATCGGCCGTGCCCAGGCCGGAGCTTGTGGCTCGACAGCAAGGACTAAAGGCGCAAACGCGGCTGCGGGAACATCCATTTCTAAGGCAAAGGTCGGGGATCCTGCCGGAGCGAGATGTTCCTCGGCAAGCATGTCGGGACACAGCTTGTCGGGAGTGTCCGCTTCGATGAAACAAGCTCCGGGGCTTGTCGGAGCGGACTGCTCCTCAGCGTTCTCTGTGTTGATCCTGGGAACCTTCTTGGCGGCGGCTCCGGGGAGCTCTGGCGGAAAGTGGTCGCCGGCAGGCAACTTCCTCTTCTTGTTCTGTCCAGTTGATGGCGTGATGGATGGCTGAGTTAGCTTGAGCACAAAAATCCCTGGTTCCACAGGCAACTTAAGTGCGACACAGTTTGACAGGCCATCTGCGATGTCATTCTGCGCTCTCGGAACATGTTCCATTTGTAGGCCGTCAAAATACTCCTCTAGCTTTCTCACTTCATCAATGTATGCTTCCATCAGCGGACTCTGATAATCTTTGTTAACTTGGCGGACGACAAGCTGTGAGTCACCCCTGACAATAAGCTTTTTGATCCCAAGTTCAGCCGCGATCCTGAGTCCGGCAAGCAAACCCTCGTACTCTACAGTATTGTTTGTTGCTTGCTCTTTGGGAAAGTGCATCTGGACCACATACTTGAGGTGTTCTCCGGCGAAGCGACAGTATACACGCTGCTCGGCGCCTTGCAGCGAAAAAGCACCATCAAAGTACATGACCCATTCTTTGCTAGCTTCCTTGCGGGGATGCTCTTCTCGGAGTTTCTTCGTCCGGTGTTGGCGTCCATTCCGCTATAAATTCCGCCAAAGCCCGGCTCACGAATAGTTGAAGTGCTTTCAAACTTGAGGCCAAAGCTTGACAATTCCGGTGCCCACCCGACAATCCTGCACTTTATACGGATTTTGCGATTATCCTTTTCAGGTGAAGCGGTGACAACCATGATCTCATGTGCTTGAAAATAATGGCGCGAGCTTCACGGAGGCCATGAGTAGGCCAAAAGCAACACGCACACGAGTATCTTGATCTAGCCCTGCAAAGGGCGACGACAAAATAAACTGGTATTTGCACCTTCTTCTTCGGTGTTTCTTAAAGCAATTGCACGGATCCACCCTTAAGCGGGCAGAACTTCGTCGGATCGGGGACCTGCGGGCGGAGCTTGTCGGAAAAGCCCTCTATTTGTCGCTGGACTCGCTTTCCGCGGCTGTCGGCTCATCGTCTGCCTCCCTCTCCGCCACTAACGCAGCACTAACCACTTGATTGGTTGCCGCCCGGTGGCTGACAACTTCTCTTGTGGCTTAGGTGCGACAAGTGTTGGAGTGGAGGACAAATATTTCTTCAAGTCTGCGGCGCAGCCTCGCTTTGGAGTCCATTTCACAGGACCCGCCTTTTTCAAGATTTTGAAAAATGGCAAAGCGCGTTCAGCGGAACTTGAAATGAATCTCTGAGAAGCGGCGGCGGCAGGAAGCCTTCGCACATCCTTGACTCGCTTTGGTGCTTTAATTTGCTCGATGGCCTTGATCTTGTCGGGATTGGCTTCAATCCCCTCACGAGAGTTCTGAAGAACCGAGAAGCTTGTCGGAAGGGACTCGAACACACACTTCTCGGGATTCAACTGAGATTGACCTTGCGCAGATTTGCAAAGTCTCATCAAATCTTGGATCGGGGTTTCCTTGTCCTTGCTCTTAACCACTATGTCATCCTGTAAGCTTCTACATTCTGTGCAATTGTGGCTCAAAAGCATGGTGACTACTCTTGCAAATGTCGAACCAGCATTCTTTAACCCGAAAGGCATCCGTCTGCAAAGCGTTATGTGCCACATGGAGTAATGAATGCGGTTTCTCTTCATCCTCTTACGCCATGAAGATCGGTGATATCTGAGTAAGCATCAAGGAAAGAAAGCGGATCACATCCTGCTATGGAGTCTACAATCTGGTCGATGCGGCAAGGGGAATGGATCCTTGGGGCAGGCCTTATTGACATCAGTGAAGTCGATGCATAACCTCCACTTCCCGTTTGCCTTGCGCACGACTACGGGATTGGCTAACCACGTCGGATGGAGTACTCCTCGGACCAGGCCTGCTGCTTCCAACTTCCTGATCTCCTCTGCTATGGATTCTTGACGCTCTCGCTTGCTTTCGACTCTTTGCTTAGCGGGCGGCGTGAGGGCAGACGGCAAGGTGGTGCTCGATTACTTCCCTGGGAACACCGGGGATGTCAGATGGCTGCCATGCAAACACATCGACATTCGCCCGTAGGAAAGCAACGAGCGCGCTTTCCTATTTAGGATCAAGCGTGGCATTGATGGTGAAGGTACCACCGGTGCCGTCCTCCTTGGCGGCCACTTTCTTGGTCTCTGGTGAAGCTGTCTTTGCCTTCTTGCACTTGCGGTGGAGCTTCGATGGTGCGTCCTCGGCGGCGGCGAAGCACTCGGGGAGAATGCGCTTGCGGAGTGGGCATCGAGCTACTCTCGCGGACTTGGCTTTCTTCTTCCCCGGGGAGCTTCAGTGACAAGTGGCTTGCACTCTGCGCGGCGCTGCTTCGGTAGATCTTGTCGGTGCAGATAAGTGCATCCTTTTGTCACCTTATCTTGAAATGACCTTATCGGACCGGGCATCTTGAGCACATTGTATGCGTGGTGAGAGGCTGCCATGAACTTGGCAAGCGCTGGTCGGCCGAGTATCCCATTGTAGGGTAATGGGATATCGGCAACATCAAGCGTGACCCTCTACGTCACGAAGTTCAGCTCGCTGCGAGCGTCATCGGCGGTGTGATCTTCCCCTTGGGCTTGCTCCTTCCGGTTTATCCTTGAAAGCTACCGGTTTCTTGAGCTTCGTTGTCGGGGATCTGGAGCTTCTTGAGCCTTCGGAGAAATCAGGTTCAGGCGGCCCGCCGTCAACCAACATCTTCGTGACCTTGAGGTTGCGGATCGTTAGTGAGACCAACATCGGCAAACACCCGACCGCGATGATCACGATCGGGGTGGTCCTCAACATCGAAGATGATGGGTGTCTTGGACCACTTGAGGCTTGTGCGCCTCGGCGAGCGGCTCCATTGCATTCACCTCGCACCTTGCTTGAGTTGGCGGTGCGAGGTGTGTAGAAAGCGCCGCCGTCGATGCACAACACCTCTGTCATATACGAAACTCTTGGTCATCAGTCTCATCTTCTTCCATCTCATCATCCTCATCCTCATCTTCGTCCTTGTCGCGGCCGCGGGGAGGCCTGTCTCCTTGCCGTGGCTTGGCCTTGCCGCGGTGCCCTCCCCGGGCGGGAAGCTTCTTGCCGAATCCTCCTCCACCTCCCTGGGCTCTCTCCTTATCGCGGCGCTCGTACTCGGCTTTCTGTAGCTCCGCCATCTGCTCGACTTTCTTGCAGGTTTGGAGATCATGGCCCTTGGTGCGGTGGATCTTGCAATACCGCTTGCCGGAGCCATCACTGCTTGTCGGCTACCACAGCCTCGCCCGGAGTCGTCGGCTTTGGCCTTGTCGGGACCGCCTCCGTTGCGGAATGCTCAACAGCTAGCACATCCTTAGCCTTTCTCTTCTGTTGTTCCGCCTCCGGTTCTTCCTTCGGGCGGCATCCTCCTTGTCGAGATCATACGCTCCTGCAATCTCTCAGGGATTTTCCTCCCTCCTCGGCCGTGCACACTTGTCGGCGAGCATAGAGCTCGTGACATCTTTGATCTTGCACATCGCCATCTCCTCCCTCATCCTGCTGATTCGCCGTTCGATAAACAGCGCTAATAAGCTGCGGCGGGGTGGGCGTCTGGGATGTTCGCTGCACTGGCTGAATCTCTGTATGTACTTGCGCGAGGCTCGCCCTCATACGGGCGGCGGATCACGATCGCTCTCTGGCCATGGGGTTTGTGGCACTTTGTGAAAGCGCTGACAAACTGATGACCTGAGTCGCCCATGAAGATATGGAGCCGTCCGGCAAGTGCATGAGCCAAGATCGGCGTTGGGCTTGAGCACCGGAAGTAGTTGGCGAGGATCTTCTCGTCGCGCCCTCGGCAGCTGCACGCGATGGTGTAGATCTTTGAGAACTCCGACGGATGTATCCTGCCATCCTACTTCTCGAACGCGTCGGCAAGTTCTTGGTTTTGGGCCATTGGACTTGCCGCGCTTTCGCGGGTGAGCAGCGAAGCGACCTGCAGCGTATGGCCGTCGCTGGCTCCACAGTGCATGCATGTCGGCGATGGGTCCAGCCGCTGGTCGGATTGACGTCGCGCTTCCTTCTGCGCTCAATCACGAGTCTGGCGTCTTCGTGCCGCCGTTCTTGGAGAGCGTGGCGTTGATCCGGCGAGTTAGCGGGTCCGACGGCAGCGGTGGAGTCGCCGTCGGGGTTGGTCCGACGAACGGCGATCTTAACCGGGGCTGGGAGTGCATGGGTGACACCCCAGCGGTCTTATCGGCGTCGGCTTGCACCTGGGCGCCTTGCAGGGCCGATGCGCTTCGGTTGCGGGGCTTATCGCCGTTAAGCGAAGCCGATGAGGCTGTATATGGTCATCCTCTAGTCGTCGATCTTGTGTGGCGCCCGGTAATCTAAAGCAGCTGGGCTCGGGCGGCGCTTCCTCTTATCTTAGGTGGCGGTGGCGGCAAGCGGCTCGAGGAGCGGGATGTGCTCGGACTCCCAACTGGATTGGGAGGTGAGACACCCCGTCCGGGCGACCATACCTCACTCGCGCCAGCATGCTGGCGCGCATGTTGACCTCGAACGTCCCGCGACCCACCAGCTTGTCCTTGCTCCAATGCGAGCACGGTGCTAGGAGCGCCGGGCGTTGTCGACCTGCACTTCTGGGAAGGGTGTGGTGTCTGCTGATCGCCCGGCAGCTTGCGGGGCCTTGTTTTGGACTGGTGACGGCGTGAGTCCCGTCGGCGCCAGCTCCTTCGCCGGCGTCCACTCCACCGCCCGCTTGCTCCGGCGGTGGTGGTAGAATCGATGTAGACGGAGCGGCCACCTCCAAAGCCTTCTTCTTCGGTGGCATATTGATGAAGATGTCGATGCAGCGTGCGCGGAGACCGGATTAGATGCTCACGACCTCGACGCACCCCCTACCTGGCACGCCAAAGATGTCAGGGCGGCTCTCTGTGGCCTCGAGCACCTATGGGGCGGGGAGGCCCCTTCTAATCCGACAAGGGAGGCGGAGGCGTCTGTGAGCGGTCGAGGTCGGACGCAGCGGGGGAGGCAGGCGATTTTACCCAACCGGAGCTCTCCGGAGAGATAAAACTCCTCCTCTGCTGCTTTGTGTTTGTATTTGATCTTACTCGAGTGCGGCGTATGGTGGTGTTGCGTGTGTCGAATGGACCGAACCCCTTCTCGTGCGCATGGGCCTCCTTTTATAGTCAGAAGGGGCACCAACGGTGGCAGCGTAAGAAGAGGGGTAGAAAGGTAAAACGCAGGTTGGTACAGCGATGACCAGCAGTGTCCCTACCTAACTCGGCGGCGGGGACAAGGGCATTTAATGCCCGTCCGGTGCATGTGATTGCAAAAGCGACCAGTTAGGTGAGCCACGGTTGCCACGATGGCGTCTCTGTCGACTCCGCTTGCCACCTCGCTCCGCATGGCTGCGGCGCCTCTCCACGTGCCTGGGATGGCCACAGGGTGACATGCCTTGGATCGCTGGATTTTAGGTGGCAGCCTTGCCGCAACCGCGTGCCTTGCGCGGCCCTTCTCTTGTTGTCTTAAGCAAGCTTGCGGGTGCCGAACCTCCGGGATCTTGTGAGCGTCGCGGCAAGTCTTCTGGAGGCGCCTCGGTTGGCCTTCCCGGCAAGCTCCTCTTCTTAGGGGCCTTTGTTTTCTCGGTTGGTACTTTGTTCTTGAATGGCGATAATAGGAAATGATGGAGGGTCTTGGCGGGCGCCCGCGAAGCCTTCTGTGCAAGTCTTCTGATCGCCCATGCACAAGTTCGGGTACTAAGGTACCCCTACTTTAGTACACCGACACAATCCAATTCTCATCACCATCCAATTCTCATCACAAGTATCCAGTTCTAGTTGTATCGATCGGGATACAACTCCAAGTGTCCGTTATTGTAGGACAGGCTATCGATAGATGTTTTCTTCCCTGCAGGGGTGCACCAACTTACCCACCATGCTCGATTAACTCTGGTCGGACACACTTTCCTGGGTCATGCCCGGCCTGGGCCAAACAATACGCCGCAACCCGACCTAGGCTTAATAGAGAGGCCAGCACGCCGGACTAAATCTATGCCCCCAGGGGTCATGGCCATCTCCCCGGGAACTCCTGCACATTGGGTACGCAGCCGGTGAGCAGACCTAGCTACCTCCTTCAACAAGGCAGGTGCTTACGCAGTCCAACCCGTAGCGCGCCTTTCGGCACCGGCGTCTATTAAGCCGGCTTATGTATCGACCTTGAAGCGCCCATCTTGTGCCGCGTGATGGTTAGTGCTATCAAGCGAGGCCCCTCGGATCAAATATCCAAATCGTGAGTGGATTAGGGCAGCGGTAACAAGCAGAGACTCACGACGGATGTGACCCGTTGCCCGTCTCGAGGACTTGCGGCAAGGGCTAAGAATGCCAGCCACGCCTCGTAATTATCTCTCGGGCACCTTCAGTCGACCGTCTCCACATCACTCATAATTATGCTCGGCGGGTACCCTCGTGGTCGACCCATCTTTAGTAACATGGTTGATGTAAAGTCATTGTAATCATAATAGCGTATTGTCTAAACATCAAGAAACCGGAGGAATCACCCGGTGAATTCCACTCGGCGTAATCATCAAGGTGAGCGTAAAGAGAATCACCCACAAGGTTCACACTTGAGGTTACTGTAGTCGTATTGGAAGTGGTTAGGCGGAATCACCCTCGATGACCACGACCGAATAGCTACACTATAGGGTTAACATCAGAAGTGCTATAGAGGTCTCACCCTCGGCACTCGATATAACCCAGCAGTGTCGAGCAACTAAGGGGAAAGTGATGTGCGGTGCGGGGCCTGGTCTTGATCCGTTGATCGGGTCTTGATGATGAAGCGAGGCGATCAAGGACAAGGTGGGGGTTCTTGATGGATCACTAACCAACCTATACTAAGCAGATTTAGGATAAGCGGTAGGTAAAACAGCGAGATACAAAAGCGGGCTATGCATCGAGAATAAGAGCAGAACAATACTTGATGAGCAAAATCTAATGCAAGCATGAGAGATGGAATGGGCGATATCGGGATGATCAAAGGGGGCTTGCCAGGTTGCTCACGGCAAGGAGAATTCGTCGTTAGCGTAGTCATACTCGAGAGGCATCAACATCGGTCTCGAGGTCTACGGAGAGAAGGCGGGGGAAAGCAGATAAATATAAAGCAAACATAGCATCACGAGCATAACGTGGCAAAATGTTGTGCGGGTGTGACTGACGTATGGCTACGATAAAGGTGAAGGGGAAATTCAGCAGGAATGTTTTCCGTTTCGGGCATGTCGACAGATGACCGGAGGGGGAATGTTCCACGGTCAGATAGTTAGAGGTATCTGAAAGGTAAACGGACCACGTATCCGGATTCGTCACGTTTTTTTGAGCAACTTTCATGTAGAAAACATTTTCATCCGAGTTACGGTTTATTTTCTATGAATTTTCAAATATTAAACCATTTTCTGGAGTTATTTAAATTAACAGAAAATGAATTATAGCGTCGTGAGTGTGAACATGACATCGGTCAACAGAGGTGGTGGTGGTCAAACTTGACGATGGGTCCTACATCATACGAGAGGTCTAACAGTGGGTTATTTTTAATTAAACATGGTTAATTAGCTGATGGGCCCCACATGTCAGTGACTATTTAGCTTAACTAATTATTTTTATTTGTAAAAACGTTTATTTAACAAAATATGCGGTGGGGTCCGCGTGTCAGTGACACTGTGTGCCCAGTCAGCACAGTTGACCACGGTCAACGTGGTCAACTGGGGCCAGGGGGCCACGGGCAGTGACCCAGAGGTGGGCCCCAGGTGTACAACATCGGCAACGGCGGGGTTTCAACGTCGGCGACCAAAACAGTGGCGGGGCTCGCCGGACTTCGCCGAAAAAATGCCACAGGGGGCCGTTTCGAGCGCGGCCGGGCTCGTTCAGACGAGGGAGGAGCGGCGCATCCAACTGCGACCTTAGCTCGGGCGGGGGCGGGCTGCAACAACGACAACATTGAGCGGGGCGGACGCAGGACTTCGGTCGTTGTCGGGATCAGGGCTGGGGTGCGTTTTCGGGCAAACCAAGCGGCTAGACGAGGCCTACGCGGTGCGATGAGCGCGCTGGGCACTGGCCCGTGACCATTTGGTCTCCGGAGTCTTGCCGGAGGTGAGCTCCGCGGCGATGCGTTCGGGCGCTCATCAGGGAAGGTGCTAGGAGGCACATGAGGGAGCATGCGCGTGCGCGTTGGGCTCCTAGGAACTCCAGGAGTTCGACGGTGGCCTCAGGCGATAGCGACATCGACCACAGTGACTGCCACAAGCTCGTCGGCGGCGAGCAGAGCACGGATGCGGCAACAGCTAGCTATGGCGCGTGAAGAGGCTGAAAGGAGGGGAGCAGGAGACGGAGGAGCTCACCGCGCAGCTCACATGTAGGCCCTTGACGGCTTAGAAGCAGCAGGGGTGTTGGTGGAGCTACAGTGACGTCACGGTGGCCGGAGATGGGGACGAGGACGAACGGCGGTTGCGGTGCCTCCCGCTGCAGTGAGGCCACCGGTCGGCGTAGTCGACCGGTGAGTTCACCGGCGGTCGGTGAGACAGCGGGCCGCGGTGGCGCGACAACGACAGGCGGCGGCAGCTGCGCTCGGGCCGCGGATCTGGAGGAGAGGAGGGGCGGAGCGAACGCGTGGGCGAGAGAGAGAGAGATAGGGGAAAGTGGGCGAGTGGGAGGCGAGGGGGCCGAGGCGTCGGGGCGGCCTTATCCTCTCCCGTCGATGGCGAGGTGGTCCGGCGGCGACGCACGGGCCCGCGCCCTCGGTCGGTTGAACAGGGGAGGAGAGCGGCGACCCGGGGTGTGGGCTGGCTGTTGGGCCGGTGGCTCGAGTGGGCGAAGCTGAGTGAGGCAGAGGGCCTCTCTCTCTCCCTCTACTTCTCCTTTTCTTTTCTTTTTGTTGTTTTTCTTTTTCTTTTCGGCAGCTTTTGCATTTTCTTTTAGCCACAATTGACTTTGCAAAATTATACTCTTGGCCAAAAAATTTCAAAGAATTAAAGTGCCTTTGCCTCAAAAAGGTTGGGAGGCTTTTGGAATAGTTGCCAATTTTATAAATTAAAAGGGCATTTAATTTATTGCTTAGGTCCTTTGTTTCAAGTAGTTTAGGCCATAAACCCTTTGCAAAAATGTTGGTTCACCACCAATATAAGTTGTGGAATATTTGGCACATGATGAACATTTTTGTTTTCATGTTTGAGAAATTTTGAATTCCCCTCATAATTTGAATTTGAATTTGACTTTGATTTTCCATCAAGTGATAATTAGCTCAGTAAGCATGGTGACTTGGCACCATTAACAGGGGATTACTGTAGCATGACACTGAGGGTGTTACAGACAACAAGGACCAACTAGCGGCGATGGCGCATTCCATGGCCAAATATATGCAACAAAGTGAAAAGGCGGCGATACTCCTGAAGGGAGTCGCGCCGGAGTACATAGAGCTGCTCCTCTTGGCCATGGAGCAAACAGATTCACCGAATCCGATCGTGAGGGAGCGGTGGTGGGAGTATTGATCCCAGATGGAGCATCCACTAGAGATTGAAGGATCGAGCATCTCTGAGGTGCCGTTTGTGAGGTGTCTGCCAGAAGCGAGCCGGTGGAGTCTTCGTCGACCAAACCCAAGCTGCAAGAGGAGAAAAAGTAGTTGGCAGGCGACGCTTCCCGCCATCCTCTCCTCGTCGTTAACATCGTCTCACAGGCGGTACATGCCCGCCGAGGAATAGGAGGGGACTGCCCCCAGCCTGAATAGTCGGGCAGGTTGTGAATTGTCAGGAGGAGCTTAGGGTTGTCAGTATTTGCAGGTTGTGAATTGTGTTTTGTGTTGTGTATTTTGAGAATACTTTCAGATATGAATGTATTTTGAATTTCATATTTGCAGTATTGAGCATATGAAGTATTTTATGAATTCTAGAGACCTATTTTTAGTACTTAAAAAAATGTAGCTCGTAGGAGTATAAAAGTGCATACAATGTGATTCTCAAAGAAGAAACTGCGAATTTCAGTTTCAGATAAGAAGCTGCAAGTTCAGTTTCAGATAAAAACCTGCATCTTTTAGAGGCAGAGCATTTATATTAACACGGCCTTTTCAAACAGGCTTAACATCATGTTGGAAGTTTTATTCATGGTCGAAAATGGAACTACCAGCCAGTTAACATCATGCTGATCAACATTCATGCATAGCACATCTTCATATGATGCACAATCAAAATGCCCACACAATGTCAAGTGTGCGAAACACAGAGATAACAAGGGACGAAGTTTTTGGCAAGTGTTGGACATGGTGTGCGTAGATGACAATGGGGACCCACATGTCAATAAAGGCAGAGGCAAAAAATTTGGAGATATTTTCCCTGCATAGGTGTGAGGTGGAATTGAACCCGGGTGGAACAGCTGTCGGGTAGTGTCACTTAGCCACCAGGCTAGTTCAGTAGTTTCGTTAATAATAAGGCAGTTCCTCAGGTAGTCGGATCCCCTCCCATGCCTTTGTGCGCTCACCGTGATGCCGCTGTCTGCCGTTGTGAACATGCTGAACAAACGAGAGGAATCTAGAAAGGACTGTACGTGGAGAGGCGGCCAGTCGAGACCCACCAGGTCTATGGCATACGCAAGCAAGTGCCTCATCAAAAAAAAAACTTCCTCCTAATGCTATACTGACATTGGGGCCCACGGGTTTGTCAACATAGTTACATTTTTTAGGTGCTTCAATGTTTTTACTATAGGAGATAAATTCACAACGAAGCCGGGGAGCTGGCAAGTATCATTCATTATCACTGGCACTACTAGGAAAAGGCCTACTAATGGTGCACCAGTTTTGCCTACTAATGGCGCACTACTAGTACGCCATTAGTATCACGCCACTAGTATTTTTTACTAATGGCGCACCAGTGGTGCGCCATTAGTATCTGGTATAATAATGGCGCACCACTGGCGCGCCATTAGTATAGGCCATGGTGTGCCATTAGTATAGGCCATTGGTGCGCCATTAGTATAGGCCACGGTGCGCCATTAGTATTTTTGAATTTTGAAGGAGGGAAAATAGTAGTGGCGCACCGTCTAACCCCTACCGTGCGCCATTGCTATTTTTGAATTTTGAATTTGGATCTGGATCGCGATTTTTTTGCCCATTTTTTTCTCATTTTTTTTGCTCGTTTTTTTGCTCGTTTCTTTGCACGATATTATTTCAAATTTTGTTCCCGTTTTTCGATCTTGTACGTTCTTTTGCCGTGTTCTTTTGCCGGAGAGGAGTTCGCCGGAGAGGAGGAGGAGGAGGTGACCGCAGAGGCGCTCGCCTACATCACCGGAGAGGAGGAGGAGGTCGCCGGAGAGGAGTTCACTAGAGCATCGGAGAGGAGGAAGGAGAAACCATGAGGGGATGGGAGGAGAGGAGGGAGGAGGAGCTCACCGGAGAGGAGGGAGGAGGAGCTCACCAGAGATGAGGGAGGAGGAGCTCACTAGAGAGGAGGGAGGAGAAACCGTGAGGGGAGGGGAGGAGAGGAGAGGAGGGAGGAGAAGGTCGCCGGAGAGGAGGAGGAGGTCGCTAGAGAGGAGGAGGAGGAGGTCGCCGGAGAGGAGGAGGATAGTATGGTGGAGGCGAGAAGGGAAGATGGAGTGGAGTGGAGGAGAGGTGGAGTGGAGGAGTAGAATGAAGAGGTAAGGAGGAGAGGACACGCCCAGCCATATATACGGCATAGTAATGGCGCACCGTGGGCAGGTGCGCCATTACTATTTTTTTATTTTTTTTATTTATTTTGAATTTTGAAGGAGGGAAGATACTAATGGCGCACCATGGGCAGGTGTTCCATTAGTAACTTTTTTTTATTTTGAATTTTGAAGGCGGGGAGATACTAATGGCGCACCATGGGTAGGTGCGCCATTAGTAACTTTTTTTATTTTTTTTTTTGATTTATTTTGAATTTTGAAGGCGGGAAGATAGTAATGGCGCACCATGGGCAGGTGCGCCATTAGTAAGTTTGAATTTTTTTGCCTCTCCAGATCTTAAAAGCCCCGTATCTTTTTTCTGTTAGGTTTTTGAGGATTTTGAAAATGTTTAACGGGGTTCCCCCGTTTAAATTCGGATGTAACTTTTCGAGTAGATGATTTTTCATATAAAAAACTTTTTCATCCGAGTTCGTATGCAAAAGTTATGCCCATTTTTACAAATTCTCGAGAGATTTTGCAAAAAAAAATCAAAAATTTATGTTTGTAAATTTTGCTAACAACTAGACCACATATCACATTGGATTCTTATTTTCTTTTATTTTTTTTGACATTTCTATCAATTTCTTTTATTATTTTTTGAAACTGAAAAGGCAGTCCGGGGGGTGCATTCGGGGGAATGTTTGGGCCAAATTACTAATGGCGCACCGTGGGATGGTGCGCCATTACTAGTTCAACTAGTAATGGCGCACCACTCCCACGGTGCTAGTAATGGTGCAGCACTCCCACAGTGCGCCATTAGTGTCCATCCCATCTATAGCCCTTTTCCTAGTAGTGTGGGCCAGCAAGTATTAGCTGGGTTTTGGGCTGCCCCGTCTACGCTTTCATTTTTAACATGCACATCCCACGACCTCGGACGGGAGGTCCATAGGCCTGTTTGTATTTTCTTGAGGGCCATCATGTATCGACCGGCCTATGGACCTCCCATCCGAGGTTTTATTTTTCCTGAATATCGGTAGCTCAATTTATGTATTTTTTTTTGAAGAAAACACAGTGGTCCGTTCTATTTTCCTATATAAGAATAGGAACGCCAGATCCAACTTATGTTTCCCTTCTAACTATGTTATATATATTTAAATTATTTTATATGTTATTATATATTATTTTTATTGTCACCATATATTTAAGAATACTTACATATGTAAGAAAACAATATCCCACATCTTATTAACTTATAAAATAATTTCTTAACAATAAAATCCTGGATTGTTTTGTACGAAAATCCTAGTGATTGTGTCGTAAAGCTTGGTAAGATTTGGGGCGAATGTAATAATATCACTTATTATTTAAATATATTTATAACAAAATGCTAAGCCCCTTTTTATTTCTTGATAACATTGCTGGCCCAACCCAACATTATGATTAGAATCATCCCAGCAAAATCGTTTATTTCGAGAAAGTCCAAAGGGCCTGTAATTTTTTAGGAAATAAAATAAATGGGACGCATGGACGCTACATTATTTGTTCACCCAACCCAGCTAATGGCTGTAATTCAAAAAAAAGATCAAATTGACTGTAAATTCTACCGTGCAATAAAAAGAGTGTAAATTCTAAAAAAATGGGTTGAATAAGTGCCACATTTTTGGAGGCTGAAATATGGGCCAATAGGTCGAAGCCAACGCAAGTCGTTGTCAATTTAGTAAACAAATGATTCTGACATGTTAGCCGTTGGATTTACATCCAACGATTGGCATCCATCTTCGATCTCTCGTCTTCTTCCTCCAGCGCCGCCGGGACCACCTCCCGCCTCCTGCTGCTAGCAGCTCTGTTTAGCACGCTTCGCTATGAAGCGCTACTCCACCGTTGGCCAATCCATCCCTCCACCCTCCACACCTCCTGTTCTTCTCCACCATTGCTTTGAACCACACCGCACTAGAACCAGTTAACCCTCGTACACCTCTCCGTCTGCGACTCTACTCCCGCATCTTCCCATCTCCGGCTCGTTGCTGTCCGGGGCCTCGCCTGTGTCCACCACCTTTGATGCGCTCGGCGCGGCGTGGTCAACGTGGTCAATGAACGACACCATCGGAAGTAGACTATGTGTGGAGAGGCTGACAGCTGGGTCCATGGTCGCACACAAGGAAATGCCTCCTTATTACGCACAAAACAATGAATCCTCCACCTGACATCTGGGACCCACCGGAAGGGCCTCAGTATTTTGCAAAAAAAACGTGCCCCCCGCTGACAGGTTGGACCCACCAGCTATCTTCGCACGCAAGGAAGTGCCTCCTTATTACGCACACAAAAAATGAATACTCCCCCTGCCAGCTGGAAGCCAGCATTGTGGGAGGCTGACTTGTGGGCCTACCAAGTTGACGGGGACGGAGGGCTTTGTCAACTTAGTCAATATGAACGATTCTAGCTCCTGTTATCGTATGATGTTTATCCAACGGCCGTAGTGCTTCTTCAACCTCTGGTCTTCTTGCTCCAGTCACCCAAACCAGCACCGGTCGTGCCGCGTGCTCCTGCCTCCCGTGGCCGAATGTGATGCCGCTGAGGCCTCACCGTCCCCTACTACTCCCACCGCAGGCCAAGCCATCCCTCTACTCATCCACACCCCCTGTTATTCTGCAGCGACAGCAGCCTCACACTGCAGCCGAACCAGTGAACCCTCGTACTCCTCTTCGCGTGGGCATCCACTGCTGCGTCTTCCCTGGCTCGGTGTCGTCCCCTTCCTAGGCCTCGTTGTAGTCCACCGCCGTGGTGCTCTCGGCGCGGCGTGGTTAATGTGGCCAATGACCGAATTCCATCGGAATATTACTGTACGTGGAGAGGCTAACGGCTGGGTCCACGGCAGCCGCAAGGAAGTGCCTCCTTATTACGCGGAAAATAATGATTCCTCCACCTGTAGCAGGGACCCACCGGACGGGCCACCATATTTCCCCCCTGACTGCTGGGACCTACCAGCTACATCTTCGAACACAAGGAAGTGCGTCCATATTACGGGCAAAAAAAAATGATTCGCCCCCTAACTGCTGGGACCCACCAGCTACATCTTCGCATGCAAGGAAGTGCGTCCGGGCAAAAAAACGATTCACCCCCCTGACTGCTGGGACCCACCAGCTACATCTTCGCACGCAAGGAATTGCCTGACAGTCGGGACCCACCTGGTCGAAGCGTACGTAGTGTTGTCATTCTGGTCGCAAACTTGTACGTACATATTGGTGGATGTAGAGGCATGCACGTGTCGTAGTAGAGGCGCGCACGTGTCATACTAGAGGGGCGCATGTAGCATGTACACGTACGTACAATGACCAGGGTGCAAGAAAGAAAATATGGCCATGTACATACATACGGGCAGGGTCTCAAACGCCTACTCGTGCATACATATGGCCTAGGCTCATGTACATGGCTGGGTCGGAACGGAGAAACAACATTGTCGTCGGGTTCATGGGGAGGCAACGGAATGCGCCGTGTTCACGGGGAGGCAACGGAAGGCGTCGTGTTCATGGGGAGGCAACGGAACGCGTGGGAGCCAACTAGCTGGGTCAGAACGGAATGTGTCGTCGTGTTCATCGGGAGGGCTTGGATGGAACAGGTGATGGAAACGAGGCTGGCGTCATCAGAAACGAGAAGCGGCCTTGTGTTCGTTGGCCACGTTTGAAATGGGATCATGTTCGCCGGGAGGAGTGCAGCGTCCGCAAAAGCGGAGGAAGCGGGCGTCTGCGATCGAAGCAGGGTCTGTTGATCGGGAGGGTGTGGCGTACCTTAAAGCGGACGAAAACGGACTTGTGTTGGAGTGCTACGGTTAAAGCAGGGTCTGTTGATCGGGAGGGTGTGGCGTACCACAAAGCGGATTAAACGGACTTGTGTTGGAGCTCTACGGTCAAAGCAGGGGTCTGTTCATGCGAGAGGGTGTGGCGTCGCAAAGCAGGACTCCACGAGATACTGTTCATCTCCACCCGTCGACCTCCTCCAGCCTCCACGGGCTACCGTCGACCTCCTCCAGCCTCCACGGGCTCCTGTTCATCCAGCCTCCACCGCGCGCTACTCCACCGGCTATTGTTCAACCACCCCTCCATGGCCACCCCTCCACCATCTACTGTTCATCCAGCCCTCCACGGGTCGTCCTGTTCATCCATCCCTCCACACCACGGGGCCCTGTTCATCCAGAGGCAATGTCACCGCTCACTGTTTATCCAACCCCCCTCGCCCCCGCCCGCAATGCTCACTGTTCATCCAGAGAGGTAGCATCGATAGGCTTCAGTTAGCAGCAGTAGTGAAGGAATTGCTCGATTGGGTTTAGTTAACAGCCATCGATCGATCGCTTGGGTTCAGTAACGCGTAGCCTGCAGTGCAATCGCTCGGGTTCAGTTAGAGCCCAACGCCTCGCTCGGGTTCAGTTAGAGCCAATGCCTCGCACACATGCGCGTACGTGTACGAGAGAAACGTGCATCGCTCGGCCCCCAACCGCCCACCGTAACTGGGAACTCCCTGAAATTTTCCTCGCCCACGCTTCTACCACGGTTTTTTCCGTCATGGACAGCCCAAAGAATGTCATGCAGCTGCGTCTCCGGCACGCCCAGGACGAAAAGCCCATTTTTTGTCATCATTTTTTGTCATATAAGTAGGAGCCCACCACATCTATGATGATACCGGGTTTTGTCACAATTATCGTCATAGAAGTGTCGTATGTATGACAGGAAAAAAATTCGTTCGACCCAAAATATCACGGATGTGTCTTTTTTTTTGTAGTGCTACATCATCTCCAAGGCCCTTCCGATGAGTTGTCAGTAGTTTACCACAGACCTTCGGATCCATAGTTATTAGCTAGATGGCTTCTTCTCTCTCTTTGAATCTCAATACAAAGTTCTCCTCGATCTTCTTGGAGATCTATTCGATGTAACTCTTTTTGCGGTGTGTTTGTCGATATCCGATGAATTGTGGGTTTATGATCAAGTTTATCTATGAGAAATATTTGAATCTCCTCTGAATTCTTTTATGTGTGATTAAGTTATCTTTGCAAGTCTCTTCGAATTATCAGTTTTGTTTGGCCTACTAGATGGATCTTCCTTGCAATGGGAGAAGTGCTTAGCTTTTGGTTCAATCTTGCGGTGTCCTTTCCCAGTGACAACAGGGGCAGCAAGGCACGTATTGTATAGTTGCCATCGAGGATAAAAAGATGGGGTTTATATCATATTGCATGAGTTTATCCCTCTAAATCATGTCATCTTTCTTAATGCATTAATCTGTTCTTTATGAACTTAATACTCTAGCTGCATGCTGGATAGCGGTCGATGTGTGGAGTAATAGTAGTAGATGCAGGCAGGAGTCGGTCTACTTGTCACGGACGTGATGCCTATATACATGATCATGCCTAGATAATCTCATAATTATTCACTTTTCTATCAATTGCTCGACAGTAATTTGTTCACCTACCTTAATGCTTATGCTATCTTGAGAGAAGCCACTAGTGAAACATATGGGCCCCGGGTCTATCTTTTATCATATAAGCTTTCAATCTAATTTTATTTGCATCTTTACTTTTCCAATCTATATCATAAAAATACCAAAAATATTTATCTTATCATATTATCTCTATCAGATCTCACTTTCGCCAATGGCCGTGAAGGGTTGACAACCCCTTTATTGCGTTGGTTGCGAGGTTCTTGTTAGTTTGTGTAGGTGCGTGGGACTTCTGAGGAGCCTCCTACTGGATTGATACCTTGGTTCTCAAAAACTGAGGGAAATACTTACGCTACTTTGCTGCATCACCCTTTCGTCTTCAAGGAAAACCAACGCAAGCTCAAGATGTAGCAAGAAGGATTTCTATCCCGTTGCCGGGGAGGTCTTCGCTCAAGTCAAGACATACCAAGTACCCATCACAACTCATCTCCCTCATATTACATTATTTGCCATTTGCCTCTCGTTTTCCTCTCCCCCACTTCACCCTTGCCGTTTTATTCACCCTTCTTCCGTTCGTCTTTCCGTTTACCTTAATGTCTTACTCGGCTCGTTTGCTCGTTCGGTTGGAATAATTGTGTATTTATTACTAAACAAAGAAGCTAAGATCTATGGATCCTCATACGCTTGCTAATCTTTTTAAGAGATCCAATTATGATGAACCAATTGCTAGTGAGTTTGGTGCACTAGATTATCTTTATAAAGTTTTGCTTGAAATTCGTGAATCCAAAAATTGTGATGAAGTACTTTATGAAGTGATTCACGACAGATCTTTGAATAAAAAGCATGATTGCAATGATTTTACTATAAATTCTCTTGATGTCAATTGTGCTAATAATATGCAAACCCCTAACCTTGGGGATGCTATTTTGCTATGTCTACTACTTGTTGCAATGATCATGATTGGGGTGATTCTTCTTATGATCTTGAAAATTTATTTAAGCCCCATGATGAATATGAGATTGATAATAGTGTTTGCAATAATATTGAGAGTGGGTTTGGAAGAGTGTCAACTTTAGATCCCACATATTTGGAGAATTTTCAACCTTATGGTATTTTTGATAAAAGTGGGTTTGGAGAGGTCATGACTTTAGTTAATGATAATCCCACTATTTTGGAAGAGTGTCAACTTCAAATGCATATGGATCATGTTGATAATATGCTATGTGATAGCTATTTTGTTGAATTTTCCTATGATCTTACATGTAATTATTATGAGAGAGGTAAATATGGTCGTAGAAATTTATATCTTCCTAAATTACCTCTCATCTTGTTGAGATTGCTATCGTCTCTTTCTTCTTCCTTGCATATGCTAGTTTTTGCTTGCCTTGCAAATTTGTTTGCTTATAATATGCCTATGCATAGGAAGTATGGTAGACTTAGATGTGTTTGTCACGTGTTTCATGATGCTCTCTTTGCGCTTCAATTCTCGTCTTCCATGTGTGCATCATTAAAATTAACAATGCCTAGCTAAAAGGCTTTAAAGAAAAGCGCTTGTTGGGAGACGACCCAATATTTTTCCTTGCTGTTATTCAATAAATTTTGCATCTACCTTCTGTTTATATGTGTATTTATGTTTTAATTAGTGTTTGTGCCAAGTAGACCTATAGGATAACCTATGGTAATAGTTAATTTGATTCTGCTGAAAAACAGAAACTTTGCATGCACGAAAATAATTTTAGTAATTCACAGAAACGTGATTTTGCATTGATTACTTTTTCTGTAGATAAACAGACAAATTGCCCTGGACTTCCTATTTTGGTAGGATTTTTAGAGTTCCATAAGTATTTGAGAGTTACAGATTGCTACAGACTGTTCTGTTTTTGACAGATTCTGTTTTTCGTGTGTTGTTGGCTTATTTTTATGCATTTATGGCTAGTATGTAGGGGTATGAACAATAGAGAAGTTGGAATACAGTAGATTTAACACCAATATAATCAAAGAATGAGTTCATTATAGTACCTTATGTGGTGGTTTTTATTTCTTGCACTAACGGAGCTTATGAGATTTCCTGTTGAGTTTTGTGTTGTGAAGTTTTCAAGTTTTGGGTAAAGATTTGATGGACTATGGAATAAGGAGTGTGTTGTGGAATTGTCACGGCAGATGTCCTAGTGCGAGGACTTAATCATGAGGCCAACACATCTATGTGGTAGCTTGAGAGGGGCTGAGAAAAATTGAGAAAACGCAACACAAGACAGATTTAGACAGCTTCTGGCCCCGGGAAACATCATCCGGTAACAACCCTACATGTTGTTTGTGGCTAGGTCTCATTATCATCACAAGGGAGTCGTCGTAAACCAGATCTCCCAGTTATGTCTGGATTTCCCAATTATGTCTAACCTAAGGTTCTTTTTTCCTCCCCCCTCTTGTGGTGCCCTGCCCCTCCTTATATATGTTGAAGGGGCGGGTTACATGTAGAGTCCAACTCGGATTAGGACATAAACTATTCTGAGTTCTCTTCATGGACTTCTTAACGTCTTGGGCTTCATAACGTCTCGGGCTTCATAACCCCTGGCAACCGAGTTATCACTGTCTGCCAGGTTATGAATGGTGCCAGTTTATGATTGTCTGCCGGTTTATGATTGTCTGCCGGGTTATGATTCTCTGCCGGGTTATGATTGACTTAACACACGTCGGGTTATCATCGACTTAACTCTGTCGGGTTATCATCGACTTAACTCCTACCGGGTTATCATCTGACTTAACTCCTGCCGGTTTATCACCTACCGGTTACCAAGCCCCCAGTCGGGTTATAACTCCGGTCGGGTCATACCGCAGGGTATATCCCCGACAGAGTGGAAAGAGCCTAAGCTTGGGGATGCCCATAGCACCCCAAGATATTCAAGGATAACCAAAAGCCTAAGCTTGGGGATGCCCTGGAAGGCATCCCCTCTTTCATCTTCGTCTATCGGTAACTTTACTTGGAGCTATATTTTTATTCACCACATGATATGTGTTTTTCTTGGAGCGTCTTGTATGATATTAGTCTTTGCTTTTTAGACTACCACAATCATCCTTGCTGTACACACCTTTTGGGAGAAACGCACTTGATTAGAATTTATTAGAATACTCTATGTGTTCTTCACTTATATCTTTTGAGCTAGATAGTTTTGCTCTAGTGCTTCACTTATATCTTTTAGAGCACGGCGGTGGATTGATTTTGTAGAAATTGTTGATCTCTAATGCTTCACTTATAATATTTTGGGAGTCTCTTAGAACAACATGGTATTTGCTATGGTTATAAAATTGGTCCTAGAATGATGGGTATCCAAGTTGGGAATAATAAAAACTATCATAGAAAGTGAATTGGATGCAATGATCAATTTGATACTTGATAATTGTTTTGAGATATAGAGGTGGTAATGTTAGAGTCATGCTAGTTGGGTGATTATGAATTTAGGGAATACTTGTGTTGAAGTTTGTGATTCCCGTAGCATGCACGTATGGTGAACCGCTTTGTGATGAAGTTGGAGCACAATTTTATTTATTGATTGTCTTCCTTATGAGTGGCGGTCGGGGACGAGCGATGGAATTTTCCTACCAATCTATCCCCCTAGGAGCATGAGCGTAGTACTTTGTTATAAATGGCTTGTAGATTTTTGCAATAAGTATATGAGTTCTTCATGACTAATGTTGAGTCCATGGATTATAGGCACTCTCACCCTTCCACCATTGCTAGCCTCTCTTGTGCCGCGCAACTTTCACCTGTACCATACACCCACCATATACCTTCATCAAAACAGCCACCATACCTACCTATTATGGCTTGATGGCTTCTTCAATCAACAACAACGCAGTCCAGGATGAGACTTTTCTCCCCGGACAGATCTTCGTGTTCGGCGGCTTCACACTGCGGGCTAATTCGCTTGGCCATCTGGAGCAGATCGAAAGCTACGCCCCTGGCCATCAGGTCAGGTTTGGAAGCCTAAACTTCACAGCTGACACCCGCGGAGACTTGATCTTCGATGGATTCGAGCCACAACCGAGCGTGTCGCACTGTCACGATGGGCACGATTTAGCTCGCCCTTTGGACAAGTACACAGGAGGCCGCTGCAGAGTGCGCTTTGACCCATAGTTCGGGCCGACCGCGCAGATCGAGGACCGTGGCTAGACACCGCCTCGGGGCTGCAACTCTCTGGCGATGGGCGAATCTGACCTTGTCCTTGCAAAGCTCGTGGCTCGAGGTGCGGACTCCTTGCGGACTCCGAACCTCCTGCGCCCCGCCAATCGAATCCGATTGGGCGCCGATCATGGAGTTCACCGCTGCGGACATCTTCGGCACTCACCATTTGGCGACATCCGAATTCGCTAAAGTATCTCTCGTTATCAAGAGAGCCTGGCGGACTGCGGCCGGGATGGTTGAGATCTGACGGCGAAGAAATTCAAAGCCCACCCACCACCCACTTTGTAGCCAGCGTCGGCGATCTAACCGACATGCTGAACTACGACTCGAAGACATCGGCGGTATGGGCGGCGATGGGAGGCGATCAAGAACCAGCACCTACGGGGCACTGGAAGATCACCTCGTCATATGACATATACATGGTGGACATCCCAAAGGATGGGGACAGCGAAGAAGCAGGGGAGGAAGATTCCTCTAAGAAACAGCCCAATCGCCGACGTCAGCGGCGCCGCTCGAAATCCCGCCACAGCAAGAATGGAGATTCCGCACCGGAGATAATAACACCCTAGAGAGTGCGAAGACAACCCCCTCCGGCAAGATTCAACCACGGGAGGGCGGAGAAGCCAGCCCTCAGAGAGAGCGGCAAGCGAGGAGATAGAGGATGACAATTACATGCCTCCCTCCGAGAGCGAGGCAAGCCTCAACGACGCGAATTAAATGCGTGCCCGAGGATCCCGTCGAACAAGAGCGTTTCAAACGCGGGCTAATGGCCACAACGAACAGCCTAAAGAAAAAGCAGCAACGACTTCGAGCTGATCAAGACCTGCTGGCGACGGATGGACCGAGGTCCTCGCGGCGAAAGAGCATGAACTTCGAGCGCCCCTCAAAAGCTACCCAAAGCGCAAGTTGCTCCCCGATTAGAGGAGGAAGCATATAAACCTTCATCACCGGCGCTGTCACGGTGACCGACCACCTCGTGGCCGCGACAGAGAGGCATCTAGGCCCTCCACCAGAACCGTACCCCGGCACCGCTCGAAAAGAGCGAAGCCACGGGGGAATGCGCCGGACTTGCGAGACATACTAGAGGACAAGGCAAGACAATCAAGACCTATCTATGGATCACGTGGGCGCCCCACGATCCACGACGACTACCGTCACGCCGGGTACAGCAACTCCGGCCGGGCCGAACACAGCATACAAAGCTCCCTTGAACTACGTCGTGATATTGCCCAGTATAGAGGCACCGCACACCCACTATGCTTCACAGATGAAGTAATGGATCATCAAATCCCTGAAGGGTTTAAACCCGTAAACATCGAATCCTACGATGGCACAACAAACCCCGCGGTTTGGATCGAAGATTATCTCCTTCATATCCATATGGCCCGCGGTGACGATCTCCACGCCATCAAGTATCTCCCACTCAAGCTTAAAGGACCAGCTCGGCATTGGCTTAACAGCCTGCAAGCAGAGTCAATTGGGTGTTGGGAGGACCTGGAAGCCGCATTTCTCGACAACTTCCAGGGCACACATGTGCAACCTCCAGACGCCGATGACCTAAGCCACATAATTCAGCAGCCAGACGAGTCAGCCAGATAGTTCTGGACACGGTTCTTAACAAAGAAAAATCAAATCATCGACTGTCCGGATGCAGAGGCCCTCGCAGCCTTCAAACATAACATCCGCGACGAGTGGCTGGCCCGGCACCTAGGGCGGAAAAGCGAAATCCATGGCAGCCCTCACATCACTCATGAGCCGCTTACGTGCGGGGAGGACAGGTAGCTAGCCCGCGATAACAACCTCGCAAAAATTCAGCGGTCCGGACAACAAGGACCGCAATGGCAGGTCACATCGTAACAAAACAAACGCGCGTGCGGCGATAACACCGAGGATCTGACGGTCAGCGCCGGATTCAGAGGCTCTAAACCCGGTCGGCGGAAAAAGCCATTTAAACGAACTACTCGGGTCCGTCAATTTGGACCGCATACTCGACCGCTCTTGCGGATACATGGCACCCGAAAAGCAGATAATCACACCAGCGAGGATTGTTGGGTGTTCAAGCAAGCGAGCAAGTTAATTGCGAAAACAATGACAAGGGGCTGCATAGCGATGGCGAGGAAGAGACCCGGCCGCCGAAGCAGCAGAGGGCGAAGGGTTCCCCACAAGTGTGGACGATAAACATGATATCGCAACCCACATACCCAATAGGGGCGGAAGCGTACACTTAGGGGCGTATATGCGATGGAGCGATCGCCCAAGTTCAATCCATGGTCCTCTTGCCCGATCACTTTCAATCGAAGGACCACCCACCGATATCCGCCATGGAGGATTCGCGCATTGGTTTTAGACCCAATCGTCGATGGATTTCACCTCACTAGAGTCACGATGGACGGCGGCAGCATCTGAACCTCCTTTATCGGGATACGGTCGCAAGATGGGCATAGACCCTCAAGGATTAAACCTACAAAGACGACCTTCAAAGGCGTCATACGAGTGTTGAGGCCAATTATGCAGGCTCGATCCTGCCGAAGTGGTCTTGGATCCCGGATAATTTCAAGCGAGGAGTTAATCTTCAACATAGTCATGTTCGCAGTGGCTATCACGCTCTGCTCGGACGAACCGTGTTTGCAAAGTTCAACGCGGTGCCGCATTATGCATACCTTAAGCTCAAGATGCCAGGCCCTCGTGGAGTCATTACGGTCAACGGAAACACTGAACGCTCCCTCCGAACGGAGGAACACACAGCGGCTCTCGCGGCAGAAGTATAGAGCAGCCTCTTAAGGCAATTTTCGAGTCCGGCCGTTAAACAACCGGACATGGCCAAACGCGCCCGGAGTAACATACATCAAGACCACCTGGCACGTTCCAAGCACGCAGCGTGTGTCGGCCTAACCCCAGCCCTTGCATGATTGCAAGACCAGCTCTTCGTGTACATCATTACGCTCTGGAGATACCATGGGCATAGGGGAGGGCACGACCACGACAGCCCAGTGCGGCTCAACCACACGGGGGCTTCCAAGTGTGTCGCTCTTTTCTTTCCTTTTTTCTATTAATCCACGGGACTCCGTTCACCAGAGACCCTGTCCGGCGGTGCATCTGCCGAACTCACGATGCAACAGCCAGGGAAGGACAAAGGCTACGACGAACACTCAGGTGGTCTCCATTATGAGCATTAAATCTGTTAAATACACCATTCGCAGCCTACCCACGGAGAGGACATGTCTAATAGTCCAATCCCTTGCTTATCGCACTATTTGTATCGTTCGCACTCATGGCGAGAATTCCTTGAACAAACAATGCATCACTTTTAAGCTTATAATTGCATTCCTTTTTTACATATCTGTTCATTTATGACGTTTTGCATCCGTACACTGTGCGGCCGAATACACGAGGGCTTATGTTCCCCGCATTATGGTGTGATAAGTCCGAACACTTTCACAAGTGCGGCACCCGAACTTATAGCACTATATGCATCGGCTCGAATCATGTCTTGGGTCAATAGTTGGGTTTGCGGCTCCCATGTTTTGGTACCTTACGTTCCGTTCTATCGGCTAAGGTAGCCTTTGGGAGAACCACTGCGATTGCGTCCGGTTGAGCTGGGCGGCGCCTCGATGGAGAAAGCTAAAGCGGCTATCATGATAAGGCGAGAGCTGGTATCGCTGTTCGAGAGGTCTTTTCGAGTCCCTAAAGACTTATGCCGCTTAGGCGAGGAACCGGTTTCGTCCGGCCGAGCGTGGATAGCGCCCGAACTCGATCTTCGAACACTAGGGGCTTCACGAAATTTCAAATTATAGAATTCTATGGCTAAGTGAGAGTGTTCAAGCATTATAAGTCTGGTTGCCTTGTTCGTTGTGTTGGCGCCTCCTAGATGGACCCAAAAATGGGAACAAGAGCGCTCAAGTTTATCCGAACACCCGGCACTCGTGGCATGGGGGCTGAAGTCGACGACTTGCCATCTCTCGATTTGATAAGCGGCCGCCTGAAGGTAATATTTTAAATTAATAAGCGTTGCTTAGCGCATATGAACAAAGTTTTCAGCGCACAGGATAACACATTGCGAGTCTACTCAAATATTACATCTTTGGGGCACTCATCCGCAATCTTGCGGGCACCCTTCAGGACACTCTTATAATATATTTCGGGCATACGATACTCCTTGCCCACCGGCGACGCGTCTGTCAGAAGCCTCTCAGCATCCAGCCTACCTTAGTGCACCTTTGCGCGGGCAAGGGCCCGACGGGCACCTTCAATGCAGGCGGAGCGCTTGATGACTTCCACCCAATGGCACGCATCCACAGCCGCCGCCGAGGCGAAGTAGCTCCCGGGCATGGCCTCTTGAGCCCGGCCGGACTATGAGGCCCTTCATGGCCTGCTTTCGGCTACCTTGTGGAGCTCGACCATTTGCTTGGTGGTCGCTAAGGCTGCCGGATGTCCGGCCTCGACATCTTGAGACCGAAGACCTTCTCCGTTGAGCTCCCTCCTCGGCCCGGTAGAATGCGGCAAGCATCGGACCTGCTGAGGCAGATCTGCAAGCGCTCTGGAGAGCTCGAATTAGGGTAAGTGTGGTAATTCACATTCACATGCTTGCTTTGCATGAAAATGCCTTACCGCCGCTATTTTCTTCACCGCCTCAATCTCTGGAGGGCCTTATGGGCCTCGGCCTTAGCGGCTTTGGCACTCTCAAGAGCCGAGGCAAGCTCGGACTCTCGAGTCTTCGAGTCGCGCTCCAAACTCTCATGCTTTTCCATGAGAGCCTGGAGCTCTTGCCACACCTCTGCCACCCGCGCCTCCTGCTTCTCTCGCTCCGCTCGTTCCGCAGCCGCATTACATTCGGCCGCGGACACGGCCTCCTTCAGGGTCACCACCTCGTTCGTGGCCCCTGCAGTGCTCATGTTATCCTTGTTATTCCTATTGCAACCAAAATCCTTTTCTGTAAGGTACAAATTTAATACGGTGTTACTCACCTTCTTTGTCCTTGAGCTGCTTCTTGGCAAGGTCGAGCTTGTTCTCGGACCACTCGAGGTCCTGCTTCAAAGCACCGACCTCCATGATCGGTCTTGGAGGTCGGCGCAGCACTGCAATCCCATATTGACATAATTTTTAGAACTCCTGCGTATATCTTTTTAGATCCTCAGTCCGGCTTTTCTTTCCGAACACCAAACCGAGCATCAGGGGCTACTGTCTATGCGGTATTACATTACATATTTTAAAACTTCTTACCTCAAAGCCTATTAGACGGCTGCTGCAGGCTTCGGTCATCCCGCTCTTGGCAAGCTGAACCTTCTGAATCACCACACTCATGATAGTGCTCGATGGAAGCGCCGTCGAGCACCTCCAACAAGTTGTCCGGTGCCTCCAGTTGGACGGAGGCCGCCGGTGTCACGGTCTTGCCCTTCTTATGAAGGGGCCGCCTGCCAGACTCCGGAACCATTGCGGGTTCTGGTGCGGAGTCCGGTGCAAAGTCCAGGAGGTTGCCCTTCGGCACGTCCGGAGCATCCCCCTCCTAGCGGTTCCCCTCCTGGGATCCCACCTCGGCATCCTCAGCGTCACGAGGGGTGGAGGCAGTCGGAATGGAATCCACATCCGACGGAGCCAAGGACCCGCTCGAAGAAGCGGGAAAATCGTCCTCGGCCGGACTACAGGTTGTATGCGGCATTAGAAGGACACTGTGTGGCAAAAAAGAGAAATTATAAATCATTCAGGAATCCGGATACTTACGATCTTGCCGGGGGCTTGGCCCTTGAGGGCCAGCCCTCGTCGCCATCGTCGGCGTTGGCGGAGCTGTCCGGAGGAAGGGTCCTTCCCCTCTTGGACCCTTCGGCCTCCCCCGTTGGGGAAACCTTTCTCTTCCTCTCTCCCCCCTCCTGGGGAGAGTCCTCTCTCTCCTCCTTGTCTTCGGGGGAGGAGTTCGCCTCGGAGCCATCGGACGATGAGTCCGATACCACCTGGCGCCGGGAACTCCTTCGGGTTCCCGTGGCCTTCTTCTCCGGCACCACGTAAAGGGCCGGAACCAGCAGCCCCGTCAAACGGGTGTCCGCTGGATCTTCGGGAAGGGGAGCCGGACAGTTAACCTGTCCGGACGTCCTCTACCAGTCATATTAAAGGCGTTCGGAGTTTTAGATCCCGCATAGAGTCAAACTATGAAAGAAATAAGTGTCCCGTAAAGGATAACAAAGATTACCTCGCCGGCCGGGCGCTTGGTGCTGAATCCGCGATCTTCAGTTGCGGATGCGGGGGCTTCTCCGCCCTTTAAAAACACCCTCCAGGCAGCTTCGTACGTCGTGTCGAAGAGCCCGCTCAGGGTCCTGTGTTGTGCCGGATCAAACTCCCACAAATTGAAGGCCCGTTGCTGGCAGGGGAGAATCCGGTGGGCGAGCATGACTGGATCACATTGACAAGCTTAAGCTTCTTGTTCACGAGTGCAGAGGCGGGATGGAGTCTGTCGGCTCCTCGAACTACCCCATAGCAAGACCTTCTCTTTCCGGAGGTGAGCTGCATGGGGATACCAGATCTGAACTCGGGCTGCTTTGCCCATTTAGGGTCCGCTGGCTCGGTGATGTAGAACCACCCGATTGCCACCCTTGGCGGATTCCACAAAGGCGCCCTCGAGCTGAATGGCGTTGGGCATTTTGCCCACCATGGCGCCTCCGCACTCCGCTTGAACGCCCTTCACCACCTTGACAGCGGTGAAGGTCTTTAGCCCAAGCGAAGTGGGGCTGGATGAGAGGAAGGCCTCGCACACCGACGATAAACACCGAGATGTTGAGGATGAAGTTTGGCGCCGGATCGTGGAAGTCCGGGCCGTAGTAGTACATGAGCCCCGGACGAAGGGATGAAGTGGGAAGCCCGATCCGCGGAGGAAGTGGGGAAGGAATCGACCCTCTCATGAGGCACAGGGGTGGGGATGAGCTGCCCCTCGTCGGGCGGCCGATCGCGTGATGTCATTGGAGAGGTAGCGGCGCCGCGCAGCTTCTCGATGTGCCCCTCCGTAACGGAGGAGGCCATCCACTGCCTCCGCTCCGGACATGGTGGAGAAGGTTGAGGCGAGATGTGCGGACTTGGGCGCTGGAGCTCGAGTCTTGCGGAGATGGATAAGCAAAGGAGGAAGAAAGCGTGGGTGAAAAGGTGGATCCTTATCCCTTATATATGGGCGAGCGAAGACTATGCGTCCCCACCGGCCTGGTAAAACTCGCTTATCTCCCAAGCGCCACCATCGATTGGCGCGGTTGGGTTACCTACGTCCGTATTGATGGGAATCGAAATAAGGGAACACGATCTCTGCCGACAAGGCGTGCCAAGAAACCGCCGCTAAACGCTACCGAGGTGGTATAATAAAAATGATTCAAGTAAAGGCTTAATGGTGGTGTGACATCATGCCACAAAATACGTCAGCAGATTGAACTTGTGTACATATTGTTCTCTCTACGGTGGAATGTGGAATTTATTTTGCAGAGCCGGACACTTTCCTGGTGTTCGCAATCTTCTATGAATTATTCGGAGGAGGAACCCTCCTTGCAATGCCAAACAATATCTTGCGCCGGACTCATCGTCATTGAAGCTTTGGTTGAGGGGCTCTTGAGGAGTCTGGACTAGGGGTATCCGAATAGCCGGACTATCATCGTCGGCCGGACTCCAAGACTATGAAGATACAAGATCGAAGACTTCGTCCCGTGTCCGGATGGGACTTTCCTTGGCGTGGAAGGCAAGCTTGGCGATACGGATATGTAGATCTCCTACCATTGTAACCGACTCTATGTAACCCTAGCCCTCTCCGCTGTCTATATAAACCGGAGGGATTTAGTCCGTAGGACGAACAACCATTACAACAATCATACCATAGGCTAGCTTCTAGGGTTTAGCCTCCTTGATCTCGTGGTAGATCCACTCTTGTACTACCCATATCATCAATATCAATCAAGCAGGAGTAGGGTTTTACCTCCGTCGAGAGGGCCCGAACCTGGGTAAAAACATCGTGTCCCTTGTCTCCTGTTACCATCCGCCTAGACGCACAGTTCGGGACCCCCTACCCGAGATCCGCCGGTTTGGACACCGACACCCTCCTTATATATGTTGAAGGGGCGGGTTACATGTAGAGTCCAACTCGGATTAGGACATAAACTATTCTGAGTTCTCTTCATGGACTTCTTAACGTCTTGGGCTTCATAACGTCTCGGGCTTCATAACCCCTGGCAACCGAGTTATCACTGTCTGCCAGGTTATGAATGGTGCCGGTTTATGATTGTCTGCCGGTTTATGATTGTCTGCCGGGTTATGATTCTCTGCCGGGTTATGATTGACTTAACACCTGTCGGGTTATCATCTGACTTAACTCCTGCCGGGTTATCATCTGACTTAACTCCTACCGGGTTATCATCTGACTTAACTCCTGCTGGTTTATCACCTACCGGTTACCAAGCCCCCAGTCGGGTTATAACTCCGGTTGGGTCATACCGCAGGGTATATCCCCGACAGAGTGGCAAGAGCCTAAGCTTGGGGATGCCCATGGCACCCCAAGATATTCAAGGATAACCAAAAGCCTAAGCTTGGGGATGCCCCGGAAGGCATCCCCTCTTTCATCTTCGTCTATCGGTGAACTTTACTTGGAGCTATATTTTTATTCACCACATGATATGTGTTTTGCTTGGAGAGTCTTGTATGATATTAGTCTTTGCTTTTTAGACTACCACAATCATCCTTGCTGTACACACCTTTTGGGAGAAACGCACTTGATTAGAATTTATTAGAATAATCTATGTGCTTCACTTATATCTTTTGAGCTAGATAGTTTTGCTCTAGTGCTTCACTTATATCTTTTAGAGCACGGCGGTGGATTGATTTTGTAGAAATTGTTGATCTGTAATGCTTCACTTATAATATTTTGGGAGTCTCTTAGAACAACATGGTATTTGCTATGGTTATAAAATTGGTCCTAGAATGATGGGTATCCAAGTTGGGTATAATAAAAACTATCATAGAAAGTGAATTGGATGCTATGATCAATTTGATACTTGATAATTGTTTTGAGATATAGAGGTGGTAATGTTAGAGTCATGCTAGTTGGGTGATTATGAATTTAGAGAATACTTGTGTTGAAGTTTGTGATTCCCGTAGCATGCACGTATGGTGAACCGCTTTGTGATGAAGTTGGAGCACAATTTTATTTATTGATTGTCTTCCTAATGAGTGGCGGTCGGGGACGAGCGATGGTATTTTCCTACCAATCTATCCCCCTAGGAGCATGCGCGTAGTACTTTGTTATAAATGGCTTGTAGATTTTTGCAATAAGTATATGAGTTCTTCATGACTAATGTTGAGTCCATGGATTATAGGCACTCTCACCCTTCCACCATTGCTAGCCTCTCTTGTGCCGCGCAACTTGCGCCGGTACCATACACCCACCATATACCTTCCTCAAAACAGCCACCATACCTACCTATTATGGCATTTCCATAGCCATTCCGAGATATATTGCCATGCAACTTTCCACCGTTCCATTTATATGCCATGCACCATCATTGTCATATTGCTCTTTGCATGATCATGTAGTTGACATCGTGTTTGTGGCAAGGCCACCTTCATAATTTTCATACATGTCACTCTTCATTCATTGCATATCCCGGTATACCGCTGGAGGCATTCATATAGAGTCATATCTTGTTCTAAGTATCGAGTTGTAATCTTGAGTTGTAAGTAAATAAAAGTGTGATGATCTTCATTATTAGAGCATTGTCTCAACGAGGAAAGGATGATGGAGACTATGATTCCCCCACAAGTCGGGATGAGACTTCGGACTTTATAAAAAAAGAGGCCAAAGAGCCCACCAAATAAAAAAAAGAGAAAGGCCAAAAAAAGAGAAAGGCCAAATAAAAAATGAGAGAAAAAGAGAGAAGGGACAATGCTACTATCCTTTTTACCACACTTGTGCTTCAAAGTAGCACCATGATCTTCATGTTAGAGAGTCTCCTACGTTGTCACTTTCATATAATAGTTGTAATTTTTCATTTTAAAACTTGGCTTGTATATTCCAATGATGGGCTTCCTCAAAATGCCCTAGGTCTTCGTGACCAAGCGAGTTGGATGCACCCCCACTTAATTTCTTTTGTTGAGCTTTCTTACACTTATAGCTCCAGTGCACCCATTGCATGGCAATCCCTACTCACTCACATTGATATCTATTAATGGGCATCTCCATAGCCCATTGATACGCCTAGTTGATGTGAGACTATCTTCTCCTTTTTTGTCTTGTCCACAACCACCATTCTATTCCACATATAGTGCTATGTCCATGGCTCACGCTCATGTATTGCGTGAAAGTTGAAAAAGTTTGAAATTATTAAAGTATGAAACAATTGCTTGGCTTGTCATCGGGGTTGTGCATGATTAAATACTTTGAGTGATGAATATAGAGCAACAGCCAGACTATATGATTTTGTAGGGATGAACTTTCTTTAGCCATGTTATTTTGAGAAGACATGGTTGCTTTTATTAGTATGCTTGAAGTATTACTATTTATTATGTCAATATGAACTTTTATTTTGAATCATTTGGATCTGAACATTCATGCCACAATAAAGAAAATTACATTGAGAATTATGGTAGGTAGCATTCCACATCAAAACTTCTGTTTTTATCATTTACCTACTCAAGGACGAGCAGGAATTAAGCTTGGGGATGCTTGATAAGTCTCCAACGTATCTATAATTTTTTATTGTTCCATGCTATTATATTACCCGTTTTGGATGTTTATGGGCATTACTTTACACTTTTATATCATTTTCGGGACTAACCTACTAACCGGAGGCCTAGCCCGAATTGCTATTTTTTTTTGCCTATTTCAGTGTTTCGAAGGAAAGGAATATCAAACGGAGTCCAAACGGAATGAAACATTTGGGATCGATCCTTTTGGAACAAACGTGATCCAGGGGACTTGGAGTGGACGTCAAGCAACAGAGGAGGCAGCCACAAGGGTGCAAGGCAGGCCCCCTACAGGTGGGCACGTCCCCCACCCTCGTGGGCCCCTCGAGCGTCCACCGACCTACTTCTTCCTCCTATATATACCCACGTACCCTGAAACCATCGAGGAGCACCACGAAAAACTATTTCCACCGTCGTAACCTTCTGTATCCGCGAGATGCCATCTTGCAGCCTTCGTTGGCACTCCGCCGGAGGGGGAATCGACCATGGAGGGCCTCTACATCAGCTCCAAGGCCCTTCTGATGAGTTGTGAGTAGTTTACCAGAGACCTTCGGGTCCATAGTTATTAGCTAGATGGATTCTTCTCTCTCTTTGAATCTCAATACAAAGTTCTCCTCGATCTTCTTGGAGATCTATTCGATGTAACTCTTTTTGCGGTGTGTTTGTCGAGATCCGATGAATTGTGGGTTTATGATCAAGTTTATCTATGAGAAATATTTGAATCTCCTCTGAATTCTTTTATGTGTGATTAAGTTATCTTTGCAAGTCTCTTTGAATTATCAGTTTGGTTTGGCCTACTAGATTGATCTTTCTTGCAATGGGAGAAGTGTTGAGCTTTAGGTTCAATCTTGCGGTGTCCTTTCCCGAGTGTGGCGAAGAGGGCAGCAAAGGCACGTATCGTATTGTTGCCATCGAGGATAAAAATATGGGGTTTATATCATATTGCATGAGTTTATCCCTCTACATCATGTCATCTTTCTTAATGCGTTACTCTGTTCTTTATAAACTTAATACTCTAGTTGCATGCTGGAAAGCGGTCGATGTGTGGAGTAATAGTAGCTGATGCAGGTAGGAGTCGGTGTACTTGTCACCGACGTGATGCCTATATACATGATCATGCGTAGATAATCTCATAATTATTCACTTTTCTATCAATTGCTCGACAGTAATTTGTTCATCCACCGTAATGCTTATGCTATCTTGAGAGAAGCCGCTAGTGAAACCTATGACCCCCGGGTCTATCTTTTATCATATAAGCTTTCAATCTACTTTTATTTGCATCTTTACTTTTCCAACCTATATCATAAAAATACCAAAAATATTTATCTTATCATATTATCTCTATTACATCTCACATTCGCAAGTGGCCGTGAAGGGATTGACAACCCCTTTATTGTGTTGGTTGCGAGGTTCTTGTTTGTTTGTGTAGGTGCGTGGGACTTCTGAGGAGCCTCCTACTGGATTGATACCTTGGTTCTCAAAAACTAAGGAAAATACTTATGCTACTTTGCTGCATCACATTTTCCTCTTCAAGGAAAACCAACGCAAGCTCAAGACGTAGCAATTACCAAGAGGAAACAAACCACAGTGAGGACTGTCAAACTTCATTGGAGCCTGACCCATACTTTATGCCAAAATAGATGATGCATCACCACGATGACCTATCGATGCTCATGGTTGCGTCTCATGGTTGCATCGCCTGGTGAAGCTGATCAATTTTAAATGAAGAACGGCTATCTTCCATCAGTGTTCTTTGCTTGTTACCACAAAGACGATATCCTTCATCAGTTCATCTTGGAGCAGTCGTTTACGTTGGTGCAATTTTATCACACAATTGGATATGAACCAAATGTTTCCACAAAGATGCATCGACGTTGGTACTAAGAGCAAAAAAATTGAATTGATTTCTAAGACTTCTCACAACTTTGTCTTCAGCTATCCTGTAATTTTATTTGTCCAGCTTTTAACTAAATATGTGTTTGGACTTTGATTAAAAATGTGGCGTGGACTAAAAAACCCGTATGGAGGTAGTACCCCTCCGTTTTATATACTCTACATATTAGATTTGACTGAAGTCAAACTTTATAAAGTTTGACCAAGTTTAGGCCGAACACAACAAACCATAACTATTGGGAGAGGGCAAACTGTAAATACAAAATAATTGAAATTAAATTTCTTTATTTGTACACAGTCTGACACCTTTCTGATAATTTGGCGTGTGTGTGGTCGTTCACTTAACAGAGGGTAATGTACGGCACATGAATGACAGGAAGTGTGACCAGGACGTGTGGATTGTTAGTTGATCGTAGTTTTCTTCACTGGCACATTAAATAAAGAGTTTCGTTTCATACACAATTTAAAATGATTGTTATGGAGAGAGAAAGAAAACCACTCCACTATATTAGTACTATATACAAGTACTACTATATATAAGCTGGAGCCTCAGTATATATTATTCTGTTACCCCTCCGCCCCCTATAAGAACTGACGCCAATTTCCAAAGTCCAGAAAGTACCCAGCCGAACCGGTGTGGACAATAAAAAGGAGAAGCCCACCCACTCCAGGTGCGTCCCTAACCTCCCGATGCCTCGGCTTCCACCAGCCGCCGCCGCCAGATCCCTGCTTCCACCCACCGGCGCCGGATCCTCCCCTGCTCCCACCCACCACGGCCGCATCCTCCCCTGCTCCCACCCGTCGCCGAAGTCACCGCGCCCCTACTTTCACCGCCACTGCCGCCGCGCCCCCTACTTCCACCAGCCGCCACCGCCGCCGCACCCCCTGCTTCCACCGGCCGCCACCGCCGCCGCGCCCCTGCTTCCACCTGCGGCCACCGCCTCCACGCCCCCTGCTTCCACCTGCTGCCACCGCCACCGAGCTCCCTGCTTCCACCCCCCGCCGCTAGCCCAGCTTTCTTCCTCAAGGACCCAGAACGACGCGAGATGTCGTCCTGGCCCATCACCGTGGCGCTGCGCCCTAACCACCGCTGTCGGCCAACACCGTGGCCCCGCTTCTCGCAATGTTGCGTCATGCTCTCACCGCGACATGTGTGGCCTCTTCCCGGTGAAGCGCCCTCGCCGACAACACACGTCGCACCCCAGTCCAACTCTCGGGTGTCAACCCGTCCACCTTCGCGACCCCGGACCGTTTAGCACCAGCAGCGGAGCCCGTTCAAGACCCTAGCTCTCACGCCCCCCATCTGTGGTGTCAGTAAGTATTCAAGCGCAGAATAAATGCAGATGTTCAGTTCAGACCTTGCCATGGCGGGTGTTCTACTTATAATAGCAGAACATGGCTTTGTACTTTGTTCAGTGCATCTACTTGGCTATCATAAGTCCAATTTCATTTGTGTTTCCATGTTCTTGGTGCAGCACAAATAGGTCTTTGTATTCTGTTCAGTTCATGTACTTGCCGATCGTAAGTCCAATACTGAATTACATCTGTTTTCCATATTCTTCCTATAGCATGCAATTATTTGTAGATGTGCAGCAGAGTTTGCAAACTGCCATGTTGTTGTTCTATAGGTGCTTGCTGAAATTGCTACGAGAACCAACATATATTGATGAAATTTGATGTTGTTGTTCCTATGTTTTAGATGAATTTTGACCATACAATCTTCCTACGGCAGGCGTGTTCTTGCTCTGTTTTGCAAAATGCTTATCTTGCATTTTTTTGTGTGCAGCCTTTTCTCTTCTCGCCACCTGCTGCCGGTCGAGCTCCTGGAATCACTACATCGACGCACGCATGTTCAGTTCAGTTCGACATCTGTTGCAGGTTCTTTTCTTGTGTATGTTGTGGCGTTCATAAAAAAAGTTAACCATGGGAAAAGACAATCATGAAGTTCTTTTAGTTTCTTATTTCAATTCAAATTCTTACAACAACAACAACAACAACAAAGCCTTTAGTCCCAAACAAGTTGGGGTAGGCTAGAGGTGAAACCCGTAAGATCTCCTTTTGGGTTTCATCTCCATAAGAGTGGCTGAGTTTTTACGTTGGCTCGCCAAGCCTATCACAACCCTCCTCCTTTACCCGGGCTTGGGACCGGCTATGTTGAGACAACATAGGCGGAGTTAATTCAAATTCTTATAGTGCAAAATATGTTGTTTATGTTGTTCCGTTCATAAAAAAAAGTTAACTATGGGAAAAGACAATCATGAAGTTATGTTCAGTTTCTTATTTCAATTCAAACTATTATAGTGCAAAAATTGTGTCATAGCCATAAAAAGGGATGTTTTGCTGGTACCAAATAAAGGAAAAACAAAAGTATGTAACTTAAAAAATGTGTAGTCCTATAACTTCAGAGAGAAAAGTTGATCTGAAGGTAATACGTTGCAGGCATGTGCAATTTTGAAATTTCAAAAAGGCATTAAGATGCATGATTGCAACCTATTAATTATTTTTCAGTTTTTGAGCTATGAGAAGATTACTTCTTATTTTTGAGCTATAGTAGTTTTATGTGTTCAAACTTTCTAATTTCTTATACTGAATAGAGACAGAAAGTTTTCAATGCTCGATCAGGTCGGTGATTTCACTGCCTCTCCCTATCAGATCGATCTCGCATCATTTCTGTACCTTACATTTGCTACTGTGCAAGTGCCGAGGGACTTTAGTTCTGAAACCTTTTTCTGAGCTTACTATTCTATTTGTGTTACCTTATCCTCCCATCAGTCTTATGATTTAGACTAAATTTCAGCCATGATTTAGACTTTCTTTTTGTACTCCCTCCTTCCCAAAATATAAGGCGCGATTGACTTTTTACGGTCTTTGATGCACGACTTTGACCACTAATATATTTCAATGTATATGGATTGAACATGTATAAATGGCATCATCGTATTTGTCTTGCAGAACAATTTTATTTCATATGTATGTATACTAATTTTATAGACATAGAATACATGAAAATCATAGTCAAAGTTCCGTAACGAAGACCAGAAAAGTCAAACCGCGCCTTACATTTTGGGAAGGAGGGAGTAATAAATAAGTTCACTATCTCAGTACAATTAGTTGACCATCTCAGTAAAACTATTATTTGGTGTGCCAAAACTAGATGCTTGACTGCCTTATTATTATCACTAGTGCTTTGTATTCAGATTGCTCCTTCAGTCCAACCTGACCCCGCGTCCCACTCAGCCATCCGGTCTGACATCATCTTCGTATTCTTCTTCCGGCCAATCTAATTCACACCCTCAGTACAACTTCTGTATGCCCTCGTGTTCACAAATCTTGTAGTACTTTTCTCCATAAAAACTTGTAGTACTATGTAAAGCAAGCATGGCCAACACATAGTTTAGGTGTCGTGGTAGTACTCATTGTTGATGGTGGCCTTCTTTTGTGCCACTACAACTTTGCCACCTAGAGTGGTCCTACTACTACTTATCATGTTGATAAAACATCACAAACAGTACATCTATTTGATTAACGATTCTGTAGGGAGAAAAAGTTCACCAATGTACAATCTCTAATCTGAGTATACCAAAACTTTTTGTTTAGTAGTTGGTACTGCTCAAGTTTATTTCTTGATGTACACATGATGTCCAAATTCTTCTTTAAATTTGGTTCAATTTATATATTTCATTCAGTTCAGCGAGGTGGAGAATGCGGCACGGTGGAGTGTGACCGTATGTGCAGATGGCCCGCCGCAACGTCACCGGCCGGATCCCGCACTTCAGTGTATGTTTTGTATGCTTTTCAGTTCACCTACTTAACAACTGCAAGTCCAATTTCCTCCTTGTTTCCATGTTCTTCCTCTAGCACAACAGCTGTTATGCCTATATGGATCAAAAGAAGCATATGTTCTTTTCTATTCTTGCAAATGAAGCTCCACTTTTGTTCTGTTTGAACTTACTTGGCATAAAAATTAGTATTTGTTCTACTGTAAAAAAACATAAAATGAAATGTCTTGGTGCATGATCAAAGGTGCATCTGGAAGCATCCCCATGTCAATTGCAAAGGTTTCTAGGATGAGGCGTCCGTACTAGTAGTCCAACCCGGCCGCCCTAGGACGTTCACCGTCGCAGCTCCCAGGCCGATTGTGTCGAGCCTTGTGCCACTTCCTATGGAGCTCCATCGCTGTACTGCCCATACCTTTCACGGCCGCCACACCGGGTCATTCAGTGACACAACCTGAAGCAATTCGACGCTGCAGCTCAGGAGGCACACACTTCGCCTGTTCATCCTAGGAGAGCAGTACATCACCTTGTGCAAGCAGACCATTGCCGATGTACACTGATTCTCTAAGCTCCCTTGCCACTGCTCCAGCATGTCCAGCGCCGTCCCCAGTCCAGCCCCATGGCATCTGGACGGTCAAGTTCATGCCGAGGAGCAGTCCATGGCCGTTAGCTCCTATTTCCACTATAGTGATTGGGTTGCCGTTTTCCTCACCCTTTCCGGTGCACGACAACCCAGCCCACATGTTGCTGCCGTCCACCACCCCAAAATAGTTTTGGCTCTTCCTCAAGCAACCATTTAACCTTTTGGTGTTTTTTCTGTTGGTGAATGATTTTAGCAATTTGTAGTTATCTTGTGTATGGAACCTGAAAGTCTAAGACTGCTGTAGATTCAGTTCTTGTAGCACAAATGTCCCAAAGTTCAGTGACATCTCTAATTGATGTACTGTGGTCTTGTATCTCCAATGTATGTTGCTCAGCTTCCTCCCGATCCGCTTGAACTCGTCCTGCTCCGAAGCATCCTTCAGTTCAAACAAAAAGCTCCAGAAAAGTTTAGAGTTCAGCGTACTTTGCATTTATGGTTGGCTCTCTTTTATTCGTCTATTTGGGTTAAGGCAGGGAGAGGGAGCAGAAGTTCATCACGAAAAAATGTCTCTCCTAGATCCGAGCTGGCGACCTGCGCCTCTACTAATTAGGATGATGTGCAACCTTTCCATGGTCTAATGTATTCCTTCTTGTTAGTTCTCCAATTAAGTTTGCCCAAACTTCAGGATAAGCGGTTTGCTCATTTATTTTTCTTTTGTGTTTTGCATTCATTCTATGACAGAGGCTGATTGGATATATTTCTGTGTGCTACATGTGTAAAACCTCTAGTGATTAATTAGTTGTCTGGAGCATGGAGGAATTCTAAAATACATATGTTGTGGTTATGATTTGATGCCCTCTATATGTTTTATGTTATTTACATGGGTATTGAAACTATTTGTGTTCAGGTACAGCAAGAAGTTCATGTACGGATGCCCCTGGAGTCCATGTAGCTCTGCTGCCGTCCTACCCTTATCAGCCTCGGCTATGTACGTCAGTCCAATACCGTCGCCCCAGGCCGTTCACTATCGTAGCGACCAGGCCGTTCATAGAAAAATGTTGATTATATTGATACCTAAAACTAGTCTTTGCTCACTTTGAATTGAAAAAGAAAAAGGAGTCTCTCTAATAGTAAGTTCATAGAAAAACAGAAACAAAAATAAACAAAAAACATGAAACACAAAAAACCCATGAAATTTGCAGGGAAAACATAATAAGTTCTAAGAAAATAAATATAGAAATTCATATTTCGAAACGGATGAAGTATTTGGGAACTAAATGAAGTATTTCGAAGTACAGAACTTCTGTTTAGGTTTCTTTGTGTACTTCTAATGTTACTGTGCATGAACTTGTCGTTATTTTTACATGTTTTACATGATTACGGTCATTTCGACCTTGACAAATTTCATTTCACATTATATTTTTTTTCCGTCCATCTTACAGGTCGAAGGAGCTCCCTTCAGTTCAGTGGATTCAACAAAAAAAAGTCCCTACTGCCACTGCATCCTGAGTTCAAGGGATTCCTTAGGGGCCTTCTACACCATCTTGCTAATGATGCCATCGCTGGATGCCGCAGCCATGCTCGTCGTTCTTGTACTGCCATTCACATACTGCTCCCTATTTTGCTCCATTGAGATCCATAGAATTAAGTTATGTTCAGTTCGCCACTTTTACAATTGATGGTCCTATGTTGACCGAAACAATAGTTCAAGCTTCTAAAAAAGCAATTATGTGTATGCTACATCACTTTGAGGAACTACAACAAACAAAAAAAGGAGAGTTTGGTACTACTTGATTTTTTTATAATACCACTTGAACCCTTTTTGTAACCTCGTCAGATTGTTGGATGCATGTGGTCCTTCTCTTGTGCATATTCAGTTTCAAAATAAACGGTGAACCAAATGGAAAAAACCATGCCATCTACACAGAAAGTTCAAGAAAAGAGGAGAGCTCATTTACAGGTAAAAAATTTCATGTACACCTGCAGGGAAAGTGCAACTAAAAATAGAGTTTCATCTACACGTAATAAAAAAATGATGTACAATTGGATGTGTGTGCAAGAAAGAACAAATGCGGTTGAATTCACAAAAAAAATTGATGAACCTCACAAGTTCGGATATGATGACACCTTCAGTTCAAGTCATCAACCCCTAAAACATTTTGGATTGTGAAGAAAACCTCAGTGCAAACACACACAAAGATCAGTACAACCACACACAAAAAATTTGTGGCAGCTAAAAAGAGAAAATAAAAATTCAGTGGATCAATGTTAAGAAAACAAGATGTTTAGAATAAAAAGGAACTTAAAAGAATACGCGGGAAGTTCCCAGTGTGAAAAGAACATGACGATCGTGCAATATAAAAAATAAAAAAACACTAATAAATATCAATGTAAAATTTTTTGGGTGAGTTCAAACTAGAAAGACAGGTAAGTCCAAAACCTGCACAGCAAAAAGGTTTCACCTACGAAAAAAATGTGGCACTTTCCACACCAAGGTAATAATAAAGGGTTAGAAAAAGCATGTTTATATAAAAAGAAAGTGCTCAAAAGTTCAATTACTCTCCATGTGAACGTCCATACATTGTTTCAAAAAGAGAGTGCACATTTTACTGGAAGAAAACTTGGTAAGTTCTACAACAGAAAAAACGGAAGTTCAAAATCGACAAAATACTTGTGAGGGAAACAAAGTAAAAGTCTGGTATATTAAAAGTACACTCAATACAAACTCATACAAAAGATCAGTTCGAGTACTATGTTTTTGGGATGGAAAAAACAACACGACCAGCATCACCTTATTCAACACTACTCTATAAAAAATACCTCAGTACAAACATACACATAGATCAATACGAGTACTCTATTTTCATGATGACAAGAAAGTTTTACCGAACTCATCAGGACCTGATTGCATCTGGGTTTATCCCCTTTTCACCAAAATGCAACCTGCTCTCTTGGGCATGATTCGATTGAATGGAAAGATCAAACACAGTTATAGAAAAATAAACCACCAAACCATCCAAATCCCATCGATGATCAATCGGCAGACCACTTCATCATTCCTGCAAAAATCTATGCACTAATCTGAACCAGAAACGGGGAGGCATGCACCCTGCTATGAACAGGCACACACTCATGGCATGGGTATGCCCCCAAGTTCAGTCCAAAACAAGCAGGGCATGCCCCCAAATTCAGTCTACAACAGAGTACCGATGAAACAATCAGAAGAAGAAATGAGATTTGGAAGTGATGAAACGCCTAGCTAGCTAGCTAATGTCCATGGGTGGTATTACCAGTAGTGGTGAAATCAAATCCAGACCATACGACAGGGCCGGCCAGTGGGCAGTCGAAGCGGCGGCCGCGCCAGGCAGAGACGGAGAACAGGGCACGGTCCTCGCATACCTTAAAGCCATCGCAGCCTAGCCCCTGCACCGCCCGCCGCACCTGCAGCAGCGAGTATTAGCTCAGCGGCAAGCGCCCGAAGCAGGCGCCCTCCATGCGCGCCGCCCGGCGGCCCAGCCGCTCGTGCCACTCCATGCCGCCCAGCGGTCCAGCCGCTTGTGCCGCTCCGCGCCTTCGCAAGCCATGATGCTTGGTACTGCTTGCAGGTGGTAGCTACTTCGCCCGTGCTGGCGTTGAGGCGGACGCCGGTGCCGCGCGTGGCCGCCGTCTCCTCCGGCCAGCTGCGCGCATGCTCTTGGGGCGCGCTGCACTCTCTACGGCCGGAGCTCTCCGCGGCCCCTCCTCGCCCCGGCGCCGTCCGTTGCAGGGCGCCTCTGCTCCGAGCTCGCACATGTACGCACCCAAGCCACACTTCTCTCCACCATACGAGCTCCAGTAGCAGCGCCGCTGCCACCGCCGTTGCCCGCGCCCCGGCGCCCATCGCCGTGGCTGGGGTAGGGCCTGGGTTGCCAGGAGGGAGGCGGGCAGGTGGAGGGATCGACCGCAAGCACCTTGGTCGGCGGCTGGAGTGGCCGGCGGAAAGGGGAGAGAGCGGAGGTGGCTCTTATTTGCCCTTTTAATAAAAAACAACCAGTTCAACGAAATAACAGAATCAGTACAACCGCTCGGATTCATCAGTTCGAAAAGGGTAACAGAATAATATTCTGTTACGCGTAACAAAATAGCCCAGATGTATATATATATATATATATATATATATATATATATATATATATATATATATATATATATATATATATATATATAGGGATTGACTATTCGTCACCACAGGTGAGGAATAGTTATTCTTCACCCTCTATTTTACTATCAATGGACCGTAATTTTACGTTCCGTAAATTTTGCCTTATTTCTGAAGTAAAAAGAGACCGTAAGAAAATATATAATCGTCGGAAAAATATTTTATGTTATGCAAAATTACAAATTTAAAAACATAGTGTAAAATACACATAAACTGTAAATTTTCTTGTCTTATGACCTATATTTTTATTTTCTTATGTCAAATTTTACGTCGTGAATCGATAGGAATGTAACTATTTGAATTCCAAAGCGTAATTTAATTATGAAATGATCGTAAGATTACCTCGGGTGAAGAATAACTTATTACGCACTCGGGTGATGAATAGTAACACTATATATATATATATATATATATATATATATATATATATATATATATATATACACACACACACACGCGCGCGCGCTAGAGGCTCAGTGTTCCTTTGCTAGGGTTTGCTCTAGTCACAATCTCTCACCCTCTTCATCAGATCTAAATAAGACTGCATTGGCCTCTCTCTCTCTCTCTCTCTCTCTCTCTCTCTCTCGCCCTCACAGCTGATGGAGTCGTCCAGATCCCATCGCACCGAGAAGGGGTGGAGGTGCAACGTTTACTCTATCACCTTCGGCTAGGGAGGCAATCCACATCCGGTTGTGCTATTCTCTTTTACCCAGCGCCTTTGCGGGAGGGCATCTGACCCCTTCTTCCTCGCTGCAGTACGTAGTGTGGGCAGATCCGGCCTCCCACCACACGCCTAGCCACATCCCAATGACCCTAAGGTATAACTTTCTTTGAACCCATATTGCTCTAGCTGCATGCGGATCTTTTTCGATTCTGTAGTCAAACTAGGATCCAGCCGTTTTGTTGGTCGAAAACGGAAAAGGGGGGTAACCCAGTACACACATCTGTAAGGAACCGATGTCTTTGTTGTAAAAGGAAAGAAACCGGGTGGTCTGGTGTAACGCCCCGGATTCGTTGCGCCAGGTGTCTGTCAGTTATTTGCCGTCGTTGCCATGTCATTTTCTTGCATGTTGCATTTTGCCATGTCATCATCTGCATTTCATCCACATATTTTCAAACTTGCATCCGTTCGGGTTCCCCCGGTTCTCTCCGTTGTTAGATTACGAGCACGACACACTCGCACGCTACCGCTAGCACCGAAATATTTTTTTTATAAGGGGCATAAAAATGTTCTCGGAATGGGATGCAACTTGGCATGCGGTTTTATTATAGTGTAGGCAGACACCTTTGCCAAATTTAAATCGCAGATTCGGAGTTCGTTTGGTAGCCCATCCGTCATCTGTAGCGCCACCTTTGCCGGTTTATTCGTCGGGTGTTTTCGGTCTCCGAAAACCCTTCCCGGGCTGCACGTCCCTTCTCTCCCCCAGCTCAAGCCCACTCTACACAGCCCACTAATCCCTCCTGCAGCCCACCTAGTCTCCCCTCTGTCCAGAGCCACACGATCGCGATCGGAGGCTCCGGAATGCCCCAAAAGCCCCCAAACCCTAGCTGTTACTGCTATATATAAACCCCTAGCCTCCATTTTCACAATCCCTAGCCCTGCCTCGTTTCCACGCCAGCCCAACCACCAGCCACCTTCCAGCCGCCGCCTCCTCGTCGGATCCGCCGCCGACCACCTCTCCCCGCCACTTGTCGCGTGGCCATTGGCCCGCGCCGCCGCAACCTCCGCTCTCGGCCTCTCCCGCGCCGCCACCTGTCCTCCCCTCGTCGTCCCCGCGCCTCCACCATGCCAGGACCGCCTGAAGCCTGGGCGGCCCGCCCGGCCGATCTGGGCTGAGGTGCCAGCAGGCGCCTGCCGCGCCCTCTGCGCCCGCCTCCGCTTCGCTCCCGAGCTCGAGGATGAGATCCTCGCCGCCCGCCACTCGTCCTCGCCGGAGGCCGCGCGCCACAGCCGCCGGCGACCTCGAGGCCAGGCCAGACCGCGCCGCCCGCCTCCTTCTCCTCCTCCCCTTGCCTTCCCTCTCCCTCACCTCTCTCTCTCTCTCTCTCTCTCTCTCTCTCTCTCTCCAGGAACCGCCGCCGCCCATGGAAGAACCGCTGTCGCCGCCTGAACGTCGCCCTGCCGGGCCTCGCCATCGCCGGATCTGGCTAGGAACAGGACCCCCCTCGCCGGATCTGCTCATCCCGGCCATCCCAGGCCTCCTCCCATCGCCGGAGCGGCTCCCCGCCGCCGTTGACCGCCACCGCTGCCGCCCCTGCAACCTGCCCGTGCGCGAGCACGAGGGCAGGACGATGAGCTGGGCCTCCCCTTCGTGGTCCCCGCAAGCTAGGCCCCGCCCAGTGCCCCGGCCTGTCTCCTCCCCGACCTGGGCTCAGCCCATGGTGAGCAGCCCCGCTATACCCCGCCTAGTGCACGTTATAGCTATCCAGCGCTCACATGTTTTTTTTCAAAAAATGACTAAGTCCCGAATATTTTACATTATCATGCCATGTTCATCGCATCATAACTCCATGCACACTGCTCCGTTTCGTGCGTGTAATATGTCAAATTGTTCGACTCGACGAGTACTTCATTTAATTCCATTGCATCATTTTCATTTGAGCTCACCTTGATGCCCGAAATGCTGTTGGAAGAGTGCATGTTCTTCGTTAAGTAATCTTGGCTATTATAACTTGCTCATTTGTCATTTTTGCCATGTTTGATGTGTGCATCCTATGAGGTTGATCTCTAAATGTGTTTTGATCTATGCTATGTCATCTTTCCAGTGGTGCCAACCATGTATTTTTGTGAGTTGTGTGCTGAGTGCATCAAGCTTGTTAAGTAGTGTACTTCTTTGTTCTTTGTTTTGCTAGGTGATTACATTATATTTTGTTGCTATATAAACATGTTGCTACTAATCATTCTATGCACAATCTGGAGATGTTCTATAAAGATGTTTTGATCTACATGTTATGCTCTATCCATTCATGCCCCTGGTTGCATTTATAGACAACTGTAGCTTATCGTAATCTTGCTCCAAAGTTGCTAAACGATGTTGCTGTCAGCCTGTTAACATTAAGTTCAGTTTTGGCCATGTGTTTTTCTAGTGATCCGTGCACCCTATGAACTTTATCTTGCCATGCTTAGCTTCATAAACATGTCTTCCTACTGTTGGTTGCCTTGCCATGCCATGTATTGCTCTGTGGTGAGTGGTTCAGGCTCACCAATATGCCTACTTATTGTTGTTTCTGCCATGTATGAATCTGTAATATAACTTGCCATGTTTACATGGGTGCTATCATATTTTCTGATCCTTTCTGGCTCATGGTCAGTAAGGGACTTTTGTTCTATGCTATTAGTAGATTCATGCCATGCCTTTTTTCATGATATCTTCCTGTAACGTGTTGTTTGATAGCCCTAAACATTGCAACCTGATGTTATTTCTGCTAAAGTCTGAAACTGTTATTATTTGCAATCTTTCCATGTCTTTTTGAACATGTTCTAGTCTTTTCTGGAGATAGCTCAGTGTTCATGTTTTGTTATGCTTTACCTGTACTTCATGCTCATGCCTTTTGTTATTATGTTGGGGTGCTGTAGCATATTTTTTTGATGCTTGTAAGATCGTGAATTCTTTGTTATGGATGATTGTTGCTATGACTTGTATAGAGTGTATGTGTTGAACCGTTGCTCCATTTTGAGTGTGCTCTATATGAAACTTGCTTGATTTTGCATGTAGTTTCATATTATCATGTTGCATCCTTGTTTCGAGGTGTTTGCTTGATGTTTGGGTGCATTTAGCATCAATGCCATGTTTGACTTGTTTTGCTCATATCTTCTATGCCGTAGCTCCGAATTAAATGAACTTTATATGTAATTTGACTAGAATTTCGTGTAGATCATCTTGGTGCATCTTAACTTGCTGTTTAACAACTTGAACATAAGGTTTATTCAGATCTGGACCAATTTCGAAATTTGCATATGAGGACTTACGGAATTGTTATATGTTGTTCGGCCTCATTTAAACTTGCCTTGATGTGTTGTTCTTGTTTGCATCATCTCTTGCCATGAGTAGCTTCATGTAGCTTGGTCATGCATCATGCTTGTTGTGCATCATGCCTTGTTCATGTGTGGTGTGTTTACCATGTTGTGTGCTTCTTCTCGATAGTTCCGTTTAGTTGCGATCGCGAGGATGCGTTAAATCTCACGTGTGGTTCGTCTTCGTGGCTTCATCTTCTTCATGGACTCGTTCTTCTTCCTTGCGGGATTTCAGGCAAGATGACCGCTACCCTGGATCTCACTACTATCATTGCTATGCTAGTTGCTTCGTTCTATCGCTATGCTGCGTTACCTATCATTTGCTCTTCTAGCCTCCCAAATTGCCGTGAACCTCTAACCTTTGACACCCTTCCTAGCGAACCATTGCTTGGCTATGTTACCGCTTTGCTCAGCCCCTCTTATAGCATTGCTAGTTGCAGGTGAAGTTGAAGATTGCTCCATGGTGGACATGGTTAAGTTGGGATATCACAACATCTCCTATTTAATTAATGCATCTATATATTTGGTAAAGGGTGGAAGGCTCGGCCTTATGCCTGGTGTTTTGTTCCACTCTTGCCGCCCTAGTTTCCATCATACCGGTGTTATGTTCCCGGATTTTTGCGTTCCTAATGCGGTCAGGTGATTTATGGGACCCCCTGACAGTTCGCTTTGAATAAAACTTGTCCAGCAAGGCCCAACCTTGGTTTTACCATTTGCCTCACCACCACCTACCTTTCCCTTGGGAGTAATTAACCCAAGGGTCATCTTTATTACAGCCCCCCCGGGCCAATGCTTGTCTAAGTGTTGGTCCAAACTAGAGCACCGTGCGGGACTATTCCTTGGCAACTTGGATTCGTCGGTACCTGTACGCTTCGCTTATCCGGTGTTGCCCTGAGAACGAGATATGTGCAGCTCCTATCGGGATGGTCGGGGCATCGAGCGGCTTTGCTGGTCTTGTTTTACCATTGTCGAAATGTCTTGTAAACCGGTATTCTGAGACTGATCGGCTCTTCCTGGGAGAAGGTATATCCTTCTTTGATCGCGAGAGCTTGTCATGGGCTAAGTTGGGACACCCCTGCAGGGTATAAACTTTCGAGAGCCGTGCCCGCGGTTATGTGGCAAATGGGAATTTGTTAATGTCCAGTTGTAGATAACTTGACACCAGATCCGAATTAAAACGCATCAACCGCGTGTGTAGCCGTGATGGTCTCTTCTCGTCGGAGTCCGGGAAGTGAACACGGTTTCTGGGTTATGTTTGACGTAAGTAGGAGTTCAGGATCACTTCTTGATCATTGCTAGTTGACGACCGTTCCGCTTGTTTCTCTTCTCGCTCTCATTTGCGTATGTTAGCCACCATATCATACTTAGTCGCTGCTGTAACCTCACAACTTTACCCCTTCCTTTCCCATTAAGCTTTGCTAGTCTTGATACACATGGTAATGGGATTGCTGAGTCCTCGTGGCTCACAGATTAATACACCAACAGTTGTAGGTACAGGTTTTGCGATGATCTTGACGCAAGAGCGATGTTCCTTGTTTTGGAGTTCTTCCTCTGCTTCTTCTTCGATCAGGGGATAGGTTCCAGGTCGGCAGCCTGGGCTAGCAGGGTGGATATTGTTTGAGTTTCTGTTTATGTATCATCCGTAGTCGGATGTTGATCTCATGTATGTTGTGATGTTGTATTCGTGTGGCATTGTATGCCTCTTGTATGTATCCCCATCTATTATGTAATGTTGATGTAATGATATCCACCTTGCAAAAGCGTTTCAATATGCGGGTCTATCCTTGGTGGGACCTTCGAGTTCCTTTTGGATAGGGTCGCATATTGGACGTGACATCTAGGAGTTTGTGCAGGACTAGATTTGCTGCCCTCACATAGGAAAGAGGTTCAAAGAGAACAAATACGGGACCAACACAGATATGCTACCTGGCAACATACTCTGCATCACCCATTTATACGTGTGGGGGCACATGGTGTGGGCATGTCCCATGCCCCATACAAGTATTTCGTTGTTGTTCATCTAATAATGCTAATGGAAAATTGAAGCAATTCCACTGTTAAAGTAAATTGCATTTTTAACAAATATTATTTTAAGAGAATGTCTCTATTAATCTGAATCAATGCCACCGTTTAGGAATGCTATTGTCCTACTTTGTTCAGATGCTTCTTTCTGTGCCCGTATGTTTAATCCTCCTTTATGGGTTGGTAATTATTTCCTTTTTACCTCTGTGAAAGCAGGGATATTTATTCAACTTGTTGCTATTGCGACCTTTTGCTTCACTATGCAAAACACTTTCATTTTAAGAGTGTTTTGTGCAGTTCAACTAAAATGTAACACCGACAACTTTGCTTGATTTCAATGGAACTGCACAAAATGATATTGGATTTCCTATTCGTGCTGGCAGATTTGTATTTTATCTTGTCCGCCTCATGAAAGGTCAGTACCGGCCTTCATCCACATGATTGTGGCGTGTGCTTTGAGATGTTGTGCTACTTGTATTGGTACTATTTTAAATAAATGTTCAATTGAAGCTATTATATTGCTGTCTTTTCCCATTAAGTGAACAAACATGGGACCAACCGGGACATGATGCTTGTTTCTTTGTTACAACAAACTCTACATCACCCCTTTATAAGTCGATGGACACATGGTGCTGTTGCACCCACTCTCCCCTACAACTATTTATACTTTTTGTTAATCTAATGCCACTGGTAAAATTAAGCAATGCCACTCTTAGAATCAACTACTGAATCTTAGTTCGAAACTCCAACACTTGTTAGGGATCGGCATGACTACATGTTCAACAAATGTATTGTTGAGATAATGTCTCTGTTATTATGAATCAGTTACAGTGTTTTAGAAATGGCACTATCCCGCTTTGTAGTTCTTTCTACATGTTTAACCAAGGCACTGTTAAGATAATGTCTCTGTTAATATGAATCAGTTACTATTTTAGGAATGGTACTTTCCTCCTTTGTCATTCTTTATACATGTTTAGCCAAGGTATTGTTAAGATAATGTCTCAGTTAATATGAATGAATGACACTGTCTGATAATTGCTACTGTCTTGCTTTGTTTCAGATTAAGATAAGGTAGATGCTTTTTCTTGTGGGCGTATAATTCATCAACCATTATTGGTCAATAATTGTTTGTGTTTGCTTTATACCTATTTGTGCATACAGGGATATCAAAACTCCTGCTCATTGCTATTTTGACTTTGATTTTAGTTGAACTGCACAAAAGGAGACAATGTGTTTAAGGAAAATTGTTGCATTACTGGGCCCAGTTGATCTTTTCACTTTGTAGAAAGAAGCAGTCATTGTTTGTGCTACATTACAGAAGGAATGATCGAGAAGCTTTAGAGTATTAGTAGACACTGGTGACATGACTAGTCTGCAGACCAAGGGAAGCTCAACTCAATAGCACGTGGGGTGCAAAATTCACTCCACAAGGGAAGGTATGACCAAGTCAGTGGCCGACGCAACTGTAACAAACGAGATCATTATCGGCCTTCATCCACATGATCATGCTTTGTTATGTTGTGCTAATTACATTGTTGTATTGTTTTGAATAAATGTTTAATTGAAGCTATTGTATTGCTGTCTTTCCTGTTAAGATAATGAAGATGATTATAGTCGTGAGCATATGTTTAATCAACTAGTACCACTACTATATTCATTAGACTTTTTCTATATTTATACAGACAGGGATGCTCAGCTTGATTTCAGTGGAACTGCACAAAATTTTGAGATAGTTTGTGTCCTCCATAATACTTCATCATGCACAATACATCGAATGGTTCTCTAATAATTTCTCGTCACCTTGAGCCACCGGACTATCTACTTGAATGGAGATGCCAACGTTTTCAAGGCTTTGCAAGATATAAATATGAAATACACCATGCTACGTAAGACATTGTTTGATTTCAGTTGAACTGCACAAAAAGATACACTGTATAATCTGGCTCCATGTGCCATTTCAATGTGCAAACTGATGATAAATCCTGCCCGTTCCACAATCATAGGCATTACATATTTTGAATGGGAAAAGCTTGTCAAAGTTTAATCATTGATGTTAGCAAGAAGACATTTGTTTAATATTTTGGATTTGGAAAACCTTGTCAAATTTTGCTCATTGTTGTTAGCCAGAAGACGAGCATTTGTTATTTTGGAACAGGACGCCCTTTGGTATGAGCAGCGTTGATCATTTTTTCCTATTTGTGTGTTCAGTATAGAAGTAAATATTTACTCTGATGAGATGCATAGTCATGAATGTTGACTTATGTAAGGTATTTTAAGAGTTTGTTCTAAATGTTGTCTATGAAATGCCGGGCCTTGTCAGTTTGATTGCAAAGTTGAACTTGGAATGTTGTGGCATGCATCTTCACGAGCTATTCACCGTGCCTCCTCAGAATAATACTTCGTATTGTTTTGCATGTTGATCTAATTCTAGTGATTTGCATGTTAAGAAGATCAACCTCTTCTGTTGTTTCTGTGCTTAAGAAGTTCTTCGTCTTATGATTTATTCATAGCCAACACGACAACTCGGGTAGGTTAGAGGTGAAGCCATGCATATGGTCATCAGACCAACTCAGCATCTTAGGCCATGATTGGATCATCGTTTTCCAACCAATGCCGCCTGCAAAACTTGTTGGGAAATGTTGCATGGAAAATAAAAAAAATTCTACGCACACGCAAGATCTATCCATTGAGATGCATAGCAACGAGAGGGGGAGAGTGTGTCTAGTACCCTCATAGTGTCACAGCCCTAGAGTTTGTTTGTAACTAGGGGCATTGCATTCATGTCATCATGTCTAAATTTCATTAAAGTTGAAATGGGGATTGTTTAAACCCTAGCATCAAAGGAATTCACTAGGTTCACCTAAAATATTTTCAGTAAATCCAAATGGCTTTCAAAAATGTTCATCATTTATGGAAAAATCTGTAATGTGATAACTGAGGTGATGCACATTTTCCATGACCTATTTGGGCTCTGAATTAAATCATACTCTATTTGCATTTGGACATTTAAATGCTATAAAATATTTTAAATGTCCGAATAATCATAAACTTAAATGTTTACTGTTGGATATATTCCAAACAGTGGGCTTGAGCAAGTTTCATGATTTTCGAGTGTGCCTAAGTATTTTTAATAAAGCCCTGAAACTACAGAAGTAATAGAATAACAGAAAAGAATTAGAAAGGAGAGAGAGAGGAGAAAACCTTACCTAGCGCTTACCTCCTGTGCAGCCCACCTGACAGTCCAGCCACCTGGCGGCCCAGCCCACCCGCAGCAGCCAGTCACCCCAACCTCCTGCCAGAAGGATGAGGGACGCGTGCTGCTGCTGGCCCGTCCTGTGAGGCCACCTCGCTCACGACGCAGAGAGGCTCCAGAAGCCGCCACGCGCCACCCCAGCCCCTCTCGCCCGCCGCTCGTCCTCTTTCCCTCCTCTGTCTCGCTCTCCTCCCCACAGCCGAGCGCTGCCGTCGCCACCGACGCCGTTCGCCGTGGCCACCATGCTCCCCTCGCCACCTCGACCTGCCAGAGGCTCCGCCATCGCCGCCACATATACAGACCGAGCCAAGCGAGCCGGAAGCCCCCGCCGTCCTCGGCATCGTCTTCTTCAACCTCGGCCACCGGAGATCGCCACCGTCGTTCGCCGCCGTCTGCGCTTCCCCAAGGCCGCCGACCAGCTCTCTGGATCCGTCGTGAGCTCCTCTAACTAGCCCCCTACTTCCCGTGCTCGATCACGCTGCGTAGCCACCGCCCTCTTCGAGCCCTCTCGCTCGCCCGGCCATGTCGCCGTCATGGCTACGGCCGTAAGCTTCGTCCGAAGCGCACCACCGTGATTGATGCATCCTCAGGAGCCTAACACACGCACTCCGTTGCCCTGCCGTGCACCGTAGCCCTCTTCTCCTCTCCGCCCGAACTCCGGCGCCATGAAGCTCGCTCCGCGAGCTCCGCCACCCGCGCTGCTGCTGCCTCGCCGATGCGGCCGGCGAGGCTTCCTCTGGTGCCCCGGTCGCTAAGCGGTGACCGCGACGCGAAAACCGAGCAACTCCGCGTGTTGCCGCCCACGGTTTTGTGGCGCGCCGCCGTGAACTCGGTGACGCCGACGTGGCACGCTTAATTAGTGTTAATGATCCAACTAATTAACACCTAGAGCCACCGACGGTGGGACCCACTTAATTAGGTTACGGGCTAACCAAAATAGTTAGATTAATTAATAAAATCTGTGGACCCACGCCACAAGATTGACCACCGACGTGGCCGTTGACTGGTCCCACACGTCGACCACACAAACCAAGATCGTGTCAGCGACGATGGACCCCATGGTCAGGTTTGACTGAACCCGCCTGTTGACCTGATGACGTCAGGGTGATGTCATCTCGACGCGAAGAAATGTTTTTCGAGTTTTAAATAAATCGAAATGATTTATTTATTTCGTAAAATAGGCAAAACTTCTAAAATTCATAGAAATTGAACCGTAACTCCAAATGCAAAGATTTATATATGAAAATGATCAGAAAAATTCAAGGAATCCATCTGTACCATTTTCATGCATGTTTGAACAATGTTTGTCCTCTGTTTTGGACAAAACCAATAAAGGGCATTTAAATAATCATATATGGAGTTGGAATTTGAATCATGTATTCAAACCAACTTCATTTAAATCATAGCTAGATGCATTAGATCAAATCACAGCATATCGCCATGTCATGATCATGCATCATATTGCTGCATATCGCCATGTATTGATTGTGTTCTTTCTGTGTTTGCCGATGATTATCCCCTCTCAGTAGACGACGTTCGACGATGAGTTCGATGACACCGATGAAGAACTATATTATCTTCAGAAGTGCCAGGCAAGCAAAACCCCCTTGTTCATTCCGATACAATCCCACTCTCTCGCTCCTGCTCTCTTTTACTGCATTAGGACAACAACGATTCAATGTTACTTGCTGCATGTAGTTGAACCCTTTATCCTCTGCATGACTGTCATTGCCACATAAATAGATGAAACCCACTAGCATGAGTAGGAGTTGTTTGAGCCCTGATGTGCCTACTCATTCATGCTTGTTTGTCATGCCTGCTATTGCTTAGAGTTGTGTCAGTCCGATTCATCGGGAATGAATCGGAGGTGAGTGAACATGTCCCACTGTTGTTAAGCTAAATGTGTGAACACGATTTGGTAAAGGTAGCGGTGAGAGGCCATGTAGGAGTACATGGTGGGTTGTCTCATTGCAGCCGTCCTCGAGAACCGAGTTACGTGTTTGTGATCCATGAACAGCTACTACCACTCATTGGGATCCTTAATTGACCCTCTCGGCTTCTTAATCACCCTTGTTCTCTGTCCGGGAGTTGCAACTAGTTTCGGTGTTTGTAGGTAGTGTTAGTAGTCTACCAAGTGGCACCGATGCAGGTGGGCTTGGGACAGACTAGGCACCGTGGCACGGTGTACCAAGCGAGATCTACCGTCGAGGTGGGCTTGGGAACCCTGCTCACATCGTTTGGGGCCGTGGCGACACCCGGCGGATCTCCTTGCGGATGAAACCCGAATAGGCGATAAACACGGACGAGAGACTTGAGTGTTTAGGTAGGTCGTGGCCGACTCCCTCGCCGGCTTCCGCTTGAAGGTTGCCGAGGTACATGACGTGTCTGAGGCGATAAGTGGCGTAGAGCGTGTGTGAAGAAGTACACCCTGCGGGGTTATCATTATCTATTCAATAGCCGGATTTCTCGGATATGGAAACTTGGACCCTTGCATAGTTCATAGACAAGTGAAAGTGGATACTCTAAAATCGCAAGATAAGCGTGAGTGCTATGGATGGCGTTCTCGTGAGGGAGACGGAGCGGATCCATAGTGGTGTATTGATATGGGGAATATGTGGACTCGTGCGCCACCTCAAAAGAGTTACATTGCGATCGTAGTTTCGGGATAGCCACCGAGTCAAAGCTGGCTTGTCTGCAGGTTAAACTCCACCACCCCCTTTGTTGATAATGATGCATATGTAGTTAGTTCGATGTAAGTCTTGTTGGGTACATTTGTACTCACGTTTGCCTATTTTATGTTTTTATGAGAGACTTGGTCTCACTAGTAGTTCAGCGTGGACTTGACGTTTAGCTTGTTACCTCAGCCACGATCTTGTGCCCTCGGCAGATCGGTAGACAACAAAGCTTCTCGGCCTTTTTCATTTATAGATGTCGTACTTTCGGACATATTGGCTTCCGCTTGTGTTTGATTTGTATGCTCTGAATGTTGGGTCATGAGACCCCTGTTTGTAATATCTCGCTCCTCGGAGCCTAATGAATAAATACTTGAGTCGTAGAGTCATGTTGTGATGCCATGTTGTATTTGCACATATCGAGCATATTGTGTGTATGATATTGAAATGCTTGGTATGTGTGGGATCTGACTATCTAGTTGTTTATCTTTAGTAGCCTCTCTTACGGAAATGTCTCCTAGTGTTTCCACCGAGCCATGGTAGCTTGCTCTCGCTCCGAACACTTAGGCTGGCCGCATGTGTCCTTCTTCGTTCTCGTGTACATCCCTTCGGGAAATGTCACGCGATGAATACCGGAGTCCTGTTAGCCCTTCTACAGCCCGGTTCACGAGTCTGCTAGCCGAAAGTGCTACAGCCGATTCACTCGCCGATGACCGACACGTTCGATGCCGGGTCATGGATGCTGTCCTCGTAAGTTTGTGCCACTTTGGGTTTACGACTAGCCATGTCAGCCGGGCTCCTTATCATATGGATCTTGGTGACACTATCATATACGTGTGCCAAAAGGCATAAACGGTCCCGGCAAAGGTAAGGCGACACCGTGGGAATACCGTGCGTGAGGCCGCAAAGTGATATGAGGTGTTACATGCTAGATCGATGTGGCATTGAGTCGGGTCCGACAGTTTTGGTATCGAGCTTGTTGCTCAGAGGATTACCAAGCCAAACTGGTCGAAGTTGAGTCTAGAAATGCTTTAGTTATATGTAAGGGAATTGATTGTGGGATGGAACGTAAGGCTCTTTTTACTCCTTATACCTCGTGGACTTCTGATCTGAGTCAACCTCTTCTCTTCTACGGGGATTAAGAACTAGGCCTTCTCATCTATCTATTAGGATGACGTGTTACTAATCCATAGACTTGTAGAATTGTTAGCTCCAAATCTCAGCTCAGTTTTTACTATTTCCGTGTGTTGTTAGTTGATCTCAGAACCATGTTATTGCGATGTTGAGTGGTCATGCCACTATTTTGAAGGATGTCTCAAATCATTTTGAGCATTTACAGCCGTTATGCTGTCCGAGTCATCCCAGGTTTCTAAATAGTCTGATGCATTTGCAAATCCTTTCTTTCCGTTCCCGATGTTCCTTATGGTCAGAATAAGCACACTAACCAGTGCGTTGAGGTAATTGATTGCCTTGACATATATGTTGGAGCTATTATTATGACCCTAGGTGTTTTAGGAAGTCACCTAGTAATTTAGCAATGCTTTTGTATCCCCAGTGTGATGATTCTGGCCATTATTCCTGAAAGCATCCTGCGATGTTATTAGTTAGTAGGCATTCTTTTCTTGGGTTCTTGAACCCGAGATCCACCCTACCTCATGTTGTTAGTATTTGCTAGTACCTTTAGGTTATTAGTAACCTTTGCGATAGTCCTCGAGATCCGTGGTATTTCCTTCTTCCAATACCATGAACTGCTTATGGCAGAAGTTCCTCGCTGAACCGAAAGATTACATTGAGAGTGCTCTTGGTGAGTTCTTCTCTCTATATTGTGACTCTGCCAGTTCAACCTTTCTGCATGGGTTATCTGGAAGAAATATGTTGAACTCGTTCGACATGCTAGTCCATGCATCCACAACTCAGAAAGTTATATGTTCCTTGGGTTGTCCCTCTTTAATTGTATTCCGACCCTCGTCTATCAATTGATAGTCAAGAGTATGCGTGCATTTGTTCATCGATGCCTATTACTCTTGTGGTCCGTCAAGCCATTCTATTCTGGAATGACTAGGAGAAACAAACTCCAGTACCCTTTTCCATTTCCAGGATTGGGTCAAACCAGTTGTGTTCCGCAGATCGAGATGCAATCCAGCTTCTGGTCTGTTCTACCTTGAAGTATTACCGTCTTTATGTCAGGAATTTCATGAGAATTGCACCGGCTCTTGTGAATTCTTGACGTAGTGATACTTCTCGCCATCATTATTCATTCCTCGGTTCCGTGTTATTGTAACCGGAACGCCGACAAGTGAATCGTGATGTGTGAAATCTATACTCCTAGCAACTCTGTTGCTTGGTGTTAAATGGACAGCAACCTCACTCTTAGCATGTTGATTTTTGAATCATCACCCTAAGTATGATTGTGCCACCTAGTCCTTATTTTCCGGCGCACTCTTCGATCAATGAGTTAGGATTGTGCCAATCCCTCGCTCTTGTGATCATATCGTCTTGCCCTGAAAAACAAGATTGTTCTCGAGCTTAGTAACATATCGGTGGTTCGTGATTTTCCGAATATCTTCTCGGAAGTATCACTAGATCGTCACCTGACCGCTATGTTGAGTTCGTGATCAAGTTGGTTTTCTTATAAACCACCCTTTCTCCAAGAATCCGTGTTGGATACCCCTGAGCTGGTTGGTTAAGCTAAACAACAACTTGGAGAGTTGGAAGATAAAATCTTGTCCGACTTAGTTCATTTTAAGGGATATCCTTGTGCGTGTGTGTTGAAGAAAGATGATATCTTCATTAATTGATCCTCGTGGTCAATTGTTGGATTTATTGTCTTACACAAACCTTTGATTTGCATATGGGCTATCGTCAAATCAAGTCAGAACCAATGATATTCGTAATGTTGTCTTACTCGTGGTTGTTTCCCCGAGCATACACCATTATATCTTTTGGGTCTGACCAATGCTATCACCGTGTGCACATAATTATGGAATTCCATTTATATGGAAATTTCGATGAGTTGCTGTTGAGCCCATCAGCAGTATTTTGTCTCCTACATGATTCATGTTGAACATCAAGCTAGTGTTGGAAACTTTTATAAGCATTATCTTCATGTCCCGTGCATGAAGCATATGTTCGGATGAAAGAAGTGACTCTCTCTAACTCATGTGCTTTTGATGCAAGTTGCCGCCGTGGGTTCGAGAAAGTTAGTTTTGCTTCCTCTGGAATCGTCCCAAGTTAGTCACGCATGTGCGAAGTACTCTATGGTTTGATAGGTTGGCCGCCTCCATTCTATATGTGTTCCTAGCACACCAAGCCACTGATTGACTTGTTCAAGGAAGAGAAGTCTATGCTTGGGATCTAATCCATGGACTTGCGTAAAGATTTCGACATCCTCGATGAGGGTTCCCCACCTGAACTCGATAGTGTTTTATTATAAGACTACTATGTGGTCATGCTTGTCTAGGACAGCGTGTTCATATGTGTGTAGCAGAACTAGCTCATGTTTTGGAGCTTGCTATCGAGTTCATTTCCTGAGAATTTCGCAATGGCATCTCGTCGATTTGTGTTGCAAACTTTAATTTTTCATTCTAGACTCGTTGAGTCCGAATATCCTATCACCAACCGGATCTGAATCTCAGCGAGATATGATGGTTGGAACATTCCAAGATTAGCACTTTGCTCCGACTTGCCTCGTCATTGTGCCAATTTCTATGGGCTGCCTTCTTAGTAACTCTTGATCAGGATCATCCTCAAAAGTGGTCCTACCACGGGTCCCATCTATTTCCGATGATAAGAAAAATCATCCCTAGTGTTGTTTTCAACAAGGTAATCCACATCACCCATTCTAGTCTGAGTATGTCATACTACCGAACTCCTTCAAATGATCGATTGTGTTTTGCCTTAAGCTGGTATAAAGAGCTCTAATGATCTCTGAATCAAAGGTAATTCTTTTTGCCACTTAAGGGATGATTCTAGGAGTCACCTCTCCCAAGGTGCCCCGTTACGGGATCATAGTAATTGTTTCTTCGCTACTTTGAAACCCTCATCAAATTGTTTCTTCCATCCCTCCTGGTGCGTGTCTTGCCTCTCAGCTCCAGAGATGTTTCAACGTCTCATTCCGTGAGTTGATCTTGTGATCATTGAGATGATCCTAAGTTGCTCGAACCTCAAGAAGATCGATCCTTCTAGAGTTTTCCCTTTCTTCTTGTCATCTTGTTGAATGTAGATCTCGAAAGCAAAGACGTCAAGATCAATGTGATGCAACGAATCAACATCCTCAGAAATGCAATGGATTGTAAAGATTGTGTTAGTTTGTGTCCCCTTTGTCTTCTGACCTCACGTCTTGAATCTCGGGTCGAGATTCTTGTTTAGTGGGGGTGAGTTGTCACAGCCCTAGAGTTTGTTTGTATCTAGGGGCATTGCATTCATGTCATCATGTCTAAATTTCATTAAAGTTGAAATGGGGATTGTTTAAACCCTAGCATCAAAGGAATTCACTAGGTTCACCTAAAATATTTTCAGTAAATCCAAATGGCTTTCAAAAATGTTCATCATTTATGGAAAAATGCTGTAAACAGTAACCAGAGGTGATGCACATTTTTCCATGACCTATTTGGGCTCTGAATTAAATCATACTCTATTTGCATTTGGACATTTAAATGCTATAAAATATTTTAAATGTCCGAATAATCATAAACTTAAATGTTTACTGTTGGATATATTCCAAACAGTGGGCTTGAGAAAGTTTCATGATTTTCGAGTGTGCCTAAGTATTTTTAATAAAGCCCTGAAACTACAGAAGTAATAGAATAACAGAAAAGAATTAGAAAGGAGAGAGAGAGGAGAAAACCTTACCTAGCGCTTACCTCCTGTGCAGCCCACCTGACAGTCCAGCCACCTGGCGGCCCAGCCCACCCGCAGCAGCCAGTCACCCCCAACCTCCTGCCAGAAGGATGAGGGACGCGTGCTGCTGCAAGGCTTGCCGTCCTGTGAGGCCACCTCCTGCTTCTGCCGACGCAGGAGAGGCTCCAGAAGCCGCCACGCGCCACCCCAGCCCCTCTCGCCCGCCGCTCGTCCTCTTTCCCTCCTCTGTCTCGCTCTCCTCCCCACAGCCGAGCGCTGCCGTCGCCACCGACGCCGTTCGCCGTGGCCACCATGCTCCTCGCCACTCGACCGCCAGAGGCTCCGCCATTGCCGCCACGCTCGCAGACCGAGCCAAGCGAGCCGGAAGCCTCGCCGTCCTCGGCATCGTCTTCTTCAACCTCGCCACCGGAGATCGCCACTGTCGCTCGCCGCGTCTGCGCTTCCCCAAGGCCGCCGACCAGCTCTCTGGATCCGTCGTGAGCTCCTCTAACTAGCCCCTACTTCCCGTGCTCGACACGCTGCGTAGCCACCGCCCCTTCGAGCCCGAAGGCTCTCGCCGCCATGTCGCCGTCGTGGCTTACGGCCGTAAGCTCAAGGCCCGAAGCGCACCACCGCATTCGATGCATCCTCGGGAGCCTAACACACGCACTCCGTTGCCTGCCGTGCACCGTAGCCCTCTTCTCCTCTCCGCCCGAACTCCGGCGCGCCATGCCAGCTCGCCCGCGAAGCTCCGCCACCTGCGCCCTCTGCTGCCTTTGCTCGATGCGCGCCGAAGCGAGGGCTTCTCTGGTGCCCCGGGCGCTAAACGGTGACCCGCACGCGAAAACCGAGCAACTCCGGCGTGTTGCCGCCACGGTTTTGGTCGCCGCCGGCGGAACTCCGGTGACGCCGACGTGGCACGCTTAATTAGTGTTAATGATCCAACTAATTAACACCTAGAGCCACTGACGGTGGGACCCACTTAATTAGGTTACGGGCTAACCAAAATAGTTAGATTAATTAATAAAATCTGTGGACCCACGCGTCAAGATTGACCACCGACGTGGCGCTGACCGTCCCACACGCCGACCACACAAACCAAAGATCGTGTCAGCGACTGTGGACCCCCTGGTCGGGTTTGACTGAACCGCCCTGTTGACCTGATGACGTCAGGGTGATGTCATGCTGACGCAGTAAATGTTTTCTGGAGTTTTAAATAAATCAGAAATGATTTATTTATTTCAGAAAATAGGCAAAACTTCTAAAATTCATAGAAATTGAACCGTAACTCCAAATGCAAAGATTTATATATGAAAAATGATCAGAAAAATTCAAGGAATCCATCTGTACCATTTTCATGCATGTTTGAACAATGTTTGTCCTCTGTTTTGGACAAAAACAATAAAGGGCATTTAAATAATCATATATGGAGTTGGAATTTGAATCATGTATTCAAACCAACTTCATTTAAATCATAGCTAGATGCATTAGATCAAATCACAGCATATTGCCATGTCATGATCATGCATCATATTGCTGCATATCGCCATGTATTGATTGTGTTCTTTCTGTGTTTGCCGATGATTATCCCCTCTCAGTAGACGACGTTCGACGATGAGTTCGATGACACCGATGAAGAACTATATTATCTTGAAGTGCGTGCAAGCAAAACCCCTTGTTCATTCCGATACAATCCCACTCTCTCGCTCCCGCTCTCTTTTTCTTGCATTAGGACAACAACGATTCAATGTTACTTGCATGTAGTTGAACCCTTTATCCTCTGCATGACTGTCATTGCCACATAAATAGATGAAACCCACTAGCATGAGTAGGAGTTGTTTGAGCCCTGATGTGCCTACTCATTCATGCTTGTTTGTCATGCCTGCTATTGCTTAGAGTTGTGTCAGGTCTGATTCATCGGGAATGAATCGGAGGTGAGTGAACATGTCCTACTGTTGTTAAGCTAAATGTGTGAACACGATTTGGTAAAGGTAGCGGTGAGAGGCCATGTAGGAGTACATGGTGGGTTGTCTCATTGCAGCCGTCCTCAGGAACTGAGTTCTGTGTTTGTGATCCATGAACAGCTACTACCACTCATTGAGATCCTTAATTGACCCTCTCGGCTTCTTAATCACCCTTGTTCTCTGTCCGGTGAGTTGCAACTAGTTTCGGTGTTTGTAGGTAGTGTTAGTAGTCTACCAAGTGGCACCCGTGCAGGTGGGCTTGGGATGACTAGGCACCGTGGCACGGTGTACCAAGCGTAGATCTACCCGTCGAGGTGGGCTTGGGAACCCTGCTCACATCGTTTGGGGCCGTGGCGACACCCGGCCGGATCTCCTTGCGGATGAAACCCGAATAGGCGATAAACCCGGACGAGAGACTTGAGTGTTTAGGTAGGCGTGGCCGACTCCGCCCGGCTTCCGCTTGAAGGTTGCCGAGGTACATGACGTGTCTGAGGCGATAAGTGGCGAGAGCGTGTGTGAAGAAGTACACCCTGCGGGGTTATCATTATCTATTCAATAGCCGGATTCCTCGGATATGGAAACTTGGACCCTTGCATAGTTCATAGACAAGTGAAAGTGGATACTCTAAAATACGCAAGATAAGCGTGAGTGCTATGGATGGCGTTCTCGTGAGGGAGGCGGAGCGGATCCATAATGGTGTATTGATATGGGGAATATGTGGACTCGTGTAGCGCCACCTCAAAAGAGTTACATTGCAATCGTAGTTTCGGGATAGCCACCGAGTCAAAGCTGGCTTGCTGCAGCTTAAACTCCACCACCCCCTTTGTTGATAATGATGCATATGTAGTTAGTTCGATGTAAGTCTTCTTTGGGTACATTTGTACTCACGTTTGCCTATTTTATGTTTTTATGGAGAGACTTGGTCTCACTAGTAGTTCAGCGTGGACTTGACGCTTAGCTTGTTACCTCAGCTCCGATCTTGTGCCCTCGGCAGATCTCGGTAGACAGTCAAAGCTTCTCGGCCTTTTTCATTTATAGATGTCGTAGATTCATATATTGGCTTCCGCTTGTGTTTGATTTGTATGCTCAATGTTGGGTCATGAGACCCTGTTTGTAATATCTCGCTCCTCTGAGCCTAATGAATAAATACTTGAGTCGAGAGTCATGTTGTGATGCCATGTTGTATTTGCACATATCGAGCATATTGTGTGTATGATATTGAAATGCTTGGTATGTGTGGGATCTGACTATCTAGTTGTTTATCTTTAGTAGCCTCTCTTACTGGGAAATGTCTCCTAGTGTTTCCACCGAGCCATGGTAGCTTACTACTGCTCCGGAACACTTAGGCTGGCCGGCATGTGTCCTTCTTCGCTCTCGTGGTTCGTCGCCCTTCGGGAAATGTCACGCGATGAATACCGGAGTCCTGTTAGCCGCCACTGCCCGGTTCACCGGAGTCTGCTAGCCCTGCTACACCTGGATTCACTCGGCGATGACCGACACGCTCGATCTTCGGGTCATGGATGCCTGTCCCTGTAAGTTTGTGCCACTTTGGGTTTACGACTAGCCATGTCAGCCCGGGCTCCTTATCATATGGATGCTAGTGACACTATCATATACGTGTGCCAAAAGGCGCAAACGGTCCCGGGCAAAGGTAAGGCGACACCCGTGGGAATACCGTGCGTGAGGCCGCAAAGTGATATGAGGTGTTACATGCTAGATCGATGTGGCATTGAGTCGGGGTCCTGACACATAGACCTTGAGCAGAAGCGTTTCACAATGTGGTTGATGTAGTTGAACTTCTCCGTGATCCAACCGATCGAGTACAGAACATACGACACCTCCACGTTCAGCACACGTTCAACTCAGTGATGTCTATGCCTTCTTGATCTAGCAATATGGCGAGGTAGTGGATGTGTTCCGATAGCACAACAGCGTGGTGACGATGATGGTGAAGTTATCTCCGCAGGGCTTAGCCTAAGCACTACAAAAATATGACCGGGGGTGTAAACTGTGGAGGGGGGCGCCGAAGATGGCTAGGCAATTGTATCATGTATGCTAGGCGCCCCTCCCACATATATATAGGTGGGAGGGAGGGAGGAGCATCCAAAGGAGGCGCCCAAGTAGGAGGAATCATACTTGGAGTCCCTCCCAAGCCCCCCTGCCATATATAAACGAGGGGGAAGGAAACTGGGGGGGGGGGGGTAGGGACGGAAGGGGGAGTCCTACTCCACACTTTCATTTCCCTCCCCTCTTTCCTTCCCCTCCTCATAGGGCTGTCCGCTATAGGGGCGTACCAGCCCCTTGTGGGCTGGTGTGTTCCCTCACTTGGCCCATAAGGCCCATATCTTTGTCGGGGTGCCCGAAACTCCTTTCTGGTGACCTGATAAGTACCTGGTACCCTCCGGAACACTTCCATTATCCGAATGTCATCGTCCTATATATCAATGTTTACCTCTCGACCATTTGGAGACTCCTCTTCATGTCTGTGATCTCATCCAGGACGCCGAACAACATTTGGTCACCAAATCACATAACTCATATAATACTATGTCGTCACTGAACGTTAAGTGTGCGGACCCTACAGGTTTGAGGACTATGTAGAAATGACCAAGACACTTCTCCGGTCAATAACCAATAGTGGAACTTGGATTCCCATATTGGTTCCTACATATTCTACGAAGATCTTTATCGGTCAAACCTTTATGACAACATATGTAATTCCCTTTGTCCATCGGTATGTTACTTGCCCGAGATTCGATCGTCGGTATTTCTATACCTAGTTCAATCTCGTTACCGGCAAGTCTTTTTACTCGTTCTTTAATACATCACCTCGTGACTAACTCCTTAGTTTTTTACATGCAAGCTTATGATGTGTATTACCGAGAGGGCCCAGAGATACCTCTCTGATACTCGGAGTGACAAATACTAATTTTGATCTATGCCAACTCAACAAACACCTTCTGAGATACCTGTAGAGCGTATTTATGATCACCCAGTTATGTTGTGATGTTTGATAGTACACAAGGTATTCCTCTAGTATCCGGGAGTTGCATAATCTCATAGTAGAAGGAATATGTATTTGACATAAAGAAAGCAATAACAATAAAACTGAATGATCATTATGCTAAGCTAACAGATGGGTCTTGTCCATCACATCATTCTCCTAATGATGTGATCCCATTATCAAATGACAACACATGTCCATGGTTAGGAAACCTTAACCATCTTTGATCAAAGAGTTAGTCTAGTAGAGGCTTACTAGGGACACGGTGTATGTTTATGTATTCACACATGTATTTAAGTTTCCGATCAATACAATTCTAGCATGAATAATAAACCTTTATCATCAATAAGGAAATATAAAATAACAACTTTATTATTGCCTCTAGGGCATATTTCCTTCAGTCTCCCACTTGCACTAGAGTCAATAATCTAGTTCACATCGCCATGTGATTTAATACCAATAGTTCACATCGTCATGTGATTAACACTCATAGTTCACATTGTCATGTGATCAACACCCAAAGGGTTTACTAGAGTCAATAATCTAGTTCACATCGCCATGTGATTAACACAGGTAAGAACCCTTTCTTTGACTAATCCATTTTGAAATTCTTCAACAATTTGTCAAGGTATGTGCTTTGTGAAAGTCCTATTAACCGTCTCGATCTATCTCTATAATCTTGATGCCCAATACATAAGTAGCTTCACCGAGGTCTTTCATTGAGAAAACTCCTTTTCAAGTATCCTTTTGTGCTATCCAGAAATTCTATATCATTTCCAATCAATAATATGTCATCCACATATAACATCAGAAATGCTATAGAGCTCCCTCTCACTTTCTTGTAAATACCGGCTTCATCATAAGTCTGTATAAAACCATATGCTTTGATCACCTCCTCAAAGCGTGTATTCCAACTCTGAGATGCTTGCACCAGTCCATAGATGGATCGCTGGAGCTTGCACACTTCGTTAGCACCTTTAGGATCGACAAAACCTTCTGGTTGCATCATATACAACTCTTCTTTGAGATATCCATTAAGGTATACAATTTTGACATCCATTTGCCAGATTTCATAATCACAAAATGTGGCATTTGCTAACATGATTCGGACGGACTTAAGCATCGCTACGGGTGAGAAAGTCTCATCGTAGTCAACTCCTTGAATTTGTCAAAAACCTTTTGCGACAAGTCGAGCTTTATAGAGAGTAACATTACTATCAGCGTCAGTCTTCTTCTTCAAGATCCATTTATTCTCTATGGATTGCCGATCATCGGGAAGTCCACCAAAGTCCACACTTTGTTCTCATACATGGATCCTATCTCAAATTTCATGGCCTTAGGCCATCTGTCGGAATCTGGGCTCATCATAGCTTCTTCATAGTTCGTAGGTTCGCCACGGTCTAATAACATGACTTCGAAGACATGATTACTGTACCACTCTAGTTTGGAACGTGCTTTGTTCGACCTACGAAGTCTAGTAGTAACTTGATCTGAAGTTTCATGATCATGATCACTAGCTTCCTCTCTAGTTGGTGTAGGCATCACGAGAACGGATTTCTCTGATCTGCTACTCTCCAATTTGAGAGAAGGTACAATTACCTCATCAAGTTCTACTTTCCTCCCACTCACTTCTTTTGAAAGAAGCTCCTTCTCTAGAAAGGAACCAAACTTAGCAACATAGATATTGCCTTTTGTCGGGGATACACCCCACGGTATGACTCGGCCGGACTTGGTGACTCACCAGAGATCCGACTGATACTTGGCGACTCCCTGGAGACCCGCCCGAACCTCCACGACCCATTAGTGACTCGGCGGGCGGGTCAGAGATAACCCAATGAACCAGAAGGCAACTCGTGGGAAGGCCGGCTTATGTTCTAGTGGGCCGGCATAAGAGGAAAAGCATAAGGAATATTTCCCTTACAAAGGAAGCAAGACTAGGACTCTACTTGTAATAGAGTAATCCTAATCCTACTAGGACTAGTCATGTAACCCGCCCCTTCAACTTATATAAGGAGGGGCAGGGCACCCCAAGAGGGGTGAGAAATAATCTAAAAGGCTAGACACAACAAAGGGGAGCCGACTTATACAGCAACTCCCTCGTGAGCATAATGAGACCAAGCCACAGACAACGTGTGGGGCTATTACCGGATGATGTTTCCCGGGGCCCGAAGCTGTATAAACCCTTGTCTTGTGTGTTAATCCGCCTCACGTCTCTCATCCTGATCAACCCCTCACAAGCTACCTGATGTCGCTTGAAGCTACATCGGTATTTCCCCAAAGAGGAAAGGATGATGCAGCATAGCGGCGGTAGGTATTTCCCTCGGATATGAATCCAAGGTTATCGAACCAGTAGGAGAACCAAGCAACACAACGTAAATAGCCCCTGCAAACAAATAACAACACCTCACAACCCAACGTGTTAAAGGGGTTGTCAATCCCTTTTGGGTAGCGGCGCCCCAAGATGGGCAAACAGACATGAGGAAATTGTAGTAGATTGATAGATCGAACGCCAAACAAAATAAATAAGAATAAATTGCAGCAAGGTATTTTTGTATTTTTGGTTTAATAGATCAAAATAAAAAGAGCAAATAAAATAGCGTGCGAAGGCAAATATATGAGAAAGAAGACCCGGGGGCCGTAGGTTTCACTAGTGGCTTCTCTCGAGAAAAATAGCAAACAGTGGGTAAACAAATTACTGTTGGGCAATTGATAGAACTTCAAATAATTATGATGATATCCAGGCAATGATCATTACATAGGCATCACGTCCAAGATTAGTAGACCGACTCTTGCCTGCATCTACTACTATTACTCCACACATAGACCGCTATCTAGCATGCATCTAGTGTATTAAGTTCTTGGACAAACGGAGTAATGCAATAAGAACGATGACATGATATAGACAAGATCCATTTATCTATTGCGTAGATATAGATCCCATCTTTTTATCCTTAATAGCAACGATACATACGTGTTGGTACCCTTTCTGTCACTGGGATCAAGCACCTTTAGATTGAACCCACTACCGGGAACCTCTTCCCATTGCAAGATAAAGAGATCAAGTTGGCCAAACAAAACCCAAATATCGGAGGAGAATACGAGTCTATAAGGGATCATGCATATAACAGATCAAAGAAACTCAAATAACTTTCATGCATATAAAAAGATATAACTGATCATAAACTCGAAGTTGATCATCTCCCAACAAAGACACCGCAAAAAGGACTTACATCATATGGATCTCCAAGAGACCATTGTATTGAGAATCAAAAGAGAGAGAGGAAGCCATCTAGCTACTAACTACGGACCCGAAGGTCTACAAAGAACTACTCACGCATCATTGCAGAGGCACCAATAGAGGTGGTCAACCCCATCAGAGATGGTGTCTAGATTGGATCTGGTGGTTCTGGACTATGCGGTGGCTGGATGATTATTTCGTCGATGCTTTTAGGGTTTCTAGAATATTGGGGTATTTATAGAGCAAAGAGGCGGTCCGGGGGGTACCCAAGGTGGGAACAACCCACCAAGGCACGCCTGGGCCTCCTGGCACGCCCTGGTGGGTTGTCCCCTCCTCGGGACTCCCCCAGGTGCAACCAAGGCCCAATTTTTCCTTTTGGTACATAAAAAATCATCGTGAAGTTTCGTGGCAATTGGTCTCCGTTTGATATTGATTTACCGCGATGTAAAAACATGCAGAAATCAGCAACTGGCACTTGGCACTATGTCAATAGGTTAGTACCAAAAAATGATATAAAATGACTATAAAATGATTATAAAACATCCTAGATTGATAATAAAACAGCATGGAACAATCAAAAATTATAGATATGTTGGAGACGTATCAGCATCCCCAAGCTTAACTCCTCCTCGTCCTCGAGTAGCTAAGTGATAAAAACAGAATTTTTGATGTGGAGTGTTGTTTATCATGTCATATCATATTCTTTTCTTTATAGCATGGACATTTTGACTTTTATGTGATTCAAAGCAATAGTCTAGTTTTGACATAATATTTTAAATACTCAAGCATATCAACAAGCAACCATGTCTTTCAAAATATCAATGCTAAAATAAGTTATCCCTAGCCCATCATGCTCAAACATTGATCCACTCGCGAGACACACTCGAATATTAGCTACACCCAATACTTAAGTACGATCATATTGTCTCTTTCTTGGTGCTTTTGTAGGAGAAGATGGAGACTCAAATTCAAAAATAAAAATTGCATAAAGTAAAAGAAAGGCCCTTCGCAGAGGGAAGTAGGGATTTGTAAAGGTGCTAGAGCTCAAAGCGAAAAATTAGAGATAAAAACATTTTCGGAAGTGTATCCATCCCACCAACGAAAACGAGTTATAGTTCCAAACACTTTCCATGCTAGATATGCCATAGGCGGTTCCCAAACATAAAATAAAGTTTATTCCTTTTCCACCATTCTTTCACTTTCCATGGCTAGCCGTATCCATGGTTACCCTCCATACCAACACTTTCCAAGGAATTTATTATTTGACAACATAAAGTAAATTCATTTTTGCATTTCGGGACGACGCATCACTAAAACCTTTGCCTTACTCTCGTGCAATCACAAGTGAATAAACACTCATTGTGAGAATAACACATCCGGCATGGAAACAATTAGCCACCCGTTATCGTTTCGCGAGCGTAACAAATACACAAAAGAGAAGTTTATTTTGAAAATTAGAGATAGCACATGCAAATTTGCTTAGAACGGCAAAAGAATACCGCATATAGGTAGATATAGTGGACTCATATGGCAAAACTAGTTTAAAGGATTTTGGATGCACAAGTAGGGGTCATACTTAGTGCAAAATGAAGGCTAGCAAAAAGATTGAGAAGCGACTAACCAAGAAACGAATAAGCTCATAAGCAAGCATTAAGCATAATTATCACTGAATAATGCACCACAAGTAGGATATAATTTCATTGCATGTTTATTGACTTTCGTGCATGCATAGGGAATCACAAACCTTAACACCAATATTCTTACTAAAGCATAATTACTCATCAACATAACTCACATATCACATCATCATATCTCAAAACTATTACTAAGAATCAAGTTTATTCTGTCCAATGATCTTCATGACATTTTCTTACTTTATCCTTCTTGGATATCTATCACTTTGGGACTAATTTTCATGTGTTGCTTTTCATAAGCTCAAGCAAATATAAGTGAAGATCATGAGCATAAAATTTTTCTTTCTCTCAAAATAATTTAAGTGAAGCAAGAGAGAATTTCTTCAAAATTTTACTAACTCTCAAATAAATCTAAGTGAAGCAAGAGAGCATTTCTTCAAAAGTACTAAGCACACCATGCTCAAAAATATATAAGTGAAGCACTAGAGGAAGTCCTAGCTCGTAAAAGATTTAAATGAAGCACAGAGAGCAATTCTAACAAGTCATGATATAATTTTGGCCTTCTCAAATAAGTGTGTCCAACAAGGATGATAACTTAAAACACAAAATAAAACAAGCAAAGACACATATCATACAAGACGCTCCAAGCAAAACACATATCATGTGACAAATAAAAATATAGCCTCGAGTAAAATACCGATGGTCGTTAGAAGAAAGAGGGGATGCCACTCGGGGGCATCCCCAAGCTTAGTTGGTTGCTCATTCTTGGATAATAACTTGGCATGCCGGGGCATCCCTATAGGGGGATGAACCACGGGCAGACAACATAACTTGGATCCTTTTCAAAAACAACGGGGCCAGTATCGCCCCTCAAACCGGCCCGCGCTTGGCCGGGTTGCTTAACCCGGCCAAGCCCCTCGACCTAACCAAACTTTCCAACCCGGCCGTACTCCTCAACCCAGCCCCAACAACCAACTCAAGGCGGCCGAACCCGGCACACCAAGACTTCTCCAACAAGCCAGCTCCCCTTTGGCGTGTTCCCCCAACCCGGCCTCGGGTCAGCTCCCATCCCATCTAGGCCATACGATCGGACGAGTCTCCATCCACCGATGACCGAGGCAACAGTGCCCCATGCCTTTGGTCAACCAGGGCGTGGCAACAGTGCCCCACCTACCCGCTGACCAGGGACTGCATGGCAACAATGCGCCCTTCGTCACTGCTGACGGCAGCAAGCGGCGACCCGACGGAGCGCCACTCTACCCGACTCAACCCGGCCACTCCCAGACGATCGACAAGACGGCGAATACTGCCCCACCTACCCACTGACCAGGGCTTGCATGGCAATAGTGCACCCATCATCACTGCTGACGTCAGCAAGTGGAGACCCGACGGAGCGCCACTGTTCCTGACTCAACCCGGCCACTCCCTAACGATCAACAAGACGGCAAACAGTGCCCCTAGGCATGTGGCGCCCACGCCTGGAGAACCCGGCGAACCCGGACACCCGGAGGATCCCAACACCAGCCTCCCGGATGATGACAGCCCGACCCCACGGCATTGTAACATTACCATTGTACCCCTGGGGGATAGTCTATAAATCCCCCCAGGAGCCCTCATGCATATGGGCAGGTAGACGATAGAGAGAACCACTGCAAGCAGCACACACACACACACTCAAGGAGAGGGAGCAGCCTAAGCCCTAGTCTGCCCTCCTTCTTCTTCATACAGCTCTAGGAGAAACTCTGTACTATCGCATATCGACCACACCTGGCAGGACTAGGTGTGTTATTTCTCCAGAGAGCCCCGAACCTGGGCATGTCTTGTGTCCCACGCTTGCTCATGCCGACCTCGCCTCTGGAGCCCATCAGTGCCCTTGAGCCTCCTCCTATCTTTAGCCATCCCTTGGCATTTGCCATGCGCCCACCACGAAAATCCCCAAGCTTAGGCTCCTCTATCCTTCTTTCGTCCATCGTAAGATAACCCAAAACTTGAAAACTTCAATCACACAAAACTCAACAAAAGTTTGGTGAGATCTGTTAGTAAAAGAAAGCAAACCACTACTATAAGTGCTGTATCAAACCAATTTATATTTTTTTGTGTTATATCTACTATATTCCAACTTTTCTATGGCGAAAACTCATCAAATAAAACCATAGAGCCATCAAAATAAGCACACAACACAAAGAAAACTACATATGTCAGAACAGAACAGTCTGTAGTAATATGGAACTTTTGAATACTTCTGTAACTCAAAACAATCGGCCAAATTAGGACGACCAGGATAATTTGTATATTAATCTTCTGCGAAAAGAATCATGGTAAAACCACTTTTATGTGATTTAAGAAAATTATTTTCGTGAGTGCATAAGTTTCTGTTTTTCAGCAAGATCAAACAACTATCACCCAAGAAGATCCTAAAGGCTTTACTTGGCACAAACACTAATTAAAACGCAAAAAAAATCATAACAGTAGCATAATTTTGCAAACACACAAGAACAGAAAGCAAAAAGCAAAAATAAATTTGATTCATTGGTTGCCTCCCAACAAGCTCTTTCTTTATAGCCATTAAGATAGGCTTAAGATTTCAACGATGCTCACATGAAAGATAATAATTGAAATACAAAGAGAGCATCAAGAAACATGTGACAAACACATTTAAGTCTAACTCTCTTCCTATGCACCAGAATTTTATAACAAACAAATTATCAAGACACAAAATATCTAGCAAATGCAAGCAAGAAGAAAGAAATAATAACGATCTCAACATAACGAGAGGTAATTCAGTAACATGAAAATTTCTACAACCATATTTCCCTCTCTCATAATAATTACATGTGGGATCATATTCAAATTCAATAAAATATCTATCAAATAACATATTCTCTATATGATCCACATGCATGCAAAGTTGACACTCTTCCAAAATAGTGGGATTATCATCAAATAAAGTCATGACCTCTCCAAACCCACTTTTATCAAAAAATTCACAAGATTGATAATTCTCCAAAGTAGTGGGATCATTAATACCTAAAGTTGACACTCTTACAAACCCACTTTTAATATTATCACAAGCATATTCATAATGAGGTTTAAATAAATTTTCAAGATCATAAGAAACATTATCACCCCAATCATGATCATTGCAACAAGTAGTGGACATAGCAATACTAGCATCCTTAAGCTTGGGGTTTTGCGCATCATTAACACGATTGACATTAATAGAATTTATAATAACATCATCGCAATCATGCTTTTCATTCAATGAGCTATTATGAATCACTTCATCAATTTCTTCTTTCAACACTTCATCACAATTTTCAGATTCATAAATCTTAAGCAGAACTTCATAAAGATAATCAAGTGAACTCAATTCACTAGCAATTGGTTCATCATAATTGGATCTCTTGAAAAGATTGGCAAGTGGATGAGGACCCATATCAATATATTTTTAGCAAGCGAAGATGCAAGCAAATAGAAGGCACATGGCAACACAAGCAAACATGAGATCTGACGAGAAAACGACGAACAAAAATGGGGGCGAATAAAATGGCAAGTTTTTGTGCAGTGGGGGAGAGGAAAACGAGAGGCAAATGGCAAATAATGTAAATTGCGAGGAGATGATATTTGTGATTAGGAACCTGGTATATGTTGATGATGTCTCCCCGGCAATGGCGCCAGAAATTCCTTTTGATGTCGCTTGAAGCTACGTCGGTATTTTCCCAAAGAGAAAGGGATGATGCAGCATATCGGCGGTAGGTATTTCCCTCATATATGAAACCAAGGTTATCGAACCAGTAGGAGAACCAAGAAGCACAACATAAACAGCCCCTGGACACAAATAACAACACCTCACAACCCGACATGTCAAAGGGGTTGTCAATCCTTTTTGGGTAGCGGCGCCCCAAGATGGGCAGACGCACGTGAGGAAATTGTAGTAGATTGATAGATCGAACGCAAAAAAAATAAGAATAAATTACAGCAAGGTATTTTTTTGTATTTTTGGTTTAATAGATCTGAATAAAAGAGCAAATAAAATAGGTCACGAAGGCAAATATATGAGAAAGAAGACCCGGGGGCCGTAGGCTTCACTAGTGGCTTCTCTCGAGAAAAATGGGAAATGGTGGATAAACAAATTACTGCTGGGCAATTGATAGAACTTCAAATAATTATGACGATATACAGGCAATGATCATTACATAGGCATCACGTCCAAGATTAGTACACCAACTCCTGCCTGCAGCTACTACTATTACTCCATGACCGCTATCTAGCATGCATCTAGTGTATTAAGTTCATGGAAAAACGAAGTAATGCAATAAGAACGATGACATGATGTAGACAAGATCCATTTATCTATTGTGTAGATATAGATGCCATCTTTTTATCCTTAGTAGCAACGATACATACGTGTCGGTTCCTTTTCTATCACTGGGATCAAGCACCATAAGATCGAACCCACTACCGGGCACCTCTTCCCATTGCAAGATAAATAAGATTAAGTTGGCCAAACAAAACCCAAATATCGGAGAAGAAATACGAGGCTATAAGAGATCATGCATATAAGAGATCAAAGAAACTCAAATAACTTTCATGGATATAAAAAGATATAACTGATCATAAGCTCGAAGTTCATCAGGTCCTAACAAACACACCGCAAAAAGAGTTACATCATATGGATCTCCAAGAGACCATTGTATTGAGATTCAAAAGAGATAGAGGAAGCCATCTAGCTACTAACTATGGACCCGAAGGTCGACAAAGAACGACTCACACATCATCAGAGAGGCACCAGTGGAGGTGGCGAACCCCAGCCGAGATGGTGTCTAGATTGAATCTGGTGGTTCTGGACTCTGCGGCGGCTGGATGAATATTTCGTCGACGCTTTTAGGGTTTCTGGAATATTGGGCTATTTATAGAGCAAAGAGGCGGTCCGGGGGGCACCCGAGGTGGGCACAACCCACTAGGGCGCGCATGGGCCTCCTGGCGCACCCTAGTGGGTTGTCCCCTCCTCGGGACTCCCCCCAGGTGCAACTGGGGCCTGATTTCTTCCTTTTGGTCCATAAAAAATCATCGTGAAGTTTCGTGGCATTTGGACTCCGTTTGATATTTATTTCGTGCGATGTAGAAAACAACAACTGGCACTTGGCACTATGTCAATAGGTTAGTACCAAAAATGATATAAAATGACTATGAAATTATTATAAAACATCCAAGATTGATAATAAAACGGCATGGAACAATAAAAAATTACAGATACGTTGGAGACATATAACTACCACAGAGATGTGTTGGCGTCATGACTAAGTCCTCACACTAGGATATTTGCCGTGACAAATCCACGACGGTTGCCGCCCACCGTGGGGCATGCGCACGATGGCGTTGTGTTCTTGGAGGGATCTCTTCAGGGATTGAGAAGCTCGCGGTATGTCAGATGAAAAAGCGCCAGCATGAAAAGCCCGCGGGATAACCCAGTGTGATACAACCTTGGAGAAAGCCGACACGTTCATCGGTTTATGTTCATAATTATGATTAATTTTGAGGTTGGCAGATGCAAGTTTGATTATTGAGAGATTAGGGTTGCGTGCGCTGTCGCTGCCGTCCAGAAGAATCTTCAAGACCGAGATTAAACTTTTCGTTTGCAGTTTTCCTACTCAGGTTACGGGGCGGATACACCAAAACCGACGCGAAGCAATCCTTCGCTGTGGTTAAATCGCCGTAGTTCCTTGTTTTCCTCCAATGGATCAAGCTGGATACATGTACGTGAAGCCTGCAAAATAATGGGAAGACACCTCTGTTCATATGAGACAACAGTAGCGATTGTACTACTTCAATTAGTACTCTGCCATGTGATGGTCAGGTTGATTTACAACTCCAATTTTTTTATTGGCCAAAACTGCTACATGAGGAAGCGACCAGATTGGAATGGCCTGCAAAATTCATACAGAGAGTATATACTAAAAAGACTGAAAGCTGTCACGTGGTCAAATAGTCCATCTTGGTATTAGATGTTATGGGTAGTACGAAAGTGGTCAAAAGAAAAAGAAAAGGAAAAAACCAGGGATTAGCAAAGTCAGACGATGGAATCTAGCCCGTGGACATCAAACCATGTCAATCAGAAATTGTCAAATGCAACACATCGGCCCTGCTGAGTCGCCTCTTTTCTGGGTCGAGCGTGTTTCGTCACGTTGCGGTGAACCTGCAAGGGTCTCGCTGCCGCGGGCTGCCTCAGCTGCTGCACGCTGCGTCGCCGGCCGCCGCCGATCGCCTCAGTGCCATGCCAACATCTCCTTGGGCCACCGTCGTGGCCTCACTCGTCGTCCGCGCCTCGAGCCAATAGACGTCTTCATCGCTGCGAGCCGCTCTGGCCAAGATGCCACTCCAATTCAATGCCGCCACTCTGAACAGACAGCGCCTCCATCTCGCTGCACGAGCTCACGGCGCGCCGAGCTGTTATGCATGTTTTTGAGGTCTCCCTTCGAGTCATCCAAGGGCCACCGTTGTCCGAGGGCCTCCGCTCATTCTTCGCCTCCACTTCGAACCGCCACCGTTAGTGGTCCGTGATTACCCACAAGTGTAGGGGATCACAACAGCTTTCGAGGGTAGAGTATTCAACCCAAATTTATCGATTCAACACATGGGGAGCCAAAGAATATTCTTAAGTATTAGCAGTTGAGTTGTCAATTTAACCGCACCTGGATAACTTAGTATCTGCAGCAAAGTATTTAGTAGCAAAGCAGAATGATAGTAATGGTAACGGTGGCAAAAGTAAAGATAATAATTTTGTAGTAGTTGTAACAGTAGCAACGGAAAAGTAAATAAGCGTTGCACAATATGTGAAAAGCTCGTAGGCATTGGATCAGTGATGGATAATTATACCGGATGCGATTCCTCATGTAATAGCTATAACATAGGGTGACACAGAACTAGCTCTAGTTCATCAATGTAATGTAGGCATGTATTCCGAATATAGTCATACGTGCTTATGGAAAAGAACTTGCATGACATCTTTTGTCCTACTCTCCCGTGGTAGCGGGGTCCTAACGGAAACTAAGGGATATTAAGGCCTCCTTTTAATAGAGTACCGGTCCAAAGCATTAACACATAGTGAATACATGAACTCCTCAAACTATGGTCATCACCGAGAAGTATCCCGATTATTGTCACTTCGGGGTTGTCGGATCATAACACATAATAGGTGACTCTAGACTTGCAAGATAGGATCAAGAACTCACATATATTCAAGAAAACATAATAGGTTCAGATCTAAAATCATGGCACTTGGGCCCTAGTGACAAGCATTAAGCATAGCAAAGTCATAGCAACATCAATCTCTGAACATAGTGGATACTAGGGATCAAACCCTAACAAAACTAACTTGATTACATGGTAAATATCATCCAACCCATCACCGTCCAGCAAGCCTACTGTCGGTGTCAAAACCGGTGGATCTCGGGTAGGGGGTCCCGAACTGTGCGTCTAGGCGGATGGTAACAGGAGACAAGGGACACGATGTTTTTACCCAGGTTCGGGCCCTCTCGATGGAGGTAAAACCCTACTCCTGCTTGATTGATATTGATGATATGGGTAGTACAAGAGTGGATCTACCACGAGATCAAGGAGGCTAAACCCTAGAAGCTAGACTATGGTATGATTGTTGTAATGTATGTTCGTCCTACGGACTAAAACCCTCCGGTTTATATAGACACCGGAGAGGGCTAGGGTTACACAGTAGTCGGTTATAATGGTAGGAGATCTACATATCCAGACGCCAAGCTTGCCTTCCACGCCAAGGAAAGTCCCATCCGGACACGGGATGAAGTCTTCAATCTTGTATCTTCATAATCTTGGAGTCCGCCGATGATGATAGTCCGCTATCCGGACACCCTAGTCCAGACTCCTCAAGAGTCCCTGAACCAGGCTTCAATGACGATGAGTCCGGTTCGCATATTGTTCGGCATTGCAAGGCAGGTTCCTCCTCCGAATAATTCATAGAAGATTGCGAACACCAGGATAGTGTCCGGCTCTGCAAAATAAATTCCACATAGCACCATAGAGAGAATAATATTTACACAAGTTCAATCTGCTGACGTATTTTGTGGCATGACGTCACACCACCACCAAGCCTTTTACTCGAATCGTTTTTTATTATACCACCTCAGCGTGTTTAGCGAAGCGGTTTCCTTGGCACATCGTGTCGAAGCAGAGATCGTGCTCCCCTTATTCCAGGGTTCCCATCAATACGGACGTGGGTAACCCAACCGCGCCCGTTGCCACACCTCCTCTATCGAAGGCGAGTCCCAAACCGTCACGGAGACGGCCCTTGGTATTCTCCCTCTTTATAATGGGACCAAGGCTCGTTTCTTTTCTTCAATCCTCAATTGAATCTGCCCCTCGCTCCGAGTTCCAACACCCAGAGCCTCAGATTCGAGCACCTTGGACCTTCAATGATGTCCGGATCCAAACTACATGGCCGGTGGATGCCCTCCTCCGTCACGGAAGAGGACGTGCAAAAGCTGAGAGAAGCTAAGTACTTGACCTATGAGATTTCGCATAGGCTGCCCGCCAAAGGCAAGTCATTCCCACTCCCGAGCCCGGTGAAAGCGTCGTGTTCGTGTCCCACCTCCGTCGGGGTTTAGGCTTCCCGATGGATCCTTTTATGAGAGGGCTCAGGTTTTACTATGGGCTGGAATTCCACGACTTGGCTCCGGAGTCCATCCTACACATCTCGTCATTCATTGTCGTCATGAGGCCTTCCTCAGACTACCCCCACTTCGGTTTGTGGCTCAAAACCTTTAACGTGGAGCCGAAGGTCATCGAGGGCGCCAAGCAGAGGCGGCGGGCGGCCAGTGGGGGAGGGCCGATGCTCCATGGCCCGAGGGCTCCTTCCAAGAGGAGCTCGGCCAGGCAACAGGAGGGTTTTATATTACCGCCCTGTGGGCAAGCAGTGAAGCCGCCGCCCATCTTCCGCTCAGGACCTCCACGACGACTGATGTCATGGGTCAACCAAGGGCTCAACTGGGGGCCGTCAAAGGATGTGCCCCTATTGCAGGGCCGGATTCGAGACTGCCAAGCGAGGGAGATCGATCTGGTCGTGGTGATGCAGGTCATGTTGATTAGGTGTCTCCTGCCCTGCAAACGCCGTCCTCTCCGGCTGTGGGAATTTAATCCGGAGGGACCACGAATTCTCCAACACTTCATGGGTACGACACTCATGGAGATGTACAAATTGTTCTTCGGATCACGAGAGGTGTGTCCGGAATTGACCGAGGACGCCGGCCTAAGCTGCAATCGCCCAGATACACAAGTAAGTAGCTCTGTGTCCGGACATACCGTTTGTTTGCCTTTCTACGATTCGCCTTTTAACCAATTGTCCTCTAAACAGGAGTGGATAGCGCAAGAAAAACTGATACGGTGTCCGGCCCCCCTCCCAGAGACCGCGCCGGATCCCGTGCTGGTCAGGATGCTGGAGGTTGCACCTTCAGAGGAAGGCGAAGGGGAGAACAGAGGAACTACCGCCTCTACCGAGGAGGCTTTTGAGAAGGGGGAGATCGAGAATCCCTCCTTCCAAGGGGAGAAGAGGACGACTTCCGAAAACCCAGAGGCCAAGGCCTTGAAGCAGGGGAAGAGATCCTCACCGGAGGGTCCTGCATCCGGGGAGGCCCCGGCCGCACTATCTCCTCTATGGAATCATCCCTCCAGCGAGCCGTAAGTAAAAAAAGGGAGTTTTGTAATAAGGGACATCCCTATTTGTGCTTCTGAGGATAACTTAAGTTTTTACCTTGTAGTTTGGATCTCCGTCCTTCTCAGATGAGCTCGTCTTCGGGGGACCTTCGTCCGGAGATGATGGAGAGCGAGACGCCTCCATCCGCCGCGCCATCAGGTGGAGTGGACGACCCTGAGGTGTCATCACGGAGGGTATCCCCGAGTCTGGCAGAGCCGAAGAGTTTGGCGCCAACTAGTGTACGGCCGGGGGAGCTGAGGGATCTGCTTGAGAGGGCGTCTATCTCAGAAGATCACCATACATTGATGAGTATGGTGATTGGAAGAATTTCGTCCGCCGAAGGCAGGTTGCATGATGCCGTCAGAAGCTTGTTGGGGGGGGGGGGTTTGAGGTATGTAAAAATGACATGCCTTTTGATAGTTTTACACATAAAGTGCGTCCTGTATAGATAGTAGCCCCGGAGACTCGGTAGGTTGTCAAGAGCGACAGCGTGCCGAGGATCAAAATCGCAGGTATTGATTTTCGCCTTTCCTATGCAGGTGGCAGATAGTCCGGTGGCCAGCCGGGCTGATGGAGTTGCCGAACTAAAGCGGCAACTCGATGTTGCGGATGCGGACATCGCGCTAGTCAACAAGCGACTTGACGAGTCGCAAGGTAGGTTTCTTCTCCGTGGTCACCTAGTAAGGGAGCCGAAGCCCACCCCTTACAATATGTGTGCTTGATGCAGATGTTGCCACTGCTGTGGAGGACCTTCGAGCAGAGCTTGCTCGAGCCAAGGAGCAGGCCAGGAGGAGTGATGTGGCTGCCTTGAAGGCGGCCGAAGAGCTAAAAGCCAAAAGGGCTGCTCACTGCCGAAGCAGGGAGGAGATGGCTGAAATGGCCGTGAAGCTGAAAGATGTTACCGACCGCTTTGAGGTTCTCGAAAAAGAGCGCCGAGCGGAACAAGAAAGCCTGAAGAAGGCCACCGCCGAAGCCAAGGATGCTCGTTCTGCAATGAGGGCTATAAAGGAGGAACTGCGTCAGGCCGAAGATATTGCGGCGGGCCAGCCTTTTTTGCTGCGCAGGAGGTTTACAGATCCGAAGTATGCTCAGCTTGGCCAGCTATGGGGTCCGGAGGATCCTTATATGGATTTAGCGGCGAGTGCGGCAGATGCCATTGTGCACTTCCGAAGTCAGAAGGATCACGAGACGGAAGAGCTGTTTTGGTCTCAATTCCATAGTCCAGAGCGTTCACTTCCGCTGACCAATCGGTTGGCTGAGTGGGCTGAGCTGAATAGGCTGTCCGGACTTGCCATGACAGATATTGTGGCTCATGTCTGGCCGGATAGGCCCAAGCCGAAGACGAGCTTGGGCCGGTGCCGCATATCAAGGCGATGAAGCGGTCGGCCTGCATAGAGGGTGCACGGATGGCCCTCGCCCGTGTGAAGACATACTGGACGGAGATGGATGCCACCGCTGTTGCGACCCAAGGTTCGGACGAGAGATGGTTACCCGCCGAGCACTATTTTGGGGAAGTTCTGCGTGGTGCTCATGTAATAGAGTCGCAGTGCTCAAAAAATGTCATGTTCAAATGAACTTTATGGTTTGTAAAACAATGTTTATAATATAAGCGCTTTTTGTACTTGTGCGTTCAAGTATTGAAATATCTCCTGTGCGGCCGTTTATGTATACTTGTGTATAACCTGAAAGATGGCAGTCTTCGGCTTCAGCCCCCACGCACAAGGTGCGGGGGTGTTTGCAAAAATAGTGCATTTTCACACTTAATCCGACATCTCGGTCCTGTGAAGGAGGTGGTAGCGTAGCAAACGAGGCAACCAGACTATAATGCTTTATCGCTTTCACTTAGCCATAGGAGTTCGAGGGTGGGGCTACGACATAGCCCCTAGGGGCACCGCGCTCTCCGAATTCGGGGCGCGTGTGTGCCTGACTGGGAACTGGTCCTTCGTCAAAGCGGAGGAATTCTAAACATTCCGGTAGTCGATCGAGTGGTTGACCAGTGTCTCGCCAGATCATGACATCAGGCCGCTTTCATCTTGGCGCCGCCCGGCGAACCGGGCACAATCGCAGAGTTCTCCTAGTGCCGCGTTAGCCGATGATACGAATGTAAGGCAGCAAAACACAGGAGCCGGGCAAACCCAACATTTGACCAAAGACATGATTCGAGCTGATGCATATAAGGCCTAACTCGAGACGCCAACACTCCCAAGGTATTCGGTCTTTATGATAGCGGGCGAACAATGCCCTAAGCCCCTAGTGTCAGTGCAAAGAGAATTTCTGGCGGGGCCGATGCCAAAACGCCAGCCTCCTCGTTGGTTATGGTAAAAAACTGTGGGATGTGAATCAACAAGAGACAGTAAGAGAGGTCTACGCAGGGTCTTAATCTGAAAAGAATCCTTGCGACGAGTCCCTGCTGCACGTCTGTGCCTGTGTCTCCGTTGTGCCATATCCTGGACGGGTGTGCACGCTGTCCATCTGAAAAAGAGAGGAACTTAGTTTGAAAAGAAGGCGTGCAAGGAATGTATTAAAAATCGAAATATGAATGAATGAATAGAGCTGAGCTTTTATTAGCTCTTTATTGCTTATACGCACAGCCCCTTGTGAAGGGGTGTGCGGCTAGGGAGCCCCTAGTTTGTTTGTGCCGGACTCGTCTAGCCGTGTACGGGGTCTTGAACGACCTTTTAATGAGATGATGCCGCGTGGACCGGGCATTATAAGTGTAAGAGACGCGTAGTGCGGTATTGCGTTAAAGCGGATTTAAAGCTTCACGCCCCAACAAAGGCTTGATGGCTACTTTTAAATGGGGCGATATGGAAGATTAGCTTTTCGCGATGGAAGTTGTCGGGCGACCCGAACACAACTTCTAGTAGTAAGGAGCCAGTGCACTTGGCGTAAGGGCCTGGCGTCACTCCTTTGAAGGAAGTGTGGCTATTGTGAATTTTAGTAGGGTCTATCCCCAACTTGCGGATTGTGTCCAAATATAGAAGGTTTAAATTGCTGCCGCCATCCATCAGGACTTGTGTAAATTGTAGTCCGTCGATTATAGGATCCAACATCAGAGCAGTCCATCATGCGTTTCGAATACTTCTGGAATAGTCCAGGTGGTCGAAAGTCATTGGTTTTAACATCCAATCTCGAGGTTCCGCTGGGGTGGACCGTGCGACACGTGCTTTAGCGGGTGCAGCACTATTGTTCCATATTATCACGTGAAGTGAGTTTACTGTTTTGACTTCTTGTGGGAAAGTCTTGTGTTTTCCGGCGCTCTGCTCGTGGGGTTCGTCGTCATCCTCACTTGGCGCATTGAGCCCCTTGTGTTCGGCGTTGAGTCGGCCGGACTGTTTGAATACCCAACAATCCCAGTGGGTGTGGTTTGCAGGCTTCCCGGAAGTACTGTGGATTTGACATATCCGATCCAAAATTTTGTTGAGGTTGGATAGCTCGTCACTGTTGTCCTTAAGAGGCAGTGTTTTATTGTTCGGCCGCGAGCTTTTGAATCCGGCATTGACCGCCGTGTTCTTTGGGCTTTTTTCTTTATTTCAGCGCTGGTCCTTTTTGCGCTGTGATTTTCCGTTTCCATCTCTTACCTCAGATGTACTCAGGTCGCTGGTGCTGCATCTTGCTAGCCAGCTGTCTTCCCCCCGCGCAAAAGTGGGTCATGAGGCTTGTTAGCGCAGCCATTGTTCTCGGCTTCTCTTGGCCGAGGTGTCTGGTGAGCCATTCGTCTCGGACATTATGTTTAAAAGCTGCTAAGGCTTCGGCGTCCGGACATCGACTATTTGGTTCTTTTGGTAAGGAACCTGTTCGAATTTGCGTCTTGACTCTTGGGCTGTTGGGTTATGTGACTTAAATAAATCAGATCCGAAGGGCGGACATAAGTCCCCGAAAATTTGCTCTAAACGCGTCCTCGAGCTCTTCCCAACTTCCAATGGTATTTTCTAGGAGGCTTTTGAGCCAATGCCGAGCTGGCCCTTTGAGCTTGAGGGGTAGATATTTTATGGCGTGGAGATCATCTCCTCTGGCCATATGTATGTGCAGGATGTAATCCTCAATCCAGACTCCGGGGTCTGTTGTTCCGTCGTATGCCTCTATGTTTACGGGCTTGAACCTCGCTGGGAATTCATGATCCAGCACCTCATCGGTGAAACATACTGGGTGTGCGGCACCCCTGTATTTAGGTGTGCCGTTATCTTCGAACACTCGGTGTGGTGTGTTCCTTCCTGGGCCCCTCTTGTTTGGCCCACAAATGGACCTGACCGGGCCATCCGTTTTGCGAGAATCTTTATGCGTGTCATGTGCCGGCTTATGTGCGGCGTCGCTTGCCGCTCTTGGCCTGTCGTCTGGTCGCCTATCCGTCCAGGCAGCCTCTTTGCTTTTTGATTGTGGGGGCTCTACGGCCTCCTCATCGAATTCTGGCAGCAGCTTGCGCTTCGGGTAGCTCTTTGTTTTGTGGCTATTGCCATATTTGTCCGCGGTCTTGAGCACTTTGCTCCATCTCATTCTGAGTATGTCTTCCGCTGTTTTGAGCTTCCGTTTCTCCTTCTTCAAATTTCTTGCAGTGGCGATAAGCCTTTTTCGAAGGTTCTTATGCTCCGGTGGTGTGTCCTGTGTGAGATCGTCTGGACTGTTGTTTCCGCCGAGGATGAGTTGATTATCCGATTCATCCTGTTTGGATGGTTTCTTGGTTGCATATTCGCCGCCCACTAGTTTGCCCTGCTCTATGGCTGGGTCATTATGGGTGATGTTGTTATCGAGGCGGGACTTGGGGCGGCGCTTGCGTCACCGTTTTGGTTGTTTTTCGGTGGAATTATCCTTCGCCGTGTCCCGTTGTTCCTCGTTATCGCTCCCTTTTGGGGTGTCCACCATATATACATCATGAGTTGAGGTGGGCTTCTAGTGCTCGGTAGGCGCTGGTTCTTGATCGTCTCCGGCATCGTCGTCCATACCGCCGATGTCTTCGGAGTCGTAGTCTAGCATGTCGGTTAGATCGTCGACAGTGGCTACAAAGTGGGTGGTGGGTGGGCTTTGAATTTCTTCGTCGACCGCAGTCCGGCCAGGGTTCTCCTGATAACGAGAGATACTTTAGTGAGTTCAGGATGTCGCCAAAGGGCGAGTGCTAAAAGATGTCCGCAGCGGTGAACTCCATGATCGGCGCCCAATCAGATTCGGTTGGCAGGGGCGCAGGAGGTTCGGAGTCCGGCAAGGATTCCGGCACCTTGGAGTCACGAGCTTTGCAAAGGACAAGGTCGGTTTTCGGCTCCATGGTCGTAGCAGTTGCAGCTCCCGAGGCGGTGTCCAGCCACCAGTCCTTGATCTGCGCGGTCGGCTCCGAACTATGGGTCGGAGCGGATTCGTGTGCGGCCTCCAAGGTACTGTCCGGCGGCAGAGCTAGATCATGCCCATCGTGATAAAGGCGGCACGCCTTCGGTGGCTCGAATCCATCAAGATCACGTCTCGCGGATGTCACCGTGAAGTTTAGGCTTCCAAATCTGACCTGATGGCCAGGGGCATAGCTTTCGATCTGCTCCAGATGGCCAAGTGAATTGGCCCGCAGTGCAAAGCCACCGAACACGAAGATCTGTCCGGGGAGAAAATTCTCACCCTAGACTGCGTTGTTATTGATTGAAGAAGCCATCAAGCCTATTGGTGACGGCACAGAGGAACTCTCCATGAAAGCACCAATGTCGGTGTCAAAACCGGCGGATCTCGGGTAGGGGGTCCCGACCTGTGCGTCTAGGCGGATGGTAACAGGAGACAAAGGACACGATGTTTTTACCCAGGTTCGGGCCCTCTCGATGGAGGTAAAACCCTACTCCTGCTTGATTGATATTGATGATATGGGTAGTACAAGACTGGATCTACCACGAGATCAAGGAGGCTAAACCCTAGAAGCTAGCCTATGGTATGATTGTTGTAATGTATGTTCGTCCTACGGACTAAAACCCTCCGGTTTATATAGACACCGGAGAGGGCTAGGGTTACACAGAGTCGGTTATAATTGTAGGAGATCTACATATCCGTATCGCCAAGCTTGCCTTCCATGCCAAGGAAAGTCCCATCCGGACACGGGACAAAGTTTTCAATCTTGTATCTTCATAATCTTGGAGTCCGGCCGATGATGATAGTCCGGCTATCCGGACACCCCCTAGTCTAGGACTCCCTCACCTACGATGGAATTACTCACGCACTGCGGTGAGCATCATGAAATTGGTGATGGAGGATGGTTGATGATGACGACGGCGATGAATCCCCCTCTCCGGAGCCCCGAACGGACTCCAGATCAGCCCTCCCGAGAGAGATTAGGGCTTGGTGGTGGCTCCGTATCGTAAAACGCGATGAAACTTTCTCTCTGATTTTTTTCTCCGCAAAACGGAATATATGGAGTTGGAGCTAAGGTCGGTGGAGCATCAGGGGGCCCACGAGATAGGGGGTGCGCCTAGGGGGGAGGGCGCATCCCCACCCTCAGGGACAGGGTGTGGGCCCCCTGGCCTTGATTCTTTCGCCAGTATTTTTTATATTTTCCAAAAGTGTTCTCCGTGGATTTTCAGGTCATTCCGAGAAATTTTGTTTTCTGCACAATAAACAACACCATGGCAATTCTGCTAAAAACAGCGTCAGTGCGGGTTAGTTTCATTCAAATCATACAAGTTAGAGTCCAAAACAAGGGCAAAAGTGTTTGGAAAAGTAGATACGTTGGAGACGTCTCAACTCCCCCAAGCTTAAACATTTGCTTGTCCTCAAGCAATTCAGTTGATAAACTGAAAGTGATAAAGAAAAACTTTTACAAACTCTATTTGCTCTTGTTGTTGTGAATATGTAAAGCCAACATTCAAGTTTTCAGCAAAGATTATGAACTAACCATACTCACAATAACACTTAGGTCTCACATTTACTCATATCAATGGCATAATCAGCTAGCGAGCAATAATAATAAAACTCGGATGACAACACTTTCTCAAAACAATCATAATGTGATATAACAAGATGGTATCTCGCTAGCTCTTTCTGAGATCGCAAAATATAAATGCAGAGCACCTTTAAAGACCAAGGGCTGACTAGACATTGTAATTCATGGTAAAAGAGATCCAGTCAAGTCATACCCAATATAACCTAATAGTAATGCATGCAAATGATAGTGTGCTCTCCAGTGGGTGCTTTTTAATAAGAAGAGTGATGACTCAACATAAAAGTAAATAGATAGGCCCTTCTCAGAGGGAAGGAGAGATTTGTAGAGGTGCCAGAGCTCGATTTTAAATAGAGATGAATAACATTTTGAGCTGCATACTTTCATTGTCAACGCAACAACTATGAGATGGCGGTATCTTCCATACTACATGCATTATAGGCAGTTCCCAAACAGAATGGTAAAAGTTTATACTCCCCCGCCACCAACAAGCATCAATCCATGGCTTGCTCGAAACAACGAGTGCCTCCAACTAACAACATCCCTGGGGGAGTTTTGTTTAATTATTTTGATTTGCTTTGATCTTTTGGATCATGGGACTGGGCATCCCGATTACCGGCCATTTTCTCGTGAATGAGGAGCGGAGTCCACTCCTCTTGAGAATAACCCACCTAGCTTGGAACATGAGCTGCTCGAGCATACAAAACAGAATTTCATTTGAAGGTTTGGAGTTTGGCAAATACAAATTTACTTGGAACGACAGGTAGATACCGCATATAGGAAGGTATGCTGGACTCATATGGAACTACTTTGGGGTTTAAGGAGTTTGGATGCACAAGCAGTATTCCCGCTTAGTACAGGTGAAGGCTAGCAAAAGACTGGGAAGCGACCAACTGAGAGAGCTACAACAGTCATGAACATGTATTAAAATTAATTCACACCGAGTACAAGCATGAGTAGGATATAATCTACTATGTTGATTTGTTTCAACTACATGCGTGAACATGTGCCAGGTCGAGTCACTCAATTTATTCAAAGGAGGATACCATCCCATCATACCACATCACAATCATTTTAATAGCATGTTGGCATGCAAGGTAAACCATTATAACTCATAGCTAATCAAGCATGGCACAAGCAACTATAATCTCTAAATGTCAGTGCAAATATATTTACTTCATAATTGGCTGAATCAAGAACGATGAACTCATCATATTTACAAAAACAAGAGAGGTCGAGTTCATACCAGCTTTTCTCATCTCAATCAGTCCATCATATATCATCATTATTGCCTTTCACTTGCACAACCGAACGTTGTGTACAATAATAATAGTGCACGTGCATTGGACTAAGCTGGAATCTGCATGCATTCAATTCAAGAGAGAAGACAAAGTAATAATCTCCAAATTAAATCAACAATCATGCATATGAGAGCCACTAAACATTTTCAATATGGTCTTGTACTCTCGACCCCCAAAGGAAAGAAAAGAAAATAAAACTATTTACACGAGAAAGCTCCCAACAATTAAGAAGAAGGACGAGAAATCTTTTTGGGTTTTCATTTAAATTTCTACCACAAGCATGGTAATTAAACTAACTATTTTTTTTGGTTTTTCTTAAAGTTTATCAAACACACAAGACGAAAGCTAGAAAAAGAAAATTAAACTAGCATGGATAATACAATGAAAGAGTATGAGCACCGACAACTAGAATAATGTGTGATCATGAATATAAAGTTGGTGAGAAATACGTACTCCCCCAAGCTTAGGCTTTTGGCCTAAGTTGGTCTATTGCCAAGGACCGCGGCTACTCTCCTTGGTGTACCGAGGGGTGTAATCAGGATACCACTGGCTGGCCATCTCCTCCGGATCCCACTGGTAAGAGGATGAACGATAAGGGTCCAGTGAAGGTTACGGCTTAGGATCTGGAGTGGATGCTTGGCCTCGATGAGCAAACACCGCTTCCAGCATGAGAAGATAATTAACTGCAGTCAAATCAAACAACAGAGGCGCAGGCAGGATAATAGTCTCATTGTGTTTCTTATTAAATCCCAAGTTGTACAGGATCATCTTATCATCATTATGAACAATAAACTCATGTGCTACCATTCTCTTGTAATCTAAAATGTAAGGAGGCAATATTGTCTCCTCTTTCTCATGGTGCTTAATAGGCATCTCAAAATGTTTAGCAAGACGTGCAGCATAGATACCTCCAAAAATGGGGCCTTTGGTACGGTTCAGCCTTAGCCGTTTAGCAATGACGGCACCCATACTAAAACTATTATCACCAAACAAGGCATGGAAAAGAATAAAATATCAGGTACACTGAAGTTTCAACTATTTCCACGACCAATTAAACATCGACTAGCAAATAAGGCAAAGTAGCGTAAAACAGGAAAGTGTATGCTAGAGATTCTCGCATCGGAACCCTTCTTTGGATCCCCTACAGTAATGGTGTTAACAAAGCCATCCACATCCTTACAATGTGGTTCATCTAACTTGCCCTCAAAGGGTATTCTACATACCGCGCAAAAATTACGTAAAGACATTTCCTTGAATTCATCACATAAATGAAACGACACTGAAGGAGGTGATTTCTTAGGATAATAATAAAAGTTTTGCACGAAAGTATTGGTGAGTAAGAGATACTGATCGATCCGGTCGTCCAGGAAGTCGGTGAGGCCTGCATTTTCAATCAAGGAATAAAAGTCTTCATAAATCTCGGCTTCTCTCAAGAAATTATCACATGGCCATTCACACGGCCGTACTTCCGCTACGCGAGGGAGATTATACTTGGCCTTTCCCTTCTCTTTAGCTTGTTTATCCTGGGAGCTTTGGCTAGAAGAGCCCCTAAAAAATCTCCTTATCATTTTCTGAAAATTTCTGAAATTTTTAGTAACTTCAAAATAAAAGTGAATAAAACTAAACAAGATTGGTAGCAACTACTCCTACAAGTGCCTAGAGCCTATATCATGCATTAGAATTACTTGGGACCTCATAAATTTGACATGCAAGCTCAAGAACAGGGTCACCTATGCAGCAAAAATTTGCAATGAATAAAGCACTAGAACAAAAACTAATTGGACCAATGGAGAAGTCACATACCAAGCTACAATCTCCCAAAGCAGTTTTGTGAATGGAGCTTTGAGTAAGGAGATCGAAAATCGCAGCAAAATGAGCTAGAACTCGTGCTTGAGCTGGATGGGGATCTTTTTGGGAAGAAGATGGAGTGTGGGTGCAGGAATAAGTGGAGGGGGGCCACCGTGGGCCCACGAGACAGGGGGCGCACCCAGGGGTGTGGGCGCACCCTCCATCCTCGGGGCCAGGTGCTTGCCCCCCCTGAAGTGTTCTCAGTGCCTAAAATCCTCAAATAATCCATAAAAATCATACTAAATTTTCAGGGCATTTGGAGAACTTTTATTTTCATGATATTTTTTATTGCACGGATAATTCAGAAAACAGACAGATAATACTATTTTTGCTTTATTTATTTTAAATAACAGAAAGTAAAAAGATGGTACAGAAGGTTGTGCCTTCTAGTTTCATCCATCTCATGATCATCAAAATGAATCCACTAACAAGGTTGATCAAGTCTTGTTAACAAACTCATTCCGAATAACAAGGAACCGGAGAAATTTGGAAAAACACTAAGTTACCTCAACGGGGAACATCCCCAACAATAAGAATATCATACTTTTTCTTGACAGTAGGAAGAGGAAATTCAAAACCTCCAATAATGATAGTTGGAATTTTTCCGATAGAATTGATGCTATGAACTTGAGATTGTTTCCTCGGAAAGTGTACCATATGCTCATTACCATTAACATGAAAAGTGACATTGCCTTTGTTGCAATCAATAACAGCCCCTGCCGTATTCAAAAAGGGTCAACCAAGGATAATCAACATACTATCATCCTCGGGAATATCAAGAATAACAAAGTCCGTTAAGATAGTGACATTTGCAACCACAACAGGCACATCCTCACAAATACCGCAGGTATAGCAGTTGATTTATCGGCCATTTGCAAAGATATTTCAGTAGGTGTCAACTTATTCAATTCAAGTCTACGATATAAAGAGAGAGGCATAACACTAACACCGACTCCAAGATCACATAAAGCAGTTTTGACATAATTTCTTTTAATGGAGCATGGTATAGTTGGTACCCCTGGATCTCCAAGTTTCTTTGGTATTCCACCCTTAAAAGTCTAATTAGCAAGCATGGTGGAAATTTCAGCTTCTGGTATCTTTCTTTTATTTGTAATGACATCCTTCATATATTTAGCATAAGGATTTACTTTAAGCATATCAGTTAAGCGCATACATAAGAAGATAGGTCTAATCATTTCAGCAAAGCGCTCAAAATCCTCATCATTCTTTGTCTTGGATGGTTTAGGAGGAAAGGGCATGGGTTTCTGAACCCATGGTTCTCTTTCTCTACCGTGCTTCCTAGCAACAAAATCTCTCTTATCATAACATTGATTCTTTGATTGTGGGTTATCAAGATCAACAACAGGTTCAATTTCTACCTCATTGTTATTGCTAGGTTGAGCATCAACATGAACATTATTATTAACATTATCACAATGTTCATGTTCATCACCTGATTGTGTTTCAGCATCAGAAATAGAAATATCATTGGGATTCTCAGGTGTGTCCATAAAAGGTTCACTAGAAGCATGCAAAGTCCTATCATTTTTCTTTTTGTTCTTTTTGGAAGAACTAGGTGCCTCTAAATTATTTCTCTGAGAATCCTGCTCGATTCTCTTAGGGTGGCCTTCAGGATACAAAGGTTCCTGAGTCATTCTACCAGTTCTAGTAGCCACTCTAACAGCAAAATATTATTTATTATTTAATTCATCAAGCAAATCACTTTGAGCTTTAAGTACTTGGCCCGCTTGAGTGATAACCATAGAAGCATATTTTCTAATGAGTTTAAGTTCACCTTTAACTCTAGCCATATAATCACTCAAGCGTCCTATCTCGAAAGCACTATGCTTTAATTCTCTACCAACATAAGCATTAAAACATTCTTGCCTAGCCATAAAGTCATCAAATTCATCTAAGCATGGGCTATGATATTTAGTAGACGGGATTTCAACTTTATCATATCTATAGAGAGAATTTACCTTTACTACTTGTGTCGGGTTATCAAGATAATGTGGTTCTTCGACAGGAGGTATATTAAGACCATGTATTTCTTCAATAGGTGGTAAATTCTTAACATCTTCAGCTTTAATACCTTTTTCTTTCATTGATTTCTTTGCCTCTTGCATATCTTCAGGACTGAGAAATAGAACGCCCCTTTACTTCGGAGTGGGTTTAGGAATAAGCTCAGGAGTTGGCTCAATTGGCTCAGGGACTGCCTCGGGAATTGACTCAGGAAGAGTCCAATTATTTTCATTAGTCAACATATTATTCAATAGTAATTCAGCTTGGTCGACTGTTCTTTCCCTGAAAACATAGCCAACACAACTATCCAAGTAGTCCTTGGAAGCATCGGTTAGTCCATTATAAAAGATATCAAGTATTTCATTTTTCTTAAGAGGATGATCAGGCAAAGCATTAAGTAGACGGAGAAGCCTCCCCCAAGCTTGTGTGAGACTCTCTTCTTTGATTTGCACAAAATTATATATTTCTCGCAAGGCAGCTTGTTTCTTATGAGCAGGGAAATATTTAGCAGAGAAGTAATAAATCATATCCTGGGAATACGCACACAACTAGGATCAAGAGAATTAAACCAAGTTTTAGCATCACCCTTTAATGAGAACGGAAATATCTTAAGGATATAATAATAGCAAGACTTCTCATCATTAGTAAACAGGGTGGCTATATCATTTAACTTGGTAAGATGTGCCACAATAGTTTCAGATTCGAGGCCATAAAAAGGATCAAATTCAACTAAAGTAACAATTTCAGGATCAACGGAGAATTCATAATCCTTATCAGTAACACAAATAGGTGAAGTAGCAAAAGTGGGGTCAGGTTTCATTCTAGCATTAAGGGTTTGCTGCTTCCATTTAGGTAATAACTTCTTAAGATCATATCTATCTTTGCAAGCAAAGATAGCTCTAACGGCTTCCTCATTCATAACATAACCCTCAAGAACAATAGGTAATTCATAATCAGGGGAAGAACTTTCATCATCACTATCATCAATAATAGCATCTTCAATAATTTCATTCTCTCTAACCATAGCAAGTTGTTCATCAAGAAATTCACCTAATGGCAAAGTAGTATCACGCATAGAAGTAGTTTCATCATAAGTATCATGCATAGAATAAGTGGGATCATCAACAACATGCGACATATCAGAACTCATAGCAGTAGCAGGTTTAGGTGTCGCAAGCATACTCAAAACAGAAGGAGAATCTAGTGCAGACCTAGATGACAGTTCCTTACCTCCCCTCATAGTTGAGGGAAAAATCTTGGTTCTTTCGTCTCTCAAGTTCCTCATAGTGATCGGCAGATATAAATCCCAAGTGACTCAAGGAATAGAGCTATGCCCCCTGGCAACAGCGCCAGAATTTAGTCTTGATAACCCACAAGTGTAGGGAATCGCAACAACTTTCGAGGGTAGAGTATTCAACCCAAATTTATTGATTTGACACAAGGGGAGCCAAAGAATATTGTTAAGTATTAGCAGTTGAGTTGTCAATTCAACCACACATGGATAACTTAGTATCTGCAGCAAAGTATTTAGTAGCAAAGCAGTATGATAGTAATGGTAACAGTGGAAAAAGTAAAGATAATAGTTTTGTAGTAGTTGTAACAGTAGCAACAGAAAAGTAAATAGGCAAAGCACAATATGTGAAAAGCTCGTAGGCATTGGATCAGTGATGGATAATTATGTCGGATGTGATTCCTCATGTAATAGCTGTAACATAGGGTGACACAGAACTAGCTCTAGTTCATCAATGTAATGTAGGTATGTATTCCGAATATAGTCATACGTGCTTATGGAAAATAACTTGCATGACATCTTTTGTCCTACCCTCCCGTGGCAGCGATGTCCTAACGAAAACTAAGGGATATTAAGGCCTCCTTTTAATAGAGTACCGGACCAAAGTATTAACACATAGTGAATACATGAACTCCTCAAACTATGGTCATCACCGAGAAGTATCCCAATTATTGTCACTTCGGGGTTGTCGGATCATAACACATAATAGGTGACTATAGACTTGCAAGATAGGATCAAGAACTCACATATATTCATGAAAACATAATAGGTTCAGATCTAAAATCATGGCACTCGGGCCCTAGTGACAAGAATTAAGCATAGCAAAGTCATAGCAACATCAATCTCAGAACATAGTGGATACCAGGGATCAATCCCTAACAAAACTAACTTGATTACATGGTAAATCTCATCCAACCCATCACCATCCAGAAAGCCTATGATGGAATTACTCACGAATGGCGGTGAGCATCATGAAATTGGTGATAGAGGATGGTTGATGATGACGACGATGATGAATCCCCCACTCCGGAGCCCCGAACGGACTCCAGATCAGCCCTCCCGAGAGATATTAGGGCTTGGTGGCGGCTTCGTATCGTAAAACGCGATGAAACTTTCTCGCTGGTTTTTTTCTCCGCAAAACGGAATATATGGAGTTGGAGTTGAGGTCGGTGGAGCATCTGGGGGGCCATGAGACAGGGGGGCACGCCCAGGGGGAGGGCGCGCCCCCCACCCTCGTGGTCAGGGTGTGGGCCCCCTGGCCTTGATTCTTTCGCCAGTATTTTTTATATTTTCCAAAAGTTATCTCCGTGGATTTTCATGTCATTCCGAGAACTTTTGTTTTCTGCACAATAAACAACACCATGGCATTTCTGCTAAAAACAGCGTCAGTCCGGGTTAGTTTCATTCAAATCATGCAAGTTAGAGTCCGAAACAAGGGCAAAAGTGATTTGAAAAGTAGATACGTTGGAGATGTATCAGTCCACTGCTGGCTTGTCCTTTTGCCGGCTCAATGGATTTTTTGGGCAGACAGATTCACCACAGAGCCACTGTGACTAAGTCAAAAGTCAACAATGGTGGAGATTGCGGAGAGCAGGTCTCCGAGCAAGGGAGAATATTTTGGCTATTTAAAAGGCCACTGAATCGCTGCATCTGACATCTCTTAGTGCCATGGTGTGAGTCACACAACGTTTTGCGTTGCTACTGACTCGGAAGTCATTGGTCTGCCTGAACCGCCGGAACTATATTGAGTCGCCGGTCTGCCTGAGCCGCCTTTGTCGCCTGAACAAATCAGGTGATATCCATTTAAATTTATCTTGTTAGCCCATATTGTTTTTGTCAACCAACAGTTTATCTTTGCCTTGGTCTGCAATATTGTTTACACAGGACAATTGTTCACTGCAAGAGCGATGGTCGTGTCATGGATGTATAGCTCGCGCCACCATTATCGTGCGCTAGCATCTGACCATGCCATGATGTTCGACGAATGTATGTGCAAACCATCGTTTTTACGGCCCAATTTACATCAACATGATTTAGTTGATTCACCCATTCGCGGGGCTTACTGCGCCTGTGATTGCCTCGCCCGTCCGCGCTGGCTTACAATGCCGCGGCTGACTCATCTGTCTGTTCCCACGGCCGACTCGGTCGTGATTGATTTCAGCTTCGCCACGGTGATCATCAACTTCACGGTGGATAATTTCTGGCCTAACATATAAGGTGAAAATCATCCAGTATATTTTTATATTACATATTGCTTTCTTTAAAAGAGCAATTACACTGGCTTGCAAGTGTTCCAATGCAGGATAAATTTTCTAATGCAAAAGAGATTTTTATATCACTGAGCTGTTGAATGAATCATACCGGTTTATATCACGGTCAAATATGGAAAATCTCAAGACAACTGCCCGAGTCGTCTTAGGACTCGGGGGCTACATGGACATGGCTTAGTAAATGTTGCCAGTTTAAGCAGATTCAAGAACTCTGGGTCATTGGAGGGAAGATAACCCGGTCCTGGAGACTACTGTTATATTGATGAAAATTTAAAGGCTGTCAGAATATTTCCGGCTTAAAAAGAAGATTCCAGTTCAACTCCGGTTCAAGGGAAATCTATCTCCCACAAAGCTTTGAAGCTATTAATATCCGGCTTAACATCCGGCTCAAAAAGAATTAATCCCTCGCAAGTTCGAGTTGTTAGGAAAATTAAAGGTTGCTAAAGAGAGCTTGTTGCCATGATGCGCGATTCAAACATGGGCATCCTACCTTATTGGCTAGTTATATTATTGATCACTTGGGGGCTTCCTGCTCATTGAGCATAGCTATGACTACCCTCTAGATCCGGCTTGTATGCCTTGTTACAAATTACTTGGGGGCTTCCTGCTCATTGAGCATAGCTATGACTACCCTCTTGATCCGACATGTATGCCATGATTACAAAATACTTGGGGGCTTCTTGCTCATCGAGCATAGCTATGAATACATTTGTTGATCTGGCTTGTAAGCCTGGAATGAAACATTACTTGGGGGCACTTTGTTAATGAACAAGAGCTTTGTTGTCCCGTGAAATAGGCTTGGACGCCTTGTGTATTCACCAAACAATCTGGGTTATCCTGCCTTTTTTAAGTCTGCCACTCCGCCCAGGTAATCCTTGAATGAATCATCGTACTCTTGACAGTCAATTTTATACAGAGCCTAAACTTGTCAAAATTAAAACGACGATTGGTCATGTGAGGCCCGACTTATAAGGATGAATGAAGGTTTAACTCAGTGGTTGTGCGGCCCTTAAAAAGCACTTGACTTGAAGGCTTGGCAGCCTACGGAAGTCTTGTTTTGTCTTTTGATTTGTATTTGATTTAAACATTTTTTGAGATTCATTTCTTATGACATGTTAATACATGGTTGAAAACCGATGAGGGCTATGTTGCCTTATGGTTCATATATGAATCCACCTGACGATTGTTAATCCGTCCTGACTTTGGACGTTAAAGTAGCCAGTGTGTGATGATTATGCACTCGGAGTTCTGCATCCAAGGTTTTGGGGTGTTACCCTTTGCTGCCTTTGGCATTACAAGCCGACAGTATGAATAAATTGAACAGAGCACTGTGCTCTAAATCTTCGGGCTGTTACCCTTACTGCATATGGCGCTGTAAGCCGGTAGTATGAACCAATTTCACAGGCCATGTAGCCTTGATTATATGAATCTTCATTGAGCATCTTTGGGTTTGATAACCCACCCTGATAGCATACTTTAAGTCACCAGGATATTTTGCCTTGAGCAATCAAAATGATGATAATTCATGACTCCGGTTTGATATTGGCCCCGGATTATAATTATCAAGGCATTACCATGGCATTAATCCATAGGTATGTCTTTCAATAATGAATATTTTGGTTTTGGTAAACCACCTTGGCGATGGACTTTAAGTCGCCAGTATACTTTGGATTGTGCGATTGGGATTATGCGCTTATGAATATTTGGGTTATCACCCTCACTGGATGTGGCGATGTAAGCCGGCGATTTGAGCCAATCTTCCAGGTATATTTTAAATTGTTGGATGAATATGTGAGGTTTGATAACCCGCCCTGGCTTTGGACGTTAAGTCGCCAGTACATGTTGGATTGCGCCATTGGAATCATGCACTTATAAATCATTAGATTATTGCCCTCATTGGATATGGCGATGAAAGCCGGCATTATGAGCCAATTCTACATGTATGTTTTCCTGGTTATAAATATGCGAGGTTTGATAACCCGCCCTGGCTTTTGACGTTAAGTCGCTAGTATGTTTAGGCTTGAATGGCCTTAATGCTAGTATTTTCTATAATTGCATAAGACTATATTATGTTTGGATTATTACCCGCCCTGGCTTTCGACGTTAAGTCGCCAGGGCATATGTTGTTTAAACTTTGTGTAGAACCTGCAGAGTTTTGCGCATAAGTAATAATACAACTATTGCTCATATGAATCATTGCGTTTAAACACATCATCTGGCTATCTGAAGATATTATCGGGTTATCCAGTTCCGGGTTATATGGTTCAATATTGGGTTTATCGAGGCTATGAGCCGCCAAAGTGATCTTGGCAAAACTGGACATGACTATGAGCCTCCATGGATGGGGTTATCAGTTCTTGATTTTACAAAGGCTATAAGCCACGGGGTTACAAAAATTCCTGATTTTTTGCAAAGGTTATAAGCCGCTGAGTTGCATCCCCGAGGACAATGGATGTGCATGAAGTCGCTATTGACCAAGAGCCGCCGGATTATATTATTCCAATCTTTAATAGCCAACTTGGCTGGATTTTCATTATGATATTAAATGACGGAGGTTTTGAAGGTCACTTCAGCGCAATGGCTATTATTTATTTATCAATGGATATGATTTATTCTGTAATGGAAGGAATAGTCCCGAGTCGCTGCAAACTTACAAACCGACACTTGGGGGCCGCATTATTTAGATTAAGGTTACATCAAATAGGCAAGTCCCCTGTCACTTCCAGCATGCACCATGGCACTTGGGGGCTAATGCAAAGTCCTTTTTTACTCGCTTTATTGAAGACCCGACTCATCACAATGTAATGAGCCGGCCCTTGCGGGCTACCAATTGCTCCTGTCAAAAATTCAATGTACACAAACATTAATCCATTATATTGAAGGGTCCATTGCTCTATTGGTAGAGCACAAGGATCTTAACCTTGTGGACGTGGGATCAAGCCCCAAGGTGGGGGTTACATCAGATGATGTTATTTTCAATGAAGTATCTATAAAGTCCTAGCTCAGTATTATCTTACTGAGCCGTCCCTTGGGGGCCACATGTTGCTACTCAAGTTTACATAATTATACCTACAAAGTCCCTGGTCATTATTGCATAATGACCCGGCCCTTGGGGGCTACACTGGTTGAAGTTTTTATGAGCATAAAGCAATTGCAAGTCCCAGGTTGCTGCAAGCATGACATGCCAGCACTTGGGAGCTATATATGTGGAATATTCAGTTTTGACTAGTGACTGAGATGAACAACTGGAATTTCTTCAAGGTTGCAACATTTATATTGAAGGAAGTCTTAAGCTGTTACTATGCTCCCTTCTTAAGACTTGGGGGCTACAAGTGATATGCATATAAGGGAGGTACATTTTCAAGCTTGATGTTAGCAACAATTATGGCCCGGTGCTATCAATATTTACAAACCGGATATTTTGGCAGTGATAAACCGGCAAGGTCTACATCTTCAAGCCCGCTGAAAATCAGATGAGTATTTCAAGACCAATATTTTTGTTAAGCATTGGGAGCTGAATCAAATGAATTAGTCTTCACAATATTTTTCTGTGAGGAACCAATGTCAGCAAATTGATTATGAAGCTGGCCTATTGACCCAGATTTTCTAGAAGAAGGAAATGACAAGGAGTTAAGAATGATCAGGTGCCGGCTTACAAAAATATTTAACCTGGAGCACAACCTGTCAAATTTGTTCTTGTGTTTATGTTGTAGGATCAGTTTAACATGGATAAATCCAAATTAAACTAGGGGCTAATGTTGGGGATATACCCCGCGGTATGACCCGGCCGGAAATTTGACCCGGATGGACTTGGCGACTCACCAGAGACCCGACTGATACTTGGAGACTCACTGGAGACCCGCCCGAACCTTCGTGACCCATTAGTGACCCGGCGGGTGGGTCAGACGATCGACAAGACCCAACGGCCTAGAAGGCGACTTGTGGGAAGGCCGGCTTATGTTCTGGTGGGCCGGCTTAAGAGGAAAAGCATAAGGAATATTTCCCTTACAAAGGAAGCAAGACTAGGACTCTACTTGTAATAGAGTAATCCTAATCATACTAGGACTAGCCATGTAACCTACCCTGTCAACTTATATAAGGAGGGGCAGGGCACCCCAAGAGGGGAGAGAAATAATCTAAAAGGCTAGACACAACAAAGGGGAGTCGGCTTATACAGCAACTCCCTCATGAGCATAATGAGACCTAGCCACAAACAACATGTTGGGCTATTACCGGATTAAGGTTTCCAGGGCCCAAAGCTGTCTAAGCCCTTGTCTTGTGTGTTAATCCGCCTCGCGTCTCTCATCTCGATCAACCCCTCGCAAGCTACCACATAGATGCATTAGCCTCATGACTAAGTCCTCATCCTAGGACATCTGCCGTGACAAATCGACGACAGTTGGCGCCCACTGTGGGGCATGTGCACGGTGGTGTTGAGTTCTTGGAGGGATCTTTTCGGGATTGAGAAGCTCGCGGTATGTCAGATGAAAAAGCGCTAGCATGAAAAGCACGCAGGATAACCCGGCATGATACAGCCTTAGACAAAGCCAACATGTTCATCAGTTTATGTTTAGAATTATCATTAATTTTGAGGTTGGGAGATGCATGTTTGAAGATTGAGAGATTAGGGTTGCGTGTGCCGTCGCTGCCGTCCAGAAGAATCATCAAGACCGAGATTAAACTTTCCATTTGCAGTTTTACTACTTGGGTTACGGGGAGGATACACCGAAACCGACGCGAAGCAATCCTATACCATAGTTAAATCCTCGTAGTTCCTTGTTTTCCTCCAATGGATGAGTCTGGATACACGTACGTAAACCCTGCAAAACAATGGGAAGGCACGTCTTTTCATACGAGACAACAGTAGCGATTATACTACTTCAATTAGTACTCTGCCACGTGATGGTCAGGTTGATTTACTATAGTCAATAATCTAGTTCACATCGCCATGTGATTAACATCCAAAGAGTACTAAGGTGTGATCATGTTTTTCTTGTGAGAGAAGTTTAGTCAACGGGTCTGCCACATTCAAATCCGTATGTATTTTGCAAATTTCTATGTCTACAATGCTCTACATGGAGCTACTTGATACGTCTCCAACGCATCTATAATTTTTATTGCTCCATCCTATTATATTACCCGTTTTGTATGTTTATGGGCTTTACTTTACACTTTTATATCATTTTTGGGACTAACCTACTAACCGGAGGCCCAGCCCGAATTGCTGTTTTTTTGCCTATTTCAGTGTTCCGAAGAAAAGGAACATCAAACGGAGTCCAAATGGAATGAAACCTTCGGGAGTGATCTTTTTGGAACAAACGCATCCAGGAGACTGGGAGTGGATGTCAAGCAGCATACGAGGAAGCCACGAGGCAGGAGGGAGCACCCCCCACCCTCGTGGGCCCCGCGTGCTCCCTTGACCGGCCTCCTTCGCCTATATATACCTCCATACCCTGAAAACATCCAGGAGCACCATGAAAACCTATTTCCACCGTCGCAACCATCTGTATCCGCGAGATCCCATCTTGGAGCCTTCGTTGGCGCTGCGCCGGAGGGGGAATCGACCATGGAGGGCTTCTACATCAACACCATAACCTCTCCGATGAGTTGTGAGTAATTTACCATAGACCTTTGGGTCCATAGTTATTAGCTAGATGGCTTCTTCTCTCTCTTTGTATATCTATTCGATGTAACTCTTTTTGCGGTGTGTTTGTCGAGATTCGATGAATTGTGGGATTATGATCAAGTTTATCTATGAGAAATATTTGAATCTCCTATGAATTCTTTTATATGTGATCGGTTATCTTTGCAAGTCTCTTTGAATTATCAGTTTGGTTTGGCCTACTGGATTGATCTTTCTTGGAATGGGAGAAGTGCTTAGCTTTGGGTTCAATCTTGTGGTGTCATGTCCCAGTGACAGCAGGGGCAGCACAACACGTATTGTATTGTTGCCATCGAGGATAAAAAGATGGGGTTTATATCATATTGCTTGAGTTTATCCCTCTACATCATGTCATCTTTCTTAATGCGTTACAATGTTCTTATGAACTTAATACTCTAGATGCATGCTGGATAGCTGTCAATTTGTGGAGTAATAGTAGTAGATGCAGAATCGTTTCGGTCTACTTATCACGGACGTGATGCCTATATACATGACCATGCCTAGATAATCTCATAACTATGCACTTTTCTACCAATTGCTCGATAGTAATTTGTTCACCCACCGTAATACTTATGCTATCTTGAGAGAAGCCACTAGTGAAAACTATGGCCCCCGGGTCTATCATTTATCATATAAGTTTCCAATCTATCTTTTTGCAAACTTTACTTTCCAATCTATATCATAAAAATAACAAAAATATTTATCTTATCTTATTATCTCTATCAGATCTCACTTTCCCAAGTTACCATGAAGGGATTGACAACCCCTTTATCGCGTTGGTTGCGAGGTTCTTGTTTGTTTGTGTAGGTACGATGGACTTTTGAGGAGCCTCCTACTAGATTGATACCTCGGTTCTCAAAATTGAGGGAAATACTTACACTAATTTGTTGCATCACCATTTCCTCTTCAAGGGAAAACCAACGCAGTGCTCAAGAGGTAGCAAAAAGGATTTCTGGCGCCGTTGCCGGGGAGGTCTTCGCTCAAGTCAAGACATACCAAGTACTCATCACAAAATTATCTCCTTCCCATTACATTATTTGCCATTTGCCTCTCGTTTTCCTCTCCCCCACTTCACCCTTGTCGTTTTATTCGCCCTCTCTTTCCCGTTCCCCTCCCTTTTTCGCTTGCCTTTTGTGTGCTTGTGTGTTGGATTGCTTGTCACGATGGCGCAAGATAATTTCAAATTGTCTGACTTTTCCAATACCAACAATAATGATTTCCTTAGCACTCCGATTGCTCCTCTTAATGATGCTGAATCTTGTGAAATCAATGCTGCTTTGTTGAATCTTGTCATGAAAGATCAATTCTCCGGCCTTCCTAGTGAAGATGTAGCTACTCATCTAAACAACTTTGTTGATTTGTGTGATATGCAAAAGAAGAAAGATACGGATAATGATATTGTTAAACTGAAGTTATTTCCGTTTTCACTTAGAGATCGTGCTAAAACTTGGTTTTCGTCTTTGCCTAAAAATAGTATTGATTCATGGAATAAGTGCAAAGATGCTTTTATCTCTAAGTATTTTCCTCCCACTAAGATCATCTCCCTTAGGAACGATATTATGAATGTTAAGCAACTTGATCATGAACATGTTGCACAATCTTGGGAGAGGATGAAATTAATGATTCACAATTGCCCTACTAATGGTTTGAATTTGTGGATGATCATACAAAAGTTTTATTCCGGATTGAATTTTTCTTCTAGAAATCTTTTAGATTCGGCCGCGAGAGGCACTTTTATGGAAATCACCTTAGGAGAAGCTACTAAACTCCTAGATAATATTATGGCTAATTATTCTCAATGTCACACTAAAAGATCTACTAGTAAAAAAGTTCATGCGATAGAAGAGATTAATGTTTTGAGTGGAAAGATGGATGAACTTATAAAATTGTTTGCTACTAAGAGTGCTCCTATTGATCCCAATGATGTGCCTTTGTCTACTTTGATTGATAATAATAATGATTCTATGGATGTGAATTTTGTTGGTAGGAATAATTTTGGTGACAACGCGTAAAGAGGAAACTTTAATTCTAGGCCGTTCCCTAGTAATGCCTCCAATAATTATGGTAATTCCTACAACAACTCTTATGGAAATTTTAATAAGATGCCCTCTGATTTTGAGAATAGTGTTAAAGAATTTATGATCTCTCAAAAGAATTTCAATGCTTTGATTGAAGAAAAATTACTTAAAGTTGATGAATTGGCTAGGAACGTTGATAGACTTTCTCTTGATGTTGATTCTTTGAAGCTTAGATCTATTCCACCTAAGGATGATATCGATGAGTCTCTCAAAGCAATGAAAATTTCCATTGATGAGTGCAAAGAAAGAACCACTAGGATGCGTGCTAAGAGAGATTGCTTTGTAAAAGCGTGTTCTTCTAGTTTCCATGATAATAATGATGAAGATCTAAAAGTTATTGATGTGTCCCCTACTAAATCTTTGTTTTGCAATATGAATCTTGATAATGATGGGACTGGAGATGAGTCAACTTTAGTTAAAAGGCGTCCCAATGATTCGGAGTTTTTAGATCTTGATGCTAAATTTGGTAAAAGTGGGATTCGAGAGGTCAAAACTTTACATAGCAATGGACCCACTATTATGGAATTCAAGGAATTTAATTATGATAATTGTTCTTTAATAGATTGTGTTCCCTTGTTGCAATCCGTGTTGAATTCTCCTCATGCTTATAGTCAAAATAAAGCTTTTACCAAACATATTGTTGATGCTTTGATGCAATCTTATGAAGAAAAACTTGAATTGGAAGTTTCTATACCTAGAAAACTTTGTGATGAGTGGGAACCTACTATTAAAATTAAAATTAAAGATCATGAATGCTATACTTTGTGTGATTTGGGTGCTAATGTTTCCACGATTCCAAAAACTTCACGTGATGTGCTAGGTTTCCATGATTTTGATGATTGCTCTTTAAACTTTCACCTTACAGAATCCACTATTAAGAAACCTATGGGAAGGATTAATGATGTTCTTCTTGTTGCAAATAGGAATTATGTGCCCATAGATTTTATCGTTCTTGATATAGATTGCAATCTTTCATGTCCTATTATTCTTGGTAGACCTTTACTTAGAACGATTGGTGCAATTATTGATATGAAGGAAGGAAATATTAGATTCCAATTTCCATTAAGGAAATGCATGGAACACTTTCCTAGAAAGAAATTCAAATTACCTTATGAATCCATTATGCGAGCCACCTATGAGTTGAATACCAAAGATGGAAATACGTAGATCTATTCTCGCTTTTATGCCTAGCTAGGGGCGTTAAATGATAGCGCTTGTTGGGAGGCAACCCAATTTTATTTTCGTTCCTTGCTTTTTGCTTCTGTTTAGTAATAAATAATTCATCTAGCTTCTGTTTAGATGTGGTTTTATGTTTTAATTAGTGTTTGTGCCAAGTAGAACCTATAGGATAACCTACCGTGATAGTTAATTTGATTCTGCTGAAAAATAGAAACTTTTGCACGCACGAGAATAATTTGAATAAAGCACAGAAACGTGAGTTTTAGTTGATTCTTTTTGAAGTAGATCAGTAGACCAATTTACAAGGACTTCCTATTTTGGTAGGATTTTTAGAGTTCCATAAGTATTCGAAAGTTACAGATTGCTACAGACTGTTCTGTTTTTGACAGATTCTGTTTTTCGTGTGTTGTTAGCTTATTTTGATGAATCTATGGCTAGTATTGGGGGGTATTGTGACGCCCCCGATTCAATCGTACACTAATCATGCACGCAAATGTGTACGATCAAGATCAGGGACTCACGGGAAGATACCACAACACAACTCTAAGACATAAATAAGTCATACAAGCATCATAATACAAGCCAGGGGCCTCGAGGGCTCGAATACAAGTGCTCGATCATAGACGAGTCAGCAGAAGCAACAATATCTGAGTACAGACATAAGTTAAACAAGTTTGCCTTAAGAAGGCTAGCACAAACTGGGATACAGATCAAAAGAGGCGCAGGCCTCCTGTCTGGGATCCTCCTAACTATTCCTGGTCGTCGTCAACGGGCTGCACGTAGTAGTAGGCACCTCCAGTGTAGTAGGGGTCGTCGTCGATGGTGGCGTCTAGCTCCTGGACTCCAGCATCTGGTTGCGACAACCAGAAAGAAAGGAAAGGGGGAAAAGGGGGGAGAAAGCAACCGTGAGTACTCATCCAAAGTACTCGCAAGCAAGGAACTACACTACATATGCATGGGTATATGTGTAAGGAGGCCATCAGTGGACTGAGCTGCAGAATGGCAGAATAAGAGGGGGATAGCTAGTCCTATCGAAGACTACGCTTCTGGCAGCTTCCGTCTTGCAGCATATAGAAGAGAGTAGATTGAAGTCCTCCAAGTAGCATCTCCAAGTAGCATCTCCATTAGCATCGCATAGCATAATCCTACCCGGCAATCCTCTCCTCGTCGCCCTGTTAGAAAGCGATCACCGGGTTGTATCTGGCACTTGGAAGGGTGTGTTTTATTAAGTATCCGGTTCTAGTTGTCATAAGTTTAAGGTACAACTCCGGGTCGTCCTTTTACCGAGGGACACAGCTATTCGAATAGATAAACTTCCCTGCAGGGGTGCACCACATAACCCAACACGCTCGATCCCATTTGGCGGACACACTTTCTCGGTCATGCCCGCCTCGGAAGATCAACACGCCGCAGCCCCACCTAGGCCTAACAGAGAGGTCAAGACGCCGGTCTAACTCCTATGGCGCAGGGTCCGCCCATCGCCCATTGCACACCAAGACGCTTGTAGGGCGGCCGAAAGCGTAACTAGCCCCTTAATACAGGAGCGACTTACGTTCCAATCCGGGCGCGCCGCTCGCCGCCGACGCCTAGAAGGCTTCGGCCGATACCACGACGCGGGATACCCATAACTACTCCCGCGTAGATGGTTAGTGCGTATAGACCAAATGGCCAGACTCAGATCAAATACCAAGATCTCGTTAAGCGTGTTATTATGAAGCAATCATGACGCCGACCAGGCAGGCCCACCTCTTGCCTAGGTGGTCACAACATGCCCTGTCGCCCGCCACAAAGATCCACACAGAGGGCCGTCGGGACAAAGGTCTTTTCAGCCCCAATGCGTGAATCACTCGCGGGTACTCTTCGAGCGGACCCGACTTTAGTCACCATCTGTAGTATGTATGTATGTATAGTATATACCGTGATCACCTCCCGAGTGATCACGGCCCAATAGTATAGCAAGGCGCATCGACAAGAATGTAGGGCCAATGGTGATAAACTAGCATCCTATACTAAGCATTTAGGATTGCAGGTAAGGTATCAACAGATGTAGCAACAATGTCAGGCTATGCAACAGAATAGGATCAACGGAAAGCAGTATGATGCTACACTACTCTAATGCAAGCAGTATAGCGGAGAATAGGCGATATCTTGTGATCAAGGGGGGCTTGCCTGATTGCACTGGCAAGAAGGAGGGGTCGTCAACTCCGTAGTCGAACTGGGCAGCAGCAGCGTCGGTCTCGTAGTCTACCGGAGAGAAGAGGGGGAAGAAACAATGAATACAATGTAAACAGATGCATATCGATGCATGACATGACAAGTAACAATGCTAGGTGTGCCCAATCACGGTAGTAGGTGATACCGACGGAGGGGGAAAACATCCGGTAAAGTATCCCCGGGGTTTCGCGTTTTCGGACCGGTGAACCGGAGGGGGAAAGTTGCGTGTTCTGTATGCTAGGGATGCGTGGCGGACGAACGGGCTGCCTACCCGGATTTGTCTCGTCGTTCTGAGCAACTTTCATGTAGAAAGTATTTTCATCCGAGTTACGGATTAAAAGATATGATTTTCTAAAGATTTAAATCATTTTCTGATTTTAATTAATTATTTAAAACCAACATTATCCAAAACAGTGAATGATGACGCAGTCATGACATCAGAGTGATGTCAGCACGTCAACTGGTCGGTTGACCAGTCAAACTAGACAGGTGGGTCCAGTGGGACCCACATGTCATTGAGAGGGTAATAACATGGGGGTTTAGACTAATTAAATGGATTAATTAGTGGGCGGGACCCAATAGTCAGTGACTGTTTAGTTTATTAAATTAATTAATGAAATAATTAGCATTTTATTTATTTATAAAATGTTTTAAATGACATGGGCCCGCACGTCAGTGCCACTGGGCTGCCCAGTCAGCACGTTGACTGGGTCAACCCAGTCAACGGGGCCCCCATGGTCCATCGGCAAATGACCTGGGTGGGGGCCACTGAGCCACGTCGGCGTCGGCTGGAGACGCGCCGGAGATGGCTCCAGTGAGCCAAAACGCGGCGGCCGAACGCCGGAGCAGCTCGGGTTTTCGCCCTGGTGCACCATATCGAGGGCGGCCAGGCTATCTAGAACGGCCACTTCGCGCCGCGTCCGACGGAAGGGAGCTCGGCGGCGAGGGTGGCCGGAATGGTCGCCGGCGACGAGCGTAGCGGGCTGCAGTTCAGGCGCGAACGGGGATCGCGCTTTGGGGTGTTTGAACGAGGCCTGTTTGGGACCGAACCAATGAGCGCGTCGAGGCGCGTCGAACGGTGAAGGAGGCTTGGCCAAAAGCAGCCGGAGACAGCGGTGGCGAGCGGCGGAGCGGACGCCGGAGTTTCGGGCGTCCGTGGATCCAATGATAGGGGGCACGGGAAGGCGTGTGCGTAGGCGCGGTTCTGGAAGCACCAGAACACGATGCCGCGTTTCACGCGAAAGCACGACGGAGACCATGGCCACGGCGGCGAGGCGATCCGCGGCAACGTGCTCACGACAACGGCGACGGGGCAGCTACGGTGCGCGAGGGGGCTAACGAAGATGGCCGGGAGATGGGGAGCTCACCGTGCGGCACGCAAGATGGCCCTTGGGTGGCTTAGTAGCTGCAGAGGCGTCGCCGGAGATGAAGAAGAGCGACGGCGGGGTTTGTTGGAGCAGAGGAGGAAGACGGCAGCGTCGCGGGCGTTGCGATGGCTCCGGTCTCCAACGGGTTGCACCGGACGAAGGAGCGGACGACGGCGGCCCTTGGAGACACCGTGGGGCGGTGAGGTGGGCTCGGTGGCCGTGGTTAGGCCGGAGCTATGGCGTCGGTGGCGTCCGGATGCGAGGGGAATGAGGGGGAGAGGCGCGGTGGATTTGGAGGGGCGGAGGAAATATCTGGGAGGGGGGGAGGGGGTGCGGTGCAAAGAGGAGTGGGCGGCTGGGCCGACCAGGCTGGTTATGGTCGAGGAGGAGGGCTGTGATGGGTGGGCGGAGCCTAGTGGGGGGAGGTTTGCTTTCTCTCTTTTTTTAGCTTTGTTTTCTGTTTTCTTTTCTTTATCTATTTTCTTTTCTATTTTATTCTTTTAATTTCTGTTTTATAAAATATAAATACAACTCCTAAATTAATATTGTAATTTATTCTCTCGCCCCAAAGTTTGACACCTATTTAAAATAGTTTGCATTATTATTATTTTTGGAGGCATTTAATTAATTGTCATAGCTGATGTTTTAATTACTTTAGAGCCTTTAAACATTTTATAAAAGTGTGGTTTCTCCACTAGTATTATCCATGATTTATTTGACACATTTTGGACATTTTTAGTTTTAATGTTTGAAAACTTTTGTTGATTACCTAAATCCAAATTTGATTTTTAAACGTTTCGATCTAACATGTGTTTAGCAACAGTGACAAGGGTGACATGGCATCATTAGCAGGGTTTTACTGTAGCCTAACTATCCGGGCGTCACAATTCTCCTCCACTACAAGAAATCTCGTCCCGAGATTTAAGAGGGAAAGTGACGGGGAAGGGATTTGGTTACGAAATTCTAACGAGTCATCTTGTTCTTGGTTGCTCTTCTTGAAGAGGTCGATCCATTACGTGGGTGTCTTCATTTCTCTGCTTTGGGTCATCATGATGAAGTTGTCGTCCTTTCATCGGGTACTCCATCATACTTACGAATAGGTATGGGGCAGCTCGACAACGATAGAAGGCTATAATGGGTAATCATAGGGGGTTATCCCACGAATGAACACATGGGTATCTCTCGAGTTGGTCAAATGAAACACAACGAGAGCCACCAAGAAGGTACAGTAAGAAGTTTCAAGTGGATAGACAATCGTTCGATGTCTGAAACAAGTGGGAAAGGGGTCTAGAGCAATGAGAATAAGTATTGCGTCCGATACCAGAATAGAGCACTAGGAAGGTGGCCCGTGAATTAAATACGAAGCCAAGTGTGAGGAATAACCATTAGAAACAGGGTTGTACAGGAGAGTCAGGTTTCGATCCTGTGGATCTGTGGGTTATGGGCCCACCATGTGGGTTAAAAGTAGGAAGGGCGGAGACGTCTTGTGTGATCATGTAAGCAAGGCATGTCAGAGGATAGCCTGCCATTTATGTCGGCAACAACATCGGTACCAAGGGCGAGGGACGAAGAGAACCATTTTCCTCCTCGTTGAATGAGGCGAACCATTAGGCAAAGTTCTCGTTTATCGGTGGCTACCGGAATATCATCAACAAATAGTAACAGGGCCTCGTCAACAGAATTGTACACCGAGGTGTTTACATATGCAGGAGAATATTATTTCTGAGATCATATAGATCACAAGAAACGTAAACCAATCAATGGAATGGAAAATATGGCTATCAGATTAAACAGAACAATGGGAAGGAAAATGTGTTTAAACACATACTTCAGGGGAATATCCTTTCCCAAGGACAAGCAGAGCAAGATATCCATGATAGGATATAAAGTAGAAAACACTTTAGGTAAGGGGAGGGAAATGTCATGACATTACCCATACAACGGTGTTTGGATAATTGAGCAAGAAACATTTAGCATTGTGCTTCAAATGTTCTTATGGAAAATCAGAGTACCACAGACATGCTTCGAGATGGCATTGACATGGTCTTCAAGCAAAGGTCAGGCTTTGGATACAAAGGATCCATCGAAAACAACTTATAGAATAAGTCTTACAGTTTCCTCATGGAAAAATGGATAACCTTGTTAAAAAGGAAACTATAACACTCGGTCCTCCGATCAGGTGTGCTAGGCATGACATGACCTTACTAGGTTATATAAAGATCAATGCTATGACTCTTGGAAAATGTTCCAACCATCAGATTTGACAAGCTTCAAATCTGAATGGTGTCAGGACACCTCAAACTCACGATGCTTGAGTAGAAAAGGTGCGATACAAATTGATGAGATGACATCGAAGATTCTCGGGAGATGAACCATGGAAGCCAGTTCCAAAACAAGAGTTCATCTGTAAACCAACGAGAGGATGAGGTGGTGGCTGATGGAATCAGCGACAATTCATCGAGATTAACAAAAGATGGATTTCCACAATTATGTGAACAAGGAGATAACATTTGTCAGATCAAATGGTATAATGATGTAAGCTCGAGGAAAACATACACAATTAAACATTGGTTGAAAGGTGCACCCGAATATGGGCTGGGTTGCACGACCAATGTCAGAATGGTGATTCAATAATCAATAGTCTAAGAATGAATGGCCGACCATTAACTTCAAGGCAATAGGGTTGCAGGAAGGGCAGAATCCAAACAACACCGTTCATCTGTTGGTATCCTGGTTAGAACCAACACGGGGACCAAGAAAGAAAGGTGATGGCGAGAAGCATCGCTGCAACAAGAATTTCTTAAGAGGTGGTGAAATTCTCACGACATTCTTGACATAAAAGGTGTATTCCAAGGTAAAGAAGAACAATGCTGGGTAGCAATGAACTCAAGGTATAACACAAAACACGAACAAGTTTGTGTTGGAGGGAAGGCAATAAAGTGGTTGATGATAACACAAATCATCGAGGAAAGGATGGTATTTCTCATCATGGATCCGATTGATATCCTAGAAGAGCTAATAAGGTTGATGATGATCACGACACATTTGTCGAGAGGTTACACGAAGATGTAATCGATCGACGATGACATCAAGTCAAACGAATGATGAAGCGAAAGGTTATTGGAACCACGGTTAGGACACAAACTCGAAATCAAGTTTGTTGTTCAAGGAGAAATGATAGGACGACAAAAATCGATGCAAGCTTAGTTCATCGTTGAAAGTTGTGCTCCGGGAATAAGGACCAGGTAGCACAGTTAAAAAAATCAGTATGATGATGATATAGCTGATCAAGCTAGGAATGACTTAAGGGATTATTAAACTCGTAAGCAACGAAAATTACTTAGAGTTATTGAATCGGAGTGCTGAATCGATTCACTTATCGGTGTTCTCGGTTAACAAACAACCCAGAAGCATGAAGTGACAAAGACAGGGTAAAGGTAGTACTCTATCAAAGGACATGGTAATGTAGTGCAATGGCATGATATCCTCGAGATACCAGGGGTAATACTCGACGACAGACCAAAGTTGAGGTTGGTCTGGGGTATTGCTTTGCAGAGAACAAGTGTTTAAACTTGCCCAAGAAATGGGATCAAGGAAGAACATATGGTCGAAACCACGATTGCAAAAGGCCAGATCCCAGATATAAGATGAACTTATACCAAGGGAATAATTAATTTAAGAGAAGCTTTTAATGATAAGACCTACATTGTGTCCATGGGCATGAACACAAAGTTCAAGGTCGACTCCCACTTCTTTAATGCATAACCTTTCATTCACTTCTCGCCTTCAACGAAATTGTGTGTTGAAATTTTATCTGACATAACACTAGTAGAGTATGACCCATAGTAGTTTCGGGTTCACACGGTTATGTGAAGGCGATGTCCAACCCATCGGGGCCTCTTAGGAACATATACCACAAACTTCAGGAGTAAATGACACAAGCTCGATAGCAGAGCATGGTTGACAAAGCAGAGGATACAATTTACCCAAGGCATTATGTACCAGGAAAGAACTTCTCGAGGTTTTTGTATACGAAGGATACTGTCGGATGATATTTCAATAAAGGATCCAACGGTCCATAGTGAAACTGATGTGAGTATCGGCACACAACCAGAGGAAGAAACAATGCAAAGGCATTGGATTATAGAAGCAACTAGCTAATTCAAAGCTCATATGTAAAGGAATTATGATTACCAAATCAAAGGATCAGAAGCAAACGCTCTGATTAAGGATGGATAGGTTGAGTAAGCTTAGGGGTAAGATCGACAACAATTTGATTGGTCGAGATCAAGCTCATGTTTAAAGTGATGTCTGAGCCGGGAAGATAATTTAAAAGGATCAACTGATGATTGCGTGCATTCGCACTCATGTTGAATCAATAGGATCAAAATGACAGTGCCTAAGGATGCTAACGAATATTGCCAGACATATGGAAAGCATCCACAATGCAAGCAGACAAGTATTGCAGAGTAATAAGCTACTAAGGATTTTTGGAGGATCGAATAGTATTTCGAAGACCATTGTGGAACACATGAACAACGGTGGAAGAACGGATACTCGGTAAGCGTGAGGAATTATCCATAGGGGGTATTCATGTGGCTAAGATCTGCAATGCAATGGCTCAATAGATTCTTAAAAGACGAAGAACAATTCGATGCATCTTGTAATAACAAGAGCAGCTAGGGATGAATGTAAGAATGGCAAGGGTAATAAGTTATCCATAAGGATTTATCGATGGAAGGGAATTGCAAAAGAAGTGGGCACAAAGTCTCGAGAGAACTTCAGCAAGTATCTTCAGAATCTTCTGGAGTAGCAAACGATCATCGGGAGTGAGGGCTCTCCGGGAGAAAGTATTTTCGAGAACCTAAAGTTAGTTTTTTTTAGCAAAATCATTTAACCCGAATAGAAGAGAGATCAGAGTCCCAGAGTATAGGTCGAGGAATAAAAGATCCTAATACCACCCAATGGCGACGTGGGCCCGTAAGGCACACAACCAAGTTAGTAAAAGTTTTGTAGTGACTAGACTCGACTTCGGCCAAGGAGTGTGGAAGGGGGATTCCTACAGGCAGTCGGCTCTGATACCAACTTGTGACGCCCCCGATTCAATCGTACACTAATCATGCACGCAAATGTGTACGATCAAGATCAGGGACTCACGGGAAGATATCACAATACAACTCTAAAACATAAATAAGTCATACAAGCATCATAATACAAGCCAGGGGCCTCGAGGGCTCGAATACAAGTGCTCAATCATAGACGAGTCAGCGGAAGCAACAATATCTGAGTACAGACATAAGTTAAACAAGTTTGCCTTAAGAAGGCTAGCACAAACTGGGATACAGATCAAAAGAGGCGCAGGCCTCCTACCCGGGATCCTCCTAACTACTCCTGGTCGTCGTCAACGGGCTGCACGTAGTAGTAGGCACCTCCAGTGTAGTAGGGTCGCCGCCGATGGTGGCGTCTAGCTCTCGGATTCCAAACATCTGGTTGCGACAACCGTAAAGAAAGGAAAGGGGAAAAGGGGAGAAAGCAACCGTGAGTACTCATCCAAAGTACTGCAAGCAAGGAACTACACTACATATGCATGGGTATATGTGTAAGGAGGCCATATCGATGGGGTGAACTGCAGAATGCCGTAATAAGAGGGGATAGCTAGTCCTATTGAAGACTACGCTTCGCAGCCTCCGTCTTGCAAAGATGTAGAAGAGAGTAGATTGAAGTCCTCCAAGTAGCATCTCCAAGTAGCATCTCCAAGTAGCATCTCCAAGAGCATCGCATAGCATAATCCTACCTAGCAATCCTCTCCTCGTCGCCTGTTAGAGAGCGATTACGGGTTGTATCCGCACTTGGAAGGGTGTGTTTTATTAAGTATCCGGTTCTAGTTGTCATAAGGTCAAGGTACAACTCGGTCGCCCTTTTACCGAGGGACACGGCTATTGAATAGATAAACTTCCTGCAGGGTGCACCACATAACCCAACACGCCGATCCCATTTGGCGGACACACTTTCTCGGTCATGCCCGCCTCGGAAGATCAACACGCCGCAGCCCCACCTAGGCCTAACAGAGAGGTCAAGACGCCGGTCTAACTCCTATGGCGCAGGGTCAGGCCGTCGCCCATTGCACACCGCACGCTTGTAGGGCGGCCAAAGCGTAACTAGCCCCTAAATACAAGAGCAGGCTTACGTTCCAATCCAGCGCGCGCCGCTCAGTCGCTGACGTCTAGAAGGCTTCGGCTAATACCACGACGCCGGGATACCCATAACTACTCCCGCGTAGATGGTTAGTGCGTATAGACCAAATGGCCAGACTCAGATCAAATACCAAGATCTCGTTAAGCGTGTTATTATGAAGCAACCGCGGACGCCGACCAGGGCCAGGACCACCTCTCGCCTAGGTGGTCTCAACCTTCCCTGTCGCTCCGCCACAAAGATCCACACAGAGGGTCGTCGGGACAAAGGTCCTTTCAGCCCCCAATCCGTGAATCACTCGCGGGTACTCTTCGAGCGGACCCGACTTTAGTCACCATCTGTAGTATGTATGTATGTATAGTATATACCCGTGATCACCTCCCGAGTGATCACGACCCAATAGTATAGCAAGGCAGACTGACAAGAATGTAGGGCCAATGGTGATAAACTAGCATCCTATACTAAGCATTTAGGATTGCAGGTTAGGTATCAACAGATGTAGCAACAATGTCAGGCTATGCATCAGAATAGGATCAACGGAAAGCAGTAACATGCTTACTACTCTAATGCAAGCAGTATAGTGGAGAATAGGCGATATCTGGTGATCAAGGGGGGGCTTGCCTGATTGCACTAGTAAGAAGGAGGCGTCGTCAACTCCGTAGTCGAACTGGGCAGCAGCAGTGTCAGTCTCGTAGTCTACCGGAGAGAAGAGGCGGAAGAAACAATGAATATAATGTAAACAGATGCATATCGATGCATGACATGACAAGTAACGATGCTAGGTGTGCCCAATCGCGGTAGTAGGTGATACCGATGGAGGGGGAAAACATCCGGGAAAGTATCCCCGGGGTTTCGCGTTTTCGGACCGGTGAACTGGAGGGGGAAAGTTGCGTGTTCGCTATGCTAGGGATGCGTGGCGGACGAATGGGCTGCGTACCCGGATTCGTCTCGTCGTTCTGAGCAACTTTCATGTAGAAAGTTATTTCATCCGAGTTATGGATTAAAAGATATGATTTTCTAAAGATTTAAATCATTTTCTGATTTTAATTAATTATTTAAAACCAACATTATCCAAAACAGTGAATGATGACGCAGGCATGACATCAGAGTGATGTCAGCAGGTCAACTAGTCGGTTGACCAGTCAAACCAGACAGGTGGGTCCAGTGGGACCCACATGACATTGACAGGGTAATAACATGGGGGGTTTAGACTAATTAAATGGATTAATTAGTGGGCGGGACCCAATAGTCAGTGACTGTTTAGTTTATTAAATTAATTAATGAAATAATTAGCATTTTATTTATTTATAAAATGTTTTAAATGACATGGGCCCACATGTCAGTGCCACTGGGCTGCCCAATCAGCACGTTGACTGGGTCAACCCAGTCAACGGGCCCTATGGTCCATCGGCAAGTGACCTGAGGTGGGGGCCATCGAGCAGTCGGCGTCGGCCGAGCGCGACCGGAGATGGCTCCAGTGAGCCAAAACGCGGCGGCCGAACGCCGGAGCAACTCGGGTTTTCGCCCTGGTGCACCATATCGAGCGCGGCCAGGATATCTGGAACGGCCTCTTCGCGCCGCGTCCGACGGAGGGGAGCTCGGCGGCGGGGGTGGCCGGAATGGTCGCCGGCGACGAGCGCAGCGGGCTGCAGTTCGGGCGCGAATGGGCATCGCGCTTTGGGGTGTTTGAACGAGGCCTGTTTGGGACCGAACCGACGGGCGCGTCGAGGCGCGTCTAACGGTGGAGGAGGCTTGGCTGGAAGCAGCCGGAGACAGCGGTGGCGAGCGGCGGAGCGGACGCCGGAGTTTCGGGCGTCCGTGGATCCAACGATAGGGGGCACGGGAAGGCATGTGCGTGTGTGCGTTGGGTTCCTGGAAGCACCAGGAACATGATGCCGTGCTCACACGAGCACGACGGAGACCATGGCCATAGCAGCGAGGCGATCCGCGGTAATGTGCTCACGACAACGGTGACAGGGCATCTACGGTGCGCGAGGGGGCTAACGAAGATGGCCGGGAGATGGGGAGCTCACCGTGCGGCACGCAAGATGGCCCTTGGGTGGCTTAGTAGCTGCAGAGGCGTCACCAGAGATGAAGAAGAGCAGCGGCAGGGTTTGTTGGAGCAGAGGAGGAAGACGGCGGCGTTGGGGGCGTTGCGTTGGCTCCGGTCTCCAACGGGTTGCACCAGACGAAGGAGCGGACGACAGCGTCCCTTGGAGACACCGTGGGGCGGTGAGGTGGGCTCGGTGGCTGTGGTTAGGCCGGAGCCATGGCGTCGGTGGCATCCGGATGCGAGGGGAACGAGGGGGAGAGGCGCGGTGGATCTGGAGGGGCGGAGGAAATATCTGCGGGGAGGGTTATCTGACGAGGCCGAGAGGGGGCCGTGGCGGCCTTATCCTCCCTCGTCACCGGCGAGCGGGTCCGGTGGCGACCGCGCCCTGTAGCGGCGCGCGTCCGAGGAACAGGAAGGGGATGCGGTGCGAGGAGCTGGGCCGGCTGGGCCGACCAGGCTGGTTGCGGTCCAGGGAGGCAGGGGCTGTGGCCGGCTGGGCCGGAGCCTAGTGGGAGGAGGTTTGCTTTCTCTCTTTTTTTAGCTTTGTTTTCTGTTTTCTTTTCTTTATCTATTTTATTTTCTATTTTATTCTTTTAATTTCTGTTTTATAAAATATAAATACAACTCCAAAATTAATATTGTAATTTATTCTACTGCCCCAAAGTTTGACACCTAATTAAAATAGTTTGCATTATTATTATTTTTAGGAGGCATTTAATTAATTGTCATAGCTGCTGTTTTAATTACTTTAGAGCCTTTAAACATTTTATAAAAGTGTGGTTTTATTATCCATGATTTATTTGACACATTTTGGACATTTTTAGTTTTAATGTTTGAAAACTTTTGTTGATTACCTAAATCCAAATTTGATTTTTAAACGTTTCGATCTAACATGTGTTTAGCAACAGTGACAAGGGTGACATGGCATCATTAGCAGGGTTTTACTGTAGCCTAACTATCCGGGCGTCACAGGTATGAACCATAGAGAAGTTGGAATTTAACACCAATATAAATAAAGAATGAGTTCATTACAGTACCTTAATTGGTGGCTTTTCTTTCTTGCAGTAACGGAGCTTATGAGATTTCCTGTTGAGTTTTGTGTTGTGATGTTTTCAAGTTTTGGTTAAAGATTTGATGGACTATGGAATAAGGAGTGCCAAGAGCCTAAGCAATGGGATTCCCATGGCACCCCAAGATAATTCAAGGACAACTAAAAGCCTAAGCTTGGGGATGCCCCGGAAGGCATCCCCTCTTTCATCTTCATCTATCAGTAACTTTACTTGGAGCTATATTTTTATTCGCCACATGATATGTGTTTTGCTTGGAGCGTCTTGTATGATATGAGTCTTTGCTTTTTAGTTTACCACAATCAACCTTTCTGTACACACCTTTCGGGAGAGGCACACATGATTTGGAATTTATTAGAATAATCTATGTGCTTTACTTATATCTTTTGAGCTAGATAACTTTGCTCTTGTGCTTCACTTATATCTTTTTAGAGCACGACTGTGGTTTAATTTTGTAGAAATTATTGATCTCTCATGCTTCACTTATATTATTTTGAGAGTATTTTAGAACAGCATGGTATTTTCTATGGTTATAAAATTGGTCCTAGAATGATGGGCATCCAAGTTGTGTATAATAAAAACTATCATAGGAAGTGAATTGGATGATATGATCAATTTGATTCTTGATAATTGTTTTGAGATATAGAGGTGGTGATATTAGAGTCATGCTAGTTGAGTAATTATGAAATTGAGAAATACTTGTGTTGAAGTTGGCAAGTCCAGTAGCATGCACGTATGGTAAAAGTTGTGTAACAAATTTGTTGCATGAGGTGCTCTTTTGATTGCCTTCCTTATGTGTGGAGGTCGGGATCGCGCGATGGTTAACTCCTACCAACCCTTCCCCTAGGAGCATGTGTAGTAGTACTTTGCTTCGAGGGCTAATAAAACTTTTGCAATAAGTATATGAGTTCCTTATGACTAATGTGAGTCCATGGATTATACACACTCTTTCCCTTCCATCATTGCTAGCCTCTTCGGTATCGTGCATTGCCCTTTCTCACCTTGAGAGTTGGTGCAAACTTCGCTGGTGCATCCAAACCCCATGATACGATACACTCTATCACACATAAACCTCCTTATGTCGTCCTCAAAACAACCAGCATACCTACCTATCATGGCATTTCCATAGCCATTCTGAGATATATTGCCATGCAACTTTCCACCGTTCCGTTCATCATGACATGTTTCATCATTCTCATATTGCTTTTGCATGATCATGTAGTTGACATCGTATTTGTGGCAAACCCACCTTCATAATTTGTCAGACATGTCACTCTTGATTCATTTCATATCCCGGTACACCGCCGGAGGCATTCATATAGTCATATTTTGTTCTAGTATCGAGTTGTAATTCATGAGTTGTAAATAAATAGAAGTGTGATGATCATCATTATTAGAGCGTTGTCCCCAAATAATAAAAAAGGAGAGAGGCCGAATAAAAAGGCTAAATAAGAAAAGGCCCCCAAAAAAGGGGGGACAATGTTACTATCTTTTTCCACACTTGTGCTTCAAAGTAGCACCATGTTATTCATATAGAGAGTCTCCTATGTTGTCACTTTCATATACTAGTGGGAAATTTTCATTATAGAACTTGGCTTGTATATTCCAACGATGGGCTTCCTCAAAATGCCCTAGGTCTTTGTGAGCAAGCAAGTTGGATGCACACCCACTTAGTTTCTTTTGTTGAGATTTCATGCATTTATAGCTCTAGTGCATCTGTTGCATGGCAATCCCTACTCCTCATGTTGACATCAAATGGTGGGCATCTCCATAGCCCATTGATTAGCTCGTCAATGTGAGACTTTCTCCTTTTTTGTCTTGTCCACACAACCTCCATCATCATACTCTATTCCACCCATAGTGCTATATCCATGGCTCACGCTCATGTATTGCGTGAGAGTCGAAAAAAGCTGAAGCGCGTTAAAAAGTATGAACCAATTGCTTGGCTGAAACCGGGGTTGTGCATGATGGGAGTATTTTTGTGTGATGCAAATGAAACATAGCCTAACAATATGATTTGTAGGGATAAAATTTCTTTAGCCATGTTATTTTGAGAAGACATGATTGCCTTATTAGTATGCTTGAAGTATTACTATTTCTTATGTCAATATGAACTTTTGTCTTGAATCATTTGGATCTGAACATCCATGCCACAATAAAGAAAATTTCATTGAGAAATATGCTAGGTAGCATTCCACATCAAAAATTTTGTTTTTATCATTTACCTACTCGAGGACGAGCGGGAATTAAGATTGGGGACGCTTGATACGTCTCCAACATATCTATAATTTGTTGTTGTTCCATGCTATTATATTACCCGTTTTGGATGTTTATGGGCTTTAATTTACACTTCATTTTTGGGACTAACCTACTAACCGGAGGCCCAACCCGAATTTTTTTTCTTATTTTAGTGTTTCTAAGAAAAGGAATATCAAACGGAGTCCAAACAGAATGAAACCTTCCGCAGCGATCTTTTTGGAACAAACGCAATCCAAGAGACTTGCAGTGGACGTCAAGCAGCAGACAAGGCGGCCACGAGGCAGGAGGGTGCGCCCTAGGGGGATGGGCACGCCCCCACACTCGTGGGCCCCTCGTGTCTCCCCTGACCGACCTCCTTCGCCTATATATACCTCCATACCCTAAAAACGTCCAGGAGCACCATGAAAACCTATTTCCACCGACGCAACCTTCTGTACCTGCGAGATTCCATCTTGGAGCCTTCGCCGGTGTTCTGCCGGAGGGGGAATCGACCATGGAGGGCTTCTACATCAACACCATAGCCTCTCCGATGATTTGTGACTAATTTACCATAGACCTTCGGGTCCATAGTTGTTAGCTAGATGGTTTCTTCTCTCTTTTGAATCTCAATACAAAGTTCTCCTCGATCTTCTTGGAGATCTATTCGATGTAACTCTTTTGGCAGTGTGTTTGTCGAGATCCGATGAATTGTGGGTTTATGACCAAGTTTATCTATGAGAAATATTTGAATCTCCTCTGAATTCTTTTATGTGTGATTGGTTATCTTTGCAATTCTCCTAGAATTATCAGTGTGGTAAGGCCTACTAGATTGATCTTTCTTGCAATGGGAGAAGTGCTTAGCTTTGGGTTCAATCTTGCGGTGTCCTTTACCAGTGACAGCAGGGGCAACAAGGCACGTATTGTATTATTGCCATCGAGGATAAAAAGATGGGATTTATATCATATTGCTTGAGTTTATCCCTCTACATCATGTCATCTTTCTTAATGCGTTACTCTGTTCTTATGAACTTAACACTCTAGATGCATGCTAGATAGCGGTCGATGTGTGGAGTAATAGTAGTAGATGCAGAATCGTTTTGGTCTACTTGTCGCGGACGTGATGCCTATATACATGATCATGCCAGGATAATCTCATAACTATGCACTTCTCTATCAATTGCTCGATAGTAATTTGTTCACCCACCGTAATACTTATGCTATCTTGAGAGAAGCCACCTGCGAAACCAATGGCCCCCAGGTCTATCTTTTATCATATAAGTTTGCAATCTATCTGTATTGTGCAATATTGATTTTCCAATCTATATCATAAAAATACCAAAAATATTTATCTTATCTTATTATCTCTATCAAATCTCACTTTTGCAAGTTACTGTGAAGGGATTAACAACCCCTTTATCGCATTGGTTGCGAGGTTCTTGTTTGTTTGTGTAGGTACGAGGGACTTTTGATGAGCCTCCTACTGGATTGATACCTTGGTTCTCAAAACTGAGGGAAATACTTACGCTACTTTGCTGCATCACCCTTTCCTCTTCAAAGGAAAACCAACGCATTGCTCAAGAGGTAGCACTACTCTAGCTAATTGCTCCCACTTTCAATATATATCCATATTGACACTCGGAGTCGTCTGAATTGGTGTTTAAAGCTTGCATCGAAGCAACTCTTTACGACAGACTCATTATCACCTCCATAACCAAGAAATATTCCCTTAGTCCTCTCAGGTAGCTAAGGATCATTTTGACCGCTGTCCAGTGATCTACTCCTGGATCACTATTGTACTCCCTTGCCAAACTCGTTGCAAGGTACATAAATGGTTTGGTACAAAGCATGGCATACTTTATAGAACATATGACTGTGGCATAGGGAATGACTTTCATTCTCTCTCTATCTTCTGCCGATGTTGGGTTTTGAGTCTTACTCAACTTCATACATTGTAACACAGGTAAGAACCCTTTCTTTGACTAATCCATTTTGAACTTCTTCAAACCTTTGTCTGGGTATGTGCTTTGTGAAAGTGCTATTAACCGTCTCGATCTATCTCTATAGATCTTGATGCCCAATACATAAGTAGCTTCACCGAGGTCTTTCATTGAAAAAACTCCTTTTCAAGTATCCTTTTATGCAACCCAAAAATTCTATATCATTTCCAATCAATAATATGTCATCCACATATAACATCTTAAATGCTATAGAGCTCCCACTCACTTTCTTTTTTTGAAGGGATTAGACAGTAGGAAAGGCTCCTACTGCATATATATTACCAACTCATAGCTATTACAAGTTACAAGTGTTGCTTTACATATGCACAGATGGAAGAAGATGTGCCAAGAAAGGAGCAAGGGGGGGGGGGGCAGTAGACAGAAGTACTAAATGTACAGAGTTACAGCTGTGGTATGGAATAAAGGAAGTCAATCACTAGCTGCTTCTTGTGGGTGGGCACTCTGTAGCTGATGTCAGCAAAGTCTTTCTTGAATCTAGCCAGCCAAGAAGAGATAGATGGGTCCACCTTGCGAAAGTAGTTATTATTCCTTTCTTTCCATAGGCTCTAGGCTGCCACCAAAGAATCATCCATGATCATCTTCCTGGGAAACCGCGTCTGTAGGTGTAGAACGAGGTCCAATCTGTTGCCATGCAAGGGCCATTGAATGTTAAGTTTGCTCCAACACTCATGGCTAAAAGTGCAATGGAATAAAATATGTTCAACAGTTTTTTCCACGTGGAGACCACAAAGCAGGCAGTCAAAGTTATCGCCAATGTTATAATGCCTCCTTTTCAACATGTTCCTTGTGTTAAGGCGATCCGAGAGGAGAAACCATCCAAAGACCTTAATTTTAGGGATGCACTTGGTCCTCCAGAGCCTACGGTATGCATCATGGGCAATCACCTCCCGGGAGTAAAATGTGTAGTAGGCCGTGGTTTTGAAACCAGCAGAACCCCAAGTGCAAGTCCAAGCATCCTTGGAGTCAGTTAACCCTACCCCGTGCACATTTTGTTGGAGAGCTCGAAGTTCTTCAAAAGCTTGAACCGAGAGGGGCAAGTCAAAAGCCTGATTAAGCTGAGTAATTGAGAGGAATTTTCTGATGGAGGTATCTTCATCGCTTGTGTAAAAGAAAGCCCGAGGATGTGTGTCTGACAAGACAGAGTTGTTCCAATCATGTTTCCAAAACAGAGCCCTGTCCCTTGCACCAATCTGCACCTTGGTGATCCCTCTATAGACTGGCATCAGCTGGAGGAGTTGGTGCCACCAGAAAGAGCCACATGGCGCAGCAGCGTGAGGGACAGTGGAAGCATAATATGTATCCCAGATCAGGTGCACCCATGGTACATCCAACTTTTTATAGAACTTGTGCAGCAATTTCAGAAGCATTGCATCATTCTGCACCTTGAGGTTGAGAACTTTGAGGCCACCATTTTTCTTCGGCCGGCAAACCATGTCCCAAGCTGCAAGAGAGTTACTTTTTTCACCATCCTCAGTTTTTTTTGTCCAAAGGCTGTGACGTCGAATCTTGTCAAATTGTTCAATGATCTTCGGTGGTAGTTTGAGGATTCCTATGGGGTATATTGCCAGCGAGGTAACCAAAGAGTTCATGAGAGCTAACTTTCCTGCGTACGACATGAGCGACATGGTCTTAGTGATCCTGCTCTCCGCCTTGCAGATCCATGGAGTTAGGTCAATGATCGAGGGTTTAGTTGTGCCCAGGGGCAGACCCAGGTACGTGAACGGCAGCTGAGCACAAGTACATCCAAAAATTGCCGCAATGTCCTTGTATGTATCTTCCGGAGTGTCTAAAGGAATAAGAGTGGACTTGTGAAAATTAATGTGCAAGCCCACCGAGTCAGCGTAGTCCGTGAGTATCTGTTTCATGCAGGCGGCTTGAACACGGCAGGCCGGCATGACAATAATTGTGTCATCCGCGTACTGGATGACCGGGAACTGATTTTTGCGGCCCGAGGGGATTGGCAGGTGCAGGTTGTCATTGGGCATGGCATCAATAATTGTTGTTTGAAGCAAATCGGCAGCAAGAACGAAGAGCAAGGGGGACAACGGGTCTCCTTGGCGGACGCCGCACTTGCACCAGAAATGTTTTCCAGGAACGCCATCAAGGACGATAGAAGATTTACCAGAGGAGGAGATGCATTTAAACCATGCAATCCATTTGTCATTGAAACCCATACTCCTCATGATCTGTAAAATAGCCGAGTGTTGTACGGTGTCAAAAGCCTTGGTGAAGTATAATTTTAATAGAACAATCTCTCCCTTCAAAGCTTGGCATTGATGTATGTATTCGAAAGCCCAGGCTAAACACTCATTGATGGTGCGTCCTTTATGAAAACCATATTGATTGTGATGTACAATTTGGAGGATGATTTTTTGCAAGCGGTTAGCTAGAAGCTTTGTGATCAGTTTAAGGCAGCAGTTAAGCAACGTGATGGGCCGAAAATCGTTGATAGTTTCAGGGGCACTGGTCTTGGGGATAAGAGTAATGTGCCCATAGTTGAGGCTTTCCAGGTTTAGGGTACCGGTGTGGAATTCATCACATAGACGATAGAAATCATCTTTGATTATTGGCCAACAAGCTTTTAGAAAAGCACCGTTGAAACCGTCTGGACCAGGAGCCCGATCATGAGGCATGTCATTAACTACTTCATCAATCTCAAACTTAGTGAAGGGAGTTGTGAGACTGTCGAAATCCACATTATCACGCAGCATTCTGGAACGGTTGAATTTCATCTGTTGAGGTGTTGAAGTGCCCAAATGAGTTTTAAAAGCTTCAAACAAAATACACTCTTTTCCAGCATGGTCCTCAATCATAGTATCATCATTGGTTTTCAAGCTGGATACGAAGTTTCTGTGGTATCTTTCGGTGGCAACAGCTTGGAAGAATTTGGAATTCTCATCACCAAATTTAATCCAACGAATCGTACACCTTTTCTTCCAGTAGTCCTTTTGGTGCTGAAGGAGTCTAAGCAGATGTTTTTTGAGAATGGACTGAAAATTACCCTCTTGTCAGGTCAGCAAACGTCTATCAGCAATGTGGTCAATCTCAAGCAGGGCTTTGTTGGTGTTTGCATTGGCTGTCTTAAGCCTAGAGATTTTCTTACTCCAAATACTGAGGGCATGCCTTAAATTTTTGAATTTTTGACAGATACAGGAAGCAGCATTTTCGTTTTTACCATGCTTGAGTGGTTTAGACCACGCTCTAGTGACAACGTTCATGAAGCCCGGGTGGGCAATCCAAAAAGGTTTCAAATCTGAAAATCTTGCTTCTGGGGATGTTGGTCTAAATCACAATAGAGCATGGTGTGTGATCTAAGACAGGTCGTCCAAGTGGATTAACCATGGTGTTAGGAAAAGAGGAGGTCGAGTTAAGGGTGGTGAAGAACCAGTCAAGTTGCTCTAGCAATGGGTTTTGCTCTATTTTGGACTAGGTATAGTTTCTACCTTTGACTGGTAGTTCAGTGAGGTGTTGGTCTCCGATGAAGTCATTAAAAGTGAACATGTCATGTACATTACCACCCGGCTTGTTCCTGTTATCAGGTGAAGGGATGTAATTAAAGTCCCCAAGTATTAGTGAAAGTGCGTTATATCGACTAGAGGGGGGTGAATAGGCGATTTTTATGAATTCTTCACTGAGGAATTTGCTGGTGAGGAAATTCCTGAGCGAAGAACTACTTGCGGCGGAATAAGTACTCAGAAGTAAGCATAATAGAATGCAAGCATGGTCATCATGATGAAATGAAGACTAGCACAGAGTACAGAAAGCGTAATCACAGGATAAAACAAGATGAAGACAAACAGACTGAAGAAATTGAACTGAGGAATTTGAGAAAGTCTTCAAACACAGATATGAACAAACACTCAACAAGGTATGAGGAAATGAAAGGGTTGAGGGAATAGAACCAGTTAAGTTGGTGAAGACAATGATTTGGTAAACCAGTTCCAACAGCTGTCTCAGTTGTATGTCTGGTTGGAGCGTCTGAGTATTTACACTCGAGGACACGCAGTCCCGGACACCTAGTCACTGAGCATGCAGCTCAGGACACCCAGTCCTCACCGTATTCTCCTTGAACTAAGGCCACGCAAACCTCGTCCAATCACTCGTGGTAAGTCTTCAGGTGACTTCCAAACCTTCACAGACTTGGTCACTCGGCGATCCACAATTCCTCTTGGATGCTCTAGACCTTGACGCCTAACCGTCTGGAAGAAGCACAGTATTCAAAGGTAACAAGCGTCGGATCCACGCAGGATCAATTTCTCCAGTGATGCTCAATCACTTTGGGTTTGTGGGGGTTGTGTTTTGGGTTTTCCTCACTTGATGATTTTCGCTCAAAGTCCTCGGAGGATGGGTTGCTCTCAAATGACAAGTGTCAAGTTCTCTCGGAGAAGACAACCAGCTAGTGGTTGTAGGGGGCGGCTATTTATAGCCTAGGGAGCAGCCCGACATGATAAGACATAAATGCCCTTCAATGATATGACCGTTAGGTGGGTAAGATATTTTGGGACAGCGGCAAGAAGACAACAACGGTCGGAAATTTGACTCTCAAATTCCTCGGGGCTATCATGTTCCTCATGTGTAGGCAATTCAAGACTTGGCGAATTCCTAACTCCTCGATCGAACAAAGTCATCGATGACGGAGGAACTGCGTCTCATCCTTTGAAGAAATTGATTGAACTGTATGAGATTTCCAATGGCTTCACTCGAAGGATTGGTAGGTGTAGGATTTTGAGTTGAGCATCACATGGAAATTTTTCCTTAGTATTTCCTCGCCCCCCTTTAACAGTACGGTGTTTCCTATGACTCAAGTAAGAGAAAATGAAACTACGAAAACAAAAGTCTTCACGCTTCATGTTCCTCAAGTGAATACCAAGTCTTCAAGGTCACACCAATTTGTTCACTTTCAAAGTCTTCAGAAAGTCTTCAGAATATCAAAGTCTTCAGTTGAAGAACTTCATTTTTAGGGGTTGACTTTCTCTGTAAATATCAAACTCCTCATAGACTTATAGACCTGTGTACAGTCACAAACGCATCAGTCCCTTAACCTATAAGTCTTCAATACACCAAAATCACTAAGGGGCACTAGATGCACTTACAATCTCCCCCTTTTTGGTGATTGATGACAACATAGGTTAAGTTTTCAACGGGATAAACATATGAAGTGTAAATACTGATATTGAGGAATTTGATTGCAAGATATAGAATAACTCCCCCTGAAGATGTGCATAGTGAGGAATTTGCTTTTGAGGCAATGCACATTTGAAGAGTTGAATCATGGAGATCTCCCCTATATCTTGTAATTCATACACGCATTTGATATATAATATGAAGAATTTGAAATGCATGATGAAATATGGTGCCTGATGAAATTCAGCATGCGTGCAATAATATTAACGAGGAATAAGCATGTAGAATAGCACATCAAAAGTATCAGAGCACGGTGCATCAAAAGTATCAGAGCACCGGCCAAAAGTGTCAGAGCATCATGCAAAAGTATCAGAGCACCATCGGGTTTAAGATTACAACTCGATCCCATAAAAGTTTCGGAAGAACGAGAGTTGTAACTTAAAAAAAACGCCCTTTGTATAGACCCGCTTGAAGACTAACTCAGATTTCCCCCCCTTTGTCATCAAATGACAAAAAGGATTGAAACTGAGGACTAACGCCCCTGAAGAATTTCAAGTTGATGGAGGAGCGCTAGCGTTGTCGGGGTTGTTTGTTATAGTAGGGCCTGCTGCAGTGTCGTCCAAATCTTCATACTCATCAGTGTCACGCGATGACGAATAAGAGCTGGCCACTAGATCAGGAACTTTGACCCTCTTGAATTTCTTCGGAGGAGGTGCGGACCAGTCAAATGCTTCCTTGAGACCCATAGTCTTAGTTCTTCCGTGCTATAGCCATGAGTGAGGACAGCCCAGGTGCGGTTGAGGGTTTCATGAAGGTGATAATGGTTTTTCTTCACTGCATTATGTGTTGAGGTCATATTGTGAAGAACGGCAGCAAACTGACGCTTTACCCATTTGTGATGGTGATCAACCTTCTGATGAAGACTAAGGAGTAACTCACGGTCAGTCATCACCCTGGGTGCTGTGGCTTGAGGATTTTGCTTGGCTGAGGTATTTGCGGCAGTGTCATGTGTAGCAGAGTCGTCATTGGTAGAGTAAGATGCAGCGAGGCAAAATTGACCATCCAATGGACGAATGCCTTCATCGGTCACAACAGCTGCCTTGCCTTTATCATCAGCTGATGAAACTTTCCATTTGAGGACTTCAATGGGAGGCAAGTAGCTACCATGGTTCAGAGTGTCAGCTTTGTAATTTAGTGAAGATCTTGCTCTTATGAATCTCATAATCCAAGGCGCATAGGGCTTCAGCTCGAATGGTGACATAGCAACATTTGCCAGAGTCCTCATGAAGAAATCATGGAAGTTGACGGGAACGCCTTGAATGATGTTGAGAAGCATGTTCTTCATGATGCCAACGACATCTTCATCATTTGAGTTGTCGCCTTTGATAGGACTCATTGTCTTCGTCAGAATTCGATAGACAGTCCGAGGCACATAGAGCAATTCCTTAACGAGGAATTTGGTTCGTGGGGCCTGCCCAGGCTTCAAAGGCTTCATGAGCACTTGCATATAGTGATTTGTCAGTTCAGGGTCATTGTAGATGCAATGTGCACTTTGTCATGGGGAGGATCAAGAGGAAGGACACGAAGCAATTGATTGCGGTGCCTTGTAGTGAGTGTTTTCGGTCATCCAATCCAACACCCATGAATTGACATCTTCAGCGTCTCCAGTGATATGCAGTGTAGTGTAGAACTGAAGAATGAGTTCTTCATTCCAATCGCAAATGTCAGTGCAGAAATTCAATAATCCTGCATCATGAAGAACACTGAGGACTGGCTCGAAGCATGGCAGAGATTCCATATCCACGTGAGGAATATGTTCATGATCGAAGATTTTGTCTTTGTCAAACAACACTGAGGAATAGAAGTTGGCTTGACTAGCAGTCCAGAAATGCCTCTTCCTTATGCGAGCAGAGTCATAGGGGTTGTAGTCAGTGAAGAACACATGCTCGGAAAAGAAGTCTCCAGCCTTGAACTTTTGTTTGCTTGAGAACGGATTCTTTGGCTTCAGCAGAGGAATGTCAGTGAGTTGCATTACTACCTCAGGAATCACGAGCTCAGGTTCTTCAGGCTGAGGAATTTCTGGTTCCTCTTCTTGTGCAACCTTATGATCAGTAGCAGCAGGTTCTTCAGCACTAGCGGCTAGAATATCTTCATGAACAGATGGAGTGGGTTGAGTTTCTTCAGAGCCCAGTTGTACAGTTGTTGTCGGGGACTGAGGAATCTGTTGGATAGGTGTGAATAATGGAGTATTGGGATGCTGACTTTCCCAAAAGTCATCATTCATCACTGGTGTGGTGCATCCGATATCCACATCTTCATCTTCAATGTCCTCAACACCAGCCTCTTCAGCTATGAACTGAGGCATAGGGGAGGAAATGACTGGCGTTGAAGGGATTGTATCCACTTCAATTTCTTCATCAATCTGCTCTGACGAGGCAGCAGAATGATTTTCTTCATCAGATCCGCTTGGGATCTTATAGTCTTCTCCAAAAGGAACAATTTCCTTGGATGACATGGAGGAGATTGGAACAACATCAATTGGATGTTCAAGTGAGCTGGTCATTGGCTTCATTTTCTTCGCAGCCGAAGAATTTGACACAGCTGATGCCTTCCTTTTCTTCACTGCAGCTCGCTCTGCAGCCTTGGTGTCGGGGGAGAACTGCCCGCCACGGACACCTATGGGGCCGGGGCCCCTTGTCTGTGCGGTACGAGGGCGGAGGGAGCACAGAGAGCAGATCGAGGCGAGCACGCGGGCGGTTTTTACCCAGGTTCGGGCGCGATGGACGCAGAAACCCTACTCCTGCCTTGGTAGTATTGAGCTCGGGAGCTTGAAGAGCTACTGAGAGCAGCTACACCGAGCGAGAGAGTCGCAAAGGGTTGAACTCGTCGAGCAGGCGAACCCCCTCCACGTTGTGCATGGGCCTCCTTTTATAGTGCAAGGGTCACCGGCAGTGTCAACGTGGGAGAATGGGGTAAAATGTAAAAGAGGTGGTAGTTGGAGCAGTGCGGGAGCAGTGAGCTACGGTGCGTGAGCAAAGTGGTCTCTACCTACTTTGTGATGGGGACAAGGGCATTTAATGCCCGTCGCCGTCGACCCCAAAAGCTCCCGCCCTTGCGTCTCCGTCTGCCACGGCGATGGATCCACCACCGTGAAGTGCCACCGCGTCCCCCAGGCTGCACAGCCATCCGCCACGCGTCCCTGGAAAGGCTCCAGGGCGACGCGTGGGCTGATGAGCTGGAGCGCGGGCACACAGCGCAACTCTCCCGGCAAGTGCCTTGCCGGGGTCTTGATCTTGCCGGGCCCGGGAGCTTGCCGGGCTCTGTAACTTGCCGCTCCCCGGGCCCTTACCGGGACGCATGCAGCGCCGAGGCGTGTCTTCTATGATGTAATCTTCTAGTCTTCCCGGCGAGCTCCTCTCGCCAGGGCCTTGCGCGATTGATGTGATCTTGAGCCTGGAATGGCCTTCCCGGCAAGCTCCGCTTGCCGGGGTCTCGATCTTCTGTCTTGTATATTTCGTCTTTGAATGGTTTGACATGGAGCAGGAAGGTCTCCGGCGAGCACGTGGTAAACCATGCCGCGGGAAGCTGAACTGCCCGTGCACAAGTTGGGGTACTGAGGTACCCCTACCTTAGTACACCGACAGGAGCCCTCGGGCCTGGGCCACACACGGTGCCGAGCGCTGTTGGGCCAGGCCCATAACAGTGCACGGGCACACGCGGCCCACGGCGCGTCGAATCCACTTCCGCATCTGCCGCATCCCCCCGTAACGGCACGCGTCGATTGCGGCGTCGTGGGAGACGTGGGCGGCGCGTGTGGTCTTTAAGGCATCCACCCCCGTGATCGTGGTGCAGGGTGAGGTCACTTCACCCGTCGCCCGGCCCGCCGCCACGCGCCCTCATGCATGGGGGTCGTGGGCGGCGAAGGTGGGAGACCGAGCCGTCACGGGCGGAGATGGCGAGTCGGCCCCGCTCCTCTGCCCTCTTCGCTTCCCGATTGGCCGGGCGGGGCGGTTGAGCCCCCACCTCGCCCTTTAAAAGGGGCGGAAGGGGAGCACAATGGCCTCACACTTTCTCCTCTCCCTTCGTCTTCAGCTTCCGTTCTTCTTTCTGCCATGGAAGGAGGAAATCCTAGTTCTTCAACGGTGGCAGCGAGGGTCGCCTCCAGGCAGCGCACTTCTCCCTATCCCGCACCCGTGGCGGCGGAGCCGGCCACGAGGGGGAGAGGGAGGGGGCGAGGCCGCGGACGAGGCCGAGGGCGCGGTCGAGGCGGTCGGGGGAGAGGCGGTCGTGGCGATGTGCCTCCCCCGTCTCCTCCGGCGGCTCCTGTCCTCGAGGCGGTCCATACTGGAGACGATCCCTGGGAGTTCTTCATCAAGCTGCGCCGAGCGCCTCGACGCCGCCTCCGGCTGCCGGCCCGTTCATGAAAGCGCGATGGAACCGGATCCGCCGAGGTGATGGAGTTGCGCATGAGGGGCTGTGGGATCAGCGGCACTCGAGTGAGTGTCGTGTCCCCAGCCCGGCGTGATGTACTTCGACCGAGGGTGGAAGACGTTTGCCGCATCCACAGCTTGACGGCGGGGTTTACCCTCCATTTCAAGTTAATGGAGGCGACCTTTCGCCGTCAAGGTCTTGGGACTCGGGACCCGGCGAGATCTTGTGTGGACAGCTCCTCCGATAGCGAAGGTCCCTCCTCGAGCGAGAGTGACGAGGAGGGGAGCGGCAGCGCGACGAGGAGGATGGCGGGTCCGACTAGGCGTCGGATGCTGCCTCAAGGCCACCGGCGACCCCATCATCCGGTCGCCCGGCCTTCAACTCCCCGGGCCGTCTCCTTGGGCGGCTGGCGAGGGAGGCTGCGGAAGAGGAAGAGGGTGGCGGCAAGGCCGTCATGTCGAGTACGAGGGCGAGGAGCCTCGCAGCAGGCCGACGCCCCACCACCCGTCTTCAAGCTCTCGCCTCCGGCGCCTCTGTCCCCGCCAAGCTCTGGCCGCCCGGGAAGTTCTCTTGGTGTCTTTGGCGCCGTAGCTCTCCTAGGCGCCCTTCGCCCTCCCCGGCAAGCTTCTCTTGCCGGGGACTCCTTGACCTACCTCTGAACTCTGAACAGAGAAACAGAGAGGGATCACGGGCATCTTATCTTCTAATTTGTAAGCCCTTGGGCCTTAGTTGTATTTAAAATATGTAATCCTCTCTATCATGTTTTTCATCCTCTATGGACTTGTATTAAACTAGGATGTTTTTTAATGAAAAGAGGGGAACGCTTGTCGGACCGAGTCCTTTACTTGACTTCGTGTCTTGTATGTTCTCACCCCACGCCTCGGGAGCTTGCGTGTGAACACGCTTGTTGAGTCGCAGGACATCAAGCAGCCAGCTGGCGGTGTTGCTTCCGCAAGCAACCTTGCGGGCGATTCTGCACACTTGTGTTTGTTGAGCGGACTCGGAAACAAACCAAGGGCGCGACACTTGTCGCAGCTCACTTAAATCGTTGAGCGTGCTCGAAATCGAAGCAAGGGCGCGATACTTGTCGCAGCTCACTTATATCGTTGAGCGTGCTCGAAAACAAGATAAGGGTGCAACTGGGCCGCGACTTGGCTCCTCTCGCGCACGGGTTTTTCCATACAAGGCATGCTCGTTCAAGGACACGGCCTCGCATCCTCCAGTCCATAAGAGGATGCATGAAGAGGGATGAAAAACTTATCTGATATCACAGCCCCCGGCAACTCCGGCTTGTCGGGACCTAGGAGCCTGCGCCCTTTTCCTTTGTTCTTGCCGCTGTCATCGCATCCCCCGGCGACTCCGGCCAGCCGGGAAAGAAACTTGGTACTCGCAGCCCCCAGCAACGCCGGTTTGTCGGGGCCCAGGTGCCGGTGTGCTCTTCTGGTTTCTCCTTGTTGCTGTAATTTCAGCCATGGAAACAGCTGAGATAGGTCTGCAACAGTTTCATTACTTACATGTATATGTATATAAATCCTTTCTGTGCGACTTTGCAATACGATGCCGTGCTTTGACCTTCGTATGTTTATACTCTACGCTCTCGGGAAGCTTGCCGGCGCGAACACGCTTACTGAGTGCGGGACTTCACAGCCGCTGGCGGTGTTGCTTCCGCAAGCAACCTTGCGGGCGATTCTGCAAGACTTGTGTTTGTTGAGTGGACTCGGAAACAAACCAAGGGCTTAATCGGGCCACGACTTGGCTCCTCCGCGCACAAGCTTCTCATACGAAGGGCACCTTACGGCAGGGCATGCCGCGTTACGCCCTCTACTTTACGCCCTTTGTGCGCTTTTACCCTACGCTTCTAGGGAACTTGCCGGCAAGGGACCCTTGCCGCGAGCGCTGAGATGCTGAACTCGAAGCAGCCTGCTGGCCAAGGTCCTTCCGGCAAGCAACCTTGCCGCGGCTAGTCGCAACGCACTTAGCTTGCTGAGCAGACTCGAAAACGAAACAAGGGCGCGACACTTGTCGCAGCTCACTTAAATCGTTGAGCGTGCTCGAAAACGAAACAAGGGCGCGACACTTAGCGCAGCTCACTTAAATCGTTGAGCGTGCTCGAAAGCAAGATAAGGGTGCGGCTGCCCACGGGTAGGTTCCTCCGCGCACAGGTATTGCGTACAAAGGACGAAAGCACGAGGAACATAACATAAAAAAGCATGGAACCAAGTAGTGCTCTGCACAAAAGCTTGGATGACTTAGCTTTTCTATTTCCAACAATCTGTCGAGGCCGTACTCCTCCCCCGACCCTTTCCCCATGTATGTTCTCGCCTTACGCTTTGGGAGTCCACCAGCAAGAAGCATGCTTGCTGAGCGCAGGGCATCAGCGGCTCGCTGGCGGTGCAGCCCCCGGCGGGAAGAACTTGTCGGGCTGGTTGCGGCGTGCTTTTATCGTCGAGTGAACTCAAGACGAACCGACGGCGCAACCTCCCTCATACAGGGTATGGATTCTCAGGGGGTACAACTCAAAAGTTCGGAGCTTGGCAATTTTCTTTGCCCTACTGGCCGGTGGACCAGTCGGCGGGGCTCGATGGCGCGTCTTCGACGGCAGCGCAGCACTCCGAGGAGGTGCGGTTGCCGGAGTGGGCCCCAGAGCTTTCCTCACGCTTGCCGGTGGAGCTCGACGGGACGTCCTCGACGGCAGCGCAGCACTCCGAAGAGGTGCGGTTGCCGGAGTGGGCCCCAGAGCACTTGCCGTTTGCCTTTGCCTTTTTGCACTTGCCGGCGGAGCTCGATGGTGCGTCCTCGACGGCAGCGCAGCACTCCGAAGAGGTGCGGTTGCCGGAGTGGGCACCAGAGCTAGCCTTGCCGGACTTGTGCGCTGTTCCGAGGAGCAGCCCCCAGCGCAGTCCCCAACGTAAGTCTGGGTTCTGCACTCTCGCTCGCCGGGCGTGTTTGAAGATTTTGGTCTTGTGCTGAGATGGACGCGGGTCCGCGGAGACCGAGGCGCGGCCATCCGTCTTGTCCTCGGATCTGGTGGCGCCGCGAGTGTCCTCGCCGGCGACCACCCTTCCGACGGCGTCTCCCCCGCCCACCGTTGGCTCCGGTGGCGGCGGATGAGACGCAGACGGGTCTGCAACCTCCGAATCCTTATTCTTCGGGGCCATGGTGCAATTGTTGACGAAGTTGCTGATGAAACTGGAGAGGTTGATGAAGAACGCGCCCGCGCGAACGCCGGATCAGGTCCGCACAACCTCGGCGCCCCCTACCTGGCGCGCCAAAGATGTCGGGGGAGAACTGCCCGCCACGGACACCTATGGGGCCGGGGCCCCTTGTCTGTCTTGATACGAGGCGGAGGGAGCTGAGAGAGCAGATCGAGGCGAGCACGCGGGCGGTTTTTACCCAGGTTCGGGCCGCGATGGACGCGTAAAACCCTACTCCTGCCTTGGTAGTATTGAGCTCGGGAGCTTGAAGAGCTACAGTAGCAGCTACACCGAGCGAGAGAGTCGCAAAGGGTTCAAACCTGTCGAACGAGCCGAACCCCCTCCACGTTGTGCATGGGCCTCCTTTTATAGTGCAAGGGGTCACCGACAGGTGTCAACGTAGGAGAAAGGGGTAAAACTGTAAAAGAGGTGGTAGTTGGAACAAGCGGAACAAAGTGAGCTACGGGCGTGAGCAGTGGTCTCTACCTACTTTGTGATGGGGGACAAGGGCATTTAATGCCCGTCGCCGTCGACCCCAAAAGCTCCCGCCCTTGCGTCTCCGCTCGCCACGGCGATGGATCCACCACCGTGAAGTGCCACCGCGTCCCCAGCTGCACAGACCATCCGCCACGCGTCCTCGAAAGGCTCGAGGCACGCGTGGGCTGATGAGCTGGAGCAGCGGCACACAGCAGAACTCTCCCGGCAAGTGCCTTGCCGGGGTCTTGATCTTGCCGGGCCCGGGAGCTTGCCGGGCTCTGTAACTTGCCGCTCCCCGGGCCCTTACCGGGACGCATGCAGCGCCGAGGCGTGTCTTCTATGATGTAATCTTCTAGTCTTCCCGGCGAGCTCCTCTCGCCAGGGCCTTGCGCGATTGATGTAATCTTGAGCCTGGAATGGCCTTGGTCTCGATCTTCTGTCTTGTATATTTCGTCTTTGAATGGTTTGACATGGAGCAGGAAGGTCTCCGGCGAGCACGTGGTAAACCCTGCCGCGGGAAGCTGCAACTGCCCGTGCACAAGTTGGGGTACTGAGGTACCCCTACCTTAGTACACCGACACTTGGTCTTCTTCACCTCATAGGCAGAAGGAAGAATTGGAATTGGTGTAGGCGCGGGAGGAGGTGAGGAATCTGTTTGAGTTTCTTGGTATGGCCGATGCGAGCTGTTGCCTGATCTCTTCGATTTCTTCAGCGCACCACTAGTGGATGTCTGACAATTTCTTCAATGGTGGAATGGAGTCATCAGCCCCGAACTTACATTTTCTTGAAGAGGCTGAAAGTCATCAGCCAGTCTTGGCATGTTCTTCAAAGAGTTGAGCAGAGTCTGCAGCCTAAAGATTTTCTTGTTGCGATGGGGCTGCAACAGTTGTCATTTTCTTTGTCGTTGACGAATCTCACTTTGGCTCCTTGCCAATCAGCATAGTATGCATCAAGTCTTTCTTTGAGGGCTTGAATTTCAGGCGAGCCCGAGAAGTTCCTCGGTGTCATTCTGACAACGTTTTTCTTCAGGGGCTTCTCCTTTCTATATTGAGCTTTCTTGATCTCTCTTGCCTTTTTAAATTTCCATTTCTCTTGAGTGATGAAATGGGTCAGCATATGACTTTGACCAGGAGTCAGATGAAAATCAGGCATTAGGGTGTTTGGATCCTTGTGCCAAAGGTCAATGTAGTCGAGGATTTTTCTCGGATCCAAAAGCAGTGGCACAGATGTGCCTTTGGCTCTAGCGTCCTTCACTTGTCGGTCTCTGATGATTTCTGCAAGTTCATCATCAGAAGCTTCATCATCAGAGGGCACTTGGAATGCGACTGTTTCTTCCTTGGACTTGGCCGAGGACGCGCCCACTGTTGCTTTGGTCTTCAACAAGTGTGGGGCCTAATGAGGACATTAGTGCGGTGAGGAACTTCTTTGAGACACCAGAAGCAATTGAAAAACCCGTAGTCCTTTGACATGTAGCCAGATGCACAGGAGTTGAGGACTTTGATGGAGCTGCTGAGGACTTTGTTGGAGCAGTAGTAGTCTGAGGAATTTGCCGTGAGGGCGTAGCTGAGGAACTTGGTCGTGAGGGCGTTGTTGGTGAAGCACTTGGCTTACGAGCAGACTTCTTTGGCACTGATTTCCTCGGTCTGACCGAGGTCTCAGCAGCAGCAGTAGCGGCAGAATCCTCATTGAATTTCTTCACTGCCTCCTTGGCTTGTCTTGCCAATTTGGCTTGGCGCTTAGCCCATTGTTCAGGAAAGTCCTCACCACTTTTGATGCTAGTGGGATCAGCTACTTGGCCAGGTGCCAATGGAGCTCTTGGGCATGGAGGATTGAGGGCGAATTTCTTCATGTACTTTGGAGTAACATATCGATATTCCCTCCATTCCCTTGCCCATCTCCGTTCAATTCTCTAAATGCGCACTTTACACTGATTTTTGTTCTCTTTGCCAAACTTGGCTTCATCTGGTGTGCAATAGTCCTTATATATGTCATCAGGGATCTCAAAGCAGTCATGACCTCGGGTTTCTTTCCTCCTTCTGCGGTCTCTTTCCTTGACCATATTCTTGGATGAGGAATTTGAACAATTGAACACTCAAGAAGTATGCAGTTTTTCTTCGAGGAACGCTGCAAATGAGTTAAGTTGATGAGAACCTAGTGATTCAAAGGCGGACATGAGTACCGTGGAACAGAGTGTAGGTGCGAGGAATTTGGAGAGGTCATATGCGTTCTCAGAAGGTTTTTCGAAAAGACAAGTTTTGAGGAATTTGACCAGATGAGCCTTGAGGAATTTCACTAAGCGTTCTTTGTCTTAGGTTCCAGAGTTGTACAGATCGAAAATCCACACAATTGAGGAATCTTGAAGAAAATGATTGCTTAGAGAAATGGACCAAGAACATACAATATGTGAGGTGTTTATATATGAGAAGATTTGAAGAATAAAACACCTTTGAAGATTTTCAGGAAAGTTTGAGAATCAAAGTGAGTAATAAAAGTAACTTTTAATTACCCGAAGTGAAGAACACAACGAACTGAGATGAACGGTCGTGAAGTTTGTCAGGTTAGATCTCCCACGCCCTAACTTGGCAGAGGGAAACAGCTACGGCGGTGGCGGAGTGAAGATTTCCGCAACCGGCGCGAGTACGACGGCGACGAGGTCGAGGCAGCGAAGCTCTTCCTCACCGGCAACGATGGAGTAGCAGCGGCGCTAGGGTTTGAGGAGCTCGAGCGAGAGACAGCGGTCGAGCGGAGTAAATGAAGTGAGGAAGGGGAGAGGGGTATTTATAGCCACGGTGAAAAACTGTTCGCCCGAAGATTTTGGGACGAACATGCCCCTGCCCTTTCTCCTTCACGCGACATGTGTCACCCACGTACTGTGCAGATGAGGTCGTGTAAGATCGTGGGTGAATATAATAATGCATCGTGGGATGTGGAACGGTTTGAGTGGTAAAAACGAAAATTTTGGATAAGATTTGCTTTAAAGTTTCGTTCGCAATTTCTTCAGCTGACAAGGACACAGAGAGGATTTTGAACGATTTTCAATTAGAACGCACATGAAGAATTTGTGAATAGATTGGGTTGAGTATAGCATAGAGGGGGAAGGGTCCGATCACATTCACTTAGCAGAAGAAGCAACTTGAAGAAATAGCCATAAGTGAATGCTGTAGAGGACATAAACTCATATATCTATATAGCCAATGAAGAAAAATGACAGAACCAGTGAAGATTTTGCAAAGTTGAAGAATTCGAAAAACTAAAGAATTTCAAAAATGAGGAAAAACTCAAATTGAAGATTTTCAACTTTTTGTGGTGGCGTGACCAACCGTATAAGAATGATGATTTCAGACACCGCGTACAATTGTCGTAGGGTTCTGAGAATCAAATTCTTCATTGATTTCTTCACACTTAGAGTGTTATTCTTCATTGATTGAAGAAAAACGTTTCTTCATGTGTTGCACATCTAAGTCATCAATTTTGCAAAAGTGTTAGGATGTGTGTCCTTTTCAAAGAACATTCGAAGACTCTAAGATATTTAGCTCACACCGCAACTTGCTAAATCTCTTCTCATCCAAGGGCTTAGTGAAGATATCAGCTAGCTGTTCTTCAGTCTTCACGTGCTTGATGGAGATGTTGCCCTTCAACACATGATCACGAAGAAAATGATGACGAATCTGAATTGCTTTGTCTTCGAGTGCTGAACTGGGTTGTGAGCAATCTTGATGGCACTCTCATTGTCGCAGATGAGAGGCACATTCTTCACGTTGACGCCATAGTCCTTGAGGGTTTGCTTCATCCAAAGAAGTTGAGCACAGCAAGAGCCAGCAACAATGTATTCAGCTTCCGCAGTAGACAGTGATACGCAGTTCTGTTTCTTCGAGGACCAACAGACCAAAGATCGTCGAGGAAATGACAAGTGCCGATGTTGACTTGCGGTCCACACGATCACCAAAGATAGTCAGAGTCGAGAATATCCAATGAGATCAAAAGCAAAGCCCTTGGGGTACCATAATCCTAGTGTTGGTGTGTGAGCTAGATATCGAAGAATATGCTTCACAGCCTTATGGTGTGATTCCTTGGTGCAGCTTGAAATTGGGCACACATGCAAACACTAAGCATTATATCGGCCTAGATGCACATAAGTACAATAAAGAACAATCATGGGCGGTATACCTTGTGATCAAAGTCAATACCATTTTCATCGATTGCATAGATGGCCATTTGTGGGCATTGGAATTTTGACGCCTTTGCAATCTTGCATGCGAATTTCCTCAAGACATGTTTGAGGTATTTCTCTGAGATATGAATATGCCATTCTTGCTCGATTTAATTTGAAGACCTAAGAAGAATTTCAACTCTCCCATCATAGACATTTGATATTCTTCACTCATCATATAGGCAAATTCATCACTATAACGTTGGTCAGTACAGCCAAAGATAATATCATCAACATATATTTGGCACACAAACAGTTCACCATCATAAGATTTAGTAAAGAGAGTAGGGTCGAGTGAACCGGGTGTGAAGCCATTCTTCATGAAGAATTCCTTCAATTATCATACCACGGCCGAGGGGCTTGCTTGAGGCCATAGAGGGCCTTATTAACTCTGAAGACTTTGTCAGGATTCTTTGGATCTTCAAAACCTGGGGGTTGAGCAACATATACTTCTTCCTCAAGCTTACCATTGAGGAATGCACTTTTCACATCCATTTGATATAAGATGATATCATGATGGTTAGCATAAGCAATTAATATGCGAATAGCCTCAAGTCTAGCAACAGGTGCAAAAGTTTCATCGAAATCAATTCCTTCAACCTATGTGTAGCCTTGAGCTACCAGTCGTGCCTTATTCCTCACCACAAGGCCATTTTCATCTTGCTTGTTGCGGTAGATCCACTTTGTGCCAATGATATTATGCTTGCGAGGATCTGGACGATTGACCAGTTCCCAAACGTTGTTGAGCTTGAACTGATGTAATTCTTCTTGCATAGCCTGAATGCACTCCGGCTCCAGAAATGCTTCATCTACCTTAGTGGGCTCTGTGATAGAGACAAAAGCATAGTGCCCACAAAAGTTAGATAAATGTGAAGCTTTTGAGCGTGTGAGAGGACCTGGTGCGCTAATGTCATCAATGATCTTTTCCACTTGCACTTCTTTTGCAACGCGAGGATGAGCTGGTTGTCGCTGAGGAATTTGATCAGCATTTTCTTCAGCACCATTTTCCTCATCATGTTCTTCAGGTGCATCAGCTCAACGATCTTCATGAACTGGAATGAATTCTTTAGTAGGTTCTTTAGTAGGAATGACATCCTCAGTTGCCTTTAACTTGATAGAATCCTTAGGTGCTGGTTCATCTAACACAGAAGGTAGGTGCTCTCTTTGCGAGCCATTAGTTTCATCGAACCGCACATCTACAGTGTCAACAATCTTGTGAAGAACAATGTTGAAGACTCTGTAGGTGTGCGAGTCCTTTCCATAACCAAGCATAAAACCCTCATGTGCTTTTGGTGCAAATTTAGAGTTGTGGTGAGGATCTCTAATCCAAGATTTAGCACCGAAGACTTTGAAATAACTCACATTGGGTTTCTTGTCAGTGAGGAGTTCATAGGCCGTCTTCTTGAAGAATTTGTGAAGATATACTCTTTTGATGATGTGGCACGCTGTATCAATTGCATCAATCCAGAAACGCTGAGGCGTTTTGTATTCATGAAGCATAGTGCGAGCCATCTCAACTAGAGTTCTATTCTTGCGCTCCACGACGCCATTTTGCGGAGGAGTATAGGGAGCAGATAACTCATGAGTAATACCAAGTTCATCAAGATAGGCATCAAGACCGGAATTCTTGAACTCAGTTCCATTGTCACTTCTGATGTGCTTGATCTTCACACCAAAGTTGGTTGAAGCCCTCGAGGAAAATCGTTTGAAGACTTCCTGCACTTCATGTTTGTAAGTAACAATGTGTACCCATGTATATCGAGAATAATCATCAACAATGACAAAACCATATAGAGATGCATCATTAGTGACTGCTGAGTAATGATTAGGTCCAAAGAGGTCCATGTGAAGCAATTCGAATGGACGGGTAGTGGTCATGATAGTCTTTGCTGGGTGCTTGGCCTTGGTCATTTTTCCAGCTTCAGAGGCTCCGCATAAGTGATCCTTGGGGAATTTGACATTCTCAATGCCAATGACATGCTTCTTCTTCGCAAGCGTGTGCAAATTCCTCATGCCTGCGTGACCAAGTCGTCGATGCCATAGCCAGCCTTTTGAAGCTTTTGCAAGTAGACACACGGCTGGTTGTGGTCCTGTAGAGAAATCAACAATATACAGATCTCCTCTCCTAAAGCCTTCAAAGACTTTGGATTTGTCAGCTTCCATAATCACAACACAGCGATACTTGCCAAAGACAACAACCATATCAAGATCACAAAGCATTGAGACTGACATGAGGTTGTATCCTAAGGACTCAACAAGCATGACTTTGTCCATGTGTTTATCCTTAGAGATTGCAACCTTACCAAGACCCAATACGACTTTTGCCTTTGTCAAAAAATGATATGCTTCAGAGGTGACGGTGATAAGGAGCATCCATCAATATATTCTTGTCACCAAATCATGTGATTCGTACATCCACTATCGAGGACCCACTCAAGTAGTTTTGGGTTGATCATCCTCAGATGAATTAGTGTAGCTTACAATCTCATATGCTTCATCGGTGAAGAATATGATATCAAGTTCATCGATGAATTTCATCAAGCAATAAACAAATATAGCAATATGAGGGCGTGTGAAATGAAAGTTCATTTCATCATGATTCGCTGCGTCCTTTCGAGCAATTTCGTCAGGTCCCAAAGAAATTCTTGAGACGTTAAAGCATGTCGGAGACCTGACCCTGCAGAAGAGATTAGTTCTTTTCTTCACCACCCACATCCGAGGGGTGGCAAAGAGTTCATCACTCTGCGAGCACCATATGAGAAAGGTGGCAAAGATGCCAAACCATTTCGTTTCACATAAGAGGGGTTAGGGTAAGCATATGAATAAGCAGAGAAATTCTTAGAGGACTTATGAACATAATGGTTTGAAGAATAATGCACATATTCATAGCCCTTAGCTCTACCCTGCGAGACAGAGTTGTTAGCACGATGATAATCATATGAGGACTTTGATCCTTTTGAGGAATTTGATCCATGTGAGGAATTTGGTCCGTAAGAGGACTTGGATCCATATGAAGGATTTGGTCCATATGAAGAATTTGATCTGGGGTTCTTGTTCTTCACAGGTGGTGTCATGAGGACATTCACCTCAAGACTTTCAACATAACTTTTGGGAACCGAGATTTTCTTCATAGGGGAACCATTCCTGCAGTTAGTGCCAACATATCTAGCAAATACTTCACCATTCTGATTTTTGAACAGTTTATAGTTGGAGTCAAATGACTCATCAGAATAATGAGGAGATTCACATGTAAAGCCAGATAAGTTAGATGGATCAACTGGAGGTCCCTTTGCAGCAACCCATGAGGTTTTGGGTACTGCTCAGGCTTCCAATATGTTCCATCAGCATTGAGTTTCCTCTCAAAGGCCATACCCTCTTTCCTAGGGTTTCTGTTGAGGATCCGCTTTTTGAGCACATCACAGAGAGTCTGATGCCCTTTGAGGCTTTTGTACATGCTGTCGGTACAATTCCTTCACCCTGCATTGTCAATGATACTAGCAATGTCCTCAGATGAGGAATTAATGATAGCAGAGGCAGATGAAGAATTTGTAACAGTTGAAGCATTTGAACATTCAGGTGAAGAATTAGCAGATTCACGTTCAATGCACTTTAAGCATGGAGGAACAAATTCTTCCTGAGAAGCGCTGATTTGTTGAGCTAGTAATGAATCGCGCTCCTTCTGAAGATCTTCATAACACACTCTTAGCTTTTCAAGATCTTCCTTTCTCTGAAGAGATTCATAGGAAAGCTTCTCATGATCTTGTTTTTCTTGAAGAAATTAATAAGAAAGTTTCTCATGATAAGATAAGAGAGTGTTATGATGACTTTGAAGGTTATCAAACCTAGACTGAAGTCTCTGAAGATTTTCAGTCAGGGCTTTAGTGCGATCCATTTCTTCACCCAACATATCATCACTTTTGTCTAGCATGTTTTGAACCTTTTCAAAAGCCCTTTGTTGTTTTACAGCAATCTTAGCAAGTTTAGAGTAGCTGGGCTTGAGATCCTCATCAGATTCATTTTCACTAGATTCAGAGGAGTTGTATTTGAGTACCTTTGCACCTTTCCCCATGAATCAATAGGTGGGAGCGTAGTCATCATTATCTTCATCAGGCTTGTCGGTGGAGTTAGTTTCTTCAGTGTTGAAGATGGACTTGCTAACAAAAGAAGTAGCGAAGGCCAGACTTGCCACACCAGATTCAGATTCTTCAGATGCCTCCTCTTCCTCATTTTCCTTAGATTCAGCTTCAGAGTCCATTTCCTTGCCAATGAATGCCCGAGCCTTCTTGGAGTTGCTCTTCTTGTGAGATGAAGACTTCGAGGATTTTGATGATGAAGATTTTGACGATTTCTTCTTCTTCTTTGCATCATCGGCTGTAATCCTTGTATTTCTTCTTCTTCATTTCCTTTTCCCATCGAGGACAATCTTGAATATAGTGACCAGGTTTCTTGCATTTGTGGCACAGCCTTCTCTTATAGTCCTTTGGATGAGGAATCACCGCTTCTTGAGGATTTTCCAGCGACCACGTCTTGAGAACTTGGAATTTCTTCACGGCAGTGCTAGCTCTGGCTCAATTCTTCAGATCACCAAGGCTACTACCGTAATCCTCATATTGAGTCGAGTCGACACAGCCATGGCCTTGTGGCACGTGGTTTGCCATAGCTTGAACCATAGAGATCTCTCTTTTCAGCAAGCTAGAACTCGTGAGTATTTAGCCTTTCAAGGATATCGGCAGGATCAAGAGACTTGTAGTCAGCACGTTCTTGTATCATCATTCCCAGAGTATCAAATGAGGAATCAAGCGATCTCAACAGTTTCTTCACCACCTCATGATCAGTGATGTCAGTGGCACCGAGGGCTTGAAGCTCATTTGAGATGTCAGTGAGGCGATCAAAGGTTTGTTGGACATTTTCATTGTTGAGTCTTTTGAAGCGGTTGAAGAGATTCCGAAGAACATCAACTCGAGAGTCATGCTGAGTATAGACTCCTTCATTTACTTTGGACAGCCTATCCCAGATAAGCTTAGCAGTTTCCAAAGCACTCACTCTTCCATACTGTCCTTTACTTAGATGGCCACATATGATATTCTTCGCTTGAGAATCGAGTTGCTTGAATCTCTTCACATCAGTAGCGTTCAGCGAGGGTGAGACAGAGGGAACACCATTTTCCACAACATACCAGAGATCTTTGTCAATTGCCTCAAGATGCATTCGCATCTTGTTCTTCCAGTAGGGGTAGTCCGTCCCATCAAAGGTAGGACACCCAACCGAGACCTTGATCATACTGCGGTCGACATAACTAAAACTCCAAAGCGGTTAAACAAAATCACACGTAACAAGGAGTACCTTGCTCGATACCAATTGAAAGTCGTTATATCGACTAGAGGGGGGGTGAATAGGCGATTTTTATGAATTCTTCACTGAGGAATTTGCTGGTGAGGAAATTCCTTAGCAAAGAACTACTTGCAGCGGAATACGTACTCAGAAATAAGCATAACAAAATGCAAGCATGGTCATCATGATGAAATGAAGACTAGCACAGAGTACAGAAAGCGTAATCACAGGATAACACAAGATGAAGACAAAGCAGATGAAGAAGTTGGCGAGGAATTTGAGAAAGTCTTGATCAAAGTCTTCAAACACAGATATGAACAAACACTCAACACAAAGATGAGGAAATGAAAGGGTTGAGGAATAGAACCGATTAAGTTGGTGAAGACAATGATTTGGTAAACCATTTCCAGCCTCTTGTCTCGGTTATGCGTCTAGTTGGAGCGGTGAGTATTTAAACTTCGAGGACACGCAGATCCGGACACCCGATCCGAGCATGCAGCTCAGGACACCCGATCCTCACCGTATTCTCCTTGAACTAAGGCCACGCAGACCTCATCCAATCACTCGTGGTAAGTCTTGGTGACTTCCAAACCTTCACAGACTTGGTCACTCGGCGATCCATAATTCCTCTTGGATGCTCTAGACCTTGGCGCCTAACCGTCTGGAAGAAGCTGATCTTCAAAGCGTAACAAGCGTCGGATCCACGCAGGATCAATTTCTTGATGATGCTCAATCTTTTTGGGTTTGCGGGGGTTTGGTTTTGGGTTTTCCTCACTTGATGATTTTCGCTCAAAGTCCTCGGAGGATGGGTTGCTCTCAAATGACAAGTGTCAAGTTCTCTCGGAGCAACCAACCAGCTAGTTGTTGTAGAGGCGGCTATTTATAGCCTAGGGAGCAGCCCGACATGATAAGACATAAATGCCCTTCAATGATATGACCGTTAGGTGGATAAGATATTTTGGGACAGCCGGTATTTGCAAGAACGATCGGAAATTTGACTCTCAAATTCCTCAAGGCTATCATGTTCCTCCATGTGTAGGCAATTCAAGACTGGCGAATTCCTAACTCCTCGATCGAGCAAAGTCATCGATGACGGAAGAACTGCGTCTCTTTCTTTGAAGAAATTGGTGAACTGTATGAGATTTCAATGGCTTCACTCAAGGGATTGGTAGGTGTAGGATTTTGAGTTGAGCATCACATGGAAATTTTTCCTTAGTATTTCCTCGACCCCCTTTAACAGTACGGTGTTTCCTATGACTCAAGTAAGAGAAAATGAAACTATGAAAACAAAAGTCTTCACGCATCATGTTCCTCAAGTGAATACCAAGTCTTCAAGGTCACACCAATTTCTTCACTTTCAAAGTCTTCAGAAAGTCTTCAGAATATCAAAGTCTTCAGTTGAAGAACTTCATTTTTAGGGGTCGACTTTCTCTGTAAATATCAAACTCCTCATAGACTTATAGACCTGTGTACACTCACAAACGCATCAGTCCCTTAACCTATAAGTCTTCAATACACCAAAATCACTAAGGGGCACTAGATGCACTTACAATTAGCCAGTCTTCTGTGCTAGGAATGTCAATTTCAAAAAGCCACTGAGTGAATCTATCACGTTGTTCTCCCTAGCAAGGGCCATATAAGTTTACCAACTTCCAAGAGTGTGATAAAATCGTAGACTTGGAACCAACACCCAATGCAAATTGTTCTTGAATGAAAATTTGGCCAGAAAACGCTAAACTGCACCAAATAATGATAATCCCTCCTGAGGCGCCAACAGAAAGAATGAACGCAAAAGAATCAAAGCACAGGGGACAAATGCTCTTAAGGACAGTGGCATTAAAGTCTTGCATCTTGGATTCTTGCAAATAGATGATCGAGCAGCCCGAAGAGCTGATCGCATTAGCTAGTGCAAGAATCTTTTTAGGAGAGTTTAGGCCACGAACGTTCCAACATAACACGTTCCCATTATGCAAAAGTGACATAAAGCGCGGAAAGATAAGATAAGAACTTAGGCGGAGGGCGAAGCCGGGTCTGCAGTGGTCCCATTGAGCGCTTCATCAGTGAGCTCCTCCGCAGGGATAGTGCAAAGTTGAACTCCAATTTGTTGCATGGTGGAAATGGCAGTGCGAGGAGGAATTGCATCAGTTTGATCCTCATTCTGGAGCCTGGAGGAGTGGGCTACTTTAGTCACAGCATAGGGGGTAACTCTGGGTTTCACCTTGGATTTAGGAGGACGAGAATCATGGTTGAGGTTGACACGAAATCCATCATATTTATTTTGCCTTGTACTGTGACGGTGAGGAGCAGAACTGAGGGGTGCAACAGCTTTCCCTTTGCGGCCAGCCCATGTTGCATCAACAGAAGACTCGGAGGACTGTGCCTGGGTGCCCTGTAGTGGGATCACGATTTGAAGGCCGCGGAGCATGGCGTCAGAGACTTCAGTTGTTGGCACCGATTCAATTGCGGCCACCGCGAGTGCAGAGGCACTTATATCGTCAGAGCCAAGTGCAGGAACTTCAGACACTTCAGACCGTAGAAGCTGGACAGGAGGCAGATTAGTTTCAGAGAGTGCAGGGCTCCTAGGAGCCGAAATTTCTAGGTCAACAACATCAATGGAGGCAGCCCTGGAAAGATCCACCTGAGAGGGCACAGCAGTAAGCAGCAGGGGGCCCTCGGTAATCGCAGAAACTTGATCAGAGGCAGAGAGCAAGGCAATGTGATTGTTGTCTGAAGGCATGGGCTGGGTTAACTGGCTAAACTTCAGAGCATTGTTACAAACAGAAACCTGAATCTCCACATGTATAGGTTCGGGCCTGACCCCATAAGACTGATGCCACGGGCCCATAGTGGCAATATATGGGTGGAGAGCATTGAAGATTGACATATTAAGATGCTAACGAGGTATGGCATTAGCCAACAAAAGAGACATCAGCTAGTTATCTCCATGGTTGTGCAGGTCCACTAAGACAGTAAGAAGCTCTTGGTTCTGTTGTGACGTGTGCTCAGACACAATTGCATTGTCCATGATAATGACAGTATCATCGGAGGTCCCAGAGTTGGAGTTGTCAGACATAGTGAGAGAGTCATTCCACGCATCGGCAATGTTGTCTGTAATGTTATCTTCAGGGACAATGCCATCCATAATAGTGAGGCCCTGAGCAGCGAGCCAAGCCTGAAAGTTCATCAAATGTGAAGGCCTCACCAGTGGCTGAGCAGGAGGGGAAGGAGGCCAGGCACCCCAGCCTGCATGGTTATTCTGAGGAGGAGCTTGACTCTGAGCTGCAGGTGCTTCATCATTGGGAGCTGCATTTTGGACAAGCCAATTATGCACCTGTTGTTGGTATAGTTGCTCTGCAGTCAACTCTGGGCCAAGCTGCGGCTGGGGGTTGCTGTCCGGGGGGGGGGGGAGGGGGAGGTTCTTCACCGCCGGCGGAACTTCAGCCAACATGGCGTTCCAGTCACCGCTGCGGAGGATCGTCACCTGCACCGTCCAGCAATCCCGAGCTCCACCAAGCTGCCAAACCACAAAACACTTGGGGATCAATCTAAGATGGATGACTTGAGCTTTGACCAGCAAGAATCTCCGGTCCTGCCTAGGGTTGTGCCAAGATATCAACGATCCATAGCACCTTAGTGCTTTGGTGATGTAATACTCCATTTGGTAGTCATAGGGGAAACCAAAAAACATAATCCAAATGGCAGGACCAAAAGTAGTTGTGCGCCTATTGAGAGCTTCATTATGCGGAACAAAGGTGATGATTAAATCTTCATCTTCAAGCTCAAGAGGAGTTGCAACCGCCAAATCACGAAGAAACGAATCCGCAAAGCCAAAGATCCCAATGCCAAAGGGTGGTCACTTTCTTCAGTAGTAAAGAGGTGGGCTTCATGGAGAAAACCTTGCACTACTTCACGAATGGCGGTGCGACGATGAAGAGGAACATAGGCGCTGACCTCCCAATCGCCAAGAAATCGTGGTTGAGTGGCGGGATGGGACCAGCCACCATCCCACTCACTTTCTTCTAAATACAGGCTTCACCGTAAGTCTATATAAAACCATATGCTTTGATCACCTCATCAAAGCGTGTATTACAGCTTCGAGATGCTTGCATCAGTCCATAGATGGATCACTGGAGCTTGCACGCTTTGTTAGCACCTTTAGGATCGACCAAACGTTATGGTTGCATCATATACAACTCTTCTTTGAGATATATATTAAGGAATGCAGTTTTGACATCCATTTGCCAGATCTCATAATCATAAAATGTGGCATTTGCTAACATGATTCGGATGGAATTAAGCATCACTATGGGTGAGAAAGTCTCATCATAGTCAACTCCTTGAATTTGTCAAAAACCTTTTGCGACAAATCGAGCTTTATAGATAGTAACATTATTACCAGCGTTAGTCTTCTTCTTCAAGATCCATTTATTCTCTATGGATTGCCGATCATCGGGCAAGTCCACCAAAGTCCACACATTGTTCTCATGCATGGATCCTATCTCAGATTTCATGGCCTCAAGCCATCTGTCGGAATCTGGGATCATCATAGCTTCTTCATAGTTCATACGTTCGGTCTAATAACATGACTTCCAAGATAGGATTTCCGTACCAGTCTTGTGTGGAACATGCTTTCTTTGACCTACAAAGTCTAGTAGTAACTTGATCCTAAGTTTCATGATCATCGTCATTAGCTTCCTCTCTAGTTGGTGTAGGCATCACGGGAATGGATTTCTCAGATGTGCTACTCTCCAATTTGAGAGAAGGTACAATTACCTCATCAAGTTCTACTTTCCTCCCACTCACTTCTTTTGAGAGAAACTCCTTCTCTAGAAAGGACCCAAACATAGCAACAAAGATCTTGCCTTTTGTCGAGGATATACCCCGCGATATGACCCAGCCGGAAATATGACCCGGACGGACTTGGCGACTCACCATAGACCCGGCTGATACTTGGCGACTCACTGGAGGCCCGCCCGAACCTCTGCGACCCATTAGTGGCCTGACGGGCGGGTCAGATGATTATCAAGACCCAACGGCCCAGAAGGCGACTCGTGGGAAGGACGGCTTATGTTCTGGTGGGCCTGCTTAAGAAGAAAAGCATAAGGAATATTTAACTTACAAAGGAAGCAAGACTAGGACTCTATTTGTAATAGAGTAATCATCCTACTAGGACTAGTCATGTAACCCGCCCCTTCAACTTATATAAGGAGGGGCAGGGCACCCCAAGAGCGGAGAGAAATAATCTAAAAGGCTAGACACAACAAAGGGGAGCCGGCTTATACAGCAACTCCCTCATTAGCATAATGAGACCTACACTACTAGGGAAAAGCTTATACACAGACGCTTACTAGTAGCGAGGGTTAAAAACCCTCGCTACTGCTACTTACTAGTAGCGCAAGTTTTTAAACCTCGCTACTACTAAGTTGATAGCAGTAGCGTGGGTTTTTAACCCTCGCTACTACTAAGCGGTCTCTACCGTGCCCCCCGGGACATGCCATAGTACTAGCGCAGGTTTTAACCCTCGCTACTACTAAGTTGATAGCAGTAGCGTTGGTTTTTAACCCTCGCTACTACTAAGTGGTCTCTACCATGCCCCTGGACCATGCCATAGTAGTAGCGATGGTTATAAACCCGCGCTACTACTAAGTTGATAGTAGTAGCAGGGTTTTTTACCCCTCGCTACTGCTAATCGTCTACCATAGTAGTAGCGCGGGGCATGGCCTCTTTGCAAAATTTTCAAACTCTACCCCCCCTGTGGATCGCCTTTTCAGTTTTTTAAAAAATAAAATAAAATGATGAAAATGTCAAAAAATAAAGAAAATAAGTTTCCCATGTGATATGTGGTCTAGTTGTTGGGAAAATTTGCAAATATGAATTTCGACTTCATTTGCAAAATCTCTCGAGAATTTGTAAAAATGGGCATGACTTTTGCATACTAACTCGGATGAAAAAGTTTTTTATATGAAAAATCATCTACTCAAAAAGTTCCATCCGAATTTAATGGGGGGAACCTCGTTAAACATTTTCAAAATCCTCAAAAACCTAACAGAAAAAAAGTTAGGGGGCTTTTAAGATCTGGAGGCAAAAAAATTCATCAAATTTCAGTTTTTTTATATTTGTTAAATCTGGTCAAACTATGGTCAAACTAATTATTCAAGAATATTAGTGTTACTAAATAATTATTTCAGTTTTTTTGAATTTTGGTCAAATCTGGTCAAACTATGGTCAAACTATGGTCAAACAATGGTCAAACTGATTATTCAAGAAATATGAGTGTTACTAATTTTTTAAAACAATAGTTTCAAACTCAAACATTGACATGTGACTTCATGCTCAAGCTAAATTCCTGAGGTTAATAGGATTGACATCTTACTATTGTCAGGAAAACAACAAGTGTAGGCTTGGAAACGAGGGAGAATAGAACCAGGAAGTTAAGCGTGCTCAAGCTGGAGTAGTGAGAGTTTAGGTGACCATCCGGGAAGTTAGATGATTTGGAATGATGAGGGGTGATTAGAGATTAGAGATTAAATTGAGCAGCGATGAGGGGTGGTTACAGATTTGAGGTTAAAACCCATCCGGGAAGTTAGATGATTTGGAATGATGAGGGGTGATTAGAGATTAGAGATTAAATTGAGCAGCGATGAGGGGTGGTTAGAGATTTGAGGTTAAAATAATTCAGAAATTTGAAAATTAGGGCACAAAAATAAAAAAAAATCGAAAAAATTCATAAATAATAATCAGAGATTAGAGATTAGTAGTAGCGCGGGTTTTTACCCACGCTACTACTAACGGACATAGTAGTAGCACGGGTGGCAGCCGCGCTACCGCTATACGTTAGCTGTAGCGCCTTATTAGTAGCGCCGGCCCCCGCGCTACTAATAGGCCCAAAACCCGTGCGGCTGCTAGGCTTTTCCCTAGTAGTGCTAGCCACAAACAACATGTAGGGCTATTACCGGATGATGTTTCCTGGGGCCCGAATCTGTCTAAACCCTTGTCTTCTATGTTAATCCGCCTCGTGTCTCTCATCCCGATCAACCCTGCACAAACTACCATATGGATGCGTTAGCCTCATGACTAAGTCCTCACACTAGGACATCTGCCATGACAAATCCACGACACCTTTGGATCTGTGGTAGAAGGTGTACCCAGTTTCTTTACGGTATCCTATGAAGACGCACTTCTCCAATTTGGGTTTGAGCTTATCTGGCTGAAGCCTTTTCACATAAGCATCGCATCGCCTTACTTTTAAGAATTGACAACTTAGGTTTCTCGCCAAACCACAGTTCATGCCCTATTTAACGTGAATGCGGCTGTCTCTAATGTATAACCGCAAAATGATAGTGGTAAATCGGTAAGAGACATCATAAAACGCACCATATCTAATAAAGAACGATTACGACATTTAGACACACCATTACGCTGTGGTGTTCCAGGTGGCATGAGTTGTGAAACAATTCCACATTGTTTTAAATGAAGGCCAAACTTGTAACTCAAATATTTGCCTCCGCGATCATATCGTAGAAAATTTATTTTCTTGTTATGATGATTCTCCACTTCACTATGAAATTCTTCTAACTTTTCAAATGTTTCAGACTTCTGTTTCATTAAGTAGATATACCCATACCTACTCAAGTCATCTGTGAAGGTCAGAAAATAATGATACCCACCGCGTGCTTCAACACTCATTGTACCGCATACATTGGTATGTATTATTTCAAATAAGTCATTAGCTCCCTCCATTGTTCCGGAGAACGTAGTTTTAGTCATCTTTCCCATGAGGCATGGTTCGCAAGTATCAAATGATTCATAACCAAGTGATTCCAAAAGTCCATCATCATTGAGTTAGTTCATGCGCTTTACACCAATATGAGCAAAACAAAAGTGCCACAAGTATGTTGCACTATCATTATCAACTTTGCATCTTTCGGCCATTCCTACGATCGAGATACAATAAACCATTTACATTGAGTGTATGACCATAGAAGGTTTTATTGATGTAAACAGAACAACAATTATTCTCTGACTAAAATGAATAACCGTATTGCAATAAACATGATCCAATCATATTCATGCGCAACGCAAACACCAAATAACATTTTTTTAGGTTCAACACTAATCCCGAAAGTATAGGGAGTATGCGATGGCGATCTTGTCAATCTTGGAATCACTTCCAACACACATCGTCACCTCGCCCTTAACTATTCTTTGTTCATTTTGCAACTCCTATTTTGAGTTACTAATCTTAGCAACTAAACTGGTATCAAATACCCAGGGACTATGATGAACACTAGTAACTACACATCAATAACATGTATATCAAATATACCTTTGTTCAATTTGCCATCCTTCTTATCCGCCAAGTATTCAGGGCAGTTCCGCTTCCAGTGACCATTTCCTTTGCAGTAGAAGCACTCAGTTTCAGGCTTGGGTCTAGCTTTGGGCTTCTTCATGGGAGCGGCAACTTGTTTGATGTTCTTCTTGAAGTTCCCTTTCTGTCCCTTGCCTTTTTTCATGAAACTAGTGGTTTTGTTAACCATCAAAACTTGATGCTCTTTCTTGATTTCTACCATCGCCGATTTCAACATCGCGAAGAGCTCAAGAATCATTTTCGTCATCGCTTGCATATTATAGTTCATCACGGCGTTCTAGTAGCTTGGTGATAGTGACTAGAAACTTTGTCAATCACTATCTTATCTGGAAGATTAACTCCCACTTGATTCAACCGATTGTAATACCCCAAACATTCTGATCACATGCTCACTGGTTGAGCTATTCTCCTCCATCTTGTAGGCAAAGTACTTGTCAGAGATCTCATACCTCTCGACACGAGCATGAGTCTGAAATACCAATTTCATCTCTTGGAACATCTCATATGCTGTGTGGCGTTCAAAACATTTTTTAAGTCCCAGTTCTAAGCCATAAAGCATGGCACGCTAAACTATATTAAGTAGTCATCATATCGAGCTTGCCAAACGTTCATAACATCTGCACCTGCTCCTGCAATAGGTCTATCACCTAGCAGTGCATCAAGATAATAATTCTTCTGTGCAACAATGTGTATCGACCAGACCTCAATCGGTCAAGTCTCTGTGCATCAGTGTCATCCCTGGATCAGTAATGCTGACACGCACAGTACTCGAAAGATTTATAACAGAGTAGCAATCACACACTTATTACATCGAATGTCTCAAAAGAGAACTTATTACAATAAATATGGCGTAAGGCCATCTAATAACGATAACAACGGAAGGCTTGGAGGATAAGTGAGTCCATCAACTCCAACGGCATCCCTAAGTATAGAACCATGACCTAAAGCACCTTACTCGTCGTCTGAAAAGTCTACAACATGAACGTTGCAGCTCGAAAATGGGTCAACACATGGAATATGCTGGCAATGTAACACATAGAGAATAATGGACAGAAATATGCTATACAACATGCATATATGGCTGGTGGAAAGCTCTATGGTTACAGTTTTTGCATAAAGCCAATTTTTCCCTACTGCAAAGGAATAAGTTTTGTTTAACTATCATGGTGTTTGTAAAACATTGAGAAGATAGACATCCTATCAATCCCAATTAAACATCATCATTAAACATAACAAAATTAAATTTAAGTAACATGATGAGATTCACATGATAATCCAAGTACTGATACTCAAAACATCCATAACCAGGGACACGACTAACCATGATTAGTTTATACACTCTGCAGAGGTTTGCGCACTTTTCCGCACAAGACTCGATCTCCTCCGTTGTATTTCTCGCCTACATGGTGTTTGAGAAACGGATGACCGAGACATAGTCTTTCAGAAGCGTTTGCACCTTACGATCGGGTAGACAGTACCAACCTACATCCCCTACATCGGCTAGTCTACCACTGTAAGAGTTCACACGACTTAATCAACTATGCTAGACCCCATAGTAGCTTGTGGCTGCACACGGAAGTTTCTAGTATGAAAAATCTCATGATCCCATTGAGCCTGGGTGGCGGTCCATAAAGAAAACAGGCAATTGCTGGAATACCCAGGTGCCTCAATCCACCCAGATGTGTGCTTAAGTTGCCACCTTAAATAAAATATTAAATAACAATCTCACAACTGTCATGGATACACTCACTCAATCCACGTCTACTAGCATCGCATGGCATAATAAGCAAACGTAGAAGTAACTCGCAAGGGTTTGATAATAAAACAGGTAATGGGTACTACCTCATCTACTTCCCAAAACTCACATATTAATTAGATCCTAATCATGCAATTATTTGAGGATTGATCTAATGCAATAAAACTAGGTATTAAAGAGGTATGATCAAAGTGTTACTTGCCTTGCTGATGATCCGTGAAACCTAGTGATTCAAAGTAGCAAGCGGCGCACTCCGGTACTCTATCGCGAACAAACAAGCATACAAAAAATACTCATCTAATGCACAGGTAAAACTCAATTAAGAGATCTAACCAGAAAGTTCAACTTAAGAACTCTGGTTTGCAAAAAGAATCAAATCGTACAAAGCAACAAAACACAAATGGCGAAAGAAACAAGCTTCGTTTACTAATCTAGACCTAAGTCAAATTTTATAGAAGCAAAAACTTTTTTGATTTGGTTAAACGGAAAGAGGGTTTCGAGATGAAACTCTAGGCACTTGAATCGCCTGATTCCGAGAAACGAGCGAAAAGTTATACTAGAACGAAAATTGGATCAGAAATCGCGATTAGAAATAATCGCAGAAAATCCGAGAAAAGAAAAACTGACGAACAGTTTAACAAACGGACGTTCGTTAACTGAAACTAGACGACGAACTCGTCCGTTAAAACGAAGGAATGAGCAAACGCTCACTAAAAAGGTAAACCGGAAAAAAATAAACCGATCAATTCTAAAAAACGAAAACTAGGGTTTTGAAAACAACCGGATCGGTTTTCTTTAGAAAACCGGACCGGCGGGCGGCTACCTCGGCTCGGGCTCCGGCAAAAGTCCGGCGAGGCTCGGCGGTGGCGGGGACGGCGTGGGGTGGCGGGGTGGTGGGGCGGGCATCTGCAGCGGCTCTGGCGGCGACGGCGGTTCTTGGCGGCGGAGGTGGCTCGGCTTGGGGCTCCAAGGGGCACGGTCGGTTTATAAAGGGAGGCGGCGGTGGCTTGGGAGGCGGTGGCGGCGGGCCTCCGGACTCATGATGGCGGCGATCGGGACTCGGTCCCGATCCGGATCTTGAGGCGGCGGCGGCTTTGGGCCGGCTCGGTGGGCCTCGGCCCGGTCGAGGCATGTGTGAGTTTTTAAAAAATTCCTGCGAACAGAAAATAAATCCTAGAAAAATAAATAAAAATCTAAAAAATGGCAAAATAAATTTTCACCGTCTAAATAAAATATTTAGAACGAGATGAACATTTTCTTGGCTCTAAAATGCAGTTTTGAAAAACGTGCAATTTTTCCTAAATTCAAATGAAATAGCGAAAACTCCAAAATAAAATCTTATTTGACTTTTTATTAAATCCTCAATATTTATTTATTTTTGGGAAAGTCATTTTATTCCCTCTCTCATATTTTTATAATAGAAATAATTGAAGATAAAATAAATAAAATCAAATGATCCTATTTTCAAATTTGAGAAAAACTCAAATATGAAAATAACGAAAATCCCAACTCTCTCTGAAGGTCCTTGAGTTGCGTAGAATTTCTAGGACCAAACCAAAAGCAATAAAATATGATATGCAATGATGATCTAGTGTATAACATTCCAAATTGAAATTTTGGGATGTTACAAACCTACCCCCCTTAAGGTGAATCTCGCCCTCGAGATTCGGGTTGGCTAGAAAATAGGTGAGGGTGGTCCTTCAGCAGATCTTCCTCTCGCTCCTAGGTGGCTTCATCCTCGGTGTGGTGGCTCCACTTAACTTTGCAAAACTTGATAACCTTGCTACAGGTGACTCGGCTGGCATACTCGAGAATCTTGACTGGTTTCTCCTCATAGGTCAAATCACTATCCAACTGAATCGCTTCTAGAAGCACTGTATCTCTCAGCGGTATATCACCCATCTCTGCGTGGCACTTCTTCAACTGGGGAACGTGGAACACATCGTGAACTCCCGACAATCCTTTGGGCAATTCCAACTTGTAAGCAAGTTCTCCCATACGTTCCCAAACTTTGTATGGTCCTACAAAACGTGGCGCTAACTTTCCCTTAACTCGAAAGCGCTTAACTCCTCGAAGTGGGGACACACGAAGATAAACTCGGTCTCCGACTTCGTAAACTGTCTCTTTGCATTTTGAATCTGCATAACTCTTCTGCCTGGACTGGGCTACCTTGAGCCTATCGCGAATTAACTTCACCTTCTGTTCAGACTCTTTAATCAAATCTGGTCGAAACAACTGGCGGTCCCCAACTTCATCCCACGACAATGGGGTCCTGCACCTCCTTCCGTACAAGGCTTCGAAAGGGGCCATCTTCAAACTGGATTGATAACTGTTGTTGTAAGAGAATTTTGTATATGGAAAATTGTCATCCCAACTAGATCCATAATATAGAGCACAAGCTCTTAGCATATCCTCCAAAATCTGATTGACTCTCTCGGTGCATCCATCATCTGCGGATGAAAGGTCATCTTGAACTCTAGCCTGGTACCCAAATTTTCGTGCAACTGATTCCAGAACTTTGAGGTAAACTGGGTTCCTCTATCTGATACCATGCTCCTCGAAACTCCATGCAGACATACGATCCTGGTCATGTATATCTTAGCCAACTTAGCACTGGTGTAAGTGGTCTTCACTAGGATGAAATGAGATACCTTCGTCAAAGGATCGACTACAACCCAAATCAAGTCATAGCCTGAACGAGTCCTGGGCAATCCCGTGATAAAATCCATGCCTAATTTATTCCACTTCCATTTGGGTATCGGCAATGGCTGTAACAATCCTACTAGCTTATGATGCTCTTCCTTCACTCTCTGACATACATCACAAACTGCTACATACTCCGGAATATCCTTCTTCATTCCGGTCCACCAGAATGTGTCCTTCAAATCCAAATGCATCTTGGTATTTCCTGGGTGTATTGAATACGGTGAATCGTGGGCGTCTTGCAGAATCAACTTCCTGATCTCCGGGTCATTAGGCACATAAACGCGGTCCTCAAACCATAAGGTATCATGCTCATCCTCACGAAATCCCTTAGCTTTTCCTTTGCTCATCTTATCTTTTATAGAGGCAATCTCCTTGTCAGTCTTCTGAGCTTCTCTAATCTTATCCATCAAAGTAGACCGAATCTCCAATGCTGCTACATAGCCTCTCGGAACTATCTCCAAACATAGCTCACGTAGGTCCTCGGCTAACTTCTTTGGTAACTCTCCGGTCATGAGCGTATTGACATGGCTCTTGCGGCTCAACCATCGGCTACTACGTTAGCCTTTCCGGGGTGATAATGCAATCTCATATGATAATTCTTGATGAGCTCCAACCATCTCCTTTGCCTGAGATTCAGCTCCTTCTGCGTGAGTATGTACTTCAAAATCTTGTGATCCGTGTACACCTCACAATGAGCACTACGGCTGCTAACTCCAAATCATGTGTAGCATAATTAAACTCATGGGGCTTAAGCTGTCGGGAGCCATACGAAACAACTCTTCCCTCCTGTACAAGCAATGCTCCAAGTCCCCGACGAGAAGCGTCGCAATAAACTTCATAATCCTTGCACTGATCGGGCAGAATCAACACTGGTGAGGTAACCAAACGTTTCTTCAACTCCTGGAAACTGGCCTCACATTCTTCAGTCCATTTGAACTTGGTATCCTTCTTCAACAACTCCGTCATGGGTTTTGCAATCTTCGAGAAATTCTTAATGAACCTCCGATAGTATCCTGCGAGTCCAAGAAAACTCCGGATCTCTCCAAGTGTTGTTGGGGCTTCCCTGTTTGTTACACTGACAACATTGGTGGGGTCTACTGCTATTCCTTCTCCGGATATCACGTTTCCGAGGAATCCAACTTCCTTTAACCAAAATTCACATTTGCTGAACTTGGCATATAACTGATGTTCTCTGAGCTTCTCAAATACCAAACACAAATGCTCCTTATGCTCTTCTTCATTCTTTGAGTAGACCAAAATATCATCAATGAACACCACGACGAACTTATCCAGAAATTCCATAAACACCTTGTTCATCATGTTCATGAAATATGCAGGTGTGTTAGTCACACCAAATGACATAACGGTATACTCGTACAGCCCATACCTGGTGGTAAAAGCCGTCTTAGGTATATCCTGCTCTCGAATCTTCAACTGATGGTATCCTGACCGCAAATCGATCTTGGAAAATACCTTAGCTCCTTGCAATCGGTCAAACAGATCATTGATCATCGGCAGTGGGTACTTGTTCTTGATGGTCACTTCATTTAATCCTCGATAATCAACAACCATCCTTAATGATCCATCCTTCTTCTCCACTAGAAGCACTGGCGATCCACAAGGTGAAGAACTTGGGCGAATATAGCCATTATCTAGTAACTCCTTAATTTGGTTCTTAATCTCCTCCAAATCTTTTGCGGGCATCCTCTATGGTCTCTTAGATATTAGCCTTATGCCTGGCAAAAGCTCAATCAAAAACTCAATGTCTCTATCCGGTGGCATGCGTGGCAACTCCTCTGGAAATACGTCAGGGAAATCCTTCACCACTGGTACTTACTCCTGTACAACTCCCAATAAGGAATTTACTTGTGTCCTCTTCGGTACATGCCGAGATACATACTTAATCCTTCTTCCTTCTGGCGTGGTAAGAAAAATGGTCTTACTAGCGCATTCAATGTTTCCTCCATACTTTGATAACCAATCCATGCCTAATATCACATCCAATCCTTGCGATTCCAATACTATTATGTCTGAGGGAAACACGTAGTACCAATCCTCAATGGTAACCGATCACACCATAAACTAGCCATATACTCTGCTCCAGTCGAGGTTACTAACATGGGTGACCTAAGGGCTTGGGTTGGCAGTTTATACTTATCCACAAATCCCCTTGATATGTATGAATGCGATGCACCACTGTAGGATCGAAGAAGGTGAGAGTGTCTAGAGGGGGGGTGATTATACTACTCGACAAGATAAAAATTCTGTCTTTTATCAAGGACAGATTTTGGCAGATTTTGCATAACACACAAGTCAAGTAGCACACTACACATGCAATTCTAGAGTATGGGCAGCGGAAAGTAAATTGCACAAGTAGTAAAGAGAAGTGGAGAAGATCAAAGCGCAATTTGGAGCGCAATGATTTTTCTCGTGGTTCCGATAGGTGGTGCTATCGTACTTCCACGTTGATGGAGACTTCAACCCACGGAGGGTAGCGGCTGCGAGAGTCCACGGAGGGCTCCACCCACGAAGGGTCCACGAAGAAGCAACCTTGTCTATTCCATCATGGCCTCACGCCCACGGAGGGCTAGCCTTACTCGGGGTAGATCTTCACGAAGTAGGCGATCTCCTTGCCCTTACAAACTTCTTGGTTCAACTCCACATCTCGATGACGGAGGCTCCCAAGCGACACCTAACCAATCTAGGAGGCACCACCCTCCAAAAGGTAATAGATGTTGTAGATGATGATGAACTCCTTGCTCTTGTGCTTCAAATGATAATCTCCCCAACACTCAACTCTCCTCACTGATTTGGCTGTGGTGGAAGAAAGGATTGAGTGGAAAGCAACTTGGGAAGGCTAGAGATCAAGCTTCATATGGTGGGAGTGGAGCAACTTGATCTCAACACAAGGGTAGGTAGTTCTCTTCTCGAAATGTAAGGTAGGAGTGGTAGTTCTTTCGATGGCTCTCTCCACGAATGAAGAGGGGTGGAGGGTATAAATAGCCTCCACACAAAATCCAACCGTTACACACATTTGAGCAATCTCGGTGGGACCGAAGTTGACAACTCGGTGAGACCGATAGTTCAAATAATGTGAGCGTTGGGATTTTCGGTGGGACCGAAAATACAATCTCGGTGAGTCCGATTAGTGCAATGACAAGAGCATGCCAATCTCGGTGGGACCGACTTCATCATCTCGGTGACACCGATTTGATGTGAATGTTCTGAAGCTTGGCAACTCATGTTTGGTGAGACCGAGTCGAATCGGAAAATCCGAGTTTGCTAGGGTTTGGCTTATGGTGAGGTGGTTCATCTCGGTGTGGTGAGTTTGGAGTATCGGTGGGACCGAGATTACTTATGAGTGTATATGGCGGTGAAAGTTGCTGATAGTTTAGGAGATGTATCACTAAGCACTTGAGCAACAGATCATCATCATAACCTCATCCCTTTTAATAGTATTGGCTTTCCTATGGACTCAATGTGATCTTGGATCACTAAACCAAAAATGGAGTCTTGAGCTTTTGCCAATGCTTGCCTTAGCATTTTGAGGGGTCCACCTCTTCAGTCCTTTTGCCATGCCAATGTGATTGAATTTCCTGAAACATACTTGATAAAAGCATTAGTCCAACCACAAAGTATGTTGTCATTAATTACCAAAACCACCCAGGGAGCAAATGTGCTTTCAATCTCCCCCTTTTTGGTAATTGATGGCAACACACTAAACAAGACATCAAAGCTTATTGAAAGAAAGACAGAATTATCACGAAAGCTTTGACAACCATGTAGTACACAGGCTCCCCCTACAAGTGTGCAAGATTTTCATAAATTATGGTTTTGGACTACCACAAGCACACAAGAGAGAAAAGCAAGATGTGCTACATGCAGCTTGGCTACATGCATCAGAGCAGATGAAAAGAAGTGAGTGATAATGCATATGTGCATGGTGATTTCTTGCAAACAAGTATTCACAAGCAAGTCACCATCATGCACATTCTGCAAGGTGCATATACTTACCTTGAGGTTCCTTGGTATTGTACCTGAAGAGATAAACTTGGGAAAACAAGGTTAGATAACACAAGAGTATTTCTTCAACCAACTGCAAGAACATCAAGAGTACCAAGCCAGGGATGACATGTCTAAAGAGTGTCTCATATTGAGCACAAGCTTGAATCAGCAAACATGTCTCCGAAACTAAAAGATTTTCAATGAACTCTGAGAGATTTCGCTTTCCATAAGATATCAATTGTGAAGATTCCTCTCCCTTTGAGTTCTCTCAGATCAAGGGGTTTGATGGAAAGAGCAAAATCAAAAGAATGATGCCAAATGAGAATGACGCCAATTGTAATGTCCAATGTGAAACATGGCAAGAAATTCTCTTATAACTAGAAACACGGCAAAGCTTTGATGTGATTCTCTCCCCCTTAAGGTAAGATTGCTCTTCTTCTCCCCCTAAATCTTCTCTTCTCCCCCTAAGTCTTCTCCCCCTTTGACATCAAGTGCCGACAAGGACAGCAAACTAGGAAGGTCAGGGAAGACGGAAAGAAAGAAGTGGGATCCTTAAGAATCACAACAGGGCAAAAAGGAACATGCGTAGAGAATCATTGAGTGGAGCTGCAGAAGATGATATCCTGGAGGAAAGAAATCGGTGACACCGAATTAAGATGGATCGGTGGGTCCGAAAGTCACGGACTTAGGGTAGATCCTTTTCGGTTAGACCGAAATGTTTAAATCGGTGACGCCGAGTTTAATTCCAAGGAAATACAGAAATAATTCAGCTCACTTTGCGAGGAATGTTTCAAAGGATTTGCAATGAATTTGTGAATGATTTTCGAGGAATTGATCAGAGCCAGAAGGATATTCACAAAGACAGAAGAATAGAAATGAAAAAGATTCCTAGATGATGTTTTTTTAATGAAAACTCAATGAGATAACATAAGAAAAAATAGAAAGACTCCAAAACATATGTACTTCATCTAGATAAAGGTCGGCGACAAGGTCACCTATGTTTGAGTATATTGACTTAGGAGTCAAATGAGAACATTTGATCATAGGTCATACTCATCGTTTAAGCTCAAAATGGGGTTGCCATTTTTCGATTAAGCATTCGATGTGATCACATCTTATGAAGCTGCTTGTACTCATGACTTTGAGGAAAGCTCCTTAAAGATGTGAAGAACATACCTTGGGCTTGTTGTTGCTTTGTTCATGTAGGTAAACTTGATGTAGGTGCTCATTGAATGTGAAGTTGGAGCGCCATTTCCACAAGTGTAGTTCATCTTCCTACATGGGTTAGGTAAGCAAGGAAATACTCATGGATATCCAAGATGACAAGAGTGAAATACTAACTGTATAAGATGTCAAAAAGGATATGTGGAGTTTTGTTCCTTGAACTCAACATCCCAAAGGGCTAGATACTTGGTCAATGACAAGATTACTCATGATTTGAGTGTGTGGTAATCTTGTGGAATGTAGATCATCCAAGTACCTGCAAGGAGTTAGATGCAATACAAGGAGGCAAATGTGTCCAAGACATATGATCACCATCATAAGAGAAATATCAAGGATTAGTCAAGAGGGCTCATGCCTTGCATGCATCAATGGAGTTCTCACTCCAAGTTTGAATCATCAATGATGTTCAACTCACTCCTTAAGTGACAAAACACCTTTTCATCAAGAGGTTTTGTAAAGATATCAGCGAGTTGTTTGTCAGTACGAACATGCTTAAGATTGATGTCACCCTTGGCAATGTGATCACGAATAAAATGGTGACGATCTTCAATATGTTTCGTTCGAGAGTGTTGCACGGGATTGTGTCCAATCTTAATCGCACTCTCATTGTCACAAAGCAAGGGAACATGTCTAACATGTATCCCATAATCCTTAAGCGTTTGTGTCATCCATAGCAATTGAGCACAACACGAACCAGCAGCAATATATTCCGCTTTGGCAGTGGATAATGATATCGAATTTTGTTTCTTGGAGGACCAAGATACAAGGGATCGACCAAGGAATTGACACGTACCCGAAGTTGACTTTCTATCAACCTTGTCACCGGCATAGTCCGAGTCGGAATAGCCAACAAGGTCGAAAGAGGCCCTCTTAGGATACCAAATGCCAAAGTTTGGTGTGTGTATCAAATATCTCACAATCCTTTTAACAGCTTTAAGATGACATTCTTTAGGGGCTGCTTGATATCGAGCACACATGCATACACTCAACATTATGTCAGGACGAGAAGCACAAAGATATAGTAGAGAACCAATCATAGATCGGTAAACCTTTTGATCAACGGGTTCTCCATCTTTTGTCAAGTCATTATGTCCACTTGTAGCCATGGGGGTTCTCATACCTTTGCTTTCTTGCATGTTGAACTTCTTGAAGGGATCCTTGGTGTACTTTGTTTTTGAGACAAAGGTACCCTCCTTAGATTGCTTGATTTGCAACCCAAGGAAGAATTTGAGTTCACTCATCATGGACATCTCAAACTTCTCCGACATTAGCTTCCCAAACTTTTCACTAAAATGAGGGTTAGTTGAACCAAATATAATATCATCAACATAGATTTGGCACACAAATAGTTCTCCATTAACCCTTTTAGTAAAAAGAGTAGAATCAATTTTCCCAATTTCAAAGCCTTTTCAATAAGGAACTTGGTCAAGATTTATACCACGCTCTAGGAGCTTGTTTAAGACCATAAAGAGCTTTGTGAAGTTTGTAAACATGATTAGGCTTTTTGGGATTCACAAATCCGGGAGGTTGTTTCACAAATACTTCCTCCTCAATTTCACCATTTAGGAAAGCACTTTTGATATCCATTTGATAGAGAGTAATATCATGGTGATTGGCATTAGCAAGAAGAATGCGAATGGACTCAAGTCTAGCAACGGGGGCATAGGTCTCACCATAGTCCATACCTTCGACTTGTGTGTAACCTTGAGCTACGAGACGAGCCTTGTTGCGGATGACTTATCCATCTTCATCTTGCTTGTTCCGAAACACCAATTTGGTTCCAATAATGTTTTGATCATTCTTGGGCTTCTCTACCAAAGTCCATACCTTGTTCCTCTCGAAGTTGTGAAGTTCTTCGTGCATAGCATTCACCCAATCCGGGTCTTCAAGTGCTTCTTCTACCTTCATAGGTTCAATACTAGAGATAAATGAGTAATGCTCATAAAAGTTAGCTAAGCGAGTTTTAGAGCGAGTAATTCTCCCGGAGTTGATGTCGTTCATCATTTGTTCCACGGGATGATCTTTCTTGACTCTTGCTCGGACTCGGGATAGCTTTTGTTGAGGTTGTGGCTGAGCTTCCTCATCATCTTCATCTTCCTCTTCTTCTTCTTCATTGTTGTTGGTGTTGTCTTGAGGCGGTGGAGAAGGAGGTTGTGGTGGATCTTCTTGTTGCACTTCCTCATCTTGGTGAGTTCCACTTGTGGAGGCCTCCATGTTGCCTTGAGGTTCATCTCGCCGTGAGGTGGGGGCTCCACATATGTAGATGAGGTACTCTCCTTCACTTCCATGGGACGGATCTTTCCAATAGATAAATCTTGGATTGCTTCCGATGGGTCCTTGTCTCCTACATCAATAGGCATTTGCTCTACTTGCGAGCCATTAGATTCATCAAACTTCACGTCTACCGTCTCTTCAACCTTTGGGTGAAATTATTGTAGACACGGTAGGTGTGGGAGTTTGATCCATAACCAAGAAAAAGCCTTCATGAGTTTTAGGAGCAAATTTAGACCGACGATGCTTATCAAGGATATAGCATTTCAACCAAAGACACGAAAGTATCCCACTTGGGGTTTGTTACGGTGAGGAGCTCATATGATGTCTTGCCGAGGAGCTTATGAAGATAAAGCCTGTTGATAGCATGACAAGCTGTCTCGACCGCTTCCCCCAAAAATGCTTCGTGTCTTGTATTCATCAAGCATCGTTCTCGCCATCTCTATGAGCGTTCGGTTCTTCCTCTCAACAACTCCATTTTGTTGAGGAGTGTGCGTAGTCGAGAACTCATGTAGAATCCTTCCTCATCGAGAAAAGAGTCTACATTGGCGTTCTTGAACTCCGTTCCATTGTCACTCCGAACTTTCTTTATCTTCACCTCAAATTGATTTTGGGCCTTTTTGGCGAAGGTTTTGAAGATTCTCTGAACCTGCGATTTGTCATCAAGGAAAAATACCCACGTAAATCTGGAATAATCATCAACTATAACTAGACCAAAGGAGTTACCACCAAGGCTTTTGTAAGCATTGGGACCAAAGAGATCCATATGAAGAAGCTCAAGCGGTCTCCTTGTGGTCATGATGTTCTTCACGGGATGACTTCCACCTACTTGTTTTCCTGCTTGACAAGCACTACAAAGTCTATCTTTGTCAAAGAAAACATCTTTAACACCAAGAATATGATCACCTTTGATCAGCTTGTCTAGATTACGCATACCAACATGTCCAAGCCTTCTATGCCATAACCAACCTTTAGAGGATTTAGCAATGAAGCAAGCTCTAGGTTGGGCTTTCTTAGTGAAATCAACAATATATAGATCACCTCTATGGATACCGGTAAAAGCCATGTTATGATTGTCACGACGAAAAACTTGGCAATCTACTTTGGTGAATAGCACATTGAGTCCAAAGTCAGCTAATCTAGACACGGAAAGTAAATTGTATCCAAGCGATTCTACAAGCATGACATTTTGAATAGAGCTATCATGAGATATGGCCACCTTACCAAGGCCAAGTACCTTACCCTTGGAGTTGTCTCCAAAAGTCACATACTTGCATGGACCATCGTTCTTTGCAAGCTCTCGAAACATGTCTTTGTCTCCGGTCATGTGGTCGGTGCATCCACTATCAAGAATCCACTCTTTTCCGCGGACATGTAGTCTCTCGATTTGCCATAAGATTGAGACTCTTCATGATCTTGTCTAGCTCGGTGTCCGAATCGGAGTAATCATCATCATGCTTATGCTCATCATCATATTGACCCATAGATTGTTCATCATCAACACCTAGGTCAATTTGATAACTACTTGCATTAGTTTTGTCAATGTGACAATAATCATCGGAATGCAATACAAGAGCATTTCTAATTAGAACATTGATAAGACCGGGATCACCCTTCTTTTTCATAAGATCACGAAGCTCAAAGAAGCATTTATCAAAGTTGGGATCATTGGGGCGCATCATATCAAATTCAATAGTCTTGTATATAATTTCATCAAGACCTCTCAAAGAGTAGTCCGGATAAAGTTCTTCCAAGAACTTCCACATAGCATAGGCGCACTCAAAGTTTGTAACGAGCTTAAGCAAGTTATCGGGTAACCCTCTAATGATGAGATTTACAGTCCTAAGGTTACGAAGCAAATCAAGCTCTTCATCCATGGTAGGGTGCAAGGGGTCAAATGGAGGCACATATGGGGTCTCAACATATTTGCACAAATTGTACGTCTTAAAGATAATAAGCATTTCAATCCTCCACGAGTTATAGGACACTCCATTAAGAATAGGCACTCTATGGCTAACACTCCCAAACGTAGACACGTCCATCTTCCTCCAATGGTGTGTAAACCAAGGCAATGGAGACCAAGGCTCTGATACCAATTGTAGGATCGAAGAAGGTGAGAGTGTCTAGAGGGGGGGTGATTAGACTACTCGACAAGATAAAAATTCTATCTTTTATCAAGGACAGATTTTGGCAGATTTTGCATAACACACAAGTCAAGTAGCACACTACACATGCAATTCTAGAGTATGGGCAGCGGAAAGTAAATTGCACAAGTAGTAAAGAGAAGTGGAGAAGATCAAACGCAATTTGGAGATTTAATGATTTTTTCTCGTGGTTCCGATAGGTGGTGCTATCGCACTTCCACGTTGATGGAGACTTCAACCCACGGAGGGTAACGGCTGCGAGAGTCCACGGAGGGCTCCACCCACGAAGGGTCCACGAAGAAGCAACCTTGTCTATTCCATCATGGCATACGCCCACGGAGGGCTAGCCTTACTCGGGGTAGATCTTCACGAAGTAGGCGATCTCCTTACCCTTACAAACTTCTTGGTTCAACTCCACATCTCGATGACGGAGGCTCCCAAGCGACACCTAACCAATCTAGGAGGCACCACCCTCCAAAAGGTAATAGATGTTGTAGATGATGATGAACTCCTTGCTCTTGTGCTTCAAATGATAATCTCCCCAACACTCAACTCTCCTCACTGATTTGGCTGTGGTGGAAGAAAGGATTGAGTGGAAAGCAACTTGGGAAGGCTAGAGATCAAGCTTCATATGGTGGGAGTGGAGCAACTTGATCTCAACACAAGGGTAGGTAGTTCTCTTCTCAGAAATGTAAGGTAGGAGTGGTAGTTCTTTCTGATGGCTCTCTCCACGAATGAAGAGGGGGTGGAGGGGTATAAATAGCCTCCACACAAAATCCAACCGTTACACACATTTGAGCAATCTCGGTGGGACCGAAGTTGACAACTCGGTGAGACCGATAGTTCAAATAATGTGAACGTTGGGATTTTCGGTGGGACCGAAAATACAATCTCGGTGAGTCTGATTCGTGCAATGACAAGAGCATGCCAATCTCGGTGGGACCGACTTCATCATCTCGGTGACACCGATTTGATGATGAAGGTTCTGAAGCTTGGCAACTCATGTTTCGGTGAGACCGAGTCCAGAATCGGAAAATCCGAGTTTGCTAGGGTTTGGCTTATGGCTGAGGTGGTTCATCTCGGTGTGACTGAGTTTGGAGTATCGGTGGGACCGAGATTACTTATGAGTGTATATGGCAGTGAAAGTTCTTGATAGTTTAGGAGATGTATCACTAAGCACTTGAGCAACCAGATCATCATCATAACCTCATCCCCTTTTAATAGTATTGGCTTTCCTATGGACTCAATGTGATCTTGGATCACTAAACCAAAAATGGAGTCTTGAGCTTTTGCCAATGCTTGCCTTAGCATTTTGAGGGGTCCACCTCTTTAGTCCTTTTGCCATGCCAATGTGATTGAATTTCCTGAAACATACTTGATAAAAGCATTAGTCCAACCACAAAGTATGTTGTCATTAATTACCAAAACCACCCGGGGAGCAAATGTGCTTTCAACTGAAGGAAATATGCCCTAGAGGCAATAATAAAGTTATTATTTATTTCCTTATTTCATGATAAATGTTTATCATTCATGCTAGAATTGTATTAACCGGAAACATGATACATGTGTGAATGCATAGACAAATAATATGTCACTAGTATGCCTCTACTAGACTAGCTTGTTAATCAAAGATGGTTATGTTTCCTAACCATAAACAAAGAGTTGTTATTTGATTAACAAGGTCACATCATTAGTAGAATGATCTGATTGACATGACCCATTCCATTAGCTTAGCACACGATCGTTTAGTATGTTGCTACTGCTTTTATCCATGACTTATACATGTTCCTCGTAACTATGAGATTATGCAACTCCGTTTACGGAGGAACACTTTGGTGCTACCAAATGTCACAACGTAATCGGGTGACTATAAAGGAGTACTGGTGTCTCCAAATGCAGATGTTGGGTTGGCGTATTTGAGATTAGGTTTTGTCACTCCGATTGTCGGAGAGGTATCTCTGGGCCCTCTCGGTAATACACATCTTTGAAGCCTTGCAAGCATTACAACTAATGAGTTAGCTGTGAGATGATGTATTCTGAGCGAGTAAAGAGACTTGCGTAACGAGATTGAACTAGGTATTGGATACCGACGATCGAATCTCGGGCAAGTAACATACCGATGACAAAGGAACAACGTATGTTGTTATGCGGTCTGACCGATAAAGATCTTCGTAGAATATGTAGGAGCCAATATGGGCATCCAGGTCCCGCTATTGTTTATTGACCGGAGACGTGTCTCGGTCATGTCTGCATTGTTCTCGAACCGTAGGGTCCGCACGCTTAAGGTTTCGATGACGGTTATATTATGAGTTTATGTATTTTGATGTACCGAAGGAGTTCGGAGTCCCGGATGTGATCACGGACATGACGAGGAGTCTCGAATTGGTCAAGACATAAAGATTGATATATTGGAAGCCTATATTTGGAGTTCGGAATGGTTCCGGGTGAAATCGGATTTTCTAGGAACACCGGGGTTACGGAACCCTCCCGGGGTTATTGGGCCTTAGTGGGCCATGAGGGAGAAGAGGAAGGGCGGCCAGGGCAGGCAGGCGCCGCCCCCCCCAGTCCGAATAGGACAAGGAGAGGGGGCGCGCCCCTTCCTCTTCCCTCCCCAATCCTACTCCAACTAGGAAGGGGGGAGTCCTACTCGGTGGGAGTAGGACTCCTCCCGCGCGCCCCTTGGGCCGGCCGCACCTCCCCTTGCTCCTTTATATCTGAGGCAGGGGGCACCCTAGAACACACAAGTTGATCTACGGATCGTTCCTTAGCCGTGTCGGTGCCCCCTCCACCATATTCCACCTCGGTCATATCGCCGCAAAGCTTAGGCGAAGCCTGCGCGATAGAACATCAAGATCGTCACCACGCCGTCGTCCGACGAAACTCTCCCTCCCCAAGCTCTCTTGGATTGGAGCCCGAGGGCGCCATCGAGCTGTACGTGTGTCAAGAACTCTGGGCGCCGAGTGTGGCGCCGGATCGGTCGGATCGCGAGGAGAACGTCGACTACTTCCTCTACGTTGTGATTGCTTCCGCTTCGGTCTCACGAGTGCGTGAGACAGCACTCTCCCTCTCGTTGCTATACATCACCATGATCTTGCGTGTGCGTAGGAAATTTCTTGAAATTACTACGTTCCCCAACAAATGGCATCCGAGCCTAGGTTTTTATGGTTTGATGTTTTGCACGAGTAGAACACAAGCGAGTTGTGGGCGATACAAGTCATACTACCTACCAGCATGTCATACTTTGGTTCAGCGGTATTGTGAGATGAAGCGGCCCAGACCGACATTACGCCAGACGCTTACGCGAGACTGGTTTCACCGCCACGAGCACTCGTTGCTTAAAGGTGACTGGTGGGTGTCTGTCTCTCTCACTTTAGTTGAACTGAGTGTGGCTACGCCGGTCCTTGAGAAGGTTAAAACGGAGTCTATTTGACAAAGTATCGTTGTGGTTTTGATGCGTAGGTGAGATTGGTTCTTGCTTAAGCCCGTAGCAGCCACGTAAAATTTGCAACAACAAAGTAGAGGACGCCTAACTTGTTTTTGCAGGGCATGTTGTGATGTGATATGGTCAAGACATGATGCTATATTTTATTGTATGAGATGATCATGTTTTGTAACCGGTTATCGGCAATCGGCAGGAGCCATATGGTTGTCGCTTTATTGTATGAAATGCAATCGCCATGTAATGCTTTACTTTATCACTAAGCGGTAGCGATAGTCGAGAAGCATAAGATTGGCAAGACGACAACGATGCTACGATGGAGATCAAGGTGTCGCGCCGGTGGCGATGGTGATCATGATGGTGCTGCGGAGATGGAGATCGGGAAGCACAAGGCGATGATGACCATATCATATCACTTATATTGATTTGCATGTGATGTTTATCTTTTATGCATCTTATCTTGCTTTGATTGATGGTAGCATTATAAGATGATCTCTCACTAAATTATCAAGAAGTGTTCTCCCGAGTATGCACCGTTGCCAAAGTTCATCGTGCCTGGACACCACGTGATGATCGGGTGTGATAAGCTCTCGTCCATCTACAACGGGTGCAAGCCAGTTTTGCACACGCAGAATACTCGAGTTAAACTTGACGAGCCTAGCATATGCAGATATGGCCTCGGAACACGGAGACCGAAAGGTCGGCGTGAATCATATAGTAGATATGATCAACATAAGATGTTCACCATTGAAAACTACTCCATTTCACGTGATGATCGGTTATGGTTTAGTTGATTTGGATCACGTGATCACTTAGATGACTAGAGGGATGTCTGTCTAAGTGGGAGTTCTTAAGTAATATGATTAATTGAACTTAAATTTATCATGAACTTAGTACCTGATAGTATCTTGCTTGTCTATGTTTGATTGTAGATAGATGGCTCGTCTTTGTTGTTCCGTTGAATTTTAATGCGTTCCTTGAGAAAGCAAAGTTGAAAGATGATGGTAGCAATTACACGGATCGGGTCCGTAACTCGAGGATTATCCTCATTGCTGCCTGTAAGAGTTACGCCCTGGATGCACCGCTAGGTGCCAGACTCTGCTTGAGAGCAACACCAGATGTTATGAACGTCTGGCGAGCAAAGCCGATGACTACTCTATAGTTCATGTGCCATGCTTTACGGCTTAGAACCGGGACTTCAACGACGTTTTGAGCGTCATGGAGCATATGAGATGTTCCGAGAGTTGAAGTTAATATTCCAACAGAATGCCCGGATTGAGAGATATGAAGTCTCCAATAAGTTCTATAGCTGCAAGATGGAGGAGAATAGTTACGTCGGTGAGCACATACTCAAAATGTCCGGGTATTACAATCACTTGACTCAAGCGGGAGTTAATCTTCCGGATGATTGTGTCATTGATGAATTCTTCAATCACCGCCACCAAGCTACAAAGGCTTCGTGATGAACTATAATATGCAAGGGTTAGTAAAGACTATACGAGCTCTTCGCAATGCTAAAGGCTGCGGAGGTAGAAATCAAGAAGGAGCATCAAGTGTTGATGGTCAATAAGACCACTAGTTTCAAGAAGAAAGGCAAAGGGAAGAAGAAGGGAACTTGAGAAGAACAGCAAGGAAGTTGCTGCTCAGAGAAGAAACCCAAGTCCGCCCTAAACCTAAAACTCGAGTGCTTCTCCGCAAGCGGACTGGTCATTGAAGCGGAACTGCCCCAAGTATTTGGCGGATAAGAAGGATGGCAAGGTGAACAAAGGTATATGTGATATACATGTTATTGATGTGTACCTTACTAGAGCTCATTGTAGCTTTGGGTATTTGATCTGGTTTTGTTGCTAATATTTGCAACTCAAACAGGACTACGGATTGCTTAACACGGCAAAGGACGAGGTGACGATGCGCGTGGGAAATGGTTCCAAAGTCGATGTGATCGCGGTCGGCACGCTACCTCTACATCTACCTTCGGGATTAGTTTTAGACCTAAATAATTGTTATTTGGTGCCTGCGTTGAGCATGAACATTATATCTGGATCTTGTTTGATGCGAGACGGTTATTCATTTAAATCAGGGAATAATGGTTGTTCTATTTATATGAGTAATATCTTTTATGGTCATGCACCCTTAAAGAGTGGTTTATTTTTGATGAATCTCGATAGTAGTGATACTCATATTCACAATGTTGAAGCCAAAAGATGCAGAGTTGATAATGATAGTGCAACTTATTTGTGGCACTGCCGTTTAGGTCATATCGGTGTAAAGCGCATGAAGAAACTCCATACTGATGGACTTTTGGAGTCACTTGATTATGAATCACTTGGCACTTGCGAACCGTGCCTCATGGGCAAGATGACTAAAACACCGTTCTCGGTACTATGGAGAGAGCAACAGATTTGTTGGAAATCATACATACTGAGATGTATGTGGTCCGATGAATGTTGAGGCTCGTGGCGGATATCGTTATTTTCTCACCTTCACAGATGATTTAAGCAGATATGGGTATATCTACTTAATGAAACATAAGTCTGAAACATTTGAAAAGTTCAAAGAATTTGAGTGAAGTTGAAAATCATCGTAATAAGAAAATTAAATTTCTACGATCCGATCGTGGAGGTGAATATTTGAGTTACGAGTTTGGTCTACATTTGAAACAATGAGGAATAGTTTCGCAACTCACGCCACCCGAACACCACAGCGTAATGGTGTGTCCGAACGTCAGAATCGTACTTTACTAGATATGGTGCGATCTATGATGTCTCTACTGATTTACCGCTATCGCTTTGGGGTTATGCTCTAGAGACGGCCGCATTCACACTGAATAGAACACCGTCAAAATCCGTTGAGACGACACCTTATGAACTATGGTTTAGCAAGAAACCAAAGTTGTCGTTTCTTAAAGTTTGGGGATGCGATGCTTATGTGAAAAAGCTTCAACCGATAAGCTCGAACCCAAATCGAGAAATGTGTCTTCATAGGATACCCAAAGGAGACAGTTGGGTACACCTTCTATCACAGATCCGAAGGCAAGACATTTGTTGCTAAGAATGGATCCTTTCTAGAGAAGGAGTTTCTCTCGAAAGAAGTGAGTGGGAGGAAAGTAGAACTTGATGAGGTAATTGTACCTTCTCCCTTACTTGAAAGTAGTTTATCGCGAAACCGGTTTCGAGACATCTACACCAAGTAGTGAGGAAGTTGATGATATTGATCATGAAACTTCAGATCAAGTTACTCAGAACCTCGTAGATCAACGAGTAAGATCCGCACTGAGTGGTACGGTAATCCTGCTCTCGAAATCATGCTACTAGATCATGATGAACCTACGAACTATGAAGAAGCGATGGTGAGCCCAGATTCATAAAATGGCTTGAGGCCATGAAATCTGAGATGGGATCCATGTATGAAAACAAAGTATGGACTTTGGTTGACTTGCCCGAGGGTAGGCAAGCAATAGAAAACAAGTGGATCTTCAAGAAGAAGACCGACGACGACGGTAATGTTATCGTCTACAAAGCTCGACTTGTCGCAAAGGGTTTTCGACAAGTTCAAGGGATTGACTACGATGAGACCTTCTCACCCGTAGCGATGCTTAAGTCTGTCCGAATCATGTTAGCAATTGCCGCATTTTATGATTATGAAATTTGGCAAATGGATGTAAAGACTGCATTCTTGAATGGATTTCTGGAAGAAGAGTTGTATATGATGCAACCAGAAGGTTTTATCGATCCAAAGGAGCTAACAAAGTATGCAAGCTCCAATGATCCATCTATGGACTGGTGCAAGCATCTCGAGTTGGAATAAACGCTTTGATAGTGTGATCAAAGCATTTGGGTTCATCTGAGACTTTTGGAGAAGCTCTGTATTTACAAGAAAGTGAGTGGGAGCTCTGTAGCATTTCGATATTATATGTAGATGACATATTGCTGATCGGAAATGATATAGAATTCTGGATAGCATAAAGGGATACTTGAATAAGAGTTTTTCAATGAAAGACCTCGGTGAAGCTGCTTACATATTGGGCATTAAGATTTATAGAGATAGATCAAGACGCTTGATTGGACTTTCATAAAGCACATACCTTGACAAAATTTTGAAGAAGTTCAAAATGGATCAAGCAAAGAAAGGGTTCTTGCACGTGTTACAAGGTGTGAAGTTGAGTAAGACTCAATGCCCGACCACGCAGAAGATAGAGAGAAAATGAAAGATGTTCCTATGCTTCAGCCATAGGCTCTATCATGTATGCAATGTCTGTGTACGACTGATGTGTGTCTTGCTATAAGCTTGGCAGGAAGGTACCAAAGTAATCCAGAGTGGATCATCGGACAGCGGTCAAGAACATCTGAAATACGAAAAGGACTAAGGATATGTTTCTCATATATGGAGGTGACAAAGAGCTCATCGTGAACGGTTACGTTGATGCAAGCTTTGACACCGATCCGGACGATTCTAAATCGCAGACCGGATACGATTTACACTAAACGGAGGAGCTGTCGGTTGGTGCAGTTCTAAACAAAGCGTCGTGGCGGGATCTACATGTGAAGCGGAGTACATAGCAGCTTCGAAGCAGCTAATGAAGGAGTCGGATGAAGGAGTCATATCCGATCTAGGTGTCATACCTAGTGCATCGGGTCCAATGAAAATCTTCGTGACAATATCGAGCAATTGCCTTAGCGAAGGAATCCAGATTTCACAAGAGGACCAAGCACATCAAAAGACGCTTCAATTCCATCCGGATTTAGTCCGGTGGGAGACATAGAGATTTGCAAGATACATACGGATCTGAATGTAGCAGACCGTTGACTAAGCCTCTTCCACGAGCAAAACATGATCAACACCAAGACTCCATGGGTGTTAGAATCATTACTATGTAATCTAGATTATTGACTCTAGTGCAAGTGGGAGATCAAGGAAATATGCCCTAGAGGCAATAATAAAGTTATTATTTATTTCCTTATTTCATGATAAATGTTTATCATTCATGCTAGAATTGTATTAACCGGAAACATGATACATGTGTGAATGCATAGACAAACAATATGTCACTAGTATGCCTCTACTAGACTAGCTTGTTAATCAAAGATGGTTATGTTTCCTAACCATAAACAAAGAGTTGTTATTTGATTAACAAGGTCACATCATTAGTAGAATGATCGATTGACATAACCCATTCCATTAGCTTAGCACACGATCGCTTAGTATGTTGCTACCGCTTTTATCCATGACTTATACATGTTCCCGTAACTATGAGATTATGCAACTCCGTTTACGGAGGAACACTTTGGTGCTACCAAACGTCACAACGAATCGGGTGATTATAAAGGAGTACTACAGGTGTCTCCAAAGGCAGATGTTGGGTTGACGATTTCGAGATTAGGTTTTGTCACTCCGATTGTCGGGAGGTATCTCTGGGCCCTCTCGGTAATACACATCATCTGAAGCCTTGCAAGCATTACAACTAATGAGTTAGCTGTGAGATGATGTATTACGAGCGAGTAAAGAGACTTGCGATAACGAGATTGAACTAGGTATTGGATACCGACGATCGAATCTCGGGCAAGTAACATACTGATGACAAAGGAACAACGATGTTGTTATGCGGTCCGACCGATAAAGATCTTCGAGAATATGTAGGAGCCAATATGGGCATCCAGGTCCCGCTATTGGTTATTGACCGAGATGTGTCTCGGTCATGTCTGCATTGTTCTCGAACCGTAGGGTCCGCACGCTAAGGTTTCGATGACGGTTATATTATGAGTTTATGTATTTTGACGCATCAAGGAGTTCGAGTCCCGGATGTGATCACGGACATGACGAGGAGTCTCAAATGGTCGAGACATAAAGATTGATATATTGGAAGCCTATATTTGAGTTCGGAATGGTTCCGTGAAATCGGATTTTCTGGAACACCGGGGTTACTGGAACCTCCCGGGGTTATTGGGCCTTAGTGGGCCATGAGGGAGAAGAGGAAGGGCGGCCGGCAGGCAGGCGCGTGCCCCCCCCCAGTCCGAATAGGACAAGGAGAGGGGGGCGGCGCCCCCCTTCCCTCTTTCCCTCCCCCAATCCTACTCCAACTAGGAAAGGGGGGGAGTCCTACTCCCGGTGGGAGTAGGACTCCTCCGGCGCGCCTCCCTTGGGCTGGCCGCACCTCCCCCCTTGCTCCTTTATATACGGGGGCAGGGGGGCACCCTAGAACACACAAGTTGATCTACGGATCGTTCCTTAGCCGCAGCGGTGCCCCTCCACCATATTCCACCTCGGTCATATCGTCAGCAAAGCTTAGGCGAAGGCCTGCGCCGTAGAACATCAAGATCGTCACTACGCCGTCAGGTCTTGTGAAACTCTCCCTCCCCGAAGCTCTCTTTGGATTGGAGCCCGAGGAGCGTCATCGAGCTGTACGTGTGTCAAGAACTCGGGGGCGCCGGAGTAACTGCGCCGGGATCGGTCGGATCGCGAGGAGAACGTACGACTACTTCCTCTACGTTGTGATTGCTTCCGCTTCGGTCTACGAGGGTACGTAGACAGCACTCTCCCCTCTCGTTTCTATACATCACCATGATCTTGCGTGTGCGTAGGAAATTTTTTGAAATTACTACGTTCCCCAACATCAACCACTATCAAAAAGAACGAGTGCAGTAAATGACTTAACCAAAAACATACCTATTACTGCATCTGGCTGGGCTTCAACCTCCTCCATGTTAACGTGGTTCACCTGTCCCCTATTGAAAGGGTTCGGCTTCTTCCCAGAGCTTCCATTGCCATTTCCATTCTGGGCTTCAGGACATTCATTGGCATAATGTCCAGTCTTCTGACACTTATAGCAAGTGACTTTTCTCAGGTCTCTCTTGGCTGGGGTTAATGGGTTGGTACGGTTCTGGCCGTTGCTTCCTCCATTCCCGTTACCATTCTTGGGGCCATTATGATTATGCGAGCTACCTCCTCCATGGGTATGCTGAAAATGTCCTCCCGATTTCGGGGTAAAACGTGGCTTCTACTGAGCTCCAGAATTGTACTTCCCTTTTCCATACTTCCTCTTGCGGTTTTCAATCTGTTGCTGCTTCCCTTCAATCATGAGAGCACGATCTACCAACTCCTGGTAGTTGTTGAAACTTTCTACCATCAACTGCATGCTCAGCTCATCAATCAGTCCTTCCAGAAACTTCTCTTGCTTAGCTGCATCCGTAGCAACGTCATCTGGGGCATAACGTGCTAGCTTAGTAAAGTCATCCACATACTGGCCAACTGTCCATCCTCCTTGGCGCAAGTTGCGAAACTCACGCTTCTTCATGGCCATAGCTCCTGCTGAAACATGGGTAGTACAGAAAGCCTGCTGAAACTGATCCCATGTGACAGTGTCGATAGGATAAGTGGCTTTGAAATTCTCCCACCATGATGCTGCAGGTCCATCAAGCTGATGTGCGGCAAAGCGCACCTTTTCTGCATCTGTGCAACCTGAAGTGGTCAACTCCCTTCCTATCTTGTGGAGCCAATCATCTGCAACTATCGGCTCGGTGCTACTGGAGAACACCGGCGGATTCAGTCTAAGGAAACGGGTTAAGAGATCAATAGGTGGTGGTGGTGGGTTGTTGTTGTTGTTGTTGTTGTTGTTCCCCTGATTCTGATTCTGGACTAGCAACTGCATCAATGCATTCTGCTGCTGGATCAACTGAGTGAGCTCCGGTGGGAAAGCAAATCCATTGTCACGTCTCGGAGGGATCTGAGGGTTTAGAAAAGATGAGAAAATAGAATAGAATGTGGTCTAGAGAGAAAACACTACCCATATGCACATGAGACAAATGCAAACAAAATCACCTCATTCAATCAAACAAGGTCATACATCGGTCTAACTATCGTTATAAAAGTGCTCGGACTATACTAGATACATGGGGAAATACTACTACTGTTATGGTTGTCGGCTAGAAAAACTGCTCCGATGAAGACTCCATGATATCTGCTCCAGCTTCGTCAACATAGTCATCATTGCTATCGTCTGGGTCCGAGTCGGTGTCGGCGATGATGATGTAGTTCTCTGGACAAGTGCAATCATCGTATTCTCCTCCAGTCGCGGTAAATCCCATGAATACTTTTAGCTTCTTCTTCAGATCGTCATTCTTCTCCATGAGTGTTGCTATTTCCTCCTCATATCCATCGCGTGTAGACTTAGGTTCTTCCTCCAGTTCCGTGATCTTGGTCATGGCCTTCTTCAGATCTATCCCCCCCCTTACTCCACCGCTTAAATCTCGGGACGAGATTTCTTGTAGTGGAGGAGAATTGTGACGCCCGGATAATCAGGCTACAGGAATCCCACGTTAACGATGCCACGTCACCTAGGTTACTGTTGCTAATCTTTCGTTAGTTCAAAACCGGTTCAAACGTCAAATTCAAAATAGACCAAACGGTAAAAGTTTTCAAACATTAAAACTAAAATGTTTGAGTTGTGTCAAATAATACATAGGTATTTATGGTGGAGAAATCACACTTTTATAAAATGTTAGAATACTTTGAAATGAATTAAACAAGAGCAAAAAGAATTATTTAAACGGTTTGAAAATATTAAAACAAATGAAAACTAATTTATTTAAAGTTCCCAATTTAATGTGGTTGTGGTATAATTAGATCTACCAATTTAGGATCTATTGCAGTAATTAATAAAACTAAATAAACTTAAGAGATAAGTGAAAACAGAAAAGAAATAAATAAAAGGAAAATTAATGAGAAAAGTAAAAGAGAAGAAAGACACCCCCACCATTGGGCCGTTGGCCCACTGCTAGACAAGCCGCCCCAAATCGGCAGCCCACCCGACTCCTCCATTACCCCCACGACACCCAAACCCTAACCTCATCCACCCCACTCTCCCCACGTCGCCCTTCCTCCTCTCTCCCGATCTCGATCGGGATCATCCCCGTCGCCCCGCACGATCCCCCACTCCTCCCGCGCGAACCCCACCCCACTCCTCCTGACCGAGACCCCCATCCCCTCTCGTTCTCCTGCGCCGCCAAGCCCCCTCGCGCCTGACCCCTTGCCGCGTCGGGCCCCACCTCGCCGGCGTGCCCGCGCCGAGGAACTGCCGCCTACCGCCATCGCCCCGCCACCTCGCCGCTGGATGGACGCCCTACCACGTCGCCGCTGGATCGACGCCCCGCCGCCTGACGTCGACGCTCGCCTCCCCGACCTCCTCCTCGACGGACTCCGTCGAGCCTCGCCGGTGAACCCCTGCATCGGGGGTGAGCGAAACTCCCCTCTCCTCTCCGTCTCCCTCGCACACGCGTCCCTAGTCCGCCCGCCATGTCGACACACTCACGCCGACGCCGACCGCCGCCCCGCCCACGCCCATGGCTGTGCCGCCGCCCGGCGCTCTACACAACCCCCGACAGCCTCCCTTGCGCGGCTGCTCTCGCAGCTGCCTCCCTACCGCCCCCGCCATTGGCGCTCGTCGCGCCCTCACCTCACTCGCCTCCCTACGGGCCGCGCCCCGTTCGCCGATCTTGCAGACTCGCCTCTGGCGCCGGCGCCCCTGCTTGCTTGGTCGCGCCGAGGCCGCCCGTTCCTTCCCGTCGACCTGGCGGGCGACCAACGCCGCGCCAGCGCCCTGAATCAAGATGCCCGTTAGGCCACATGTGCCATTGACTAGGGGCCCCACCTCGTAGCGAAAAAAAGAATTCTAATAATAATAATAATAAAATTAATAAATTTAATTAACTAATTAATTAATTAACGTAAATTAATTAAGTTAATTAATCCTACTTAGATAATCTAATTGACCAGTTAGTTTAATTAATCAGTGTTTTGTTTAACCTGAACCCTAATCAACCTATGAGAGTATGACAGGTGGGTCCCATTTGGCCCACACGTCGATTTGACCCGATCAACCTCTGTTGATGCTGATGTCATCTTGACGTCAAGAAACACTATTCTGGATAATGTTAGTTTAAATTAATTAAATAAATTCTAAAAATGATTTAAAACTTTAGAAAATCATATAAAATAAACCGTAGCTCAGATGAAAATACTTTCTATATGAAAGTTGCTCAGAACGACGAGACGAATCTGAATACGTAGCCCGTTCATCCGCCACACACCCCTAGCATAGCAAACACGCAACTTTCCCCCTCCGGTTCATCTGTCCGAAAACGCGAAACGCCGGGGATACTTTCCCGGATGTTTCCCCCCTTCACCAGTATCACCTACTACCGCGTTAGGGCACACCGAACACCGCGTATTGTCTTGTTACGCTTTGTGATACTTTGATTGCTCTGTTATTTATTGTGTTCCCTCTCCGTTACTACTTTCCGATAGACCCCGAGACTGCCGGCGACCCCCAGTTCGACTACGGAGTTGACGACCCCTCTCTCTTGCCAGAGCAACCAGGCAAGCCCCCCCTTTTGATCACCAGATATCGCCTATTCTTCTCTATACTGCTTGCATTAGAGTAGTGTAGCATGTTACTGTTTGATTACTCCTATTCATTGCATAGCTTTGTCATTGTTGCTACAATCATTGATACCTTACCCGCATCCTAAATGCTTAGTATAGGATGCTAGTTTATCATCATTGGCCCTACATTCTTGTCGACCGCCTTGCTATACTATCGGGCCGTGATCACTTGGGAGGTGATCACGGTATATACTATACGTACATACATACTATACAAATGGTGACTAAAGTCGGGTCACTCAAGAGTACCCACAAGTGATTACGATGAGGGGCTGAAAGGACAGTGGCTCCATCCCGGTAGAGGTGGGCCTGGGTTCCCGACGGCCCCGATTGTTACTTTGTGGCGGAGCGGCAGGCAGGTTGAGACCACCTAGGAGACAGGTGGGCTGGCCTGTTCGGCGCTCGCGGATACTTAACACGCTTAACGAGATCTTGGTATTTGATCCGAGTCCGCCATTTGGTCTATACGCACTAACCATCTACGTGGGAGTAGTTATGGGTATCCCGACGTCGTGGTATCACCGAGGCCTTCTTGACGTCGGCGACGAGCGGCGCGCTAGCCGGATTGGACCGAACGCCACTAGGCTAGGTGCGCTTCGGCCGCCCGCATAGCGTGCATGTGTGCTCGAGGCGATGGGCCTGCACCCTGCGGCGCTTAGGTTTAGACCGGCGTGTTTGACCTCTCGGTTGTGCCTAGGTGGGGCTGCGGCGTGTTGATCTTCCGAGGCGGGCATGACCCAGAAAGTGTGTCCGCCAAATGGGATCAAGCGTGTTGGGTTATGTGGTGCACCCCTGCAGGGAAGTTAATCTATTCGAATAGCCGTGATCTTCGGTAACAGGACGACTTGGAGTTGTACCTTGACCTTATGACAACTAGAACTGGATACTTAATAAAACACACCCTTCCAAGTTCCACAGACAACCCGGTGATCGCTTTTCCACGGGGCGACGAGGGGAGGATCGCCGGGTAGGATTATGCTATGCGATGCTACTTGGAGATGCTACTTGGAGATGCTACTTGGCGATGCTACTTGGAGGACTTCAGTCTACTCTCTTCTACATGTCATGAGACGGAGGCTGCGAGCGTAGTCTTGACAGGATTAGCTATTCCCTCTTATTACGGCATTCTGCAGCTTCGGTCCGATATGGCCTCCTTACACATATACCCATGCATATGTAGTGTAGTTCCTTGCTTGCGAGTACTTTGGATGAGTACTCACGGTTGCTTTCTCCCCTTTTTCCCCTTTCCCTTCTTTCTCGGTTGTCGCAACCAGATGTCGGAACCAGAGCAGACGCCACCGTCGATGACGACTACTACACTGGAGGTGCCTACTACTACGCAGGCTCTTGGCGACGACCAGAGTAGTTTAGGAGGATCCTGTGCGGGAGGCCTGCGCCTCTTCGATCAGATCCCGGTTTGTGCTAGCCTTCTTAAGGCAAACTTGTTTAACTTATGTCTGTACTCAGATATTGTTGCTTCCGCTGACTCGTCTATGATCGAGCACTTGTATTCGAGCCCTCGAGGCCCCTGGCTTGTATTATGATGCTTGTATGACTTATTTATGTTTTAGAGTTGTGTTGTGATATCTTCCCGTGAGTCCCTGATCTTGATCATACACGTTTGCGTGCATGATTAGTGTACGATTGAATCGGGGGCGTCACAAGTTGGTATCAGAGCCGACTGCCTGTAGGAATCCCCTTCCCAACTCATTGGCCGAAGTCGAGTCTAGACTTTACAAAAACTTTTACTAACATGGCTGTGCGGCCCATGGGCCGACGTCGCCATTGGGTGGTATTAGGATCTTTTACTCCTCGATCTTTACTCTGGGATTCCGAGCTCTCTTCTATTCGGGTTAAATGATTTTGCTAAAAAACAAAACTAACCTTAGGTTCTCGCAAGTACTTTCTCCCGGAGAGCCCCTTGTTACCGATGACCGCCTACTGCACCAGAAGATTTCGAAGATACTCTACGATGTGCTCTCGAGACTATGTGCCATCGCTTTTGCAATTCACTTCCATCGATAAATCCCTCTGGATAACTACTTACACCTATCGTTCATATTGTCATCCCCGGTTGCTCTTGTTATTACAAGATGTCCTGAAATACTCTTCGATATTCCGAGAATTCTTTATGCTTACTGCCCTGCAGTTCCTTGCTGCATGAATATCCCTACGGATAATTACTCGCGCTTGTCGAGTATCCGTTTGTCCAAAGTTGTTCATGTGTTTCACAAAAATACATCCAAATACTACCCGATCTTCCGAAAATCCTGAACAGCCTATTGCTCTTGAAATTCTTGCTTACTTGCATTATGGTTAATCCCATAAGTCTCGTAATCTTAATGGCATCCCTTGTCATTATCATTTTGAGTCTGTTGACTCAATATGTTTGCGAATACACGCAATCACCATTAATCCTTATAAATTACCTTTCTGACTGAGCTGCCATTCTTTTAACTGGAATTGGTTCTCGACCAACCCAATTGCCGTTGATCAGAGCATTACTTCTGATCCTTCGATATGGATTCATAATTCCTTTGCATTTATGCTTCGAATTAGTCAGATGATTCTATAACCTAACGCATTTGCATTCTTTCCTTTTCTGGTTAAGTAGCGATACTCACATCAGATCCTTTGTGGACCGTCAAGTCCTTTGTTGGATTATTATCCGACAGTGTCCTTCATATTCAAATAACCTTGTGAGCCTTTCCACGGATATATAAAGCCTTTGGTAATTTGTATCCTCTGTTTTTCTCAACCATGCTCTGCTTTCGAGCTGGTGATATTTACTCTTGGAACTTGTGGTATATGTTTCTAAGATATCCCGATGGGTTGAACCAATGCCTTCCCTAACCTATGTGAACCCGAAAGATTTCACGGGTCATACTTATCTGGTATTGCACCAGGTAAAACGTTCAACAACTAATGTCATTTTCGAAATACGAGAAGTGAATGGAAGGTTATACATTGAATAAGTGGGGGTCGACCTTGAACTTGTGTTCATGCCCATGGACACGATGTAGATCCTATCATGGAAGCTTCTTGTAATAATAACTATTGCCCTGATATAATATCATCTGGTATATGTGAATTGATCCTTTGCAATCATGGTTTCGACCATATTTTCTACTTGATCCCATTTCTCAAGCAAGTGAAAACACTTGTCTTCTGCGGATCAATACCTCTCCGCAACCCCTATGTCAATCTTCCTTCGAGCAATACCCTCCAGTATCTCGAGAATATCAACGAACTGTGTTGCTTCCAATGAGTTCTTCATCAAGTGTTACACTCTCATTGATTCCAATTTTCACGGGCTCTGAGTTATTAAACACTCAATGACACCGATAACTGACTCAAGTCCGCATCGCGATTAAGCAACTCTTGGTAACCTCCATTACTTACGAGTTTGAACTCAATCACGTCATTCCTAGCCTGTTTGGCTATATCCTTGTCGTGCCGATTTTAACTGTGCTACCTGGTCCTCTTCCCAGAGCATAATTTTGGACGATGAGCTAAGCTTACGTCGATCTTCATCATCATATCATTTTGCTTTGGACAACAAGCTTGATTTTGAGTTTGTGTCCTACGCATGGTTCCAATAACCTTTTGCTTCATAATTCCTTTGACTTGATGTTATCGCCGATCGATTACATCTTCATGAAATCTCTTGACAAATGTGTCGTGATCATCATCAACATTTTAACTCCTTCCAGGATACCAATCGAATTCATGATGGGAAATACCACCCTTCCCTCGATGATTGTGTTATCATCGACCACTTTATTGCCTTCCGTTCAGCACAAACTTTTTCGTGTTTTGTGTATACCTTGAGATCCTTGCTCCCCAGCATTTGTTCTTCTTTACCTTGGAGTATTACCTTCTTTTATGTCAAGAATGTCATGAGAAATTCACCACGTCTTGAGAGTTCTTGGTATTGTGATACTTCTCACCCTCACCATTCGTTCTTGGTCCCCATGTTGATTCTAACCGGGATACCAGCCATTTAACTATGAAGTGCGAATTCTAAACTTCTAGCGACCCTATTGCTTTGAAGTTAATGGTCGGCCGTTTGTTCTTGGACTATTGATTATTGAATCACCATTCTGACATTGTTCGTGCGACCCGACCCATATTTCGGGCGCACCTTTCAACCAATGTTTAATTGTGTATGTTTTCCTCGAGCATACCCCATTATATCATTTGATATGACAAATGTTATCCCCATGTTCACATAATTGTGGAAATCCATCTTGTAGGAAATCTCGATGAAGTGTCGTTGACTCCATCAGCTACCCCGTCATCATCTCCTTGGTTTAAATGATGAACTCTGGTGTCGATACTCACTCCCATAGATCATTTCACGAGAATCTTGAAATGTCATTTCACCTAATTGTGTTGCATCTTTTCTTCTCGGACATCCTGTGTCTGGAGGTATCATGACACCAATCGGATCTGAATCTCGGTCAGATAAGATGGTTGGGACAACTTTCCAAGAGTTATGATGTTGGTCCTTTGATGACCCGGTAACATGATGTCATGCCTAGCACCCCCCCCTGGGTGGAGGACATATCATTATAATTTCTTTTGCAAGGATGACCACTCTTCCTGGAGGAAATGGTAAGACTTATTCTATAAGTTGTTTCTGATGGATCCTTTGTGTTTCCAAAGTCCGTTCTTTACCCAATGACCATGTCAATGCTATCTCGAAGCTTGTCCGTGATACTCCAATTTTTCAACAAGAACATTTGAAGCCCAATGCTAAATGTTTCTTGCTCAATTATCCAAACACCGTTATATGGGTAATGTCATGAAATTTCTCTCCCCTACCTAAGGAGTTTTCTTCATAATACCCTGACATGGATATCATGCTCTGCTTGTCCTTGGGAAGGATATACCCCTAAATTATGTGTTTAAACACATTTTTCTTTCCATCGTTCGGATTAAATCTGATAATCACTTTTCCATTCCCGTTGGTTTGTTTAAACCTTCTTATGGTCTATATTATATAAGCAGTAATATTTCCCTGCTTAGTAAGCACCTCGTTGTACAACTCTGTCAGTGTGACCCTGTTACTATTGCTGACGACATCCTGGTAACCCCCGATGGATGAGAACTTTGCCTATTGGTCCGCCTCGTTCAACGAGCAGGAAAATGGTTCCCTTCGTCCCTCGCCCTTGGTACCAACGATGCAGTCAACATAACTGATAGGCTATCCTCTGACATGCCTTACTTAAATGATCGTGCAAGACGTCATCGCCCTTCCTACTTTCAACCACATGGTGGGCCCATAACCCACAGTTCCACAGGATCGAAACCTGACTCTCCTGCACACCCCTTGTTCCCAAAGTTATTCCTCGCGCGTGGACTCGTATGTAATTCACGGACCACCGTCCCAAGTGATCTATTTTGGTATCAGACGCAATACTTATTCTCGTTGCCCTGAACCCCTTTCACCATCTGATTAGGCATCGAACGCTTGCCTATCCATTTGAAACTTCTCATGGTACCTTCTTACTTTGCTCTCGATATTTTCTTATGATGCGATTCGAGAGTTACTTTCCGCCCCCTTCCTCGATGTTGTCGACCCGATAGTCTACCTTCCCGACATCCATTCTCCCAGAATGCCCACCCTTTATTCTTTCGTATGTAGGACGATGGAGATCCCGAAGAAAGGATGACAAATTGATCATGGTGACTTGAAGCAGAGAAATGAAGACATTAACGAAAGGGATCAACCTCTTAAAAAAGGGCAGCCAAGATCGAGAAGACTCGCTAGGTTTTCGCTACCAGCACTCCCCCTTACTCCACCGCTTAAATCTCGGGACGAGATTTCTTGTAGTGGAGGAGAATTGTGACGCCCGGATAATCAGGCTACAGGAATCCCACGTTAACGATGCCACGTCACCTAGGTTACTGTTGCTAATCTTTCGTTAGTTCAAAACCGGTTCAAACGTCAAATTCAAAATAGACCAAACGGTAAAAGTTTTCAAACATTAAAACTAAAATGTTTGAGTTGTGTCAAATAATACATAGGTATTTATGGTGGAGAAATCACACTTTTATAAAATGTTAGAATACTTTGAAATGAATTAAACAGCAGCAAAAACAATTATTTAAACGGTTTGAAAATATTAAAACAAATGAAAACTAATTTATTTAAAGTTCCCAATTTAATGTGGTTGTGGTATAATTAGATCTACCAATTTAGGATCTATTGCAGTAATTAATAAAACTAAATAAACTTAAGAGATAAGTGAAAACAGAAAAGAAATAAATAAAAGGAAAATTAACAGAAAAGTAAAAGAGAAGAAAGACACCCCCACCATTGGGCCCGTTGGCCCACTGCTAGACAAGCTGGCCCCAAATCGGCAGCCCACCCGACTCCTCCATTACCCCCACGACACCCAAACCCTAACCTCATCCACCCCACTCTCCCCACGCCGCCTCCTCCTCTCTCCCGATCTGGATCGATCATCCCGTCGCCCGCACGATCCCCCACCTCCTCCGCGACCCCCACCCCCTCCTCCCGACCGAGACCCCCATCCCTCTCGTTCTCTGCGCCGCCAAGCCCTCACGCCGACCCTTGCCGCGTCGGGCCCCCCACCGGCGCCAGCGTGCCCGCCGAGGAACCGCCGCCACCGCCATCGCCCGCCACCTCGCTGCTGGATGGACGCCTACCACGCCGCCGCTGGATCGACGCCGCCGCCGACGCCGACGCCTCCCGACCTCCTCCTCGACGGACTCCGTCGAGCCTCGCCGTGAACCCTCACGATCGGGGTGAGCGAACTCCCTCTCCTCTCCGTCTCCCGACACGCGTCCCTAGTCCGCCGCCGTGGTCGACACACTCACAAGACGCCGACTGCCGCCTCCGCCCACGCCCATGGCTGCTGCCGCCGGCGCTCCCTACACAACCCCCAGACAGCCTCCTTGTCGCGGCTCTCGCAGCAGCCCACCGCCTCCCGCCGCCTGGCCTCGCTCGCGCCCTCACCTCACTCGCCTCCCACGGGCGCGCCCCGTTCGCCGATCTTGCACCTCGCCTCTGGGCGCCGGCGCCGCCCGCTTGCCGGTCGCGCCGAGGCCGCCCCGTTCCTTCCCCCGTCGACCTTGGCGGGCGACCAACGCCCGCGCCAGCGCCAAAGAATCAAGATGCAAGTTAGGCCTCATGTGCCATTGACTAGGGGGCCCCACCCCTCAGAACGAAAAAAAAAGAATTCTAATAATAATAATAATAAAATTAATAAATTTAATTAACTAATTAATTAATTAACCTAAATTAATTAAGTTAATTAATCCTACTTAGATAATCTAATTGACCAGTTAGTTTAATTAATCAGTGTTTTGTTTAACCTGAACCCTAATCAACCTATGAGAGTATGACAGGTGGGTCCCACTAGGCCCACACGTCAGTTTGACCCAGTCAACCTCTGTTGACTGCTGATGTCATGCTGACGTCAGCAAACACTATTCTCGATAATGTTAGTTTAAATTAATTAAATAAATTCTAAAAATGATTTAAAACTTTAGAAAATCATATAAAATAAACCATAGCTCAGATGAAAATACTTTCTATATGAAAGTTGCTCAGAACGACGAGACGAATCTGAATACGTAGCCCGTTCATCCGCCACACACCCCTAGCATAGCAAACACGCAACTTTCCCCCTCCGGATCATCTGTCCGAAAACGCGAAACGCCGGGGATACTTTCCCGGATGTTTCCCCCCTTCACCGGTATCACCTACTACCGCGTTAGGGCACACCGAACACCGCGTATTGTCTTGTTACGCTTTGTGATACTTTGATTGCTCTGTTATTTATTGTGTTCCCTCTCCGTTACTACTTTCCGATAGACCCCGAGACTGCCGGCGACCCCCAGTTCGACTACGGAGTTGACGACCCCTCTCTCTTGCCAGAGCAACCAGGCAAGCCCCCCCTTTGATCACCAGATATCGCCTATTCTTCTCTATACTGCTTGCATTAGAGTAGTGTAGCATGTTACTGTTTGATTACTCCTATTCTGTTGCATAGCCTGTCATTGTTGCTACAATCATTGATACCTTACCCGCAGTCCTAAATGCTTAGTATAGGATGCTAGTTTATCATCATTGGCCCTACATTCTTGTCAGTCTGCCTTGCTATACTATCGGGCCGTGATCACTTGGGAGGTGATCACGGGTATATACTATACGTACATACATACTATACAAATGGTGACTAAAGTCGGGTCAGCTCGAAGAGTACCCGCAAGTGATTCGATGAGGGGCTGAAAGGACGGTGGCTCCATCCCGGTAGAGGTGGGCCTGGGTTCCCGACGGCCCCATTGTTACTTTGTGGCGGAGCGACAGGCAGGTTGAGACCACCTAGGAGACAGTGGGCTGGCCTGCTCGGGCGCTCATGAATACTTAACACGCTTAACGAGATCTTGGTATTTGATCTGAGTCTCGCCATTTGGTCTATACGCACTAACCATCTACGTGGGAGTAGTTATGGGTATCCCGACGTCGTGGTATTAGCCGAGGCCTTCTTGACGTCAGCGACGGAGCGGCGCGTGCCGGATTGGACTGGAATGCCACTAGGCTAGGTGCGCTTCGGCCGCCTCAAGAACGCAGTGTGTGTGCTCGAGGCGATGGGCCTGCACTGCGGCGCTTAGGTTTAGACCGGCGTGTTTGACCTCTCGGTTGTGCCTAGGTGGGGCTGCGACGTGTTGATCTTCCGAGGCCGGGCATGACCCAGGAAAGTGTGTCCGGCCAAATGGGATCAAGCGTGTTGGGTTATGTGGTGCACCCCTGCAGGGAAGTTAATCTATTGAATAGCCGTGATCTTGATAAATGGACGACTTGGAGTTGTACCTTGACCTTATGACAACTAGAACTGGATACTTAATAAAACACACCCTTCCAAGTTCCACAGACAACCCGGTGATCGCTTTTCCACGGGGCGACGAGGGGAGGATCGCCGGGTAGGATTATGCTATGCGATGCTACTTGGAGATGCTACTTGGAGATGCTACTTGGCGATGCTACTTGGAGGACTTGATCTACTCTCTTCTACATGTCATGAGACGGAGGCTGCGAGCGTAGTCTTGACAGATTAGCTATTCCCTCTTATTACGGCATTCTCGCATTCGGTCCACCGATATGGCCTCCTTACACATATACCCATGCATATGTAGTGTAGTTCCTTGCTTGCAGTACTTTGGATGAGTACTCACGGTTGCTTTTCCCCTTTTTCCCCCTTTCCTTCTTTCGGTTGTCGCAACCAGATCTTTGGAGCCCAGAGCGACGCCACCGTCGATGACGACTACTGACTGGAGGTGCCTACTACTACGTGCGGGCTGCTAACGACGACCTGTGAGTAGTTTAGGAGGATCCTGCAGGAGGCCTGCGCCTCTTCGATCTGATCCCGGTTTGTGCTAGCCTTCTTAAGGCAAACTTGTTTAACTTATGTCGTACTCAGATATTGTTGCTTCCGCTGACTCGTCTATGATCGAGCACTTGTATTCGAGCCCTCGAGGCCCCTGGCTTGTATTATGATGCTTGTATGACTTATTTATGTTTTAGAGTTGTGTTGTGATATCTTCCCGTGAGTCCCTGATCTTGATCGTACACGTTTGCGTGCATGATTAGTGTACGATTGAATCGGGGGCGTCACATCATGCCTGCGCACATCTGGTTCTCCTGGCGTCGAATGTGCTGGTTTAACTCCTGGATGAAAGCTGCAATTGATCTATCCTCCCTGGTGTAGATCATCTGCCATTGCTCATCTTGGCGCCCACAAATTTGGTAGATAGTATCCTTGAGATCCTTTTGGTAGACTTCTCAAATGCGTCCCATGGTGATGTGGGCTGCCATGCTCTTTCTGACACTCCAAGTTGGTGCATCGAAGGAAAACTCTCTGGGCGCGGTGATGGGCATGAATGTCCTTCCTGGAACTTGAACTTGAATCATCCAAATCTCCTCTTCGGGTAAAGTGGCGTTGTAGGTCCCGGTGAAGCTTGGTACTCCGATGTTCGGGTATCTAGTGACTTCCTTCAAGTGGCTTCCAAAGGGTGTATCTTCATCCGATTGCGTGAACTTGTTCCTTGCATCCGCCATCCTAAAAGAATAGAAAATATGAGGAGTCAGAAATGAGAAGAGTGAGTACTGACCTATGGCTTTTAGCTTAGTGGTCGTGTCCTACAGTCACCGTGTGCTTTGATACAATCTTGTAGCGACCAGACCTCAGACGGTGAAGTCTCTGTGCATCAGTGTCATCCCTGGATCAGTAATGCTGACACGCACAGTACTCGAAGGATTTATAACAGAGTAGCAATCACACACTTATTACATCGAAAGTCTCAAAAGATAACTTATTACAATAAATATGGCATAAGGCCATCTAATAACGATAACAACGGAAGGCTCGGAAGATAAGTGAGTCCATCAACTCCAACGGCATCACTAAGTATAGAACCACGACCTAAAGCACCTTACACTAGTAGAAAAGGGGCCAATGGTCCAGGCCGGTCCAGCCCATTAGTCCCGGTTCAATCCAGAACCGGGACCAATGGGGGCATTGGACCCGGTTCGTGAGTGCCGGTGGCCGGCCGGGCCACGTGGGCCATTGGTCCCGGTTGGTGGGACGAACCAGGACCAATGGGCCTCGCTCCTGGCCCAACACCATTGGTCCCGGTTGGTGGCTTGAACCGGGACCAAAGGCTGCCCTTTAGTCCCGGTTCATGCCATCAACCGGGACTAAAGGGTTGGTCCTCGTTGCGGCCAGAGTTTAGTCCCACCTCGCCAACCGAAGGGGAATCGGACCGGTTTATAAGACCCTCCCTCTTTGCCTTATTGAGCTCCTCTGAAAATGAAAATAGATGCCCTTATATAGGGCATTTAGCCTAAATTCAGACGGATTTCTCTTGAAATTTGTTATGAATTTAAGTTGAATTTCCTCTATAAGCGCATCTATGCTCATTTCTGAGTAGTTTTTTATATAGTTTTTCTTCTTTTCTGCTATATTTATCTTTTTCTTTTTATTTCTGAGTTGTAATAAGCCATTAAAAATAAGCATATATGCTCCTTTTTTAGTACTGCTTAATCACAACTATTTTTTGCTTCTATTCATTTTCGAGTAGTTTTTATATAGTTTTTTTCTTTTCTGTTATATTTATTCTTTTGTTTTTATTTCTGAGTTGTAATAAGTCATTAAAAATAAGCATCTATGCTATTTTTTAGTAAAGTTAATCAAAATAATTTTTTCTTCTATTTATTTCTGAGTGGTTTTTTATATAGTTTTTTTCTTTTCTGCCATATTTATTTTTTTTCTTTTTATTTCTGAGTTGTAATAAGTCATTAAAAATAAAAAAGAGGCGCAATGCTCGTTAATTTGCTTCAAGCATGACCAAGCATAGCACCTGTCGGCCAGGCATGACTTGACAGCTCCACCGAAGCTCCGTGCAAGACGAAGCCGCTCCACCTCCTACCTCTGACTTCCAGCAATGCTCCACAAAACAATGCTCCCAAGAGAGAAACAACACCGCAGTGCCACCATCGTCCGGGCTGGAACACCAGATCCTAGGGTTTCCCCCAGAGCAATACGAGTGGGTCAACGGTAGTCACACAACGATGCCTTCATCAAGGTAACGACATGGAACGCCGCCATCGCCCGCTGTTAGCTCGGTTTTCACCGGCAACTACGTGTCCCCGACTCGCAACTTGAAGATCCGAAGACCCAGCCTCAGGCCGACCACCTCTGACGGAAGAGATGACCACCATCGCCGGCTGCAACGGTCAGAACAGATCTGATCTATGCTATTTTTTTAGTAAAGTTAATCAAAATTATTTTTTCTTCTATTTATTTCTGAGTGGTTTTTTATATAGTTTTTTCTTTTCTGCTACATTTATTTTTTTCTTTTTATTTCTGAATTGTAATAAGTCATTAAAAATAAAAAAGAGGCGCAATGCTCGTTAATTTGCTTCAAGCCTTTCGGAATAGTGTCAACTGCACTGCACATAGCTCTGTGCAGTCTACCGTATTCCTCAAGGCTTGAAGCTAACCAACGTCTTGAGGAGCATTGAGCCTCTTCGTCATCGTCTCAACACTCGGGGCTTATAAACAGTGCGAAAGTGCCTCTCGCATGCAGGTGGGACTAAAAAACAGCTGCAGGAAGAATCAACAAAAAATAGCTGCAGAAAATAAAAAGTAGTTACACGGGTCCACTGGTACCGGTTCATGGCACCAACCGGTACCAATGCCACTCTTTGGTCCCGGTTGGTTGGACCAACCGGGACGAATGCTCATCTTTAGTCCCGGTTGGAGCCACCAACCGGGACCAAACGTCTTCATTTCCCGCCCTTTGCGCTGCTGAAAAGAGGCCTTTGGTCTCGGTTGGTGGCACCAACCGGGACTAAAGGTGGCATTAGTCCCGGTTGCAGCCACCAACCGGACCAATGCTCTTGCTATATATACAGGACTTAGCAGTTTTCGCCAAAACCCATCTCTTACTCGCCCCGACGCCTCTACTCCTCGTCGCCGTTGCCGCCGAGCCCGCCCCACGCCGCCCGAGCCCGCCGTCCTCGTCGCCGCCCGAGCCCGCCGTTGTCGCTCGCGCAAGACGTCGTCGCCGCTTCTATCGCCGCCCGCGCCCCACGCCGCTCATCATCGCACACCGTGCCGCCTCGACATCGTTGCCACCCCGCGCCGCCTCGCCTGCCTGCCGCCTCGAGCCCGCCGTCCCGTCGCCGCCCGAGCCCGCCGTCCTCGTCGCCCCTGCCCTGCGCCGTCCCGAGCCGTCGTCGCCCTGCCCGCCGCCTCGACGCCGACGTGAGCATTTTTTATTTTTGTTAGACTTTTTAGATTCTTTTTATAGTTCATAGATTTTTTGTTAGGTTAGATGTGTAGTAATTTAGATATGTAGTTCATAGATTTTTTGTTAGATTAGATTTTTTTTGTTAGATTACATGTGTAGTAATTAATTTGTTCATATCATGTTAGATTTTTTTGTTAGATTAATTAGATTTTTTGTTAGATTAGATATGTTTAGTAATTAATTTGTTCATATTATGTTAGATTTTTTTCTGTTAATAGATTTTTTGGTGATATTATTATTGAATATGCATGTTTGGTGATATTATTGTTAATAGATTTTTTTGGTGATATTTAGATTGTGTAATTAATTTTGTTCATAGAATTTTAATGATTTTTTGTTCATAGTATTTAGAAAAGGAAAAAAATAAGAAGTAGTTTATATATAGTTGAACTAGCTAGTTGTTTAATAAACTAATTTATTTTACTATATATAGAAGTAGTTTGTTTTAGTAAGTACTACTTATTTATTTATAGTAAGTGCTTAGTAGTTGAACTAGATAGTTGATTTAATTAGATTTTTTGTTAGATTAGATTTTTTGTTAGATTACATGTGTAGTAATTAATTTGTTCATATTATGTTAGATTTTTGGTTAGATTAATTAGATTTTTTATTAGATTAGATATGTGTAGTAATTAATTTGTTCATATTATGTTAGATTTTTTCTGTTAATAGATTTTTTGGTGATATTATTATTGAATATGCATGTTTGGTGATATTATTGTTAATAGATTTTTTGGTGATATTTAGATTGTGTAATTAATTTTGTTGATAGAATTTTAATGATTTTTTGTTCATAGTATTTAGAAAAGGAAAAAATAAGAAGTAGTTTATATATAGTTGAACTAGCTAGTTGATTTAATAAACTAATTTATTTTACTATATATAGAAGTAGTTTGTTTTAGTAAGTACTACTTATTTATTTATAGTAAGTGCTTAGTAGTTGAACTAGATAGTTGATTTAATTAATAAAACTACTTTTATTTAACTATATATAGAAGTAGTTCGGCGTTGACGTCGGCGATGCCTATCCGCATCCTCTCGCTGCCGCCGACTCGGCGGTGGAGGCCCGCTTGATCGAGGCCATGTTCGGACCTGGCTCTGCCGGGTTGGTATTGGGAGGTGCTAACTTCCGAGGGACGAGGTTGGTGAGGAGGCAGCCCGTTGTTGACCCGATCCTTGTTTGGTGGCGGTCGCGTGGGCGATGATTTGCGGTGGTGAGGCATCCGGACACCGCGGAGGTGGTACGTCACCGTGTCAGCGAGGAGGACGAGCACGTCCGTCGCTACATGGTTGCATTGGAGGGGAGGTTCGACAATACCTGGCAGGTTCTTCAGGGATCTCACTGGAGCTATGATCCTGTTATGGTTCCTTATCTTTGGGTGTCCACCACCCGCGTCGATACCCGTCGGGCGCTACGGTTTTAGTTGTATTAGTGATAATATTCGACGATGTACGGACACCAAGAGATGATGTACTTTTGCTTATAATTATTGAATGCATGCTAATTTGAATACTATACTTTATTTTATGATTTGGTTTTGCTTATTTTATGATTTGGTTTTGCTTATTGAATGCTCATATTGGATAAGTTCTCCTTCATTCCCGTGTGCTAGACAATTTGGTATAATAATGCATTCGGGAATGAAAGAGGAGCTACATACATCGATCATCGATAGTCAACCCGTGATTAATAATAATGATCTAGTTTAATATTTGAATTATGAACATAGGTCAGAAATGTCGTACTCATCGGACGATTTAAAACCGCCGGGAGTGCGATCGTGCCACGACGACCGAGGTATCTGCGACAGTTCATTGAGTCGGCGAAGATCGCCCTCAAAGATTAAGCTCGAGGAGACCTGTGATGTTCATATGGTACACAACGACGACAATAGTTTTTTTCATAATTAAGCACGACTTCAACTATTTTAACGTGTATTTTTCATCTTTTCCAATTCGACTAGCTTATCCCATGCTTTGCAAGACGCTATGTCTTGGAGAGGATGGATTTTGAAGACCATGAAAGTTTCAAAACCAAAAAAATTATCCTAAGTACCCATCATGGTGTGGATTTTCAAGTAAAGCTGTACAATTCTCAGAGTGTAACCCATTTTGGTTGCAACAATTGGGATGCATTTTGCAAGATGTATGGTCTTGATGAGGGTATGGTTGTCACCATGGATCTTGGTGATCCTACAATCGAGCAAGAGAGACCTTTGATTTGGGTCCTTGTGGATACACCTCCAATTCTTCCCTCATGTGAGCTAAACATAGTTATTAAGTAATTTATATTGTTTATTTCAAAATATATAGTTGACAACTTATCTCCATTGACAGCTTATTTTCATTCTTCAAAGAATGTGCGGAAGATGGTAGATGTAACATACTACAATCAAGGCTCGAATTAACTTATCAGAGAAAGATCATCCGGTCGGATTTTGTACTGATCTTGAGAATTACAATATCTACAATCAAACTCCTCAACATTATGGTCAATACGTGCCACAAGTGCACGTGTTGAACTACGGTAACTACCATGGAGATACCCTGGTAAGATTATTTTTTACTATTACAACATCCGTGCATCTTTTTGCACACTTCCAAAACTAGTACATCATTGCTAACTACGAAGTTATTACTATGTTTTTCAACAGATAATCCCGAATTATTGTGTGCCTCATCTGATGTATACGCATGGTAGCCTTCATGTTTTGAAGATAATACCAGGTTGTCCTACGAATCTCAACTGTCCATACCGGGTTTCTAAAAGAAGTGGAGACATAACAATCAAAGAATGGAAAAAATGTATGGACAGTCGTAAGGAGCTTCTTGGAAGCAATAAGCAGCGAAGGGCAAGAATTGGAGACAGGATGATCGCCATTCTTCATAATGGAGAGTCAGGGTCTATATTGTTTTATGCTATTTTACCTTAAGGCTGTTTAGGTCCTACCTGATACTGATGATCATGTGCTAAGAACAATTATGTAGGGTTGGGTTCGATGACTATGAGGATGATGATCGTATGACTTATTATTAATAACGAGTAGAAGTTGTATGATGATGCATGATTAGTAGGACTTGTTATTATATATATATGATGATGTATGATGCAAGCATGCATGAGCATGTTATATCTGCGGGTGCAATGAACATAGCAGCAGCGTTGTCGTGGGGGACGAGCACCTATGGGGCAGGGGCCCCTTCTTGGTCCGGCAAGGGAGCGGAGGGCGCGCAGAGCAGATCGAGGCGAAAGCACGCGGGGGCTTTTACCCAGCTTCGGAGCTCTCCGGAGAGATAAAACTCCTCCTGCTACTTTGTGTTTCTATTCTGTTCTTGCTCAAGAACGTATGTGGGTTGTGGTGTCGAATGAGTCAAGCTGGACCGAACCGAACCCCTTCTACGTGCGCATGGGCCTCCTTTTTATAGGTTAAAGGGGTCACCGACAGGTGGCAGTGTAGAAAGAGGGGTAAAAGAGTAAAAACGCGGGTTGGTACAACTGGTACCAACAGTGCCCCCTACCTAACTCTGACGGCAGGGGACAAGGGCATTTAATACCCGTCTGGTCGCTCAAATAGTGCATGGAAGCGACCGTTAGGAGCGCCACCGTCTGCCACGATGGCCTTCTCGTCATCTCTTCTTGCCACCTCGCACCGCATGGCTGCTCAGCACCTCGCCACGTGCTCCTGGGATGGTCCTGGGGCGACACGTCGTTGTAGGATCGAAAGTATGTCTAGAGGGGGGGGTGATTAGACTACTTAACAATATAAAAATTCAGCCTTTTGACAAATAATAGTTTTTGGCAGATTCACGATTATGATCAAGTCAAGTATCACCCTACACATGCAATTCTAGAGTATAGGCAGCGGAGAAGAGCAAACGCAATTTTGGAGAGGCGGTGATTTTTCTCGTGGTTCCGATAGGTGGTGCTATCGTACTTCCACGTTGATGGAGACTTCAACCCACGGAGGGTAACGGCTGCGAGAGTCCACGGAGGGCTCCACCCACGAAGGGTCCACGAAGAAGCAACCTTGTCTATGCCATCATGGCTCACGCCCACGGAGGGCTAGCCTTACTCGGGGTAGATCTTCACAAGTAGGCGATCTCCTTGCCCTTACAAACTTCTTGGTTCAACTCCACATCTCGACGGAGGCTCCCAAGCGACACCTAACCAATCTAGGAGGCACCACCTCCAAAAGGTAATAGATGGTGTTGATGATGATGAACTCCTTGCTCTTGTGCTTCAAATGATAATCTCCCCAACACTCAACTCTCCTCACCGATTTGGCTGTGGTGGAAGAAAGGATTGAGTGGAAAGCAACTTGGGAAGGCTAGAGATCAAGCTTCATATGGTGGGAGTGGAGCAACTTGATCTCAACACAAGGGTAGGTAGTTCTCTTCTCGAAATGTAAGGTAGGAGTGGTAGTTCTTTCGATGGCTCTCTCCACGAATGAAGAGGGGTGGAGGGTATTTATAGCCTCCACACAAAATCCAACTGCTACACACATTTGACCAATCTCGGTGGGACCGAAGTTGACAACTCGGTGAGACCGAAAGTTCAAATCATGTGAACGTTGGGATTTTCGATGGGACCGAAAATACAATCTCGGTTAGTCCGATTCGTGCAAAGACAAGAGCTTGCCAATCTCGGTGGGACCGACTTCATCATCTCGGTGACATCGATTTGATGACGAAGGTTATCAAGCTTGGCAACTCAAGTTTCGTGAGACCGAGTTCGAATGGGAAAATCCGAAATTTCTAGGGTTTGGCTTTGTGGCTGAGGTGGTTCATCTCGGTGTGGACTGGTTTGGAAAATCGGTGGGACCGAGATTACTTATGAGTGTATATGGCGGTGAAAGTTGCGATAGTTTAGGAGATGTATCACTAAGCACTTTGAGCAACCAGATCATCATCATAACCTCATCCCTTTTAATAGTATTGGCTTTCCTATGGACTCAATGTGATCTTGGATCACTAAACCAAAAATGGAGTCTTGAGCTTTTGCCAATGCTTGCCTTAGCATTTTGAGGGTCCACTTCTTCAGTCCTTGCCATACCCATGTCACTTGAACTTTCTGAAATGAATCTCAAGTAACTATTAGTTCAATGATATATATGTTGTTATTAATTACCAAAACCACCCGGGGATTAGTTGCACTTTCAATCTCCCCCTTTTTGGTAATTGATGACAACATATAGATCAAAGCTTCGATAAAGGATATAATCAATGAATAATATCGTCGCTTTGAGAAGTATGTGATAAGTAAGAGCACCCCCTAAATTTGTGCATTATTTAAGATTTGCGTTTGAATGCAAATGCACAATCGATTAGGATCATGGGTCACTCTTCCATGTCACATACATCTTGGTGGAGCGCACAAAATGATAAGAATGAATAGCATGCACCCAATCACCAAGACATGAGTAAATGGTCATACAAGATAGGAATAGCATATGATAAGCATTAAGCACACATTAAGGCATAGTACTACCAAGCACTCATTAAAGTAGAATGAAACGTAGTATCAAACACACTGAATGTCTCGAAAACCAAAAGTATCTCAAAGAAACCGCAAAAGAACGAAAGAGCAAAACAACAACACTCTCTCTCGAAGTCCTATGATCTATACCAATTTCTCCCCCTTTGGCAACAAGTTACCAAAAAGTTCGAAAAGGCATAGAGCTAAGCGCCTTTGGGGACTCACTGGCGGCTCCTGTCTAGGTTGATGTTGAGTTGATATGGCAGCATCGTCGAAGACTTCAGGTGATGTCTGTCTTTGGAGGAGTGGTCTTTGGAGCTGGAGCTGTAGCAACCGATGGAGCTGTGGGAGGTGCAAGCTGTAGTCTGGTGTCATCCATCGAATAGCAGGTGATCGGGTCTTGTGGGAACCGGAGCGATCTGTTGATAAGCATCTGGACTAAGTCATCCTGCATCTCACGCATAAGCTCTTCCTTCTCTCTCTTTGCTTCCTCAATGTCTGCCTCAAGCTTGTTTACAGTCACTTGCACTTCAGTCAGCTTCACATCCAGAGCGTGGATCTTGTCCTCAACAATCCTATCTAGGCTCTCCTGAGACTGCACAATGCTGGCCAGGCGTTGTTCAATCCTTTGGGTAGCTTCAAGGAGCTGCTCTCTGACACTCTTTGGTTTAGCTGCTGCTGCTGCTGCTTCCTTGTCAGCTTTGGCTTTCTTGGCAGCTTCAATCTTGGCTTGACCTTCAACCGATGTTGGATCCTCCTCATCCATCACAACAACATTATCCTCATGCTCTGGCTGCAGTGGTAAGTGTGCTCTATCCAACAAGTATGTGCCCGTGCCAAACTTGGCATTGATAAGCATTTGAATCTACGGGGCAAATCCACACGACCTTTTCTGGTCAGCTGCAGTCCTCTTAATGGTCTCAACCATCAAGTCCATCACCTTGAAAGGTGCCTTCTCATCAAGTATATGCAGCATGTTGATAGAGTATCCTCTGATCATGCGATGATCTCCAGACTTGGGCATCAAGGTATGCCTCAAAATAGTGTTAGTGGTAGGTAGGCCTGCCTGGAGATAGTACACTGAGCCGAGCTTCCAGATTCCTAAATCCTTAGCTGGGACCTCTTTGTACATGTTCTTCATGGATTCATGATTCTTCTTTGGAATATCATAAACATCAATGTCATCCTCTCTTTGCACTGGAGCATTCAGAAGTTCTGCCCATTCTTCAACAGTTGAAGAAAATCTTTGGCCTTCAGTCATCCATACAATCCTTCCATCTGGGTAGAAGTGAGCTGTGGCATAGAATTGCATAATCATCTCATCATTCCAATTTGTCAACTTCTGACCTACAAAGTCTGCAACACCACATGCAGTGAAGCTTTCATGCACATGTGGAAAGAAATCTCTGTGCTCTTCGTTGTCAATGTACTTCCAGTCAACATATCGTGTGTCTGCAACTATAGGCTTCTTATCCATCAGCACGGTCTCATAGAAGTCCAGCTGCTCTCTGGTGTGAAATCTGGGATCAACAGCAGTTCTTCTCCTCACGGCATATGGGTCAGCTTGTCTCCATAGCCTGAGACCTCTATCCTTCCTTGCTTTCATATCCTCAGCTTGAGGACGAGCATCATTATGTAGTGGCAGTTTCTGATGAAGTTTCAGCAAAACTGGTCCTTCACCATCTGACTCAGCTGGTGGCACATCATCTTTGTTCTTTTCAGATTTGGAATGTTTCGATTGTCTTCTTGGGCTTGGCGGGAGGCTTTCTTTGGAGCTGCCTTAGCTGGAGCAGATGCTTGGGCTTTGAAGTGGCTCCGGCCTTAATGGCATCACCCATGAACTTAGACTTCGAGGAGGAGGCTGGGGTGCTTCCTCATCCTCATCTTCTTCTGCTGCATCATCATGCACTAACCTCTTTCTCTTGGAAGTTTTCTTAACTTTGCTTGTAGTTTCCTCTTCCAAACTCAGCTTCTTGGCAACAGTGGACTGCTTAACTTTTCTGGTGCCCTTCTTGGTTTGTTGACCTTGTGGCTCTTTGGCAACAACCTTCCTCTTGGGCTTTGAGGTGATCTCTTCCTCAACAACAAAATCTGAGTCTTCATCATCTGAGTTCCTCTTCTTTCTGGCTCTGGTGGCTGCAGGAGGTAAGCCACTTGGTGTACTCCTCTCACCATCATCTGATGAGCTGCTGGGATCAGGACTAGTGCCTGCCTCTGGAATATCTGCAATAGGTGTCTCTGACCTGTTCTCGATCCTTTGGCATCGACATGGCTGACAACCTGTGAATAGATAAGGTGTAGGCAGAGAAGAAGAGTCATCACAAATGCAGAAGTTTTTGCACCAAAAATGAGTTCAAATTCTAGTATTAGGTTTTCACAGAAGACATTTCGGTCGACCGAGTTTAAAATTCGTGAATCCAAGTGTTTAAACAGAAGCTTTCACACCACTTTCGGTTGGACGAAGTGGGTTTGATCTGCCGAAAACACTAGGGTTTCACAGAAACCTCATTTCGTCACACCGATTTGCACAACTCGGTTGGACCGAAGGGTGCGGCAATGGCCATAGGCCAAATCGGTCATACCGAAAATGTAAAATCGGTCTCACCGAGATGTGTTCGGCGGAAACCTAACCCTAAAACTTTTACTCGAATCTAGTCCAAAAGAACTAATCTGGTGTACAGGAAGATTTCAATCGTGGCAAGATTCTAGGCAAACCAAACGTGCATTGAGTCGGAGATGGGAGCACGAGTGGGATCAAACTCACCCTAACTTGGTGGAGTTTTCACGGCGCAACGGCGCGGAGAAGATGTCCGTTGACGGCGACGGAGACTGCAGCGAGGGCCTGACAGCGATTTACGGAGACGATCCAAGACCAGGCGACGGCAAGAAGGGGTGTGGGCGAAGCGTTTGAAGGAGAAATCAACGCGCGACCCTCGGAGTATATATATACCCTTTGTTGTCGGTGGGACCGAGTTGTAAACTTCGGTGGCACCGAGATGGATAACTGCAGCGATTATGCACTTCGTCACGCCTAAAATCACAACTCGGTTTCACCGAGGTGAAAACCTAGATCAGTCCAAGTGCTTTCGGTTTGACCGAGTTTGAGTGAGTTGGTCTGACCGAAATCACTTAGAAGGTTTTAGAAGTTAGCCCTTGACAGATCGGTGGCTCCGAGTGCTCCTCACTCGGAGGGTCCGAAAATGACTTGTTCAAATTTGTGATGTAAGCATGAATAGAATTTGAGACAAGAAAGCATAGATAGCTAGGGGAGGTACTTAGGCATTCTTGTCCATCCATTTGGTCAGAAAAATCAAAATGACCAAAACAACAAATGGATGTCCTTGAATGGATAAAATCATGCATCCAACATGCTCACACAATAAGATAGCAAATAAAATATGTGTCAAACATGCACAATCAAAACTCTAGCTACTATCACACAATTTGTCGATGACTAGGTCATCTTTATATGAGTATATTGACTTAGGAGCCACATGAGAACATTTGATCATAGGTCATACTCATCGTTTAAGCACAAGTGGGGTTACCACTTTTACATAAAGCATTGATGTGTTCACATCATTTGAAGATGCTTTAGCTCAATTTTTAGAGCAAAGCTCCCCCTAGACGTGAGAACCCCTTTTAAAGGGTCAAACTAACCTTGGGTTGTCGTAGAAGACTTCATGTAGATGTTGAAGATGTGGATGCTCAATGTTGATGAAGATCATCAAGAGTTGGGAGCAATCCTTTGGATTCGGGCACTTTCAATACCTACATGGGTTAGTCCCACAAGGAACAAACAAGGATATCCATGGACATAGATTGAAGTTCACAATAGATGATGTCCATGAAAGCAATGATTACCTTGTCCCTTGACTTACCAACAAGAGGGTTTGTGACTCCATGAACTAGTGCAAGATGTGGAAGTTGATTGCACAAGTTTTTGCCAAAATGAATGTGAGTGAAGTATGTTGGCGGAGTCACCCTCAAGAAATCTCTAGTTCTTCTTCTTGGGATCCACATCATCTTGATGGGAATCCTTGGGGTTGTAGTTGAGCTTGCAAGTAGAACTTGACGCTTCCTTGGGAACCCACTTGACCATGGCTTGAGGTGCTTCAACAAATGCATCAATCTCCTCTTGAAGCTTGTCCTTGCCTTTTAGCTTGTGGTCTTGTGGTGGAAGGTCATCTTGAGCTTGTTCCACATTGGAAGAAGTAGGATCATACTTCTCCTTTTGAGAAACAAACTGTGGAGTAGGATATAGACCTTCTTCCCATTCAACACCCTCGGCGTTGAACTTTCGCTCAAAACCAATTCCTTGATTCTTCCGGTGCCTTCCTTGCTTGCGTAACAATTTCTCAAAGTTCTTGCTTCGCAAGGCTCTTGTAGACACCTTTTCTATAATCCCTTTCAATAAACTATTTTCTTGCTCAAGTGTAACTTGGCTTGAAACATTGTTAGTGGAATCAAGAGAACTACTAGAAGCAACAATACTGGATTTAGCATGGTTATTGTTACTACTAGACGAAGAATTTTTCTTATGCTTGTCATGCTTAGTTTTAATGGGTGGCAAGAAATTAGACAAGAGAAGTTGTTTGGCAAGATATGAAGAACTCTTCTTTCGAAGATCGTCATTGATTGCTTTTAGAAACTCATGTTCTTGCTCTAGAGTGAGCTTCTCGAAGCGTAGCTTCTCATGAGATCTTAGGAGCTCTCTATGATCTTCTTGAGCTGTTTCATGAGCTAACTTAAGAGTGTTTAGTTCTTTAGTTAGACGCTCAATCTCCTTCATAGCATTGTCATTCGACTCTTCTCGACTATAAAGACTACTAGCATGTTCATCATTACTAGGTTCATTAGATTTATCATGTAAGAGCTCATCTTCACCAAGCAAGTCATCCTCATCACTATCAAAGTCAATGTATTCAGGGTGTGATACCTTGGGGCCTTTAGCCATGAAGCATCTTCCAATTCCCTCATTTGGTGAATCAAATAAGTCGTAGGAGTTGGAGTTGGAGGATACGAGAGCAAGACCGCAACACCTTCATCTTATTTGTAGTCGGAGTTGGAGTGATAGCTTCTTTCGGATTGATTGTCGGAGTCGAGCCGGAGACCCATTCACCTACATGAGCTTGATGTTTTCTTCTTGTGTAGCTCCTTGATGACTTGTCTTTCCTCTCCGAATCCTTGCTTCTCCGAGAGGGTCTTCGCTCATAACGATCATCTCTACTCCTTCTCTCTTCCGAGGTGACTCATCTCTTGAGCTTCTTCTTCTTGGAGATTCTTCTCTTCTCTTGTGGGGAGCCGAGCACTCATTTGAGTAGTGTCCGGTCTTCCACAATTGTAGCAGTTTCGATCACGACTAGAAGATCTCTTTTCATCATATGATCTAGACTTTGAGCTTCTCTCTTTGCTTCTACTCTTGTAGAATTTGTTGAAGTTCTTGACCATTAGGCTTATCTCTTCATTGGAAACTAGCTTGTCACTTGAGGTTGTGGGAGCATCACTTGTAGCTTTGTAAGCACCACTTGACTTGTTGTGAAGCTCTTCCTTATCCTTAAGTGTCATCTCATGAGCAACAATTCTTCCAATGACTTCGGTTGGCTTGAGATTCTTGTAGTTTGGCATCATTTGGATCAAAGTGGACACGGTGTCATACTTTCCATCCAAAGCTCTGAGAATCTTCTTGATGATGAATCGGTCGGTCATTTCTTCGCTTCCTAAGCCGGCAATCTCATTTGTGATGACAGCAAGCCTAGAGCACATTTCAGCGACTCCTTCACCTTCCTTCATCTTGAACTTGTCAAGTTGACCTTGAAGAACATCTAGCTTTGATTCCTTCACGGACTTGGTACCTTCGTGCATTTCAACCAAAGTATCCCAAATCTCTTTTGCATTCTCAAGACGGCTGATTTTGTTGAACTCCTCGGGACACAAGGCATTGAAGAGAATGTCACAAGCTTGAGCATTGTTTTGCAACATCCGCAATTCTTCCGTAGTAGCCGCGATCCGAACTTTTCCTTCCTCAAGAATTCACCTTGCATACCAACACAAATAATGCCCCATGCGGCTGGGTTATGGCCAAGAATATGCATTTTCATTTTATGCTTCCAACTAGCAAAATTTGTACCATCAAAGTAAGGACCTCTACGAAAATTACCCTCACTAGACGCCATACTCTCCTAGGTTGTGAAACCAAGCTTATGGAGTCCAATGCAATGGAAACCAATACCATGGAGACCAAAGCTCTGATACCACTTGTAGGATCGAAAGTATGTCTAGAGGGGGGGTGATTAGACTACTTGACAATATAAAAATTCAGCCTTTTGACAAATAACAGTTTTTGGCAGATTCACGATTATGATCAAGTCAAGTATCACCCTACACATGCAATTCTAGAGTATAGGCAGCGGAAAGTAAATTGCACATGTAGTAAAGAGAGGTGGAGAAGAGCAAACGCAATTTTGGAGACGCGGTGATTTTTCTCATGGTTCCGATTGGTGGTGCTATCGTACTTCCACGTTGATGGAGACTTCAACCCACGGAGGGTAACGGCTGCGAGAGTCCACGGAGGGCTCCACCCACGAAGGGTCCACGAAGAAGCAACCTTGTCTATGCCATCATGGCTCACGCCCACGGAGGGCTAGCCTTACTGGGGTAGATCTTCACGAAGTAGGCGATCTCCTTGCCCTTACAAACTTCTTGGTTCAACTCCACATCTCGACGGAGGCTCCCAAGTGACACCTAACCAATCTAGGAGGCACCACCCTCGAAAAGGTAATAGATGGTGTTGATGATGATGAACTCCTTGCTCTTGTGCTTCAAATGATAATCTCCCCAACACTCAACTCTCCTCACTAATTTGGCTGTGGTGGAAGAAAGGATTGAGTGGAAAGCAACTTGGGAAGGCTAGAGATCAAGCTTCATATGGTGGGAGTGGAGCAGCTTGATCTCAACACAAGGGTAGGTAGTTCTCTTCTCAGAAATGTAAGGTAGGAGTGGTAGTTCTTTCGATGGCTCTCTCCACGAATGAAGAGGGGTGGAGGGTATTTATAGCCTCCACACAAAATCCAACCGTTACACACATTTGACCAATCTCGGTGGGACCGAAGTTGACAACTCGGTGAGACCGAAAGTTCAAATCATGTGAACGTTGGGATTTTCGTGGGACCGAAAATACAATCTCGGTTAGTCCGATTCGTGCAAAGACAAGAGCTTGCCAATCTCGGTGGGACCGACTTCATCATCTCGGTGACACCGATTTGATGATGTATGTTCTGAAGCTTGGCAACTCAAGTTTCGTGAGACCGAGTTCGAATCGGAAAATCCGAAATTTCTAGGGTTTGGCTTTGTGGCTGAGGTGGTTCATCTCGGTGTGGTGGTTTGGAAAATCGGTGAGACCGAGATTACTTATGAGTGTATATGGCGGTGAAAGTTGTTGATAGTTTAGGAGATGTATCACTAAGCACTTTGAGCAACCAGATCATCATCATAACCTCATCCCCTTTAATAGTATTGGCTTTCCTATGGACTCAATGTGATCTTGGATCACTAAACCAAAATGGAGTCTTGAGCTTTTGCCAATGCTTGCCTTAGCATTTTGAGGGTCCACTTCTTGATCCTTGCCATACCCATATCATTGAACTTTCTGAAATGAATCTCAAGTAACTATTAGTTCAATGATATATATGTTGTTATTAATTACCAAAACCACCCGGGGATTAGTTGCACTTTCAGTCGTCGGATGCGCTGGAGCTCGGGTGTAGAGTGGCAGCCTTGCCGCGGCAAGCGCCTTGTCGCGGCCGTTGCATTGTCGCACCCGCAAGCTTGCCGCTCGCTGGGTCTTGCCGGAACGCGCGGAGCGTCGCGGCAAGTTTTCTGAAGTGCCTTGGTTGGCCTTCCTGGCAAGCTCCTCTTGCCGGGGTCTTGTCCTTCCCGGCAAGCTCCTCTTAACGGGGTTCTGTCTTCTCAGCTAACACTTTGTTCTTGAATGGCAGTAATATGAATAGTGAAGGGTCTTGGCGGACGCCCGGCAAGCCTTGCCGCGGGGCGCTGCGACTGCCCGGGCACAAGTTCGGGGTACTAAGGTACCCCTACTTTAGTACACCGACAGGAGCCCCTGGGCCTGGGCCATACACGGTGCCGAGCGCTGTTGGGCCAGGCCCAAAACAGGGCCCGGGCACGCGCGGCCTGGGTCCAAACCAAATCCGACTCCACACCCACCGCGCCCTCCCGCAACGGCACGCGTCAATCGCGGCGTCATGGGAGAGATCGTGGGCAATTTTTAATTTAGGAAATGCGTAACGTCCGCCTCGGTTCTGCATCCCCGCCACGCAGCTCCCATGCACTCGGGGTCGCGGACGGTGGAAGTGGGAAACTGGGCCGTCATGGGCAGAGACAGCGGTTCGGCCCCGTCTCCCTGCCCTTCTCGTGCCCTGATTCGCTGAGCGGGGCGGCTGAGCCCCCACCTTGCTCCTTTAAGAAGAGCGGGAGGGGAGCGCAGAAGCCCGCACTCTCTCATCTTCTCCTTTCTTCAACTTCTGCTCCCCTTTCTCTCATCCGCCATGGAGGAAGGGAACCCTGGCCCTTCATCGGTGGTGGCGAGGGTCGCCGCTAGACAGCGCATCCCTCCCTATTCCGCGCCCGTGGTGGCAGAGCCAGCCACAAGGGGAAGAGGGAGGGGGCGAGGTCGTGGACGAGGTCGAGGACGAGGTCAAGGCGCTCGGGGAAGAGGCGGACGGGGCGGCGTGCCAGCTTCGCCTCCGCCGGCGGTTCCTCTCCCGCCGGCGGTCCATATGGGGGACGACCCTTGTGAGTTCTTTGTTAGGCTGCGTCGGGCGCCTCGTCGTCGCCTCCGGCTTCCAGCTCCATTTACGAGCGCGATGGAGTTGGACCCGCCCGAGATACTGAGATTGCACATGAGGGGCTGTGGGATCAGCGGCACGCGAGTCCGCGTTGTATTCCCAGCCCCTAATGTGATATATCTTGATCGAGGGTGGAAGACGTTCGCCCGTATCCACAGCCTGATGGCGGGGTTTACCCTCCATTTTAAGTTAGTGGAGGGTGACCTCCTCTCCGTCAAGGTCTTCGGGGACTCCGGCACTCGGGCGAAGTGCTGCGTGGATAGCTCCTCCGATAGCGAAGACTCCCCCTGGAGCGAGAGTGACGAGGAGGAGAGCGACAACGACGACGAGGGTAGTGGGCGGTGGGATGGCGGGTCCGACTAGGTGTCGGGCGCCGCTTCGCGCGTCACCGGCGGCCCCATCATCCGCGTCGCCGGCACCTTGAACTCCCCGGGGTCGTCTCCTCGGGCGGCTGGCGTAGGGAGGCTGCGGAAGGGGAAGAGGGCTGGCGATAAGGCCGTCAAGTCGGAGTACGAGGGCGTAGTGCCCTCGACAGCATGCTGACGCCCTGCCGCCCCGTCTTCGAGCCCCGCTTCCGGCGCCGCCATCACCATCCAGCCTTCAGACGGCCCCCGGGATGTTCTCTTGGTGTCTTCTGGCACCTGTAGCTCGCCTAGGCGCCCCTTTTGCCCTTTTCGCCTCCTTGACCTACCTCCTGAAGAGAGGGACAGAAAAAGGATTACAGGCATCTTATCTTTTTAATCTGTAAGCCTCCGGGCCTTAGCCGCATCTAAAACTTGTAATCCTCTTTTTCATGTTTTTCATCCTCTATGGATTGTAACAGAGTGGGATGTTTTTTAATGAAAAAGAGGATGCTTGCTATGTTATATCCTTTACTCAATTCCATCCCTTGTATGTTTTTACCTTACGCTTTTAGGGAACTTGCCGGTGCAAGCACGCTTGCCGCGAGCGCTGAGTGCGGAACATCAGCAGCCTGCCAGTGGTTGTTGCTTCTGGCAAGAAACCTTGTCGGGGCTAGTTGCAGCACACTTTCATTGTTGAGCGGACTCGAAACAAATTAAGGGCGCAACTTAGCCACGAGTCGATTCCTCCGCGCACAAGTTTTCCATACAAGGCACGGTCGTTCAAGGAATATAACATAAAAAAAAATTAAAATTGACTGTGTTCAAACTTTGACAACTTAGCTTTTCTGTCCTCTCCTCCTCGAAGCTTCTGGCGTTAACTTTGCGGCTATGGTAGCGGCGCAAAGCTTGCCGGTAGCGAGCAGCTCGTACCGCAGCCTGAAGACGATCCTCCTCGAGGAGCAGCACGTCATCTTACCGCAGCTGCTCTCGCTCTAGATCATCGTAAGCGAGCACTCGAGGCGATCCGTATACGATGGGAAAGGGGTCGAGAATGTCGAGCCCCCAGACCAAAAATGGCCAGGATAAAGGGATTGTTTGGAGAGCTTGAGCTGGTTGATGTATCTGCTTGGAGTGGAACTGGCACGCTTCACACTTGGTTACTTGTGCAGTTGCATCCTGGAGGGCTGTCGGCCAGAAGAAACCTTGCCGGAAGGCTTTGCCGGCAAGTGCTCTTGCGCCAATGTGGTGACCACATATGCCTCCATGTATCTCCGCCAACAGCTCCTGTCCATCTTTCCGGGAAATGCACTTCAATTTCACTCCGTTGAATCTTCTTCTGTACAGTATGTCATCGACAAACTGGTACATACTTGATTGCCGGGCTACTTTCTCCGCTTCTTCTTGTTCCTCGGGAAGTTCTCCTGTCTGAAGGAAATGGATGATCCGCTGTGCCCATGCCGGAGCTTGTGGCTCGACGACAAGGACTAAAGGCGCAAATGCTGCTGCGGATACATCTGTTTCCACGGCAAGAATCTGCGATTCCGCCGGAGCATGATGCTCCCCGGCAAGCGTGTCGGGACACAGCTTGTCGGGAGCGTCTGCTTCAACGAAACAAGCCCTGGGGCTTGTCGGAGCAGAGTGCTCCTCAGCGCTCTTTGTGTTGATCCAGCCCCCTGCAGAAGGGAACTGACAAAGTAAACTGGGCACTGCACCATCTTCCTCTCTTGCGGCCGCGCAGGTCCATCTTTGCCGGAACCAGAACTTGCCGGGGAAGCCCCCTGCTTGTCGCTGGACTCGCTTGCTGCGGCTGCTGGCTCATCATCTGGCTTCCTCTCCGCTACTAATGCAGCACTAACCACTTGATTGGTTGCCGCCAGATATAGCAGCAACTTCTCTTGTGGCTTAGGTGCGACAAGTGTTGGAGTGGAGGACAAATATTTCTTCAAGTCCTGCAGCGCAGCCTCCTGTGCCATGCCGGAGCTTGTGGCTCAACGACAAGGACTAAAGGCGCAAATGCTGCTGCGGGAACATCCGCTTCTACGGCAAGAATCTGGGATCCTGCCGGAGCGTGATGCTCCCCGGCAAGCGTGTCGGGACACAGCTTGTCGGGAGCGTCTACTTCAACGAAACAAGCCCTGGGGCTTGTCGGAGCAGACTGCTCCTCAGCACTCTTTGAGTTGATCTTGGGGACCTTCTTGACGGCGGCTTCAGGGAGCTCTGCTGGAAAGTAATCACCAGCTACCAACTTCCTCTTCTTGCTCTGTCCAGTTGACGGTGTTACAAATGGTTGAGTCAACTTGAGCACAAAAATCCCTGGTTCCACAGGTAACTTGAGTGCGGCGCACTTTGACAGGCCGTCTGCAATGTCATTTTGAGCTCTTGGAACATGTTCCATTTGCAGGCCGTCAAAATGCTCTTCTAGTTTCCTCACTTCATCAATGTAGGCTTCCATCAACGGACTCTGATAATCTTTGTTTATTTGACGGACGACAAGCTGTGAGTCACCCCTGACAATAAGCTTTCTGATCCCAAGTTCTCGCCATGATCTCGAGTCCGCAAGCAAGCCTTCATACTCTGCAGTATTGTTTGTTGCTTGCTCCTTGGAGAAGTGCATCTGGACCACGTACTTGAGGTGCTCTCCGGTGGGTGCAACAAGTAGTACGCCCGCACCGGCACCTTGCAGCGAGAAGGCACCATCAAAGTACATGATCCATTCTTTGCTCGCTTCCTTGACGGGGATGCTCCTCTCCGGAGTTTCTTCATCAGGCGTTGGAGTCCATTCTGCTATGAATTCTGCCAATGCTCGGCTCTGAATAGTTGAAGTACTTTCAAACTTGAGGCCAAAGCTTGATAATTCCAGTGCCCACTCGACAATCCTGCCTGTTGCCTCTGGATTCTGCAATATCCTCTTCAACGGAAAGCGAGTGACCACTGTAATCTCGTGTGCTTGAAAGTAATGGCGCAGCTTCCTCGAGGCCATGAGAAGGCCGAAAAGCAATTTCTGCACACCAGAGTACCTCGATCTAGCCCCCTGCAGAAGGGAACTGACAAAGTAAACTGGGCGCTACACCATCTTCTTCTGTTTCTCTTCTTGTGGCTGCGCAGATCCATCCTTGACGGAACCAGAACTTGTCGGATCAGGGCTTGTCGGGCCAGAGCTTGTCGGGGAAGCCCCCTGCTTGTCGCTGGACTCGCTTGCCGCGGCCGCTGGCTCATCATCTGCCTCCCTCTCCGCTACTAACGCACCACTAACTACTTGATTGGTTGCCGCCAGATATAGCAGCAACTTCTCTTGTGGCTTAGGTGCGACAAGTGTTGGAGTGGAGGACAAATATTTCTTCAAGTCTTGCAGCGCAGCCTCCGCTTTCGGAGTCCATTTCATTGGACCCGCCTTTTTCAAAATTTTGAAAAACGGCAGGGCGCGTTCAGCAGACTTGGAAATGAACCTGCTGAGAGCAGCAACGCAGCCGGCAAGCCTTCGTACGTCCTTGACGCGCTTCGGTGCTTCGATTTTCTCAATGGCCCGGCGAGTCAGCGATCTTGGCCTTCGGGGCGGGGAGTGCACAGTGGTGGCACCCCCAGCGGTCTTGCCGGCGTCGGCTTGCAACTGGGCGTCTTGCCGGGCTTGTCGCCGTTGGCGAAGCCAATGAGGCTCTGAATGGCGGCCCTCCAGCCGTCGATCTTGTCTGGCGCTGGGGGGTAATCTAGAAGCAGCTGGGCTCGGGCCAGCGCTTCCTTTGGAGTGTTGGGTGGCGGTGGCGAGCGACGCGAGGTGCGAGACATGCTCAAACTTCTAACAGTGTTAGAAGGAGCAACATCTCGTCCAGGCGACCGCACTGCGCTCGTGCCGGCGTGTTGATGCGCGCGTTGGCCTTGAGCGTCCCGCGACCCACCAGCTTGGCCTTGATCCAACGCGAGTATGGTGCTAGGAGCACCGTGGTGTTGTCGATCCTGCACCTCCTGGGAGGGGTGCGGTGGATGTGCAGACGCTGAACCTTGCGGGGCCTTGTCCTTGGACCGGGTGACGATGTGAGTCCCCCCGCCGGCGCCCGCTCCTCCGCCGGCGTCCACCCCACCGCCCGTTTGCTCCGATGGTGGTAGGATAATCGCGAACGGAGCGGCCACCTCCGAAGTCTTCTTCTTCGGTGGCATGTCGATGAAGATGTTGATGTAGCGCGCAGACGCCGGATCAGATACGCACGACCTCGACGCCCCCCCTACCTGGCGCGCCAGAGATGTCGTGGGGGACGAGCACCTATGGGGCAGGGGCCCCTTCTTGGTCCGGCAAGGGAGCGGAGGGCGCGCGCAGAGCAGATCGAGGCGAAAGCACGTGGGGGATTTTACCCAGCTTCGGTGCTCTCCGGAGAGATAAAACTCCTACTGCTGCTTTGTGTTTCTATTCTGTTCTTGCTCAAGAACGTATGTGGGTTGTGGTGTCAAATGAGTCAAGCTGGACCGAACCGAACCCCTTCTACGTGAGCATGGGCCTCCTTTTTATAGGTTAAAGGGGTCACCGACAGGTGGCAGCGTAGAAAGAGGGGTAAAAGAGTAAAAACGTGGGTTGGTACAACTGCTACCAACAGTGCCCCCTACCTAACTCTGACGGCAGGGGACAAGGGCATTTAATGCCCGTCTGGTCGCTCAAACAGTGCATGGAAGCGACCGTTAGGAGCGCCACCGTCTGCCACGATGGCCTTCTCATCATCTCTTCTTGCCACCTCGCCACGTGCTCCTGGGATGGTCCTGGGGCAACACGTCGTTGAATGCGTTGGAGCTCGGGTGCAGAGTGGCAGCCTTGCCACGGCAAGCGCCTTGCCGCGGCCGTTGCATTGTCGCACCCGCAAGCTTGCCGCTCGCTGGGTCTTGCCGGAACGCGCGGAGCGTCGCGGCAAGTTTTCTGAAGTGCCTTGGTTGGCCTTCCCGACAAGCTCCTCTTGCCGGGGTCTTGTCCTTCCCGGCAAGCTCCTCTTGCCGTGGTTCTGTCTTCTCAGCTAACACTTTGTTCTTGAATGGCGGTAATATGAATAGTGAAGGGTCTTTATGACGCCCCAAGCAAGCCTTGCCGCGAGGCGCCAAGGATCGCTCGAAAGACAAGTTCGGGGTACTAAGGTACCCCTACTTTAGTACACCGACAAGCGTTGATAAACCAAGGACGAAGATATAAGAGAGGACACTTCTCTCTATTAGCTAGCTATAATAACAACCTAAAAATAATCTCCAAAACCCCTAAAGCAGCCACTTTTGTAAAAAAAAATTGACTTTTGGTCCCGGTTGGAGCCACCAACCAGGACCAAAGGCCCCCTGACTGGGCTCGGCGCACAGGGCCACGTGGAGGCACATTGGTCCCAGTTCGTGTTTGAACCAGGACTAATGGGTGGAGGCATTAGTAACGACCCATTAGTCCCGGTTCATGAACCGGGACTAAAGGCCCTTACGAACCGGGACCAATGGGTGGTTTTCTACTAGTGTTACTCGTCATTTGAAAAGTCTGCAACATGAACGTTGCAGCCCGAAAACGGGTCAGCACATGGAATATGCTGGCAATGTAACACATAGAGAATAATGGACGGAAATATGCTATACTACAAGCATATATGGCTGGTGGAAAGCTCTATGGTTTCAATTTTTGCATAAAGCCAATTTTTCCCTACTGCAAAGGAATAAGTTTTGTTTAACTATCATGGTGGTTGTTAAACATTGAGAAGATAGACATCCTCTCAATCCCAATTAAACATCATCATTAAACCCAACAAAATTAAATTTAAGTAACATGATGAGATTCACATGATAATCCAAGTACTAGATACTCAAAACGTCCATAACCGGGGACACGACTAACCATGATTAGTTTATACACTGTGCAGAGGTTGCGCACTTTTCCCCACAAGACTCGATCTCCTCCGTTGGATTTCTCGCACTACATGGTGTTTGAGAAACGGATGACCGAGACATAGTCTCTCAGAAGCGTTTGCACCTTACGATCGGGTAGATAGTAACAACCTACATCCCCTACATCTGCTAGTCTACCACTGTAAGAGTTCACACGACTTAATCAACTATGCTAGAGCCCATAGTAGCTTGTGGCTGCACACGGAAGTTTCTAGCATGAAAAATCTCATGATCCCTTTGAGCCTGGGTGGCGGTCCATAAAGAAAATAGGCAATCGCTGGAATGCCTAGGTGCCTCAGTCCACCCAGATGTGTGTTTAATTTGCCACCTTAAATAAACCATTAAATAACAATCCGACATATGTCACAGATACACTCACCCAATCCACATCTACTAGCATAACATGGCATAAAAAGCAAACGTAGTAGTAACTCCCAAGGGTTTGATAATAAAACGGGTAATAGGTACTACCCCATCTACTTCCCAAAACCCACATATTAATTAGATCCTAATCATGCAATTGTTTGAGGATTGATCTAATGCAATAAAACTGGGTATGAAAGAGGTATGATCAAAGTGTTACTTGCCTTGCTGATGATCCATGAAACCTAGAGATTCGAAGTAGCAAGCGACGCACTCCGGGTACTCTATCGCAAACAAATAAGCATACAATAAGTACTCATCTAATGCACAGGTAAAACTAAATTAAGAGATCTAACCAGAAAGTTCAACTTAAGAACTCTGGTTTGCAAAAAGAATCAAATCGAACGAAGCAACGAAACACAAACGGCGAAAGAAACAAGCTTCGTTTACTAATCTGGACCTAAGTCAAATTTTACAGAAGCAAAAACTTGTTTGAGTTGGTTCAACGGAAGGAGAGTTTCGAGATGAAACTCTAGGCGCTTGAATCGCCCGATTCCGATATACGAGTGAAAAGTTATACTAGAACGAAAATCGCATCAGAAATCGCGATCAGAAATAATCGCGGAAAATCTGAGAAAAGAAAAACTGACGAACTGTTTAATGAACAGATGTTCATTAACTGAAATTAAACAGTGAACTCGTACATTAAAACGAACGAACGAGCGAATGCTCGCTAAAACAATAAACCAGAAAAAAATAAACCGATCTATTCTAAAAAAAAGAAAACTAGGGTTTCCAAAAAAACCGGATCGGTTTTCTTTAGAAAACTGGAGCGGCGGGCGGCTACCTCGGCTCGGGCTCTAGCGAAAGTCCGCCGGGGCTCCGGGCGGCAGCGGACGGCGTGGGGTGGCGGGGGCGGCGGCGGCGGCGGCGGCGTCTCTGGGCAAGGCTGTGGCAGAGGGGCAAGGCTGGGTGGGCGGCTTATGGCGGCGGGTGGCTCGGCTTTGGGCTCGGGGCGGGTCGGTTTATAAATGGGGGGGGCGGCGGTGGCTTGCGGGAGGGGCGGTGGCGGCGGGCCCTCCCGGACTCGGCAGCGGCGGCGACCGGGACTCCGGTCCCGATCCGGATCAGGGCGGGCGGCCGGCTCGGGCCGGCCGGGCTGGGCCTTGGCCCATTAGCAGCAGTGAGTTGTTTTAAACAATTCCGCCGAACAGAAAATAAATCCTAGAAAAATGAATAAAAATCTAAAAAATGCCAAAATAATTTTCACCATCTAAATAAAATATTTAGAACGAGATGAACATTTTCTTGGCTCTAAAATGCAATTTTGAAAAACGTGCAATTTTTCCTAAATTCAAATAAAATAGCGAAAACTCCAAAATATAATTTTATTTGATTTTTTATTAAATCCTCAATATTTCTTTATTTTGGGAAAGTCATTTTATTCCCTCTCTCATATTTTTATAATAGAAATAATTGAAGATAAAATAAATAAAATCAAATGATCCTATTTTCAAATTTGAGAAAAACTCAAATATGAAAATAACGAAAATCCCAACTCTCTTCGAAGGTCCTTGAGTTGCGTAGAATTTCTAGGATCAAACCAAAAGCAATAAAATATGATATGCAATGATGATCTAGTGTATAACATTCCAAATTGAAAATTTGGGATGTTACACAATTAGGATAATCTCACATCACGGACCCAGTCCGCATCATTGCTACTATCATCTTGCAACTTTTTTTTTCTCTAGGTACATATCAAAAATAGGGGAGCTATATTGTGAGCTATTGATCTACAACATAGATATTCAAAACTATTAAGACTAAGTTCATGATAAATTAAGTTCAGTTAATCAAATTACTAATGAACTCCCACTTAAATCAACATCCCTCAAGTTGTCTAAGTGATACATGATCCAAATCAACTAACCCATGTCTGATCATCACGTGAGATGGGGTAGTCATCAATGATATGACTCATGTTCGACCTTTCGGTCTCTAGTGTTTCGAGGCCATGTATGTACATGCTGGGCTCGTCAAGTTTAACCCAACTATTCTGCATGTGCAAAACTGTCTTACACCCGTTGTATGTGAACGTAGAGTCTATCACACTCGATCATCACGTGGTGTCTCGAAACGACGAACTTTCGCAACAGTGCATACTCGAGGAGAACACTTATATCTTGAAATTTAGTGAAGGGATCTTCTTATAATGCTACCTTCATTCTAAGCAAAATAAGATTCATAAAAGATAAAAATCACATGCAATCAAAATATGTGACATGATATGGTCATCATCATCTCGTGCTTTTGATCTCCATCTCCAAAGCATCATCATGATCTCCATTGTCACCGGCTCGACACCTTGATCTCCATCGTTGCATCGTGATCGTCTTGCCAACTATTGCTTCTACACTACAACAAATACACTTCCGTGATGATACGTGTTTGTCATAGTAGGTCACGTTTTCTGTCATGCATGTACATCCATGACGATTTTATGACAGAACCAAGATAGTCATACCTGTGATGTCATAGAAGTGTTCCATGAAATTACCAAAATTATCATCACAGAAGTGTTCACTTCCATGACGATAAATGTCGTGTCATGGAAGTGCTTTCGTCAAGGGTGATCGACACATGGCATCCACCATACGGGTTGCCGTTAAGCTATCGGGTCTGGGTTTGGATCCGATAACCCGCTAATAACCACTACCAATGCTGATTTTCCACGTGTGAAATTCTCATCGGCCGACGGAATCACGTGTCAGCTCTGCGTTGGCACAGGTGTCACTCATCCAATGGGAGAAATGCGCCTATGATATGTTGACACGTGGACCGGCCCAAAAGTGGCCCATTAAGATTAAATGGGACAGCCCAACTAAAGGCCCACAAGATTCTGCGGACCATAATTGGCCGACCCAGCTAAAGGCCCACGAGATTTCACTGACCATAATGGGCCGGCCCAGCTAAAGGCCCACAAGATTTTGAGGACACTAGTGGGTCGGCACGTTAACAGGCTGCCATGTTTTGGGCCAAATGCCGGCCCATATTTGATCCGGTCCATTAACAGCTTGCCACGTTCCGGTCCTAATAAAGGCCCATATGAGATTCGGCCCATTAAAATCCTACCACGTTTTGAGCGAAATTATGGCCCAGATCAGATCCAGCCCTTTAAGAGTCTTTGGGCTAAATTATGGCCCATATCAGATTCGGCCCGTCAACTGGATGTTATGCTTTTGGGCCCACATTCTAAAGGCCCATTTAGTAATCCGTCCTGATATTAGTTTCAACCTATTAAAGGCCCGTTTAATATTTCGGCTTATTAAAAGCCCATCATATAGTTGGGCCTAACTACGGCCCGGTTTGCATCCGACCTGCTCATAATCGATAATTTGATTGGGCCAAACAAGGACCGAGACAATTTTGGCCTGTTAACGGCCTATGATGTGATTGGCACAATCATGGGCCGGGGTCTATTTCGGCCTGCTGTCGGCCCGTGAGCTGTTCGGCACGTTTCAGGCCCAACCTACTTTTCAGCCTCCTAAAAGCCCATTTAGTTTTTTTGCGAAAATAGGGTTGGCAATTTACTCGGCCTATTAAAGGCCCGAATCTACTAGTGGGTCAGCTTACATTTAGGCATGCTAACAGACCAAAATGACTGGGCCCATGATGCGGATCATACATAGTGATTTGCATGACGGCCCGATTATGTACCAGAATTTTACGGTTTGGCCTATTTACTGCGAAGACAGGATATATATACAGTAAAATAATTGCAACATCATGAATAAGAAAAAACCTAGAATATAGAATAAAGAATTTACGACATATTACATCCACTGGGCATCAAAGTTTGCCACTATAATAATAAATCATAAGTAGACAGCACATTACATAAACTGGGCATCAAAGATTGCCACTAGTGCAAATAAACACACCGACAAAATAATATACAAAACCGAAAACACTTCAATAGAGTTCAAGAAAGGTTAGCCCTGCTCGGGAGCTGTAGCGCAAGCAGCTGAGCAAGCTGATGAGACTGCGCTCGTTTGACACTTATATCCTCCTCACTATGAAAGATAAACAAGCAGACAGATGACAGGTTTTGCACATATAAGTATCGGTGCTGACAATTCATCACATTTCTTACTAAAAAATAAAGTGACATAGTTTAAAATAGCATTAACACAATATGGTATTGTTCAGGTTAAGACATGGCAGGAAATGACATTGTGAAGGAGTTGGCAGCTTCATGACACCACTGGATTACAGATCAAGAACTCATAAGTATCAACGGTTAGTGTGCTGTCAATTTATCCCATTTCAGATTGGCAAATAAAGAGACGATTTAAATAATAGTAGAATGATATGACATTGTTCGTAGTTAAAACATTGCAGAATTTGACATTGTGTTGTAGTGGGTAGGTTCACCACACCACTGGATTACGGATCAAGAACAGAAGCATACATGCAGTGCAAAAGAAGATCACTTGCTCTGTATAGTTTAATTTACATCGCATGACGAAGGAACTTGGTTGTACAACTGAAATCTTAAATTGAGAAGAACAAACTTTTGTTTAGGAACTACATAATAAACTTTATTGCAGTCATGCCTAACCAAATATACACAACAAAGTTTGAAGGCTTGAGAAGGACAAACTTACATTATTGGTTAAGACAGGGTCTATAAAGCCCTTGTCCATGCTGATGGGGGGGGGCAATTCAAGAAGTTTAACACAGAATCTTCTTCATAAGCATTGCCTTTATTCTACATTTTGTTAAGAGTAAATATAGATGTGATAATATAAGAAAAAATGGAGAATATATAAGATAATATGAAGAGTGATGCTACATAACCAAGTAGCTATAAATTTAAGTACAACGATACAGGCAAAAGGTACAACCAAGAGCAATGTAGAGCTAAACTTCTTCAGTACCATCGGTGTTATCCAACCTTATGGTAAGAGTAAATATAGATCTGATGTGTATAAAATGGAGGGCAAAGGAAAATAAGCTTCAGCATGATGGTACATGAACAACTAGTTGTCAATATAAGTACACTGAAAAAGGACAACATGTACTTACAAGAACAATGCAGAGCTAAAACATTTCATTGGCATTGGATATATTCTACAATAAGGTAACCATTCATACAGGTCAGATAATTTGGAGCGAACAATTGATAAGCAAGCTATCATGCATACTGCTGTCACATAATGAACCAGGTATGAATGCAAGTACATTGATACTGGACAATAGGTACTAACAAGAGCAAAGTAGCAGGCAGCGTATTTGCGATATCCTGTCATCCTTTTCAAACCGGAATTCTTCTCCGAGCAGATTTCCTACAAAGGAGATCCGTAAGGCACATGCGGAAAAGTAGAAGTTCAAATTGTCATGTGATATCATAGACAGTACCTCATCCTGGTAACGAGACCAGTGGATACCAAAGTTTTTCCATTCAATCCCTTCTAAATTTAGCACAGGAGACTTCACCGGAAATTTGTTTATAGACTTGCCATCAAAGTGTGATTTCCTCAGGTAACACCAATACTACTGCAATGCTTCCTTGAAAAGCGCAAGCAAGCTTTGCTCGTCATGAATATCCAGATGTAATGTAAATTATTGATGTGTTCAATCAGCAGAAAACAGGAAAATAATCACCATGAATAATAGCACTTACACGTAAGTGGGACAGGAAGGTGTGAAAATGGTGTTTATCTTCACTATAATCTTCCCACGATGGGAATATATGCACGTAGTCCCTAACAACATTGAAAGCATTGTCATTTAACTAGGAATAACTGGAATGGGATTTCAATCTGTAGGAATTGGTTGTCTCTGCAGTTGGGACAGGTCTTCGGCCGATGGACTGGCTGTACTTTTTGCTGGAGTGGGATTTTTCTGTGGTACGGCTGGTGATATGGCAACTAAAATCAGCATACGTTGTGCTGGAGTGCAGGTCCTGTGTGGTGGGGCTAGTGGTGTGGCCAGTGAAGTAAGGGTACAACCTGATGGAGTCTGTCCTACATTTTGTGTCACTAGTTGTAGAGCCAATATAAGTGGGGTGATGTCTGATTTCTCCGGCACCACCATGTTATTCAAGGACTTTGCTGGTGCTCCTTCAGGTTCGGCAATCACCCTCTTCCTTTTTGATGTCTGATGCACAAGAACAACATTTGAGTGGAAAAACATGGTATGATGACACATAGAATATGTATTGATAATGGATGGGCATGGTATCTTGACATATATGATGAGTAAACTAAGCAGATGGCGGTGCAACAAAGTAGAAGAAATGCAAGACAACTTATGCAAGATACACGCAATCAATAAAACCTTGCCAAATTAGAACAGGCACCTTGATGGGTGAACAGGATACGCCATCTGCCTTTGACTCCTTGAGGTCAGAATAGTCATCAGGATCATATTCTGGACAAGAATCTACAGGTGGGAACGTATGAGTTTCATTGCATCCAGAATGCCACTCAATGCCTTGGTGCCAATTTTTTAAGTCGTTGCAGTGTTCCACAATATTCTTCTGATGCTCGGATTCTGATATTCACTGTGATTACATATAATATCTGAGAAGCATGAAAATATAAATAGTAGTGATATTATATTTGTAATGCATAGGATATTCTAATATAGGGGCGCCCCTGTAAACCCTTGTGTGCTATCACTAGATTCTGATGAGAGAGCTCATGTGTGCTATAATATGGTGCGTGCATTAATATAATCTTGCACAAGTACACAAAAATATAGGCTAAAGAAGTAAGGATAGTTGGCAGATGATTGGTTCACAATATACTGTATAGAGAGTTTATTCCCAAACCATGATAACAAGAGCACACAGCAACTAGGCAGATCGTAGTGTACATAAAAGGGGTACACCATAACCACGATATATAAATCGGGAAAGTGGAACTGGCTGGAAAACACGGTGTTGTATTGCCGCTACTAATTGAAAGCCTATCGATCACATATACACGAGCTCTATCATCTATTGACTACAGATGTCCCTACTCCCCTTCCTGACAAGGAACATACTATATGTACTAAATACATAATAACAAAAGAGGAACATGTTAAAGAACAGAAGAGGAAGCATTCTTGAGGTTCTGCTTCATTGCATACAATGTTGGTTGCCCACTCATGATGAATCATAGTGCCCAAAGAAATGCAATTCCATGCTGCCTCTCTATATATGGCCACATGCATTTCGAAAATCAAGTGGGAGCATTACCTGACCAATTAAATGTGTGTCCGTTAAATAATATCAGTATCATATCACAATTTGTATTTGAGGAAGTAAGCTTTGGACGTATTATTGGTGTGTTATTTAGCTTTAAACGCTGAACAACTACTAGTAGGACCCAAAGCACCTACGCAGATCGTAGTGTAGATATAATGGGAAAACCCTAAGCATCAGGAGTAAAATCAGCAAAGCGGAACTTGCTGGAATATATGTGCTAGTATTGCTGGTACGGCTAGAAAGGCTTCGGATACCAGCTCTCTTCAACTGAAGGTGCGGCATTGTTAATATCATTGTAACTCTCAAAGGCGACATAGCACCCCGCATTTCCTTGCTAATCTTATAGGATTCAAGTGGGCAGGCCACTACAATTCATATTCCTATGTTTACAAAATCCTACGAATCAAAGAGCCCCGAAGAGTTCAAAGTGTCCATCACAACCGACCGTATAGTCCTCTACACTGAAATGTCCCTGCTCAACTTCACTACAAGGAACATACTGTACTACTATCATACTCCCTCTGTTCCAAAATATAAGTCTTTGTAGAGATTTCTACTATGGATCACATACAGATGTATACAAATACATTTTTGAGTGTAGATTCACTCATTTTTCTCCATATGTAGTCAATGGTGGAATCTATACAAAGACTTGTATTTAGGAACGGAGAGAGTACTTATTAAAGAAGAACGGAAGAGGAACATGCTAAAGAAGAGCAAGCAGATTTTGGATAATAAATGTTCATTGCGCAGTGCCCACACATGATGAACCAGAGCGCATTAAGAATGCAACTCCCTGCTATCTCTCTATACGTGGTACACGTGCTTTTCGAAAGTAAAGTAGGAACATTAGCTGACCAATTAAACGCTATCTGTTTTAGTAATATCAGCATCATATCAGATTCGTATTTGAGCAACAAGTTTGGAATTATGACTTGCACGTTGTTTAGCTTGATGGATTCAGGAGTAGTGCTAAGCAGCTATGATGATGGTACTGAATATAAAGGCATGTCTCGATACAAGTCGTGTGACATTTGTCATTTGGGTCAGTCGACCATTTCAGGCAGTTGGATGAAGATCCTACGTCTCCTAACTCTTCTTCTTCCTCATCACTGATTCTTCCTATACAGAACACCGCACGGGCAGCTAGCCAAACCACCGCCCCGACCCCCCCCCCCGCCCTCGCCTGAACCGCCCCCACCTCCTGTGTTCCTCCGCCACCCCACCCCCACCCCCACCCGCGTCGAGTTTTCTTGGTTTGATGAGGCCCCACCACCGCCCCCCACAACCATCGTCCCCACCCGAGCCCCTTCCTTCGCACCGGCGAACTTCGGCGAGCTCTCAAAAATCGACTAACCCAATTTTGAAATTTAGTCTACTGTCATTTAACTAGTGTGGAATATAAAATGGGAAAACCATAAGCATTGTTAGTATAGTGTTGAGTGTGCCATGGCGGATCCGAAGGTGCAAACTGGACAAAGGCAACTTCACAACCAATGTTTGCTTTCAACTAACAAGTAAGTGATGGACAAGAAATCAGAGTAAAGCATCTATTTTCTTGTTGCGATAAATAAGTTGAGCAGATACGAAAGAGTACCGCCTTTGGTGCAGCACCGTCTATGCATCTGTTGAGAATTTGACGGTGTTGCGGTAGCGATGGCTGTCGGTGGCGTGGAAGAAGATCTAGGAGGGTAGACGGCGGCGGCGGGGCGCGGTGGATAAGACGGTCGTAGGAGCGGCACCCACAAGGTGGACGACGACAGGGATGAAGTGAGAGGACGGGATGCAAGGATCCTGGTCCGAAGCAATGGATGAGAGAGGTCGATTTCTTGTAATGGACGACGGCTTCGGGGTATCAGGTCCGGCATGGTGGAGGAGGATGGCGGTGGGTGGGGTGGCAGACGGAGGAGGCTCGGGTGGAGAGGGTGTTTTGGCACCCACGGAGTACGAATGGGGAAATGGAGGGAGAGAGGAAGGAGGAAGCATGTCTTCAGGGCACGCTTGTCTCAAATGCGAGGAAATTTACAAACTTAGCCCCCATTTAAAATTTCCTACATCACAGCTATATTAGTCGGTTGGGGATAGGATGGTAATCTCGCATACACCGAATATTTGCCGACAAGTTTTGGCGCCCACCGTGTATGAATCGGGGAGGGAGTCAATTTCGGTCGAGGACACACTGTGTTTTGGTGCCCACCGTGTATGAATCCGGGTGAGAGGCGGTTATGTCACGTTTGAGTGAAATTACAAACCTATCCCTATCGAAACCTATAGAAATCGAGCCGACAGGCTTTGCGTGTCAGGGATAGGTAGTAATTTCCATCTCGCAGATTTTGGTTTCGGGCGGTTACTGTGACTTTCCCCGCTTCGTTCAAATTTTTGCAGAGCAAGAGTGCATGTTTACCGTGCCAACTCAATTCGAATCCAGTTTGTATTCTATTTTTGTTCGGGCAGGATCAATTTTCTATTGGAATAAGATTCTATATACATCATTTTTTATATATATTTGCAAAAGCACAACAAATAATTTTGCTCCTTAATTTATATATATAATATGATTTAGAAAGACAATGATCTCAAAATCATAAGATTGAATTCAAAAAATTTAAACAAACTATGTTCTACTCAAATATATGGACCAGTAATATCTACATATTAAATAACATAGATGCGCGTGAATTCATATGAGTATGCATGTTTGATAGATCAATTTTGGTCGAGTATGAATTACATTTATCATCATCTCGCATGCTCCTTCATGTAGCTATCGCTCTCTTTTCTCCAGCCCACCCGCACGCTCACTTAATGTTTCTCCTATTGTCGCAAACATGGTCTCTCGACGTCTCCCTTGAGAAGTGTCACACTCTCCCTATCATTATACATTACACAGTTTTCATTATCTCTCACGTGTCCACCGTTCTCTGGTATCACTAGGTACCTAAGCTTTCTTTTTCACCGCCACACACACAGTCTCACTCGTATTTCACTTTGTCTTTCTCTCTATGGGCTTCTCTCACACATCCTATATCTCTCTAGATGTGACTCATACCACTAAATTTACTCTCTCCTGCAGACACAACATTTGTTGCGGTCTCCTATCCGCCACCATCCCAGTTATAAAACTGACATTATTCATTTGTTTACCGATCAGACAAACTCCCCCCTCTCTCACACACACACAACTGCTGCTTCCACTCCCCTTCCCCACTACCGTCTCTCTCACACACACACACACACTCACACACACACAAAACTCTCGCTTTCGCACCCCCGACTAGTATTTCTCTCACAAACATTGATCGACTAGCCTCCAGATAGGTTTATACACCCGCACACTTGTGCTTCCACTACCGCGTACATGTCTCTCACGTGCTCCTTGTATCTATGTAGATTTTTTGTCCCTTCTTGAGACACGCCCTCTCGACCATGCACACACACACACACACACTATCGCCTCATTTTAAGATGATACCTCTCACACATACACTCTTTGTGTCTTTGTCACACATGCACTCCGTCCTCCTCCTCTCTTCCTCTCTCTCACACACACAACACACACACATGGGCTTTTTGCAACAACTAGCAAGATGCCCATGCATTGCACGGAATATCAAGATGCATTTGTATAAGTAGTTTATCTTGTGGGAGAAAAGGATGAACGAGGGAAGGCCTTATTTGCAAATGTGGAGAGGGGTGTGGGTATCTTTTTGCAAAATTGCCATAGTTTTCTTCCTATCCGTCAGATATAAATCGGACAACCTATATTGCAGGATGGCAGGCACACCATCATCACCAACTATGTTTTTTATCTCTACTCTTATAAAAAGCATAGTCGGTGATGATGGTGTGCCTGCCATCCTGCAATATAGGCCGTCCGATCTATATCTAACGGATAGGAAGGAAACTATGAAAATTTACTCGCACTCCTCTCCACATTTGCAGATAATGCCTTTCCTCGTTCATCCTTTTCTCCCACAAGATCTTGATGTTCCGGGCAACGCACATGCATCTTGCTAGTAACAGTACAAATTAGAGATATACCACTTCTCGAATCTTGAAACCAACCACATTCCTCCCTTATCTCATTAAAACCGCCAAAGGAATATATTTTGAGCGAAACATAACATATATTTAGTGATATACGTATTTCAAAACTAGACTCTTTTTTCTATCAAATCGGTGAATATGTATTAATCTACTTTGATCGTGTGGCAATGCATTGTCACATTGCTAGTAGTTATTACTACTGTATAATTTTTTGGACACCAGACAAACAGTGGATTACATATATGAAGACAAGAGGCACACACACGCAGTTTGTCTCTCGCTGTCTCGCACACATGAGAGTTACGCAAAGGCACCGTTAACAAATAAACCCTAAAACCCTAGGTGCACGATTGCTGCATGTGCGGGTACCGGGTACATGGTGGAGCGCACCTTTGTAGGAATAGTCAGCTCACGTGATAATTTGATCCGTAGGAGTTGATGGTCAGGACCACAGGTGAACGACCTGGAGGCGGTGGCTCACCAGTTGCCACTGATCGAGTAGCCACATTTAAAATATCATTTTTTAGCGGGGTAGGAGTTTTGATTTTCAATGGCGCATTATAGGTACTAAGTAGTTTTTAGAATGATTGGTATGGAGCGAAAATGGAATTCATAACTACTACTTTCTTGGCGTATGGTTGTATGGGTTTATGTTGCGAAATGTTGAACCTGGTAGTTCTAGAGAAAATACTATGGTTTCGACGTTGGTTTTCAGTAATGAAAATCGGAAGGGGGAAGCCCTTCTTTGATAAAAAAAACTACTACCTCCATCCTGATTTACTAGTCCCCATCGTATTTTGGGTCAAAGTTTGTCCGCAAATTTTACTTGTACCCAAACAAAAAAGGAATAGAGGGAGTGATTGCTCTGACATGGACGCGACCTCTCATAGGGCAGGCATTGAACCGGCGCGCCGGCCAAGAGGGCCACACTCGCTGTAGGCCCGGCTGAACATGCCTCCTCGCCGCATGCAACCGGCTTCAGACTGCCCCGCCTGCCTCCATTGAATCCATGTGTGTGCCTGCAACACGTGCTTCCGTGATCCAGCCGGCATTTTAGAACACAAAAAATGACCAAAATATAATTAATTATGCATGGTCTTGACTTGTTGTGCTCACACTGGTAGTAGGAACTAGAGGTTTTTCTTTATTTATAACTCTCCTCACATTTTTTGGGCTTTGAAGTGAATCATGGTTGCGGACATTGTCTATGAATGTGCACATATCTGTGAACATGAGTTTAATGTGGAAGTTGAAGTTGGAATCTTGGGCTTGCGCGTGAACTATACCATGTCCAATGCTTCGTCTGTTATTGTTTGGAAAGTAATTGTTGTTATGACATGACCTGAAAAAATATTATTTTGTGCCAGATCAGTAGATGCACGGACATCACAACAGGCATGTTGACTGGATAAACATTTGAACCTGGCTATTATGAAGGAAAATTTGTATTGACAACAGTTTTAGATAGTAGGAGACGTCTAGCCTGCTCTGCCTCTTCTAGCTTCTTTCTGTCTTCTTCCATATCTTCTTTGGCTTGGGTGAAGAGAGCATCTGGTTGCTCTTTTTGCTTCATTAGAGACTTAGCTACATTCTCAAGGGCTGCTGCATGCTTTCTTTCAACCTTTACTAGAGCCATGAGGACATGAACAGTTGACGACTCCACCTGTATTGTGTGTCATCCAGCATCATCTGGGAATTTGCACCTTGTGTCTAATCCAGCATCATTAGGGAACGGGAACCTTGTGTGTAATCCAGCCTCATTTTGGAAACATGATCTCGAGGTTGACCATACTTCCCTCCTCGCAGGAACTACATCTGTACATGAAGTTACATCTTTTTTAGATCAATACTCAGAGAAACCCAGATCCATTTAGTAGAAGCTAGATAAACAGGACTCCAAGAACTGAATTCAGAAGGAAAAATATAAAAACAGACTACAAGGTGAGAACACCCACTTCCTACATCAAGCTAAAAACAAAAGCAATAGGACAATTAAGACTCTTCTTATTACACATCGAAGAACACGAGGCTAAGAGAAACAGAAACTACAACATATACACATCGAAGAACACGAGACTAAACGAAAGAAATTGAAAGGGTGTTACTTACCAAAGCTCATTTTACAGGTTCAGTGCAGCTCCTCTTTAACTTGCCACGCTCCTTGAAGATGTCCCCAATATCCTGTGCTTGGTCTTCATAGCTCCTCTGCATGTTCGCACTCGTGGTTCTAAAACCTCAACATGGCAAGAAAAATATACTAGTAATACTCACGCATATTGTGGGCAACATTAAAGCACTCGTCTGCCATGTTAGAGCATCTCCAACAGAAGCGCAATGCGTTTTGCTTTAGAAAAGCGTTTACAGCGCCGAAATAGCCAGTTTTCATGGGCCCGAAGTGCTGAGATCGAGAAGTAGAGATAGAGAGTAGAGACTAGAGAGTAGAGACATAGATAGTTCTCAGCATACATATAGAATAGATAGATAAAAAAGGACAGTTCAACTAATCCTCGTCGTCCGACTCCTCCTCGGTGATATCCTCCTCCGACGTCCCAATGCAGGCATGATACCGATCGTCGCTGGATTCCCAGGGCGACGCTGCTCCTAGCCTCATGTTGAATTGAGCGGCCGCTTTTCGCATATGCTTGTCCTCGCGATAGGAGGCTCGCTCCGCCCTCCTTTGCATGTAGAACTCGCGCTCCTTGATGATGTCCTGTGGGAAGCATTGGCGCCATAGCGCCATGGCTTCCTGGTCCATCTCGGTGATGCCAAGACGGTGCTCCCGCCTCCGGTTGTCGCGGCGATCCTCGTCGGTGATAAGCCGCGACAAAGGCGCGAGCTCCTGCGGCTGCTCCCGCGTCGGCACGTTCGGGAAGTTCAACGTTCTATGAGGCCATGATACGTCCATTTTGCATCATGCTTTTATATCAATATTTATTGCATTATGTGCTGATATTACACATTATATCTCAATACTTATGGCTATTCTCTCATATTTTACAAGGTTTACCATGAAGAGGGGGAATGCCGGCAGCTGGAATTCTTGCAGGAAAAGGAGCAAACATTGGAAACCTATTCTGCACTGCTCCAAAAATCCTGAAACTCCACAAAACCTTTTTTTTGGAATTAATAAGAATTATTGAGCGGCAGAAACACCTCAGGGGGCCCACACCCTAGCCAGGAGGGTGGGGGCGCGCTGGGCTCCCTGGTGGCCCTTCGGTGTCCATCTTCTGCTATATGAAGGCTTTTACCCTGGAAAAAATCATGGGCAAGCTTACGGGATGAAACTCCGCCGCCACGAGGCGGAACCTTGGCGAACCAATCTAGGGCTCCGGCGGAGCTGTTCTGCCGGGGAAACTTCCCTCCGGGAGTGGGAAATCATCACCATCGTCATCACCAACGATCCTCTCATCGGGAGGGGGTCAATATCCATCAACATCTTCACCAGCACCATCTCCTCTTAAAACCCTAGTTCATCTCTTGTGTCCAATCTTGCATCCAAACCACAAATTGGTACCTGTGGGTTGCTAGTAGTGTTGATTACTCCTTGTAGTTGATGCTAATTGGTTTACTTGGTGGAAGATCATATGTCCAGATCCTTAATGCATATTATTACCCCTCTGATTATGAACATGAATATGCTTTTTGTGTAGTTATGTTTGTCCCTAAGGACATGGGTGCAGTCTTGCTATTAGTAGTCATGTGAATTTGGTATTCGTTCGATATTTTGATGAGATGTATGATGTCTTTTCCTCTAGTTGTGTTATGTGAACGTCGACTACATGACACTTCACCATTATTTGGGGCTAGAGGAAGTCATTGGGAAGTAATAAGTAGATGATGGGTTGCTAGAGTGACAGAAGCTTAAACCCTAGTTTATTTGTTGCTTCGTAAGGGGCTGATTTGGATCCATATGTTTAATGATGTGGTTAGGTTTACCTTAATACTTCTTTTGTAGTTGCGGATGCTTGCAATAGGGGTTAATCATAAGTGGGATGCTTGTCCAAGTAAGGGCAGTACCCAAGCACCGGTCCACCCACATATCAAATTATCAAAGTACTGAACGTGAATCATATGAGCGTGATGAAAACTAGCTTGACGATAATTCCCATGTGTCCTCGGGAGCTCCTTTCTCATTATAAGAAATTATCCAGGCTTATCCTTTGCTACAAAAAGGATTGGGCCACCTTGCTGCACTTTATTTACTTTATTTACTTGTTACTCGTTACAATTTATCTTATCACAAAACTATCTATTACCTTCAATTTCAGTGCTTGCAGAGAAAACCTTACTGAAAACCACTTATAATTTCCTTCGGCTCCTCGTTGTGTTCGACACTCTTACTTATCGAAAGGACTACGATAGATCCCCTACACTTGTGGGTCATCAAGACTTTTTTCTGGCGCCATTGCCGGGGAGTGTAGCGCTTTTGGTGAGTGGAACTTGGTAAGAAACATTTATATAGTGTGCTGAAATTTTCTGTTACTTGTCACTATGGAAACTAATCCTTTGAGGGTCTTGTTAGGGGTATATTCTCCCCGAACATAAGAGCAAAGAGATTCTCCTCAACCTACTGAACTTTTGGAAAATATTTACTTTGAGATTCCTTCGGGTATGATAGAGAAACTGCTATCTAATCCATTTGCAGGAGATGGAACATTGCATCCCGATTTACACCTTATCTTTGTGGATGAAGTTTGTGGATTATTTAAGCTTGTAGGTATTCCCGATGATGTTGTAAAAAGGAATGTCTTCCATTTATCCTTGAAGGGAGATGCATTGACATGGTATAGGCTATGTGATGATACGAGATCTTGGAATTATAAATGATTGAAGTTGGAATTTCACCAAAAGTTCTAACCTATGCATCTTGTTCATCATGATAGTAATTACATATATAATTTGTGGCCTCGCGAAGGAGAAAGCATCGCTCAAGCTTGGGGGAGGCTTAAGTCAATGTTATATTCATGCCCCAATCATGAGCTCTCCAGAGAAATGATTATTCAAAAATATTATGCTCGGTTTTCTCTCGCAACCTGCTCGATACTTCCTGTGCTGGTTCTTATATGCTGAAGACTATTGACTTCAAATGGGACTTATTGGAAAGAATTAAACGCAACTCTGAAGATTGGGGTTCTGACGATGGTAAGGAGTCAGGTATGACACCTAAGTTCGATTGTGTTAAATCTTTTATGGATACTGATGCTTTTCGTGGATTTAGCGCTAAATATGGACTTGACCCTGAGATAGTAGCTTCTTTCTGTGAATCTTTTGCTACTCATGTTGATCTCCCTAAGGAGAAGTGGCTTAAATATAATCCTCCCACTGAAGTAAAGGTAGTTGCACCTATTACAGTTGAAGAAAAGACTGTCTCATATAGTGATCCTATTATTCCTACTACTTATGTTGAGAAACCTCCTTTTCCAGTTAGGATAAAGGATCATGCTAAAACTTCGGCTGTTGTTCGTAAGATTAATACTAGGACTTATACACGTCCTGAGCAAATCAAAGTTGAACCTAGTATTGCTATGGTTAAAGATCTCTTAGATGATGATTTTGATGGGCATATTATTTATTTCTGTGGTGAGACTGCTAATATTGCTAGACCAGATACTAAGATACATAGACCTGTGGTAGCCATGCTTGTTATTTCTGTTATAATAGGAGATCATTGTTATCATGGCTTATGTGATATGGGTGCTAGTGCTAGTGCAATACCCTATGACTTATCTAAAGAAATTATGCACAATGTTGGACTCGTTGAATTGGAAGACATTGATGTGACTATTAAGCTTGCCAATAGGGACACCATTAAACCAGTTGGGATAGTTAGAGATGTGGAAGTCTTGTGTGGGAAGGTTAAATATCCTGCAGATTTTCTTGTTCTTGGTTCCCCACAAGATGACTTTTGTCCCATTATTTTTGGTAGACCCTTCTTGAATATAGTTAATGCTAGGATTGATTGTGAAAAGGATACTTTCGCAATTGGCTTAGAGGGTATGTCTCATGAGTTTAATTTTGCTAAGTTTCGTAGACAACCTCGTGAGAGAGAATCACCTAGTAAGGATGAGATTATTGGTCTTGCTTCCATTGCTGTACCTCCTACTGATCCGTCAGAACAATATTTGCTTGACCATGAAAATGCTATGTTTATGAAGGAAAGAAGGGAAATAGATGAAGTGTTCCTTAAACAGGAACCAATGCTGAAACACAACCTTCCCGTTGAAATTCTTGGGGATCCCCCTCCACCCAAGGGTGATCCCGTGTTTGAACTCAAACCATTACCTGATAATCTTAAGTATGCTTATCTTGATGAAAATAAAATATATCCTGTTATTATTAGTGCTAACCTTTCAGAGCAAGAAGAAGAAAGATTATTGATAACTCTGAAGAAGCACCGCGCTGCTATTGGATATACTCTGGATGATCTCAAGGGCATTAGTCCCACGTTATGCCAACACAAAATTAATTTGGAGGAAGTTGCCAAACTAGTTAGAGATCCTCAACGACGATTGAACCCTAAGATGAAAGAAGTGGTAAGAAACGAGGTATTGAAGCTCCTTGAGGCAGGTATAATTTATCCCGTTGCTGATAGTGATTGGGTAAGCCCTGTCCATTCTGTTCCTAAAAAGGGAGGTATTACTGTCGTTCCTAATGACAAAGATGAATTGATCCTGCAAAGAATTATTATAGGTTATAGGATGGTGATTGATTTAAGTAAATTAAATAAAACTACTAAGAAAGATCGTTACTCTTTACCTTTCATTGGTCAAATGCTGGAAAGACTATCCAAACACACACATTTCTGCTTTCTAGATGGTTATTCTGGTTTCTCTCAAATACCTGTGTCAGCTAAGGATCAATCAAAAACTACTTTTACTTGCCCTTTTGGTACCTTTGCTTATAGACGTATGCCTTTTGGTTTATGTAATGCACCTGCTACCTTTCAAAGATGTATGATATATTCTCTGACTTTTGTGAAAAGATTTGTGAGGTATTCATGGGTGATTTCTCCGTTTATGGATCCTCTTTTGATGATTGCTTTAGCAACCTTGATCGAATTTTACAGAGATGCGAAGACACTAGTCTCGTCTTGAATTGGGAAAACGTCACTTTATGGTTAATGAAGGCATTGTCTTGGGGCACAAGATCTCTGAGAGAGGTACTGAAGTTGATAAAGCTAAAGTTAATGCAATTGAGAAGATGCCATGTCCCAAGGACATAAAAGGTATAATTAGTTTCCTTAGTCATGCCGGTTTTTATAGGAGGTTCATTAAGGACTTCTCTAAAATCTCTAGGGCTCTAACTAATTTATTGCAAAAAGATATTCCTTTTGTCTTTGATGATGATTGTGTAGAAGCATTTGAAATACTTAAGAAAGCTTTGATCACTGCACCTATTGTTCAGCCACCTGATTGGAATTTACCCTTTGAAATTATGTGCGATGCTAGTGATTATGCTGTAGGTGGTGTTCTAGGGCAAAGAGTTGATAAGAAATTGAATGTTATCCAGTATGCTAGTAAGACTCTTGATACTGCCTAGAGAAATTATGCTACTACTGAAAAAGAATTCTTAACAGTTGTTTTTGCTTGTGATAAGTTTAGACCTTATATTGTTGATTCCCAAGTTACTATTCACACTGATCATGCTGCTATTAAATATCTTAGGGAAAAGAAAGATGCTAAGCCTAGACTCATTAGATGGGTCCTCTTGCTCCAAGAATTTGATTTGCATATTATTGATAGAAAGTGAGCTGAGAACCCCGTTGCAGACAACTTGTCTAGGTTAGAGAATGTTCTTGATGACCCACTGCCTATTGATTATAGTTTTCCTGATGAACAATTAGTGGTCGTTAATGCTTATCATACTGCTCCTTGGTATGCTGATTATGCTAATTACATTGTTGCTAAATTTATACCTCCTAGTTTCACATACCAGCAAAAGAAAAAGTTCTTTTATGATTTAAGAAATTACTTCTGGGATGACCCGCACCTTTATAAAGGAGTAGATGGTGTTAATATACGCTCTGTACCTGAGCATGAACAGGAAAATATCCTACGCAAGTGTCACTCTGAATCCTATGGAGGACACCACGCTGGAGATAGAACTACACATAAGCTACTGCAATCTGGTTTTTATTGGCCTACTCTCTTCAAAGATGCTCGTGAGTTTGTCTTATCTTGTGATGAATGTCAAAGAATTGGTAATATTTGTAGACGTCAAGAAATGCCTATGAATTATTCTCTTGTTATTGAACCGTTTGATGTTTGGGGTATTGATTATATGGGACCCTTCCCTACCTCTAATGGTTACACACATATTTTAGTTGTTGTTGATTATGTTACTAAGTGGGTAGAAGCTATTCCAACTAGTAGTGTTGATCATAACACTTCTATTAAAATGCTTAAAGAAGTTATTTTTCCGAGGTTTGGAGTCCCTACATATCTTATGACTGATGGTGGTTCACATTTTATTCATGGTGCTTTCCGTAAGATGCTTGCTAAGTATGATGTTAATCATAGAATCGCATCTCCTTATCATCAGTAGTCTAGTGGTCAAGTAGAGTTGAGCAATGGAGAGCTCATATTAATTTTTCAAAAGACTATCAATAGATCTAGAAAGAACTAGTCCAAAAAACATGATGATGCATTATGGGCTGATAGAACTGCTTACAAAAATCCTATGGGTGTGTCTCCGTATAAGATGGTTTATGGAAAAGCTTGTCATTTACCTCTAGAACTTGAACATAAAGCATATTGGGCTATTAAAGAGCTCAACTATGACTTCAAACTTGCCGGTGAGAAGAGGTTGTTTGATATTAGCTCACTTGATGAATGGAGAACCCAAGCCTATGAGAATGACAAGCTATTCAAAGAAAAAGTCAAACGCTGGAATGACAGAAGGATACAAAAGTGCGAGTTTAACGTAGGTGATTATGTATTATTATTCAACTCTCGTTTAAGATTTTTTGCAGGAAAACTTCTCTCTAAATGGGAAGGTCCTTACGTTATCGAGGAGGTCTATCGTTCTGGTGCCATAAAAATCAACAACTTCAAAGGCACAAGTCCGAGGGTGGTGAATGGTCAAAGAATTAAACATTATATTTCAGGTAATCCTATCAATATTGAAACTAATATTATTGAAATCGTAACCACGGAGGAATACATAAGGGACACTTTCCAGAATGTTCCAGACTCCAAAAAGGAATAGGTATGTGGTACGGTAAGTAAACCGACTCCAAAACAATTCTAATGGCAATCTTTATCAGTTTTGGACTATTTAAGAATTTTAGAAAGAAAGAAGTAGTCCGGGAAGGACACGAGGCCTCCACGAGGGTGGAGGGAGTGCCCACCCTTCCTGGGCACGCCCCCCTGTCTCGTGGACACCTCGTGTGCCTCCCGGACTCCATTTTCTTGCACGTTACATATTTTGGTCGGTAAAAATTCATTATATAAAATCCTGAAGGTTTTGACCACTGTATCACGCAAAACTCCTCTGTTTTCGTTTTGAGCTGTTTCTGTTGCAGATTTGGAGCAATATATCGTCCCAGGACTCGGAGGGAGAAAGCTATGTGGCTGATTTTCTTGCAGACCCTAGGGTCTACGGGGACTTGGAACATAGTGGCTGAACCACTGAGGAAGAGGAAAACTGAGCCTAAGGGAAAGGAGGAAACGAGTTCAGACGAAGACGAAGCCCCATTACCTCAACCTGGGGACATGCATGTGGAGTTTAAAAGGTCAAGCATCCCTGATAGAGTAAAGAAGCCAAAGATCGAGTTTATCCCTTTTCGTCTCTTGCAGGAAAATAAACAGGAATTGTGCAAAAGAGTATCAAGCCTTGAGCGGGAGATCGAGGACCTAAAAGAGAAAAATGTTATACTCAAGCGTAAATTGAGGAAGAAGCCATCATCATCACCACCTCCATCACCTCCGAGGACATAATTACATGGGTATGGGCACTCCCCATGGCAACTGCCAAGCTTGAGGAAGGTGCCCCGGTATCGTATCACCATCACACTCCTATCTTTACCGTTTTATTTAGTTCGATCCTTTTAGTATTATCTTGATCTAGTAGGTTGAAGTTTTAGTATCAAGTAGTTTTGAGTTTTCCTTTGTGATCTCTTTGTGTAATTGAGTCTATGAGCTATCTATAATAAAGATTAGTGTTGAGTCAAGGGCTTTGCTATCTTGCTATGATCTTGAGAAAGTAGAGAATAAAAGAGTTCATATTGATCTTATGGTTAGTGATGACTTCACACATAGAAAGTATGAGGCATAAAAGTTGTTGAGAGTTCATAAACGTAGTTTTGGTCATCGTTGCAATTAATAGGAAGTAATAAGGAAAGAGAGGTTCACATACGAATATATTATCTTGGACATCTTTTATGATTGGGAGAACTCATTAAGTATGACATGCTAAAAGAGTTGACGTTGGACAAGGAAGATAATGTAATGGTTTATGTTTTCTCACATCTCAGTTAAAGTATATTGTCATTGACCTTCCAAACATGTCGAGCTTGCCTTCCCCCTCATGCTAGCCAAATTACTTGCACCAAGTAGAGATACTACTTGTGCTTCCAAATATCCTAAAACCCAGTTTTGCCATGAGAGTCCACCATATCTACCTATGGTTTGAGTAAGATCCTTCAAGTAAGTTGTCATGTTGCAGGCAATAAAAATTGATATCTAAATATGTATGACTTATCAGTGCAGAGAAAATAAGCTTTATACGATCTTGTTATGGAAGCAATAAAAGCGACGGACTGCATAATAAAGGTCCATATACAAGTGGCAATATAAAGTGACGTTCTTTTGCATTAAGATTTTGTGCATCCAACCCTAAACACACATGACAACCTCTGCTTCCCTCTGCGAAGGGCCTATCTTCTACTTTATGTTTTTACTTTATGCTTGAGTCAAGCTGATCTTCACATTTCCCTTTTTATTTTATCCTTTGGCAAGCTCCTCGTGTTTGAAAGATCATGATATATATATATATATATATATATATATATATATATATATATATATATATATATCCAATTGGATGTAAGTTAGCATGGGCTATTATTGTTGACATCACCTAAAGGTGAATATGTTTGGAGGCAACACAATAAGCCCCTATCTTTCTCAGTGTCTGGCTGAAACTCCATAACCACAAGTATTGCGTGAGTGTTAGCAATTGTAGAAGACTACATGATGGTTGAGTACGTGGACTTGCTGAAAAGCTCTATTCTTGACTCTTTCTGATGTTATGATAAATTGCAATTGCTTCAATGACTGAGATTATAGTTTGTTAGCTTCCAATGAAGTTTCTGAACCATACTTGACATTGTAAATTGATTGTTACTTGAGCATAAGAAATCATATGGTAAAATCTATTTATGTTGTTGTAATAAGAATGATCATGATGCCCTCATGTCCGTATTTTATTTTTATCAACACCTCTATCTCTAAAACATGTGGACATATTTTTCGATTTCGGCTTCCGCTTGAGGACAAGCGAGGTCTAAGCTTGGGGGAGTTGATACGTCCATTTTGCATCATGCTTTGATATCAATATTTCTTGCATTATGGGCTGATATTACACATTATACCTCAATAGTTATGGCTATTCTCTCTTATTTTACAAGGTTTACCATGAAGTGGGGGAATGCCTGCAGCTGGCATTCTGGCTAGAAAAGGAGCAAACATTGGAAACCTATTCTGCACTGCTCCAAAAATCCTGAAACTCCATGAAACTTATTTTCGGAATTAATAAGAATTATTGAGCGGAAGAAACACCTCAGGGGGCCCACACCCTAGCAATTAGGGTGGGGGTGCGCCCACCCCTACTGGTCGCGCCCCTGTCTCCTGGGCCCCCTGGTGGCCCTCCGGTGTCCATCATCTGCTATAAGAAGGCTTTTACCCTGGAAAAATCGTGGGAAATCTTACGGGACGAAACTCCGCCGCCACGAGGCGGAACCTTGGCGGAACCAATCTAGGGCTCCGGTGGAGCTGTTCTGCCGGGGAAACTTCCCTCTGGGAGAGGGAAATCATCACCATCGTCATCACCAACGATCCTCTCATCGGGAGGGGGTCAATCTCCGTCAACATCTTCACTAGCACCATCTCCTCTTAAAACCCTAATTCATCTCTTGTATCCAATCTTGTATCCAAACCACAAATTGGAACCTGTGGGTTGCTAGTAGTGTTGATTACACCTTGTAGTTGATGCTAATTGGTTTACTTGGTGGAAGATCATATGTTCAGATCCTTAATGCATATTTTTACCCCTCTGATTATGAACATGAATATGCTTTGTGAGTAGTGACGTTTGTTCCTGAGGACATGGGTGAAGTCTTGCTATTAGTAGTCATGTGAATTTGGTATTCGTTCGATATTTTGATGAGATGTATGTTGTCTTTTCCTCTAGTGGTGTTATGTGAGTGTCGACTACATGACACTTCACCATTATTTGGGCATAGAGGAAGGCATTGGGAAGTAATAAGTAGATGATGGGTTGCTAGAGTGATAGAAGCGTAAACCCTAGTTTATGTGTTGCTTTAAGGGGCTGATTTGGATCCATATGTTTAATGCTGTGGTTAGGTTTACCATACTTCTTTTGTAGTCGCGGATGCTTGCAATAGGGGTTAATCATAAGTGGGATGCTTGTCCAAGTAAGGGTAGTACCCAAGCACTGGTCCACCCACATATCAAATTATCAAAGTACCGAACGCGAATCATGTCAGCGTGATGAAAACTAGCTTGACGATAATTCCCATGTGTCCTCGGGAGCTCCTCTCTCATTATAAGAAATTGTCCAGGCTTATCCTTTGCTAAAAAAAGGATTGGGCCACCTTGCTGCACTTTATTTACTTGTTACTCGTTACAATTTATCTTATCACAAAAGTATCTATTACCTTCAATTTCAGTGATTGCAGAGAAAACCTTACTGAAAATTGCTTATCATTTCCTTCTGCTCCTCGTTGGGTTCGACACTCTTACTTATCGAAAGGACTGCAATAGGTCCCCTACTCTTATGGGTTATCAGGCCACCGGAGGCGCCACGCCGCCGCGTTGTACACGCGGGTGGCCTCGTCGGCGGTGTCGAAATTGCTGAGGCCAAGGCGCATCCCACGGAACTGGATCTCGGCAGAGAAGCTGCCGGAGGGGCGCGTGCGGACGCCGCGGTATCCCCAAGTTTCCCGGCGACGCGGCGGCATGGTGGCATGGCAGCGGCGAGGCGAGAAAGAGCGGGGAGAGAGCGGTGGCGAGGCACAGAGCGGAGATAGAGCGGTTGCGAGACACAGAGCAGGGAGAGAGCGGTGGCAAGGCACGGAGCGGTGGGAGAGCGTTAGTTTTTATAAAGCGCACCGGACGCCGCGTGCCAAAACTAGCACGCCCCTGGACGGTTTTTCCCACGAGTGCGCGACCCTTTCCCGACGTCCCTGCTATCTGTACTCTCTTCTCTACTATTATATTTATTTTATATTTATTATTTATCTCTACTTCTCTACTCTTTTAGAAAACAGAGTTGGTGATGATGGTGTGCCTGCTAACCTGCAATATAGGCCGTCCGATTTATATCCGACGGATAGGAAGGAAATTATGGCAATTTTGTAGAAACATACCTACACCCCTCTCCACATTTGCAAATAAGGCCTTCCCTCGTTCATCCTTTTCTCCCACAAGATAAACTACTCATACAAATGCATCTTGATGTTTCGTGCAACGCATGGGCATCTTGCTAGTTCTAAAAATTTTTCCATCATTTGCCACACTACTGGTTGCAGATGAAGAACCTATCGAAGCACAACACGACAGGAGTGACACACAACTACAAGCTGATATTTTGTTGGACAATGGAGGCTATAACCAATTACTTTTACAGGAATAATAGCAACCAGGAAATTTGAAGGGTAGGTATGAACAAAATTGGAATTGCACATGTACTGCTAAGAGATTCAATACATGCATTACCAATCAAGGAGGAGAACAATGGTCGCGGCGGCCTCTGTCCATCATGGTCGGCAACGGGAGTCAGTTCATTGTCCATGACGGTGGTGCTTCTGTGCTTGGTGTCGGCTTCCGGGAAGCAGATCTGAGAACGTGGAAGACGGTGCCGGGGAAGAGGCTTCGTGTACGACAACAATGGTGGACCGGCTCCAGTGCGGCGTACGAGGTCATCAATGAGGCAAATGCGCTGCGGTGGATGAGTGCGCCGATGTAGAAGGGGAGGAGTAGGAAGGCCGCGGTACCGTGGAGAACTCTATTTTGCGGTGGGGATAGAAAATGGGGAGTATTCAGGTGTACTACTCTGGGTGCCGGGGTGGGGTTGACTGGGTAGGGTGAACCTGAAGTTACCAAAACAGACCCCTACCAAGCGTCATCTGTAGGCCTGTTCCAAAGGATATCATGGTAACTTCTTACTGCTCGAATTAGGGTCACGGGAGATTTTCTCGCCGACCTCAAAATTTTTTGACACTGAACTCCCTATGTGGCGTGTTGGGTGATTGGGCTAAGCAACTAGCGAGTAGTACTAGTAACTACTAGTACTCCCTCCTTTTTTATTAACTCTGCATATTAGGTTTGACCAAAGTCAAACTTCCTAAAGTTTGATCATGTTTATAGAAAAATATAAACATTTACCATAACAAATATGTATGATGTGAAGGTACATTCAATAATGAATCTAATGGCATTTATTTGTTATTGTATACACTACAAAAAAAGATACATCCGTGACATTTTGGGCCGAACGAATTTTTTTTCTGTCATACATATGACACTTGTATGACGATAATTGTGACAAAACGCGATATCATCATAGATGTGGTGGGATCCTACTTCTATGACAAAAAATCATGATAGAAAATGGGCTTTTCATCCTGGGCGGGCCGGAGATGCAGCTGCATGACATTCTTTGGGCCGTCCATGACAGAAAAAACCGTGGTAGAAGCGAGGGTATGGAAAATTTCGGGGAGTTCCGGTTACGGTGGGAGGTCGGGGGCCGAGTGATGCACGTTTCTCTCGTACACGTACGCGCGTGTGTGCGAGGCGTTGGCTCTAACTGAACCCGAGTGAGGCGTTGGGCTCTAAATGAACCCGAGCGATTGCACTGCAGGCTACGCGTTACTGAACCCGAGCGATCGATCGATGGCTGTTAACTGAACCCGATCGAGCCATTCCTTTGCTACTGCTGCTAACTGAAGCCGATCGATGTTGCCTCTGGGATGAACAGTGAGCGTTGCTGGGGGGGTGGATGAACAGTGAGTGTTGGCGTTGCCTCTGGTTGAGCAGGACCCCATGGTGTGGAGGGCTGGATGAACAGTAGACGGTGGAGGGGTGCCCATGGAGGGGTGGTTGAATAGTAGCTGGTGGACTAGCGCGCGGTGGAGGCTGGATGAACAGGAGCCCGTGGAGGCCGGAGGAGGTCGACGGTAGCCCATCGAGGCTAGAGGAGCTCAATGGTGGAGATGAACATTATCCCGTGGAGTCCCGTTTTGCGGTACACCACACCCCTCCCAATGAACAGGACCCCCGTTTCGACCGTAGAGCTCCAACACAAGTCTGTTTCGTCTGTTTTGCGGTACGCCACACCCCTCCCGATCAACAGGACCCCCGTTTCGACCGTAGGAGGTCTGTTTCCTCCGTTTTGCGGTACGCCACACCCCTCCCGATCAACAGGACCCCCGTTTTGACCGTAGGAGGTCCGTTTCCTCCGTTTTGCGGTACACCACACCGCTCCCAATCAACAGGACCCCGTTTCGACCATAGGAGGTCCATTTCTTCCGTTATGAGGTACACAAGGCCTCGTTTCCATCGCTTGTTTCGTCCAAGCCCTCCCGATGAACACGACCACACATTCCGTTCCGACCCAGCCGGTTGGCTCCCACGTGTTCCGTTGCCTCCCAGTGAACATAAAGCATTCCGTTGCCTCCCGATGAACAGGACGCATTCCGTTGCCTCCCCATGAACACGACGACGATGTTGTTTCTCCATTCCGACCAAGCCATGTACATGAGGCCTGGCCGTACGTATGCGCGAGTAGGCGTTCGAGACCCTGCCCGTATGTACGTATGTGGCCGTATTTTCTTTCTTGCACCCTGGCCGCTGTACGTACGTGTACATACTACGTGTGTGCCTCTACTATGACACGTGCGCGCCTCTACAACGACCAGTATGTACGTACACGTTCGCGACCAGAAAGACAATGCTACGTACGCTTCGACCAGGTGGGTCCTGACTGTCATGCACTTCCTTTCCTACGAAGATGTAGCTGGTGGGTCCCAGCAGTCAGGGGGGCGAATAGTTTTGTTTTTTTTTGCCCGGACGCACTTCCTTGCGTGCGAAGGTGTAGCTGGTGGGTCCAGCAGTCAGGGGGGAAATGTTTTTTTCGTGAAATACGGTGGCCCGTCCGGTGGGTCCCTACTGTCAGGTGGAGGAATAATTATTTTGCGTGTAATAAGGAGGCACTTCCTTGCGGCCGCCGTGGACCCAGCTGTTAGCCTCTCCACGCACAGTACTCTTCCGATGGAAGTCGGTCGTTGACCACATTGACCATACCGCACCGAGAGCACCACAGCGGTGGATGACGGCGAGGCCTAGGAAGGGGACGAAGCAGAGCCGGGGAAGACGCAGCAGTGGATGCCCACGCGAAGAGGAGAACGAGGGTTCACTGGTTCGGCGGTGGTGTGAGGCTGCCGTCGCCGCAAAAAACAGGGGGTGTGGGTGAGTAGAGGGATGGCCTGGCCAGCGGTGGGAGTATTAGGCGGCGGTGAGGCCTCCGCGGCATCACAGCCGGCCACAGGAGGCAGGAGCATGCAGCACGACCGGCGCTGCTTTGGGCGGCTGGAGCACGAAGACAAGAGGTTGAAGAAGCACTACGGCCGTTGGATGGACATCGTACGGTCACTGGAGCTAGAATCGTTCATATTGACTAAGTGGACAAACCCCTCCGTCCACGTAAACTTAGTAGGCCCACAAGTCAGCCTCCCACCAAGGTGAGTCCTAGCTAGCAGGGGGAGTATTCATTTTTTGGGCGTAATAAGGAGATATTTCCGGTGGGTCCGAGCTAACAGCAGGGGGAACGTTTTTTTGCGAAATACAGAGACCCTTCCGATGGGTCCCAGCTATCAGGTGGAGGAATCATTATTTTGCGTGTAATAAGGAGGCATTTTCCTATGTGGGCCCTACTGTCAGCCTCTTCCGATGGCTGTTGTTTATTGACCATGTTGACCTCGCCGCGCCGAGAGCACAAACGCGGTGGACGAGGGCGAGGCCCAGAAGAGAACCACCCGAGCCGGGCGGGCCAGCCCGCAGCGGATGCCCATGCCGAGGGGAGAACGAAGGCCGGTCGGTCGGCTGCAGGGTGAGGCTGACGTCGCCGGAAAATAACAGGATGTGTGGGTGGTTAGGGGGATGGCCTGGCGGCAGCACTGCCAGCCACAGGAGGAGGGAGCAGGCAGCCCCACCGGCCGGTTTGGGCGGCTGGAGCAGGAAGATCAGAGATTGAAGAAGCACGACGGCCGTTGGATGGACATCCAACAGTCATTGTTGTATGTTGACTAAGTTGACAAAGCCTTGCTTATGCGTCAAAAAAATTAGGACAGCGTCATCGTCAACCTTGTAGGCCCAGAAGTCAGCCTCCAAATCTGTGGAAAACAGCATACAGCTCATTAGCCATTATTTTCAATAATTTACAGCCCATTTGCTAATTCTTAAGGATATTTGAAGCCCATATTCTTTTTATTAGCATTACAGACCATATATTCTGGGCACTGCTAAAAAATTCCACGAAATTTTGCATATTTTGGTGGGGTCCGAACTCTTTTAATCACAAAATTTCGAGTCACGTTAAAAATAATTTTCAAAACATTATATCGAAATAAATTTCAAAAAAAATTCTCCGCAAAAAAATGAATGAAATTTAGAATTTTAACTAGCAAGATGCCCGTTCGTTGCACGAAACATGAAGATGCATTTGTATGAGTAGTTTATCTTGTGGGAGAAAAGATGATATTTTAATGTAATTGCTAGTTGGCTTTAGTTTTTATAAGAGTAGAGAGTAGAAAAATCCTGAAAAAAATGATATTTCAATGCAATTGCCAGTAGGCTTTGGTTTAAAAATTTACAGCCCATTTCTTACTACTTACATCCCTCCTCGTCTTGAAAGATTTGCAGCCCAGCAGGGCTGAGAAAAGCAAGTAGGCCTCGGTTTGGTATTCTCCAAAAAAGAACTGGGCTAGCCAATTTCAGAAAGAAAAAATATATCAACTGGGTTCATCATGTGCTTAATAAAAGCGTAAGCGTGGGCTAGACGGGCCACAGCCCCCGCACAACACACAGTTGTGCTCCGTCTCTGAAACTGAAAAACAACTGGGCGAGCTACTGGGTCCCTGGTGTTATCCGCTCGTTTTGTAATTTTCTTGTTTATTGACTACATTGACAATGGCGTGGAACCTACTTGTCAAACAATTAGGAGGAAGTATTTTTTGCCTTGCAATAACGAGGCACCTGCTTGCGAAATGCAATGACCCTGATGGGTCCCTACTGTCAGCCTCTCCACGTACAATCATCTCCTGATTCCTCTTGGTTGTTGACCATGTTGACAATGCCAGACGGCGGCGGGCACAACGAGCTAACCAAGGCGGAGACGACAGCAAGACCTCGGACGGGAACGAACAGCAGCCATGGAAGATGCGGCAGTGTAGTGGCAGGTGGAGGGGAGTACGAGGGCAACAACATGCAAGTCAAGCATACAAATGGTACAAAAAGCCCAAGGATTAATTGTTCATCAAATTTTTAGACAAAGCCCAGATTGAACATGACAGTAACATCTAACCCAACCACTCTTTTTTGCAGTACAAACAATGGATCGGTCTGATCCATGAAATCAACATCCTGTTTTATAAAATTATTTTAGGATGTCTACAACTTATTGTAAATAGAAGTCGAGCATGTTTAGAAGCCCATTTGTCCACCTGAAACTTATTTTTTGTTGTTCAACATGTTCGTCCGTGAGAAATCTCTTGCTGTAAAAATTAAGCCTCATGGACAATAGTAACCTCGCATTCAACAGGAAGAATGCCACAAAGTTTCTGTTTGCCTGGTTGGATACATATCGTCCCATCATTATTGTCCTCAAACAAATGTCATGAGAAGTGAGAAAATCCTTGTGCTTATTACGCCAACAATTGGTTATATGTTTTTCTCCATGTGGTTCTGCCTAAGTAGACATGAAGATTGAAAACAGTTAAGGTATGAAAAAAGAGTATGTCGAAAGAACGAAAGATGAACAGTTAATTCTAGTACAATATATATGGGCTTTCAATGTGCATGAAATCATCACCTCTATGTATAAATTCTCCAGAGATCGAAAGCATCGCAGCAAGCCAATAATTATGTCCAGATCAAAACTATACATTCTGATATATATGATCTTGACAGAATCCAGCATCATTGATAGGCTATCAATGGACGAACTCTTCATTGAGCATATAACATAATATTAGTACCCAAAGTGTACTCCAAGATTATATAAAACTTATGCGCTCAAATGAAAAATGCAGCATATGATTACAAATGTGTAGATGATAATATACGGTACCTGAAAAAGTGAGGAGCCAAACACCAACTCCTTGTGATTATTGAACGGGTCACGAATTACACCCAAGGTCTCCAATTTGGGCGCAGAGACGACAGTTATTTCTGAAGGTGTATAACAATTATGAAGGAGCAACCTTTAAAGTGAAGGGGCTTCGTCGATGGTGAGCTGTTGTCCTTTAGAACAAATTCCAATGCTTTTAAGCTGAGGCAACTTTAGTTGGAAACAACTGATACCAATTTCTATTCCCAAAAAATCAGCAAGCGCTCCAGGGCAGGGCAACTGGAGTGGATGATGCTATGTAGTGAGGCCTCCGACAGATAAACCACCACAAGAGAAAGTTTTTTTAGCAGTGGGAGTCAAAGCATTTGTACCAGATCGTCTGGTAGATGGCACCGGGCCAAGGTGGTGGTGTGGAGAGAGAGGAGGAAAATCGCGAGATGGACAACGGTGGTGTGGGCATGAATTATTGGTATGTTCGTGGTATGAAACTTTCGTGGTAATGGTAGAACTCAAACTGCTGGAGTTTTCCGAATTCAGGGGATGTCAGCCAAGCATCCACCTTGCCGGGTATGGACAACAGGTAGCTTGTAGGGATGCAGAGGCATTGAACAGTGCCCTGCTGGTGAGAAGATATGATGGCTCTGAGGAGATCAAATTCAGGAAGGACAGCTATCTGACGACAGTCGAGATTGAGGGGCGCGGTGCGCCATAGAGGGCGCCACCGAGTTGAGAGGACTTGTGTGCAGCATGAATCCTTGGTGGGGAGAAGCGAGATGATCTCCTCAAGGATGACGCCCGGGAGATCGCTGATGCAGTCCACCGGAGATTCTACCGGTTCCTCGATCCCGTGGGGGGCTCGCCGCTTCTCCCAGGCCACGGGTGCGGGATCTACAACCGGTGTCGCCGCTGGCGGGAGCCTCATCTTCTTGGTGCTGGGGCCAGCCGACTCCATTTTCCTTGTGGGCGTCGCGCCGAGCTCACAGGTTTGAGCAGAGTAGCCAGAGACGAGCCTAGTGGCAGTGTGAGTGGGGAAGAAGGAGGGCTGGGGATTTCTGTATGAGTGGAAGAAGAGGAGCAGGCCTTTTCTGTACGAGTGAGGAAGAAGGTGAGCGGGGTTTTCTGGATGAGTGAGGAAGATTGGGGAGCAGGGGGAATTGGGTGGGGAGATGAAAGCGGGAGAGCGAACTGTTCGTGTTTATAAGGCCCGCTGCACTAACTACTTACTTTTTCCCAAGAACCGCTCTCTTCTTTTACGTTGTTGCATTGGAGCTGGCGCACGGGCTTGGCTGACTGGCCATGCATGCAGGATGCATGTGCCCGCCGGCCACTGCATGCGCCTGTTTTGTTACTAGGCCTATTTAATAGGGTGGTTATGGAGTAAATTAAGGAGATTTATTTTCTCTGCGTGCATCCACCAAATTAGAGGATGCGGTACTGGATGCAGACACTCACATTAAACTAACATTCAGAAGAACAATAGTTCAACATGTCTATGCATCTCAACGATTCACCATACTATAACCAATATACAAAGTTGTGAGAAGGTGTGGAAATAAAGAAAATCGGTCGATGCTTCTCTGAGCAAAGGGCCCCCTAGCAAGACGCATTAATTTCCTGGGCATGGTTGTTTCTTCTCAATGTTGCGAGCACTTTGAGCATGTTGGCAACTCCACAGCTAGCTAGCTGCCTCATCTTGCAATTGATGCTCACACATTTGCAGCAAACACATGAGGTCCATATTGTGTAGTTCCCCTGAAATCATATTCATTGTCCTGAATCTAAAAAGATAGGAAAACAATAGCTATACTAAAATGGTGTTGCAAAACAGTAGCACATATCAATAGCTCGGCATGACAAAACACGATCATGTGGATGAAGGGGATACTGACCTACCTGAGGAAGATTATATATAATTTCATAAGTCCTTGGTTGGTTTCCACCTTCGGCTACAGTGCTTGTTTGCTCCTCCACACATGACAGGATCGTTCCGCCCTGGATTCAGCAAGTCAACATAGGAATAAGCTAATTTCATCTTGCGATGATCATTGTACCTAGTTACGAATGTAGGAACACCTGGAGCACCATGAGGTTAGCTGACAGCTGGTAGATGCAGCCATATAAATTTTATGCGGTGCTACCAAAATTGAGGTTTGTATCCCGTCCCGTTATGAGAATTCTTCTTGAAGTTGGTAGAATGTGACGGCTTGTTCTTTGCATCAAACTTACCTTTCCCCTGAGATTTGTTCTTGTTGTTTTGGGGCTGGTTGGGCTGGAAGTTCTTCTTGTGTACCATGTGGGCACTAGAAGCTCCCTCAGCGACCTGAGCACGTGTGTCTTTTGCTCTCACCTTCTCCTCAAAATCAAGAGTGCTAATGAGATCCAAAAGAGAAAACTCATGTCTCTTGTTTTTTAGAGAAGTAGCAAAATCGTTCCACTAAGGTGGAAGCTTGGCAATGATGGTCCCAGCAACAAATTTGTCCAGCAACACACACTTAAAGTACTCAAGTTCCTTAGAGAGTGATTGTATCTCATGAGTCTGCTAAACAACAGAGCGCTCATCAGTCATCTTGTAGTCACAGAATTGCTCCATGACGTACAAATCATTGCCAGTGCCTGAGGGCCCAAACATGGCCTCGAGCACAGCCCACATGTCTTTGCTACTATCAAACGACATATATGAATCCACAATGGAATCGTCAAGAACACTCAGCAGGGTGGCTTTGAAGAGGGTATCCATGTTCTGAAAAGCTTCCTGCTGTGTAGGATTAAGATCGCCCTCAGGCTTACCCTTACTGGCATCATAGCAGTACATGATCTGAAACCAATATACTGCTCTTATGCGCCACCTTTTGTATTGCACCCCCTTCAAAGTAGGTGGCTTCAAAAGAGCAGCAAAGCCACTCGGAGTAAATTGCCTGTAATCAGGTTTTTCGATTGGATTGTAGAATATATGAGCAATTTATTATGAGATTTAATCCGAGTCGGCAGTAAATAGATCATGACGACAATTGCAAACATCAAAGTAATGATGCAGATTAAACCAGGAGGACAGAATCACATACTGTACAGTGGGAGAAGAATCGATGAGGTTGATGTTGTCACTCATGTCGTTGATGAAGAGGTTACCGAGGTCGGGGAAGAAGGCTGTCCTTGAGGAAGTCGTCGCTGGCAGCAGTCACAGGAGTGTGCTCCCCAAAAACCTGATCGCCCCTCTCCCGTACAGGATCACAGAAGGCGGGGTTTGGAGGACTTCTGTCCCTTCTCGCGGTGCATGCCGGAAGGAGGGCTGGAGAAGAATTGCGTGGCAGCGCTAAGATCTGGAACGGTGCGAAACCATATGATACAACGGCAGCTAGGGTAGAGCACTTCAGGTCGGTCGTGTGAGTATAATAGTTGGCCTTTGGCCCCCAAACCCCACGTCCAAGTCAATAATAGCTCAAAAAAAGTCAATAATAGCCCCACCAAGGTTTGTCTCAAAAAACAGAGTAGTTAAGGCATCCGTTAGTCCCTTTAGTATAAATACAATATCATTAATAATGGCCCCACCTTTTGTCTCACAAAGTATGTTGGAGTACAACCGGCTACACGTTTACAATCCGCTTCTCTTCTCTCTCCTCTTCTCTCTCCTTCAACTAAGCACAAATACTATATTTAAATCCTTCTAGCCTGCTTATGTCATCTAATTGTAGTACTTGCTCTAAAGTTACTATCCACTGTGTAGTCTCAAATGTCGGGCGTGCAGCGGGCGGTGCCCTCAGTCGGCGCGCCACTTCAACGGCGGAAGCAGTGAGAGGTCGTGTCGCCCTGACTTGCCATCAATGTTGAGCGGTGGGCTGAGCTGGCACTGGGCGGGAAGCGTGCGCGAGATGGGGGAGGGTTTTTTTTTGGGCCAAGAAGATGAGAAGCCAACTTGGGATCGATCCGGACGGGGAAATATCATGTGCTCCCATACTCTGCATATGACAGTAGTATATGTTACTACTCCCTCCTTTCCGGTTTATAGAGATGTTTAGAGTAACATAGTAATATGTTCGAGTACAAGTTACTCCCCACTATGACCAGCCTTGGCCTCTCCCAGTGCTCCACCATGTATAGCTGCTAAGCTGGCCACGTAGGCATAAAATATGATGTGGCACCAATAAACTAAGCACCTATGCATTGAAGACTTGAGTTACTAAGCCATTTAATGCACTTAGCACCTCATCTAAAGAGCATTAATAGTATAGCCACCTGCTAGCTATAAGCCAGTGCCATGTCATCTACATCCCATCTTATAGTCAACATGTACAATAGTAGATTAAAAGAGTGTACTACTTTTTTTATTATGTGGCCCACCTTTCATTCTCACAAAGTGCATAGGAGCACGTGCTAGAGCTGGCTCTTCACGAAGAGGCCGCTTACCTTCTCTATCCTCTTCTCTTTCCTCCAACTAAGCAGAAATATGCTAGTTTATTCCTTATAGCCCGCTGACTCAGCTCTATTGTACTTGATCTAAGCACATCTAAGCACTTACTAGCACCCCCTTGACCGTGGACCTTGACGGTGTACGTCACCTTGTGTCTCATAATTTTGCTCGTCATCATCTGAGTCCTAGAAGATCTCACCCACATCATCATTAGCATGCAACCGCCTTGATACACAACATGCGCAGAAGGAGTAGAGGCGACTGGGGACGCACCACCACCACCACGTGGGCACTCCGTATGACCTCGTGTGCATGCAGCGTGCGTGTTTTTCCATCAGTGCTAGCTCTAAGGCCGAGGCTGCGGTCGTCTTCGTCTCTGACTAGTAGTTGAGCAATGACGGCAAAGAGGTGCTGCAAGAGATGCGTATGCGCCATTGCGTGTGAGCTTCGCCGTAGCACGACGAACCGAACGTCGCCGTGGATGGCGCACGCCTCCATGCAGCCGAGTGTGTGCGCATGCATGTGTTATTCATGTGCATTCTACGGCCGAGCGTGTGTGCATGCACGTCATGTGTACGTGCGTTGTGTGCCCCATGCTGTGCGCGTATGTGCATGAGTTGGATCGGATGGAGTTAGTGCGTTGGCTTGTGTACATGCGTGGCTGCATGCGTCCTGTACATGTGTGGCTTGTTGCGTGGTTATCAATAATTCAATATAAACTACTCCCTCCGTTCCTAAATATAAGTCTTTCTAGCCATTTCAAATAGACTTCAACATACGGATGTATGTAGACATATTTTAGAGTGTAGATTCAGTCATTTTGTCGTCGGGAATCTATGCTCTTCAACTCTTTTCTTTTACGTGAGCTTTATTCATCCTTTTCCCAGCACGCGAGACATCTAGCATCAAGGTGCACGTGTCATGAAAGAAAATGGAGATAATCAGATAAGCAGTGTGTAAGTGAGTCGTGCGGGGGAAAAGCGGGGGGAAACCCTTTTTCGTAAGTGAGTCGTGCACTTCGATGGCACCTACGCAATATTTTTTCTCCTCGATGGCACATGAATAGTGCACATACTCAACGACGGAGCACGGGATGGTAGCAATGACATGGTCAGCCCTTTTTTGGAGAGAGTACGTACTACTAGTAAATAACTTTGATGTGTCCCATCAACTCGCAGAACGACGGAAGCTTGATTACGCCTTCTCCCTCACCAACGCGTGCGTGGTGGCTCGCAGCACGAGGAGAAACTTTTGCTTACAAGTGGTGTACGTGCAACAGCTCATTTGGTGTCAGATTGCCAGAAGCACTACTGTAGAACCATCGACTTCCGGAAGAGGCGAAGAGCCAAGCGCAAGGTCACCTACTAACCTTAGGCTAGGCGTAGTGGGAGTAACATAAGTAGGGGTACCTCCTTTTTTTATTCTAGAAACAACAACACGCGAATATCAAGGTGCTGGTTACATAGAACAAATTTCCCGCAGTCCGTGCTCAACTCTCCTCTATCTCTCTTCTCAGCCAGCCAGCGGACGCGCGGAGCCCATCGTCTGTTTGCTCACATGCGGTCCCACATGTCAGTGAAAACGCAAGAGGACCCACTCACTACTAGGAAAAGGGCTATAGATGTGATGGACACTAATGGTGCACTGTACATGTGGTGCGCCATTACTAAATACTAATGGAGCACCATGTGTTGGTGCGCTATTAGTGTGCAAATACTAATGGCGCACCACTTCCCACGGTGCGCCATTAGTAATTTTTTTAAATATTTTCGAAACTACTAATGGCGCACTGTGGGAGTGGTGCGTCATTACTAGTTGACATAGTAATGACGCACCACACCCACCGTGCGCCATTAGTAGTTTTGAAAAAAATAAAAAAAATGTTAGTAATGGCGCACCTACAGACAAGGCGCCATTAGTAGTTTTAACTAGTAATGCGCGATCGTCCTTTGGTGCGCCATTACTAAGTTTTTTTCAAAAAAAATCAATTTTTTTCTTTTCAAAACTAGTAATGGCGCACCGTGGGTGTGGTGCGCCATTACTAGTTTAACTAGTAATGGCGCACCACCCCACGGTGCGCGGCGCACCACACCCACGGTGCGCCATTACTAACTTGGCCCAAAAGTTCCCGAATGCACCCCCCTTGGACCGCCTTTTCAGTTAAAAATAAATAAAATAAAATGATATAAATGTCAAAAAAATAAAAGAAAATAAGTTTCCCATGTGATATGTGGTCTAGTTGTTGGGAAAATTTACAAATATGAATTTCGACTTTATTTGCAAAATCTCTCTGGAAATTTGTAAAATGGCCATAACTTTTGCATACGAACTCGCATTAAAAAGTTTTTTATATGAAAAATCATCTACTCGAAAAGTTACATCTGAATTTAACAGGGGGAACATTGTTAAACATTTTCAAAATCCCCAAAAACCTAACAGAAAAAAGTTACGGGGCTTTCAAGATCTAGAGGCAAAAAAATTCAAAAAATTTCAAACTTACTAGTGGCGCACCATGGATGTGGTGCGCCACTAGTAATAGAAAAAATGGTTTTGAATTTTTTTTTGAATTGTTTTTCAAAAAATGATACGTAATATGACCGGGAAGTTTGAAATATTTTTCAAAATTTCATCATAGTCATGAACATGAACAAAGTCCTAGACATCAACAAGGTATAATAGGATTGATATGCTAGATATATCAACAAGTGCCTATGAAGTGAGCTGTTGCTGGGGTTGGATAGAACTCTGAAGTTAAGCGTGCTTGGGTTGGAGTAGTGTGAGGATGGGTGACCTTTCGGGAAGTTTGACCATGGAGTGCGATTTGACCCGAGTTTAAGCATATTGACCTGAGATTAAGAAAAAAACGAAAAAAAATTAGAAAAAAAAAATTTAGAAAAAAATTGAGAAAAAAATTAAAAAAATTTCTGAAAAAAATGTTACTAATGGCACACTTCTATGTGGTGCACCGTTAGTATACACTACTAGGGAAAACCATATACACAGAATGTTACCAGTAGCGCTTGTCAAAATGAGGCGCTACTGCTACTTTGCAGTAGCGCGTTCAGCAGAACATGATACGATTACCGATTAGCGATAGCGCTGCCTCATGAAAGCGCTACTACTACAATTGCCACACCATTCCCGGCGTGGTAGGCATAGTAGTAGCGCCCTTCTGCAGACAGCGCTACTACTATGGTATTTAGCAGCAGCGCGTTTTTGCTTCCCACGCTACAGTTAAAGCTACTTCACCTTACCCCCCGGCCCGCCCGGCCTGATTCCCTGCTTCCTCCCCCAATTCCCGACCCCGCCTCGCCACCGCCGTCTCCCCCGACCCCGCCTCGCCGCCGTCTCCACCGACCCGCCTCGCTTGGCGCCTCGTCGGTGCCGCCGTCTCCCCGACCCGCCTCGCGCCGTCTCCCCTACCCGCCTGCATGCCGTCTCCCCGACCCGGCCGCCTCGCCCGCGCCTCGGTGCCGCCGTCTCCCCGACCCCATCTCTCTCCCGCCCTCTGTAAGCAATCTCCCTTCCGATCCTCTCTCCCTCTCGATCCTCTTCTGCTTAGTATGAACCCTAGGTATTTAGTGCTAGTTAGTATGAACCCTAGGCTATTTTTAGTGCTAGTTAGTTAATTACTTAGATGGTAATTAGGGCAGTAGTTCTTAGGTACTAATTAGTTAGTAAGAATTAGGTACTAATTAGGTACTAGAATATTTTTATTTATAGTATTATTTTTAGTAAGAACTAGTTGAATTAATAGAACTAGTTAGTAAGAACTTGTTTCTATTTTTTAGTTAAAAGCAATTTTTCGCGCCTCGGCGTGGGCGATGCCTATCCGCATCCTCGTCGCCGAGTCGGCGGAGGCGACACACCTTGACCAGATCGGCCATGTTGGGACTGGCTCCGCTGGGTGGTCTTGAGGCGCTACCACCGGGGCGCGAGGTTGGTGAGGAGCCACTGTCGTTGACCGAACCTTGCTTGGTGGCGGTCGCGTGGGCGATGATGATCCGAGGCTCGAGGACTCCGCGGAGGTGGTGCGTCACCGTGTCAGTGAGGAGGACGCGCACGTCCATCGCTACTTGTTTGCGTTGAAGCACAGGCCGTTCTCCAATACCTGGCAGGTTCTCTGGGGATCTCACTGGAGCTATGATCCCGTGATGGTGCCTTCTCTGTGGGTGTCCACCGCCCGCGCCGATACCCATTGTGTGCTAGAGTTTTAGTTGTATTAGTGATGTTATATGTATGACACTATTCGTGATGTATTAGTGACAATATTTTGAAATGCATGAGATGATCTACTTTTGCTTATTGAATGCATGCTAATTTGAGTCCTATAAGATATTTTGAAATGTATATCTTGTGTTGCTCAATATCCAAGTGGCGGTCATGTTTGCAGGTTACACCTCCGAGTGGCCTATGTTTTGCGGAGTGTTGATTCATTTCCGTTCGGCAAATTTCAGGCGCTTCGATATGTCCTATTTTAGCAAAGGTCATGCGGATTTTTCCGTGAATTTTGGCATGACTTGTGCTAGAATATATATGTAGGAAATATCGAGTGCCCCGGATTTGTGTGTTCGATATCTTGGTAGTTGTCTTGATCGATTTTCAATTAATGTTTTAACTATGAACATAGGAAATGTCGACGACGAGAAGGATTTCGGTATTTGCAAATACTGCGAAGACGAAGCGCGGCCTGTGCGACGGAATCTTCCTAGATGATGATAGGCGCTTGACATCAAGCTGGGCGTGAACTTGAAGTGGATCTGATGAAGTCACAACGACAAGTCTTTTTTCGTAATTAAGCATGACATCTGCTTTCATTTGCTTCAACTTATATTTTTTTACTATTCTACTAGCGTATCCCCTGCCATGCAAGAGTTTTTGTATTGGATAAGATAGGTTTCAGTCATAGTATGGAGGAAAAGAAAGTTTACTTGAAAACCGAGCATGGTTATATTTTCCATGCGAAGTTATACAATTCAGACGACTACACCTATTTTGGATGCAAAACATGGCGAGCACTATGCAAGACTTATGCATTTGAGCCTGATATGGTTATCACCTTTGATATTAAATGCGGAAGATGATATTGAAGGTAATACCGACATCTGGGTCAATGTGCAAATGCCTCCAGTTATACCATTATGTAAGTTTCTCAACCATATTTATGTCTTTGATATTGTTTATTCAAAATAATTGACAACTACTTTGTATTGTCACTTATTTCGTGCAAGCAAACATGTCGGTAGCTTGGTAGACAGGACCGATATCTTGTCACTGGGCTGAACTCAAGCTGCGAGGAGCTCGGTCATTATGTTTCATGGCTTGAGGATCTTGATCTTGTCAAGACAAATTTTCTTCGTGCATTTAGAAATCTTAGTCTGAAAATATGCGACCCATAGTGTTCATAATGAACTACGGTCACATCCATTTAGGAAGGATGGTAAGATTTTTACTTTTATCCTCATTGCATCTTTTCCATACATTATTTTTGAAGCTAAACTTCATTGCTAAGTATGTTACCATACGATGTTCTTCAATAAGGACTCCCGATGAATGTTGTGCCTTATGGGATCGAGACTAAAGGTGTCATGAGTATTGTCAACTACGGCCAAGATATCCTATAGCTTACTTTAGTGCATTCAAGATTAGCGACGGATGCTTAATAGTGCAAGACTGGACCAAATATGTGTTGGGGAGCGCAGAGAAGTACTAGGAGCAGCAACGAGACGCCTTCCACGATTAGGAGGCAGGTTCATCTGCATGCTTCAACTTGATCAAGGAGGAGAGCTATACATGTTTTATGTTCTTTTACCTAAGAGAGAGCGGCAGGAGTGAGTAGCAGGAGTGAGTAGTGGCTAGAACTGAGTTTCGAGGATGATGATGTGCTACACTATTACTATGATGATAAAATAGCTAGTGTTCGTGGTAATGACTATGATGTTTATTATTAGCTAGTGTTAGTGGTGATTAAATAAATAATGTTAATGGTAATGACCATGATGATGATTACATATCTTGTGCTGGCGGATTAGATTCAAGTGGAGGCAACATGTGGTGCACATCGAAAGTACTACTAATCCAAAGTAGATCAAGTTTGGATTAGTAGTATACTTTTGACATGCACCACATATTGCCTCCACTTGAACCTAATCCACCTTCATTTAATACATTGTTATGGACATAATGATGTAACCTCATAACAGCTGGTATTGTACCAATATTTGTTAGATGGCGCATAAATACACTAAAAATAAAAAAATTATAAAAAAAATACTAGTAGCGATGGGTGGGAAACACGCTGCAAGTAGATAACTTAGCGATGTATTTGTACAAAACAAAGCGCTGCAGCTATTTGTACTAGCGATGGCGGCGTGATGGCACGCGTTCTGCTAAGCATTAACTGAAGCGTCTTATTAGTAGCGCGCGACCTACCGCGCTACTAGTAGGCACAAAACACGCGCTACTGCTAGGGTTTTCCCTAGTAGTGATACCACATACTAATGGCGCACCACTGGTGCGCCATTAGTAAAAATACTAGTGGCATGATACTAATGGCGCACCAGTAGTGCGCCATTAGTAGGCAAAACTGGTGCGCCATTAGTAGGCCTTTTCCTAGTAGTGACTGAACCTGCACATCTTTCACCTCGACGTGCTAGTGATGAAAAACAAATCCAATAAAGATCTTCGGTGGCTACTTTTGGAGTTACTCAAGAGTAGTAAGATTCTATTTACAGTTTTACCAAAGATGCACATCTCGTGGCTTCAACTACCACTCTATTTTCTTTCATGACACAACCTAGATGCTGGATGTCCCACGTGTCGGCAAAGGAGGAAGAGCCCGACCAAATCTTCGGTTGTGCTATCGGATTAGACTAGTTGTGCTAACTTAAAAAAATTATTGTGTACTCCCTCCATTCCAAAATACTTGACTTCCATTTGTCCAAAAATGGATGTACCTATATACTAAAACATGTCTAGATACATATATATTTTGACAAATAGAAGGCATGTATTGTGCAACGGAGGGAGTAGAATGGACGCAAGTTTTTGTATTGGGAAGAAGAGTACATCCATCTATTGATAGAGCGTTGGAGTTGACCTTACAAGTGGGACCGCAGTTGAGGAAACCGACTATCGGCAAACCCCACTGCCCCTTGTGCGATGGCTGAGTTAGAGAAACGATGAGGTTAAAGAGATTGCTCTAGCACGGACTCCAACAAATATGGTTTCAGATGGAAGTCGTGCTGGTGGCGTGTGTCGTACTCCTGGACGTGAATGCTTGTTCTGGCCCATCCCACCTACTACTCCTACTACTTATACTATATAGTACTAGTATCGAGGATTCGAGGTGCTGGTTACGTACAATATGGCTACAGTAAAAACACCCGCACGACGCGCGAAGCATGTGAAGCTAGTACAAATAGTGTACTACTATTGTTGATTGTCCTCATCCAATAACCTGTTGCAATGCACGTATAATTATGTATTCGGAAAATATTTTTTTGTCTCGTTGCACCACTCACTCACAGAAGCGACTCGAAAGCCATTCATAAATTTAATAAGTTTATCACAGACATATCATTTTATTACATACAACAGGTCATCAACCCACATCGACAACGAGGATACATTATAAATACTAAAGTTTTCACCACACAACAAATAAAAAGCAATGAAATGAATTTCAACTCAACCATTCCTCGGCGTTGGAAACGCTTGCTTTGAACCACAAGTGATTCTCTAGGACGGGCCATCCATTGTCGATCTAGAGACCTACGCAGGACTGATCATCCAGGCTGAAGCGGCCTACTATATCAGTACCAGGGTAGGGAACCACCCAAATGTCCGAGGTATAGACACAGTTGCTTCTCTTAAATGGTAGTAACATTGTGTCAACAACAGTTGGATCGCCTTTCATCATCATTGGATAGTTTTGTCCAAGGAAGAGCGATTTTTCTCCAAGACTATCAATTCTGTACCAGGGAGAAGGAGTTGGCTCTAGCACACTAGTATCCATCCCGAATACCATGCAACGGGTGTTGGAATAGGTCCGTAGAGTGCGATCATGGGAGACAACACCTGCTTCCTTAGTAGTAACATCATCACTGGGCTGTATACACACAAGAAGAGGTGATCCATCGGAATTAGTTGCCAGGCGCCATAGAGTATATGGGCACTGCTCGTCCTCATGCTCGTGATTATCACCATCGTCATCTCCCCCTTGGTTATAAATTTTTTCAAGTATAGGTGGTGGAATGTTCACAGGACCTTGGAAACACAAGAACAAGGTTAATTTGTAAAGGGAAACTTGCTAACCCGCATGCATGTGGATGAAACAATTATAATTACGGTGGAAGACAAACGTACCGAAACTACGAGGATCCCATGCAAAACCAGTGCCACGCGCGGTGGCAGCAAACACAAGGCCCTCGTATTGAATTGCATCAGAGTTCACATCCGTGTATAGAAACTGATTTTTGAGCAATATCCATCGAGTCGAACCACAAAGAACGGCAACAAGCCTGTCGAAGATAGCAACAACTTCATAGTTGTTGTAATTCTAAGAGCGGTTGGGAACTCGACAAATTTCTATCTTCCGTAGAAGACAGTCACCATGATCATATTTGAACGTGCATACAATACCGGTGTGCTCAACCTCTGGGCAGTCTGCTGAGATTTTTGGAAGTGGAACCCGGTCACGAGTGTACACATTCACAAGTTCCCACTCGTAGTTGGACCCAATGTAAACAACCCAATCTCCATTTTCGCCTGCCCAAGCCTTGCCCTCAAGTGATGGCATCTTAACATCATACGTATCATTATCAAGCGGCATCAACTTGCACAGGGCGAGGCCTCCGTCATGCCGGCGCCAGTCATCAGGCTCACGACAAAGAAGATAGGGGAGATCAAACCGCTCCTTGAATCTTGGGTTCCTTGTAATGATGTTATTAGTTGAGTCGATAATGGGCTTGAACGAACCTACCATGCTAGCTGAGGTGATGACGTCGCACCGATCAATGAGTTCCTCCACCACGTCACCTTTCAGATTGGGGCAAGAATAACGGGTCGTTCCCGGCCTGTTCCCTCCATGGAGAAGACGATCGAACAATGGCAGAAGAAAGGTTCAAGGGCTGAAGGAAAATGAGGGAGGGAGAGGAAGAGCGTGCGACAGCAGTTCCAAATCGAGAGGGAAAGGCGAAGAGTCAGTGGACGGTTGCCAGTTTGCCACGGTTCACGAAGAGGAGCCCCGGCTACATGTCCGTTCGGAAATACTACTACTCGTCGTCGTCTCACTGATATGTTGGAACGGGACCACATGTCAACGAAACATGGTGTGTAATTTCTTGTGCAAAATGCGATCTGGCCGCGTTGGTCCGAGGTGCTGCATTATTTTATTTTATTTGAAAGTTTGCCACATTAGTTATTGACCTTTGTTTTTTTAACATGCAATCTGAATGGATAGCTCATGTGGTCATCACACGTTAGCGGATATAGTAATGGTTGATTCACCCAAGCAACTTATTACTGTGGGAATATGGGAGTACCAGCGGATTGAAGGAACAGAGAAATGATGGTCGCTTCGTTTGAGCAACTTACTGTGGAGAAGGTGGGGCTCTGTGATTTGACTGCTCACTAGTCATTACTACTGCGGCGCAATGACCGGGGTGAATCTTTCCCTGAAGTTGTGTTGTGCACTCAATATTGCTGCATGGTCGGTGGATCTGGATGAAGGATGTCCAACATGTCGGCGAAACGAAGTTGAATTGTTTCTGGCATTGCTATCAATCCTTCATGATTTGTTTATATGTAAGCATAATTTTGATGAAATTGTACTGTGATGCTATGAAGGTTTCAACTTTGGTTCCCGCAGGAAAAAAACGTTTCAACTTAGGATTCATGTGTCTTGCCTCGAGATTATCTCATTACAACATTCCATCAAATACAAATGAAACTACCATGGCTAATGCATCTCAATGGTTCGCAGATCAGCGCCAATATTCACATCAGAACTGAAGACAAAGTTGTGAGAAGGTGTACAAATAAAGAAAAAAATATATAATTGATCGATGATGTTCGTAGGCATGGCTCCATTTCCTTGGCACAATGTACATTGCTTGGCAACTAGTTTCACCTAGCTCTGTAGCCAAAAAAGAGGTGTATGAAGGAAACCACAATCTGATCATTTTGTGCAGCTCCACTAAAATCGAGCGGACCATCCCTGTTTGCAAAGGTATCCAGCCAGTGTGATTACAATAATAGTGGAACTAGATGATGAAACATAACACACATAAATAGAAGTTGATCACCTCTATGTTCTCTCTTTAGGACTAACTTCTTGTTGGATTAGATTAGGCACGCAGTTGGATGAGGAGGATAGCAAAACCAATCTCCCTTTCCGCAGTCCCACAGAAATGTAAAAACATTGCCCGTGTGACATTTTGGCGGAACTGCACAAAAAACTCTTCAGAAAAAGGTCACAATAGCAACAAGGTGAAAATGGATAGCCCTATTTGCAAAAGGAGGTCGAAAGGAAACAATTACTGCCCAATAACATGAGTTGAAGACACATACGCCGACAAAAAATAAGCATGTTCCATGTAAAAAGGGAAAGATAGCACATGGTGGTTTATCAAAAATGGTTTGAGGACGAGATTGCAAGATGGAAAGTATGCCGGCTGAGATACGATTTGAGCAAACAACTAAAGAAGATCCACATGCAGCAACGTGAGAAGATGGGCAGTGGAGCAAGGCCGGAGGAAGCTGTCCCTGAGGGTCGTCAGGATGTTACTAGGAGAGCACCGGTGGCCGGGATCTGCCCGTACTGCGGCAGTGAGCAAGTGGCGAAGACCCTACGCGACGGAGCTTGGTTAGAAGAGCAGCGGGTACCGCGGATCGGGACGAGCTGCCTCAACCCCGTCGAACGGAGAGACGATGCACATCCTCCCTTTCCGCTGGAGGACGGGATGCGGCCGGATCACTGACCAACACTGAGAGAGAGAGGCCACGGCGGCCTTGTGTGAGATGGTGGGACAAGAGACAAACCCATTTTTCCATTTTCCCCGCGGCAATCGTTTTATATTCTAGGCATGGTACCCGACCCTCCTTCGAGTAAACAACCGCTACACGCGTCAAATTATCACGTGGGCTGCCTTTTCATATAGAAACGAACTCCACCGTGTACCCACGTGGGTGAGGCCGGGAACGAGATGTGAGTATGTGTGTCTTGCGTGCACCTCTTCTTTAGGTGCAGGTACGTACGTGGGTGGGTGTGAGAGAGATGGTTTGTGCGAAACAGAGGCAATGTGTTGATGATATCTCAATCAGAAAAATGTACTCCCTCCGTCCGGATATACTTGTCTCAGAAATGAATGTATGTAGACGTATTTTAGTTCCAGATACATCCATTTTTATCCATTTCTTCGACAAGTATTTCCGGACGGAGGGAGTAACATATGCAATGTGTGTGAAACAGAGTCATGGACATGAGATATCGATAGAATTGAAAACATGGATGAAGTGTGTGGCTGCGCGATCGATAAAGAGTGCCATCGAATTTGTGTTTGGCCACGTCAAAGATACAGGGCGGTTGGCCTACTGGAATATGAGAGGGCGGAGGTGCAGTTCTTCTCCGTGGCATGGATACCTACCTACAACGTTCGACTATGGGTGTGTGTGTGTGGGGGGGGGTAGAGACCGGTCGACTAGTATATGTGTGGGGAAGGAGAGAGACCTAGCTATATATTGAGGGAGATCGATCAACATCCATGGATATTTGTAGCAGAGGAATAAGGTTGGGAAAAAAGAAAAGGTACAGCGTCGGAGGGTTGGTGGTGGAGTGGCGTCTCACAAATGGTGGGAGAGGCCTGCTAGACAAACGGAGGGTATGAGTGCAATATCAATACGAGAGGCGGGGATGTGCATCTGTCTATGCGTGCGTGTGAGAGATGGGTCGGGAGGTATTCAAGGATGATGAGGGAGAAGATATGCTTGTGGTAAGCATACATACCTACATAGGAAGATCAACCGTCGTGTGTGCGAGAAAGGAGAGACATAACTAGCGAGGTAAGTGTATCGGTGCTTGGTGAAAACGAATTATAGTTAACCTGGCTATATGTAGGGAGATCAGTTCATATACACGCCTACATGTGTTACAAGCAAATAAGGTCCGGAGAGGTAGACAGGGGGAGAGGGTGTGGCTAGGAGGTGGTGCGAGAGGCCTACCATGTCGAGGGGGGAGGAGTGTGCGAGTATGTGATAAATGAAAAGAGGGGCGGGAGTGTGCACCTGCGTTGAATCGTATTGGACATATGGGGGCATGGACGGTGAGAAGAGAAGAGGGGAAGTATATATGTGTTTGTTGTAGGCACACTTGGCTAGAGAGGTATATGGACGGTGTGTGCGAGAAAGGGCGGGGCCTACACACACGCTGCTGGACGACCTAAAGAGAAATAATGAGCGTCTTGCGATGGAGGGGCGCTAAGGGTGTGTGAGAGGCGGGCGTGTGCATGCGATAGAAAGTTAGCGCTAGCTAGCTACAAATAGAAGAGGATCGTGAAGGTGTAAAAGGCGAACAAAGATCATAATTCATTATAAAAAGTGGATACGGATACTTGAAGAAGATATCATAATGTAGAACATTGATTATAATTTGGGCTAATGTGTGGCTTTTGCACCTCGGTCTAAATACTTGTCATAATGTAGAGGCGGGCACTATACTTTGTGTGATAAACACGGTGTACGTATGGAACATGGTTTAGATTATGAATATATAGTTAGTACATCAAATGTACTATTATTTGGACTCAACATCAAGTGTATTCAAAAAATAGAATTCGAGTTCATGTAGTACACATAGTTCATATCTGTCGGGTGGTAGGTGCTTGGAAATGGGATAAGGCGACGACATGCACGCCGGGGAATCTTACCCAGGTTCGAGGCTCTCCGTGGAGATAACACCCCTAGTCCTGCTCTGCGGGGTCTCCGCATAATCAGTAAATCAACAACTAGCTAGAAGAGGCTCCTTGAGCTGTTTGGCGAGAGGAGGAAGAAGGGGCAAGGCTAGCTCTCTTCTCCTCTCCAAGTTGTGTCTAAAACTATCAAAGTACAACCTTTTGCATGGGTACCCCAGGGGGTTTATATAGGCCTACCCCCCAGGGGTACAATGGTAATCTAGCTGGGCTTGAGCCCAGCCATTGGTGTCTACGCCAGCTGGCTTCTCCGCCGACCCTGGGGCCCGCCAACTGCCGGCCTCCTGGTAGATAGGTAGGCCCCACCGCTTAGGGGTCTTGTCCGGGGCTGGTTACTGTTGCTTCACCCTTGATGACGAGGGCTTGGTCGAGTAGCGTGGCTCTGATGTCGCCACCTTCTGGGCGCCATCGTGGCGTTACCTTGTCTTGTCTCCTTTATGGGGCTCATTATTCGAGGGAGGGAGTGAGCCGGATAGGGAGAGCCGGCTTCATCCCCGGCCGACTAGGGGGCGTGTGGCCGCCTTCAGGTGTCTCTCTGACCAAAGGAGCCCGCTGCCTGCGGGCCGTACTATCAGCCCGCCGTGGGTGATCTCATGGGTAGCATGGCAACAGTGTCACGCCGGACGGGTCATGGATGTCCCTTATGGTGTACTGTAGCCATGCGCATCCCAGGATTCCGGGGCGGCATGTCTCACTGTTGCCATGCCCTGTCCTGTAGTCATTACGTCGGTGCAAACTTTGAGGGCTCAGTCTAGGCCGCCTGCTGGCGGCCGGCTTCCTGGAGTCGGTCGTGTCGTGCCGGCCTCTTGGAGTCGGCCGTGCCGTGGCCGGCTTTCTCAGAGTCAGTCATGCCGTTGCTGGCTTTCTTGGAGTCGGCCCTCCTATGCCTTTCTTTATGAGGATTCTCGGGTTGGGCCGCCTTCCGGTAGTCAGCTGATGGGGTAGCCGGCGGGGGGAAGGCGGCCGCGTGTCTTGGGTGCTTGAAGGTATGATCGGTCTGTTTATTTTTTGAAGAGCCAGGGGGGCCGGCTAGGCTACCCGTGGTCATTTACTCCGACAGTAGTCCCCGAAGCTGGTTGTGCTTCGTGGCGGCGAAGGGAACTAGAAGCTCAATCAGCTTCCTATCCTGAAGAGCCTGCAGCTAGGAGCTGGCCTCACTTCATGCTTGCCTTCTCAGCGAAGCCTTCTCCGAAATCCGAAGGCGGGAACCAGCTGGCGCGCCAGCCAGGCTGTGGGATGACCGCCCGCCGCCTGCTCGCCACGTGGCACCCTCCGGCTGAAAGGGCCTGCCAGCCCACGCGTGTGACGGGACGCCGCTGCTGACCGGGGCCCACCACTACCATGCCTCGGCCCAGGCGCGGATCCTCTGTGGCCCGAACTGGCTGCTCACCTTCCAGCTGAGGTTTCCGCACGCCGTTCAGGTGCGGTAATCATGGGACGTGGGGGAGCGGGCACAGTTAATCCCACGTCCCCCCACACCTCGCCTCCTTGGCTTCGCCGCACGAGGCTATAAGTAGGGGGAGGGGAGGGAGAGCAGCGGACGCACGCACGCTCGCCCCCGCCTCGCCTCTCTCTCCTTCTTCTTCCTCTTTGTCACCATAGCAGCAGTTCTTTGCCGCTCCACCGCTCCGCCATTCTTCTTGGCGTCTCGCAACCTTGCCTCTACCGACCCGGGCGTCCTCCGCCGTTGTGCGTTCCCAGTTGCCTTCCCGTCCTCATGGATGCAATATCGAGCAACTGGGATGGCTCCAACGTTCACGAAGACCACATTGATTTCCTCCGGAAGACGTGGCGGCTGCTGGGCAAGGACTACGTGCAGGTCCGGCTCGCACCTGAGGGGGAGATCTCACTGGCGCCGGAGGAGGGAGAGCGGGTGATCTTCCATCGCTGCCTTCGCGGTGTCGGCCTTCACGCGAGCGGCTTCTTCCGCTCGTTTCTCGAGTTCTACCATCTCCAGCCGCACCACCTCACTCCAAACACGGTGGTGTTACTGTCGGCCTTCGTCACCCTGTGCGTAGGCTTCCTCGGCGTCCTCCCCACACTCGAGCTGTGGGGGGAGTTCTTCCAGTCCAAGATCGGCACCGTCACCGCAGGCGTGCCGGCTCCATGTGGCGCCTTCATCGCCATGCGGCGAATGACGGCCGACAACCCGTTCCCGGCCATCGTGCTGATCCAATCGGTGAAGCTTTGGCAGAAATCCTACTTTTATGTGAAGAACGTCGCCCCGCAGGGCGACTACGTCAACCTGCCGACTTACATAGCCGGCCCGCCGGCTGGGAGGCAGCCTTCGTGGTCCTATTGGGCCAGGTCGCTGACACCGGCCGGGGCAGGCGCCGTTGCCCGGCTTCGGGTGCTGATCCAGTCGGAGGGCCTGATCGGGCCCAATCTGATTGCCTCCTTCGTGGAGCGCCGGGTGCTCCCGCTCCAAGGCCACCCTCATCTGATAAGCCAGATGAGCGGCCGCTTCGACCCAAGCCGGCTAAGTACCAGGGAGATGCCTCACGACGAGGTATCTTACATGGTGAACTACATCGCCAACTACAAGCTTACTGAAGACTGGCAGTATGGCAAGGCGCCGTATTCTCGCGTCGATCCACCACCCATGGTAAACCTTCTTTTTTTCTTTCTTTTCTTGGGGCCGAGTTTTTTCTGGCAGGTTTCTGACCAGTCGGCTTTCTTTTCTTTTAATCAGAATCCCCTCCTTCATTAGCCGCCCGGGACCGTGGGGGCGGAACGCGAGTTTGCTCCCGACCGCGCGGTGGACGACTTTGACGACCCCGACTTGGGGGCGGCCGCCTTGGACGATGACGCCGTGGTGGGGCGGCGAGATAGGCAGCTCTGGGCTCTCCGCCACCTTCGAGGACTGGCCAGAGGACGACTAGGCCGAGCCGATTCCGCGCCGCCAGCTGGCGTCCGACCATCAAGGCGAAGGCTCATCCGCCGGGCCGGCTGCCCGAGGCGGCATACAGAAATGCTGGGCGGCACCGTCTCTCTTCGGCAGTCGCCAGAAGAAGCCCAAGGGTACCGCAGCGGCGACCAAGCGGGACGATGCGGCTGCGAAGGCAGCCCGCTTCCGCAAGGCGGTGAAGCAGCCGAAAGCGGTTTCGGCGTAAGTATTAACTCTCGCATGTCTTTCTTCTTTCTTCTCTTCAGCCGGCATCCTTTTGAGCCTTTCTTAATTTACTAAACAAGGCCCCGCTCACTCTCGAGCGAACTTCAGCCGCCTCCATAGTCGGAGGGGCGGGGGGATCCTCAAGCTCCCACCGCGTGGACCCCCGCGTCGAGCACCAGGCGACGACAGAGCGGAACACGCGGGAGGCGCGGGAGGAGCGGGAGGCGGAGGAGCAGAGGGCGGCCGCTGCCATGGTGGCCCAGGAGACGATGACGGAGTCGGAGGAGACGCAGGCCGACGCGGCAGCCAGGGTCCAAGCGGAGGCCTCGGCTGCAGAGAGGGCGGTGGAGGCCCTGCGTAACCAGCCTCCACAACTCATCATCCCCCTCCGCACCGTGGCCCCCGATATCCCGGTGCCCCCGCCAGAAGAAGCTGGCCGCGACCAGCCGGCAATGGAGAGGGAGGGGCAATATAGTCATCCCGGAGGGCAACGCGGTGCCGCCGCCATTGGCCGGGACGGGCCAAGTTGGCCAGCTAGAAGCGCCGTCTGTACAATCGGCCGGAGGCGGGCCGGTCGTGGGGGCGGACCTCATAGTCCTCTCGCCGACTCGCGGCGCACGGGGAAGGCGACCTCCGAGCCAGAGCCGCAGAGGGCCGTGGGCTCTAGCTCGTGGTCTCATGACCTGGAGACGGCCAGTGTCAGCTCGCTGAGGCGGACGCAGGGCGGTGGGATAGCGGTGCTGAATATGGCGGCACAGGACGTCCGGACCCGGCTTTAGTCCTAGGCCGCCGCGCTGAAGCAGTACACACAGGAATTCCTCGCAACACAGTCGGACATTCGGGTGGGTCTTCTTGCTCTTGATTTCTTCCGTGGGGGCGCGTCAGCGCACCCACTTGGTGTAGTCCCCGAGTTCCGAGCCGGCTACTGAGCAAGCGGCTTGGAACTTCTCAGCAGGCTTCGATTTTAATGATTTGTTCTCATTCGCAGGATTATCACAACCTCCATGCCGCCACTTTTAACTCCCAAGCCCGAGAGATGGGCCAGAAGGCCGCCGACCTGACGGAGAGCCGGCATAAGTGTTTCATCCTTTGTCTCATGTGGGGGCGCGTCAGCGCACCCACTGGGTGTAGTCCCCAAGATTCGAGCCGATCGTTTAGCAGTCGGGTCAGATCTTTCCTGACGACTTCTTCCTTATTTTCTTCTACTTTACGTCTACAGGGGCCAATGCCAACTTGAGGGAGCAGCTTGGTATAGCCCAGACCGCCCTTCACGCCAAGGAGACCGAGTGCAGCGCCTTTCCCCAGGAGTGTGATCGTCTGGCCAAGAAGCTAGCCGACCAGGAGGAGAGCCACGAGGCGGCCTTGAAGGCGGCGCAGGACAGCAAGGCCGCCCTCAAAGACGAGTATGAGACGGAGGCGGCAAGCTGGTCCGAGGCGAGGTAGGCGCTGAGCGAGGGCTATAGCCGGGTTGAGGATTTGATCGACGGTAGGCCGCCTTCCTCCTTGTCCCTTTGCTCGCCTCAGTCATCTGATCAGTCTTCTGACTTGCTTTATTTCTTTCTTATTTGCATAGAATACTTTCCCGGCTACTCTGTTGCCGCAAACCAGGCCATCGGAGCTCACCGCAAGGCCCGACGCCAGGCTGGGGCCGAGATCCCACCGGGTGCCAACCGGACGCTTGAAGAGCAGCTTCTGGCGATTCAAGCCCGGCTTCAGCCGGCCTACCGCATGCTCCGCCGTCTTCAGCGTGCTGGAGCACAAGTGCTGACCGCCCTCTGGCCCAGCGAGGTGATTCCCCGCACCCCCAATCGGACTGCTAACTGGCTGGAGGTAGCAAGGCCACTTTGAGGCTTGGAAGGCTTCTGCAGCTCGGTGCGGGGCTCGGCGGGCGCTGGAGTTCGTCCGGGCCTGGTATCCTGGGCTGAGCCTGGACCAGCTACGCACCTGGTGGCAAGAGGCTGACGAGGAACTGGAGGCGGTGCGGCCGGCTATTATCCAGTGTGCCTCGGCAATCGCCGACTTCACCGACACTAGCGCCTTTGCTCCTGAGGTGAACGAAGATGGTGTTGCTCAGCCGGAGGAGTGGTTCGGGCTGAACCCGGCAGAAGGAGAGGACTCGGCGGAGGAGATCGACTCCAGCGACGAGGGCGAAGAGGAAGAGGAGGAGGATGGTGAAGAAGCCGTGCCGGACGGCGAGGCAACCGGCCAGCTTCAGCCTGACCGTGCTTCTAGCAACGAGGCGTGCACGAGCACGCTACTTGCAGCAGGCGGCGACCAAGCCGAGACTCACCAGCCGGCCACTCCTCCACCTGACACTGCCGTCTCCACCAGCCTGCCTGATACGCCTGTTGCTCCCCTAGCTTGACTTGTCGTCCTAGTTCACCTGCCCATTACTTCTTGAACAATTTTTCATTAATTTTGTGCAGTTCCACCCACTGGGGGTGTATTCAAACTTTGTTGAATGCTGGTCTTTCAAAGGCCTGTTGTGTAAATATAATTATGCGTGTGCTTGGCTTCCATTCCTAATTGCATTTCATCTTTGGCTGCTTTCCTTTGCTTCCCTCCCTTGGTCGCCGCCTTCCCAGTCGGACAGCTGCTCTCCAGTCTGTGGCCAGGTAAGGACCTGGCCGTCTGGCAGGGCAAGTATTCGAGCTTTCTTAGATTGTAGCAAAGTAAGAAAGGAAGCTGGCCAGCCGGCTGCTCTGGCAGCCGGTTGGCGGGGGTGAAGCCGTCTTGAGTTATATAAGTTCGTTTAGTCCTTAGACGTTTTTCATATGGGCATCTCTTCCTGCCTTTGGCTCTTGTTAGTCGGACAGTCAATTCTTTGAGCTACGACTTTCAGCAAGAGAGGGCTTAGGTGCCGGCACACTACTTGTCTGACTGCAGGTAGAACTTAAACATAACCCAAGGCGGCAAGTCCCCGGCTATCTGATCGAACCCGGTGCCGGATGAGATAATAAATGTGATGACGTAAACATGGGTATGATACTCGTCATTCATAAATAACAGAGGGCAGTCCCCGAGTACTCCACGGGGAGCCCGTTGTCTCATACTTAGTACACAAGGTAGTGTGGTACATACTGCATTTTAACTGTAAAATCTTCGGAGGAGATTGGCGTTCCATGGTTGTTCCGACTCCTTACCAGAGTCATCCCTCTTGCGTGCCTTCGGCTTCTGTGCATAGATCAAGTAGTAGGAGTTGTTGCCTAGGGCTCGGCTAAGAGCTTGTGCTGGTAGGCTGTTCGCTGGATCAGCCGGAGCACAAGGTCGCCCTCTTGGAAGGATCTCGGCTTGACCTTTCGGCTGTGGTAACGGCGTAGACCTTGCTGGTAGATGGCAGACCTGCTGAGGGCCAATAGCCGGCCCTCTTCCAGCAGATCGACGCCGTCTTCTCACGCTGCCTTCGCCTCCGCCTCCGTGTACATGGTGACCCGAGGTGAGTCGAACTCAATGTCAGTCGGGATGACAGCCTCGGCACCATATACAATGAAGAAAGGAGTGAAGTCGGTTGATTTGTTTGGAGTAGTGCGGAAGCTCCAGAGGATGGCCGGCAGCTCGTCGAGCTAACAGCCGGCCGAACGCTCCAGTGGCACGACCAGTCGAGGCTTGATGCCTGAGAGGATGAGGCCATTTGCTCGCTCGACTTGGCCGTTTGACTGCGGGTGGGCAACGGACGCTAAGTCCAGTCGGATGCCCTGAGTCGCGCAGAAACATGCCAGTGCTCCTTTGGCGAAATTCGTGTCGTTGTCGGTGATGATGCTATGCGTACGCCGTACCGGCTTGTGATATCTGCAATCAATGTCACGACAGTCGGCCCATTTAGCTTCTTGATCGGCTTTGCTTCAATCCACTTGGTAAATTTGTCCACGGCGACAAGCAGATGTGTCATGCCACCGCGCGCCATCTTGAATGGGCCGACCATGTCAAACCCCCAAACGGCAAAGGGCAAAGTGAGGGGGATGTTCTTGAGTGCAGAAGCCGATAGGTGTTGCTTGGAGCTGAAGACTTGGCACCCTTTGCAGTGTTTAACTAATTCCTTGGCGTCGTCCAAAGCAGTCGGCCAAAAGAAACCATGGTGGAAAGCTTTGGCGACGAGTGATCTTGAGGCTGCGTGGTGGCCGTATTCGCCTTGCTGTATATCTTTGAGGATTGATATCCCGTTCTCTGGCTCAACGCAGCGCTGGAAGACTCTAGTGACACTTCGCCTAACAAGCTCTCGGTTCACTATTGTGTAAGCTCCAGCTCGGCATTGGACTTGTCTTGCCGAGATCTCGTTAGTCGGTAGCTCTCTATTAATCAGGAAACTGAAGATGGGCTGGGCCCATGATGGAGCCGTGACTTCTTCTGTTGTCAAAATGGCTACTGCAACCAGGGCGGGTGGGCTGGGTGGTGAAGAGTTGGAGTCGGCCACCGCCTGTTGTGTCGATGCAGTCCTCAGGCCGGCTGCAGTAGTTCTCAGGCCAGGTTCTAAAGTCCCCGGGCTGGGTACGACTACAGCAGTTCCCGAGCCGCCTGTCGAAGTCCCCGAGCCTCTTGCTTGGCTCCCCAAGCCGGCTCCGACTGCGTCGGGGTCAAGCGGCGTGAAGTTGGAATCAGACTCTGGAGACGTCTTGATAGACGGCTTAAGGAGGCGTTGGAGAGAGACGCCGATTGGTATAGCTTGCTGGGTGTAGCCTATTTGTGCCACGGCATCTGCTTGCTCGTTGTCGGCCCGTGGCACATGGAGGAACTCACACCCTTCAAAATATCCGCTGAGTTGCTGAACGAGGAAGCGGTAGCTTGCCATGTTTGCGTCCTTGGCGTCCCAGTCGCCGGATGATTGCTGGACTACCAAGTCCGAGTTGCCATAACACAGGATCCGGCGGATGCCGAGTTCTTTGGCTAGCCGGAGCCCGTGTATGAGCGCCTCATACTCGGCCACATTGTTGGAGGTGACAAAATGAATTTTCAATGTGTATCTGATCTTGTCTCCTTTGGGAGAGGTGAGGATGATGTCGGCTCCCAAGCCGGTGCGCATCTTCGATCCATCGAAGTGCATCCCCCAATGAGTGGAGTCGGGCGCAGGCGGCAGGTACTGGGTCTCGGCCCAGTCGACGAGGAAGTCGGCCAATGCCTGGGACTTAATAGCGGTGCGGGGCTGGTAGAAGATCGTGTATGGGGCCAGCGCAATGGCCAATTTTGCCACCCGGCCGGATGCATCCCGGCTGCCTATGATCTCGGCCAGCGGGGCAGTGCATACGACCGTGATGGGGTGCTCTTGGAAATAGGGCTTGAGCTTCTTGGCGGCGAAGTACACACCATAGCACATCTTTTGATAGTGTGGATAGTTCTGCTTCGAGGTGGACAATACTTCACTCAGGTAACAGACCGTCCTCTGGACTGGCTGAACTCGACCCTCTTCTAGGCGTTGAACCACGATGACGGTGCTGACCACCCGGCTAGTGGCGGTAATGTAATGGAGCATGGGCTCTTTCTCAGTCGGTGCCGCCAGGACAGGCGGCGTGGACAACATCTTCTTTAATTCGTGGAAAGCTTGATCCGCTTGGTCATTCCACTTGAAGTGAGTGGACTTCTTCATGAGTCGGTAGAGAGGGAGATCCTTCTCTCCGAGCCGGCTGATGAAGCGGTTGAGGGAGGCCAAGCATCCGGTAAATTTCTGGACATCACTTAGCTTGGTAGGAATCTCCATTCTCTCTATAGCCTTAATCTTCACCGGGTTACATTCGATCCCACATTCGGATACTAGGAAGCCTAGGAGCCGGCAGGCTGGCACTCTGAACACACATTTTTCTCGATTGAGTTTGATCTGAAACCGGTACAAGTTCTCAAATGTCTCTTTGAGGTCTTCCAATAGGGTGCCGCGCTTCTCCATCTTCACCACAATGTCATCTACATACACGTGGGCATTTCTGCCGAGTTGCTTGAGGAGGCATTTCTGCATGCAACGCTGAAAAGTGGCACCGGCATTTCTCAAGCCGAATGTCATAGTCAGGTAGCAGAAAGTTCTGAATGGTGTGACGAAGGCGGTCTTCAGACGGTCAGCTAGGTCCAATTTTATCTGGTGGTAGCCTGAGTAAGCATCCAAAAAACTCAACAGCTCGCATCCGGTTGTGGAGTCTATCAATTGATCAATCCTTGGCAGTGCAAAAGGATCCTTGGGGCAGGCTTTGTTGAGGCTTGTGTAGTTAATGCACATGCGCCACTGTTTGTTCTTCTTCAACACCAGGACCGGGTTGGCAAGCCACTCAGGGAAGAAAACTTCCATAATGAAGCCGGCTGCCAGAAGCCGGGCTATTTCTTCTCCGATTACCCTTCTCTTTTCTTCTGATAGGCGGCGTAAGGACTGCTTGACCGGCTTGGCGTCTGATCAGAAATGTAGCTTGTGCTCGGCGAAATCCGTCGGAACACCCGACATGTCTTTGGGAGACCATGCGAAGATGTCCCGATTCTCATAGAGGAAATCGGCGAGCTCGCTTTCCTATTTGCTGTCAAGGCCGAATCCCATGACAGCGTGCCTTTCCGGGTGCTCCGGATCCAGAGGTATCTTCTTCGTTTCTTTGGCCGGCTGGAAGGAACCCTGAGCCTCATATTCCTTGGGATCAGGGGACAAGGCCGACTGCTTGCCGGCCATGGCCACGACTCGGTCCAACATCTTCTTCTCTTCAGCAATCACGAGGGACTGGGCCAGCCGGCTGTTGGCAGCCGCACACTCGGCGGATTTCTTGTAGCCTTCGGATATGGTGATGTAATGTCTACTACACAACCTTCTTCTTGTAGACGTTGTTGGGCCTGCAAGTGCATAGGTTTGTAGGACAGTAGCAAATTTCCCTCAAGTGGATAACCTAAGGTTTAGCAATCCGTAGGAGGCGTAGGATGAAGATGGTCTCTCTCAAGCAACCCTGCAATCAAATAACAAAAAGTCTCGTGTGTCCCCAAGACACCCAATACAATGGTAAATTGTATAGGTGCGCTAGTTCAGCGAAGAGATGGTGATACAAGTGCAATATGGATGGTAGATATAGGTTTTTGTAATATGAAATAATAAAAACAGCAAGGTACCTAATGATAAAAGCGAGCGTAAACGGTATTGCAATGATAGGAAATAAGGCCTAGAGTTCAGACTTTCACTAGTGCAAGTTCTCTCAACAATAATAACATAGATAGATAATATAACAAGCCCTCCACATGAAACAAAGAGTCACTCCGAAGCCACTAATAGCGGAGAACAAACGTAGAGATGGTAGGGTACGAAACCACCTCAAAGTTATTCGTTCGGATCAATCTATAAAAGAGTTCGTACTAGAATAACACCTTAAGACACAAATCAACCAAAACCCTAATGTCACCTAGATACTCCATTGTCACCTCAAGTATCCGTGGGCATGATTATACGACATGCATCACACAATCTCAGATTCATCCAACCAACATAGAAGTACATCAAAGAGTGCCCCAAAGTTTCTACCGGAGAGTCAAGAACGTGTGCCAACCCCTATGCATAGGTTCCCAATGTCACGAAACCCGCAAGTTGATCACCAAGACATACATCAAGTGTTCTCATAAAAGACTCAATCCGATAAGATAACTTCAAAGGGGAAAATCAATTCATCACAAGAGAGTAGAGGGGGAGAAACATCATAAGATCCAACTACAATAGCAAAGCTCGGGATACATCAAGATCGTGCCATAGATGGAACACGAGAGAGAACACGAGAGAGAGAGATCAAACACATAGCTACTGGTACATACCCTCAGCCCCGAGGGTGAACTACTCCCTCCTCATCATGGATAGCGCCGGGATGTTGAAGATGGCCACCAGTGATGGGATTCCACTCCGGCAGGGCGCCGGAATGGGCTCCCGAGCCTCTCGCTCTCCCCTCTCCTGGGGCGTTGCCGTCCCGCGGCTCCCCCTCATCGGCGTACCTGTCTCATGCGGTTCCTCTCTCCCTCCCCCCCCCCCCCCCGAGGTCTCCTCCGGTCTCCTCGCCGGCGGCAAGTCCCGCCCCCTCCCTCTCCTCGGCTCCCCCTCCCAGTGCTGCGGCCCTGGCTACGCCCCGGGCCAACAGGTTTTGGGCGCTCTACTCGGATGACTTCGACTTAGATTCTGAGGTTCTTCCCCCTCCTTCCCGCCCGGCTCTGGTGGGAGGGTCGTCGGCTACTCTGGCGGTGGGTCATCGGCGTAAGTTTGCTCCGGGTGGTAGGGGGCGGTCGGTCAAGTCGGGTGTGGATGCGGATGGTTGGTGCCGCATCGCACGTGGTCGCCGGCGCTCTGCCTCCTGGTCGTTGGATGATTCCCTGGTGGGCCCTGGGGTGGCAGTGGTGGTGTCGCCGGCGTCTTCCCCTCCGGCGGCTGCCCTGCCTGGCTCGTCTTCGGCTATGGTCCCCACTTCCTCGGCGGCGGCGGCACTGGTGCCAACCCTAGATCTGGGATCGGGGCTGGCGCTGGTGCCCAGGGCTGGGTCGCGGGCTCCTTTGGCTGCTGTTGGGACAGGCGGGCCTGTTTCGGTCCCTTCATTGGCTTCTTCTGTTGACTTCCCCCTCCTCTCTGTGGCTCCTGGGCCGAGGTTGGCCCAGATTCAGCCCATTCCTCCCCCAGCCCCCCTGGAGAGCTCGGCTTGGCTAGCTTTGGCTATATATGGGTTCGGAAGGGTGCGGCCCCTCCTTTTCTAGGGTTTCCTGCCTCCTCCTCTGACTTGCGTCGGTGCCGTCTCCCTATCCGCTGTTTCGTCAGATCTACTCTTCCACCTCCCCTCCTCCTTCCCTTCGCGACGGTGGCCGCGATGGATCGCTCCCATGGTCCTCGAGGAGGCGATCTCCGGCCTGGCGGGTGTGGCGGCTCTGGCGGCGCGCGCTGAACTGGAGTATGAGGCTTTGCTCCGTGCCAAGCTCCATGCCTCGCTCGCTCCAGGTGCGGGGGCTTCGGCGGAGACGGCCGGTGCGTCCCCTCGTGCTTCTGGATCTGGGCCGGCGGTCCCTCCGCCTCCTGTGTCTGGTGCTCCGGTGGCTGCGGTCGATCCCTGGGAGCAGGTGGCGTTGGGGAGTCGGGCGGGCTCCTCGGGGCCTTCCTCGTCTTCCCCCTCGCTTGTCTCCCAGGGTGGCGGGCCGCTGCGGGCGCCGGCGGTGGCTGGTGGCGGGCCGTCTCGCTTCGTTCCCTGTGGTGTGTTGGGGGCCCCGGCCCGCCGCCCTTTCGACGCTGCCGCGGCACGTGGCGCCGGTGCTGGTGCTGGTCTCCCTGGCGATGTATTCTCCCTCCTCCTCCCCTCGAGGCCTTGGCCGCAACCCCCTCACTCCCAGGTCTCCAACCCTATCCTCACTTGTTTTGCGTGTCATCGTCCTGGCCACTTCCAGTCCCATTGTGAAAATCCCCCGTTTTGCCTCATCTGTAGGGAGGACGACCACCTCACGGTGGACTGTCAAAGCCGTGTCAAACCTCCTTCCTTCGTTCACTATGGGATTGGCCTCCCTGGCTGTTCTTTCTTTGCCCTTGATAAGGAGGTTCCTGTAGCTACTCCCAATCCCTCGCTTTCCAATGTTGGTGTCATATTAGTTCAGGACAAGCGCATCTCCCCCAGGGCCTTCTTGATGAACTTCGTTTGTGGGACAAAGGTGGGTGGGATTGGCCGATCCGCTAGTTATCTGATTTTGAGTTTGCTGCTACATTTCCATCTAAAGAGAGACTCCGCATGATATCCTCCTGTACCAGTTTCACGATCCCTCTGAATCAACTTGTGGTATCGGCCAAAGCCGCCTCCAATGGGTCTAAGGCCATTGCTTCTCTTTCTGATGTTCGGGTGCTAGTGGATGACGTGCCTCCTAACATACGCACTTCGACCTTCTTGATGGCTTTTGGGGTGCTCCTAGGGAAACCCATCGAGGTTGATCATGACTCGTTGTCTGTTCTTGGACCAGCTTGTCTTCGGGTCTGGTGTGTTGCCCCTATCTGCATCCGTGGCCATGTTGACATTTTCCCGGCGGCGGGTGTTTTTCGGCTTCGGGCCCGGGTGGAGGGTGCTCCTGGCCTTGCTTCTCCGCCTCCTCCCCCTCCCCCCGGCCTCTGGTAACGATGATAAGAGCAAGGATGGTGATGGGTGCCATGATGACTCGATGCATGGCACAGATCCTCGCTTCACCCGTTCCGAATGGGATGGGATGTCCCCTGAAGAACAAGAGCTGATGAAAGATTGTGCTCCGACGGGCAGTGGGTGAGGGAGTCCTGGACTAGGGGGTGTCCGGATAGCCGAACTATCATCATCGGCGGACTCCAAGACTATGAAGATACAAGATTGAAGACTTCGTCCCGTGTCCGGATGGGACTTTCCTTGGCGTGGAAGGCAAGCTTGGCAATATGGATATGTAGATCTCCTACCATTGTAACCGACTCTGTGTAACCCTAGCCCTCTCCAGTGTCTATATAAACCAGAGGGTTTTAGTCCGTAGGATACGACAACAACTACAACAACAATCAAACCATAGGCTAGCTTCTAGGGTTTAGCCTCCTTGATCTCGTGGTAGATCCACTCTTGTACTACCCATATCATCAATATCAATCAAGCAGGAGTAGGGTTTTACCTCCATCGAGAGGGCCCGAACCTGGGTAAAAACATCGTGTCCCTTGTCTCCTGTTACCGTCCGCCTAGATGCACAGTTCGGGACCCCCTACTCGAGATCCGCCGGTTTTGACACCGATAGTGGGATTCAGGGTTCCTTGCCACGATTGGGTGGTGGGGTTGCGGCCTCTGGTGGGACGAAGGGCACCCCTCTTTCGGCAGCGTGTTCTAATCTTCCCGCTCGCCCCACCTGCCCTTCGCTGTCAGGCAATGAAGATTTACCCCCGGCTGGCCCGTCGGCGTCCAAGAAGAGGAAGAAATCGTCGGTGAAGAAGTTCTCTGCAAAGAGCAGGGCGTCTGGGGATTCCAGGTAGCCCGCGGCTGGGCTTTGCCGCCGGCTGGAGGTGGATTTGGGTGCGGCCTCGGGCCCGTCCTCGGCGGCTGCTTCCCTTGTGCCTGTTCGGTCCCCTGCCTCTACTGCTTGAAAGAGTGGTCGGGTCTCCAACAACGGTGAGCGTGTGGCGGACCGGGCGGCTAAGCGTGCGGCGGCGCGGGATCTTCCTCCCTCAGCTTCGGGCCCTACTCCGTCTCCTTCCCCTCTTTTGGTTACGTCTCCTGTTAGATTAGTTTTACCTTCTCAGTCTGATGAGCAGTTGGTTAAGATATTAGATGATGTTGGGATTTGTTTAGACTCTAGTTTGGGTTCCCCTTCTTCCTTACTTGATGTGATTAGAGCTAACGAGCTAGCTTAGGCTGACATTGCGAAAGCCAAGGAGGCTGGGGCTGGTGTGTCCGCCCCTCTGGTTGTGGCCAGGGGGGTAGTGGGGGAGGCTGACAGGTGTCATGTCTCCCCGGTTCAAAAACGTGGTGCTGGGAAACGCGCTAAACCCTGCAAGGCTCCGTGCAGGTCGAGTCTTAGAATTAAAAACCTCTCCGTCAGATGAAGGCCTTATTTTGGAACATCAGAGGTTTCTGCGCTAGGGGCGCAGGGACCAACTCAAAGATCTTGTGCGTTCTGAAAAAGTTGATTTTATTGGCCTTGTTGAGACCCTCAAACCCTCCTTCTCCCCAAGTGAACTTTTGGCTGTTCTGGGATAGACAGATTCAGGTGGAATTTTGTGGCCTCTGTTGGTCAGTCGGGTGGCTTTCTTCTGGGCACCAATAATGATATATTTGATTTTGTTGCTTTTGATCATGGTATGTACTGGGCTAGTACGGTAGTTTCCCATCGTTCCATCAATTATCTTCTCGAGTTCATGGTGGTTTACGGCCCGGCAGATCATTCCCTGTCTTACAATTTCTTGGACGAGATTTATAACAAAATTGACTCCTGCCAGCTCCCCCACTTGATTGGGGGTGATTTTAACCTGTTGAGATATCCCTCTAATAAGAACTCCGCTAATTTCTCTTGGGCTCTGGCTGAGGCCTTCAATGCTTTCATCAGGGATGCGGCCATTCGTGAAATCCCTAGGGTTGGGGCCCACTTCACTTGGACTAACCGACAAGCTTCCCCCATCCGCTCTATTCTTGACAGGGTTTTTCTCTTCTCTGACTGGGATGCCCTCTTCCCTCGGGTTTGTCTGCATGCCCTACCCATTGTGGGATCTGATCACGCTCCCCTAATCCTTGACGATGGATCTTGTCCAATTGGTTGCCAAAAGTTTCAATTCGATGCGTCTTGGCTCTTAGTGGCGGGGTTACCCACCCTGTTGGCCCGGAAGATCTCGGCATGTCTTTCATCTCCTCGTCGCTCTTTCGGCCCAATGGATGATTGGCATCATGTCTCCTACTGCCTGCGCAAATTCCTTAGAGGTTGGTCTAAGAATCATTTTGCTGAGTTAAGGCGTGACAAAGCGAGGCTGGGTGCCCAAATTGGCGATTGTGATAATCGTGCGGACAGTTCTGGTCTCTTTGAGGCCGAATGGCAGCTTCGCTATGGCCTAGAAAAGGCGCTCTTGGATATTCACTGCCAGGAGGAAGTTTATTGGAAGCAAAGAGGCACGATTAACTGGACCCTTAAGGGTGATGCGCCCACGGCTTATTTCTTCGCAATTGCGAATGGTAGACGTTGTAGATGCCTAATCGATAGCCTCCTGATTGATAGTGTTAGGGTCTCTGACCCTTCGGTCATTCTTCTCCATGTGGTCCAATTCTTCTCTAACTTGTTAGCGGCTAAACCTGAGCTGGGTTTTTAGCTTGCTCCGGGCTTCTGGCCTCCCCTTGAGCAGGTGTCGAGCGCGGATAATGATATCCTGCTTATCCTCCCTTCCGATGAGGAAATTTTTGATACTATTCGGACCGCCAACTCTAATGCAGCTTCAGGCCCTGACGGCTTCTCCATTCCTTTCTTTTGGCATTTCTGGCCTCAGTTAAAAGGCCTTATTAAAGCAATCATCCAAGGTTTTTGGCTGGGCACTGTTGACATTTCGAGACTCAATTACGCGGTTCTCACCCTTATCCCTAAAATCAAAGGTGCTGACTTGATTTCACAATTTAGGCCCATTGCTTTAATTAACAACTTTGCTAAGATGCCAGCTAAGGGCATGGCCACTAGGGTGTCCCCGATAGCTCACCGGGTGATTAGCCCTTTCCAATCTGCTTTCATTAAAGGGAGATTCATATTGAATGGGGTGCTGTGCTTACATGAGATAATCCATGATCTACGGATTAAGGGGACCAAGGCTGTGGTCCTTAAGCTTGATTTCGAGAAGGCTTACGACTCGGTGAGTTGGAATTTTCTTCGGCAAGTCTTACTGGCTAAGGGCTTTGAGGGTCCGGTGATGCATCGTTTGATGCAACTTTTTTCTGGTGGGCACACGGCTGTGGTTGTGAATGGTCAAACTAGTGATTTTTTTGCTAATGGTAGGGGCCTTAGACAAGGGATCCGGTGTCCCCTTTGCTTTTCAATTTTGTTGCTGATGCTTTATCTCGTATCCTCTCTCGGGCCGCGTTGGCTGGGCATATTTCCCCGGTGAGCTCTCACCTTATTCCTCATGGCATTACTCATCTTTAGTATGCGTACGACACGATCATTATGGTTGAGCTCAATGAGACCAGTCTCACCAATCTAAAATTCCTTCTGCTTTTCTTCGAAGCTCTTTCGGGTCTTAAAATTAACTTTTCCAAGAGCGAGGTCATTGTGACTGGGGTTTCGGATCTGGAGGCGCAACAGGTGGCTCACCTTGTGAATTGTTCCCTTGGGTCTTATCCTCTAAAATATTTAGGATTACCTATATCCCCGTTTAAGCTCTTGGAAAAAGATTTTGCCCTAGTGGTCGCTAAAGTTGGCAATAGAGTCCTTCCTTGGAGAGGTCAATATAACACGCAGGCGGGCAAGGTTGCCCTTACCAACTCATGCCTCTCATCCCTCCGGATGTACATGATGGGTTTCTACCTTCTGTCCAACGGGATTCACTCTAGTTTCGACAAGCATAGGGGTGCATTTTACTGGAACTCTGCGGACAATAAACGCAAATATAGATTGGTCAGATGGAACATCATTTTCCGTCCAAAGGACAAGGGGGGTCTGGGAATTATTAATACGAGAGTCATGAACATTGCCTTTTGATTAAATGGTGGTGGAAGATAATGACACTTGAGGAGCGCCCAATCTGGCTCTCGATTCTTAAAGCTAAACATTTCCCATCCTCGAGCCCTATGTTCGCCTCTGCTTCTGGCGAGTCTCAATTTTGGCATCAACTGGTTAAAGTTCGGCCGATTTTTAGGTCCCTTGTCAAATTTGTTGTCAAGAACGGTAAGTCCACTCGTTTTTGGTTAGACTAGTGGGTCGGGGACACCACGCTTGCGGTTGCCTTCCCGGCCTTGTTTTCTTATTGTGCTGATCTTGAGATCTCTATCTTTGAGGTCTCGGTCCAGGGTTGGGTTTTAGACTTCCGGCGCTCTCTTCCCCTGTAGAGTTGGAAGACTGGCAGCGCCTTACTGCTTTCTTCCCCCTGCTCTCGGAGGAAGATGATTCCGTGGTATGGCCCCTCTCCTATTCGGGGCGCTTATCTGTTAAATCGGCTTATTCTAAGCTTATTTCTGGTGGCCGCTCGTTGAGTTTTAAGGATATTTGGTCAGCCCGAATCCCCCTAAGATTAAAATCTTTCTCTGGCAAGCTGTTCGCCGTAAGCTTCCGGCGGTTGATCAAATTAAGAAGAGGAATGGGTCGGGCACTCATAGGTGTGTGCTATGTGGGGCACTTGAGAACACTGGTCATATTTTCTTCCATTGCTCCTTAGCTAAATTCATGTGGTGTTGCATCAGATTTTGGCTTCATGTTAACTGGACTCCCTCCTCCTTTGAGGACCTGAGGCAATATACTAACTCCTTATCAGGACAGTCCAAGAGGGTCTTCTTAGTGGGCTGGGATGCGATTGGGTGGTCGCTGTGGACTACTAGGAACAAGTTCTCGATTGAACACATTTTTCTGGCTAACCCTGTCAGCTGCTTATTTAACGCCAATGTCTTTTTGCAGCAGTGGAGATTATTGACTAAGGAAGGGGACCTTCAGGCTTTCGACGACATGCTATCCAAAATGAAATCTACGGCGTCTTCCCTTCTTCGGCGTACTCTGAGGACGGATTCCTAATTTCCCTACCAGTGTTTTTGATGTCTTACTGGCCTGCGTGCCATATTAGGCGGGAGGCCTTGTAATGTTACTTATGCTCCTTGGCCATTAAACTTGCTCTGGTATTTGGCTCTGTTGGTGTAACTCTGCCTGGTGGCTTTGTTTATAAAGTCGGGCTCTTTCCTTTTATCTAAAAAAACAGAGGCTTGCGGCGGCAGAACTCCCGATCTATCTTCTGTTGTGGAAGTTTTAGGATACAAGAGTATATATGGGTGCAGGGGTTACCTCGGAGGAGCTACGGGGGCCACACGAGGCGGGCGCGCCCGGGCGCCCCACCTCGTGAGCAGCCAGTATCTCCCGACATGCACTCCAAGTTCCTGGTTGCTTTCCTTCCAAAAATAACTTCTCCATTAATTTTGTTCCGTTTTGACTCGTCGATATTCCTTTTCCTCGAAACACTTTGAAATAGTCATAAAACAAACAAATCTGGGCTGGGCCTCCGGTTAATAGGTTAGTCCCAAAAATAATATAAAAGTGGATAATAAAGCCCAATATTGCCTAAAATAGTAGATAAAGTAGCATGGAGCAATCAAAGATTATAGATACGTTGGAGACGTATCAAGCACCCCCAAGCTTAATTCCTGCTTGTCCTTGAGTAGGTAAATGATAAAAAAGAATTTTTGATGCGGAGTGATACTTTGGCATATTTTCAATGTAAATCTTCTTAATTGTGATATGAATATTCAGATCCGAAAGATTCAAGACAAAAGTTCATATTGACATAAAAATAATAATACTTCAAGCATACTAATCAAAGCAATCATGTCTTCTCAAAATAGCATGGCAAAAGAAAGTTCATCCCTACAAAATCATATGGTTAGGCTATGCTTCATTTTCATCACACAAAGATGTTCCCATCTTCCATACCTCCGATGACTAGCCAAGCAATTGTTTCATACTTAAATAATCTCAAACTTTTTCAACCTTCACGCAATACATGAGCGCGAGCCATGGATATAGCACTATGGGTGGAATAGAATATGATGATGGGGATTGTGTGGAGAAGACAAAAAAGGATAAAGTCTCACATTGACGAGGATAATCAACGGGTTATGGAGATGCCCATCAATTGATGTCAACATGAGGAGTAGGGATTGCCATGCAACGCATGCACTAGAGCTATGAATGCTCAACAAAAGAAAACTAATGGGTGTGCATCCAACTCGCTTGCTCATGAAGACCTAGGGCATTTCAGGAAGCCCATCGTAGGAATATACAAGCCTTGTTCTATAATGAAAAATTCCCACTAGTATAAAAAGACAACTTATGAGACTCACTACATGAAGAACAAGGTGCTACTTTGAAGCACAATATATGAGACTCACTATATGAAGAACAAGGTGCTACTTTGAAGCACAAGTGTGTAAATAGAGATAGTAGCATTGCCCTTTTTATTATTTATTTATTTTTGGGCCTTTTTTTGGCCTTTCTTTTTTTTTCTTTTTTTTGTTTAGGCAATGCTCTAATAATGATGATCATCACACTTCTATTGATTACAACATAAGGATTACAACTCGAAACTTAGAACAAGATATCACTACTAGGGAAAACCCTAGTAGTAGCGCGGATTTTGAGGCTAGCAGCAGCGCGGGTGGCCGCGCTACTAATAAGGCGCTACAGCTAACTCATAGTAGTAGCGCGGCCCTTACCCGCGCTACTACTATTGACGATATCAGCAGCGCTTTTTAGGAACACGCTACTATTACCTAGCTGTAGCGATTTCGCCGTCCCTAGCTACTGCTATATCTTTCATGATTTTCCGAGTACCCCTTTCCCGTTCAATTTCCCTTTTAGATACTAGGTACTAGGTACTGCTAGTACATATCAAATTCATCAACCATTACTAGGTAGTACTCCCTTCGTTCCAAATTACTCGTCGTGGTTTTAGTTCAAACCACGACGAGTAATTTGGAACGAAGGGAGTACTAGATAACAATTTCATGCATAGTCAACATGCATCCTCAAGTAGTACAAGGTCATATCAACGGCCATCATCACATGTAGTTCTAGATGATATCGACGACGATCATCATATGTAGTTCTAGATGATATAGCCACACACACATATGTAGTTCTAGATGATATAGCCACACACACATATGCAGTTCTAGATGATATAGCCACACACACATATGTAGTTCTAGATGATATCGAAGACAATCATCATCCTCAAGCCTGGGCAGTTGGTGGTCCTGATAGTAATTAGGATGGCCTATCCAACACGAAGATTCTTGCCATCGAGGAATTTCTTCCACCCAACCGAGTTTAAGTGTGTGCGACCGTCCATGTCCACGCGGTAAGTACAGTTGTGACGGAGCCCCTTGCGAAGGCGTAGTCCGGTGAGCCTTCTTCATCGGGCTCGATACCATAACTCACAGATATGCTCTTTGCCAATTTCTGAATAACAAAAACATATCAATTAATAAATAGCCTCGCAAATAAGTACATATGGATTATCTACACTATTAATAGTTTCCTTAGATTCTACACTAATAAGCATGTGCTCGAATTGTACACTAAAACATATCATCGACTAGATTCCACACAACACACCATATCATTGGATTGTACACTAAGTAATTCATTGGATAATTTGCATTTGTAAGTATAACATACCATATCATGTCGATCAACCATGGTATTTGTCAAGCGGGTCACGAATGGCACCCCGACAAAGTAAGCACGTGGCGGAATTATGTCCGACAGGTTGGACACCTCCTCCTCACTCAGCCTTGTTCTTTGAGCTACGATGGGTTCATGAAGTGGGTCCTCATCATCTTCATCGAGTGGGTCCCCATTATCTTCATCATCTTCGTCATCTTCCTCCAGGTTGAGATAAATGACAGCTAGCTTGGGTCTTTCTGCTCGGAAGGAGAAGCTGATCAACTCACCACTAGTAAGACGCATGCGAGCAACGAAACGGGCCCATCCATCTCCTCCAATCTGCGACATATTGCGTCCTTTCTCGACCTCCATAGTGTACGGCCCCCCAGGAGCCTCAAATGTCATAGTGTCTCCTGTCAGCTTGTTGAATTTCAACCTCACATTGCATGGGACGATCTGTGTAAAATAAGAAAAATGACACAATGCAGTAATGCCAACACTAAAAATAAAATAGTTATTACATTTCATCTAATTTCTTACCGCCGCATGACGAAAACTCGCCTGGAAGTAGATGCCAAACAGCTTGCCAGTTGCAAGGCTGATGGTGCATCTTGACTTGCACAGTCGACATAGTGGTGGTGGTGGTGGCGCCATTTTTCCTAAAGCAATCTGAGCAAAGGATTAACGATCAACTGAATCAAAATGTTCTAAGTCAACTAAATCAACTAGCCTACTAAATCAACTAAATCAAAATGTTCTAAATCAACTAGCCTACTAAATCAACTAAATCAAAATGTTCTAAGTCAACTAAATCAAAATGTTGCATATGAACTAGCCTACTAAATCAACTAAATCAAAATGTTCTAAGTCAACAAAATCAACTAGCCTACTAAATCAACTAAATCAAAATGTTCTAAATCAACTAAATCAACTAGCCTACTAAATCAACTAAATCATATCAACTAAATCAAAATGTTGCATATGAACTAGCCTACTAAATCACCTAAATCAAAATGTTCTAAGTCAACTAAATAACTAGCCTACCAAATCAACTAAATCAAAATGTTCTAAATCAACTAAATCAACTAGCCTACTAAATCAACTAAATCAAAATGTTCTAAATCAACTAAATGAACTAGCCTACTAAATCAACTAAATCAAAAATGTTCTAAGTCAACTAAATCAACTAAATGAACTAGCCTACTAAATCAACTAAATCAAAATGTTCTAAGTCAACTAAATCAACTAGCCTACTAAATCAACTAAATCATATCAACTAAATAAAAATGGTGCATATGAACTAGCCTAATTAATCAAAATGTAGCGGGCAGGAGGGAGAAGGAGGGGCAACTCGAGGAGGGAGAAGAGAGTAGGCTGGAGGAGGAAGGCGGAGCGAGGATCGGCCGGCGCAGCCAGTGGAGGGAGGACAGAGGAGGAAGGCGGAACGAGGAGGGGCCGGCCAGGGGCGAGTGGAGAGGGAGGACGGAGGAGGAGGCCGGTACTGAGTCCAGCAAGGAGGAAGAGGTGACGGCGGCGCAGAAGGAGGAGGGGCGACGGGGGATTGAGAGGGGATCCAGTGAGTGTGTGACTGTGTGAGTGGATCGGATAGAGGAGATGGGGTTGGGAGATGAATGGCTTAGCAGTAGTGCGCTGTAGGAAAAGACGCTACTGCTAAGCTATCTAGCAGCAGCGCCTTTCACAATAAAGCGCTACTGCTAAGTGTCATCATGTAAAAATAGACTTTGTTCAATATATCAAAAATACATTGATCATCAACGATCTTTCTGTGTACAATCTGATTTGTCAATTTGAGTCCTCACCGGTTTAGGAACAGGTGAAGACTCATATTGCAACCACAAATTCTACACGTAGAGTTCAATGAAGACCAAGTGCTTGTCAAGGTTTGAGAAGTAACATATTTAAGGTGGTAGAAACTCTCTTCACGGAGCGAGGTGGGACTAAATTTTTGTAGTAAACTTAGCAGTAGCGCTTATTGGAGAAATGCGCTGCTACTATGCTACGTAGTAGTAGCGCCCGTCGTTATAACGCGTTGCCTCTATAACTAGCCTCACGGCGGCCTTGTGGGAATTATAGCAGTAGAGCGTCTTTAAGCAGGCGCGCTACTGCTATATTTGTTTCAGCAGCGAGTTACTCTGAGCACGCTCATCGCTAATTAGCGGCGCCTTATTTTAAAGCGCACTACTGATAAGATTATGTGTATTGGCTTTTCCCTAGTAGTGTATGACTCTATATGAATGCCTCTGGCGGCGTACCGGGATGGTGCAATGAATCAAGAGTGACATGTATGAAAAATAATGCATGGTGGCTTTGCCAAAAATACGATGTCAACTACATGATCATGCAATGGCAATATGACAAAAGTAATGTATGTCATGATGATGATGATTATGGAAGTTACATGGCAATATATCTCGGAATGGCTATGGAAATGCCATGATAGGTAGGTATGGTGGCTGTTTTGAGGAAGATATAAGGAGGTTTATGTGTTATAGAGCGTATCGTATCACGGGGTTTGGATGCACCAGCGAAGTTTGCACCAACTCTCAAGGTGAGAAAGGGCAATGCACGGTACCAAATAGTCTAGCAAAGGCGTAAAGGTGAGAGTGCGTATAATAAATGGACTCAGCCTTAGTCAAAAGAACTCATATACTTATTGCAAAAATTTAGAAGCCATCAGAAATTCAAGCACTACGCGCATGCTCCTAGGGGGATAGATTGGTAGGAAAAGACCATCGCTCGTCCCCGACCACCACTCATAAGGATGCACAAGCCAGGTACACTTCATGTTTCAAATTTGTTACACAACTTTAACCATACATGCATGCTACGGGACTTGCAAACTTCAACAAAAGCATTTCTCAAATTCACAATCACCCAACTAGCATGACTTTGATATTATCACCTCCATATCTCAAAATAATTATCATGCATCAAACTTATCTTAGTATTCAATTTACTCAAAAGAAAGTTTCACATATCTTGAACACTAAGTATATTAACATTAAGCAAACTACCATGCTATTAATGACTCTCAAAATAATCTAAGTGAAGCATGAGAGATCAATAGTTTGTTTAAAACAAATCCACCACCGTGCTCTTAAAGGATATAAGTGAAGTACTAGAGCAAAAATTATCACGCTCAAAAGATATAAGTGAAGCACTATGAGCAAAACTATCAAGCTCAAAAGATATAAGTGAAGCACATAGAGTATTCTATCAAATTCCAATTCATGTATGGCTCTCTCAAAAGGTGTGTACAGCAAGGATGATTGTGGTAAACTAACAAGCAAAGACACAAATAATACAAGATGCTACAAGCAAAACACATATCATGTGGTGAATAAAAATATAGCTCCAAGTAAATTACCGATGGAAGTGGACGAAAGAGGGGATGCCTTCCGGGGCATCCCCAAGCTTTGACTTTTTGGTGTCCTTGGATTATCTTGGGGGTGCCATGGGCATCCCCAAGCTTAGGCTCTTGCCACTCCTTGTTCCATAATCCATCAAAAGGATTCACCCAAAACTTGAAAACTTCACAACACAAAACTCAACAGAAATCTCGTGAGCTCCGTTAGAGAAAGAAAACAAAAGAATACTTCAAGGTACTGTAATGAACTCATTATTTATTTATATTGGTGTTAAACCTACTGTATTACAACTTCTCTATGGATTATAAACTATTTTACTAGCCATAGATTCATTAAAATAAGCAAACAACACACGTAAAACAGAATCTGTCAAAAACAGAACAGTCCGTAGCAATCTGTAACTAACGCAAACTTCTGAAACTCAAAAAATTCGAAAAAAATAGGAAGTCCTGGAAAATTTGTTTATTGAACAGAAGCAAAAAGAATCAACGCAAAATCACGTTCCTGTGATTTAAAAAAATTATATTCGTGCGTGCAAAGTTTCTGTTTTTCAGCAGAATCAAATCAACTGTCATCGTAGGTTATCCTATAGGTTCTACTTGGCACAAACACTAATTAAAAGATAAAACCACATACAAACAGAGGCTAGATGGATTATTTATTCCTAAACAGAAGCAAAAAGAAAAAACAGAAAATAAAATTGGGTTGCCTCCCAACAAGCGATATCGTTTAACGCCCCTAGCTAGGCATGATGATGACAATGATGCTCACATAAAAGATAAGAATTGAAACATAACGGGAGGATCATGAAGCATATGACTAGCACTTTTAAGCCTAACGCACTTCCTATGCATACGGATTTTGTGAGCAAACAACTTATGGGAACAATAATCAACTAGCATAGGAAGGTAAAACAAGCATAGCTTCAAAACTTGAAGCACATAGAGAGGAAACTTGATATTATTGCAATTCCTACAAGCATATGTTCCTCCCTCATAATATTTTTCAGTAGAATCATGAATAAATTCAACAATATAACCAGCACCTAAAGCATTCTTTTCATGATCTACTATCATAGAAAATGTACTACTCTCCTCATAAGCAAAATTCTTCTCATGAATAGTAGTGGGAGCAACCTCAACAAAATAACTATCATATGATTTAAAATTAGGATCAAGATGACAATTTTCATGGTTATGATTATTCTTTAAAGCATACGTGTCATCACAATAATTATCATAGATAGGAGGCATGCTTTCATCATAGTAAATTTGCTCATCAAAGCTTGGGGGACAAAAAATATCATCTTCATCAAACATAGTTACCCCAAGCTTGTGGCTTTGCATATCATTAGCATCATGGATATTCAAGGAATTCATACTAACAACATTGCAATCATGCTCATCATTCACATATTTCATGCCAAGCATTCTATGTAATTCTTCTTCTAGCACTTGAGCACAATTTTCCTTGCCATCATTCTCACGAAAGATATTAAAAAGACGAAGCGTATGAGACAAACTTAACTCCATTTTTTTGTAGTTTTCTTTTATAAACTAAACTAGTGATAAAACAAGAAACAAAAAGATTCGATTGCAAGATCTAAAGATATACCTTCAAGCGCTAACCTCCTCGTCAATGGCGCCAGAAAAGAGCTGAGTTGACGGGGTGTGAGTGAGTGCCCTTTTACCTAGCCTCCCCGGCAACGGCGCCAGAAAAGAGCTTGATGTCTACTACACAACCTTCTTCTTGTAGACGTTGTTGGGCCTGCAAGTGCACATGTTTGTAGGATAGTAGCAAATTTCCCTCAAGTGGATGACCTAAGGTTTATCAATCCATAGGAGGCGTAGGATGAAGATGGTCTCTCTCAAGCAACCCTGCAACCAAATAACAAAAAGTCTCATGTGTCCCCAACACACCCAATACAATGGTAAATTGTATAGGTGCACTAGTTCGGCGAAGAGATGGTGATACAAGTGCAATATGGATGGTAGATATAGGTTTTTGTAATATGAAATAACAAAAACAGCAAGGTACCTAATGATAAAAGCGAGCGTAAACAGTATTTCAATGATAGGAAACAAGGCCTAGGGTTCATACTTTCACTAGTGCAAGTTCTGTGAACAATAATAACATAGATAGATAATATAACAAGCCCTCAACATGCAACAAAGAGTCACTCCGAAGCCACTAATAGCGGAGAACAAACATAGAGATTATGGTAGGGTACAAAACCACCTCAAACTTATTCTTTCAGATCAATCTATAAAAGAGTTCGTACGAGAATAACACCTTAAGACACAAATCAACCAAAACCCTAATGTCACCAAGATACTCCATTGTCACCTCAAGTATCCGTGGGCATGATTATATGATATGCATCACACAATCTCAGATTCATCCAAACAACATAAAAGTACTTCAAAGAGTGCCCCAAAGTTTCTACCGGAGAGTCAAGAACGTGTGCCAACCCCTATGCATAGGTTCCCAATGTCACGAAACCCGCAAGTTGATCACGAAGACATACATCAAGTGTTCTCATAAAAGACTGATTCCGATAAGATAACTTCAAAGGGGAAACTCAATTCATAACAAGAGAGTAGAGGGGGAGAAACATCATAAGATCCAACTACAATAGCAAAGCTCGGGATACATCAAGATCATGCCATAGATGGAACTCGAGAGAGAACATGAGAGAGAGAGAGATCAGACACATAGCTACTGGTACATACCCTCAGCCCCAAGGGTGAACTACTCCCTCCTCGTCATGGATAGCGCTGGGATGATGAAGATGGCCACCGGTGATGGGATCCCCCTCCGGCAGGGCGCCGGAACGGGCTCCCGAGAGATTTTTGGTGGCTACAGAGGCTTGCAGCGGCAGAACTCCCGATATATCTTCTGTTCTGGAAGTTTTAGGGTACGAGAGTTTATATGGGTGCAGGGGGTACGTCGGAGGAGCTACGGGGGCCCCACGAGGTAGGGGGCGCGCCGGGGGGTGGGGTGGTGGACACGCCCCTCACTCTCGTGGGCAGCCCGTATATCCCCTAACGTGCACTCCAAGTTCCATGGGTTGCTTTCCTTCCAAAAATAACTTCTCCACTTGATTTCGTTCTGTTTTGACTCCATCTGATATTCCTTTTCCTCGAAACACTGAAATAGGCATAAAACAGGAAATCTGGGCTGGTCCTCTGGTTAATAGGTTAGTCCCGAAAATAATATAAAAGTGGATAATAAAGCCCAATATTGCCTAAAACAGTAGATAAAGTAGCATGGAGCAATCAAAAATTATAGATACGTTGGAGACGTATCATGATGACGCCCTTGGAACTCGGCATCTTCATTTTGAGGTAGGCGTAGTGGGGCACAGCCATGAACTTGGCCAAAGTGGGTCGGCCAACCAATGCGTGGTACGGGCTCTCTAGATCCACCACTTCAAACCGTATTGCTTCTCGGCGGAAATGATCTTTGTCTCCGAAGAGAACATCTATCCTGATCTTGCCGATTGGTGCACAAGACAAACCGGGAACGATGCCGTGGAACACAGTTCGACTCGGCATGAGCTGTTTTGCCTTGATATTCAACTTCTCCATGGTATCACGGTACAGTATGTTGATGCTGCTTCCTCCATCTATCAGTACGCGGGAGAATCGGGCAGCCCGTTGATCTATCGTGAGGGTGGCATCCAAAACCAATGCATAAGTGCCGGGAGACAGCATCACCTCTGGGTGATCAGCCCGGCTCCAACTGATAGGTTTCTCCGACCAGTGCATGAACTCGGGATTGGTGGATGCGACCGCGTTGACTTCTTGGTGTTGTCTGCGCCGACTTCGCCGGTCTTTTGGCTGGCTTGTAAAGACGACGTAGGCGGCATGCTCATCCGGGAACTCGTCGTGAACGGCTCCGACTTCTGGTCGAGCGACCGGCTGCTGAGGAGCCAGAAGCGGCTGACCAGCAGGCGAAGGCGGCACCAGTACCTCGCCCTTGGAGATTCGCGTTAGCCAATGGCATTTCCGAGTGGTGTGGTTGGAGGCCTTCGCGCCGCTATGAAACTTGCAGGGGGCATCAAGGGCTTGCTCGTAGGAGAAAGCCGGCTGCCAAGCCGGCCTACCGCCCTTCTGCTTCTTGGGCGCGGGCCGCCCCTCAGGTTGTTCACCTTCGACTGTGGCCACTTGCCGACTGGTGGAAGTCGGCATCGGAGCCTTGCGCTTGTTGTCGTTCTGGTACGGGCGCCGGTTAGATTCTCCAGCCGGCGTCTTGGGAGCTGGTGCGAGCACCTTCCTGGAGGCGTCTACTCAAAGGTCGGTTTTCATGGAGGAGTCGGCCGTGGGGTATTTGTCTGCGATGACTAGCATCTCATCAAGGGTAGTCGGCTCGTCGCAGAGGAGTCGGTGCTTGAGGAGGGTGCCTTCTCGGCACCCGGCCGTGAAGTATTCTATGGCTTGAACCTCGTGCACCCCTTCGTCGGAGTTTCGGAGCTCGGCCCAATGCGTGAGATAGTCGCGAGTTGACTCGTTGGGTCCTTGTACGCACAAGGAGAGCTGTCGGGTCTTGGGAGCCTGTAGGTTCTGGTGAAGTTGCGGATGAAGGCTTCCCTGAAATCGAGCCAGCTGTTGATGCTGTAAGGCTTGAGGCTGTTGAGCCAGGTGCGCGCCGTGCCTTGGAGCATCAGGGGGACATATTTTACAGCAACATGCTTGTTCCCTTTGCTACGCGGATTGCGGTGGAGTAGTCAATCAACCAATCTTCCGGTTTCATGGAGCCATTGTACTTGGGCGTGTCTCTAGGGAGCGAGAACCCTTTGGGGAAGGGCTCGTCGCGGATGCGGGGCCCGAAGCAAGGTGGGCCAACATCATCTTTTTCTTCCAACGCCAGGGATCGCGTGAGGTGGTCGATCCGATGGCGGGCATCGTTTTCGCCGACTCCTTCGCAGCGACCTAGTCGGCCGCTGAGAGTCGGATGCGTGACAGGCGGTGGGGTGGGATATCTGTCCTCAGGAGGTGGAGGAGGAGGTGGATCGCCTCGTCGCTCCACGGCTAGAGGGCGGCCTTCTGCGTCGCGCTCGATAGTGACTCGAGTCCGACTGCAACTAGCAGCCAGCTCCTTTTCCTGCCTTGTGCGGGCTCCGCCCGCAATTGGCGTACGTGACGTCGCGCCATGCTCTCTGCATGGGGGAGGGCTTTCGGCGCGGACGCCGGCTTTGTGTCGCTTTGCGGCCGCGTCGATCAGTTGCTGGATTCGCCTGGTCATGTAGGGGAGCTCGTCGGCCCCTACTCCATTCAGCTCGTTATGATCGACTGGCGGCGGGTAGGTTCTCAAGAGGCGTGGCGTAGACTGGGCGTTCTGCCCCCAGCATGTCGGCAATGGCCGCGCCGCATTTCTGGATGACGCCGGCGCGGCTCGGTCTCTCGGGAGGCGGTGTGCCGAAGGCGGCGCGGTCGACTTCACGCTGGTGGGCCTCGCTGAGGCGTCTCATGGTGGCTAGCTTTTGGCCCTCCGTGACGAGGGCAAGGCGGCGTACCTCCAGCGCCTCGGCGTCGGCATCGGCCGGGATGGGGGCGGACAGATCCTGCTGTGCCACTTGCAGGGCGTCGTGGGTGTTCTCGCCGGAAGCGACTCCGTTGCTGATGACCAGCACTTCGGTGACGGTGCTGCCGCCACTGTCGGCTCAAGGGAGAGGATCGTCGAAGACCACCACGTTGGTGGGGAAGGCGTCGAGCGATGCCGTGTCAGAGTCGACAAGCATCGGATCGGTGGAGCCAACCGACTCCAAATCCACAGCGGCCTCGCTGGAGACGTGGAGTTGGTCGAGGAGGCTGACGAGACGGTTCTCGAGGCAGCCGGTGCCCACGTCGGACGCGGGCTCGTCGGAGATGCGGGCCTCGCCGAGAAGATCGGCGAGGCAGCTCGCCGCGCAGGCGTCGTCGACACCTTGCAGCGCATCGGGGCAAGCGCCATCGGGCGTGCCGGGCTAGCTACGCTCGCGGGGGAGGAAGAGGGTTCCCATAAAGAACAAGTCTCTGGATGATGGTGCACCTGGCCCCACGGTGGGCGCCAAATGTCGGGTGGTAGGTGCGACATATATATGCCAATGGATGGCTTATCATTGTGGGAGCCAATAAGACATCGCCGGTGCCTGGAAACGGGATAAGGCAACGACATGCACGCCGGAGAATCTTACCCAGGTTCGGGGCTCTCCGTGGAGATAACACCCCTAGTCCTGCTCTGCGGGGTCTCCGCATGATCACTAAATCAACAAGTAGCTACAAGAGGCTCCTTGAGCTATTTGGCGAGAGGAGGAAGAAGGGGCAAGGATAGCTCTCTTCTCCTCTCCAAGTTGTGTCGAAAACTATCAAAGTCCAACCCTTTGCATGGGTGCCCCGGGGGGTTTATATAGGCCTACCCCCCAGGGGTACAATGGTAATCCAGCTGGGCTTGGGCCCAGCCATCAGTGTCTACGCCGGCCGGCTTTTCCGCCGACCGCTAAGGCCCGCCGACTGGTGGGTCCCGCCGGCTGCCGGCCTCCTGGTAGACAGGTAGGCCCCACCGCTTGGGGGTCTTGTCAGGGGCTGGTTACTGTTGCTTCACCCTTGATGACGAGGGCTTGGTCGAGGTAAGCGTGGCTACAGTGCCGCCGCCTTGCGGGCGCTCACTGTAGCCTTACCTCGTCTTGTCTCCTTAATGGGGCTCATTCTTTGAGGAAGGGAGTGAGCCGGCTGGGGAGAGCCGGCTTAATCATTGCCCGACTAGGGGGCGTGTGGCCGCCTTCGGGTGTCTCTCTGACCAAAGGGGCCCGCCGCCTGCGGGCCATACTGTCAGCCCGCCGTGGGTGATGTCATGGGTAGCATGGCAACAGTGTCACGCCGGACGGGTCATGGATGTCCCGTACGGCGTACTGTAGCCATGCGCATCCCGACATTCGGGGGCGGCATGTCTCACTGTTGCCACACCCTGTCCGGTCGTCATTATGTTGGTGCAAACTTTGAGGGCTCAGTCTAGGCCGGCTGCTGGCGGCCGGCTTCCTGGAGTCGGTCGTGTCGTGCCGGCCTCTTGGAGTCAGCCGTGTCGTGGCCGGCTTTCTCAGAGTCGGTCATGCCGTGGCCGGCTTTCTTGGAGTCGGCCCTCCTATGGCTTTCTTTATGAGGATTCTCGGGCTGGGCCGCCTTCCGGTAGTCGGCTGATGGGCTAGCCGGCGGGGGGAAGGCGGCCTCGTGTCTTGGGTGCTTGAAGGTCTGATCGGTTTGTTTATTTTTTGAAGAGCTAGGGGGGCCGGCTAGGCTACCCGTGGTCATTTACTCCGACAATATCTATCTCTATAGTAATCATGTGGTGTGGTATTAAGGTAATACACAAATGATGGTTGAAGTTGGCAACAGTCATGATTGTAGATTCTTATTGAAATAGAGAAACGAATTCAAATTTAGTTCGAATTGCAGCGGTAGTATGGACATTTGGAATGCACTAAAATGTTGGTATGAGTAGGTTACATGCATTATACAACAATCAAAAAAATATAATCGGACATAACATGTATTCATACTCCCTCCTTCCATCTATATAGGGCGTAATGAGTTTTTTAAGACCGCCTTTGACTATTGACAAGATTAATAGTACATGACATGCACAATGTGAAAATATATCATTGAAAGAACCTTTCATGCATTTAATTTAACGGTGTGCTTTGTGTAAGTTGCATGCCATATATCATTGCTCCAATATTTGGTCAAAGTTAGCATTGAAAAACGCATTAGGCCCTATATAGATGGAAGGAGGGAGTAGCTTTGAATAGCATTTGTATGGTAAAACGGGGCAAGACTCTCTCTTTGTGGTGTGAATAGTTTTATTTTATTTTGTTTTCTTTTTGGTTGAGGGAAATGCGAATTGATTTGGTACATACAAGTACAAAATTACTACACGTTAGGTTTGTCCATAAAATTCAACCTGCGTCTTGTTATATCCCGAAAATTCAAATATCGTGCTCCCAAAACTGGCGCCTTCACAACTCGCGCCTTGCTATCCTGAAATTACAATGCGCGCGAAAACTCCCTCCAGCCGCCAAATCCCGACACGCGAAATCCCACTTCTAACCCTAAGCCGAAAGGGCCGCTAGTTCAAATGGGTGGGGGGTAATTTTGTAACACACCCTACATTTTGGACAAGCGCGTCCTCATGCTTCACCCCCTCCCATTGCCCTCTTTCGCCATTCGAAATCCCAGGCCGCGAACCCCCACCCTCCTCCGTCTGCCAAGTCACCGCTGCCCAGCCGGAGCCTCTTCCCCGACGACATCGTCCACCGCAGTTATTGATGCGTTTCCTATTAGATCTATGTTTTGCAATATGAATTTTGATGATTATGGGACTGATGATGAATCAACTTTGCCTAGAAGGCGTCCCAAGAATTCAGAATCTTTAGATCTACATGCTAAATTTGATAAAAGTGAGATAGGAGAATCCTCAATTTCTAATAATATTGAACCTATTATCTCGGATTTCAAGGAATTTGATTATGATAATTGCTCTTTAAAAAGTTGTATTTCCTTGTTGCAATCCGTTGTTAATTCTCCTCATGCTTATAGACAAAATAAAGCTTTTACCAAACATATCGTTGATGCCTTGATGCAATCTTATGATGAAAAACTTTATTTGGAAGTTTCTATACCTAGAAACCTTAATGATGAGTGGGAACCTACTATAAAAATTAGAATTAAAGATTATGATTGTGTTGCTTTGTGCGATTTGGGTGCTAGTGTTTCCACGATTCCGAAAACTTTATGTGATATTCTAGGTTTCCATCACCTTGATGATTGCTCTTTAAATTTGAACCTTGCGGATTCCACCATTAAAAAGCCAATGGGAAGGATCAATGATGTTCTTATTGTTGCAAATATAAATTTGGTGCCCGTGGATTTTATCATTCTTGATATAGATTGCAATCTTTCTTGCCCTATTATTCTTGGTAGACCCTTCCTTAGAACGATTAGTGCGATTATTGATATGAAGGAAGGGAATATTAGATTCCAATTTCCCTTAAAGAAAGGCATGGAGCACTTTCCAAGAAAGAAAGTCAAATTACCTTATGAATCTATCATGCGTGCTACTTATGAATTTAGTGCCTAAGATGGCACTCGTTAGATCTATCTTTGCTTTTATGCCTAGTTAGGGGCGTTAAACGAGAGCGCTAGTTGGGAGGCAACCCAATTTTCTTTATGTTTTTTGTTTTTGATCCTGTTTAGTAATAATCTTGCATCTACCTTATGTTTATATGTGTTTTTATCTTTTAATTAGTGTTTGTGCCATGTAGAACCTATAGGATAACCTACGATGATAGTTGATTTGATTCTACTGAAAAACAGAAACTTTGCACGCACGAATATAATTTTGTTAAATCACAGGACCGTGCTTTTGTGTTGATTCTTTTCGCTGCTGTTCAATAAACAAATTTTTCAGGACTTCCTATTTTGGTATGATTTTTAGAGTTACAGAAGTTTGCGTTAGTTACAGGTTGCTACAGACTGTTCTGTTTTTGACAGATTCTGTTTTTCGTGTGTGGTTTGCTTATTTCAATGCATCTATGGCTAGTAAATTAGTTTATAAAACATAAGGAAGTTGGAATACAGTAGGTTTAACACCAAAATAAATAAAGAATGAGTTCATTGCAGTACCTTATGTGGTGGTTTTGTTTTCTTTCACTAACGGAGCTTATAAGATTGACAACCCCTTTATTGTGTTGGTTGCGAGTTCTCAGTTTGTTTGTGTAGGTGCGTGGGACTTTTGAGGAGCCTCTTACTCGATTGATACCTTGGTTCTCAAAACTGAGGGAAATACTTACGCTACACTTGCTGCATCACCCTCTCCTCATCGAGGAAAACCAACACAGGCTCAAGACGTAGCAGGCAGCGCAAGAACTACTGTACCAAGCTCATTGACTTTGACGTTGCCCACATTCGCCTGCCATACAATGCCATCCTCGGGTATCCCGCCCTGGCTAAGTTTATGGCAGTGACTCACCATGGCTACAACATCCTGAAGATGCCAGGAACTGGCGGAGTCATCACGGTCCCCTGTGAAGAGAAGGATGTGGTGTGCTCTCTCGAGCGCGCCATCCAAGCCACGTCAATCGAGGACCCAGATAGCATGAGTAGAAACCTTACTGAAGCAGCTCCCAAGAAGAAGAAGACATCACCTGGCTCAGGGCCTAAGGAGGCAGGCACCTCCGGAGGTGCCACATCCGGACATGCGCCCATACAAGGGGCGCCATGTAACGCCCCGGATTCGTTGCGCCAGGTGTCCGCCAGTTATTCGCCATCCTTGCCATGTCATTTGCTTGTGTGTTGCACTTCGCCATGTCATCATATGCATTTCATATCATGTCATCATGTGCATTTCATTTTGCATACGTGTTCGTCTCATGCATCTGAGCCTTTTCCCCGTTGTCCGTTTTGCAATCTGGCACTCCTATGTCCCCCGGCGTCCCTTTTTGTCTCTCGTTGTGTGCGGGTGCTAAACTTTCTCGGAATGGACCGAGTCTTGCCAAGCGGCCTTGGTATAGCACCGGTAGACCGCCTGTCAAGTTTCGTGCCATTTGGAGGTCGTTTGATACTCCAACGGTTAACCGGGTAACCGCAAAGCCCTCTTTGTTTGCAGCCCAACACCCCTTCCAAAGTGGCCCAAAACCCATCTAACTCCATTCCATGCTCTCGGTCGTTCGATCACGATCGCGTGGCCGAAAACCGCTCCTTATTTGGACTCTCCGAGCTCCCTCTACCTATAAATATGTGCTCCCCCCGGATTTTCGCGCAGATGAAACCCTAGCCCCGCTCCTCCCCGCCGTCGGACATGTCCGCCTCCGCGTCGGACGTGTCCACCGCCACCCGCCACGTCGCTCCATCCAATAGGAAGGCACCACGTCAGCTCCAGCGCCGCCTGCACCCACTCCGCGCCGCCTCGTGGCAGCCGCCCGCCCGCGCCTGGCCCGCCGGGCCCGTGGCTGGCTGCTGACCCGCAGCCTTCCGCCGTCGGTCGGCCGCGCCTCGCCGGACCCGACCTCCGCCTCCGCCGCCGCGGCCTTGCCGCCGCGCGAGCCCGCCCTGGCGCCGCCGCGCCGTTGCCCGGCCCGCAGCCGCAGCCCGTGCCCGCCGCCTCTCGTCGCGCAGCCCAGCAGCTCGCCGCGGCGCTGCCATCATCCAAGGCGCTGCGCCGCCCTCATTGGGCGCCCGCGTCTTGCCTCCTCGAGCCGCCGGCGCCAGATCCGGCCTCCCGGCACCGGATCCGGCCGGCCCCACCTTGCCGGCGACTTCCCCGACCTCTCCCGCAGCTCCGGCCACCGTCCACATCAACTCCGGCGAGTCTCCGGCGAACCTCGTTTTTCCGTGCGAACCCTAAGGTTGACCCCCGAAATCGCCTAAGTCCCTGGAATCTTGCATAATCATGCCATGTTCATCATGTTGTATCTCTGCATCCGTAGCTCCGTTTCGTGTGTGTAATATGTCAAATTGTTCGCCTCGACGAGTACTTTATTTCATTCCATTGCATCATTTTCATTTGAGCTCATCTTGATGGCCGAAATGCTGTTGGAAGAGTGCATGTTCTTTGTCAATCTTTGAAGTTTGTTATAACTTGCTCATTTGTCATTTTTGCCATGATTGATGTGTGCATCCTATGAGGTTGATGTCTACATGTGTTTTGATCTATGCCATGCCATCTTTCCAGGGGTGTATACCATGTATTTTTGTGATTAATGTGGTGACTAGCACAAGCATGCAAAGTAGGCTTCGTGATATTGCTGATTTTAGTCCCTGTTCTGCTGTTATTTTGATGCCATGTAAACTTGATGCTACAGAGAGATCCATGCATATTTTGAGATACTTCAGTAAGGGTGTTTTGAACATATGGTTATTGTCTATCCATTCATGCCCTTGTTTGCAATTATGGAGTAGCCTAGCATGTCAATTTCGTGCTCTACTTTTGCTTCAAAATGTTTCATGGCAGATTGTTTACATGTTCAATTTAGCCAAGGTTGCTATGGTTGATCCTTGCATGCTATGGTCTTGTTCTTGACTTGGTTTGTCTCACAAACATGTCTTCTTGATGATGCTATGCTTATCTTGTTATGCAATGACTTGTGGTGAGTGAATCAAGCTTGTTAAGTAGTGTACTTGTTGTTGCTGTTTTCCTGACAGATTCTGTTATATTTTGTTGCTATGTTAACATGCTTTTACTAATCATTCTATGCATAATCTGGAGATGCTCTATAAACATGTTTTGATCTACATGTCTTGCTCTATCCATACATGCCCTTGGTTGCAATTATAGCCTGCTAGAACGTGTTGTTTATCTTGCTCTAAAGTTGCTTGATAATGTTGCTATCAGCCTGTTAACATTAAGTTCACTTGTTCCCATGTGTTTTGCTAGTGTTCCATGCACCCTATGACCTTGCTCTTGACATGCTTAGCTTCATAAACATGTCTTCTTAATGTTGGTTGCCTTGCCGTGCCATGTAATGCTCTGTAATGAGTGGTTCAAGCTCACCAACATGCCTACTTATTGTTGTTCCTGCCATGTATGAATCTGTAGTATAACTTGCCATGTTTACATGGGTGCCATCATATTTGCCGTCCCTTTTGGCTCATGGTCAGTAAGGGACTTTTGATCTATGCTATTGGTAGGTTCATGCCATGCCTTTGTTTGCCATGATAAGTTCATGTAACATGTTGTTTGATAGCTCTAAACATTGCAACCTGATGTTATTTCTGCTAAAGTCTGAAACTGTTATTATTTGCAATCTTACCATGTGTTTTGGAGCATGTTCTAGTGATTTCTGGAGATAGCTTAGTGTTCATGTTTTGTTATGCTTTACCTGTACTTCATGCCCATGCATTTTGTTATTATGTTGGGGTGCTGTACCATATTGTTTTGATGCTTGTAAGATGCCTAGTTGCTGTTTTGGACAGATTGTTGCTATGACTTGTATAGTGTGTGTGTGTTGAACCGTTGCTCCGTTTTGAGTGTGCTCAATATGAAACTTGCTTGTTTTTGCATGTAGCTTCATATTATCATGTTGCATCCTTGTTTTGGTGTGTTTGCTTGATGTTTGGGTGCATTTTGCATCAATGCCATGTTTAACTTGTTTTGCTCATATCTTCTAGGCCATAGCTCCAAATCTAATGAACTTTATATGTAACTTGACTAGAATTTCGTGTAGATCCTCTTGGTGCTCTTTAACTTGCTGTTTAACAACTTCAACTTAATGTTTATTCAGTTCTGGACCAATATCGAAATTTGCATATGAGGACTTTCCGGAATTGTTATATGTTGTTCCCGACCTCATTTAAACTTGCCTTGATGTGTTGTTCTTGTTTGCATCATCTCTTGCCATGAGTAGCTTCATGTAGCCTTGTCATGCATCATGCTTGTTGTGCACCATGTCTTGTCCATGTGTGGTGTGTTTACCATGTTGTGTGCTTCTTCTTGTTAGTTGTTGTTTCGTTGCGATCGTGAGGATTCGTTCGTCTACGGTTGGTTCGGCTTCATCCGTTCGTCTTCTTCATGGACTCGTTCTTCTTCCTAGCGTGATTTCAGGCAAGATGACCGCTACCCTGGATCTCACTACTATCATTGCTATGCTAGTTGCTTCGTTCTATCGCTATGCTGCGCTACCTATTACCTGTTTATCAAGCCATTCCATATTGCCATGAACCTCTAACCTTTGACACCATTCCTAGCAAACTGTTGTTTGGCTATGTTACCGCTTTGCTCAGCCCCTCTTATAGCGTTGCTAGTTGCAGGTGAAGTTGAAGATTGCTCCATGGTGGACAGGGTTTATGTTGGGATATCGCAATATCTCTTATATTATTAATGCATCTCTATACTTGGTAAAGGGTGGAAGGCTCGGCCTTATGCCTGGTGTTTTGTTCCACTCTTGCCGCCCTAGTTTCCGTCATACCGGTGTTATGTTCCTGGATTTTTGCGTTCCTAACGCGGTCGGGTGATTTATGGGACCCCCTTGACAGTTCGCTTTGAATAAAACTTGTCCAGCAAGGCCCAACCTTGGTTTTACCATTTGCCTCACCACCACCTACTTTTTCCCTTGGGAGTCGCTCTCTCGAGGGTCATCTTTATTTTAGCCCCCCCCCGGGCCAGTGCTTGTCTAAGTGTTGGCCTGAACCGGGCAGACTGCGGGGCCCCCTCGGGGCAACTCGAGGTCTGGTTTTACTCGTAGGGTGACCTATGCGGTGTTGCCCTGAGAACGAGATATGTGCAGCTCCTATCGGGATTGTCGGCGCATCGGGCGGCTTTGCTGGTCTTGTTTTACCATTGTCGAAATGTCTTTTAACCGGGATTCCGAGACTGATCGGGTCTTCCTAGGAGAAGGTCTACTCCTTCGTTGATCGCGAGAGCTTGTCATGGGCTAAGTTGGGACACCCCTGCAGGGTATAAACTTTCGAGAGCCGTGCCCGCGGTTATGTGGCAGATGGGAATTTGTTAATGTCCGGTTGTAGAGAACTTGACACCAGATCCGAATTAAAATGCATCAACCGAGTGTGTAGCCGTGATGGTCTCTTCTCTGCGGAGTCCGGGAAGTGAACATGGTTTCTGGGTTATGATTGACGTAAGTAGGTGTTCAGGATCACCTCTTGATCATTGCTAGTTGACGACCGTTCCTTTGTTTCTCTTCTCGCTCTCATTTGCGTATGTTAGCCACCATATATGCTTAGTCACTGCTGCAACCTCACCTCTTTACCCCTTCCTTTCCCATTAAGCTTTGCTAGTCTTGATACCCATGGTAATAGGATTGCTGAGTCCTCGTGGCTCACAGATTACTACAACAACAGTTGCAGGTACAGGTTTTGCGATGATCATGACGCGAGAGCGATGTTTACTTGTTTTGGAGTTCTTCTTCTGCTTCTTCTTCGATCAGGGGATAGGTTCCAGGTTGGCAGCCTGGGGTAGCAGGGTGTATATTATTTGAGTTTCTGTTTATGATTCATCCGTAGTCGGATGTTGTTCTTGTATGTTGTATTGGTGTATTCATGTGACTTTGTATGTATTGGATGTATACCCAATATTATGTAATGTTGATGTAATGATATCCACCTTGCAAAAGCGTCTTCAAGATGCGCTTCTGTCCTTGGTGGGACCTTCGAGTTCCTTTAGGATAGGGTCACATCTTGGGCGTGACAAGTTGGTATCAGAGCCTCGACCGACCCTAGGAGCCCCCTTGATTGATCGTGTAGTTTGGCCGTTGTCGAGTCTAGAAGAAAACTGTTTTCGGAGTCTAGTTATATCGGAGAGTAGGATTCTTTTTACTCCTCAGCCCCCTACGTCGCTCTGGTGAGGAATCTTGACGTAGGTGTTTTGAATTACTCCTCTTCCCATTCAAATTTTTCTTTAGGATCATGTGGTTAGTTTCGTGAGTTGTCCATCCTCTTTAATCCGGTGCATTTCTCGTCAAGTTGACTCGATCCTCTTCATCTTTGCAAGTTCAATCCTCAGCTCTTTTCGATCGATGTTGTTTTCCCTGTCCGAAGTTGTCCTTGTTTTTCCCACCTGCCCTCCCTTCTTCTTCTCGGACCCGGAGTCCGTAATCGAGTATCCATCCTACTCGTGCGAAGTCTTTGTTTTCTATCCTCATTGTTTTCAACCGGTGTTTTCTCTTCAAGATATTCGTCGGTTTCCCCTTCCAAGTTACCCTTGTTTTCCCGCCCTCCCACCCTTTTCTTCCCGGAGTCCGAGTCTCTCTCGACTATCTATTTCATTCATGCGGAGCCTCTTCAGTCTTCCCTCAATTAATTCAACCGGTGAATTCTCCTCTAATTCGTCATTCTTCATCCCTTTCTTTTTTCCGGTGGACTCAATTCAAGTTGTTTTTTTCCGGTGTTGATCATATTCTTTTCCTTCGATCAAGTGTTTTCCCTGCTCGTTCTCCTCTCCCAGTTTATCCTTCTGGAGTGTTCAAGATATTTCAGGAGATTCGTCTATGTTCCAATTAATTCGAGGTTGTCACCTCATTCAAATATTTCCATTGTTCCGGTGCATCATCTATCTGTTCAACAATCCTTTCCAACAGTGTTTTCTCTTCAGTGGGCCCTAACCCACAGGTCTTTTTCCAGGATCTTACCTGACTCTTCTAATTCCCCCGGAGTTATTCTCAATTCTTTTCAAAGTGTGATGTAAGAATGGTTTCCATCGGTGACATGCCTTCTCCAAGATCTCGTTCATATTCTTTTAATTTTGGCTCAACCCCTTCGCTTTTCATTCTCCCGGAGTATCCCAGTAATTTTGGTGGTTTTTCTCGTCGTTCCTCTCTTCTTCTCGAGTGCTCTCGATTCTTTGCTTTCTTCTCTTGAGTTCTTGTTTCACCTCATCCCTTTTCCCTTCCGTCTCGGTCCTAAGATCATGGGACGAGATCTCTTGTTAGTGGAGGAGTGTTGTAATGCCCCAGATTCGTTGCGCCAGGTGTCCGCCAGTTATTCGCCGTCCTTGCCATGTCATTTGCTTGCGTGTTGCACTTTGCCATGTCATCATATGCATTTCATATCATGTCATCATGTGCATTTCATTTTGCATACGTGTTCGTCTCATGCATCCGAGCCTTTTCCCCGTTGTCCGTTTTGCAATCCGGCACTCCTATGTCCCCCGGCGTCCCTTTTTGTCTCTTGTTATGTGCGGGTGTTAAACTTTCTCGGAATGGACCGAGTCTTGCCAAGCGGCCTTGGTATAGCACCGGTAGACCGCCTGTCAAGTTTCGTGCCATTTGGAGGTCGTTTGATACTTCAACGGTTAACCGGGTAACCGCAAAGCCCTCTTTGTTTGCAGCCCAACACCCCATCCAAAGTGGCCCAAAACCCATCTAACTCCCTTCCATGCTCTCGGTCGTTCGATCACAATCGCGTGGCCGAAAACCGCTCCTCATTTGGACTCTCCTAGCTCCCTCTACCTATAAATATGTGCTCCCCCCTCGGATTTTCGCGCAGATGAAACCCTAGCCCCGCTCCTCCCCGCCGCCGGATATGTCCGCCTCCGCGTCGGACGTGTCCACCGCCACGTCGCTCCATCCAATAGGAAGGCGCCACGTCAGCTCCACCGCCGCCCGCACCCACTCCCGCGCCGCCTCGCGGCAGCCGCCGATGCCCCGTGCCACCGTGGCCCGAGCCTGTGGCTGGCTGGCGCGCGACCCGCAGCCTCCGGCCGCCGGTCGGCCGTGCCTCGCCGGACCCGACCTCCGCCTCCGCCCGTGGCGCGCGCGCCGCCCGCAGAGAAACCAGCAGCGCCGCCCGCGCCATTACCCGCCGCCGCAGCCGCAGCCCGTGCCCGCCGCCTCCGCGCAGCCTCAGCTCTGCTCACGCCGCGGCGCGCCGCCATCGCCCTGCTGCGCTCGCCGCCCTCGCCCGGCGCCGCCATCGCCCATGGCGCCTGCTGCTTATCGCGCCCAGGCGCGGCCGCCCTCGCTGGCAGCGCCGCCAGATCTTGCCTCCTCAGGTTGCCGGCACCCCAGATCTGGCCTCCCCGACACCGGATCCGGCCGGCCCCACCTTGCCGGTGACTTCCCCGACCTCTCCCGCAGCTCCGGTCACCGTCCACATCAACTCCGTCGAGTCTCCGGCGAACCTCGTTTTTGGTGCGAACCCTATGGTTGACCCCCGAAATCGCCTAAGTCCCTGAAATCTTGCATAATCATGCCATGTTCATCATGTTGTGTCTCTGCATCCGTAGCTCCGTTTCGTGCGTGTAATATGTCAAATTGTTCGCGTCAACGAGTACTTCATTTCATTCCATTGCATCATTTTCATTTGAGCTCATCTTGATGCCCGAAATCTTTGTTGGAAGAGTGCATGTTGTTGTTAATCTCTTTGAAACTATTATAACTTGCTCATTTGTCATTTTGCCATGATTGATGTGTGCATCCTATGAGGTTGATGTCTACATGTGTTTTGATCTATGCCATGCCATCTTTCCAGGGGTGTATACCATGTATTTTTGTGATCAATGTGGTGACTAGCACAAGCATGCAAACTAGGCTTCGTGATATTGCTGATTTTAGTCCCTGATTACTCATTGTTATTTTGGCGCCATGTAAACTTGATGCTACAGAGAGATCCATGCATATTTTGAGATACTTCAGTAAGGGTGTTTTGAACATATGGTTACTGTCTATGCATTCATGCCCTTTTTTGCAATTATGGAGTAGTCTAGCATGTCATTTTTGTGCTCTACTTTTGCTTCAAAATGTTTCCTGGCAGATTGTTTACATGTTATTCAATTTAGCCAAGGTTGCTACGGTTGATCCTTGCATGCTATGGTCTTGTTCTTGACTTTGTTTGTCTTACAAACATGTCTTCTTGATGGTGCTATGCTTATCTTGTCATGCAATGACTTGTGGTGAGTGAATCGAGCTTGTTAAGTAGTGTACTTGTTGTTGCTGTTTTCCTGACAGATTCTGTTATATTTTGTTGCTATGTTAACATGCTTCTACTAATCATTCTATGCATAATCTGGAGATGCTCTATAAACATGTTTTGATCTACATGTCTTTCTCTATCAATACATGCCCTTGGTTGCAATTATAGCCTGCTGGAACATGTTGTTTATCTTGCTCTAAAGTTGCTTGATAATGTTGCTATCAGCCTGTTAACATTAAGTTCACTTGTTCCCATGTGTTTTGCTAGTGTTCCATGCACCCTATGACCTTGCTCTTGACATGCTTAGCTTCATAAACATGTCTTCTTAATGTTGGTTGCCTTTCCATGCCATTTAATGCTATGTGGTGAGTGGTTCAAGCTCACCAACATACCTACTTATTGTTGTTCCTGCCATGTATGAATCTGTAGTATAACTTGTCATGTTTACATGGGTGCCATCATATTTTCCGTGCCCTTTTGGCTCATGGTCAGTAAGGGACTTTTGATCTATGCTATTGGTAGGCTCATGCCATGCCTTTGTTTTCCATGATAAGTTCCTGTAACATGCTGTTTGATAGCTCTAAACATTGCAACCTGATGTTATTTCTGCTAAAGTCTGAAACTGTTATTATTTGCAATCTTACCATGTGTTTTGGAGCATGATCTAGTGATTTCTGGAGATAGCTCAGTGTTCATGTTTTGTTATGCTTTACCTGTACATCATGCCCATGCCTTTTGTTATTATGTTGGGGTGCTGTAACATATTGTTTTGATGCTTGTAAGATGCCTAGTTGCTGTTTTGGACAGATTGTTGCTATGACTTGTATAGTCTGTGTGTGTTGAACCGTTGCTCAGTTTTGAGTGTGCTCAATATGAAACTTGCTTGTTTTTGCATGTAGCTTCATATTATCATGTTGCATCCTTGTTTTGGTGTGTTTTCTTGATGTTTGGGTGCATTTTGCATCAATGCCATGTTTAACTTGTTTTGCTCATATCTTCTAGGCCGTAGCTCCAAATCTAATGAACTTTATATGTAACTTGACTAGAATTTCGTGTAGATCCTCTTGGTGCTCTTTAACTTGATGTTTAAAAACTTCAACTTAATGTTTATACAGTTCTGGACCAATTTCGAAATTTGCATATGAGGACTTTCCGGAATTGTTATATGTTGTTCCCGACTTCATTTAAACTTGCCTTGATGTGTTGTTCTTGTTTGCATCATCTCTTGCCATGAGTAGCTTCATGTAGCCTTGTCATGCATCATGCTTGTTGTGCACCATGTCTTGTCCATGTGTGGTGTGTTTACCATGTTGTGTGCTTCTTCTTGTTAGTTGTTGTTTCGTTGCGATCGTGAGGATTCGTTCGTCTACGGTTGGTTCGGCTTCATCCGTTCGTCTTCTTCATGGACTCGTTCTTCTTCCGAGCGGGATTTCAGGCAAGATGACCACTACCCTGCATCTCACTACTATCATTGCTATGCTAGTTGCTTCGTTCTATCGCTATGCTGTGCTACCTATTACCTGTTTATCAAGCCATCCCATATTGCCATGAACCTCTAACCTTTGACACCATTCCTAGCAAACCGTTGTTTGGCTATGTTACCGCTTTGCTCAGCCCCTCTTATAGCGTTGCTAGTTGCAGGTGAAGTTGAAGATTGCTCCATGGTGGACAGGGTTTATGTTGGGATATCACAATATCTCTTATATTATTAATGCATCTATATACTTGGTAAAGGGTGGAAGGCTCGGCCTTATGCCTGGTGTTTTGTTCCACTCTTGCCGCCCTAGTTTCCGTCATACCGGTGTTATGTTCCCGGATTTTGCGTTCCTAATGTGGTCGGGTGATTTATGGGACCCCTTGACGATTCGCTTTGAATAAAACTTGTCCAAAGAAGGCCCAACCTTGGTTTTACCATTTGCCTCACCACCACCTACTTTTTCCCTTGAGTCGCTCTCTCGAGGGTCATCTTTATTTTAGCCCCCGGCCGTTGCTTGTCTAAGTCTTGGCCTGAACCGGCAGATCGGGGCCCCCTCGGGCAACTCGAGTCTGGTTTTACTCGAGGGTGACCTATGCGGTGTTGCCACGATAACAAGATATGTGCAGCTCCTATCGGGATTGTCGGCGATCGGGCGGCTTTGCTGGTCTTGTTTTACCATTGTCGAAATGTCTTGTAAACCGGGATTACGAGGCGATCGGGTCTTCCTGGGAGAAGGTCTATTCCTTCGTTGATCGCGAGAGCTTGTCATGGGCTAAGTTGGGACACCCCTGCAGGGTATAAACTTTCGAGAGCCGTGCCCGCGGTTAGGTGGCAGATGGGAATTTGTTAATGTCCGGTGGTAGATAACTTGACACCAGATCCAAATTAAAAAGCATCAACCGAGTGTGTAGCCGTGATGGTCTCTTCTCGGCGGAGTCCGGGAAGTGAACACAGTTTCTGGGTTATGATTGACGTAAGTAGGTGTTCAGGATCACCTCTTGATCATTGCTAGTTGACGACCGTTCCTTTATTTCTCTTCTCGCTCTCATTTGCGTATGTTAGCCACCATATATGCTTAGTCGCTGCTGCAACCTCACCACTTTACCCCTTCCTTTCCCATTAAGCTTTGCTAGTCTTGATACCCATGGTAATGGGATTGCTGATTCCTCGTGGCTCACAGATTAATACAACAACAGTTGCAGGTACAGGTTTTGCGATGATCATGACGCGAGAGCGATGTTTACTTGTTTCGGAGTTCTTCTTCTGCTTCTTCTTCGATCAGGGGATAGGTTCCAGGTTGGCAGCCTGGGCTAGCAGGGTGGATATTGTTCGAGTTTCTGTTTATGATTCATCCGTAGTCGGATGTTGTTCTTGTATGTTGTATTGTTGTATTCATGTGACTTTGTATGTATTGGATGTATCCCCACTATTATGTAATGTTGATGTAATGATATCCACCTTGCAAGAGCGTCTTCAAGATGCGCTTCTATCCTTGGTGGGACCTTCGAGTTCCTTTAGGATAGGGTCGCATCTTGGGCGTGACACGCCACCCTCCGTTGCATAGGAAGGCACGCCCGGTGCCCTCCTCGGGCAAGGCTCGGGGGCTCTCTCCTGGGGAGCCACTGAGTTTGCCAAGATCGCGATGGAGGCGCTTGGGCACCACTTGGAGGCGTGCTTCACGGCATGTTTCATTCAGGAAGGCGTAAGGCAAGGAGGTGCCAACCCTCAGGAGTTCATCACCAAGGTCGCTCAGGAGTTGCAGGAATAGAGAGTCTTGTGCGGCAACTGCCGCCTGCCCAGTGTAGCTCCCCATCCAGGCGAGGATGGCAGGCTGCGTGTCTGCATCGACTACCCGGGGCTCAATCAAGTCGCGTCTCAGGAGTGCTTCTGGCCTTCGTGCATGGGGCGTTGCGGGGGTCCACTGCACAGCTACGTTCGCATGCCCTTCGGCCTGCCGAACACGGCTGCCGATCACCAGCGCCTGATGATAAGCATTCTGGAAGCTCAGGTGGCCAAGCACCACGCACTCTTGGAGGAAATGGAGATGGACCTTGCCAAGCCGCCCATACCTCCTGAGCCTCCCGAGGCTCGGAGGCCCGAGGGCTCGTGAGGATTGGCTTCTTCACCATGCTTCGTCAGCTACTCCGACACTCGCTCTGCAATGGTATCCGGTGACTTCTCTCAAGTTTCGTTTCAGCTGGGAGCGCCCTCAGGGCTGCATCATTCCTAGGTCGCGTGGGTCTGTCCCCGTGGCATGTATCCGTTTTGCTTATGTCTTGAGCTTACCTTGTTGGGGGCGCCCCTCGGGCTGCATCATCCCCAAGCCGCTTGGGCCTGCCCCAGCAGTGTGTGCCTTTTTCTGCATCTATCTAAGTTGATTTGCTGCTTCATGCTTAACCTTCTTGAGATAATCGCCTGCTCGATTGACACCTACCTTTGGAGCCGCTCGCTCAAGCACGGCGCTTGCGCATGGGTCCGTCCCTGCAACACCGACAAATCTGAGTGGTCGAGCTGTGGCCACCGCATAGCGCTACCTCACCAGGCCCTCAGTGCATCAATCACTCCCTCAGAGCAACCAATGGATGGCTGGCAACCGTAATGGCAGACCTTGTTTTCCTCGTGCTGGTGTATAGGATCCGCCTAAGGAATAGCGTGGGGGTGCCGTGAGCTCCCTCTCTCTCTCTCCCGTATGATCCGCTCACGCGTTAAAAGGGGGGCGCCTGAGCATCACGACTTATGGGCCCTTACTGGCTCTCCAGCCCTCACCCCCTGGCCTTGACCCACGGCATAGCGACGTGTCATACCAGCGGCGGCTGAGCTCGCTCGAGGGCCGGGACCTGAGGACGTAGAGCATGAAGGATAGTGCCGGGAAGAGGGGAGAAGCTCACGAGGGCCTGACCCAGCGACACCCCAGCTGCCGGCGCGCACGCCCGGCACCTCGTCGAAGAACTACTCCAAACTCATGAGATAAGTCACGCTTCAGCAAAAGCTAAATCAACGCGATGCCAAACCATTGCCTAGTGCAGCTCTGTCACGGCGACGTTGCCTTCCTTTCTTGCCCAGCGGCGGCTGCTTGAGCGCTCAAGGGGACCTCCCGAGCATCGCGCCTCAGGGGCTCTTACTGGACCTTGGGCCGCTCACCTCCTTGCCTTGACCACGGCATCGTGACCTGGCATACTAGCGACGGTTGAAGCCTGTCTCGGGACCGGGTCCTATCAGCGTAGAGCGCCATGCCCTCGTGAGGATAGAAAAGGGGAGCCGAGCCAAGATAGGACAAGCATCTCGCATCGCTCCATAATAAGGATAATATTCACAAAAGACACGGCAGGCGCTTACATACCCCCGCGGGGTGTTTCTTCAATTCCTCACAGGGAACAAAAGGTGCTAATCCTAAGGAACGCTAACTACGCGCGCCTCCATAGGAGACGCCATCATCAATAGTGGGTGCCCAACGCCGGCGCCAACCCCATCTAGATCAGCGGCATCGGCGGCCAGATGCGGCTGCCCTGCTCCGAGCGCGACACGGGCTCGGGGGCTCGTAGCTGTCGTCGCTCATCTCCGGAGTCGCGTGAAGCTCGAAAGGGTCGCTGGACCCTCCGTCTTCTCCGCTGCTGCCTGAGGAGCTGCTGGGGAAGCGGTTGGCAGGCCTAACCCTCGCTACTTCGATACCCCGGCCGCCTTCCTTGGGCAGCACTCCAGTCGGCGTCCTTGCGCGTTGAAGACCTTGAAGAACATCAAGGAGGCACCATCGTATTCAAGATGATATATGAGGGCGCCCCTGTCAGGCAGACCCGGGCAATCTCGCCCCAGCCCCAGGTCATGTAGACCTTGCCCGAAGCGACCACCGCGACCTCTGCTCTGATCGCAATGGTGCTGCAGTCAGCATGCTGCAGCCAGAGCTCCAGAGACCCCCTCGGCGGCATCTCGAAGGCGAAGGAGGGAGTAAGGCGGATCCAAGAGCGTGGAGGCATGGCGGCGTTGATCACAAGCTCGGGAGAGGAGCCCTCGGCATGGATGTCGGTGTCAAAACCGGCGGATCTCGGGTAGGGGGTCCCGATCTGTGCATCTAAGGCTAATGGTAATAGTAGGCAAGGGACATGATGTTTTACCCAGGTTCGGGCCCTCTTGATGGAGGTAAAACCCTACTTCCTCCTTGATTGATATTGACGATATGAGTATTACAAGAGTTGATCTACCACGAGATCGTAGAGGCTAAACCCTAAAAGCTAGCCTATGATGATTATGATTCTGTCCCTAAGGACTAAACCCTCCGGTTTATATGGACACCGGAGGGGGCTAGGGTTTACAAGGAATCGGTTACAAAGAAGGAAATATAACATCCGGATCGCCAAGCTTGTCTTCCACGCAAAGGAGAGTCCCATCCGGACACGGGACAAAGTCTTGAGTCTTGTATGTTCACGGTCCAACAGTCCGGCCAAAGTATATAGTCCGGCTGTCCGGATACCCCCTAATCCAGGACTCCCTCAGTAGCCCCTGAACCAGGCTTCAATGACGATGAGTCCGGCGTGTAGTTTTGTCTTCGGCATTGCAAGGCGGGTTCCATCTCCGAAGACACCAAAGTAATTACCGAACACTTAAATCATGTCCGAATCTGCAAGATAATCTTCACATACCACCATAGAGAGAATGATATCCCACAAACGTAATCTGCTGACAACTTTAGACAATGTGACATGACACTATGGTCGAGTCATTATTCGAACCGTTTTCCCACAACTAGCCACAGCGCATATTGCAAGGCGATTTCCTCAGCACGTCTTGTCGAAGTAGAGATCATGTCCCCTTATCATGAGATTCCCATCAATACGGGTATGGGTAGCCCAACCGCGCCATCAATCATGGCGCTTGGGAAATAACCGATCCTCAATGAGCAAGTGGGGAGGCGCACCGTTTTCATCGCCTCTATAAAGCGATAAGGATTCCCCATTTTCACCCACACCTTCTTCCTCCTTCGCTTATCCATTCTTGCCCCCTCGAGCTCCAGCGCCCTAGTTCACACCTCCTCCGCACAGCCAAACATGTCCGGAGTAGGAGGCAAGTGGGTGGCCTCCACCGTCAAGGAGGAGCATATCACGAAGCTTCGGGCGGCCGGATACTTGGTCGCAGATATCGCGCATCGACTGCCGGACGCAGGGCAGATCGTTCCAACTCCGGGACCCCACGAGAGGGTCGTGTTCCTCGCCCACTTAGTCCATGGACTAGGATTTCCACTTCATCCCTTTGTCCGCGGGCTCATGTTTTACTATGGGCTGGACTTCCATGATCTAGCCCCAAATTTCGTCCTCAACATCTCGGCGTTTATTGTCATGGTTGAGGCCTTCCTCCGCATCAAGCCTCACTTCGGCTTGTGGCTACGAATCTTCTGCGTGAAGCCGAAGATCGTGAGCGGCCAGCAAGCGGAGTGCGGAGGTGCCATGGTGGGCAGGATGCTCAATGTTACCTGGCTCGACGGTTCCTTCACAGAGACCGTGACAGGGTGGCAATCGGGGTGGTTCTAGATCACCGAGCCACGCGATGCCAATTGGGCAGCTGCCCCCAAATTCTGATCCGGAATTCCCATGCGGCTCACCTCCTGGGAAAAGAAGGGTCTGGCCTGGCGTGAGCCTGCGGAACTGACCGGACTTCAGAACTACATCAAGAATATGATGGACAAGAAAATCAAACTTGTCAACGTGATCCAGGTCATGCTTGTCCGCCGAATTCTTCCGTGCCAAAGACGGGCATTTAATCTATGGGAGTTCGTCCCGGAAAAACACCAGACACTTTGAGAGCTCTATGGCACGACACACAAGGACGCATGGAAGGCGCTGTTCAAGGCCTCCGAAATACCTCCTCCCACATCCAAGGACCGCGGATTTCATGCCACGCGGCTTCCCCGTCCGGTGAGTTTTTTGACCATCACCAGATGTAGTTTTTACCAACGTACTAATGGGAGGATCTTAAATCATCGCTTGTATTTAATCAGGAGTTTGTGGTGACGGCGGAGCGGATTGACTGTCCGGCTCCACTACCAGAAGGTCTAATAGACACTCTCCTGACGGAGATGCTACTCCCGGCGCCCTACAAGGCGCCGGAAAAGAAGGCCGAAAAGAAGGCCCCGGGGACCAGGAAGGGTCTCCAGCTTAAGGTCATACCGGACACCTCATCCGAAGATGACGAGGCACACTCCTCCCCGAAGGGGAGGAGGAAAAGGAAGGGACCGGCCCATCTGAAAAGGCCGAAGGGCCTAAGAGGGCGTCCCAGGGGACCAGGAAGGGTCCTCGGCATAAGGCCATCATAAATTCGTCGTCCGAAGACGACGAGGCAGATTCCTCCTGCGGAGGCGGGGGGAAACATGAGGAAACTCTGCCTTCCCACACTGGGGACGAGAAGAAAAGGAAAGCCGCCCCAGAGGGGGAGGCCAGGAGACGCCCAAGAAGGGAAAGGCGTCCCTTCCGGATTACTCCGCCAAGGCCGCCTACAGCAAGGAGGAGTGGCTGCCCAGGGGAAGCCCCTAGTAAGATCGTAAGTATCCGCAATCTATTGTACTTTAGTGCGACTTCGCTTCATAGTCTGTCATAACGCCGAACACGTATATGTAGTCCGGCCAGGGTCCATCCCGAGGTGTCCTCTTCGGATGGATTCTTGAGCGATTCGACGATGAACCCGCTCCCCACGGCCACTTCCCCTCGGCCTGCGGATGACACGGAGGTGTTGTCCCAAAGGCTCCCATAGCAGGGGGAGGCGACTCTGGAGACGCCCCAAGGCGAGATTCCAGACACGGGAACACGGGGCGTAAGATCCCCACGAATTGTGCCGACGAGAGCCGTAGCAAGCCAGGCTCCCAGCCGGACACTATGCCGGAACCCCCAAAGGTTCCGGACTCGGGCACACAGCCCCTCGCCAAGGAGGGCGAGCTGTCCGTGCCGATAACTTCCATTACGCCAAAGGCATCAGATAGTCTGCTGGAAGCGCTTCGTGGTGCTTTCATGGATGAAGAGCACTGTACCCTTATGGGTGCAGTGATTTAGAGGGTTTCGTCCAAAAAGCGGATTGACCGAAGCCTACACCAGCCTCCTAACAGGCTTTGAGGTAAGTAAATAAAAGTATGGGAAATTATCACCTGATAGACAGTAGCCCCTGATATATGTTTGGTGTTCGGAAGGAAAAGCCAAACGGAGGGTCAATTAAAATCCGCTGGAGTCTAATAGTAGGTGTCTACGTGCATAAGCAGGCGGTGCTGCTTACCGCTGCTGCCCGCACAGCGGAGGTCACCAGACTCAAACGGGACCTGGAGCTGGCCCAAGGAGAGCTCAGCCTCACAAAGAGGCAGCTCGAAGAGAACAAAGGTGAGTGATACCCTGTTCACCTATCATAAAGAATAGACAAAATTGGTGATGCTAACGAAAAAGCGTCATGATTGTGTAATAGGGGCCATGAACAAAGTGGCGTCCCTGAAGAAAGCGCTATCCGAGGCCGAAAACAAGGCGGCCATGGAGCGCATTGAGCGTGAAAAGCGCAATGCTAGGGTGGGAGAGGTATAGCAAGAGCTCCAGGAGCTCAGCAAGAAGTTCGAGTCCTTGGAGCGTGACTTCGAGACAAAGGAGTCTGAACTTGCGAAGGCCCTGTTGAGCATGAAAGACACCAAGGCCGAAGCTGAAAAGGCCCAGCAGGAAATCCAGGAGGCCAAGAAGATATCGGCGGGTAAGACATTCTTCATGCAAAGCAAGCATGTGGAGGAGACGTTTCTTTTACTTACCCGGATTCGGAGCTATCCAGGGGCATTCACAGATCTACCACACAGCATATCAGATGCCGCAGAGTTCTACCGTTCCGAGGAGGGGAGCTCAACAGAGAAGCTGTTCTGGTCCCGGTATGCTAGAGCCGAACACCTGATGCCTCTGAGTGACCAATTGAAGCAATTGGTTGAACTCCACAGGGCGGCTGAAGTGGCTATGAAAGATTTCATATTCCGGATGTGGCCTGGTGAGCCCCTGTCCGCCAGGTACTTCGGCCTGATAAAGCGGATGGTAACACTACAAAAAAGTACACTTCCGTGATGATACGTGTTTGTCACAGTAGGTCGCGTTTTTTGTCATGCATGTACATCCATGACAAATTTATGACAGAATCAAGATAGTCATACATGTGCTATCGTAGAAGTGTTCCCTGACATGACCAAAATTATCATCACGGAAGTGTCCACTTCCATGATGATAAAACGCGCGTCATAGAAGTGCTTTCGTCAAGGGTGACGGACACGTGGCATCCACGGCAACGGAACACCGGTTTTGGATCCGATAACCCGTTAACAGCTCCGACCAATGGGGATTTTCCTCGTGTAAAATCATCATTGGCTGGAGCAAACACGTGTCGGCTCATTGTTGGTACAGATGTCATCCACTCATTGGACAGAAGGCGCCTATGATACGTCGACATGTGGCACGGCCCAACATAGGCCCATTCCTGTGAAAAGGCCGGCCCGTTTGACTTGGTCAAAAGGTGACGGGCCGGCCCATGGAAAGCCTGTTAACGGCCTGTTCGCATATAGCCCATTTACAGCCCGCTAACCCAAGGCACGTTACGCCCTATCCAAATTAGGCCCAGTAGTGTCATCTGGGCCATCCAATATGATTCCAGCCTGTTTTCACTTATGGCCCATGTATGGCCCATGACGCTTTCGGCCCATATGAGGCCCTATGTAACTCTTGGCCTATTAACGGCCTGTTGTGAAACTGGCCCGCAATGAACAGTTTATCACTTTAGACCCATTAACGGCCCGTGGTGAAACTGGCCCGTAATGAACAGTGTATCACTTTATACCCATTAAGGGCCCGTTATTCAGTTGGGCCATTTCCAACCCATGTTATCTTTCGGCCTTCTCAGAGCCCATTTATTCTTGGGCTCATTTCGAGCATTCGCTTACTTACGGCCCGTTATTGTCATTTTCTGCTTGTGGGCCAAATTCAGCCCGTGGTTACAGTCGGCCCATTTTTGCTCCGTTAATACATTGGTCCGTTTTCTTAGCGTCATCAAATACAGCCAATTAACGATGCCCCGTTATGGTCGGCCCATGAACGGACGATTCCAACTCTAGCCCGTTTACGGTCATAATGCGGCCTGTTATTGGCCCATGTTTGGCCAATCGATCATACGGCCCGTATAAGGCCAGTTGATGATACGGCCCATAGAAGGCCCATTGTTTCTACAGCCCGTAGAATGTTGGAAATATGCCCTAGAGGCAATAATAAAAGTATTATTATATTTCATTGTTCATGATAATTGTCTTTTGTTCATGCTATAACTGTATTATCCGGAAATCGTAATACACATGTGAATACATAGACCACAATATGTCCCTAGTGAGCCTCTAGTTGACTAGCTCGTTGTGATCAACAGATAGCCATGGTTTCCTGGCTATGGACATTGGATGTCGTTGATAATGGGATCACATCATTAGGAGAATGATGTGATGGACAAGACCCAATCCTAAGCATAGCACAAAGATCGTGTAGTTCGTTTGCTAGAGCTTTGCCAATGTCAAGTATCTCTCCTTCGACCATGAGATCGTGTAACTCCCGGATACCGTAGGAGTGCCTTGGGTGTATCAAACGTCACAACGTAACTGGGTGACTATAAAGTTGCATTACAGGTATCTCCGAAAGTATCTGTTGGGTTGACACGGATCAAGACTGGGATTTGTCACTCCGTATGACGGAGAGGTATCTCTGGGCCCACTCGGTAATGCATCATCATAATGAGCTCAAGGTGAACAAGGTGTTGGCCACGGGATCATGCATTACGGTACGAGTAAAGTGACTTGCCGGTAACGAGACTGAACAAGGTATTGGGATACCGACGATTGAGTCTCGGGCAAGTAACGTACCGATTGACAAAGGGAATTGTATCTGAGGTTTGATCGAATCCTCGACATCGTGGTTCAACCGATGAAATCATCGAGGAGCATGTGGGAGCCAACATGGGTATCCAGATCCGCTATTGGTTATTGCCCGAGAGTCGTCTCGGTCATGTTCGCATGTCTCTCGAACCCGTAGGGTCTTCACACTTAAGGTTCGGTGGACGCTTAGGGTTATTAGGAAGACTAGTATGTGACTACGAATGTTGTTGAGTCCGGATGAGATCCCGGACGTCACGAGGAGTTTGGAATGGTCCGGAGGTGAAGTTTTATATATGGGAAGTTGTCATACGGACACCGGAAAGTTTCGGGGTCTATCGGTAATGTCTTGGGACAACCGGGGGGTTCGGGGTCCACCGGAGGGGCACACCTCCGGAGGGCCACATGGGCATAAGGGAAGGGAGCCAGCCTGGAGGGCTGGGCGCGCCCACCTTGGGCCCATGCGCCTAGGGTTGGGGAAACCCTAAGGGGCGCCTTGCTTGGGGGCAAGCCTCCTCCTCGACCGCCGCCCCTCTAGATCCCATCTAGAGGGTCGGCCCCTGCCCCGGCCCCTATAAATAGAGGGGTGGGGGGAGGGCTGCTGTACACAACTCCAAGGCGCAGCCCCTCCCCTCCCCAACACCTCTCCTCCTCCGTTAAGCGCTTGGCGAAGCCCTTTCGGAGTACTGCTGCACCAACATCACCACGCCGTCGTGCTGCCGTTGGAGCGAGCTTCCTCAATCTCTCCTTCCCCCTTGCTGGATCAAGAAGGAGGAGACGTCTCTCGTCCCGTACGTGTGTTGAACGCGGAGGTGCTGTCCGTTCAGCACTTGGACATCGGTGATGTGAATCACGTCAAGTACGACTCCATCATCACCATCCCCTTGCAAGCTTCCGCACGTGATCTACAAGTGGTATGTAGATGCAAACTCACTCCCTTGACTCGTTGCTTAGATGAACTCATAGATGGATCTTGGTGAAACCGTAGGAAATTTTTTAATTTTCTGCAACATTCCCCAATAGTGGCATCATGAGCTAGGTCTATGCGTAGTTCTCTAATGCACGAGTAGAACACAATTTTGTTGTGGGCGTGGATCTTGTCAACTTGCTTGCCTCTACTAGTCTTTTCTTGCTTCAGCGGTATTGTGGGATGAAGCGGCCCGGACCAACCTTACACGTACGCTTACGTGAGACCGGTTCCACCGATTGACATGCACTAGTTGCATAAGGTGGCTGGCGGGTGTATGTCTCTCCCACTTTAGTTGGAGCGGATTCGATGAAAAGGGCCCTTATGAAGGGTAAATAGAAGTTGACAAAATCACGTTGTGGTTATTCGTAGGTAAGAAAACGTTCTTGCTACAACCCAATTGCAGCCACGTAAAAGATGCAACAACAATTAGAGGACGTCTAACTTGTTTTTGCATCAATTGATCATGTGATGTGATATGGCCAGAAGTTGTGATGAATGATGAATTGTGATGTATGAGATCATGTTCTTGTAATAGGATTCACGACTTGCATGTCGATGAGTATGACAACCGGCAGGAGCCATAGGAGTTGTCTTTATTTATTGTATGACCTGCGTGTCATTGAAGAACGCCATGTAAACTACTTTATTGCTAAATGCGTTAGCCATAGAAGTAGAAGTAGTCGTTGGCGTGACAAGTTCATGAAGACACGATGATGGAGATCATGATGATGGAGATCATGGTGACAAGATGATCATGGAGCCCTGAAGATGGAGATCAGTGGAGCTATATGATATTGGCCATATCATGTCACCACTATATAATTGCATGTGATGTTTATTATGTTTATGCATCTTGTTTACTTAGGACGACGGTAGTAAATAAGATGATCCCTTAAAAACAATTTCAAGAAGTGTTCTCCCTTAACTGTGCACCGTTGCTACAGTTCGTCGCTTCTAAGCACCACGTGATGATCGGGTGTGATGGATTCTTACGTTCACATACAACGGGTGTAAGACAGTTTTACACAGCAAAAACACTTGGGGTTAACTTGACGAGCCTAGCATGTGTAGACATGGCCTCGGAACACGGAGACCGAAAGGTCGAACACGAGTCGTATGGAAGATACGATCAACATGAAGATGTTCACCGACGATGACTAGCCCGTCTCACGTGATGATCGGACACGGGCTAGTCGACTCGGATCGTGTGACACTTAGATGACTAGAGGGATGTCTAATCTAAGTGGGAGTTCATAATTTGATTAGAACTTTATTATCATGAACTTAGTCTAAAACCTTTGCAAATATGTCTTGTAGATCAAATGGCCAACGCTAATGTCAACATGAACTTCAACGCGTGCCTAGAGAAAACGAAGCTGAAAGATGGCGGCAGCAACTATACGGACGGGTCGGAACCCGAGGATCATCCTCATAGCTGCGGGAAGAAATATGTCCTAGATGGACCGCTAGGTGACGCTCCGTCCCTGAGAACCAAGACATTATGAATGCTTGGCAAACTCGTCTTGATGATTACTCCCTCGTTCGGTGCGGCATGCTTTACAGACTTAGAACCGGGGCTCTAAAAGCGTTTTGAGCATCACGGAGCATATGAGATGTTCAAGAGCTGAAACTAGTTTTCAAGCTCATGCCCGGTCGAGAGATATGATGTCTCCGACAAGTTCTACAGCTTGTAAGATGGAGGAAAACAGTTACGTCGGTGAGCACATCCTAAAGATGTCTGGGTTGCACAACCGTATGACCCGGTGAACATTAACCTCCCAGATGAAGCGGTCATTGACAGAATCCTCGATCGCTCCCACCAAGCTACAAGATCTTTGTGATGAACTACAACATGCGGGGATGGTGAAGACCATTCTGAAGTGTTCTCGATCTGAAGTCAGCAGAGGCTGAAATCAAGAAAGAACATCAAGTGTTGATGGTCAATAAGACCACTAAGTTCAAGAAGGGCAAGGGCAAGAAGAACTTCAAGAAGGACGGCAAGGATGTTGCCGCGCCCGGTAAACCAGTTGCCGGGAAGAAGTCAAAGAATGGACCCAAGCACGAGATGAGTGCTTTTATTGCAAGGGAAGGGTCACTAGAAGCGGAACTGCCCCAAATACTTAGTGGATAAGAAGGCCGCAACACCAAAGGTATATTTGATATACATGTAATTGATGTGTACCTTACCGATTACTCGTAGTAACTCCCGGTATTTGATACCGTGCCGTTGCTCATATTTGTAACTCACAGCAGGAGCTGCGGAATAAACGAAGACTGGCGAAGGACGAGGTGACGATGCGCGTCGGGAATGGTTCCAGAGTCGATGTGATCGCCGTCGGCTCGCTGCCTCTACATTTACCTACGGGATTAGTTTTGAACCTTAATAATTGTTATTTAGTGCCAAGTTTGAGCATGAACATTGTATCTGGATCTCGTTTAATACGAGATGGCTACTCATTTAAGTTTGAGAATAATGGTTGTTCGATTTATATGAGGGATATGTTTTATGGTCATGCTCCGATGGTCAATGGTTTATTCTTAATGAATCTCGAGCGTAATGTTACACATGTTCATAGTGTGGATGCCAAAAGATGTAAAGTTGATAACGATAGTCCCGCATACTTGTGGCACTGCCACCTTGGTCACATTGGTGTCAAGCGCATGAAGAAGCTCCATGCTGTTGGACTTTTAGAGTCTCTTGATTATGAATCGTTTGACTCATGCGAACCATGCCTCATGGGCAAAATGACCAAGACTCCGTTCTCCGGAACAATGGAGCGAGCAACCAACTTGTTGGAAATCATACATACCGATGTGTGCGGTCCAATGAGTGTTCAGGCTCGTGGAGGATATCGTTATGTTCTCACTCTCACTAATGACTTAAGTAGATATGGGTATGCCTACTTAATGAAACACAAGTCTGAAACCTTTGAAAAGTTCAAGGAATTTCAGAATGAAGTAGAGAATCAACGTGACCGAAAAATAAAGTTCCTACGATCAGATCGTGGAGGAGAATATTTAAGTCACGAATTTGGCACACACTTAAGGAAATGTGGAATCATTTCACAACTCACGCCGCCTAGAACACCTCAGCGAAACGGTGTGTCCGAATATCATAATCACACTCTATTGGATATGGTGCGGTCTATGATGTCTCTTACCAATTTACCGCTATCATTTTGGGGATACGCTCTAGAGACAGCTACATTCACTTTAAATAGGGCACCGACTAAATCCGTTGAGACGACACCGTATGAATTATGGTTTGGGAAGAAACCTAAGCTGTCGTTTCTAAAAGTTTGGGGATGCGATGCTTATGTCAAGAAACTTCAACCTGAAAAGCTCGAACCCAAGTCGGAAAAATGCGTCTTCATAGGATACCCTAAGGAAACTGTCGGGTATACCTTCTACTTAAGATCCGTGGGCAAGCTCTTTGTTGCCAAGAACGGATGCTTTCTGGAAAAAGAGTTTCTCTCGAAAGAATTAAGTGGGAGGAAAGTAGAACTCGATGAAGTACTACCTCTCGAACGGGAAAGTGGTGCAGCTCAGGAAAATGTTCCTGTGATGCCCACACCAACTGAAGAGGAAAACATTGATGATGATCAAGGTACTTCGGATCAAGTTGGTACTGAACTTCGTAGGTCCACAAGTTCGCACCAGAGTGGTATGGCAACCCCGTCCTGGAAATCATGTTGTTAGACAACTGAACCTTCGAACTATGAAGAAGCGATGGCGGGCCCAGATTCCAACAAATGGCTTGAAGCCATGAAATCCGAGATAGAATCCATGTACGAAATCAAAGTATGGACTTTGACAGACTTGCCCGATGATCGGCGACCGATAGAAAACAAATGGATTTTCAAGAAGAAGACAGACGTGGATGGTAATGTTACCATCTATAAAGCTCGGCTTGTCGCTAAGGGTTATCGACAAGTTCAAGGGATTGACTACGACGAGACATTCTCTCCCGTAGCGAAGCTGAAGTCCGTCCGAATCATGTTAGCAATTGCCGCATACTATGATTATGAGATATGGCAGATGGACGTCAAAACGGCATTCCTTAACGGACATCTTAAGGAAGAGCTGTATATGATGCAGCCGGAAGGTTTTGTCGATCCTAAGAACACTAACAAAGTATGCAAGCTCCAGCGATCCATTTATGGGCTGGTGCAAGCATCTCGGAGTTGGAACATTTGCTTTGATGAGATGATCAAACCGTTTGGGTTTATGCAGACTTATGGAGAAGCCTGCATTTACAAGAAAGTGAGTGGGAGCTCTGTAGCATTTCTCATATTATATGTAGATGACATACTCTTGATGGGAAATGATACAAAACTTCTGGACAGCAATAAGGCCTACTTGAATAAGTGTTTTTCAATGAAGGACCTTGGAGAAGCTGCTTATATATTAGGCATCCAGATCTATAGAGATAGATCGAGACGCCTCATAGGTCTTTCACAAAGCACATACCTTGATAAGATTTTGAAGAGGTTCAAAATGGATCAGTCCAAGAAAGGGTTCTTGCCTATGTTACAAGGTGTGAGATTGAGCTCAGCTCAGTCACCGACCACGGCAAAAGATAAAGAAGAGATGAGTGTCATCCCCTATGCTTCAGCCATAGGATCTATTATGTATGCCATGCTGTGTACTGCACCGATGTAAACATTGCCGTAAGTTTGGTAGCAAGATACCAAAGTAATCCCGCAAGGAACACCGGACAGCGGTCAAGAATATCCCTGAAGCACCGAAAAGGACAAAGGACATGTTTCTCATTTATGGAGGAGACGAAGAGCTCGTCAGAAGGGTTACGCCGACGCTAGCTTTGACTCAGATCCGATGACTCTAAGTCACAAACCGGATACGTGTATATGTTGAATGGTGGAGCAAGAAGTGGTGCGGCTGCAAGCGAGCGTCGTGGCGGGATCTACGTGTGAAGCGAGTACATGGCAGCCTCGGAGGCAGCGCATGAAGCGATTTGGGTGAAGGAGTTCATCACCGACCTAGGAGTCATGCCCAATGCGTCGGGGCCGATCAAACTCTTCTCGTGACAACACTGGAGCTATTGCCCTTGCCAAGGAGCCCAGGTTTCACAAGAAGACCAGCACATCAAGCGTCGCTTCAACTCCATCCATGAAAATGTTCAAGATGGAGACATAGAGATTTGCAAAGTGCACACGGATCTGAATGTCGCAGATCCGCTGACTAAACTCTCTCATGGGCAAAACATGATCAACACCGTAACTCTATGGGTGTTCGATTCATCACAATGTAACTAGATTGGTGACTCTAGTGCAAGTGGGAGACTGTTGGAAATATGCCCTAGAGGCAATAATAAAAGTATTATTATATTTCATTGTTCATGATAATTTTCTTTTGTTCATGCTATAAGCTCAGTATTATCCGAAATCGTAATACACGTGTGAATACATAGACCACAATATGTCCCTAGTGAGCCTCTAGTTGACTAGCTCACAGATCAACAGATAGCCATGGTTTCTGCTACGGACATTGGATGTCGTTGATAACGGGATCACATCATTAGGAGAATGATGTGATGGACAAGACCCAATCCTAAGCATAGCACAAAGATCGTGTAGTTCGTTTGCTAGAGCTTTGCCAATGTCAAGTATCTCTTCCTTCGACCATGAGATCGTGTAACTCCCGGATACCGTAGGAGTGCCTTGGGTGTATCAAACGTCACAACGTAACTGGTTGACTATAAAGGTCCATTACAGGTATCTCCGAAAGTATCTGTTGGGTTGACACGGATCGAGACTGGGATTTGTCACTCCGTATGACGGAGAGGTATCTCTGGGCCCACTCGGTAATGCATCATCATAATGAGCTCAAGGTGACCAAGGTGTTGGCCACGGGATCATGCATTATGGTACAAGTAAAGTGACTTGCCGGTAATGAGACTGAACAAGGTATTGGGATACCGACGATCGAGTCTCGGGCAAGTAACGTACCGATGGACAAAGGGAATTGTATACAGGGTTTGGTCGAATCCTCGACATCATGGTTCAACCGATGAAATCATCGAGGAGCATGTGGGAGCCAGCATGGGTATCCAGATACCGCTGTTGGTTATTGCCCGAGAGTCGTCTCGGTCATGTCTGCATGTCTCCCGAACCCGTAGGGTCTTCACACTTAAGGTTCGGTGACGCTAGGGTTATTAGGAAGACTAGTATGTGACTACCGAATGTTGTTCGGACTCCCGGATGAGATCCCGGACGTCATGAGGAGTTCCGGAATGGTTCGGAGGTGAAGTTTTATATGTGGGAAGTTGTCATACGGACACCGGAAAGTTTCGGGGGTCTATCGGTAATGTACTGGGACCACCGGAGGGGTTCCGGGGGTCCACCAGGAGGGGCCACCCCTCCCGGAGGGCCACATGGGCCGCAAAGGGAAGGGAGCCAGCCCCTGGAGGGCTGGGCGCGCCCCCCACCTTGGGCCCATGCGCCTAGGGTTGGGGGGGAAACCCTAAGGGGGGCGCCCCCCTTGCTTGGGGGGCAAGCCTCCCCTCCCTGGCCGCCCCCCCTCTAGATCCCATCTAGAGGGGTCGGCCCCCCTTGCCCCTTCCCCTATAAATAGAGGGGTGGGGGGAGGGCTGCTGTACACAACTCCAAGGCGCAGCCCCTCCCCTCCCCAACACCTCTCCTCCTTCGTTAAGCGCTTGGCAAAGCCCTGTCGGAGTACTGCTGCACCAACATCACCACGCCGTCGTGCTGCCGTTGGAGCGAGCTTCCTCAATCTCTCCTTCCCCCTTGCTGGATCAAGAAGGAGGAGACGTCTCTCGTCCCGTACGTGTTTTGAACGCGGAGGTGTTGTCCGTTCAGCACTTGGACATCAGTGATCTGAAACACGTCAAGTACGACTCCATCATCACCATCCCCTTGCAAGCTTCCGCACGTGATCTACAAGTGGTATGTAGATGCAAACTCACTCCCTTGACTCGTTGCTTAGATGAACTCATAGATGGATCTTGGTGAAACCGTAGGAAAATTTTTAATTTTCTGCAACATTCCCCAACATAGAAGGCCCAATGATTCTACGGCCCGTAGAAGGCCTACTGTTTCTACGGCCCGTAGAAGGCTACTGTTTCTACGGCCCGTAGAAGGCCCACTATTTCTACGGCCCATAGGAGGCCCAGTGTCACTACAGTAAATATTAGCCCATGGTTATTGTGGCCTAGTTTTAAAAAATAGGTTATTGCAGCCACTAGCAAACCGCGGAAAAAGAACTGCACTGACTTCAAGCAACCAAATAAACAAGACAACAAGGAAATAAATAAGCAAGCAACTTATATTAGGCTATCAAGGCTATTACACATATTACATCCACTGGGCATGAAAGTTCACCACCAGTGCAAATATAGGGAACACAAAGACATATAAACACATGAGCAAAACAAGTCCGAACTGAAACCACTTGAAGAGTTCAAGAAACAATATCACAGGTACCCATAATCTTGGCAAGATGCTTAGCAAGCTTATTAACTTTCTCTTGTTTGGCGCTTAAATCCTCCAAATACTTGTTGTTGCACACAAGAAAGTACGATCTGAATTCTCAGAGGGACTTCCTCAGTCCTTCGGCTTCTTGCCGCAACACAACTGACTGATGCCTTTTAGCTTGTAGCTGAGACTGAAGAAGCCATAGTGATTCAGCAATGAAGTTCGAAGAGCTTGTGCCCGGTGATCGCCAAGAACTTCGAACACTACATCAACGCAGACTGTGGGGTTTTCTCACTGTCTACAAGATCGTTTTTATCACCTTTCTTGGAGACCAACAGGGTTGTCTCACTATCATGAACCTTATCTGCATTACTTTCTCTACCATTGCAAAGTGGGGTGCTCTTCTCCAATATTCTGTTTGCATACTACAAGAGAAACAAGCAGACACATCATAGGTTTAGCTTGTAGTATACCAAACTCATTTTGATAAACCGGTTCGGTAGTAAGGTGGACAGGATAACAGCATGAAACAAACATATATCTATGTACTATGGTCACTGTATTGTCCATATCATTCTTTATGTTCCCTAATCAAGATAGAGACACAGTTCAACTCATATATTTTTAAGACACAACAGCATAGACAGAATATAAGTGTGAGAAACTACACAGCATTGGGAGCACTTGTAATGTGCATCACATGAGAACATAACTGTTTATACAACTTAAACTGAAATCAACATAGAGCAAGAAGTTAGAACAGCAATCCAGTTAAAGAAATAGGTTTAAAACATACCTGTTGCACCATTGGAGTTTCAATTGGATCCTTTAAGTTCGAAAGTAGTTGGTATGAGTAAATACAGTGATGCAACAGCAAAGGAGTATGGACCATAGCTACGGAATCTAACCTGAGAACAGTTGCTCTTCTACTTTAAACGTGGAGTTTGGGTTAGCTGTGGTGGTCTTCGTGCTTTGGGCACTGCAGTAGCTTTACAAACTGCTAGTGTGGGGGTACTCTATGGTGGACATGGTGCTTTGTCAACTATAAGTGGGTTACTATCTGCTGGGGTTGCGGTTAGATGGGTTGTAGCTGGTTCTCTGCCCAATGGTGTAAGTGTGCAATTTGGAAGAGTCTCGATTATGTGTGGTGGGGCTAGTTTGTGGGCCAGTACAACCATGGTTCTATCTGCATCGACGGGTAGCACTGTCTTTTGTGAAGAACGGGTTTTTGCTCCCTTAGGTACTGCCATCACCCCCCTCCAATTCAAATGGCTGATAAACCAGAAACGAAACTGAACGTACAAACATCATATGATAGACAGATGTGGTAATTCACATATATGTTGTCTAACCAAACAGGGCAGCATGACATAATTTCACATATATGATGCCTAACTAAACAGGATATCATGACACAGTTTCAGATATATGATGGATAACTTAACAGGATATAATGGCATAATTCAACATATGATGAGTACCTAAACAGGATGACATGACAAAACTATATAATGTCTTTCTAAAATAGGTTGGGATGAAATAATTCACATACATGTTGTCTAAGTATACAGGACGACATGATATAATTGACATAATTGATTCATATACTAAGCAGCTGGCACTCGCATGTATGATCTCTAAACTAAGCAGATAGAATTCAATATTGTGCATGTGATGTCTAAACTAAGAAATGCAAGACACCATATGCATCATATGAGAAATATAAACATTGCAACTTAGAGCATACACCTCAGGTGGGATATAAGACTGGTCATCTGTCTCTGAATCCTCCTCTGAGGAGCTCCCTGTAACCATCGAGATATATGCTTCAACAGGTACCATTGCCTGCTCTGAAGACCTTGTTTTCACTTCAGATTTTTCTATAACCGGCTCAAATGGCTGATACCCATGAAGAGTAGTTCAATATACACAGATTGTCGACAAATGGAATACGTAATGAAAAAAAAGATGGCATGATATAATTCACATATATGATGCCTGGCTCCATGGCGGTGCATAATTCACATATATGATAACTGGCTGAAAAACATGGCATTGCATAATTCACATATCTGATATAGAAAGCAAATAGGAGGCATTCACACCAAGCATGTCTAATCTAAGAAGATGGCATGGCAATGCAAGACACCATATGCATGATATGAGCAATATAACCCAGCCAAGTTAGAGCATGCACCTCGGGGGGGGGGGGGGAATACCACTAGTCATCTCTCTCTGAATCCTCCTCTGAGGAGCTATCTGTAACCAACAAGAAATCTGCATCAACAGGTAGCACTGACTGCTCAGAAGACCTTGTTTTCACTCCAGATTTTCCCATGACCGACTCAAATGGCTGATGCACAGGAAGAGTAGGTGAATGTATAAACATTGTTGACAAATGGAATACATTATGGAAAAAAATATGGCATGATAGAATTCACATATATGATGACTGGCTAAATAGGATGGCATTGCTTGATTCACGTATATGATGTCTGGCTAAAGAAGATGGCATTGCATAATTCCCATATACTCCCTCCGTTCCTAAATATTTGTCTTTTTCGAGATTTCAAATGGACTGCCACATACAGATGTATATAGACATATTTTAGAGTGCAGATTCACTCGTTTTGTTCCGTATGTAGTCACTTGTTGAAATCTCTAAAAAGAAAAATATTTAGGAATGGTGGGAGTATGATATAGAAACCAAACAGGTGGCATTCAAACAAAGCAAATCTAAACTAAGCTGATGGCATATAAGATGTATAATGTAAGCAATGCAAGGCGCCATATGCATGATATGACCAACATCAGCATGCCAGGTTAGAGCAAACACCTCAGGTGGTAATCAGGCATGGTCGGCTCCTTCTGAATCTCCATCTGAACAGTTATCTTCCTTTGGAATACAATCTGGAAATGCAGGAGAGGGGGGGCACTTCGCCCACCATGGAGTAGCGTCTGCACGACATTATATTCGCACGCAACGGTCTTCTCTTTCTCTCTACATGTTCAGTATGATTGTGTACAATATCTGAAATGCATAATAAAAAAATAGTTAGATTTTGTAAGGCCTAAGGGGTGCATGCAAAAATCAAGACTGATTGTAGCAAACGAGTGGATGGATCCAAAACTAATGATAACAGGTAGATTATAGCTTCAGTTTAAATAGATAGACAATGGATCATCTACTGTTTGTTGCCCACCCAACATGAACCACATAGAAGACCCCAGGTGAACCAGATAGTAGACAGATACTATTCGTTGCTGGCTCGATATGAAACCCATGGGCAATTCAAAACTCAAGATCGAACTATAAAGTAGTAGGTAATAATAACCGATGTATAACGTAAGCAAACACGAAAGACTGCGACCTCTTTTCCCGAACTGTCTAGTACTCAAGTTCAGCTGCTCAGTCGACGATGATAATGCAGTTGGCGTGGCTGTCGGCAACAGGGAAGATGATCTGAGGCGGCGAAAGAAAGTCTACATGGGGGATCTCTCCTGAAGTGAACACTTTGGTCGATGGTGCACCTCAGGTGGGGTGGATGATGGCATGGCAGGAGCAGGACATAACACACAGAGTTTTCTTTGACGCCAATCTGAAAATGAAGTAAATCTGTAAGGGCTCCTTAGAATTGGAGGATTCTATAAACGCAGGGACAGGAAAAACACAGGAATAGGATAGGAATGCACGTGCAAAACAGAGCATTTGGAAACATAGGATTTCAGTCAACTTGGGTGTTTGGCTCACATGAATTGGAAGAACAGAGGAATGGAGAAACAAAGTGATGCGACGAGTGTACAACCTCTTTGTCATAGCCTTGTGGACCTCAGCATCATTGGGTTGGACATGGAGGATGGTGATGATGCTGGTGTGACTATCGGAGGCGGGGAAGAAGATCCGAGGCCTCTGGAAATGGCGCCGAGGGTACTACTCCGCTGTGATGGACAGTTCCGTTGTTGGAGCAGCTCCGCTAAGGTGTACGGCGACGAGGCTGAAGCATGACAAGATAGACAACTTTAATCTGAAGTGGGACCCTAATATCATCTGCAATAGATGATGTAAAATACATCACCAAAAAGTGCTAGATGTAAAACGCATCAGCCGCGCCAAGGCCGCTCCAACAGATGCTATAAGTATTGTTCACTCTTAACTGAAGAAAATGAACTTCACAGTCTAAACTGAATTTTACTATCGAAACTGATTGAACTAGTAACAGAGCATTGCAATAGACGTTTAGGTCGTTCGAGCACTATTAGCAGAGAAGCAGTGATCTAAATCAGCAGACGCTCGAGCAGGGAACGCACTAGCAGGGAGCAAGTCGTGCAGTAGCACCGCGAGTGAGTGCTAAAGTAGCAACTCCTGTAGCTGCCGTAGGTCGTGCAGCAGCACCAGCAGTGCAAGCGAGAGCAAGAGCAGAGAAGCAGGATGAACGAAAGCAGGAGCAGTGCAGCAGCGCGACCGACAGCAAGAACAAAGCCACAGCGCGACCGAGAGCCGGAGCAGCTGCAGCTAGTACCTTTGTGGAAGTCGCCGCCGAGGAAGCAACGACATGGGGGAGAGACACGTGGATGATGTGGCCGGCGACGGTGCCGTCAATGGAGACGCCATGTCTGCTTGGTATCGAGCACTGGCAGCCTCGTGAGATCGAATAAAAGATACTCCCTCCATTCCAAAATAGGTGACCCAACTTTGTACTAACTTCAGTACAAAGTTGGGTCATCTATTTTGGAACAAAGGGATTAAAATGCAGCGGTCAGTGTAGAACCTCCTTGGTGGCGCCGAGTTGGCCCCGGCTTCATCGGAGGAATTGGTGAGGGTGCTGCGGTTCTGGTGGGGCAGGTCAAGACGGTGCTGTGGGGATTGAGGTGGCGCGATAGACGAGGCAAACATCGGGGAAGCTCCTTGGAGGTGGAGGACGGGGCGGCTGATCCGGCGGGACGACGAGATCGTCAACGGATCCTCATCCGGTGCTGTGGATGAGGGACGGCGAGCTGTTGCGGTGGACGACGTAGTCGGGGAAGAGTCTCCGGCTGGGCAACGGTCGGGAGGACGACGGAGGAGCGTAGGGTTCACGGGTTTTGGCGGCAGCTTCATTTTCGGCTGAGGGGTAGAAGCGGGATTTCGCGTGTTTGGGCTGTGGGAGCGATTTGGGATGAGGAGGGAGTTCTCGCGCACGTCCATATTTCGGGATAACAAGGCGCGGCGCGGGTTGAAGAAGCGGGAGTTTCAAATCAGGTGAGACAAAAGATACTCGAGCTTGAAAACTTCGGGATAACAAGGTGCGGATTCCTTGTTCGATAGAACAAACTTAACATGTAAAAAAATCATACAAGACACAAGAGAGTCATGTCCCCTTTTACTATATTGCTATAGATGCCATTGAAAGAACTACAAGAAAAATGTAAAAAACGGAGAACAAGATTACCCGCACAAGTACCAAATCGATTCGCACTTCCCTCAACAACAACAAAAAACAAATCAATTCCCACCAAAGAAAGAGTAATGTCCCTTTTTATATGATTACAGATGCCATGATCTCGAATTTCAATTTTTGAATCCATGTTATGTTGAATTCGAATATATCATTAGGTGACCTTGCGGTTTATAATTGATGTAGTCGTACATTTTGATCTTCCATCATATATGAACATTTTACTCCACCATGTGAACATATATATTGTCGTCTACCATATGGACTAAATTGGAATCAATTTTCCTTATTTGAATACGATTGTTGTCAAGTTATACAATAATTTAAATATTATCTTGATAACAAAAAAACATGCATATAGCAGTAATCATATTTCACTATGAACTGCATGTACCATACGCTCTCCAATTCAAATATCTGTATCCATTTTATGTTGAATTAAAATCATAGTAAATTATTGGTCTAGGTAGCGAGATGTTCGGGATAATCTAAACCCTGTTTTCATAAGTATAATTTTTGGCTGAATTGGGACAAGTTTTGGTATAAGCCTCTTGCAAAACCGGAGATTCTCTCAACAAGCCTCGTGGTTCCGAGAGGGAACGTGTCACCTTTGTGTGCAAAACGATATATGCTGCCTCCCCCTGATTTTATTTACAGAGGCAACACAGAACTATATGAGTGCCGTGTTAAATTTCAGAATTATTTTGGGTTCATTTGGCCTTTTTATACATTAATTGAGTTTCTAGACTTTTAATGTGCATAATCTAAATATGAATTGCATGCACATGCTCCGGTGCACCAAAGTGGGTTGAAAAATCACATGTGTGTCCTTGGTTGAATTTCTAGGTCCCATGGAAGAAATGAGAATGAAATTCAAACATCTGGGCATCATGACTCTGCCGAGAACATCGAGAAACCTAGATTTTAAATTCATGGAAATGCAAAACTCAGCTGGAAATCATGAAACTTGGCATGGTGTCATGTCATGGCACTAACATGTTGTGGTAAAAAATTGGGCCGATTTTGAAGCTCGTGGTTCTAAGAGGGAACGTGCCACCTTTGAGTGTGAAACGATATACCCCCCCGCCCTTGAGTTTCTTAACAAAGGCAACATAGAACTACATTAGCGCCATGCTAAATTTTGGAATTATTCCGGGTTCGTTTGTCGTTTTTTATACATTAATTGAGTTTTTGGTCATTTAATGTGCATAAGTCAAATTTGAACTACAAGCACATGCTCTCATGCACCAAAGTTGGTTGAAAAATCACATTTGTGTCCTCGGGTGAATTTCTAGGTCCCATGCAAGAAATGAGAATAAAATTAAAATATTTGGGCATCGTGGCTCGGCCGAGAACATTGAGAAACTTGGTTTTAAAATTCTTGTAAATCCAAAACACGTCTGAAAATCATGAAACTTGGCATGGATGTCATGTCATGGTACTACCATGTTGTGGTAAAAAAATGGCCGAATAGGAACAGATTTTGGTATAAGCTTCTTGCAAACCGAAGCTTCCCTCAAGAAGGCTTGTGGTTCTGAGAGGGAACGTGTCACCTTTGAGTGCGAAACGATATACGTTGTCCCCCTTGAGTTTATTTACAAAGCAACATAGAACTACATGAGTGCCCTGTTAAATTTTGGAATTATTCCGGCTTTGTTTGGCCTTATTTACACATTAATTGAGTTTTTGGTCACTTAATGTGCATAATTCAATGAACTACAAGCACGTGCTCCCGTGCACCAAAGTTGGTTGAAAAATCACATTTGTGTCCTCGGGTGAATTTGTACTCCCATGCAAAAAATGAGAATAAGATTCAAACATCTGGGCATCGTGGCTCGGTCGAGAACATTGAAAAACTTGGTTTTAAAATCATGAAACTTGGCATGGTGTCATGTCATGGTAGTACCATGCCGTGGTAAAAAAAATTGGCCGAATAGGAACAAATTTTGGTATAAGCTCTTGCAAATCGGAGCTTCTCTCAAGAAGGCTCGTTGTTCTAGGAGGGAACCTGTCACCTTTGTGTGAATAATTCAAACTTGAAATACAAGCACATGTTCCAGTGCACCAAAGTTGGTTGAAAAATCACATGTGTGTCGTCGGGTAAATTTCTAGGTTCCATGCAAGAAATGGGAATAAAATTCAAAATTCTGGGCGTCGTGGCTGGGTTGGCAACATTGAGAAACTTAGTTTTTTAATTCCTATAAATCCAAAACACGCATGAAAATAATGAAACTTGGCTTGGTGCCATGACATGGCACCAACATGCTGTGGTAAATTTGCAGTCCGATTTGCAAAAGCGCACACATTAACAATTAACAAAGTCATTTTGGAACAAGTGTTATCACGTTACAATCGGAAACACAAGTATTATTGAAACCGTGGGCGCTCTACTTACTAGTACCATTTACGTGCCACCATGCGTCCCCATTTTTTATTAGCTAGGAGGCGCCGTGCAGGGTAGCTATTTGAGTACGAGAGGCGTGCGATCAGACCCCTGCGCATGCTTATCGGGATCAGACCCATCTGCCATCCACCTCTCTCCCAAGGTCTCCATTAATGGCGCCCGAGCCTCTGTTTAATGGCGTGGCTATGTCTCACTTGACTGAGATTTAGGAGAGAAAAAAGAAAATCTGAAAGCACGGATCTTGATGTAAGATCCGACGAACCTATATAGCATCTACTGCGACTTATAGCAAGATTGATGAATATATAAGGACAATTTTTTTATCAAAGAAGGGCTTGCCCCTTCCGATTTTCATTACTAAAAACCACCACAATTCACAAGAAGTTCAGCACAACTCCAGCCTAACACGAAGGACTAAAAGCTACTCCCTGCGTCCCATAATATAAGACACTTTTTGACACTAGTATAGTTTCAAAAAACGTCTTCCATTATGAGACGGAGGGAGTACCAGATTGAAATCGCAAAATCCCAAGAGGCCAACAAAGGCCAAACATCCGCGCTAGAACCCAAACTAGCTCTAACTCAGGGATCCAAACAAAGAGGAGTGTTACTGTACATGCTACAGTGTGGACCGTAGCACATTGTTTTTTATGGCCATATCACCACATTGTTTTCTACTGCTGGTTCACTAGGCTACCGTGGTTCGCACGGCTGGTTCACTGGGCTGTCGTGGTTCGCACTCCTCCGACCTGAGTAGTACTCCCTCCGTTCCTAAATATAAGTCTTCGTATATGTTTCACTATGGACCACATACGGATGTATATAGATGCATTTTATGTGTAGATTCACTCATTTTTCTCCGTATGTGGTCCATAGTGAAATCTCTCCAAAGACTTATATTTAGGAACGGAGGGAGTAGTATATTAATAGTATATACCGCATCATTCTTTACTCCTTCTTACTACTCCGACATGTAGGAGAGCCAGCATCCGGGTCGACGTGTCATGCACCAGATTAGAGCGCGGAACAGAAGGGGGGCATCACCCCGGTCGGAGCGCCAGTAATTCATGACTATAGTGAGTGGTCATATCACAAGTCTTTCCAGTAGTAACGCACCGTCAAATCACACAACCCCACACGCTCAGCCTCCTCGCCTCTCTGTCAAACCGCCTACCCAAAAACTGCCACGCGTACTGCCCTTGAAAAGCCCCGCCCTCAACTTTTAACTACGCGAAAATAGTTCAAGATTTTTTGTTCTATATAAATACAGTACTCACTGTATGTTTATTCACCCGTGGGGTTGTTCAATGAATGGAGGGACGGGGAGAACAAGTGAACAATACTACCTCTATCCGGTTTGATTTTTATTTTTTGATCGGGAAGACTGCAGGGCTTACACCCCACAACATTTTATTAATAAATAACAAGGAAAAATAACAAAGTTCCTCAAGAGGGGGAACAGAAGAAAGAGAAAAACTATACAGAACTCTAGGAAAGTAAAAAAGCTACAAGCTAAGAAACATAAAAAAATACAAAGGTTGTGGATCTTCAAGGAGGCAGAAAATCAATCCATTTGAGTAGATCATCCTTGTATCTGGCCTTGATCCTGTGTGAGAGTAGAGTAATATCATGAATAAACCCATTTCTCCACTGCCTAAAAGTTGGATGGACATGTCAAAAAGCCTTGTCATTTCTCACTTTCCAAATATTCAACCAAGCAAGAAAAACCACCTCTGCAAAAAATGGTTTATCGAATTCCTTCCTTGCATGTAAGGCAATTTGCACCATATCATTGGTATTCAACCAGGACACTTGTAGGTAGTTCCAGATTCTCATACTGATGTTGCACTGGAAGAATAGGTGATGTCTATGTTCAATTACTCCAGTTGGGCAGAGGACACAACTAGGTCCATCATTAATTTTCCAATGCCTTTCCTGAATCATATCATTGGTGTTAACTCTATCCATAATGACCAACCATGCAAACACTTACTTGTCAATGTACAACAACTCTTCCAAACCCAGCTGAGTATGGGATTGGCAATGACGGGCTGGTGGACAAACTCATACTACTTCTTTGCTGAATACTCACCCTTTTTCCCATGTCTCCAAGTCCACATATCATTACAATCATTGTCCAAATGTCTACCAGACAACAAGGGTGAAAGCTGATTGAACTCCCTAAAAGCCAGTTCAGACAAAGGCAGAGAAAACAATTGCGGCAAATTTCCTGCCTGTCTCACTTCCATAACAGAAAGGTTCTTCTGAAGGCAAAAGGAAAAAAGTCTTGGAAACCTTTGTTGCAGAGGGATGCAAGATCGGCCAATCTCCCAATGATCAGACCAGAAAAGAATAGAATCTCCTTTGCCAACTGATACAGATGTTACAGCTCGACATTTGTCCACTAACTTACAAATGTCCCTCCACCAAAAAGAGCCACATAGAATAGTGTCATGTGGAAGTCTTTGATAGTAGTATGAATCCCACACCAGACTGACCCATGGCACATCAGCTTTATTATAGAATTTATTCAGGGACTTAAGTAACAGGGCATCATTTTGCAATCCCAAATTCAGAATTCCAAGCCCACCCTTCATCTTGGGCCTGCAGACAAGGGGCCAAGCAGCCAAAGAGTGACCCTTTTCCTGACCATATTTCCTCCAGAGGCACTGCCCTTTAATCCTTTCTAGCTGCTTTAGAATACCCTTTGGTAAAGATAAACTGCAAAGGAAGAATATGGGCAATGAAGATATCACAGAATTTACCAACTGCAGTCTACTACTTTGAGGTAAAAACCAGGAACTAGCAGTTAACCTCCTTTCCATACAATCCACCAAAGGGAGCAAATCAACAATTTTAGGTCTAGTGGTTCCAACAGGAAGCCCCAAAAAAGTGAAAGGCATAGAACCCAACTGACAGCCAAAAAGAGCAGCAAGTGCAGAAGCAACATAGGCTTCCACATTGATGGGGTACATTGAGGACTTATGAAAGTTGATTTGCAACCCAGTTGCCAATGAAAAGGAATTTAGCACTGATTTAAGATCCTCCAAATGAGCTGGGTCAACATTTACAAATAGCAAGGTGTCATCTACATATTGAACCACTTGATAAAAAGGATCATGTGTTGGCAATGGCAAGGCTAGTTGTCCCCTAAGCAGTAGATCATTGATCATGGTTTGTAAAAGGTCAGCAGCAATCACAAAAAGCAAAGGAGAAATTGGATCTCCTTTCTTAACACCACATTTGCACTTGAAATGATTTCCAGGCACACCATTTAACAGGATAGAGGATGTTGCAGAAGTTAACAGTTGCTGAATCCATATGATCCATTTGCTATCAAAACCTTTTGCCACAAGAATTCTCAAGATTGCCTCATGCTGAATTGAGTCAAAAGCTTTTTCAAAGTCAAGCTTGAGCAAAAGAATTGGCTTCCTGGACTGATTGCATTGGTGAATATACACAAAAGTCCATGCAATACAATCTTGAATTGTTCTTGATTTAATGAAGCCATATTGATTCTTATGCACACATTTGGTGATTTCCTTCTGAAACCTATTGGCAGCCAGTTTTGTCAGAAACTTTAGTCCCACACCTGTCAAAGAGATTGGTCTAAAATTTCCCACACCCTCAGGTGATTGCTTTTTTGGGATTAAAGTTATAAAAGCTTCATTGAGGTTTTCCAAAATCACAGTTCCAGCATGAAACTCATTGACCAACTGAATAAAGTCAGCTGATATAATTGGCCAGCATCTCTTCATAAAAATTCCATTAAAACCATGTGGCCCAGGTGCTTTATCAATAGGCATTTCTTTTATGACCTTTTCAATCTCTTTCAGATGGAAAGGTTTTGTGAGCACCTCAAGACCTTGAACTTTTGGAATTAAAGATAGGATGTCATTACCCAAAACAATTGGTTTAAGGGTTCCCATTCTTCCCTTGAAAGTTACCAAAAATTCCTTAGATATCTCCCCATGATCTGAAGAAACTGTCCCATCAGACAGTTGCAGACTAGCAATAGAATTTTTCCTATATCTCTCTGTTGCCATGGCGTGGAAGAATTTTGAATTCTCTTCTCCCACCTTGATATATCTGATAGTACACCTTTTTCTCCAGTACAAAAACTGCAAATGTAAAAGGTGCTCATGATGCATCTTACATAACTTCCTGAAATTTTGCTCTGGTATGGACAGAGGCCTCCAATCCTCTAAATCATCCAGCCATAAAATTACCCAATTGCATATTTCAATCAAGGATTTAATGTGAGAAAGCCCCTTCTGACATTTCTTGAGTGCAAACCTCAAGGATTTCAATTTGTCCATAATAACTGCAGAAATATGAGGCTTATGTGATGGTTTGTTCCAGACCTCCCTCACACAGTCCATGAAACCAGGCTGATGCACCCAATAATTTTCGAACCTAAAAATATGGGCTTTAGGAATTGTGGTGTTGATGGAAATAACACAAGGAACATGATCAGACGATGTTCTAGCAAGAGGGGCCACTTGTGTCATGGGATATTGATTTATCCAACTAGCAGAAGTAAAAAACCAGTCTAATTGTTCCAGAAGTGGGATATCCTGCATGTTAGACCAGGTGAACATTCCACCTTTTAGTGGAAGATCAAGAAGTCCTAAATGACCAATGATCTCATTAAAGATAAAAATATCATTAACATCCCCTCCTGGTAGATTTCTATTTTCCATGGACCTGATGAAATTGAAATCTCCCACTAACAACCATTTTTGTTCCGGTTCCACTTGCAGATTATACAACCAGCTTACAAATTCATCCCTCATCTCACCCTGACATGGCCCATAAACATTTACTAAGAACCACTGATCGTTATTATGCACTAAGGTAAAACTGATGATAATTCCAGAGGGCTTTACTTCAATTAAAACGCCCTTAAAGACATCAGAACGCCAAACTGTCAGAATCTCACCTGAGGCTCCTCTCGAGGGAGACTCAATAAACTGATCAAAGCCCATAGGACATATTGTCTTATCTAAAGAACGGGGACAATCAGTTAACTTAGTTTCTTGCACGCAGGCAATCGCACACTGACTTTCAGAAATTTTTTCTCTAACACAACGCTGTCCTGGTTCAGAGTTTAGACCATGAACATTCCAACAAAGTACCTTCCAATTACGCTTAGATCTTTGATTCATAATAAAACCATAAGCAAGGTATCAGCCATTGCATGACATATAATGCCATACAAACCACGCTATAAGAAACAAAAGTCATCCAGACCGGACTGCAGGACATAAAGTTCAGAAACAACATAAACGACAGCAAATTTAACAGGCTCGCTACACCTAGCTAAAGAGTTCATCAACAACATTTAAATAGCACTGGAGGAGGAATCATCCTTGGGATTAGCCATAAGCTTTTCCTTGGACAACAGATTAGGATCGATCTCCAGTTCCACTCCGATTGCTTGCAGAACATTGATAGGAGTGGGTGGAGGAGCATCTTCATAGAAGTGGCCATTATCGCCAGCATCATCAGTCTTGTACTGGGCCGTCTGTTGGATGGGCTTGGACCTTGGACGCCTCTTGGTGGGCTGAAGAGAAAGCTGCTCAAAACTGACGGGTTTAAACCCATCAAGTTTTGACGCGATCCTTGTACATCTTCTAACAGAAGTATCCACCAAAGGGGCCACTGCCTTCTTTCTTCTTGTCTGCTTCTTGTCCTTGACCTGCGCAGAAGCAAAAACCACAGAAGAAGAAGAGATATCCTCCAGGCTACATCATCAGATTGCAATTCGCCAGACACATCCATATCTCCTCTTACATTGTCATTAGCCGTGGAAACATCTTCAGATGAACTTCCAAAAAGAGCTCTGGCAACTGGGCGTTTAGCCACAAATGGCCTATGCAGAACAAGGCTGCTAGGCAAGCTCGGAACCAAAGAAGACCTCCTCTATGAATCATCAAAGGCAATAGTCAATGTGCGCTTGGAATATGTCACTGTCCCAAGTGGCTTGGAAAAGATTGGTCTTGGCACCTCCTTGACAATAAATTCAGGCAGAAGGTTCTCAAAAGATATCCTCCAAATCATCTCCGGAGGTAGTGGTGGCCCAGCAAAATCCTTGCCATGCCAATTATTAGCTGATGTTGCTGAATAACAGGAGGAGGATATGGAACAATTGCCAAAGGATTATCCTCAATAGGCTGCTGCACATTTCCATGTAACTGCTGATCTGGTTGTAACTCATTTTGCTCCTCCAACAGAATTTCCACATGATGCTCCACAGACCCAGAGCCCTCCGGTGATCAATTACAATTGATATCTGGTCCTGTTCTGGCAGTGCAGGTTGAGGCTATTGTTGAAGCTCCTCATCATTGTCCCCCCCAATTTGCATGCCCCCATCCATCATCACCATTGTTATTGTCCTGAGCCACTGGAGGTGCAACAGGCGCGTCATTCCATCCCAGCATCGGATATGGCGGAAGAACAAACATCAAGTTATCTTGTAAAAGATTTCCAGGCAACGGATGTGGATTTCCATCCAGCGGCATTGGATCTTCATCATTGGGCATCTGATCAGCAAAATCAGCGCCCAACACATAACAAGCAGCAGTCCATGAAACTTGAGCTCATCCCCATTCAGCGTAGTCTCCAAATACCACATCACGTGGCACTAATGGTGTGTCAGGAAAACTTGCCTCCACTAGAGTCCGAACCAAATAAGGATCTTCACTATCCCAAGAGTGAAATTTCCCAAAGGTGCCAACCACCTAAGATATGAACTCCGTATTGCGATAATCAAGAGGAATTCCAATAAACATAAGCCAAGCCTTGCGGAACCCATGAATCCCCTTAAAATTATCTCCTTCATCATGCTTCAAAAATCTCACAAAACGATCGTTGCCCAGAGGGAAAGGCGGGTGCTGAATCAAAGTGTATCTAACAAATGGATCCCTGACTTGAAATAATCCTACTCCATGAAACCAAGGCTGAGCGGAGCAAACCAGAGTACCTTTGTCTTGTAGGAACTGCACAATCTATTCCTGACAGGTCCGATTGGACCCTCCAAAGCAGGCATGACCTCAGCCACCATGTACTCCTCATGGCGGCAAGGGTGGCGAGCTGCAGGCGTGATGAAGGTGCGGCGAAGCCGCCTGTCTCCACCATCGATGATGTGATGGCCAGCCGGGACGAAGCGCTGTGGATCAAGCTTGAAGTTCGCCATTGTTGGTAGCTTGGAGGAGGGGACGGGGTTTTCGTTGGAAGGAAGAGGGAGAGATTGGTGCAATGTGGGCGGCAACGATGTGACTGGGCAAACTATCCCAATAACTCCGGCACCATTCCCCTGACCGTTAGGATTTTCCGAGATATTCGTTTTTGTTGCAGAGAAATTGGCCTCCAAGCCAATCCATTGGAGCGCACGAAATCATTACAATCCCTGGTAAAATGACCCGTGCGCGAGCAAGCCGAGCAGACCGCTCGCATTCCACAAGAGGCTGCTAGGTGGCCCCTGAGAGAATAGACGATACAAGTTAAAACCCGGTCCACCATGTCATTGACCAAGGCATCAAACTGTTGTGCTGCTTCTTGCGAGGACGGTATTTCTAGTGAAGGCTCTGATGGGCTTGGGTTAGAAGATGCATCCAGCATGGCAGAAACTGGGGTATTCTGCACCGAGGCAGGCCCATTAACCAAAGACCCAACAATTGGCCCAACAGAAAACTGAGGTGACACTGGACCAGAAAGGTGGGCTTCCATAGATGGTGGGCTAGATTCCTGGTTTCCATTTTGAACTGGAGCGATTCCCGCTTCCACAAATTGTAGAGATCACCAGAAACCACAGGCCGTGGATCCACAGTTACCAAATAAGGTGGGGGCGGCGCGATCGTTCGGTGCAACTCCGGCAATGGCTGAATAGTACCAAACACGAGCGGTGGCCGAGCCACCGTCCAATGCAAGTCAAGGGGGGGGGGCTTGTCTAATAACAACATGCTCATGAGCAGAAAGAGTATAACCCCAATCCGTAATAGTATTAATGCAATTTTGAGAAGCAGGATATCTATAACCCTTGTAGGCAGAGTACTGCTCAAAAGTGGCGAAGGTCAATTTCTTTCGAACTGCGGAAGCTGACTTGAGGGAAGATCTAACCGGAGGCCTATGCATCGCCAAAAGACCCAGAGAAGATCTAAGTTTAGTAGGACTAATCAGAATCCACTCTGCATCACATTCCTTATGCCAGATCTTAAGTTCCCGAACCCAATTAGGCCTCCATTGCCCCAGAGATTGAAATAACATTTGAACAGATCAGAAGCAAAAGAACGCAGATCCATAATAATAAAATCAACTTGCTTGCATGAAACTTGGAAAGAAAAAACCTTGTCTTTGACGTGGAGAACCCGTAGGTCAATTGTCGATCCACCAATTGCAGCCTCGAAAGCTGCCGCCACCGAATCCTCCAACAACCGGAAAGCATGGCGGCTAAAGGACACAATTAATGTGAAAGCCCTTCGTCCCATTGGGTGGATGGTTTAACCAGTGGATCTGAAAACTTCATCAGAGAAAGCCCTACCCTTGGAAAAATCCAAGCCAAGAGTAGATCCACCAGATGAACCCATAAGAGATGGGTATTGCCTTGATCCAGAGGAGACGCCAGAGAAGATGATCGGAAGGGATCCACAGATTAGTGGATGAGAGTGGAGATCGCCGGTGGTGAGGTCAGCGCCGAGGTGGGAGGTGGGAGAGCCATTCCCTTTAGGATATTTGTTAAGAAAACAACAAGTGCAGACTTCTGTCCGGGTTTATTGGTCCCCGTTGTATTTTGCGCCAAATTTTGACCATAGATTAAACTAAGAAAATGTTCACGCATGTCACCAAACATTATATTTTTCAAAACTATGTTCAAATACGAATACAATGAACTAATTTTCTTGACATGCATTAACATTTTGTTAGTTAAATCTTTAGTCAAAATTTGGCACAAACTATAAAAGGGACATATAAACCAGGACGGAGGTAGTACTGTAGTAGTAAGTAGGAGTCGTAGAGTAGTCACCTTAAATAGAGAGTTTCTTTTCTTTAATGCCACATACAAAAATTGAAACGCTTGTTGTGGAGAGAAAAAAGATAATCACTCCACTATATATGGAAGCAGGGGCCTGAGTGCTTGCTTTACTAGGGTTGCTCTCTTCATTCTCTCATCCTCTCCAGATATAAACAAGACAGCGGTAGGGACATTTTCTCTCTGCTCACCGCTGGTCACAGATCGGGCCAGATCCCTTCGGCCAGTGTGTGTAGAGGACTAAAAGGTGCATCATTCACGCGGTCATCGCCACCGAGGGAGGAAACCCATAGCTGCCAGAGGGGCCCAATCCTCTGCCCGTGCCATTCTCTCCGACACAGTGCCGTCTCGGGAGGTCCTCCGACCCTTCTTCCTCCCTGCCGTATTGTCCGCAGATCCGACCTGCCGCCGCCGACATCCCGGCGTCCCTCAGGTATAAGTTCTTCGGAAACGGCCTTGCTCTACTGCCCCAGCTCCCCACGTGTCTGCATGTGCATCTTTTTCTACTCCCATCAGCTCTTACAAAGCCACCTAAATTTGTAGTATTATTAGAGGTAAATCTACTTCATGCATTCGAATCTAGGGCTTTGTTCAACAACGAAGATAGGGGGGAAAGTTGTAGCATGAATCTAGGACTTGATTCAAAGAGGAAATAATATGGTGAAAGTAGTAGAGACCGGATACCCAACCGGTCTCTTGGTTGAAAAGGGAAATAATGGGAAAACACAGTACAAACTGGATAAGGAACAGATCTACTATTGGTTGAAAAAAGGATAGAAAGTGGCGGCTGGTGGACAAGTCAATAGAGTATGTCCAGGATTAGATTTGCTGCCATCACATAGTAAAAGGTCTCCAGGATTAGATTTGCTGCCCTCACATAGTAAAAGGTCTCCAGGATTAGATTTGCTGCCCTCACATAGTAAAAGGTCTCAGGATTAGATTTGTTGCCCTCACATAGTAAAAGGTCTCAGGATTAGATTTGCTGCCCTCACATAGTAAAAGGTCTCCAGGATTAGATTTGCTGCCCTCACATAGTAAAAGGTCTCCAGGATTAGGTTTGCTGCCCTCACATAGCGTGAACAAGCTCGGCATGACCACTTTATGCCCCCTTGTAGGTACATTGTGCTGATGCGTCCACTGTCGAATGTCCTTATACCAACCTTTTGCTGTTGTTAATGTAAGGGCGCATGTAAAATGAAGCGATCACACTGTTACCTTAGGGACATGTATAACCAGTGTTATTGTTAATCTAATCCCTCCAATGTTAAGATGCAATTAAACTGTGTTACAAATGGCGCTCCTGCTGTTTTCCCTGGTATGATAAGTAAGTTGCTCCTTTACGCTGCTGAGTGTCCTGGTGTCCCCACGGTCCCATGCCCTTAAACCAACTCTTTAGCTACTGTTGATTTACTGTGTCTGGTAAACAAGCAATGCCACCATTAAAGTAATCCCATATCCGATTGAATCTCATTGTTGATCGTAATGCTTCGTAACATGAAGCATTGCCGACGCTTTTAAAATTTCTACCGTCCTTGCGTGATTGCCATGAACATAATTAAGATGCTTCTTTTCATTTTGTATATGTTTCGTATATTCTTATTGACCAGCAACTGGTTACTTTCTATCTTTTTTGTAGATAGGGATATCCATTTCACCTTGTTGCTATTGTGACCTTTTGGTGAACTGCACAAAACACTTTTTTTTGGAATGAGTGTCTTGTGCAGTTCAACTAAAATGTCACGTGGGCAACATCTCTCAATTTTGGTGGAACTGCACAAAATGGTGATTGGAGTTTTCCAAAATCTCCATCAAGTTTTGCTGGTAATCTCGTGCAACATTTTATTAGCCTTTGCAAGATGGATCCGTCACTGTCACCACAATGGCACTTTATTTAGTGGAACCGCACAAAAGGATAAGAAAATTATAGTTGCACCTTACATGAGCTGGACAGCCAACCATAATGTTCCCCAATTTTAGTGCAACTACTAAAGAAGAACCTGCCAGCTCACAAGAGCAAGTACTTCTTGCTAGCTGAATGATGCAATCTTTGCTTCATTTCAGGTGAACCGCAGAAAAAGGCGCATGAATTGAATCATGGAACTCCAGGCAGACCTCATCCTAGTGGAACTGGAGGTTGAGTTCAAGGAGGCCGCTATTAAAGTGAAATCATGCTCTCCTGTCTCCTTGTTTGTGTTGTGTAAACATGTTGTGCAAACGGGAATACTCAACTACAGATGTTGTGACGGTCAAGAGCATTCGCCAAGTTCTTCGATTGTATGACATGGCTAGCCAAGATGGATTTAGTCCCGATATTCACTTTATCAAAAGGCTCTTATGGGTTGGTTCTGAATCTTTCAAGTTGGGAATCAATGAGATGTGTAGGCATCTTTGTTGTACTTATTATTTGAATCTTATTTGTTGGTTCTGAATCTAGCAAGCTGGGAATCAATAGGATGTGTAGGCATCTTTGTTGTACTTATTATTTGGATCTTATTTGTTGGTTCTGAATCTTGCAAGCTGGGAATCAATGAGATGTGTAGGCATCTTTGTTGTACTTATTATTTGGATCTTTTTGTTGGTTCTGAATCTTGCAAGCTAGGAAACACGACATGATGATGCAGAGGATAGCAACCATAACAAATAGTTCAAACTTGGTAGTATTATCTTTGTGAAAGTGTGACAAATGTGCTGATCGTGTGCGTCCTGAGAATAATAATTCTAATTGTTGTGCATGTTGATCCCGTGGCACTGATAGAATGAGCCAATGCATTGCTTGTATTATGTATAAATTTCTATAAAAGCTAATTAAATTTAAGTAAAGTGACCACTAACTCCTGTTATTACAGTACCAATACAGACCCGCTCATGAACCGACGTGTGGCCGGAGTAGGTTTCTTAATGGAGGCATTTGAATGCGCCGAGGGTGCATCTTCTGCTGGGCGTGCGGCGGACGAGGAAGGGGTAGTAACTGTTGTCACCTGTACACACTCAGCCTACTGTTGAATCCTGTTACCCAAGAGCTAAAAAACGAACTATTGCCGCCGCCTACACACTCGTTCACTCGAAGAGACTCCAATGGCGATCTGAGGGGTGAGCCTGCTGGATATGGACTTCAGCAAGGAGTTAGTTCGCCGTTCAGTCCTATGGCTACACCAACTTGAATGTGATGTACACCAACAATACGGACTCGGTGAAGCTCTACCTCGCCTTAGTCCTATGGCTGCACCAGGTTCTGGAGCATTCGCCCGTTTCATCGGCAGCACCGACTGTACCTTCGCTATGGTGGAGAGAAGGAAGAACGCGACGATTTGGCCATCTGGTGCAACAAGCTTGTCAACATCCAGAAGCAATACAAGATCATCAGCAACGGGCAGGAGAAGGACTCCGTGGTTGACCTCGCTGAGACCATCATCGACCCCTGATACGCCAACATGAAAGAAGACGACCTGAACACGTGGGAGGTACCTCTTAATCTAGCCTACATAACCTACGCGGCCAAGGACGCATACGCTTGCTATGACATGTACAGGCAGATCTTGGACATGAGGGCATGTCTGCTTCCCGTAACCGACGAGTACACGGACAACACATCATCATGATCAAGCGTGCCAGGAAGGTCTAGATGTTGTACTTTATCTGTTTATAAGCACCTTTATCATCTGAGTGTTTCATGCATTAGCCTCTGTGTCGTAATTATCTGTTTTGTCCTAAATATTTCTTTTAAGAACCCATTAACCTGATTGCTTTTTTAGTTGCTATTTGCTTGTGTATGTAAACAAGTTCACTTGTCCGTAAAAAAACTAGTTCACTCGGCTGCCGTGCTTTGAATCTCCTTCCTCCCAAAATATTCCTCTGTAACACCCCGGACACACCCGCCGGTGGTCGTTACTCCTGGCGGGATCTAGACTGGCCCCACAGATCAATACTAGTCTTTTCTGCGCACTTTGTCCTCACTCATGCGCACCCGGGAGCAACTTCCCGGTCGGTCACCCATCCTGAAACTACTCCAAGCTGAGCACGCTTAACTTTGGAGTTCTGTCTGAATGGGCTCCCGGAAAAGAAGGAATTCCTTATCGATATGAGTAGTCTATCATCCTTATTAAGCCAAGCTATCACATACACCCCCACTCAGAGGAACCGACGTCCTCGTCGGGCCACAGGAACGTTCCCTCTTGGCACATACGTCTGTGCATCCAGTCCGGTACATGTGCTATGCCGTGTGCCATGACGGGTCACAAACGTCATGAACAACATGACCGCGCACCTGTCCGCAAACATCCGTGTAGTAACCACGAGGGTCGGCTCTGATACCTTGTAACGCCCCGGACACACCCGCCGGTGGTCGTTACTCCTGGCGGGATCTAGACTGGCCCCACAGATCAATACTAGTCTTTTCTGCGCACTTTGTCCTCACTCATGCGCACCAGGGAGCAACTTCCCGGTCGGTCACCTATCCTGAAACTACTCCAAGCTGAGCACGCTTAACTTTGGAGTTCTGTCTGAATGGGCTCCCGGAAAAGAAGGAATTCCTTATTGATATGAGTAGTCTATCATCCTTATTAAGCCAGGCTATCACATCCTCTCCTCAGGTGGATCCAGCAGGTCTCTGAATTTTCTCCCACTTTCTTTTTCGATGTAAATTGAGTTTTCTCCCAGTACTTTCACCTAGAACCAACTCAATTGTCCCACGTCTAGCCTAAAAATAATAATAACCCACGTACTATTAACTCATCAAATTAAAATGATATTTTATTTCATAAGTTGAAAGTTCTTACAAAATAATAATAATAATTGTTTTTATATAACTTGCCAAGTTAACTCCTAGTGATTGCGTATATAAGCTTGCAAAGATTTTAGTGTCGTGCAATCATGTGTTTATGTTTTTATAACATTTCTCCGTGTAGCCCAACATGATATTTTCACCCAGCCCAGCAAGTCCGCGGATTTCGAGAAAAATGCAAATGGGATTTAAACGGGCTGCATAGATGCTACATCATTGTTTCACCCAGCCCACCAAATGGACTAAAAAAACAAATGGACTGGCTGACATGTGGGCCAGTAGGTCGAAGCCTAAGAAGGCATTGGATTTACATCTAACGACCGGCATTCTTCTTCAATCTCTCGACTTCTTCCCCAAAGCCTTTGCCGAAACACTTTGCTTTAGCCTTCGTGTCCAAAGTGGCGTTGTTTTTATGTTGCTCAACAAACGCTACCCCGCCGACGGCCAGGCCATCCCTTCACTCCGCACCTCCTCTTATTCTCTGCCGAGTGTAGGCCCACACTGCACCCAAACCAGTCAACTTTCCCACTCCTCTCCGTCTGTGACTCAACTGCCGCGTCTTCCCCATCTCCGGGTCGTTCCAGTCTGGGGCCTTACCGTCGTCCATCGCTTCGGTGCGCTCGGCGCGGCGTGGTCAACATACGAGAGTCTTCAGAAGAGGACTATACGTGGAGATCCTGACGGCTGGGACCCACGAGGTCCATGGTCGCACGCAAGGAAAGTTCCTCCTTATTACGCACTGTAGGCGCACTGTACGTGGGAAGGGCTTCAGATTTCGCTAAAAAAACGCCCCCCGCTAAAAGGTCGGACCCACCAGCTATATCTTCGCACGCAAGGAAGTGCCTCCTTATTACATACAAAAAATGAATACCCCCTGCTAGGTGGGACCCACCATAGTGGGTGGCTGACTTGTGGGCCTACTAAGTTGACGAGGACGGAGGGATTTTTCAACTTAGTCAATATGAATGATTCTAGCTCCAGTGACCGTACGATGTCCATCCAACGGCCATAGTGCTTCTTCAACCTCTGGTCTTCTTGCTCCGGCCGCCCAAAGCGGCAGGTCGTGGCGCGCTGCTCTCGCCTCTCGTGGCCGGTCAGGATGCATGGAGGCCTCACGCCCCTACTACTCCCACCGCTGCCCAGGTATACCTCTACTCACCCACACCCCCTGTTATTCTGCGGTGACAGCAGCCTCACGCCGCAGCCGAACCAATGAACCCTCGTACTCCTCTCCGTGTGGGCATCCACTGCAGCGTATTCCCCAGCTCCGTGTAGTCCCCTTCCTAGGCCTCGCCGTCGTCCACCGCCTTGGTGCTCTCGGCGCGACGTGGTCAATGTGGTCAACGACTGACTTCCATCGGAAGAGTACTGTACGTGGAGAGGCTGACAGCTGGGTCCAAGGCCACAGCCCAGTTTTTTTGTGATTTGCCAAGTAAGTCACTTTGTCAGGCCTGTTGGGCTGCAAATCTTCCAAGACGAGGAGAGCTTCATTCGGCTGGCCGAGAAAATGGCCTATCAGTAATGAGAAATGCGCTCTACATTTTTAAAACACATCAAAGTGGCAATTAGTTTCAAATATCTTTTTTTCATTTCGAGATTTTAAATTACATTAATTTTTATGCGTGGAGAATTTGTTGGATTTTATATTGATATACATTTATTTTTAAAATCAGTTTGAATGTGAGTCGAAATTTTGGGATTAAAAACAGTTCGGACCGCACCGAAATATGCAAAATTTCGTATAATTTTTTAACCATGGCCACAATATGGGCTCCAAAAAAATCTTAAGAATTAGCAAATGGGCTGTAAATTATTAGAAATAATGGCAGATGGGCTGTATGCTGTTTTCCACAGGTTTGAGGCTTTCCTAAAAAAAGGTCGATGCACAAGTAGTGACTGTTGGATGTCCATCCAACGGCTGTCGTGCTTCTTCAATCTCTGCTCTTCCTGCTCCAGCCGCTCAAACAAGCACCGGCGGGACTGCCTGCTCCCTCCTCCCCGCGGCCGGCTATGCTGCCGCGCAGGCCTCACCGCCCCACCGTACTCCCATCGCTGGCCTAGCTATTCCTATACTCACCCACACCTGCTGTTATTCTCCGGCGACGGCAGACGAACCAGTAAACTCTCGTACAGTCATACTCCCCTCCGCGTGGGAAACAACTGCCGAGTCTTCCCTGCCTCCGTGTCGTTCCCTTCCTAGGCCTCGTCGTCATTATAGAGGTGTGCACGTGTCGTAGTAGAGGCGTGCACGTAGCAAGTACACGTATGTACAGCGACGAGGGTGCAAGAAAGAAAATACGGCCAGGGTCTCGAATGCCTACTCGCACATACGTGCATGGTTGGGTCAGAACGGAGAAACAGCGTCGTCGTCGTGTTCATGGGGAGCCAACCGGATGGGTCGGAATGGAATGCGTGGTCGTGTTCATCGGGAGGGCTTGGACGGAACATGCGATGGAAACGAGGCCTGGCGTACCGCACAACAGAGGAAACGGCCTTGTGTTCAACCGGCCACGTTCGAAATGGGATCCTGTTGATCGGGAGGGGCCTGGCATACCGCACAACGAGGAAACGGACCTCCTACGGATGAAACGGGGGTCCTGTTGATTGGGAGGGGTGTGGCGTACCGCAAAACGGACGAAACATACCACCTACGGTTGAAACGGGTGTCCTGTTCATCGGGAGGGGTGTGGCGTATGGCAAAATGGATGAAACGGACCTCCTACGGCCGAAAAGGGGGTCCTGTTCATCGGGATGGGTGTGGCGTACCGCAAAACGGAACGGACTTGTGTTGGAGCGCTATGGTTCAACCACCCCTCCACGAGCACCCTCCACGTCTCTCATCGCTTAGTCAGCCCTCCACACCACGGGGTCTGTCCAACCACCCTCCACGGCCACCCTCCACCATCTATTGTTCATCCAGCCCTCCACACCACGGGTCTGTTCATCCAAAGGCAACGCCACCGCTCGCTCATCCATCCCCCCCACCCCCCACCCCGCAACACTCACTGTTCATCCAATCGATCGGCTTCAGTTAGCAGCAGTAGCGAAGGAATCCCTCCATCGGGTTCAGTTAACAGCCATCGAACGATCGCCCGGGTTTAGTAACGCGTAGCCTGCAGTGCAATCGCTCGGGTTCAGTTAGAGCCCAACGCCTCGCACGTGTACGAGAGAAACACGCATCGCTCGGCCCCCGACCTCCCACCGTAACCGGCAACTCCCCGAAATTTCCTCCCCCTCGCTTCTACCATGGTTTTTTCCATCATGGACGGCCCAAAGAATGTCATGCAGCTGCGTCTCCGGCCCGCCCAGGATGAAAAGCCCATTTTTTGTCATGATTTTTTGTCATAGAAGTAGGAGCCAACCACATCTATGATGATATCGGGTTTTGTCACAATTATCGTCATAGAAGTGTCATATGTATGACAAAAAAAATTTGTTCGGCACAAAATGTCACAGATGTGTCTTTTTTGTAGTGTAAATGGCTGTCCGCGGCTTGAAGTGATCAAGCGATCCATTTGCATTGAGGGTGCCCGCCGAGCCTTTGCCTGTGCGAAGGTGCATTGAAGGATGGACAGCTGGAGGGCAAGGCCGATAAATATTATGATGGCGTTATGAAAGGTGCTCATCTCATGGCCGATGAATGTACCAAGGACATGATCTTTGAGTGATTGTACTTCTGTCGTTGTTGTAATATAAAGACGAAGTTATTTGCACTATATAGCGCTTTCTTTGATTTCAAATATTACTTTCTGTGCGGCTGTTTATAAACTTTTGAAAGTAGGCCAGTCGTCGGCTTCCGCCCCCGCATAACTAGTGCTGGGGTGTTCATGGAAAAAACCCAGACAGTCTTTATCCAAATTTTTGGTCCCTGAAGGAGGTGTTTGGTGCAGCGAACAAGGCAATCGGACTATGCGGCTTTATAACTTTCACTTAGCCATAGAAGTCTACAATTTTAAATTTTGGCGAAGCCCCTAGAATTCGGAAAGCCGAATTGGGGCGCTATATACGCCTAGATCGGACGAGGCCGATTCCCCGCCTAAAGCGGAAAAAATCTTTAAGGATCTTATGACCTCTCGAACAACGACTAGCTCTCGCCGCATCGTGCCGGTCAGTTTTCAGCTTTCTCTACTGAGGTGCTCGTCCGGAAGAACCGGGACACGATCGCAGTACTTCTCTCTGCGCTACCTTAGCGATATAACAGAACATAAGGTACCAAAACAAGGGAGCCGGGCAAACCCAACTATTGACCCAAGACATGATTTAGAGCTTATGCATATAATGCTATAAGTTCGGGGTGCCGCACTGTTGAAAGTGTTCGAACTTATCTTGCCATATTATGGGGCGCTATAAGAAGCCCCTGGCAAACTGAACGTACCAAGGTGTACGGATGCAATCTCAAATAGACATTTAAAGGAAAAATGTGAAAATAGGAATAATAAGCTGACGCTATATGTTATATCCCATTGATGAAAAATACGTCTAGGCATATGTTTACAATGAATGCGTTAAGCAAGAGTAAATAGGATTATTTAACATGTCCTATCCAAGGGCGGGCCGCATGTATGTATATAAAACAGGTATAACGATCGTGAACAGATTCCACCTGGGTATTCCCTTTCTGCACAAAGCCTTTTGCCTCCTTGGTTTTCTCTCATGTGCAAGTCCGACAATCCGGCTCTTCTGAAGAGGCTACCCGAAAGGAGGGTCCTGAAAGATAAAAGGGGGGTTATTAAAGTATGTTGTGGCTGTACCGCCCTGTTGACTGAGTCACTATTGCGCCTCCGCCTATGCCCAGGGTATTTTGAGTGCGTAATTGTCTACGCGCGGCACGAATGCTACCTTGATGGGGCTGGAGCGGAGGCTGGACTACTAGTCGCGCTCTTGGTGTGCCTGGCGATCCTGTTGCGGGGTACTCTGGACTCGCTTGACGGTGTTCGGGGTTGTTGTCGCGGATTGGTGGTTTCTTTGGAGAAGGCTGCTTTGTACTTCGCGCGAGGGTTGCGAGATGCTCTTACGTATGGAGAGAGCGGTCCATGTTTCTGTTGACTGTTATGACCCTGCGAGGTCCTGGCATCTTGAGCTTGAGGTATGCATAGTGTGGTACCGCATTGAATCGACTGAATGCGGTTTTTCCAAGCAGTGTGTGATAACCACTACGGAAAGGGACGATATCGAAGATTAACACCTCGCTTCGGAAGTTGTCCGGAGATCCGAAGACCACTTCCTGTGTTATGGAGCCCGTGCAATGGGCCTCTACTCTTGGAATGACACCTTTGAAGGTGGTTTTGGTGGGCTTGATCCTCGAAGGATCGATGCCCATTTTGCGCACTATGTCCTGATAGAGCAGGTTCAGGCTGCTGCCGCCATCCATAAGGACTCGCGTGAGGTGGAATCCGTCGATGATTGGGTCTAGGACCAATGCGGCTGAACTGACGTGACGAATGCTGTTAGGGTGATCCCTACGATCAAAGGTGATCGAACAGGCTGAGCATGGGTTGAATTTTGGAGCAACTGGCTCCATCGCATAGACGTCCGTAGTGCTCGCTTCCGTTCCCGTTTGGGAATGTGGGTGGCGTAGATCATGTTGACTGTTTTTGCCTAGCAAGGAAATTTCTTCTGTACCCCCATGTTCGGACTTCATCGCTGTGCAGCCCCTTGTCCTTGTTTTCGGTGTTTATTTTACCGGCCTGTTTGAACACCCAACTGTCTCTATTAGTGTGGTTTGCTGGCTTACCCGGGGTGCCATGAATTTGGCACGAGCGGTCAAGTATGCGGTCCAGATTGGACGACACCTAATTGTTTCTTTTGAACAACTTTTTACGCTGACCGGATTTCGAGCCACTGAATCATGCGTTGACTGTCGTGTCTTCAGTGTTGTCGCTGTTGTTCCGTCGCATATGTCTGTTGCGCCGTGGCATGCCGTTATTGTTGCGGACATCTGAGGTGCCAGAATTTATTGGCGTGGTGCTATTGTGAGCCAACCAGCTGTCCTCCCCCGCACAAAAGCGGGTCGTGAGTGTCGTGAGGGCCGCCATGGACTTTGGTTTTTCCTGGCCGAGGTGTCGAGCGAGCCACTCGTCACGGATATTATGCTTAAAGGCCGCCAGGGCTTCGGCGTCCGGATAGTCGACTATTTGGTTCTTTTTGGTTAGGAACCGAGTATAGAATTTCCTGGCTGACTCTCCGGGCTGTTGGGTAATGTGGCTCAAGTCGTCGGCATCCGGTGGTCGCATGTACGTGCCCTAGAAGTTGTCGAGGAACGCGTCCTCCAGGTTTTCGCAACTGCCAATGGAATTTGCCGGCAGGCTGTTTAGCCAGTGATGGGCCGGTCCTTTGAGCTTAAGGGGAAGATACTTGATGGCGTGTAGATCGTATCCGCGGGCCATGTGAATGTGGAGAAGGAAATCTTCGATCCGTACTATAGGGTCTGTTGTGCCATCGTATGATTCGATGTTTACGGGTTTGAACCCTTCTGGGAATTCATGATCCATCACTTCGTCAGTGAAGCAGAGGGGGTGTGTGGCTACGCAGTTCGAATGAGTCTGGTTGGCTGTATTTGGCCCGGCCGGACTTTTTGATAGTGTATCCTGCGTGACGATCGTTGTCACGTGTCCGGGCGCGCCCCCGCGATCCTTAGATTGATCTTGGCTGTCCTGCCTTGTTTTCCAGTATATCTTGTAGGTCCTACCTATTTCCCCGGGCCGTAGTGTATTGGTGTAGGGGTGCCGGCTGGTATTTGGGCTGATACGCCGTTTTATCCCGGCCACGAGGTGGCCGGTCAGCCGTGTGGCGCTCGAGTCCATATTCCTCAGCTGCCAGGACTTCAGTCCATCTGTCTATGAGCAGGTCTTGATCAGCTTGGAGCTGCTATTGCTTCTTTTTCAGGCTCCTCGCAGTGGCTATAAGCTGGCGCTTGAAGTGCTCCTGCTCAACTGGGTCCTCAGGCACACCGAACTCGTCGTCACCGAGGCTAATCTCGTCTTCGGAGGGGGGCATGTATTTGTCCTCCTCCGGATATCTGTCCGTCGCCTGTTCGTCTAGGCTGACCTGCCCGTCTTCCTGTTTGGCCTGCTCGAAGGCAGGCTGATCGGGGTTGTATTCATCTTCGGCGCCATCCGGATTGTTTTTGTTTTCTGTGCCAGTATTGCTGTGGCGGGGCTTGGAGCGGCATCGACGAAGCCCAAGCTTTGCTTTATTCCTTGAGAGGCTATCCTTCATTGCCTCATCGCCATTGGTTTCTTTCGGAGTGTCCACCATATACATATCATATGAGGAGGTGGCTGTCCACCGCCCCGTGGGCGGTGGTTCCTGTTCGTCTCCTACATCATCGTCCATACCGCCGATGTCTTCAGAGTCGAAGTCAAGCATGTCGGTTAAATCATCGACCGCGGCAATAAAGTGGGTGGTGGGTGGGCAACGAATTCCTTCGTCGCCTGTTTCCCACTCGAGCTGGACATAGTTCGGCCAAGAGTCTCCTGACAAAGAGAGAGACTTTAACGAGTTCAGCATGTCGCCAAAAGGTGAGTGCTGGTAGATATCCGCAGCGGTGAACTCCCTTACCGGAGCCCAACCAGATTCGGCGGGCTCGAGGGTGCGCAGACTAGAACCTACAGCTGGATATGAGTCTGGGGGTCTGGTTTCACATGCTTCCTTGGGGGTGAAGTCTGTGTTGGGCTCTACCGCCGATGAGTGTGCGGCCTCTAGGGAGGGGTCCATCCACCCGTCCTCGGGTGATGCAATCTGCCCCGGATTTAGGTCCCGGGCTCCTATAGGGGCGATATCCCGAGCATTGTCTGACAGCAGGTCTAAGTCATGCTCATCATGACTGTCTGGCGCTCCTGACGCAGGCCCGAATCCATTGAAGATAAAGTCTCTGCGGATATCGGCCGTGTAGTTCAAGTTTCCGAACCTGACCTGATGGCCAGGGGCGTAGCTATTGATCTGCTCCAAATGGCCAAGCAAATTGGCCCGCAGTGTGAAGCCGCCGAACACGAAGATCTGTCCGGTGAGAAAAGTCTCACCATGGACCATGGTGTTGTTGACTATTGAAGGGGCCATCAAGCCTTGCAGCGACGACACATAGGAACTCTCAATGAAAGCACCAATGTCAGTGTCAAAACCGGCGAATCTTGGGTAGGGGGTCCCGATCTATGCGTCTAAGGCTAATGGTAACAGGAGGCAAGGGACACGATGTTTTACCCAGGTTCGGGCCTCTTGATGGAGGTAAAACCCTACTTCCTGCTTGATTGATATTGATGATATGAGTATTACAAGAGTTGATCTACCACGAGATCGTAGAGGCTAAACCCTAAAAGCTAGCCTATGATTATTATGATTCTGTCCCAAAGGACTAAACCCTTCTGTTTATATAGACACCGGAGGGGGCTAGGGTTTACACGGAGTCGGTTACAAAAAAGGAAATATAACATCCGGATCACCAAGCTTGTCTTCCACGCAAACGAGAGTCCCATCCGGACACGGGACGAAGTCTTGAGTCCTGTTTCTTCATGGTCCAACAGTCCGGCCAAACTATATAGTCCGGCTGTCCAGATACCCCCTAATCCAGGACGCCCTCAATGGACCCCAGGGGCGACGACACGCACCGCCGTGATTCGTCGGCGTCGCCGGCGGTGCCAGCAGTGCCGCTCGGCATCTTCTTCTCCAGGGCCCTTGGCTCGGGCGTACAAGGGCAGCGGAAACCCAGGCGGCGGCCACTCGTACCAGGACCCCGACGTCTCCTGCCATGCGACCACGTCGCGGCAGCTAGGGACCGGCCGTTTCTTTGGCGGAAGCGGGTCGGGACCCTCTCTGGGGGCCTTCCCCTTCACTTCTGCAGAAAACTGGTGGATCGGCGCCTTTGGTGTAAGGTGGAGCAAGGGCGAGGAAGAAGAGGAAGGAGTGAAGCAGAAAGGGATGGACTACGGGGGCTCTTGCCCGTCCATACTTATAGTCCGGAGGAGGCCAACCGTCGGCCTCCACGATCATAGGTAATCATGACTCATTTCTACATGTAGGGACTTGTCAAGTCGAGCAGTTGCCAAGGCAGCATGGGGAAGCGGAGGCGCCCACGTCCAATCACCCACCACGCGGCGCCCAAGGCCGCAGGCTGATGGAGCCCGCGGTGCTCCGCACTTGCCCCTTTGCTTCTCTGCTAAGCCAAGTCCGAGCGCGCCTTGGGCCCGGGGGCTACTATTGGCGTCCAGGGAACGGGGTTCCCCAGACTTGCCTGCCTGCGGCCTGCGACGTGGCTCGAGTGGTGGCCCAGTACGGCCCATCTTCATCAGCACAAGACTGAAGACCCTCGCGAGGGACCAAGCCTCGCGGGGCGGACGACACAAGACTTCCTCAGGAACGGCCTTGCCAGGCAGGCTCGCGAGGAGGCAGAGAGATCAAGGCAGGGTACCTCGCGAGGTGCTCGTGACGCAAGCCATGACAATCGAGACCAGGCGGGCGCCAGGCGGGCGCTGGCCTGCGCAGTGTCCTTGTTTCCTCTTTGGTGCAAGGGGGCAAGCATAGGCATGGAGTACCGAGGCATCAGGCAAAGGTTGCCATTCCAGTGCAATGATACCAAGACCAGCAGAGCAGCAGGATGGAGGTCACCGTGGAGCCCAAGACGGTGTCATCGCTAGCGTCTTTGGCAGCCGAAGACCAACTTTAGTCAGGATAACTTGTACTAGATGTTCGCCTTCAAAATGGCCGTTGTTGGCGCCCTTCCCTCTCAATATTTGGGAAGAGGGCCAGGGCCTCCATAAATAGGGATAGGCACCATAGTAGAGAGGAGAGGGGATCATCTTATCATCAGAGAGAGAGGTGATCGAGCCCATCCAAGTAGCTCATCGCACCAGCTCAAGAACACCTCTCGCAAGGTTGTTCATCCTTTGTACTGTCCATCATCAGCCCCTGAGGCAATCCACCACACCACACACTGGAGTATGGTATTACACCACAACGGTGGCCCGAACCAGTATAAATCTTGTGTCCCTCGTGTTGTTCATCATTTAGCTGAGATTCTCGTGGGGCAATCGAACGCGGAGTGGTAGGGGGAAGATCTCGTGCGCACCCCAGAGTTCGAACCTTAAGGGTCTGCCGGAACCCAACATCCGACACTGACCGTCTTTCGCCGCCTCAGATCTCCTTCCCTGCCGCCGGCACCCACCGCAACGGCATCACCATCATCGACTCAGCAGATGAACCTGAGGAGTACACGGGTCCACAAGAGAGGTCGCACTCTTTTGTTTCTGCTTATGTTATGCATTGCTTAAACCTACTTGCTACTATATCGTCCTGTTCAGGTCTTGGAGTCCCAAGTCAGGCCCAAATTAATGTTCAAACTTGAGTTCTAAATTAGTTGTGGGGCACATAACGAGGCAACAATGAATAGTATGTCTGTCTAATATCTGGTTCACCTAGGGTATGCCTATGTTGTTCATCTTGGGTGGGAAACAAATAGTAAAGCAATCATCATCTATCTTTTTATTAATTTAAAGCAATCATCAGCCTGCTATCATTATTTTGGATCCATCCATGGTTGTTACTATCACTCTAAATTTCTGCATGCTCTCCTTACATAATCTCACCATCTTTTTTCATATGCATGTCAGATATTGTACATAGTCATGCTGAACATGTAGAGAATAAGAGAAGAGTTTTGCGCGGCAATACAATGTCATGTAGACATTGCTCCATGGTGGGTTCAATGGCAAACCCTCCCCACCCCTCTCCAGATTGTAATCCAGAGGAAGATATCTATTCTGAGGAGGATTCAGACGCCGCTGACCACTCCTATTTACCCCCAAGGTGTTTGCTCTACCTTGTCATGATGATGTTAGCCATATCATGCATATGTTGCCTTGCAGTGCCTAATTTTGACATCATATATGTCATCTCCTTAGTTTATACATGTTCTGTAATGCCACCTGTTTAGTTTCTATATCATATATGGGAATTATGCAGTCTCATGTCTTTTAGCCAGCCATAATATATGTGAAATGTGCAATGCCATACTGTTTAACCAGGCATCATATATTTGAAAGATATCTTTCCCATCCTTTTCTTCATTACATTTCCATTTATCGACAATGTTTGTACATTAAACTACTCTTCCTGTGAATCAGCCATTTGGGTGGGAGATGGAAAAATCTGCAGTGAAAACAAGGCCTTCAGAGTAGACAGTGCTACCTGTCGAAGCAGATCTCTTGTTGAGTCCCGATAGCTCCTCAGAGATGGATTGAGAGACAGATGACCAGTCCTATTCCCCCACTGAGGTGCATGCTCTAACTTGGAATGATTATACTGCTCATATCATGCATACGGTGTCTTGCATTGCATAGTTTAGACATCATATACACAATATTCAACACCATGTTCTTAGTTCAGACATCATATCGAATGCCCTCTGTTTAGCATATAAATCACATATGTGAATTAAATGATGCGATCCTGATTACTTAGATAACATATAGGTGAATTATGTCATGCGATCCTGTTTAGTTATTCATCATATCTTTGAATTATGTTATGCTATGCTATCTAGTTTATATAGACATCATATATGTGAAATTATGTCATGCTATCTGTTTTAGTTAAACAATATACATGGCAACTATTTCATGCCCTCTTTTTTCCACACTATCTATTGCATCTGTCTCTCATACAATGTCTATACGTTCAACTATGTTTCCTGTTTATCAGACATTTGAATTGGAGCAGGTGATGCCAGTATCTAGCGGAATAAAAACACGGTCTTCAAATAAAACAGTGCTACCTCTTGGTGGAGATAGCACCCCGGTTGTACATGCACAAGAACCAGCCCTACCACACATAACCCAAACTCTCGCAGATTGTACCCCTACTGCGATGGACAGAGAACCAGCTTCACCCAATCTAACCCCAACCCCAACCGATAGTAACCCAGTTCCTGTTGACACAGCACCATCTCCACCACAGAACTCCCAAACAAGAGCAGTTAGTAAGGAAGCTCCAGTGCCCAAAGGGCCAGTACTATCACGGCGAACCCCAACTCCCCCAGTTAGTACGCCTACTCCTATGGAGGAAGCACAACCAGCTAGTCGTAGTTTAGCATCTATCGCATTTGATGTTGTTAAATCATATGTGCGCATCTTCCCATCTTGGAAATATTATACTGAAGATGAAGGAAAATGCTAGTTGCATGTGTTTGTCCAGGAGTTATGTGTAAGTAATGTTATTCATGGCAATTACTTTGCTTCATCCCATACATCCTACCTCCATGATGGTTATAATACAACAAATTTTCCCATTTTTCTCTATAGAGAAGGACCGATTTGGAAACTCGGGATGAGGTAACCTGTGCTAATACCTCTGCTATCTTCAAGAATGCTTGGTGGCAGTATCAGAATTACCTGAAGAAAACGTACTTCACCGGAAAAGAAACTCATCAAATTTCCTTGCGTTTTCCTGAGACACATTTACTGGACGATGACTGGGAACGCCTTGTTCTGTACTGTCCCGAACCAAGAATGTGGTAAGGTCTATGAGCTCATTTTCTATTTTTAAGTGTTATATTCTTGGGTCTTACTGTACTCTGTTCATGTAGAACAAGTGCCTAAACCTGAAGAACAACTGTTCTAATTTAAGATTCCATTGCTATGATAGTTCAAAATAGCGCTAGGCGTTAATTGTGCGTTTTTCCACCGCCTTGTGCTTTACTGACCAAAGCGCATGCTTATGCGCAGTTATGCACAGATTAAGCGTAGTTATGCACAATGCGTTTTGCCAACGCCTAGAGCCTAGGCGCGCTTAAGCGCTCTCTTAGGCGCGCGTTTTTTAACTATGATTGCTTTGCTCTTGTATCACTGTATTTACTCATACAAACTTATTTTTAAATTGAAGGATCCAATCAAAACTCAAATGGCACAGCAGGTATGTTCACGCATGTTTCTTTAACAGGTTTGCTCTTATCAATAGTTCTTTTGATTTCAATTTCAATTGTGTATACAGTTGACTTTCATATCATGCACATTACTAGCATCACAACAGAGCCAATAGTGTTGTTGTACATGTAGACCCGTGGTACCCATCTGAAATCTTGTTGTGTCGTGTAGTTTCCCACGCTTTGTATTCTTTCACTGCTGCTTTGTCTTGACCTGATATGACTTGAACCGTGTCTCTATTTTGATTTGGCAAGACAATGCAGTGACCATAGGACATAGATATATGTTTGTTTGATGCTTTTATTATGTACTAGTAGTTGGCAATAGAAGACTTGGTAGTTTAATCCTGTCCACCTTACTAATGAACTGGTTCACCGAAATGAGTATCATATACTAGTACATGCTAAACTTGTTATGTGTCTGCTTGTTTCTTCTTTTAGAATGCTGAAAGAATATTGGGGAAGAGTGCCTTATTAAGCAATGGTAAAGGAAATAATGCAGATAAGGTTCAGGATAGTGACACATCCTTGTTGGTCTCCAATAAAGCTGATAAAACAGCTAAGGAAGACTATCTTGAAGACAGCGAGACAACCCCCAAGTCCTGTCTTGGTTTAGTGTTCGAGTTACTGGCCACTACCGCTTGCACAAGCTATACAAACTCACTATCTGAATCAGTTCGCTTTCTTGAGTCTCAACTACAAGCTAAAAGACATCGATCAGCTGTGCTGCGACAAGAAGCAGAAGGACTACGGAAGTCCTCGAGCATTGGATGCATACTTTTCAAGTGCGACAAAGAAGCGTTGGAGGATTTTAGCGCCAAACAGGACAAAGATAATAAGCATTGTAAGCTTATTGCCAGCATGGTGGATACTCAGGATAACATTTCTTGAGATCTTCTGAAGTTGTTTCAGTTATGCTCTTGTTTTGTTGTCGCGTTTATTTGCACTGGTGGCCAATTGTGACGGCCAGTGTATGTAATATGCTTCTTTGTTCCCTATATTTGCACTGGTGGCGAACTTTGATGCCCAGTGGATGTAATATGTGTAAAAGCGGTAATAGGCTAGCGTTAATTGCTTGCTTATTTATTTCCTTATTGTCTTGTTTTGTTGTTTGCTTGTACTCACTACAGTTCTTTTTCTGTGTTTTTTAGTGGCCACAATAGCCTATTTTTGGTAACAAGGCCAAAATAATCATGGCAACACATGGACTGTTGTAACCATGGGCCTCCTACAAGCCGTATGATCCATGGGCCTTCTTCCGGCCATAGGATCCATTGGCCTTCTATATAAGCCGTAGGATCCATTGGCCTTCTATACGGGCCTTAGGATTCATGGGCCTTCTATGGGCCGTAGGTTGCATGGGCCTTCTACGGGCCATACGATCCATGGGCCTTCTATGGGCCGTACTATCCATGGGCTTCATACGGGCCGTAGATCCATGGGCCTTATACGGGGCGTATCATCATTTCACCAACCATGGGCGGTCCGCAAACGGGCCGACTATAATGACGGGCTGAATTTGGCCCACAAGCAGAAAATGACAGTAACGGGCCGTATGTAACCGAATGCTGCAAATGAGCCCAAGAATCAACGGGCCTTGAGAAGGCCGAAAGATAACTTGGGCTGGAAATGGCCCAATAAAATAACGGGACGTTAATGGGTATAAAGTGATACACTGTTCAATACGGGCCAGTTTCACCACGGGCCGTTAATGGGCCAAGAGTTACAAAGGGCCTCATATGGGCCGAAAGAAGTCATGGGCCACACATGGGCCGGAAGTTAAAATGGGATGGAATCATATTGGACGGCCCATATGACGCTACTGGGCCTAATTCAGATAAGGCATAACGGCCCTGCGTTAGCGGGCTGTAAATGGGCTATATGCGAACAGGCCGTTAACAGGCTTTCCGTGGGGCGGCCCGCCACCTTTTGACCAAGTCAAACGGGCCGGCCTTTTCACGGGAATGGGCCTCTGTTGGGCCGTGCCATGTATCTCCGTATCATAGGCGCCTTCGGTCCAATGAGCGGATGACATCTATCCCAACGGTGAGCCGACACGTGTTTCCTCCAGCCAATGATGATTTTACACGTGGAAAATCCCCATTGGTCGGGGCTGTTAACGTGTTATCGGATCCAAAACCCGACCCGATAGCTTAACAGAGTTCCGTTACGGTGGATGCCACGTGTCGGTCACCCTTGACGAAAGCACTTCTGTGACGCGCGATTTATCGTCATGGAAGTGGACACTTCCGTGATGATAATTTTTGTAATGTCATGGAACACTTCTATGACAGCACAGGTATGACTATCTTGATTCTGTCATAAAATCTTCATGGATGTACATGCATGACAAAAAACGCGACCTACTCTGACAAACACGTATCATCACGGAAGTGTGTTTTTTTGTAGTGATATGTTGATACTTTTTGTTATAAACTTTCTGAGAGTTTACAAAACTTAACTTTGACCAATGCTAATACGCGGACTTAAATAAAAACGGAGGGAGTACACATTTGTTTTCTTAGTTTGTAGTGAATTAATCATTTGTTGTAATTGTGAAATAAATATATTAGGCTACTAACTTCGAATGTAATGGTCTATACAATTCAATAGTTACAATCATTGTTGAATTCCAAGATGTATACGAGGTCTATAGGACTTCACAATATGCTCAAACTCACATAATCCCAGTCAAATGAGAATCGAAATGCATTTCATAGTTATTACTCTGTAGGATGCAACAAAACCAACTATAACTCTACATCATCCATTATAAAAGCAACATTTTGAACACATCCCAATGTGTCAATGAAACGTGTAGAGAGAGCTTGCGAAGATGGAGCAGATAGGGCGGGAAAGATTGTATGTATGTGGACGAGAGAGTAGGAGACAACCATAATGAGAGAGAGATAGAGAGAGAAAGAGAGAGGAAGAAGTTAGGTCTGTGAGAAAGATGGAGACATGTAATATACGTGAGATGCGTGTGCATCCGGATTCTGTACACATGGAAGGAGAAGAGATAACATGTTTGATGAGAGAGCTGGAAAAACATGGATGAGAGGGGAAGGATCTCGTGGGTTGAGGGATTGATAATTTCGTGCGGGAGAGAGAGGGATTGGTAATTTTATGCAGGTGAGAGAGAGGGGAGGAGTCAGTCAGCCGTCGCACATCATCCTGCTTCCAAATGGTCCCGCATTCTCTAGTGCAGTGTGGTCACCGTCTTCGGTCTCCTGGATGCCCTCTTTGAAGATTGAGGTTGTGTGCATGCTGGGGTACAGAGAAGCACAAGCGAGAGTGGTCGCCATATAACCTTGGATGGGGATGAATTGTGTGCTCGGGGGAGTGTGTGTGTGTGTATGTGTGTGTCTGTGTGTGTGTGTGTGTGTGTGTGTGTGTGTGTGTGTGTGTGTGTGTGTGTGTGCCAGATATTGAGAGAAATCAAACCTATGGAGAAAATGTGTGTGTATGTGACGGAAAGCTACGTGCTAAATAGGGTTTTCATGAAGAGATTGTGCGCACGAGATAGAGAGCAATGTGCGGGCCTTGAGGTGGGCAGGGCTCGGGTGAGGGTGTTAAAATGTGTGTGTTGATAAATGTGTTACATGCGATCGTGCGACGGACGGACGAACCGAGAGAGATGGTTGTTGTGTAACGGATGCTCCTCTCTCTCTCTCTCGCACACACACACAAGTACAAATAGAAGATCGTTCTCTCATGTATACACAACGTATCAGCATCTCTCTATGTGTGACGCCCCCAATTCAATCGTACACTAATCATACACGCAAATGTGTACAATCAAGATCAGGGACTCACGGGAAGATATCACAACACAACTCTAGACACAAATAAAATAATACAAGCTTTATATTACAAGCCAGGGGCCTCGAGGGCTCGAATACATAGCTCGAGGAAGCAACAATACCTGAGTACAGACATAAGTTAAACAAGGATGCCTTAAGAAGGCTAGCACAAAAGCAACACGATCGAAGAGGCAAGGCCTCCTGCCTGGGACCTCCTAACTACTCCTGGCCGTTGGAGGTCTCCACGTAGTAGTATCCATCGGCGGTGGCATTTGGCTCCAGAGATCCACCATCTGGTTGCATCAACCGAAAAGAAGAAAGAAGGGGGAAAAGGGGTAGCAAAGCAACCGTGAGTACTCATCCAAAGTACTCGCAAGCATCAGATCTATACTAAGTATGCATTGGTATCACATGGAAGGGTTGTATTTGTGGACTCAACTGTAGAATGCCAGGATAAAGGGAGAAGACCTAGCCTATCAAAGACTAGCATCTTCAAGAAGCTCCAAGCGTCTTGCAGCATGTAGAAGAGTAAAGAGTAGCATTTTAATATTTAACAAGCATGTTGTAACATCAACGCCCAGAGATCCTTCCTCGACTCCCTGCGAGAAAGCAATCTCGGAGCCACATATCCATCACATAACTCAAGTATCCATTTCTAGTTATATAAGATCAGGATATAAGTCTGAACGTCCATTACTGCGGACACGGTATTCGAATATATATCTTCCCTGTAAAGGTGCACCACGTTACCCAACACGCTCGATCACTCTTGCCGGACACACGTTTCTGGGGTCAATGCCCGGCCTCGGAAGATCAACACGTCGCAGCCCTACCTAGGCTCACCAAAGAGGTCCCTGTCGGTCTACATCCTAAGCACTCCGAGTTCTTGGGCCCATCGCCCACAGCACTCCGGGTCGTTGCGCGCAGGGTGAATACCAGCACCGCCTCGGATGGCTAGTACGATCCGACCGTGCCGCCATGCTGAACTGGACGTCTGACAAAGCTTCGCATGATACTGCGATGTTGAGGCCCATATCTATTCTTGCGTGGTGGTTAGTGCGTAAAGGCTAGAGGCCAACTCAGAACAAATACCCAAACCTGTTAGTCCATTGGGTGCTCGCGGAGACGAGCAGAGACTCACGATAATGTGACCCCGTCACCCCGTTTCGTGGACTTACGACAAGGGCCCAGACTGCCCGGGCGTGCCACATGGAAAACTCGCGGGTGCTCAACGGGCCCGCCCGACTTTCACATCAACTCGCGGGTACCCCTCAGGGCCGACCTGACTTCAACAATGGTCTCTAGTAAAGTCAAGGTAACCGTGTGTCCAAACATCAAGGGGAAACCCCGAGGAATCACCCCCGGAGGATTCCACTCAATGTGATCATCAAGGTGAACGTAAGAGGATCCACCCTCGAGGTTCACACTTGAGGTGTTGCACGACAGAGCCGTATCAGGAATGGTGAAAGAGGAACCACCCTCGATGACCACGACCGAATAGCTACACTACAGAGATCTCGTCATGAGTGATGTATGAGGTTCCACCCTCGGCACTCCATGGTCACTCTGCAGAGTCGAGCAACAAAAGGGGTGTGATGTGATGTGAGGTGTCGGGCTCTGGTCGTCGATCACATTGATCAAGTCATCGATGATGAAGCAGGTGTCGGTGTACTAGAGTAGGGGTACCCTAGTATCCCGAACTTGTGCATGGGCAGTCGCAGCACCCCGCGGCAAGGCTTGCCGGGTGACCGCCAAGGTCCTCCGTGGTTCCTTTGGAGCCATTCAAGAACAAAGTATTCAAGTCAAGAAGACAAGACCCCGGCAAGAGGAGCTTGCCGGGAAGGCCAACCAAGGCATCTCAAGCCAAGGAGACAAGACCCCGGCAAGAGGAGCTTGCCGGGAAGGCCAATCGACGACATCTCAAGGAACTTGCCGCGACGCGCCACGCGTCCCGACAAGGCCCGGTGAGCGACAAACTTCCGGACGCGACATGACAATGACGCGGCAAGGCGCTTGGCGCGGCAAGCTACCACTTTGTACCCGCGCTCCAGCACATCCACCAACGTGTCGCCCTAGGACCATTCCAGGCGCGCGTGGCGAGAGGCTGTGCAGCCAGCGGTGCGAGGTGGCAAGCGGCGCTGACAAGATAGCCATCGTGGCACGCGGTGGCGCCCCTGACGGTCCTTTTTCGCACTATTCGGGCGACACAGACGGGCATTTAATGCCTTCGTCCCCTACCGTCAGGGTTAGGTATGACGCACTATAGAGGCAGTTGTACCAACCGCAACTCCTTTTCCATTTTTACCCTTGCCTACATTGCCACCTGTCGGTGACCCCTTGAGCATATAAAAGGAGGCCCATGCGCAACGTAGAGGGGGGTTCGAAGGATTCGAAGCCAGAAACCACTCACGCTCGGTCTCGTTAGCAGCTGGTGTGTACTATAGCATTCAGCACTCCTGAGCAGGAACTCAATACAATCAAACATGCAGCAGTAGGAGTATTATCTCTTCGGAGAGCTCCGAAGCTGGGTAAATCGCTCGTGTGCTTCGCCTCGATCTGCTCTTCGTGCGATCTCCGCCCCCGCTGAATCGAAAGGGGCCCAGTCCGCCGGCCCCATAGGTGTCCGTGGACCCAGTTCTCCCACGACATCTATGGCGCGCCAGGTAGGGGGCGTCGAGGTTGTGTGAACCTGATCCGGCGTTCACACGAGCCAGATCTTCATCTTCTTCATCTTCATCGACATGCCACCGAAGAAGAAGACTTCGGAGGTGGCTGCTCCGTCCGCGTCGATCCCACCGCCACCGAAGCAAATGGGTGGTGGGGTAGACGCCGGTGGAAGAACGGGCGTCGACGACGGAGCTCACGATGCTGCCAGGTCCAAGGACAAGGCTCCGCAGACTTCGGCGTCCGTACATGCACCGGGCCCATCTCAGGAGGCGCAGGACCAACAGTGTCTTGGTACTCGCGGTACCATACGCTTGTTGGACCAAGATCGAGCTGGTGGATCTCGGAGTGCTCAAGACAAGCATGCACACCAACATGCTGGCACGAGCGTGGCACGGTCGCCTGGACGAGATGTTGCTCCTTCTGACGTAGTTAGATGTCCGAGCATATCCCGCTCCTCACACCGTTCGCCACCGCCACCCAAAACTCCAGCAGAAGCTTTGGCACGAGCTGAACAGCTTCTGGACTACCCTCCAACGTCAGACAAGATCGACGATTGGAGGGCCACCATTCAGAGTCTCATCGGCTTCGCCAACGGCGACACTCCACGGCAGCCGAGTACATTGAAGCCGTGGCAAGATTGCCAGGCACGAGCCGATGGCGACAAGACCGGTGGGGGTGCAACCACCGTGCATTCCCCACCCCGAAGGCCAAGATCGCCGACTCGCCGGATCCACATCGACAGTGACTCCACCGCATCATCAAATCCACGTGCTCGTCGCGATCAGCACCAAGTTCTTCACGAACGACAGCAAGAAGACGCTCGTACCCGCATCGAGCGCCGAAGAGAAGCGCGGCGTCAACCAGACCAGCGCGCTGGGCCCACTGTTGACATGCATGCGCCAGGGGAACCAGGCGACTTGCCGTACGCGGTAGGTTGCCCTGCGTTCACTCATGAGCTGCGGCAAGTCCAGTGGCCCAGCACAAAGAATTTCAAGCCAGACGTACCAGAAAAGTACGACGGCAAGTCGCATCCGTCGGAGTTCCTCAGCATCTACACCATCGCGGTGCAAGCTGCCAGGGGGGCGAGACGACAAGATCCTTGCCAACTACTTCCCGCTGGTGCTCAAGCCCAACGTCAGGTCCTGGCGCATGCACTTGCCGGACAACTCCATATCCTCCTGGGCAGATCTATGCCATCAGTTTGTCGGCGCCTTTACAGGCGGCCACAAACCTCATGGCCAAGAGAGCGACCTTCATCTGCTCGCCCAGAAGGAAGGAGAGCCCCTCCGCAAGTACATTCAAAGATTCAGCCGTGTACAGCACAACATCCCAGATGTCCACCCTACCGCGGTCATCAGCGCGTTCCATCAGAACGTGCGTAACCGTAGGATGCGGGAGGAGATGGCGATGTGCAAGATCAGAGACGTCAGTGAGCTATATGCCCTGGCCGACAAGTGTGACATGCTGAGGAAGGGAGGAGACTTCTCGGAGAGAATACAGGAGCAGAAGGATCTGACAGCGAGGATGCTGCCCTGGCAAAGAAAAACCGGCGGCGCAACAACAGGAAGAAGAAAGGCAAAGATGTGCTAGTCGTTGAGCAGTCCGGCAACGGAGGTGACGCCAAGAAAGCCAAAGCTGTGGCGGTCACCTACAAGAAGGACCGCTCCGACAAGCAGTACTGCAAGATCCACCGCACCAAGGGCCATGATCTCCAGAGCTGCAAGAAGGTCGAGCAGCTTGTCGAGCAGCAGAAGGCTGAGTACGAGCGACGCGACAAGGAGAAGGACCAAGAAGGTACTGGAGGATCCGGCAAGAAATGTCCCGGCCGAGGAGGACGCCGCGACAAGGCCAAGCAGCGGCAAGGAGACAGACCTCCCCGCGGCCGCGACAAGGATGAAGATGACGACGACGATGAAGATATGGATGATGACGAGACCGGTGAGGAGGAGTTCCAGAAAGCCACAGAGGTCCTGTGCGTTGACGGCGGTGCTTCTCTGCATACTTCGCACTGTCAGCTCAAGCAGTGGGTGCGGGAAGTCAATGCGGCAGAACCACCTGTTGAGTCACGCAAGCCTCTGAAATGGTCCAGCACGCCTATCATCTTTGATATTGAGGACCACCCTGATCGCATAACTGCGGTCGGGTGCTTGCCGATGTTGGTTTCACCAACTATCCGCAACCTCAAGGTCACTAAGATGCTAGTTGACGGTGGGGCCGGCTTGAACCTGATCTCTTCCGCGGTGCTCCAGAAACTCCAGATCCCTGACAGCGAGCTCGAAGAGACTGGCACATTCCAAGGAATCAATCCGGGAAGGAGCAAGCCAAAGGGAAAGATCACGTTGCCGGTAACATTTGGCAGCGAGTTGAACTTCAGGACTGAGAGGGTCACTTTTGACGTTGCTGACTTTCCATTGCCTTACAATGGGATACTTGGCCGTCCAGCACTCGCCAAATTCATGGCAGTCTCTCACTATGCATACAACATTGTGAAGATGCCAGGCCCGATAAGTGTCATCTCTGTCCCTGGCGACAAGAAGGATGCTCTTATCTGCGCCGACAAGATCTACCGGGATGCAGGAGCCGCAGCAGATCGCAAGTCACGTGCCGCTGAAGCTCTCGGGGGGAAGAAGAAGACCAAGTCCGGCAAGAGTTCTGATGCCCACTCCAGCAAGCGCACCTCTTCGGAGTGCTGCGCTACCGTCGAGGACGCACCATCGAGCTCCACCGGCAAGTGTAAGAAGACAATGGCAGCTCCACCAGAGACCAAGAAGGTGTCCGCCAAGGAGGACGGCACTGGTGGTACCTTCACCATCAGTGCCACGCTTGACCCTAAATAGGAAAGCGCGTTCGTTGCTTTCCTGCGGGCAAACGTCGACGTGTTTGCGTGGCAACCGTATGACATCCCCGGTGTTCCCAGGAAAGTAATCGAGCACCACCTTGCCGTCTGTCCTCATGCGCGGCCCGTCAAGCAGAAAGTCAGGAAACAGGCAGTGGAGCGCCAAGAATTCATCGCAGAAGAAATCAAGAAATTGGAAGTAGTGGGCCCTGTCAGAGGAGTGCTCCATCCTACGTGGTTGGCCAATCCTGTAGTCGTGCATAAGGCAAACGGGAAATGGAGGCTTTGTATCGACTTTACGATGTTAATAAAGCTTGCCCCAAAGACCCATTTCCCTTACAGCACATTGACCAGATTGTTGACTCCACGGCCGGATGTGATTTGCTTTCATTTCTTGACGCATATTCAGGGTACCATCAGATCTTCATGGCAGAAGAGGATGAGGAGAAGACCGCATTCATCACTCCATGTGGCACCTACTGTTTCGTACGGATGCCTTTCGGATTAAAGAATGCTGGTTCAACATTTGCAAGAGTAGTCCAGGACGCTTTTGAGCCGCAAATACATATAAATGTAGAAGCCTACATGGATGACATAGTGGTCAAGAGCAAGGACAAGGCAACTTTGATTCAGGATTTAGACCAGACCATTGCAAATCTGCGCAAGATCAACCTCAAGCTTAACCCCGAGAAGTGTGTGTTTGGAGTCCCCTCCGGCAAGCTTCTCGGGTTCTTCGTGTCTCAGCGGGGAATTGAAGCCAATCCCGACAAGATCAAGGCCATTGAACAGATTGAAGCACCAAAGCGCGTCAAGGATGTACGAAGACTTGCCGGTTATGTGGCTGCCCTCAGCAGGTTTATCTCTAAGTCTTGGCTGGCATACCGCCATTTTTCAAAATATTGAAAAAGGCAGGTCCAATGAAATGGACTCCGGAAGCGGAGGCTGCGCTGCAGGACTTGAAGAGATACCTGTCCTCCACTCCAACACTTGTCGCACCTAAACCACAAGAGAAGTTGCTGCTGTATATAGCGGCAACCAATCAAGTGGTTAGTGCTGCGTTAGTAGCAGAGAGGGAGGCAGATGATGAGCCGGCAACCACGGCAGATGCATCTAGTGACAAGCAGGGGGCTTCACCGACAAGCTCTGGTCCCGACAAGGGTGGATCTGCGCAGGAGCGTGAAGAGATACAGAAGAGAATGGTGCAGCGCCCAGCTTACTTTGTCAGTTCCCTTCTGCAGGGGGCTAGGTCAAGGTACTCTGGTGTGCAGAAATTGCTTTTCGGCCTTCTCATGGCCTCGAGAAAGCTGCGCCATTACTTCCAAGCACATGGGATCACAGTTGTCACTCGTTTTCCGCTGAAAAGGATATTGCAGAATCCGGAAGCAACAGGCAGGATTGTCGAGTGGGCACTGGAACTGTCAAGCTTTGGCGTCAAGTTTGAGAGCACTTCAACTATCCAGAGCAGAGCATTGGCAGAATTCATAGCAGAATGGACGCCAACACCAGATGAAGAAATCCCATAAATGAGCATCCCCATCAAGGAAGCAAGCAAAGAGTGGCTGATGTACTTTGATGGTGCCTTCTCGCTGCAAGGCGCTGGTGCGGGCGTGCTACTTGTTGCACCCACCGGAGAGCACCTCAAGTACGTAGTCCAGATGCACTTTCCCAAGGAGCAAGCAACAAACAATACCGCAGAGTATGAAGGTTTGCTTGCCGGTCTCAGGATCGCAGCAGACCTTGGGATCAAGAAGCTCATTGTCAGGGGTGACTTGCAGCTTGTCGTCCGCCAAGTGAACAAGAATTATCAGAGTCCGTTGATGGAAGCTTACGTGGATGAAGTGAGAAAGTTAGAAGAGCACTTTGACGGCTTACAGATGGAACATGTTCTGAGAGCTCAGAACGACATTGCCGATGGCCTGTCAAAGTGCGCTGCACTTAAGTTACCTGTGGAACCAGGGATCTTTGTGCTCAAACTGACTCAACCGTCTGTAACACCATCAACTGGACAGAGCAAGAAGAGGAAGTTGATTTCTGGTGACTATTTTCCGGTAGAGCTCCCCGAAGCCGCCACCAAGAAGGTCCCCAAGATCAACACCAAGAGTGCTGAGGAGCAGTCTGCTCCGGCAAGCCCTAGAGTTTGTTCCATTGAAGCAGACGCTCCCGACAAGTTTTGCTCCGGCAAGCTTGCCGAGGAACATCAAGCTCCGGCTGAACCGCAGGTTCTCGCCGTAGAAGCGGATGTTCCCGCAGCAGCATATGTGCCTTTAGTCCTTGTTGTCAAGCCGCAGGCTCCAACATGGGCACAACAGATTGTCCGATTCCTTCAGACAGGAGAACTTCCCGAAGAGCAAGAAGAAGCGGAAAGAGTAGCCTGGCAGTCAAGTATGTACCAATTTGTTGATAGCACACTGTACAGAAGAAGACTCAACGGTGTGAAATTGAAGTGTGTTCACCGGGAAGATGGACAAAAGCTGTTGGCAGAGATACATGGAGGCATATGTGGTCACCACATTGGGCGAAAAGCACTTGCCGCAAAGCGTTGCCGGCAAGGTTTCTTTTGGCCGACAACCCTCCGGGATGCAACCGCACAAGTAACCAAGTGTGAAGCGTGCGGTTCCATTCCAGCAGATACACCAGCCAGCTCAAGCTCTCCAAAGCGATCCCTTTATCCCGCCATTTTGGTCCGGGGCTCGACATCCTCGGCCCCTTTCCCCGAGCTGTTGGGGGCTTTGAGTACTTGTACGTTGCAATCGACAAGTTCACAAAGTGGCCGGAAGTGGAAGCAGTGAGGAAGATGACAGCACAGTCAGCGGTCAAGTTCTTCAGGTCGAATTTTTGCCGTTTCGGGATCCCTAACAGGATCATCACTGACAACGGCACGCAATTCACGAGCCGCACCTTCATGCAGTACGTCCAAGTTCTTGGCGCCAAGGTTTGCTTCGCTTCTGTTGCTCACCCGAGAAGCAACGGTCAAGCGGAGAGGGCAAATGCTGAAGTGCTGCGCGGGCTCAAGACCAGGACTTTTGACAGGCTGCACAAGTGCGGAAAGAACTGGATAGAGGAGCTGCCGGTGGTTCTTTGGTCGATCAGGACGACGCCAAATCGAGCCACTGGCCAGACACCTTTTGCTCTAGTCTATGTAGCAGAAGCAGTTCTCCCCACGGAACTCGTATACGGGTCGCCTCGAATACTCGCTTATGATGAGCTTGAGCAAGAGCAGCTGCGACAAGATGACGCGCTGCTCCTTGAGGAAGACCGTCTTCAGGCTGCTGTACGAGCTGCTCGATACCAGCAAGCTTTGCGCCGCTACCATAGCCGCAAAGTTAATGCCAGAAGTCTCGAGGAAGGCGACCTTGTTCTTCGGCGCGTTTAGTCCGCCAAGAACTCCAACAAGTTGACGCCCAAGTGGGAAGGCCCTTACCGGGTGAAACGAGTCACTAGGCCTGGCGCTGTCCGCCTTGAGACCAAAGATGGCACTCCGGTGAGCAACTCCTGGAATATTGAGCATCTTCGTAAGTTTTACCCGTAGGGTGCGGTTGCCGGAACCTGTTCCTGCAACCACCTTTTGTACAAGTCTTGCCGCTGTTGCATGTAATCCTTTGTACAAAGCCGGGCGCAGACCCCATGCATCAGTAAAGCTCATGTGCTCCACACATCTTGTCAATTTCATGCTTTCTATTTTTTGCATGTATTATCGGACATTTTGTGCAGCACTTACCCCCGGTAGGCAATAACGAGCCATAAGGCTCCATATCTTTATTTTCTCTTCTTTCTTTTTCTCAAAAAAAGGAAGGTTCCCCCGCCCACAAGTTGGCCGGGGGGAAAGGAGAAGATAATGGTGTGGACCAGGCGTCATTCAAGAAAGTTTCGCCTTACCGGGAAGGAAACGATAGAAAAGCTAAGTTGCCAAAGTTTGAGCAATCAGTTTAAATTTTTTTTAAGTTATCTTCCTCGAACGACCGTGCTTTGTATGGAAAACCTGTGCGCGGAGGAACCAACTCGTAGCTAGTTGCACCCTTACTTTGTTTCGAGTCCGCTCAACAACTTAAGTGAGCTGCGACTAGTTGCGACAAGGTTTCTTGTCGATGGCGGCACCGCCAAAGAAGCTGCTGATGTTCCAAGACTCGGCGCTCATGACAAAGGTGCCTGCACCGACAAGTTCCCTAAAAGCGTAGGGCAAAAACATACAAAGGAAGGAGTCAAGTAAAGGAAATAACATAGCAATCGATACCCAAAATAGAGTTATATTACAAGATAGCTTGTCGCAGCTCTGATAGATTGTTCTCACAACATAACCAGCAGCGACGAGGAAAGGAGAAAACAGGCGGCCTAATCTACGCGATCGCCGTCGACCCTCTTGACCTCGCTCACCTTGTCCACAATGGGTGCGATAAGGGCCTTGAGCGCTTCCAGATCAGCATCCGGCAACAATTTCTCGAGGACGTTGGTGAGGTTGAGGCCCGGATTGCGGAAGGCCACCTTCACCAGCACCTTTTGAAGAACTCCCGCGTAGATCTTGCGCGACTCGTCGGCCAGCTGCTTTGGGATCCTCTCCCGGAGTCGCTTTAGGGCCGTCGCCATGCCTTTGAAGAACAAGGTGAGCTTGGCGCTGGGTTGGAGGTTCTCATCGGAGGAGTACCCAAAATCCTCCATCCCCAGCTGCGCCAGCTCTCCATCGATGACGGCGGCAACATCCACGAGCCCTCCGTCCAGTGCTCCACGTTCTCCCTGAAAGTGTTCTGGGTGGCGGTAGCACTCGCCAGCAGCGCCTCGTTGGCCTTGATCTCCTTCTTCAAGGTCACCTCCTGCTCCCTGGCGCCGTCCAGCGTCTTGGTCAAAGTAGCCAGCTTCAACTCAAGATCTGCGTTGGAGTCCTTGGCGGCGCTAAGCTCCTTGCCCTTCTCGATGAGACGACCCTGCAACTCGCCATGGGCGTAGGCGTCCTTCTCGCGCTCACGCTTGAGCGCGGCAAGCTCTTCACCGCTCGTCTTAAGATCGGCTTCCAGCTGCGCTGCCTTCGTCTCCAGCTCCTTCTTGGCGGCCCCGGCAGCTGCGGCAGCATCCTCTGCTTCCTTGAGAGCCCCGCCAAAAGTTTGCTCGCGCGCGGCAAGCTCCTCCTCATGGCTGTCAAGGTTGACCTTCCGCTGCGCCAACTCACCCTCCCGCGCATACAGCTCCTCGGCGGCAAGTCGATGTTGCTCTTCAATTTAACCCTTCTCGCGGAGGAAGGCTTTCCGCTCCTCGGCAAGTTGCTCCCGCTTCTCTGCCAGGGACCGGAGAGCTGCCTGGTTACGGTCCCGGAGCTCCTGCGCGCGCTTCTCAATGTCCACTCCCGCCTTCGCGTCAAGCGCTTCCCAGGATTCCACCTAGGCTTGTCGAGCGCGGTAGAGCGACACCAGCTTCCGCAGCAGCTGCTCCTCCTCAGACTCGCCGCTGCTGCTGCTCGGCGCGTCCACCAGCGTCAGCCCAGTGGAGGCGAGCACCTCTCCATCCAAGCTTTCTCCTTCGACCGGCGCCCTGGAGCTTGACTCCCAGGGGAGCTTGATGAAGACGCCATCGCCGGCCTTCAGATAGGCGCCGGGCTGGGGCTCTTCGGAGCCTGGCGCTGCGGTAGCGGCAGAGGGATCGATGGTCGGCGTAGCGCCTGATGCTCCTGCGGCCTCAGGGAGGTCAGTGCGATCGCCGGACCCCTCGCCAGCGTCTGCAGCGGCAGCCTTGGCAGCCTCTTTGCCGGCGGGATCTTCAGCGCCAGCTGCTTCTTCGGTGGCAGCGGCGTCGTCAGCGTTGCCGCGCGCGTTCTCCTCGCCGGCAACCTCGGTCTCCATCGGCTCCGCGGTAGATGGATCGGACAGCTGGAAAAGGGAGAAAATTCAAGCGAATATCCAACAAGAAAATCAGAAGTAGAAGAAATCAAGGGAAGTTTTCAAGCAAGAGGGTTACCTGTGCTGGGATCTGCAGTCGTTGTCTCCACCACTGGGGGATCGCTGGCGCTGTCCCTTGCCAGAGAACGCTCCCTTGCCGGGGAATCCTCCCTTGGCGTTGTAGTTGAAGCAGATGGCACGTCGGGGACAGCTTCCGAGCGCTCCTGATGAGGCTGCTCTGCTCCTACACAAACCAACAGTTAGACATCAGCAAAGAAAGAACACCCATGCGCGCCTGATAGCGGGAAGTAAACCATATACTTACGCTGGGGGCTACGCTGGGGGCTGCTTTGCGGAGTAGTTGCCGGGTCCGGCAAGATGGTCTCGGACGCGCCCCCTGCTGTCGCGGTGGGTTCGTCCTTGATGACAATCACCGGGACCTTGGCTCTCTTCACCGCTCTCTGGGCCAGAGTCCTGAAAAGGAATGGATTCAGAGTAAAGCAAATCAGATACAAGACAAAAACAGCAAAAATTGAAGAACTACAAGTACAGCAAAGAATCTTGCTCTTTTTCTTCCTCGTCGGAGCTGAGCGCGGAGAGGTCGAAGTCCGGCCCACCTTCGGCGCGACGAGGCGGAGGAGTAGGTTCCCTTGGCCGCTTGGCGGGGGCAGAAGCGGTGGACCGGGAAGACCCCGCTCCAGTTGCCGCAGCGACATCAGGTGCTCCCGCGGCAACATCGCTTGCCACGATGGAGCGCGTCGCGCGGCGCGGCGGCTGTTGACCCGTCTGCCGCCCCGCTACGTCCCCGACCTTGCGGAGACGCCTTCTTGGTGGAGCTGGGGGCTCTGCTTGCGGCGGGCTGTCTGAAGACGAGGAGGGAGAGGAGTTGGTCTCCAACGAGCCGCTCGCATCCTCGGTGTGCTCGCTCGACTCAGCTTCAGGATCGGCAAGCTCCCCCTCGCCAGCAAACTCCTCTCGCTCGGCAAGGCTTGCCGCCTCTGCTGCCTCTGCCTCCTCCACTGTGAATCCAAACTCGCCCGCGGCAGCGGCTGCCACCGCCTCTTCCGCCCTGGTGGCGATGCGCTGCATCTCCGCCTCGGTGGTGTCGCAGGTGAGGCTTTTCTGCTCGTCGGAGCGGATCAGCACTTCCACCAAGCCATCAAAGAATTCCTGCACAACGTCGTCCGCAGGCTCTTGCCAAGTTGGCACAATTCCATGTGAATCGCACAACGGCATCATTGCACGGATGCAGTCGAGCGAGGAATTGTTGCACAGCAGAACGACGCCCTGCGGCAACCTGAACCATTCGGGATGCTGAGGGTCGTGCTTGAACAGCTCCTTGAGCATTGCGTCCAACTCCAAGACAGTGCAGTTGAAGTTGAGGCCCGGGCGCAGCCTCATGATGTCCGCCGGACCCCCGAACATCCAGGCGGGTCTCCCCCTCTCCTGCAGGGGGGCGATGCGGCGGCGAAGAAAATCTGCGCCAACGGCGCCTACAGTAAGCCCGGCAAGCTTGAGGCGCAGGATCCAGGTGATGGCGATCTTCAGCCTATCGTCTTCCGGGGCCACGGCGCTCCAATCGTTGCCGCGCGCTACTTGAGCTTGGCGCTGGGCGGTAAACGGCTGCGGGTTCTCCTCGACGATCCAGCACCAATCTGCTCTCCACTCCTCCCACTTGCCGCGGAGTTCTCCCTCCGGATAAGCCTCTTTCTTGCCGGCTCTCGAGATCAAGGCGATTCCGCCGGATAGAGGCTCCCCTCTCTCAACCCGGGGCATAAAGAAATGGCGGAAGAGAGCTACATTTGGGTGGACTCCAACAAAGTTTTCGCAGAGATGTGCGAAAACTGCCATGGTCAGAACGACATTGGGGGTGAAGTCAAGGAGGTGGAACCCGTAGGTGTTCATGATATCGCAGAAGAATTCAGAGAAAGGCGGGCAGAGCCCGCAGTAGAAGAACAACGCGAAGAAGGGATATCCATTTGGAGCCCGTTCTGAAGTGGCGGCGGAGAGTACCTTCGTGCGCGGATGCGCTCGCGTCTCCGTCGACCAGAAGAGGTAGTAGTACTCCTTCAGCTCCTTCGCGGCGAGCATGGGGGGGAAGATTGCCCGCTCCCTTCGTAGCGCCGCAAGACGTTGCGCCTCGGTCGTCTTCACGGCCTTCCCCTTGCCGGCTTTCAGAGCCATTTCGGAGGTGGTGGAGGAGATCGACGGCGTTGGTGGTGCTGGTGGCGATGGGGGCGGAGTGCTGCTCTCTTTCGGCTTTGAGAAGGAGAGGGGAGCGGCGGAGATTTCTGAGATTGGGAACAGCAACTGGCGAGATGGACGAACTGCCCCTGTTTCCCCTGCTTATAGAGAGGGAGGAGGCGAACGTTACACTTTTTCCGAATAAAGAAACCACCCACGATCTCACCCACGATGCCGCATTCAACGTGTGCTGTTAGGGGAGGGCGAGGTGGATACGGAGTAAGATATGGCGTAACCTAGGCCGCGCGTGCCCGTGCCCTATTTTGGGCCTGGCCCAACAGCGCTCGGCACCGTGTGTGGCCTAGGCCCGGGGGCTCCTGTCGGTGTACTAGAGTAGGGGTACCCTAGTATCCCGAACTTGTGCACGGGCAGTCGTAGCACCCCGCGGCAAGGCTTGCCGGGTGACCGCCAAGATCCTCCGTGGTTCCTTTGGAGCCATTCAAGAACAAAGTATTCAAGTCAAGAAGACAATACCCCGGCAAGAGGAGCTTGCCAGGAAGGCCAACCAAGGCATCTCAAGCCAAGGAGACAAGAACCCGGCAAGAGGAGCTTGCCGGGAAGGCCAATCGACGGCATCTCAAGGAACTTGCCGCGAGGCACCACGCGTCCCGGCAAGGCCCGGTGAGCGACAAGCTTCCGGACGCGACAAGACAACAACCGCGGAAAGCTACCACTCTGTACCCGCGCTCCAGCACATCCACCAACGTGTCGCCCTGGGACCATTCCAGGCGCGCGTGGCGAGAGGCTGTGCAGCTAGCGGTGCAAGGTGGCAAGCGGCGCTGACAAGATAGCCATCATGGCACGCGGTGGCGCCCCTGACGGTCCTTTTTCGCACTATTTGGGTGACACAGACGGGCATTTAATGCCTTTGTCCCCTGCCGTCAGGGTTAGGTATGATGCACTGTAGAGGCAGTTGTACCAACCGCAACTCCTTTTCCATTTTTACCCTTGCCTGCGTTGCCACCTGTAGGTGACCCCTTGAGCATATAAAAGGAGGCCCATGCGCAACGTAGAGGGGGGTTCGAAGGATTCGAAGCCAGAAACCACTCACGCTCGGTCTCGTTAGCAGCTGGTGTGTACTATAGCATTCAGCGCTCCCGAGCAAGAACTCAATACAATCAGACATGCAGCAGTAGGACTATTATCACTCCGGAGAGCTCCGAAGCTGGGTAAATCGCTCGTGTGCTTCGCCTCGATCTGCTCTTCCTGCGATCTCCGCCCCCCGCTGAACCGAAAGGGGCCGGGTGTCCGTGGACCCAGTTCTCCCATGATAGCAGGGGCAACAAGGACAAGGTGGGGGTCACTGATGGATCACTATCCAACCTATAGTAAGCAGATTAGGATAAGCAGGTAGGTAACAATAGCAGGTACAAAAGCAGGCTATGCATCAGAATAGGATCAATCAATTACAGTAGCAAAATCTAATGCAAGCATGAGATAATGGAATGGGCGATATCGGGATGATCAAAGGGGGGGGCTTGCCTGGTTGCTCAGACAAGAAGGAGGGTCGTCTGTGACGTAGTCGATCACAGTGGCATCAGCAGCAGTCTCAGGGTCTACCGGAGAGAAGAGGGGGAAGAAACTGTAAATACATGCAAACATATGCATAACATGACAATAAGCGATGCTAGAGGTGTTCTAACGCAGGGTTACACGATACCGGTAAAGGGGGACAACATCCGGGAAAGTTTTCCCGATTCTGGACGTGTGTCAGACAGATGAACCGGAGGGGAAAGGTTGCATGTTCGCTATGCTAGGGATGTGTGGCAGACGAACGAATCGCGTGTTCGGATTCGCCTCGTCGTTTTGAGCAACTTTCATGTAGGAAATGTTTTCATCTGAGCTACGGTTTATTTGCTATTATTTTTCAAAGTTATATTAATATTCTCCAATTTTTTATTAATTCGAAAATAATGAGTAAATGCAAGGTGCACCCAGATCTGTGTACACAGAAGTGTACCAGAGGGTGACATGTGGGTCCAAGGGTCCCAGTTGACCAGTCAACATTTGACTGGTCAACAGGGGGGTGGGGCCCCCTGTCATAGACTATTTAATTAACTACCTAGTGTAATTAGTTAAACTAGGTAATTAGCGTAATTAAACCAGATTAAAGTAATTAATTAATTAATTAAATTATTATAAATATTTTAAAAACATATATTTTATTTTCAAACCCTTTTTTAAAGGGTAGGGCACGGGGCCCGCTAGCAGTGGCACTAGGCCAGCCCAGCGGGGCGGGTGTTAATGGGTGCGGGCGCCCGTGCCCAAGGGGTGATGTCTACTACACAACCATCATCTTGTAGACGTTGTTGGGCCTGCAAGTGCACAGGTTTGTACGACAGTAGCAAATTTCCCTCAAGTGGATGACCTAAGGTTTATCAATCAGTGGAAGGCGTAGGATGAAGATGTTCTCTCTCAAACAACCTTGAAACCAAATAACAAAGAGTCTCTTGTGTCCCCAACACACCCAATACAATGGTAAATTGTATAGGTTCACTAGTTCGGCGAAGAGATAGTGATACAAGTGCAAAATAGATAGTAGATATAGGTTTTTGTAATATGAAATAATAAAAACAGCAAGGTAACTAATGGCAAAAGTGAGCGTAAACGGTATTGCAATGATAGGAAACAAGGCCTAGGGTTCATACTTTCACTAGTGCAAGTTCTCTCAACAATAATAACATAGATAGATCATATAACAATCCCCCAACATGCAACAAAGAGTCATTCCAAAGCCACTAATAGCGGAGAACAAACGAAGAGATTATGGTAGGGTACGAAACCACCTCAAAGTTATCCTTTCTGTTCTATCTATTCAAGAGTTCGTAGTAAAATAACATCAAGCTATTCTTTCCGCTCAATCTATCATAGAGTTCATACTAGAATAACACCTTCAGATACAAATCAACCAAAACCCTAATGTCACCTAGATAAGCCATTGTCACCTCAAGCATCCGTGGGCATGATTATACGATATGCATCACACAATATCAGTTTCATCCAACCAACACAAAGTACATAAAAGAGTGCCCCAAAGTTCCTACCGGAGAGTCAAGAAAACGTGTGCCAACCCCTATGCATAGGTTCCTGGGCGGAACCCGCAAGTTGGTCACCAAAACATACATCAAGTGACACGTGATATCCCATTATCACCACACATAAACACGGCAAGACATACATGAAGTGTTCTCAAATGAAAGACTCAATCCGATAAGATAACTTAAAGAGGGAAACTCAATTCATCACAAGAGTGTAGAGGGGGAGAAACATCATAAGATCCAACTATAATAACAAAGCTCGCGATACATCAAGATCGTGCCATAGAGAGAACACAAGAGAGAGAGAGATCAAACACATAGCTACTGGTACATACCCTCAGCCCCGAGGGTGAACTACTCCCTCCTCATCATGGGTAGTGCCGGGATGATGAAGATGGCCACCGATGAGGGGTTCCCCCTCCGGCAGGGTGCCGGAACGGGCTCCCGAGAGGTTTTTGGTGGCTACAGAGGCTTGCGGCGGCGGAACTCCCGATCTATCTTCTCCGTGGATGTTTTTAGGGTACATGGGACTATATAGGTGAAAGAAGTCGGTCGAGAGGTTCTCGAGGGGCCCACGAGACAGGGGGCATGCCCAGTAGGGCGGCGCCCCCTATCTCCTGGCCTCCTCGAGGATCTTCTGACGTGAACTCCAAGTCTCCAGGATCGTATTCTTCCAAAAAAAATCACACTGCCGAAGGTTTCATTCCGTTTGGACTCCATTTGATATTCCTTTTCTTCGAAATACTGAAATAGGCAATAAAACAGCAATATGGGCTGGGCCTCTGGTTAATAGGTTAGTCCCAAAAATGATATAAATGTGTAAAATAGAGCCCGTAAACATCCAAAAGGGGTAATATAATAGCATGGAACAATAAAAAATTATAGATACGTTGGAGACGTATCAAGCATCCCCAAGCTAAATTCCTGCTCGTCCTCGAGTAGATAAATGATGAAAACAGAATTTTTGATGTGGAATGCTAGCTAGCATAATTCTCAATGTAATTTTCTTTATTGTGGCATGAATGTTCAGATCGAAATGATTCAAAATAAAAGTTCATATTGACATAAGAAATAGTGATACTTCAAGCATACTAATCAAAGTAATCATGTCTTCTCAAAATAACATGGCCAAAGAAAGTTATCCCTACAAAATCATATAGTCTGGCTGTTGCTCTATCTTCATCACACAAAGTATTTAATCATGCACAACCCCGATGACAAGCCAAGCAATTGTTTCATACTTTGTAATCTCAAACTTTTTCAACTTTCACGCAATACATGAGCGTGAGCCATGGACATAGCACTATATGTGGAATAGAATGGTGGTTGTGGATAAGACAAAAAGGAGAAGATAGTCTCACATCAACTAGGCATATCAATGGGCTATGGAGATGCCCATTAATAGATATCAATGTGAGTGAGTAGGGATTGCCATGCAACGGATGCATTAGAGCTTTAAATATATGAAAGCTCAACAAAAGAAACTAAGTGGGTGTGCATCCAACTTGCTTGCTCACGAAGACCTACTGCATTTTGAGGAAGACCATCATACGAATATACAAGCCAAGTTCTATACTGAAAAATTCCCACTAGTATATGGAAGTGACAACATAGGAGACTCCCTATCATGAAGATCATGGTGCTACTTTGAAGCACAAGTGTGGAAAATGAGATAGTAGCATTGTCCCTTCTCTCTTTTTCTCTCATTTTATTTTTTTCTTTTCTCTTTTTTTCTTTAGCCTTTCTTTTTTCTTTTCCTTTTTTTCTTCTTTTTCTTTTTGTAAAGTCCGAAGTTTCATCCTGACTTGTGGGGGAATCATAGTCTCCATCATCCTTTCCTCACTGGGACAATGCTCTAATAATGAAGATCATCACACTTTTATGGATTTACAACTCAAGAATTACAACTCAAAGCTAGAAAAAGATATGACTCTATATGAATGCCTCCGGCGGTGTACCGGGATATGCAATGAATCAAGAATGACATGTATGAAAATTATGAAGGTGGCCTTGCCACAAATACGATGTCAACTACATGATCATGCAAAGAGCAATATGACAAAAGTAATGCATGTCATATGAACGGAACGGTGGAAAGTTGCATGGCAATATATCTCGGAATGGCTATGGAAATGCCATAATAGGTAGGTATGGTGGCTGTTTTGACGAAGGTATATGGTGGGTGTACGGTACCGGCGAAAGTTGCGCGGCACAAGAGAGGCTAGCAATGGTGGAAGGGTGAGGTGCGTATAATCCATGGACTCAACACTAGTCAAAAGAACTCATGTACTTGTTGCAAAAATCTAGAAGTCATCAAAAACCAAAGCACTACGTGCATGCTCCTAGGGGATAGATTGGTAGGAAAAGACCATCGCTCATCCCCGAGTGCCACTCATAAGGAAGACAATCAATAAATAAAATTGTGCTCCAACTTCATCACAAAGCGGTTCAGCATACGTGCATGCTACGGGAATCACAACCCTCAACACAAGTACTTTTCATAATCACCTCAACTAGCATGACTTTAATATAACTACCTCCATATCTCAAAACAATTATCAAGCATCAAATTGATCATAGCATCCAATTCACTTTCTATGATAGTTTTTATTATACCCAACTTGGATGCTAGTCATTCTAGGACCAAATTTGTAACCATAGAAAATACCATGCTATTCTAAAAGACTCTCAAAAAGATATAAGTGAATCATGAGAGACTAGCAATTTCTTCAAAATATAACCACCGTCGTGCTCTAAAAGATATAAGTGATGCACTAGAGCAAATGACAAACTACTCCGAAAGATATAAGTGAAGATCAATGAGTAGTCTAATAATTGTGCAACTATGTGAAGACTCTCTAACATTAAGGAATTTCAGATCTTGGTACTCTAATCAAACAGCAAGCAAAACAAAATAAAATGACATTGCAAGGATAGCACAACTCATGTGAAGAAGCAAAAACTTAGGCTCAACCGATACAAACCGATAGTTGTTGGAGAAGAAAGGTGGGATGCCTACCGGGGCATACCCAAGCTTACATGCTTGATACTTCTTGAAATATTATCTTAGGGTGCCTTGGGCATCCCCAAGCTTGACCTATTGTTTCTCCTTAATTCCTCTCATATCATGGTTTCTCTTTTTATCAAAAGCTTCATCCACACCAAACTCAACAAGAACTCGTGAGATAGGTTACTATAAACCAATGCAAAACCTTATCATTTTCTACCGTAAAAAATCACTAAAATTATTATTCAAAATTGCATACTAAATGCCTCTACATATTTAATACTCCTATCCTCAAATAGAATCATTAAACAAGCAAACATATGCAAACATAACAGCAATCTGCCAAAACAGTACAGTCTGTAAAGAATGCAAGAGTATCAATACTTCCCTAACTCCAAAAATTATGAAATAAAATTTCCACTGTAGTAAATTTACCATTGGTCATTATGCAAAAAATTTCAATATTATATCATGCTCTGACTTTTCTAGAGAATTTTTGCAACAGCGGTAAACTTTCTGTTTTCAAACAGCAACATGTATACTAGCAAAATAAGTATGGCAAAGGCTATCCATGACCTTTTTATTGAAACTAAATATGCAAAACATTATTGTAAATAATATCAAGCAAATACTAACAAAAGAAAATGACACTACAAGCAAAACACATATCATGTGGTGAATAAAAATATATCTCCAAGTAAGTTACCGATGAACGAAGACGAAAGAGGGGATGCCATCCGGGGCATTCCCAAGCTTAGGCTCTTGGTTGTCCTTGAATATTTCCTTGGGGTGCCTTGGGAATCCCCAAGCTTAGGCTCTTGCCACTCCTTATTCCATGGTCCATTGAATCTTTACCCAAAACTTGAAAACTCCACAACACAAAACTCAACAGAAAACTCGTAAGCTCTGTTAGTATAAGAAAATAAAACCACCACTTAGGTACTGTAATGATCTCATAATAAATTCATATTGGTGTAATATCTACTGCACTCCAACTTATCTATGGTTCATACCCTTCAATACTACTCATAGATTCATCAAAATAAGCAAACAACACATAGAAAACAGAATCTGTGAAAAACAGAACAGTCTATAGTAATCTGTATCAAACATATCCTACTGGAACTCCACAAATCCTACAAAATTAGGAAGTCCTAAGCAATTTGTGTACCAACCAGAGAAAAAAGAATCAGATCATAAGAACGTTTAGGTGAATTAATAAAACTAATTTACTGGGTGTAAAAGTTTCTGATTCTCAGCAGGATCAACACAACTATCACCGTAAGCTATCCTAAAGGTCTTACTTGGCACTTTATTGAAACAAAAGCTATAAAACATGATTACTACAGTAGCATAATCATGTGAACATACAAAAAAAGTAAGGGTAAATATTGGGTTGTCTCCCAACAAGCGCTTTTCTTTAATGCCTTTCTAGCTAGGCATGATGATGGCAATGATGATCACATAAAAGATGAGAATTGAAACATAACGGGGGCATCATGAAGCATATGACTAGCACATTTAAGTCTAACCCACTTCCTATGCATGGGGATTTTGTGAGCAAACAACTTATGGGAAAAATAATCAACTAGCATAGGAAGGTAAAACAAGCATAGCTTCAAGATTTTCAACACATAGAGAGGAAACTTGACATTATTGCAATTCCTACTAGCAAATGTTCCTCTATCATAATAATTTTCAGTAGCATCATGAATTAATTCAACAATATAACCAGCACCTAAAGCATTCTTTTCATGATCTGCAAGCATAGAAAATTTACTACTCTCTACATAAGCAAAATTCTTCTCATGAATAGTAGTGGGAGCAAACTCTACAAAATAATTATCATGTGAGGCATAATCCAATTTAAAACTAAAATCATGATGACAAGTTTCATGGTTATCATTATTCCTAATAGCATACAATTGATCACAATAATCATCATAGATAGCAACTTTGTTCTCATAATCAATTGGAACCTCTTCCGAAATAGTGGAATCATCACTAAATAAAGTTCACACTCTTCGAAATCCACATTCATGTTCATCACAATAAGATTCAACATCCTCCAAAATAGTGGGATCACTACTTCCTAAAGTTGACACTCTTCCAGACCCACTTTCATCAATATAATCATCATAAATAGGAGGCATGCTATCATCAAAATAAATTTGTTCATCAAAGCTTGGGGGACTAAAAATATCATATTCATCAAACATAGCTTCCCCAAGCTTATGGCTTTGCATATCATTAGCATCATGGATATTCAAGGAATTCATACTAACAACATTGCAATCATGCTCATCATTCAAAGGTTTAGTATCAAACATTCTATAGATTTCTTCGTCAAGCACTTGAGCACAATTTTCCTTTTCATCATACTCATGAAAGATATTAAAAACACGAAGCGTATGAGACAAAATTAACTCCATTTTTTTGTAGTTCTCTTTTATAAACTATACTAGTGATAAAACAAGAAACAAATAGATTCGATTGCAAGATCTAAAGATATACCTTCAAGCACTCACTTCCCCGGCAACGGCGCCAGAAAAGAGCTTGATGCCTACTACACAACCTTCTTCTTGTAGACGTTGTTGGGCCTGCAAGTGCACAGGTTTGTAGGATAGGAGCAAATTTCCCTCAAGTTGATGACCTAAGGTTTATCAATCCGTGGGAGGCGTAGGATGAAGATGGTCTCTCTCAAACAACCCTGCAACCAAATAACAAAGAGTCTCTTGTGTCCTCAACACACCCAATACAATGGTAAATTGTATAGGTGCACTAGTTCGGCGAAGAGATAGTGATACAAGTGCAAAATAGATAGTAGATATAGGTTTTTGTAATCTGAAATAATAAAAAAGGCAAGGTAACTCATGGTAAAAGTTTGCGTAAACGGTATTGCAATGATAGGAAACAAGGCCTAGGGTTCGTACTTTCACTAGTGCAATTTCTCTCAACAATAATAACATAGATAGATCATATAAGAATCATTCAACATGCAACAAAGAGTCACTCCAACGCCACTAATAGCGGAGAACAAACGAAGAGATTATGGTAGGGTACGAAACCACCTCAAAGTTATCCTTTCTGTTCTATCTATTCAAGAGTTCGTACTAAAATTACATGAAGCTATTCTTTTCGCTCAATCTATCATAGAGTCCATACTAGAATAACACCTTAAGATGGAAATCAACAAAAACCCTAATGTCACCTACATACTCCATTGTCACCTCAAGTATCCGTGGGCATGATTATACGATATGCATCACACAATCTCAGATTCATCCAACCAACACAAAGTACTTCAAAGAGTGCCCCAAAGTTTCTACCGGAGAGTCAAGAAAACGTGTGCCAACCCCTATGCATAGGTTCATGGGCGGAACCCACAAGTTGGTCACCGAAACATACATCAAGTGGCACGTGATATCCCATTGTCACCACAGATAAACACGGCAAGACATACATCAAGTGTTCTCAAATGAAAGACTCAATCCGATAAGATAACTTCAAGAGGGAAACTCAATTCATCACAAGAGAGTAGAGGGGGAGAAACATCATAAGATCCAACTATAATAACAAAGCTCGCTATACATCAAGATCGTGCCATAGAGAGAACACGAGAGAGAGAGAGATCAAACACATAGCTACTGGTACATACCCTCAGCCCCGAGGGTGTACTACTCCCTCCTCATCATGGATAGCGCCGGGATGATGAAGATGGCCACCGATGAGGGGTTTCCCCTCCGGCAGGGTGCCGGTGTCACATCCCTAGCCTTGTTATGCACTTGGACTAGCTTGGTTGTTGCATCATGTTTAATTTATTTGAAAGTTGAAATGGGGATTGCTCAAACCCTAGCACCAGATCAAATCAACTAGGTTCAAATAAAAATATTCCCAATGAACCCAAAATGCCCTTCAGAAAAGTTCATCATTTTTGGATTAGTCTAGAACCTCTCCCAAAAATGGTGCACATTTTTCTAGGCCATTCTGGATTTTTGAATTAAATCATATGTTATTTGCATTTGCGCATTTAATTGCTAAATAATATTTTAAATGCTCAAATAATCACAAACTGAAATGTTTGCTGATGGAAATATTCAAAACAGTGACATTGAGCAGTTTCATGATTTTTGGAAATGCCCTGGCATTTTTATTAAAGCCAAACACAATTAGAGAAAATAGAATAAAAGAAAAGAGAGAGAGAAAGGAAACTTACCTGGCACTCACCTGGCCTCACCCACCTGGCCCACCTGGCGGCCCAAGTGGCCGGCCCAGCCCACCACCGCCCCCTCCCTGTCGTCTTCCTCCTCTGCCAGGAGGACGCGCGTGTGGCCGACGCGCGCACGCACGCGCCCCGGCCACCTCCTGCTTGCCGCTTCCCTCTGGACCCCGGACGACGCCACGCACGCCGCGTGCCCAACCCTCTCACCCTCGCCCATTTTCCCCTCTCTCCTGCAAGAACACGGGCGTCACCGAACGCGCCCGCCGCCGCCGACGTGCACCATCGCGGCCACAGCCACTTCCCCGCTCCCTCTCCGTCCCAAGCGTCTCCGCCTCGCCATCTTCGTCCTCTTCACCGAGCCACGCGGCGCCAGAAGCTCTGCTGCGCCACCACCACTGCCGTTTCCCTCGTCGGCCACTGAAGATCGTCGTCGACGATTCGCCGCCTCGAGCGCCTCCCTGAGCCCACGGAGCTGCTCTTCGTCCTCCCTGTGAGCTCCTGTTGCTTCCCCCTCGCTCTCCCCCTCCGTTCCCGTTCCCTAGCCCCGTTTTCCGATCGAGCCCGAGAGCTCACCGCCGCCGGCCATGGCGCCGCCATAGCTAGAGCGCATCCACGACGCATTAGAGCCCACCCACATGCTCAGCGAGTCCGCAGGACTCCGTAGCAACCCGCAGCTCGTCCTCCCGTGCACCAAAACACCGTGTCCGAGCATGCCCGTACTCCGGCCGCTGCGAAAGTGCTCGCCGCCGTTAACTCCGGCCATCCCAGCTGCAGCCGCTACCACCACTAGATGCGCGAGAACGCCAGGAAGCCGTAGGAGCAAACCCCGCCTCAAACCATTGGCTGTAGCGAGATCCCGACGATCCCCACCGCATTTTTGGTCGTCGCCGGTGACACTCTGGTGAGCTGACGTGGCACCGTCATTAGTGGCTAATGACGCCACTAATTAACCCCCTGAGCCACTTACACATGGGCCCCACACGTTTAATTAACCAGCTAACAAAATTAGTTAGAACTAATCCAACCCGACTGGACCCATGCGTCAGCATTGACTTTGCTGACGTGGCTGTTGACCGATCCCACCTGTCAGTGAGCTAAACAGCCCTGTGTCACTGACGTGTGGCCCCCACACGTCAGGTTTGACCCGGACCAGCCTCTGTTGACCTGCTGATGTCACACTGATGTCATGCTGACGCATTAATTCAATTACTGGAATTATTCTTTTACAGGAAATTCCAGAAAATAGTATAAACTTCTAGAATTCATAGAAATTAAACTGTAACTCCAAATAAAATAATTTATATATGAAAAATGATCAGAAAAAATCCAATCTATCCATCTGTACCATTCTCATGCATGTTAGAACAACTTTTATCTGCTGTTTAGGACAAATCATATTAATGGCATTTAAACCATCATATATGGAGTTTGAATTTGAATCTTTGATTCAAACCAACATCATTTAACCTGTTGCTAGTTGCATTAGCTCAAAACACAGCATATTGCCATGTCATGATCATGCATCATATTGTGCATTGCATTGATTGTGTTCTTTCTCTGTTGCCGGTGTTTGTCCCCTCTCAGTAGACGACATACCGACGATGAGATCGATGACACCGATGAAGAACTATTACTATCTTCAGAAGTGCCAGGCAAGCAAACCCCCCTTGTTCATTCCGATACAATCCCACTTTCTCGCTCCTGCTCTATTTTATTGCATTAGGACAACAACGATACAATTGTTACTTGCTGCGGTAGTTGAACTCCTTTATCCTCTGCATGACCTATCATTGCCACAGTAAATAGATGAAACCCACTAGCATGAGTAGGAGTTGTTTGAGCCCTGATGTGCCTACTCATTCATGCTTGTTTGTCATGCCTGCTATTGCTTAGAGTTGTGTCAGGTCTGATTCATCAGGGATGAATTGGAGGTGTGTGAACATGTCCTACTGTGTGTGAGCTAAGGGTGTGAACACGATTTGGTAAAGGTAGCGGTGAGAGGCCATGTAGGAGTACATGGTGGGTTGTCTCATTGAAGTCGTCCTTAGGAACTGAGTTCTGTGTTTGTGATCCATGAACAGTTACTACCACACATTGGGCTCCGGGCACTCCAAGCTCTCTCGACTTATTAATCAACTTGATCTCTGTCCAGGAGTTGCAACTAGTTTCTGGTGTTTTGTAGGTAGTGTTAGTAGTCTACCAAGTGGCACCCGATACAGGTGGGTTTGGGACAGACTAGGCCTGATGGCCGGTGTACCAAGTGGCACCCGGATGGTGGACTTGGGAACCCTGCACACATCGTTTGGGGCCGTGAGCGACACCCCGGCCGGATCTCCTTGCGGATGGAACCCGAATAGGCGATAAACCTGGAAGAGAGACTTGCGTGGTTAGTTAGGTCGTGGCCGACTCCCTCGCCCGGCTTCCGCTTGAAGGTTGCCGAGGTACATGACGGTGTGTATGCGATAAGTGGCGAGAGCGTGTGAAGAAGTACACCCTGCGGGGTTATCATTATCTATTCAATAGCGGATTCCTCGGATATGGAAACTTGGACCCCTTGAACAGTTCATAGACAAGTGAAAGTGGATACTCTAAAATACGCAAGATAAGCGTGAGTGCTATGGATGGCGTTCTCGTAGGGAGACGGGAGAGGATCCATAGTGGTGTATTGATATGGTGAATGTGTGGACTCGTGTGCGCCACCTCAAAAGAGTTACTTGTAGGCGTAGTTCAGGTTAGCCACTGAGTCAAAGCTGGCTTGCTGCAGTTAAACCCCACCATCCCTTTGTTGATAATGATGCATATGTTGATAGTTCTGATGTAAGTCTTGCTGGGTACATTTGTACTCACGTTTGCCTATTTTATGTTTTTGTAGAGAGACTTCAGTCTCACTAGTAGTTCCGCGTGGACTTCGACGTTTAGCTTGTTACCTCAGCTACGATCTTGTGCCCTCGGCAGGATCTGGTAGATAGCTAGGCTTCTCAGCCTTTTCCATTTATAGTTGTCTGTACCCAGACATGTTAAGCTTCCGCTTGTGCTTTGACTTGTATGCTCTGAGTGTTGGGTCATGAGACCCATGTTTGTAATATCTCGCTCCTCGGTGCCTAATGAATAAATACTTGAGTCGTAGAGTCATGTTGTGATGCCATGTTGTATTTGCACATATCGAGCATATTGTGTGTATGTTATTGAAATGCTTGGTATGTGTGGGATCTGACTATCTAGTTGTTTATCTTTAGTAGCCTCTATTACCGGGAAATGTCTCCTAGTGTTTCCACCGAGCCATGGTAGCTTGCTACTGCTCCGGAACACTTAGGCTGGCCGGCATGTGTCCTTCTTCGTTCTCGTGGTATGCATCCCTTGGCGAAATGTCACGCGATGAATACCGAGTCCTGTTAGCCCGCTACAGCCGGTTCACCGAGTCTGCTAGCCAAGTGCTACAGCTGGATTCGATCGCCGATGACCGACACGCTCGATGTCGGGTCATGGATGCTGTCCTCGTAAGTCTGTGCCACTTTGGGTTTACGACTAGCCATGTCAGCCCGGGCTCCTTATCATATGGATGCTAGCGACACTATCATATACGTGTGCCAAAAGACGCAAACGGTCCCGGGAAAAGGTAAGGCGACACCCATGGGAATACCGTGCGTGAGGCCGCAAAGTGATATGAGGTGTTACATGCTAGGTCGATGTGGCATTGAGTCGGGGTCCTGACAGCCGGAACGGGCTCCCGAGAGGTTTTTGGTGGCTACAGAGGCCTGCGGCGGCGGAACTCCTGATCTATCTTCTCCGTGGATGTTTCTAGGGTATGTGGGACTATATAGGCGAAAGAAGTCGGTCAAGAGGTGCTCAAGGGGCCCACGAGACAGGGGGCACGCCCAGTAGGGGGGGGCCTTATCTCCTGGCCTCCTCGAGGATCTTCTGACGTGAACTCCAAGTCTCCAAGATCATATTCTTCCCAAAAATCACGCTGCCGAAGGTTTCATTCCGTTTGGACTCCGTTTGATATTCCTTTTCTTCGAAATACTGAAACAGGCAATAAAACAGCAATATGGGCTGGGCCTCCGGTTAATAGGTTAGTCCCAAAAATGATATAAATGTGTAAAATAAAGCCCATAAACATCCAAAAGGGGTAATATAATAGCATGGAACAATAAAAAGTTATAGATACATTGGAGACGTATCAAGAATCCCCAAGCTTAATTCCTGCTCGTCCTCGAGTAGGTAAATGATAAAAACAGAATTTTTGATGTGGAATGCTACCTAGCATAATTCTCAATGTAATTTTCTTTATTGTGGCATGAAATGATTCAAAATAAAAGTTCATATTGAATTAAGAAATAGTGATACTTCAAGCATACTAATCAAAGTAATCATGTCTTCTCAAAATAACATGGCCAAAGAAAGTTATCCCTACAAAATCATATAGTCCGGCTGTTGCTCTATCTTCATCACACAAAGTATTTAATCATGCACAACCCCGATGACAAGCCAAACAATTGTTTCATACTTTAGTAATCTCAAACTTTTTCAACTTTCACGCAATACATGAGTGTGAGCCATGGACATGGCACTATATGTGGAATAGGATGGTGGTTGTGGAGAAGACAAAAAGGAGAAGATAGTCTCACATCAACTAGGCGTATCAATGGGCTATGGAGATGCCCATTAATAGATATCAATGTCAGTGAGTTGGGATTGCCATGCAACGGATGCACTAGAGCTTTAAATATATGAAAGCTCAACAAAAGAAACTAAGTGGGTGTGCATCCAACTTGCTTGCTCATGAAGACCTAGGGCATTTTGAGGAAGCCCATCATTGGAATATACAAGCCAAGTTCTGTAATGAAAAATTCCCACTAGTATATGAAAGTGCCAACATAGGAGACTCTCTATCATGAAGATCATGGTGCTACTTTGAAGCACAAGTGTGGAAAAAGAGATAGTAGCATTGTCCCTCTCTCTTTTTCTCTCATTTTATTTTTTTTTCTTTTATTTTTTTTCTTTTCTCTTTTTTTTCTTTGGCCTTTCTTTTTTCTTTTCCCTTTTTTTCTTTTTTTTTCTTTTTGTAAAGTCCGAAGTCTCATCCCGACTTGTGGGGGAATCATAGTCTCCATCATCCTTTCCTCACTGGGACAATGCTCTAATAATGAAGATCATCACACTTTTATGGATTTACAACTCAAGAATTACAACTCAAACCTAGAACAAGATATGACTCTATATGAATGCCTCCGGCAGTGTACCGGGATATGCAATGAATCAAGAGCGACATGTTGAAGGAAATATGCCCTAGAGGCAATAATAAAGTTATTATTTATTTCCTTATTTCATGATAAATGTTTATTATTCATGCTAGAATTGTATTAACCGGAAACATAATACATGTGTGAATACATAGACAAACATAGTGTCACTAGTATGCCTCTACTTGACTATCTTGTTTATCAAAGATGGTTATGTTTCCTAGCCATGGAAAAAAGAGTTGTCATTTGATTAACGGGATCACATCATTAGGAGAATGATGTGATTGACTTGACCCATTTTGTTAGCGTAGCACTTGATCGTTTAGTATGTTGCTATTGCTTTCTTCATGAATTATACATGTTCGTATGACTATGAGATTATGCAACTCCCGTTTACTGGAGGAACACTTTGTGTGCTACCAAACGTCACAACTTAACTGGGTGATTATAAAGGAGCTCTACAGGTGTCTCCGAAGGTACTTGTTGGGTTGCCATATTTCGAGATTAGGATTTGTCACTTCGATTGTCGGAGAGGTATCTCTGGGCCCCCTCGGTAATGCACATCACTATAAGACTTGCAAGCAATGTAACTAATGAGTTAGTTGCGGAATGATGCATTACATAACGAGTAAAGAGACTTGCCGGTAACGAGATTGAACTAGGTATTGAGAAACCGACGATCGAATCTCGGGCAAGTAACATACCGATGACAAAGGGAACAACGTATGTTGTTATGCGGTTTGACCGATAAAGATCTTCGTAGAATATGTAGGAGCCAATATGAGCATCCAGGTTCTGCTATTAGTTATTGACCGGAAACGTGTCTCGGTCATGTCTACATAATTCTCGAACCCGTAGGGTCCGCACGCTTAAGGTTTCGATGATAGTTATATTATGAGTTTATGAGTTTTGATGTACCGAAGGAGTTCGGAGTCCTAGATGAGATCGGGGACATGACGAGGAGTCTCAAAATGATCGAGACGTAAAGATCGATATATGGACGACTATATTCGGAGTTCGGAAAGGTTCCGAGTGATTCGGATATTTTTCGGAGTACCGGAGAGTTACGGGAAATCGCCGGGGAGTATATGGGCCTTATTGGGCCATACGGGAACAGAGGAGAGAGGCCAAAAGGAAGGAGGCCTGCGCCCCCCCTCTGGTCCGAATTGGACAAGGGGCACAGCCCCCTTTTCCTTCTTCCTCTCGTCCTCTTTCCCCTTCTCCTACTCCAACAAGGAAGGAGGGAGTCCTACTGTCGGTGGGAGTAGGACTCCCCTTGGCGCGCCCCTTCCTAGGCCGGCCGCCCCTCCCCCCTTCCTCCTTTATATATGGGGGAAGGGGGGCACCTCTAGGCACAACAACAATTGATCCTTTGGATCTCTTAGCCGTGTGCGGTGCCCCCTCCATGATAATCCACCTCGATAATATCGTAGCGGTGCTTAGGCGAAGCCTTGCATCGGTAGAACATCAAGATCGTCACCATGCCATCGTGCTGACGGAACTCTCCCTCGACACTCGGCTGGATCGGAGTTCGAGGGACGTCATCGAGCTGAACGTGTGCTAGAACTCGGAGGTGCCGTAGTTTCGGTGCTTGATCGGTCGGGCCGTGAAGACGTACGACTACATCAACCGCGTTGTTCTAATGCTTCCGCTTTTGGTCTACGAGGGTACGTGGACACACTATCCCCTCTCGTTGCTATGCATCACCATGATCTTGCGTGTGCGTAGGATAATTTTTGAAATTACTACGTTCCCCAACAGTGGTATTAGAGCCTGGTTTTATGCGTAGATGTTATATGCACGAGTAGAACACAAGTGAGTTGTGGGCGATACAAGTCATACTGCTTACCAGCATGTTATACTTTGGTTCGGCGGTATTGTTGGATGAAGCGGCCCGGACCGACATTATGCGTACGCTTAAGTGAGACTGGTTTTACCGCTGTGCTTTGCACACAGGTGACTAGCGGGTGTCAGTTTCTCCAACTTTAGTTGAACCGAGTGTGGCTACGCCCGATCCTTGCGAAGGTTAAAACAGCACTAACTTGACGAGCTATCGTTGTGGTTTTGTTGCGTAGGTAAGAACGATTCTTGCTCAGCCCGTAGCAGCCACGTAAAATTTGCAACAACAAAGTAGAGGACGTCTAACTTGTTTTTGCAGGGCATGTTGTGATGTGATATGCTCAAGACGTGATGCTATATTTTATTGTATGAGATGAATGTTTTGTAACCGAAGTTATCGGTAACTGGTAGGAGCCATATGGTTGTCGCTTTATTGTATGAAATGCAAACGCCCTGTAATTGCTTTACTTTATCACTAAGCGGTAGCGATAGTCGTAGAAGCAATAGATGGCGAACGACAACGATGCTACGATGGAGATCAAGGTGTCGCGCGGTGACGATGGTGATCACGACGGTGCTTCGAAGATGGAGATCACAAGCACAAGATGATGATGGCCATATCATATCACTTATATTGATTGCATGTGAAGTTTATCCTTTATGCATCTTTTCTTGCTTTAATTGACGGTAGCATTTTAAGATGATCTCTCACTAAAAAATTATCAAGAAGTGTTCTCCCTGAGTATGCAGCATTGCGAAAGTTCTTTGTGCTGAGACACCACGTGATGATCTGGTGTGATAGGCTCTACGTTCAAATACAACGGGTGCAAAACAGTTGCACACGCGGAATACTCAGGTTAAACTTGACGAGCCTAGCATATAACAGATATGGCCTCGGAATACGGAGACCGAAAGGTCGAACGTGAATCATATAGTAGATATGATCAACATAGTGATGTTCACCATTGAAACTACTCCATCTCACGTGAAGATCGGACATGGTTTAGTTGATTTGGATCACGTGATCACTTAGATGACTAGAGAGATGTCTGTCTAAGTGGGAGTTCTTAAGTAATATGATTAATTAAACTAGAATTTATCATGAACTTAGTCCTGGTAGTATTTTGCAAATTATGTTGTAGATCAATAGCTCGCGTTGTTGCTTTCATATGTTTAGTTTGATATGTTCCTAGAGAAAACTGTGTTGAAAGATGTTAGTAGCAATGATGCGGATTGGATCAATGATCTGAGGTTTATCCTCATTGCTGCACAGAAGAATTATGTCCTTGATGCACCGCTAGGTGACAAACCTATTGCAGGAGCAGATGCAGACATTATGAATGTTTGGCTAGCTCAAAATGATGACTACTTGATAGTTTAGTGCACCATCCTTAAACGGCATAGAATTGGGACATCAAAGACGTTTTGAACGTCATGGACCATGTGAGATGTTAGGAGTTGAAGTTAATATTCCCAGCAAATACCCGAGTTGAGAGATATGAAGTATCTATAGCTAAAAGATGGAGGAGAATCGCTCAACTAGTGAGCATGTGCTCAGATTGTCTAGGTACTTCAATCGCTTGAATCAAGTGGGAGTTAATCTTCCAGATAAGATAGTGATTGACAGAATTCTCTAGTCACCATCACTAAGTTACTAGAACTTCGTGATGAACTATAGTATGCAAGGGATGACGAAAATGATTCCCGAGCTCTTCGTGATGTTGAAATCGATGATGGTAGAAATCAAGAAAGAGCATCAAATGTTGATGATTGACAAGACCGATAGTTTCAAGAGAAGGGCAAAGGGAAAGAAAGGGAACTTCAAGTGGAAAGACAAGCAAGTTGTCACTCCTGCGAAGAAGCCCAAAGCTGGACCATAGCCTGAAACTGTGTGCTTACACTGCAAAGGAAATGGTCACTGAAAGCGGAAATGCCCTGAATATTTGGTGGATAAGAAGGATGGCAAAGTGAACAAGGGTATATTTGATATACAGGTTATTGATGTGTGCCTTACTAGTGTTTATAGTAGCCCCTGAGTATTTGATACTTGTTCGGTTGCTCTGATTACTAACTCGAAACAGGAGTTACAGAATAAACAGAGACTAGTTGAAGGGGAAGTGACAATGAGTGTTGGAAGTAGTTCCAAGATTGATATGATCATCATCGCACACTCCCTATAATTTCGGGATTAGTGTTAAACCTAAATAAATGTTATTTGGCGTTTGCGTTGAGCATGAATATGATTTGATCATGTTTATTGCAATACAGTTATTCATTTAAAGTCAGAGAATAATTGTTGTTCTGTTTACATGAATAAAACCTTCAAATGTTCATACACCTAATGAAAATAGTTTGTTGGATCTCGATCGTAGTGATACAAATATTCATAATATTGATGCCAAAAGATGCAAAGTTAATAATGATAGTGCAACGTATTTGTGGCACTGCCGTTTGGGTCATATCGGTGTAAAGCACATGAAGAAACTCCATAAAGATGGATTTTCGGCATCACTTGGTTATGAATCATTTGATGCTTGCGAACCGTGCCTTTTTTGGGCAAGATGACTAAAACTACGTTCCCCGGAACAACGGAACGAGCTACTGACTTATTGGAAATAATACATACTGATGTATGCAATCCAATGAGTGTTAAGGCTCACGGCGTGTATCGTTATTTTCTAACCTTCACAAATGATTTGAGAAGATATGGGTATATCTACTTGATGAAACATAAGTCTGAAACATTTGAAAAGTTCAAAGAATTTCAGAAGTGAAGTGGAGAATCATCGTAACAAGAAAATGAAGTTTCTACAAGCTGATCGTAGAGGAGAATATTTGAGTTACGAATTTGGCCTTCATATAAAACAATGTGGAATAGTTTCACAGCTCACGCCACCTGGAACACCACAACATTACGGTGTGTCCGAACGTCGTAACCGCACTTCATTGGATATGGTGTGATCTATGATGTATCTTACCAATTTACCACTATCGTTTTGGGGTTATGCATTAAAGACAGCTGCATTCACTTTAAATAGGGCACCATCTAAATCCGTTGAGACGACACCGTATGAACCATGGTTTAGCAGTAAACCTAAGCTGTCGTTTCTAAAAGTTTGGAGTTGCGATGCTTATGTGAAAAAGGTTTCAACCTGATAAGATCGAACCCAAATCGGAGAAGTGCGTCTTCATAGAATACCAAAGGAAACTGTTGGGTACACCTTCTATCACAGATCCGAAGGCAAAACATTTGTTGCTAAGAATGGATCCTTTCTAGAGAAGGAGTTTCTCTTGAAAGAAGTGAGTGGGAGGAAAGTAGAGCTTGATAAGGTAATTTGTACCTTCTCCCGAATTGGAAAGTAGTTCATCACAGAAATCAGTTCCAGTGATTCCTACACCAATTAATGAGGAAGCTAATGATGATGATCATGAAACTTCAGATCAAGTTACTACAGAACCTCGTAGGTCTTCCAGAGTACGGTCCGCACCAGAGTGGTACGGTAATCCTGTTCTGAAAGTCATGTTACTAGACCATGATAAACCTACGAACTATGAGGAAGCGATGATGAGCCCAGATTCCGCGAAATGGCTTGAGGCCATAAAATCTGAGATATGATCCATGTATGAGAACAAAGTGTGGACTTTGGTGGAGTTGCCCGTTGATCATGTTGTATAAATGGATCTTCAAGAGGAAGACAGATGCTGATAGTAGTGTTACTATCTACAAAGCTCGACTTGTCGCAAAAAGGTTTTTGATAAGTTCAAGGTGTTGACTACAATGAGATTTTCTCAACTGTTGCGATGCTTAAGTCTGTCTGAATCATGTTAGCAATTGCCACATTTTATGAAATCTGGCAAATGGATATCAAAACTGCATTCCTTAATGGTTTTCTTAAAGAAGGTTTTGTCGATCCTAAAGGTGCTAACAAAATGTGCAAGCTCCAGCGATCCATCTATGGACTGGTGCAAGCATCTCAGAGTTGGAATATACTCTTTGATAAGTTGATCAAAGCATATAGTTTTATACAGACTTACGGTGAAGCCTGTATTTACAATAAAGTGAGTCGGAGCACTACCGCCTTTCTGATAAATATATGTGAGTAACATATTGTTGATCAGAAATGATGTAGAATTTTTCTAGAAAGCATAAAGGAGTATTTTAAAGGATACTTGAAAAAGAGTTTTTCAAAGCAAGACCTCGGTGAAGCTGCTTACACATTGAGCATCAAGATCTATATAGATAGATCAAGACACTTGATAAGATTTTTCAATGAGTACATACCTTGATAAATTTTTGAAATAGTTCAAAATGGAACAGTCAAAGAAGGAGTTCTTGCCTGTGATGCAAAGGTGTGAAGTTGAGTAAGACTCAAGACCAGACCATGGCAGAAAATAGAAAGAGAATGAAAAGTCATTCCCTATGCCTTAGTCATAGGTTCTATAAAGTATGCTATGTTGTGAACCAGACCTATTGTATACCTTGCTCTGAATTTGACAAAGGAATACAATTTTGATCTAAGAGTAGATCACTGGACAGCGGTCAAGAATATCTTTAGTGAGGATTAAGGAGATGTTTCTCGATTATGGAGGTGATAAAAGATCCCGTCGTAAAAAGTTACAACAATGCAAGATTTTGCACCAATCCAGATGACTCTAAGTCTCAATCTGGATACATATTCAAAGTGGCAGCAATTAGCTAGAGTAGCTTCGTGCAGAGCATTGTGGACATAGAATATTTGCAAAATACATACGGCTCAATGTGATGAACCGTGCTGACTAAGCTTCTCTCACGAGCAAAACATGATCACACCTTAGTACTCTTTGGGTGTTAATCACATAGTGATGTGAACTAGATTATTGACTCTAGTAAACCCTTTGGGTGTTGGTCACATGATGATGTGAACTATGGGTGTTAATCATATACAGATATGAATATTGGTGTTAAATCACATGGCGGTGTGAACTATTTTATTGACTCTAGTGCAAGTGGGAGACTGAAGGAAATATGCCCTAGAGGCAATAATAAAGTTATTATTTATTTCCTTATTTCATGATAAATGTTTATTATTCATGCTAGAATTGTATTAACCGGAAACATAATACATGTGTGAATACATAGACAAACATAGTGTCACTAGTATGCCTCTACTCGACTAGCTCATTTATCAAAGATGGTTATGTTTCCTAGCCATGGACAAAAGAGTTGTCATTTGATTAACGGGATCACATCATTAGGAGAATGATGTGATTGACTTGACCCATTTCGTTAGCTTAGCACTTGATCGTTTAGTATGTTGTTATTGCTTTCTTCATGACTTATACATTTTCCTATGACTATGAGATTATGCAACTCCCGTTTACCGGAGGAACACTTTGTGTGCTACCAAACGTCACAACGTAACTGGGTGATTATAAAAGAGCTCTACAGGTGTCTCCGAAGGTACATGTTTGGTTGGCATATTTCGATATTAGGATTTGTCACTCCGATTGTCGGAGAGGTATCTCTGGGCCCTCTCGGTAATGCACATCACTATAAGCCTTGCAAGCAATGTAACTAATGAGTTAGTTGCGGAATGATGCATTACATAACGAGTAAAGAGACTTGCCGGTAACGAGATTGAACTAGGTATTGAGATACCGACGATCGAATGTCGGGAAAGTAACATACCGATGACAAAGGGAACAACGTATGTTGTTATGCGGTTTGACCGATAAAGATCTTCATAGAATATGTAGGAGCCAATATGAGCATCCAGGTTCCGCTATTGGTTATTGACCGGAAACATGTCTCGGTCATGTCTACATAATTCTCGAACCCGTAGGGTCCGCACGCTTAAGGTTACGATGATAGTTATATTATGAGTTTATGAGTTTTGATGTACCGAAGGAGTTCGGAGTCCCGGATGAGATCGGGGACATGACGAGTAGTCTCGAAATGGTCGAGACGTAAAATTCGATATATTGGACGACTATATTCGGAGTTCGGAAAGGTTCCGAGTGATTCGGATATTTTTCGGAGTACCAGAGAGTTACGGGAATTCGCCGGGGAGTATATGGGCCTTATTGGGCCATACGGGAATAGAGGAGAGACGCCAAAAGGAAGGAGGCCTGCGCCCCCATCTGGTCCGAATTGGACAAGGGGTGGAGCCCCCTTCTCCTTCTTCCTCTCCCCCTCTTTCCCCTTCTCCTACTCCAACAAGAAAGGAGGGAGTCCTACTCCCGGTGGGAGTAGGACTCCCCTTGGTGCGCCCCCTCCTAGGCCGGCCGCCCCCTCCCCCCTTGCTCCTTTATATACGGGGGAAGGGGGCACCTCTAGGCACAACAACAATTGATCCTTTGGATATCTTAGCCGTGTGTGGTGCCCCCCTCCATGATAATCTACCTCGATAATATCGTAGCGGTGCTTAGGCGAAGCCCTACGTCGGTAGAACATCAAGATCGTCACCACGCCGTCATGCTGAAGGAACTCTCCCTCGACACTCGGCTGGATCGGAGTTCGAGGGACGTCATCGAGCTGAACGTGTGCTAGAACTCGGAGTTGCCGTAGTTTCGGTGCTTGATCGGTCGGGCCGTGAAGACGTATGACTACATCAACCGCGTTGTTCTAACGCTTCCGCTTTCGGTCTACGAGGGTACGTGGACACACTCTCCCCTCTCATTGCTATGCATCACCATGATCTTGCGTGTGCGTAGGAAATTTTTTGAAATTACTACGTTTCCCAACACATGTATGAAAATTATGAAGGTGGCCTTGCCACAAATACGATGCCAACTACATGATCATGCAAAGAGCAATATGACAAAAGTAATGCGTGTCATATGAACGGAACGGTGGAAAGTTGCATGGAAATATATCTCGAAATGGCTGGAAATGCCATAGTAGGTAGGTATGGTGGCTGTTTTGAGGAAGGTATATGGTGGGTGTATGGTACCGGCGAAAGTTGCGCGGCACAAGAGAGGCTAGCAATGGTGGAAGGGTGAGGTGCGTATAATCCATGGACTTAACATTAGTCAAAAGAACTCATGTACTTGTTGCAAAATTCTAGAAGTCATCAAAAACCAAAGCACTACGCTCATGCTCCTAGGGGGATAGATTTGTAGGAAAAGACCATCGCTCGTCCCCGACCGCCACTCACAAGGAAGACAATCAATAAATAAAATTGTGCTCCAACTTCATCACAAAGTGGTTCACCATACGTGCATGCTACGGGAATCACAACCCTCAACACAAGTAATTTTCATAATCACCTCAACTAGCATGACTTTAATATCACACCTCCATATATGGAAACAATTATAAAGCATCAAATTGATCATAGCATCCAATTCACTTTGTATGATAGTTTTTATTGTACCCAACTTGGATGCTCATCATTCTGGGACCAACTTTGTAACCATAGCAAATACCATGCTGTTCTAAAAGACTCTCAAAAAGATATAAGTGAAGCATGAGAGACTAGCAATTTCTTGAAAATATAACCACCGCCGTGCTCTAAAAGAAATAAGTGATGCACTGGAGCAAATGACAAACTACTCCGAAAGATATAAGTGAATATCAATGAGTAGTCGAATAATTGTGCAACTACGTGAAGACTCTATAACATTAAGGAATTTCAGATCTTGCTATTCTAATCAAACAGCAAGCAAAACAAAATAAAATGACATTGCAAGGATAGCACAACTCATTTGAAGAAGCAAAAACTCAGGCTCAACCGATACTAACCGATAGTTGTTGAAGAAGAAAGGTGGGATGCCTACCGGGGCATCCCCAAGCTTAGATGCTTGAGACTTCTTGAAATATTATCTTGGGGTGCCTTGGGCATCCCCAAGCATGAACTTTTATGTCTCCTTATTTCCTCTCATATCATGGTTTCTCTTTTTATCAAAAGCTTCATCCACACCAAACTCAACATGAACTCGTGAGATAGGTTAGTATAAACCAGTGCAAAACCTTATCACTTTCTACTGTAACAAATCACTACAATTATTATTAAACATTGCATAATAAATGCTTCTGCATATTTATTACTCCTATCCTCAAATAGAATCATTAAACAAGCAAACATATGCAAACAATGCAAACATAACAGCAATCTGCCAAAACAGTACAGTCGGTAAAGAATGCAAGAGTATAAATATATACTTCCCTAACTCCAAAAATTATTAAATAAAATTCCCACTGTAGTAAATTTATCAGGTCTCATTATGCAAAAAGTTTCAACATTATATCATGCTCTGACTTTTCTAGGGAATTTTTGCAACAGCGGTAAACTTTCTGTTTTCAAACAGCAACATGTATACTAGCAAAATAAGCATGGAAAAGGCTATCCTTGACCTTTTTATTGAAACTAAAGATGCAAAACATTATTCTAAATAACAGAAAGCAAATACTAACAAAATAAAATGACGCTCCAAGCAAAACACATATCATGTGGTGAATAAAAATATATCTCCAAGTAAGTTACCGATGAACGAAGACGAAAGAGGGGATGCCATCCGGGGCATACCCAAGCTTAGGCTCTTGGTTGTCCTTGAATATTACCTGGGGTGCCTTGGGCATCACCAAGTTTAGGCTCTTGCCACTCCTTATTCCATAGTCCATCGAATCTTTACCCAAAACTTGAAAACTCCACAACACAAAACTCAACAGAAAACTCGTATGCTCCGTTAGTATTAGAAAATAAAACCACCACTTAGGTACTGTAATGAACTCATTCTAAATTCATATTGGTGTAATATCTACTGTACTCCAACTTATTTATGGTTCATAACCTTCAATACTACTCATAGATTCATCAAAATAAGCAAACAACACATAGAAAACAGAATCTGTCAAAAACAGAACAGTCTGTAGTAATCTGTATCAAACTTATCCTTCTGGAAGTCCAAAAATCCTACCTAATTAGGAAGTCCTAAGAAATTTGTGTACCAATCCATATCAAAAAGAATCAGATCATAATCACGTTTTTGTGAATTAACAAAACTAATTTACTGGGTGCAAAACTTTCTGATTGTCAGCAGGATCAACACAACTATCACCGTAAGCTATCCTAAAGGTCTTATTTGGCACTTTATTAAAAAAAGCTATAAAACATGATTACTACAGTAGAATATTCATGTGAACACACAAAAACAGTAAGGGTAAATATTGGGTTGTCTCCCAACAAGCGCTTTTCTTTAATACCTTTCTAGCTAGGCATGATGATGGCAATGATGCTCACATAAAAGATGAGAATTGAAACATAACGGGGGCATCATGAAGCATATGACTAGCACATTTAAGTCTAAACCAATTCCTATGCATGGCGATTTTGTGAGCAAACAACTTATGGGAACAATAATCAACTAGCATAGGAAGGTAAAACAAGCATAGCTTCAAGATTTTCAACACATAGAGAGGAAACTTGACATTATTGCAATTCCTACAAGCATTGTTCCTCTATCATAATAATTTTCAGTAGTATCATGAATGAATTCAACAATATAACCAGCACCTAAAGCATTCTTTTCATGATCTTCAAGCATAGAAAATTTACTACTCTCCACATAAGAAAAATTCTTCTCATGAATAGTAGTGGGAGCAAACTCTACAAAATAATTATCATGTGAGGCATAATCCAATTGAAAACTAAAATTATGATGACATGTTTCATGGTTATCATTATTCCTAATAGCATACAAGTCATCACAATAATCATCATAGATAGCAACTTTATTCTCATAATCAATTGGAACCTCTTCCGAAATAGTGGAATCATCACTAAATAAAGTTGACACTCTTCGAAATCCACTTTCATGCTCATCACAATAAGATTCAACATCCTCCAAAATAGTGGGATCACTACTTCCTAAAGTTGACACTCTTCCAAACCCAATTTCATCAATATAATCATCATAAATAGGAGGCATGCTATCATCAAAATAAATTTGCTCATCAAAGCTTGGGGACTAAAAATATCGTATTCATCAAACATAGCTTCCCCAAGCTTGTGGCTTTGCATATCACTAACATCATGGAAATCCAAGGAATACATACTAACAACATTGCAATCATGCTCATCATTCAAAGATTTAGTATCAAACATTCTATAGATTTCTTCTTCAAGCACTTGAGCACAATTTTCCTTTTCATCATACTCACGAAAGATATTAAAAAGACAAAGCGTATGAGACAAACTTAACTCCATTTTTTGTAGTTTTCTTTTATAAACTAAACTAGTGATAAAACAATAAACAAAAAGATTCTATTGCAAGGTCTAAAGATATACCTTCAAGCACTCACCTCCCCGGCAACGGCGCCAGAAAAGAGCTTGATGTCTACTACACAACCTTCTTCTTGTAGACGTTGTTGGGCCTGCAAGTGCACAGGTTTGTAGGACAGTAGCAAATTTCCCTCAAGTGGATGACCTAAGGTTTATCAATCCGTGGGAGGCATAGATGAAGATGGTCTCTCTCAAACAACCCTGCACCCAAATAACAAAGAGTCTCTTGTGTCCCCAACACACCTAATACAATGGTAAATTGTATAGGTGCACTAGTTCTGCGAAGAGATAGTGATACAAGTGCAAAATAGAAAGTAGATATAGGTTTTTGTAATCTGAAATAATAAAAACTGCAAGGTAACTAATGGTTAAAGTGAGCGTAAACGGTATTGCAATGATAGGAAACAAGGCCTAGGGTTCATACTTTCACTAGTGCAAGTTCTATCAACAATAATAACATAGATAGATCATATAACAATCCCTCAACATGCAACAAAGAGTCACTCCAAAGCCACTAATAGCAGAGAACAAACGAAGAGATTATGGTAGGGTACGAAACCACCTCAAAGTTATCCTTTCTGTTCTATCTATTCAAGAGTTTGTAGTAAAATAACATGAAGCTATTCTTTCCGCTCAATATATCATAGAGTTAATACTAGAATAACACCTTAAGATACAAATCAACCAAAACCCTAATGTCACCTAGATACTCCATTGTCACCTCAAGCATCCGTGGGCATGATTATACGATATGCATCACACAATCTCAGATTCATCCAACCAACACAAAGTACTTCAAAGAGTGCCCCAAAGTTTCTACCGGAGAGTCAAGAAAACGTGTGCCAACCCTATGCATAGGTTCATGGGCGGAACCCGCAAGTTGGTCACCAAAACATACATCAAGCGGCACGTGATATCCCATTGTCACCACAGATAAACACGGCAAGACATACATCAAGTGTTCTCAAATGAAAGACTCAATCCGATAAGATAACTTCAAGAGGGAAACTCAATTCATCACAAGAGAGTAGAGGGGGAGAAACATCATAAGATCCAACTATAATAACAAAGCTCGCGATACATCAAGATCGTGCCATAGAGAGAACACGAGAGAGAGAGAGAGAGAGAGAGAGAGAGAGAGAGAGATCAAACACATAGCTACTGGTACATACCCTCAGCCCCGAGGGTGAACTACTCCCTCCTCGTCATGGATAGTGTCGAGATGATGAAGATGGCCACCGATGAGGGGTTCCCCCTCCGGCAGGGTGCCGGAACGGACTCCCGAGAGGTTTTTGGTGGCTACAGAGGCTTGCGGCAGCGGAACTCCTGATCTATCTTCTCCTTGGATGTTTTTAGGGTACGTGGGGCTATATAGGCGAAAGAAGTCGGTCGGGAGGTGCTCGAGGGGTCCACAAGACAGGGGGGCGCGCCCAGTGGGGGGCGCCCCCTATCTCCCGGCCTCCTCGAGGATCTTCTCACGTGAACTCCAAGTCTCCAGGATCATGTTCTTCCAAAAAAATCATGCTGCCAAAGGTTTCATTCCATTTGGACTCCGTTTGATATTCCTTTTCTTCGAAATACTGAAACAGACAATAAAACAGCAATATGAGCTGGGCCTCCGGTTAATAGGTTAGTCCCAAAAATGATATAAATGTGTAAAATAAAGCCCATAAACATCCAAAAGGGGTAATATAATAGCATGAAACAATCGAAAATTATATATACGTTGGAGTCGTATCAAGGGGTGCTGCGCCCAAGCGCGGGGCGAGGCCACCGACAATGGGGGAGCCCGCTGGGCGGCGCGATGAGGTCGGTGAGCGGGGGGGGAGGGGGGCTCCGGTGGAAGGGCGTGGGGTGACGGGCACGACGCCGATGCGGTGGCGCGGCGAACGAACAGTGGCACCGCGGGGAGGTGGCCGGCGTAGGCGGCCGGTGACCTCGAGCTGGCGTCGGAGTGCATCCGCGGCAGAGAGAGGAGGGGGCGAGGCCCTCACCGATGTTGGAGGGAAGGGGACAACATGGCTCTGGGTCAACCGGCGAGGAGGAGGTCGAGGACAGTCGTGGTGATGCGGCGGTGAGGCGTTGGCGCCGGCGATGGCGAGGCGGGGCGGGGTCGAGGAGGCGGTCCGTCATGGGGGGTCCGAGCGGCGGTGTCGGTGGCGGAGCACGGCGGTGATGGGAGGCGCGGGATCGAGCCCCTCCCCGATCCAGAACCAGTCGAGTGGGAGGGGTTCAGGGAGGAGGACGATTCGTCAGGCGAGGTGGGCCGCGAGGCGCCGGCGTCGAGGATTAGCGGCGGGGTCAATGATGGTGGTCAGCGCGGACGTCAGGGACGAGGGGCGAACACGATGGGGTCGTTCCCCCGGTCCAGATCGTGGGAGGGAGTGGGAACTGGGGGAGTGGTGGATCGGGTGAGTAGCTAGGGTTTTGGGGAGGGGTTATACAGGGGGCGGGGTGGGCTCGGCTTGGCCTTTAGTTAGGTGGGTTAACAAGCCCAGTAGCTTAGGTTCTCCTCCTTTTCTTTTCTGTTTTCCATTTTCCCTTTTTGCATTTTCTTTTTTGTTCAAAGTGAGTTTTGTTATGCACAAAACTTGGCACATAAATCTAACACAATATATTGAGATGGAACAAAAAGTATGGGGTCAGAAGGAGTTTTCTAACCATTTTTAGAAATTGAAAAGGCCAATTTAATTGCTGTTGGTCCGAAAATTAATTTCATGAGGCATTTTGGAATTCAAAAGAGATTGGTTCCAACATGACAAATATCCAGGGATTATTGGACACACTTTGAACATCTTAGTTTCCATGTTTGGCAATTTTGAATTTTGACTTTGATTTGAATTTGAAATTTGAACCGGTTTCAAACCAACGTGAGTTTAACAACAGTAATCATGATGACGTGGCATCATTATTAAGGAATTACTGTAGCTTAAATTATCCGGGCGTCACACATGTCTCACTCATGCATGATCATTTGCATATTCACACCTCTGTATGTCTCTATCACACACACACCGTCTCCACATTGCCCTTCTGCCACAACACACATATGGACACATACACATGTTCTCTCTCAGTCACACACACAAAACCGGTATTAAAAAAACTAAGGCGCACCTAAAACGTGCAAATCCAAATAAACACGAACTAAAGCTAAATTCAAATATATGGAAATATTGTAGCGTGAAGAACTTTTCCAGGGAAAAAAGTTGAGTGATATTCGGGGACTGTTTTCACACACACAAAAAGGTTCGGTGGATGTCCTTCGAGTGAGACACGGTGACGCACCGTTTGATCGACCGCATGCTACGTCTTGAGCTTGCGTTGGTTTTCCTCGAAGAGGAGAGGGTGATGCAGCAATAGTAGCGTAAGTATTTCCCTCGGTTTTTGAGAACTAAGGTATCAATCCAGTAGGAGGCTCCTCAAAAGTCCCACGCACCTACACAAACAAACTGAGAACTCGAAACCAAGGCAATAAAGGGGTTGTCAATCCCTTCGCGGCCACTTGCGAAAGTGAGATCTAATAAAGATAGTAAGATAAGATAAATATATTTTTGGTATTTTACAAAATAGATGCAAAATGTAAAGATGCAAATAAAGTAGATTGAAAGCAAATATGATAAGAGATAGACCGGGGGGGCATAGGTTTCACTAGAGGCTTCTCTCAAGATAGGATAAGTATTACGGTGGGTGAACAAATTACTGTCGAGCAATTGATAGAAAAGCGCATAATTATGAGATTATCTAGGCATGATCATGTATATAGGCATCACGTCCATAACAAGTAGACCGACTCCTGCCTGCATCTACTACTATTACTCCACACATCGACCGACTCCTGCCTGCATCTAGAGTATTAAGCTCATAAGAACAGAGTAATGCATTAAGCAAGATGACATGATGTAGAGGGATAAACTCATGCAATATGATATAAACCCCATCTTGTTATCCTCGATGGCATCAATACAATACATGCCTTGCAACCCTTTCTGTCACTGGGTAAGGACACCGCAAGATTGAACCCAAAGCTAAGCACTTCTCCCATGGCAAGAAAGATCAATCTAGTAGTCCAAACCAAACAGATAATTCGAAGAGACTTGCAAAGATAACTCAATCACACATAAAAGAATTCAGAGAAGATTCAAATATTATTCATATATAAACTTGATCATAAACCCACAATTCATCGGATCTCGACAAACACACCGCAAAAAGAGTTTACATCGAATAGATATCCACAAGAGAGGGGGGGGACATTGTATTGAGATCCAAAAAGAGAGAAGAAGCCATCTAGCTAATAACTATGGACACGTAGGTCTGTGGTAAACTACTCACAACTCATCAAAGGGGCAAGGATGTTGATGTAGAAGCCCTCCGTGGTTGATTCCCCCTCCGGCAGAGTGCCGACGAAGGCTCCAAGATGAGATCTCGCGGATACAGAAGGTTATGACGGTGGAAATTGTGTTTCGTGGTGCTCCTGGATGTTTTTGGGGTGCGTAGGTATATATCGGAGGAAGAAGTACGTCGGTGACCGCCCGAGGGGCCCACGAGACAGGGGGGCACGCCCTACATGGGGGGCGGCCTCCTATCTCGTGGGGGCCTCCAAAAATCACGCTCCCAAAGGTTTCATTCCGTTTGGACTCCGTTTGAGATTCCTTTTCTTTGAAATACTGAAATAGGCAAAAAACAGCAATATGGGCTGGGCCTCCGGTTAGTAGGTTAGTCCCAAAAATGATATAAATGTGTAAAATAAAGCCCATAAACATCCAAAAGGGGTGATATAATATCATGGAACAATCAAAAATTATAGATACGTTGGAGACGTATCAATCATCCCCAAGCTTAATTCCTGCTCGTCCTCGAGTAGGTAAATGATAAAAAGAGAATTTTTGATGTGGAATGCTACCTAGCAAAATTCATAATGTAATTTTCTTTATTGTGGCATGAATGTTCAGATCCAAATGATTCAAAATAAAAGTTCATATTGATAAAAGAAATAGTAACACTTCAAGCATACTAATGAAAGCAATCATGTCTTCTCAAAATAAAATTGGCAAAAGAAAGTTCATCCCTACAAAATCATATAGTTAGGCTATGCTTCATTTTCGTCACACAAAGATGTTCCCAACTTCTATACCCCCGATGACAAGCCAAACAATTGTTTCATACTTAAATAATCTCAAACTTTTTCAACCTTCACGCAATACATGAGCGTGAGCCATGGATATAGCACTATGGGTGGAATAGAATATGATGATGGGGATTGTGTGGAGAAGACAAAAAAAGAGAGAAAGTCTCACATTGACGAGGATAATCAACGGGCTATGGAGATGCCCATCAATTGATGTCAACTTGAGGAGTAGGGATTGCCATGCAACGGATGCACCAGAGCTATAAATGAATGCTCAACAAAAGAAAACTAGTGGGTGTGCATCCAACTTGCTTGCTCACGAAGACCTAGGGCATTTGAGGAAGCCCGTCGTAGGAATATACAAGCCAAGTTCTATAATGAAAAATTCCCACTAGTATGAAAAAGAAAACTTATGAGACTCACTATATGAAAAACATGGTGCTACTTTGAAGCACAACATATGAGACTCACTACATGAAGAACAAGGTGCTACTTTGAAGCACAAGTGTGGAAAAAGAGATAGTAACATTGCCCTCTTTTATTTATTTTATTTTTCTTTTTCTTTGCCCCTTTTTTCTCTATTTTTATGGGCCTTTTTTGGCCTTTCTTTCTTTTTTTTCTTTTTTTTCTTTAGGCAATGTTCTAATAAAGATGATCATCACACTTCTATTGATTACAACATAAGAATTACAACTCGAAACTAGAACAAGATATGACTCTATATGAATGCCTCCAGCGGTCTACCAGGATGGTGCAATGAATCAAGAGTGACATGTATGAAAAATAATGCATGGTGGCTTTGCCACAAATACGATGTCAACTACATAATCATGCAAAAGCAATATGACAATTATGAAACGTGTCATGATGAACGGAACGGTGCAAAGTTGCATGGCAATATATCTCAAAATGGCTATGGACATGCCATGATAGGTAGGTATGGTGGTTGTTTTGAGTAAGTTACAAGGAGGTTTAGGTGTGATAGAGCGTATCGTATCACGGGGTTTGGATGTACTAGTGAAGTTTGCACCAACTCTCAAGGTGAGAAAGGGCAATGCACGGTACCGAAGAGGCTAGCAATGATGGAAGGGTAAGAGTGCGTATAATCCATGGACTCACATTAGTCATAAAGAACTCATATACTTATTGCAAAAATTTAGAAGTCATCAAAAATCAAGTACTACGCGCATGCTCCTAGGGGGATAGATTGGTAGGAAAAGACCACCGCTCGTCCCCGACCGCCACTCTTAAGGATGCACAAGCCAGGTACACTTCATGTTTCAAATTTGTTACACAACTTTAACCATACGTGCATGCTACGGGACTTGCTAACTTCAACGCAAGCATTCTTTAAATTCATAATCACCCAACTATCATGACTTTAATATCACTACCTCCATATCTCAAAACAATTATCAAGTATCAAATTCATCATAGCATCCAATTCACTTCCTATGATAGTTTTTATTATACCCAACTTGGATGCCTACCATTCTAGGACCAACTTTACAACCATAGCAAATACCATGCTGTTCTAAAAGACTCTAAAAATAATATAAGTGAAGCATGAGATACTAGCAATTTCTTCAAAATCAAGTCACCACCGTGCTCTAAAAGATATAAGTGAAGCACTAGAGCAAAAACTATCAAGCTCAAAAGATATAAGTGAAGCACATAGAGTATTCCAGCAAATTCTAATCAAATAGGCTTCTCCCAAAAGGTGTGTACAGCAAGTATGATTATGGCAAACTAAAAAGAAAAGGCTAATATAATACACGACGCTCCAAGCAAAACACATCATGTGGCGAATAAAAATATAGCTCCAAGTAAAGTTACCAATGAACGAAGACGAAAGAGGGGATGCCTTCCCGGGGCATCCCCAAGATTCGGCTTTTGGCTATTCTTGAATATCTTGGGTTTCCATGGGCATCCCCAAGCTCAGGCTCTTGCCACCCTTTATTCCATAGTCCATAAAAGCTTTACCCAAAACTTGAAAACTTCACAATACAAAACTCAACAGAAATCTTATAAGCTCCGTTAGTGAAAGAAAACAAAACCACCACATAAGGTACTGTAATGAACTCATTATTTATTTGTTTTGGTCTTAAACCTAATGTATTCCAACTTCCTTATGGTTTATAAACTAATTTACTAGCCATAGATGCATTGAAATAAGCAAACAACACACGAAAAACAGAATCTGTCAAAAACAGAACAGTCTGTAGAAATCTGTAACTGCAAACTTCTGGAACTCTAAAAATCCTAGAAAAAATAGGAAGTCCTGGAAAATTTGTTTATTGAACAGCATAAAAAAGAATCAACGCAAAAGCACGTTCCTGTGATTTAACAAAATTATATTCGTCCGCACAAAGTTTCTATTTTTCAGCAGAATCAAATTAACTATCATCATAGGTTATCGTATAGGTTCTACTTGGCACAAACACTAATTAAAAGATAAAAACACATCTAAAAAGAAGGTAGATGCAAGATTTATTACTAAATAGAAGCAAAAACAAAAAACATAAAGAAAATTGGGTTGCCTCCCAACTAGCGCTATCATTTAACCCCTAGCTAGGCATAAAAGCAAAGATAGATCTAACGGGTGCCATCTTTGGCACTAAATTCATAAGTAGCACGCATGATAGATTCATAAGGTAATTTGACTTTGTTTCTTGGAAAGTGATCCATGCCTTTCTTTAATGGAAATTGGAATCTAATATTCCCTTCCTTCATATCAATAATCGCACCAATCGTTCTAAGGAAAGGTCTACAAGAATAATAGGGCAAGAAAGATTGCAATCTATATCAAGAACAATAAAATCTACGGGCACCAAATTTCTATTTGCAACAATGAGAAAATCATTGATCCTTCCCATTGGCTTTTTAATGGTGGGATCCGCAAGGTGCAAATTTAAAGAGCAATCATCAAGATCATGGAAACCTAGAATATCAAATAAAGTTTTCGGAATCGTGGAAACACTAGCACCCAAATCACACAAAGCAAAACACTCACAATCTTTAATTCTAATCTTTATAGCAGGTTCGCACTCATCATTAAGTTTTCTAGGTATAAAAACTTCCAAATTGAGTTTTTCATCATAAGATTGCATCAAGTCATCAACAATATGTTTGGTAAAAGCTTTGTTTTGACTATAAGCATTACGAGAATTAATAACGGAATTCAACAAGGAAATACAACCTTTTAAAGAGCAATTATCATAATCGAATTCCCTGAAATCCGAGATAGTAGGTTCAATGTTATTAGAAGTTGAGGACTCTCCAATCTCATTTTTACCAAATTTAGCATCAAGATCTAAAGACTCCGATTTTTTGGGACGCCTTCTAGGCAAAGTTGATTCATCATCAGTCCCATAATCATCAAAATTCATATTGCAAAACATAGATCTAATAGGAGACGCATCAATAACTTGAAGATCCTCATCGTTATTTTCATGGAAACTAGAAGAACACGCTTTTATAAAGCTTTCTTTTTTAGCACGCAATCTAGCGGTTCTTTCCTTACACTCATCAATGGAAATTCTCATTACTTTGAGAGACTCATTGATATCATGATTAGGAGGAGAATATCTAAGTTTAAGAGAATCAACATCAAGCGAAAGTCTATCAACGTTCCTAGCCAAATCATCAACTTTGAGCAATTTTTCTTCAAGCAAAGCATTAAAATTCTTTTGAGAAATCATATATTCTTTCACACTATTCTAAAAATCAGAGGGAATCTTATTAAAATTACCATAAGAATTATTGTTGGAATTTCCATAATTATTAGAGGAATTACTAGGGAACGGTCTAGCATTAAAGTTTCCTCTATAAGCATTGTTTCCAAAAGTATTCCTACCAACAAAATTCACATCCAAAAATTCATTATTATTCTCAATCAAAGAAGACAAAGGCATATCATTGGGATCAAGAGGAGTATTTTTAGTAGCAAACATCTTCATAAGTTCATCCATTTTCCACTCAAAACATTGATTTCTTCTATAGCATGCACTTTTTTACTAGAAGATGTTTCGGTGTGCCATTGAGAATAATTAGCCATAATATTATCAAGAAGTTTTGTAGCATCTCCTAACGTGATTTCCATAAAAGTGCCTCACGCGGCCGAATCTAAGAGATTTCTAGAAGCAAAGTTCAAACCGGCATAAAAAATTTGTATGATCATCCATAAATTCAAACCATCGACCGACTTGCAAAGATAACTCAATCACACATAAAAGAATTCAGAGAAGATTCAAATATTATTCATATATAAACTTGATCATAAACCCACAATTCATCGGATCTCGACAAACACACCGCAAAAAGAGTTTACATCGAATAGATCTCCACAAGAGAGGGGGAGAACATTGTATTGAGATCCAAAAAGAGAGAAGAAGCCATCTAGCTAATAACTATGGACCCGTAGGTCTGTGGTAAACTACTCACAACTCATCGGAGGTGCAAGGATGTTGATGTAGAAGTCCTCCATGGTTGATTCCCCCTCCGGCAGAGTGCTGGCGAAGGCTCCAAGATGCGATCTCGCGGATACAGAAGGTTACGGTGGTGGAAACTGTGTTTCGTGGTGCTCCTGGATGTTTTCGGGGTACGTAGGTATATATAGGAGGAAGAAGTACGTCGGTGGCCGCCCGAGGGGCCCACAAGACAGGGGGCGCGCCCTAAGGGGGGGCGGCCTCCTATCTCGCGGGGCCTCGGCTGCTTCTTGATTTGCAATCCAAGCCCTCTGGATCACGTTCATTCCAAAAATCGAGCTCCCAAAGGTTTCATTCCGTTTGGACTCCGTTTGATATTCCTTTTCTTCGAAAAACTGAAATAGGCAAAAAAACAGCAATATGGGCTGGGCCTCCGGTTAGTAGGCTAGTCCCAAAAATGATATAAATGTGTAAAATAAAGCCCATAAACATCCAAAAGGGGTAATATAATAGCATGGAACAATCAAAAATTATAGATACATTGGGTCACCGCGCGGCCGCGGTTCACGTGCTTGCACAGGATTCCGTATCGTGGTTGTGGTAACTAATATAAGCGCTGCCTCCGTCTAATATTTACGTGTAACAGTATGGTATTATTTTAAGTTTGACCAACCCTATATAAAACTTAACTAAGCTCACATCCGCACACTCATAAAAATGCCGCCGTTGCGCATGCCGGCGCCCGCCTGCTCCGGCCAACCATTTCTCGCCCATCACCGTTGTGTCACTACCATCCCTGTGCCATGAAGCCGAAGGATCGCCCGCTCACGTCGTCTGCAATCCCTCCTCGCGATGCTGTCACGCTGCCAAGCACGCGAGAAACTTGTGGAGGCGCATCTATGCATGCAGTGTCCAAAGAGGAGGACGAGCGCGTGCTCCAGCACGCCGGCGAGGAGGAGCTAGCGTGTCATTGCCGTCTCGGCGGTGGTGGCGCGCATGGTGGCTGTCACGGCGGAAGCTGGTCGTGCCCGTGCCAAGCCTGCAAACCGGGTGCGGACGCGGAATCCACCTTCGAGACCTTGAATGCCACGTGGATCCTGCAATCTGAAGGAGCAATTTGTGTCAGCCGACTCTTGAGAGCCGTTGGATGCAACATGGATGGCCGGAAGGGCTTCTTCAACCTCCGAAATTGATGCATTGTTCATCTTCTCTATTAGGCATCGAGCCACCAGCCCGGCACACGCCTAACCGCCTGCCGCCGCCACCCCCTCCTCCCCTGAATCGCCTGCCACCGTCATGCTCCCCCCGCCCCCGCCATCCATTAACCCCGAGCACGATCCATTTTTTCCGGCGAACTGCATTCCACACCCAACACTCATAAGATAGATCATGGGCACCCTGCCACCCTAATATAGATACTGGGGTAGCTTCTCTGTCATCTTCTTCCTTTGCTCCGTAGAACTTATTACACAAATCGACTGACCCAAATTATACTACTAGTACGAACGTATTAAGTACAGTAGGAACACGAAGATACAAGCAGTAGTACCAACTACAAGAAGAACAGTAGTAAGACATACTAGTACTACTATACGTACTAAAGAGTTCAAATAATGAGAAAGAACATAAACATAGTTCTGTTGGGGGCTCAACACAACACACCCTGAAATAAAACTAAGCAACTACTCCACTTGACATTGCAGTAGAACCAGCATGAGCGACGGTATTGTCACCTTACTCAGAGTCCGAGTCCACGTCCTCGACTTCGTCCTTGTTCCTCTTCCTCTTCCTATTCGATGACACTTCTTGGCTTGAACTGGACACTGAGCTCTGCTTCTTCATCCAACCCTTGTAAATATTTAAACAAAGGTAGGCATCCATTGCTGCGTACAGGATGTGATCTTCATCTATATATTTTATTTGACTCCCATGCATGATGATATTCGTGGTGAGCTTTCTTCTGTTGAGCGTATGAAGGATCAATCATAGTTGCTGCCAGGTTCAGCATTGAAGGCTGAGAGGAGGGCACCAGGCTTGCCTTCTGGAGATCGAAGGGCTGGCCTACAACGAGGCCTATCCGACCTAGGACAATCCTTTCATTATTAAAGTCTACAATAACGAATTTCACTCTTTCGTCCTTGAGGAAGTTCTTAAAATCCTGGCACTCAGTGTCGGCATGGCATATGTGGTAGACCGAGCACACGTTATGTACGCAAACCTGGATCATGGCGAGCTTTTTCTTCTCTGCCTTCTTTAGAATCTTCTCGCTTTCCAGGAATGTGGTGTACTCAACATCTTGCCCAGCGACCCACTCATCCTTTGAATTTTGAACATGCGTAGGAAGCGAGCAAGGCATGATTTCACCATTGCGGATATACGGGTGTAGATGACGATGAACTCATCACCGGTGATGGCTCTAACCTGGTACTCAGTGGCGGTCATGGAGATTTGGGAGGCCATGGATTTTGCAGGCGGGTTAGGAGAAGTTGAACTGGTGTAATGTGAAAGGACGGGACGACTGGGAACAAACTGTCGTAAGGTAGAAGACGGGGACGAGTAGGGCGTGCGAACGGCATGGGGTTGTTGGCTTGCACGGTGGATAAACGGCTGCAAGCCCCCAAAGAGTTCTCGAGTACTATGCAGGACCCACTAGATGTCATGTCTACTAGACCCATATCGTAGGCCTGACAGTATAGCTTCTGCATGTTTGCACGCCATGCCAGCGCGTGGATGTAACTTCACTTAATTCCGTCAAATGTCACGCCTCCCACGACCTTCGCCTCCGTCGTGTGGTCACGCCCTTTGAGACTTCAACCGGCTATAAATCAGCATTTATTTTCCTACTCCACATGCATGATACTTCCGTTGGTCCTTTTTACTCCGCGTAAGATTTGTGTCAAGTCACAATTTGCAAAGTTTTCATCTTAAAAAAAAATTGCAAACTTTTTGACCAAATTTATACTAAAAATATCAATATCTACAATACTGATTATAATGAGTATAAAAACTACGTTTTATAATGAGTATAAAAATATTTATTTGACATTGTGAATGTTGATACATTTTTCTATAAGTTTGGTCAAAGTAGAGGTACATTGACTTCAGACAAAACTCAAATGCACAATGCAGACTAGTTCCTCCATCCAGGTGTGTGCCATGTGCTATCTAGTCATCACAACAAGGTTAGCTATTAGAGTACTACTACCTCCCTTCTAGTTTAATGTGCTTGATTAAAAACTTTCACCTACTCTTACCAAGATAGAGGTGGTGGAATAGTTTTTGTAGTGGTTTCTGGAAACTGGACTCGATCTTCAGGAACCTTTGCCACTGCCGGCAAGAATGCAAGGAGATGAACCAGAAAGGAAATGAGGCTGGAATGAGTACTTCTGTATTTTATATAGTGGCAGAGGTGGGTAAATATCTGCTACCTCTGGTGGCAAGGCCATGTCTCTATGCACACACATCTCAGTCGTTGGTTCCAAGTAGAGAGAACGACTCACGTTATCCAGAGGCAGACACACCATCACCACCAACTGAGATTTTTATAGGAGTAATAAATATATAGAGTAGAAAATAGAGATAAGAGTTGAGATAGAGAGTAGAGATTAGTCAATATTCTCTTTAGGCTACTCATAGTAGAAAGTATCATATACTAGTATCATGTGCATGATACTAGTGTATGATACGGGACTACCTTTATAGTCCCATGTATGACACAAAGTAGCATATTATTTAACATGATACGGTATCTACCTATGTTACTCTAACCCCCCTCTCTTCTTTAATTCTTTGTCACATCACCATGTTTGCTATTCCCGTGTGCATGATACCAGCTAGTAAGATACCACATTACCACCACTATGGCCAGCCTTAATCATCGCATGCAATAATTTAGTGCACCTTGAAATCTGAACGCCTGCTTGACTCTCCTTCTCCATCTGACAGTCCCACCACTCCACCGCGTGTGGAAAAAATCTGCATGCATTACTCTCCTCCCCCCGCGGTCGTCCAATCCGTTGTGACCAACAATATTTCCACCCCTTCCCTCCACCATAATTTACTCCAACAAATATGCCCACATAGCTGTTATGTTAATCCCACAACATATCTTACGGGACTCTGCTTCAGTTACTTAACTACAGGTGCATTGACTCACTGACATGTGGGACCAACAGGCATCTGGCCCACATGTTAGAGATGCAACTAGACCTACAGTTAAGTCAGTGAAGCTCAATCCATATCTTAGGAAGGTGTGCCATTGCTCGCTATAAATACTGCACCTCCCACGGCATTTGGAAGAACGCTCACGTTCATCGCAATCTACTCCCCCTCCCTCTCACGTCGACCACCATGGCATCGCCCCTCCCAAGCCCTAGGTGCCCCTCACTACACAACACGGATGGTAATGCATCGTCGTTCCATTCCTCGCCGCCACTAGTTGATACGTCTCCAACATATCTATAATTTTTTATTGTTCCATGCTATTATATTACCCGTTTTGGATGTTACTGGGCTTTACTTTACACTTTTATATCATTTTTGGGACTAACCTACTAACCGGAGGCCCGGCCCAAATTGCTGTTTTTTTTCCTATTCCAATGTTTCGAAGAAAAGGAATATCAAATGGAGTCCAAACAGAATGAAACCTTCGGGATCAATCTTTTTGGAACAAACGCAATCCAGGAGACTGGGAGTGGACATCAAGAAGCAGCCGAGGCGGCCACGAGGCAGGAGGGCGCGTCCTAGGGGGCTGGGCGCACCTCCCACCCTCATGGGCCCCTCGTGGCTCCCCTGACCAACCTCCTTCGCCTATATATACCTCCATACCCTGAAAACATCCAGGAGCACCACGAAAACCTATTTCTACCACCGCAACCTTCTGTATCTGCGAGATCCCATCTTGGAGCCTTCGCCGGCGCTCCGCCAAAGGAGGAATCGACCATGGAAGTTTTCTACATCAACACCATAGCCTCTCCGATGCGTTGTGAGTAGTTTACCACAGACCTTTGGGTCCATAGTTATTAGCTAGATGGCTTCTTCTCTCTCTTTGAATCTCAATACAAAGTTCTCCTCGATCTTCTTGGAGATCTATTCGATGTAACTCTTTTTGCAGTGCGTTTGTCGAGATCCTATAAATTGTGGGTTTATCATCAATGAGGGAGTCCTGGACTAGGCAGTGTCCGGACAGCCGGACTATTACCGTCAGCCGGACTCCAAGACTATGAAGATACAAGATTGAAGACTTCGTCCGGTGTCCGGATGGGACTTTCCTTGGCGTGGAAGGCAAGCTTGGCTATACGGATATGTAGATCTCCTACCATTGTAACCGACTCTGTGTAACCCTAGCCCTCTCCGGTGTCTATATAAATCGGAGGGTTTTAGTCCGTAGGACACACAACCATTACAACAATCATACCATAGGCTAGCTTCTAGGGTTTAGCCTCCTTGATCTCGTGGTAGATCCACTCTTGTACTACCCATATCATCAATATCAATCAAGCAGGAGTAGGGTTTTACCTCCATCGAGAGGGCCCGAACCTGGGTAAAAACATCGTGTCCCTTGTCTCCTGTTACCATCCGCCTAGACGCACAGTTCGGGACCCCCTACCCGAGATCCGCCGGTTTGGACACCGACATTGGTGCTTTCATTGAGAGTTCCTCTGTGTCGTCACCGATAGACTTGATGGCTTCTTCAATCAACGACAACGCCGTCCAGGGTGAGACTTTTCTCCCCGGACAGATCTTCGTGTTCGGCGGCTTTGCACTGCGGGCCAATTCGCTTGGCCATCTGGAGCAGATCGAAAGCTACACCCCTGGCCATCAGGTCAGATTTGGAAGCCTAAACTTCACGGCCGACATCCTCGGAGATTTGATCTTCAATGGATTCGAGCCACAGCCGAGCATGCCGCACTGTCACGATGGGTATGATCTAGCTCTGCCACCAGACAGTACCTTGGAGGCCGCACACGAATCCGCTCCGACCCATAGTTCGGAGCCGACCGCACAGATCGAGGACAGGTGGCTGGACACCGCCTCGGGAGCTGCACCTTCTACTACGATGGAGCCGAATACTGGCATTGTCCCTTATAAAGCTCGTGACTCCGAGGTGCCGGACTCCCTGCCGGACTCCGAACCTCCCGCGCCCCTACCAATCGAATCCGATTGGGCGCCGATCATGGAGTTCATCGCTGCGGACATCTTTCAGCACTCACCCTTTGGCGACATCCTAAATTCGCTAAAGCATCTCTCGTTATCAGGAGAGCCCTTGCTGGACTGCGGTCAGGATGGTTGGGATGCGGACGACGAAGAAATTTAAAGCCCACCCACCACCCACTTTGTAGCCACTGTCGACGATCTAACCGACATCCTAGACTACGACTCCGAAGACATCGACGGTATGGATGACGATGCCAGAGACGATCAAGAACCAGCGCCTACAGGGCACTGGAAGACCACCTCGTCATACGACATATACATGGTGGACACCCCAAAGGATGGGGACGGCGAAGAAGCAGCGGAGGCAGATTCCTCTAAGAAACAGCCCAAGCGCCAACGTCAGCGGCGCCGCTCTAAATCCCGCCACAGCAAGAATGGAGACTCCGGCACCGGAGATAATAACACCCTAGAGAGTGCCGAAGACAACCCCCTCTAGCAAGATTCAGCACAGGAGGATGGGGAAGCCAGCCCTCGAGAGAGAGCGGCAGACGAGGAGGATGAAAACTACATGCCTCCCTCCGGAGACGAGGCAAGCCTCAACGACGACGAATTCGTGCCAGAGGATCCCGTCGAACAAGAGCATTTTAAACGCAGGCTTATCGCCACGGCAAATAGCCTAAAGAAAAAGCAGCAACAGCTTCAAGCTGATCAAGACCTGCTGGCCGATAGATGGACCGAGGTCCTCGCGGCCGAAGAGTATGAACTCGAACGCCCCTCCAAGAGCTACCCAAAACGCAAGTTGCTCCCCCGACTAGAGGAGGAAGCATACAAACCTTCATCACCAGTGCACAATATGGCAGACCGACCACCCCGTGGTCGCGACAGAGAGGCATCTAGGCCCTCCATCGGGACCGCACTCGCACCGCCGAAAAGTACGGGCCACGAGGAATGCGCGGACTTGCGGGATATATTGACTACAAGGAAAGACAATCCGGATCTATCTACGGATCACGTGGGCGCCCATGACCCACGACGATTTACGACTACCGTTCGCGCCGGATACAGCAACTCCGCCGGGCGAACACGCAGCAGATAACGCTCTCTTGAGCTACGCCGTGATATTTCTCAATATAGAGGCGCCAGACACCCACTATGCTTCATGCATTTAAGTAATGGATCATCAAATCCTCAAGGGTTAAACCCGTGAACATTGTATCCTACGATGGCACAACAGACCCGCAGTTTGGATCAAGATTATCTCCTTCATATCCATATGGCCCATGGCGGCACGCATCTCCACGCCATCAAGTATCTCCCACTCAAGCTTAAAGGACCAGCTCGGCATTGGCTTAACAGCTTGCCCGCAGAGTCAATTGGGTGTTGGGAGGACCTGAAAGCCGCATTCCTCGACAACTTCCAGGGCACATATGTGCGACCACCAGACGCCGATGACCTAAGCCACATAATTCAGCAGCCAGACGAATCGGCCAGACAGTTCTAGACACGGTTCTGTCGGTGTACTAAGGTAGGGGTACCTCAGTACCCCAACTTGTGCACGGGCAGTCGCAGCTCCCCGCAGCTGGGTCCACCAAATGCTTGCCGGAGACCATTCCTGCTTCATACCAAGCCATTCAAGAACAAAGTGTACAAGACATAAGCTCGAGACCCCGGCAAGAGGAGCTTGCCGGGAAGGCCGTTCCAGGCTCAAGATTACGTCACTCATGCAAGCTCCCGGCGAGAGGAGCTTGCCGGGGAGACCAGAAGACTACATCACAGAAGACACGCCTCGGCGCTATACGCGTCCCGGCGAGGGCCCGGGGAGCGGCAAGTCACAGAGCCCGACAAGCTCCCGGGCCCGGCAAGATCAGGACCCCGGCAAGGTACTTGCCGGGCGAGCTGCGATGCGTGCCCCGCGCTCCAGCTCATCTGCCCACGCGTCGCCTTTAGCCCTCTCCAGAAACGCGTGGCGGATGGCTGTGTTGCATGAGGGGTGCGGTGGCGCTCCACGGTGGTGGCTCCATCGCCGTGGCAAACGGAGACGCCAGGGCGGGAGCTTTTGGGGTCGACGGCGACGGGCATTTAATGCTCTTGTCCCCCTCTGTCAAAAGTAGGTAGAATCCACTGTTCAAGCACTGTAGCTGCACTGTTCCCGCGACTGCTCCAACTACCACCTCTTTACGTTTTACCCCTCTACCCTACGCTGACACTGCGGTGACCCTTGCCTCAAAAAAGGAGGCCCATGCACAACGTAGAGGAGGTTCGGAGGTTCGGATCCTTGGCAACTATAGCGCCAGGGTTGGCTGGTTCCATTCATAGCACCACACCACCATACGCCGCATTCTCGAGCAAGATCAAATACAACACAAAGCAGCAAGAGGGTTTTACGCGACCATCGCGTCTGGCTGGGTAAAATCCTCGCAAGATCGCCTCGATCTGCTCTCCGCGCATCCTCCGCCTCGCATCGAACTCACGAAGGCCGCCCCGCCCCATAGGTGTCGCCCCGACATCTTTGCGCGCCGGTAGGGGCGCCGAGGTTGTGCAGACCTGATCCGGCGTTCGCGCAACCGCTTCTTCATCAACCTCTCCGGTTTAAATCGGCGGCTTATCGACAATCGCGCCATGGCCCCAAGACGAGGGCCTCAAGGGTTGCAGACCCGTCTGCGTCTCACCCGCCGCCACCGGAGCCGGCGGTAGGCGGAGGAGATGCCGTCGAAAGGGTGGACACCGGCGAGGGCACTCGCGGCGCCACCAGATCCTGGGATCGGACGGATGACCGCGCCTCGGTCTCCGTGGATCCACGTTCATCTCAGTGCACTACAACCCAGCAGTGCCGTGCCATAAGACGTGGTACTCGCACGCTGGGGCAAGAACATGCCAGAGGCTCGCGGGATGCTCCGGACTGCTATCCATGCATGAGCAGGGCAAAAGTGCCGAGACAGGACTCTGCTCCTCCTATCGATACTAGGAGTCCGAGCATATCCTGTTCCTCGCGCCGCCCGCTCCCGCTTCCCCTCTATTCCGGCAAGCGCATCTCCTTGGAGCACCGCGCTGTCGTCGAGAACGCACCATCGAGCTCCAGGTCCAGCGAGGACAGCTCTGGTGCTCACTCCGACAGGCGCCGCTCCTCGGAGCGCTCTAAGCTCGGCGAAGGCAGCTCTGGTGCTCGTTCCGGCAAACGCACCTCTCCGGAGCGCTGCGCTGCCGTCAGGGACGCGCCATTGGGCCCCACCAGCAAGTGCAAAGAAACGAGAAAAAGAAAAGCTAAGTTGCTCGAGCTTTCGTGCAGAGCACTCTTTAATTCCATGTTTTTTTATGTTATGTCCCTCGCACATTCGTCCTTTGTACGCGAAACACTGCGCGGAGGAGCTCGCTGTGAATGGTCGCACCCTTACTTTGCTTCGAACACGCTCAGCGAGTCAAGAGTGAGCCGCGACCAGCTTCGCGCCCTCGTTTCGTTTCGAGTCTGCTCAGCAAAGTTAAGCGCGTCGCGACCAGACGCGGCAAGGTTGCTTGCCGGAAGCAACACCAGCCAGCGGGCTGCTGATGTTCCGCACTCAGCAAGCGTGTTAAGCACCGCAAGTTACCTAGAAGCGTAGGGTGGAAGCGCGCAAAGGATGTAGGGCAGAGGGTATAACATGGCGAGCCCTGCCGTGAGGCGTCCTTCGTATGAGAAACTTGGGCGCGAGAGGAGCCGAGTCGTGGTCTAGTTGCGTACTTGTTTTGTTTCCGAGTCCGCTCAACAAACCCAAGTGTGCTGCTGCACCCTTATCTTGCTTTCGAGCCTGCTCAGCAAGTTAAGCGTCGCAACTGGCCCGACAAGGTTGTTTGCCGGAAGCAACACCGCCGGCGGGCTGTCCCGCGCTCGGCAAGCGTGTTCGCCCCGGCAAGCTCCCCGAAAACGTAGAGTACGAACATACGGGGGACAAGGCACGGCATCGTATTGCATAGTCAAGATTTGTATATACATACATATGCATGGAGCAGTTGCGTGTCTACCTCAGCTGTTTTCATGACTGAAATTGCAGCAACAAGGAGGAACCGAAAGATCACACCAGCGCCTGGGGCCCGGCAAGCCAGGGTCGCCGGGGGCTACGGGTGCCCGGGTTCTTCCTCGGCAAACCAGCCTCACTGGGGGCTGCGAGAGCCAAGCTTCGTCTCCGGCAAGACAGAGTTGCTGGGGGCCGCGATATCAGATAAGTTTTTCATCCCTCGTCATGCATCCTCCTATGGACCGGGAAATGCGGGGCTGCGTCTTTGAACGAGTGTGTCGTGTAAAACCCGTGACGTGGAGGAGCCGAGTCGTGGCCAGATTATGCATTTGTTTTGTTTCCGAGTCCGCTCAACAAACACAAGTGTGTTGCTGCACCCTTATCTTGCTTTCGAGCCCGCCGCAAGTTAAGCGTCCGAATCGCCCGGCAAGGTTGCTTGCCGGAAGCGACACCGCCCGTGGCTGTCCAAGACTCGGCAAGCGTGTTTGCCCCGCAAGCTCCCGATAGCGTAAGAACACACAAGGCACGCAGTCAAGTAAAAGACTCATCCGCAAGCTTTCCCTCTTTTCATTAAAAACATCCTAGTATAGTACAAGTCCATGGAGGATGAAAAACATGATAGAGAGGATTACAAGTTCTTAAATGCAGCTAATGCCCGAGGGCTTACAAATTAAAAAGATAAGGTGCCGTGATCCTTCTCCTGTTTCTCTGCTCAGAGTTCAGGAGGTAGGTCAAGGAGCCCCGGCAAGATAAGCTCGCTGGGAGGAGGCCCCTGCAAGAGGAGCTTGTCGGGAAGGGCGAAGGAGCGCCTAGGAGGCGTGGCGGACGCCGCCGCGTGCCCAGAGCTGCGCAAGGTGACGGGCATGGGGAACGATGCCCGAGAGCCACGGGCGCCGAAGACACCAAGAGAACACCCGGGGGCCGCCAGAGCTTGGCGGAGACGGAGGCGTCGGAGGCGAGCTTGAAGACGGGGTGGTGGGACATCGCACGAGGGCACCTCGCCCTCATACTCCGATTTAACGGCCTTGCCGCTCCCCTCTTCCTCTTCCGCAGCCCCCACGCCACCGCCAAGAAGACGGCCCGGGGAGTTGAAGGCGGCGACCAGAAGATGAGGTCGCGGTGGGCGCGAGGCAGCGGTGTCCGACGCCTAGTCGGGCCCGCCATCCCCTCGCCGCCGCTGTCGCTCTCCTCCTCGTCACTCTCGCCGGGAGGAGCCTTCGCTATCCGAGGAGCTGTCCACACAGCAGCGCACTCGGGTCCCGTAGTCGCCAAGACCTTGACGGCGAGAAGGTCACCATCCATTAACTTGAAATGGAGGGTGAACCCGCCGTCAAGCTATGGATCCGGCGAACGCCTTCCACCCTCGGTCGAAGAACATCACGCCGGGGCTGGGGACACGACACTCACCCGAAAGTGCCGCTGATCCCGCAGCCCCTCATGCGCAACTCCATCACGTCGGGTGGATCCGGCCCCATAGCGTCCGCAAATGGGGCCGGCAACCGGAGGCGGCGACGAGGCGCCCGGCGAAGCTTGATAAAGAACTCCCAGGGGTCATCTCCGGTGTGGACTGCACCGTGGTCAGGAGATGCCGGGGGAGACGGGGGAGGCACATCACCACGACCGCCTCTCCCCCGACCGCCTCGGCCACGCCCTCGGCCTCGTCCGCGGCCGCGCCCTCTCCCTCTCCCTCTCGTGGCCGGCTCCGCCGCCACGGGAGCGGGATGGGGAGTGGTGCGCTGCCTAGAAGCGACCCTCGCTGCCACCGTCGAAGAACCGGGGTTCCCTCCTTCCATGGCGGCAAGAAGAACAGAAGATGAAGACGAAGGGAGAAGAGGATGAGTGCGGCCATTGTGCTCCCCTTCCGCCCCTTTTTAAAGGGGTGAGGTGGGGGCTCAACCGCCCCGCTCGACCAATCAAAGAGCGAGAAGGCCAGAGGAGCGGAGCAGACTCGCCTTCTCCGCCCGTGACGGCCCAGTCTCCCACCTTCGCCGCCCACGACCCCCGTGCATGAGGGCCGCGTGGCGAAAAAGCGGAGCCGGAGCGACGGGTGAGGCGACCCCGCTCTGCACCACGATCACGGGGTGGATGCCTTAAAGACTGCATGCGCCGCCCACGTCTCCCACGATGCCGCAATCGACGCCTGCCGTTACGGGAGGGGGGGCGGCAGATGCAGAAGCAGATTCGGCACGCCGTGGGCTTCGTGTGCCCGTGCCCTGCTTTGGGCCTGGCCCAATAGCGCTCGGCACCGTGTGTGGCCCAGGCCCGGGGGCTCCTGTCGGTGTACTAAGGTAGGGGTACCTCAGTACCCCAACTTGTGCACGGGCAACAGAGCAGCCCCCGCAATGGGTCCACCAAATGCTTGCCGGAGACCATTCCCGCTTCATACCAAGCCATTCAAGAACAAAGTGTACAAGATGAAGTTCGAGACCCGGCAAGAGGAGCTTGCCGGAAGGCCGTTCTGTGCTCAAGATTACGCCACTCATGCAAGCTCCCGCGAGAGGAGCTCGCCGGGGAGACCAGAAGACTACATCACAGAAGACACGCCTCGGCGCTATACGCGTCCCGGCGAGGGCCCGGGGAGCGGCAAGTCACAGAGCTCGACAAGCTCCCGGGCCCGGCAAGATCAGGACCCCGGCAAGGTACTTGCCGGGCGAGCTGCGATGCGTGCCCCGCGCTCCAGCTCATCTGCCCACGCGTCGCCTTTAGCCCTCTCCGAAACGCTGGCGGATGGCTGTGTTGCATGAGGGTGCGGTGGCGCCCACGGTGGTGGCTCCATCGCTGTGGCAAACGGAGACGCCAGGCGGGAGCTTTTGGGGTCGACGGCGACGGCATTTAATGCTCTTGTCCCCTCTGTCAAAAGTAGGTAGAATCCACTGTTCAAGCTAATCAGAGCTGCACTGCTCCCCCGACTGCTCCAACTACCACCTCTTTTACGTTTTTACCCCTCTACCCTACGTTGACACCTGTCGGTCACCCCTTGCCCTATAAAAGGAGGCCCATGCACAACGTAGAGGAGGTTCGGAGGTTCGGATCCTTGGCAACTATAGCGCCAGGGGTTCGGCTGGTTCCATTCATAGCACCACACCACCATACGCTCGCATTCTGGAGCAAGATCAAATACAACACAAAGCAGCAGTAGGGTTTTACGCGACCATCGCGCCCGGCTGGGTAAAATCCTCACAAGACGCCTCGATCTGCTCTCCGCGCATCCTCCGCCCTCGTACCGAACTCACGAAGGGGCCGTCCCCGGCCCCATAGGTGTCGTCCCGACAGGTTCTTAACAAACAAAAATCAAATCGTCGACTATCCGGATGCAGAGGCCCTCACAGCCTTCAAACATAACATCTGCGACGAGTGGCTGGCCCGGCACCTAGGACAGGAAAAGCCGAAATCCATGGCAGCCCTCACATCACTCATGACCCGCTTCTGTGCGGGAGAGGACAGCTAGCTAGCTCACATCAACAACCTCGGCAAAAATGCTGGCAGTCCGGATACTAGGGACCACAATGGCAGGTCGCATCGAAACAAAAACAAACGCCGCATTAATGGCGATAACAATGAGGATACGGCAGTCAACGCCGGATTCAGAGGCTCTAAACCCGGTCAGCGGAAGAAGCCATTCAAAAGAACTACTCCGGGTCCGTCCAATTTGGACCGAATACTCGACCGCTCTTGCCAGATATATGGCACCCCCGAAAAGCCAGCTAACCACACCAACAGGGATTGTTGGGTATTCAAGCAGGCAGGCAAGTTAATTGCCGAAAACAATGACAAGGGGCTGCACAGCGACAACGAGGAAGAGACTCGGCCGCCGAATAGTAGAGGACAGAAGGGTTTCCCCCCCACAAGTGCGGACGGTAAACATGATATACGCAACCCATATACCCAAGTGGGAGCGGAAGCGTGCACTTAGGGACGTATATGCGATGGAGCCAGTCGCCCCGAAGTTCAATCCATGGTCCTCTTGCCCGATCACTTTCAATCGAAGAGACCACCCGACCAGTATCCGCCATGGCGGATTCGCCGCATTGGTTTTAGACACAATCATCGACGGATTTCATCTCACTAGAGTCCTGATGGACGGCGGCAGCAGCCTGAACCTGCTTTATCAGGATACAGTGCGCAAGATGGGCATAGACCCCTCAAGGATTAAACCTACAAAGACGACCTTCAAAGGCGTCATACCAGGTGTTGAGGCCGGTTATGCGTGCTCACCACACCGAAGTGGTCTTCGGATCCCTGGATAATTTTCAAAGCGAGGAGTTAATCTTCGACATAGTCCCGTTCCTCAGTGGCTATCACGCTCTGCTTGGACGAAACGCGTTTGCAAAATTCAACACGGTACCGCATTATGCATACCTTAAGATCAAGATGCCAGGCCCTCGTGGAGTCATCATGGTCAACGGAAATACTGAACGCTCCCTCCGAACGGAGGAACACACAATGCTCTCATGGCGTAAGTCTGAGCAGCCTTTTAAAGAAATTTTCGAGTCCGGCCATTAAACGACCGGACATGGCCAAACGCGCCCGGAGTAACATCAATCAAGACCACTTGGCATGTTCCGAGCACGCGTAGCAATGCGGCCCCAACCCCAGCCCTTGCATGATTGCAAGACCAGCTCTTCGCGTACATCATTACGCTCTGGAGATACCATGGGCATATGGGGAGGGGCACGACCACGACAGGCCCAGAGTGCGGCTTAACCACACCAGGGGCTACCAAGTGTGTCACTCTTTTTTCTTCTTTTTTTTATTTTTCCATAGGACTCCGTTCACCAGAGGCCCTGTCCGGCAGTAGATCTGCCGAACTCACGATGCAACAGCCAGGGAGAGACAAAGGCTACAACGAACACTCAGGTGGTCTCCATTATGAGCATTAAATTTGTTAAATACACCAGTCCGCAGCCCACCCCTGGAGGGGGACATGTTTAAAATAGTCCAATTCCTTGCTTACCGCACTATTTGTATCGCTCTGCACTCATGGCAGAATTCCTTGAATAAACAATGCATCACTTTCTGTTTATAATTGCATTCCTTTCTTTTTATTATATGTTCATCTATGACATCTTGCATCCGTACACTTTGGTACGACCGAATACACCAGGGGCTTATGTTCCCCACATTATGGTGTGATAAGTCCGAACACTCTCACAAGTGCGGCACCCCGAACTTATAGCACTATATGCATCGGCTCCGAATCATGTCTTGGGTCAATAGTTGGGTTTGCCCGGCTCCCATGTTTTGGTATCTTACGTTCCGTTCTGTCGGCTAAGGTAGCACTGGGAGAACCACTACGATTGCGCCCCGATTGAGCTGGGCGAGCGCCTCAGTGGAGAAAGCTAAAACTGACTGTCATGATAAGGCGAGAGCTGGTCGCTGTTCGAGAGGTCTTTTCGAGTCCCTAAAGACTTATGCCGCTTAGAGCGAGGAACCGGCTTCGTCCTGCCCAGGCGTGGATAGCGCCCCGAACTCGGTCTTCCGAATACTAGGGGCTTCGCTGAAATTTAAAATTATAGAATTCTATGGCTAAGTGAGAGTGTTCAAGCATTATAAGTCCGGTTGCCTTGTTCGTTGTGTCGAGCGCCTCCCGAGATGGACCCAAAAATGGGAACAAGAGTGCTCAAGTTTATCCCGAACACACCTGCACTCGTGGCATGGGGGCTCAAGCCGACGACTTGCCATCTCTCAGATTTAATAAACGGCCGCACAGAAGGTAATATTTTAAATCAATAAGCGTTGCTTAGCGCATATGAACAAAGTTTTCAGCGCACAGGATAACACATTGCGAGTTTACTCAATAATTACATCTTTGGGGCACTCATATGCAATCTTGCGGGCACCCTTCAGGACACTCTTATAGTACATTTCGGGCATATGATACTCCTTGCCCGCCGGTGGCGCATCCGTGATAAGCCTCTCAGCATCCATCCTACCCCAGTGCACCTTTGCGCGGGCAAGGGCCCGACGGGCACCTTCAATACTGGCGGAGCGCTTGATGACCTCCACCCAGAGGCACGCATCCACCAGCCGCCGCACGAGACGGAAGTAGCTCCCAGGCATGGCCTCTTCAGGCCACAGCCAGACTATGAGGCCCTTCATGGCCTGCTCGGCTACCTTGTGGAGCTCGACCAGCTGCTTCAACTGGTCGCTAGGGGCACGGATGTCCGCCTCAAGATACCGAGACCGAAGACCTTCTCCGTTGAGCTCCCCTCCTCGGCCCGGTAGAATGCGGCGGCATTGGACACGCTACGAGGCAGATCTGCAAACGCCCCTGGAGAGCTCCGAATTAGGGTAAGTGACAGGTAATTTACATTCACATGCTTGCTTTGCATGAAAAATGCCTTACCCACCGCTATCTTCTTCACCGCCTCAATCTCCTGGAGGGACTTATGCGCCTCGGCCTTAGCGGCTTTGGCACTTTCAAGAGCCGAGGCAAGCTCGTACTCTCGAGTCCTCGGGTCGCGCTCCAAACTCTCATGCTTTTCCATGAGAGCCTGGAGCTCTTGCCGCACCTCCACCACCCGCACCTCCTGCTTCTCTCGCTCCGCTCGTTCCGCGGCCGCGTTCCGTTCGGCCGCAGACACGGCCTCCTTTAGGGTCGCCACCTCGTTCGTGCCCCCTGCAGTACCCATGTTATCCTTGTTATTTCTATTGCAACCAAAATCCTTTTCTGTAAGGTACAAAGTTAATGCGGTGTTACTCACCTTCTTTGTCCTCGAGCTGCTTCTTGGCAAGGCCGAGCTCATTCTCGGACCGCTCGAGGTTCTGCTTCAAAACACCGACCTTCGCTGTCAGTGCGGCAGAGGTCAGCAGCGCAGCCTGCAAACCCATATTGACATAATTTTTAGCACTCCTGCGTATATCTTTTATAGATCCTCAGTCCGGTTTTTCTTTCCGAACACCGAACCGAGCATCAGGGGCTACTGTCTATGCGGTATTACATTACATATTTTAAAACTTCTTACCTCAAAGCCTGTTAGAAGGCTGCTGCAGGCTTCGGTCAGCCCGCTCTTGGTGAGCTGAACCTTCTGAATCACCGCACTCATGATAGTGCGGTGTTCTTCCTTGATGGAAGCATTGTTGAGCGCCTCCAACAAGTTGTCCGGCGCCTCCGGTTGGACGGAGGCTGCGGGTGTCACGGTCTTGCCCTTCTTACGAAGGGGCCGCCTGCTGGACTCCGGAAACACTGCGGGTTCCGGCATGGAGTCCGGCGCAAAGTCCGGGAGGCTGCCTTGTGGCACCTCCGGAGCCTCCTCCTGATGGGTCCCCTCCTGGGATCCCACCTCGGCGTCCTCAGCGTCGCGAGGGGTGGAGGCAGTCGGAATGGAATCCACATCCGACGGAGCAAGGGACCCGCTTGATGAAGCGGGAAGATCATCCTCGGCCGGACTACAGGTAGTGTGCGGTATTAGAAGGACACTACGTGACACAAAAGAGAAATTATAAATCATTCAGGAATCCGGATACTTACGATCTCGCCGGAGGCTTGGCCCTTGAGGGCCACCCCTCGTCGCCAACGTTGGCGTTGGCAGAGCTGTCCGGAGGAAGGGTCCTTCCCTCTTGACCCTTGGCCTCCCCCGTGGGGAAGCCTTCCTCTTCTCTCTCCCCCTCTTGGGGAGAGTCTTCTTTCTCCTCCTCGTCTTCGGGGGAGGAGTCCGCCTCGGAGCCATCGGACGATGAGTCCGATATCACCTGGCGCCGGGAACTCCTTCGGGTTCCTGTGACCTTCGTCTTGGCCTTCTTCTCCGGCACCACGTAAAGGGCCGGAACCAGCAGTCCCGTCAAACGGGTGTCCGCTGGGTCTTCGGGAAGGGGAGCCGGACAGTCTACCTGTCCGGACGTCCTCTGCCGGTCCTGTCAAGGGCATTGGGAGTTTTAGATCCCACACAGAATTAAACTATGAAAGAAAATAAGTGTCCCATAGAGGATAACAAAGCTTACCTCGCCGGCCGGGCGCTTGGTGCTGAATCATGGTCTTCCGTCATGGACGCTGGGCTTCTCCGCCCTTGAACAGCACCCTCCGTGCAGCTTCAGACGTCGTGTCGAAGAGCCCGCCAGGTCCGGTCTTTGTGCGGATCGAACTCCCACAAATTGAAGGCCCGCTGTTAAGGGGAGAATCCGCGACGAGCATGACCTGGATTACATTGACAAGCCTAAGCTTCTTGTCCACTGTGGTCCGGAGACAGGGGATCGAGTGTCGGCTCCTCCGAACTGCCCCATAGCAAGCCCTTCTCTTTCCAGAAGGTGAGCTGCATAGGGATACCAGATCTGAACTCGGGGGCCGCTGCCCATTTAGGGTCACGCGGCTCAGTGATGTAGAACCACCCCGATTGCCACCCCTTGACGGACTCCATGAAGGCCCCCTCGAGCCAGGTGACGTTGGGCATTTTGCCCACCATGGTGCCTCCGCACTCCACTTGGACGCCCTTCACAACCTTCAGCTTGACATTGAAGGTCTTGAGCCACAAGCCGAAGTGGGGCTGGATACAGAGGAAGGCCTCACACACGACGATAAATGCCGAGATGTTGAGGATGAAGTTTCGCGCCAGATCATGGAAGTCCAGGCCGTAGTAGTACATGAGCCCCCGGACGAAGGGATGAAGTGGGAAGCCCAGTCCGCGGAGGAAGTGGGGAAGGAATATGACCCTCTCATGGGGCCAGGGGTGGGATGAGCTGCCCTCGTCGGGCAGCCGGTCTTGCGCGATGTCGCTGGAAAGGTATCCGCGCCGCAGCTTTTGATGTGCCCTCCGTAATGGAGGAGGCCAACCACTTGCCTCCCGCTCCGGACATGGCTGGAGAAGGTCAAGACGAGATGTGCGGACTTGGGCGCTGGAGCTCGAGTGCGCGGAGATGGATAAGCAAAGGAGGAAGAAGGCGTAGGTAAAAGGTGGATCCTTATCCCCTTATATATAGGCGGACAAAGACTATGCGTCCCCACCGTCCTGGTAAAACTCGCTTATCTCCCAAGCGCCACCATCAATGGCGCGGTTGGGTTACCCACGTCCGTATTGATGGGAATCCCGGAATAAGGGGAACATGATCTCTACTTCGACAAGACGTGCCAAGGAAACCGCTTCGCTAAACGCGCTGAGGTGGTATGATAAAAAACGATTCAAGTAAAGGCTTGGTGGTTGTATGACGTCATGCCACAAAATACGTCAGCAGATTGAACTTGTGTACATATTATTCTCTCTACGGTGGAATGTGGAATTTATTTTGCGAGCGGACACTATCTGGTGTTCACAATCTTCTATGAATTATTCGAGGAGGAACCCGCCTTGCAATGCCAAAAAATATGCGCGCCGGACTCATCGTCATTGAAGCCTGGTTCAGGGGCTACTAAGGGAGTCCTGGACTAGGGGGTGTCCGGCCAGCCGGACTATCATCGTCAGCCGGACTCCAAGACTATGAAGATACAAGATTGAAGACTTCGTCCCGTGTCCGGATGGGACTTTCCTTGGCGTGGAAGGCAAGCTTGGCGACACGGATATGTAGATCTCCTACCATTGTAACCGACTGTGTAACCCTAGCCCTCTCGGTGTCTATATAAACCGGAGGGTTTTAGTCCAGAGGACACACAACCATTACAACAATCATACCATAGGCTAGCTTCTAGGGTTTAGCCTCCTTGATCTCGTGGTAGATCCACTCTTGTACTACCCATATCATCAATATCAATCAAGCAGGAGTAGGGTTTTACCTCCATCGAGAGGGCCCGAACCTGGGTAAAAACATCGTGCCCCTTGTCTCCTGTTACCATCCACCTAGACGCACAGTTCGGGACCACCTACCTGAGATCAGCCGGTTTTGACACCGACAATCATGTTTATCTATGAGAAATATTTGAATCTCCTCTGAATTCTTTTATGTGTGATTGGTTATCTTTGCAAGTCTCTTCGAATTATCAGTTTGGTTTGGCCTACTAAATTGATCTTTCTTGCAATGGAAGAAGTGCTTAGCTTTGGGTTCAATCTTCGGTGTCCTTTCCCAGTGACGGCAGGGGAAGCAAGGCACGCATTGTATTGTTGCCATCGAGGATAAAAAGGTGGGGTTTATATCGTATTGCTTGAGTTTATCCCTCTACTTCATGTCATCTTTCTTAATGCGTTAATCTGTTCTTACGAACTTAATACTCTAGATGCATGTTGGATAGCGGTCGATGTGTGGAGTAATAGTAGAAGATGCAGAATCGTTTCGGTCTACTTGTCGCGGACGTGATGCCTATATACATGATCATGCCTAGATAATCTCATAACTATGCACTTTTCTATCAATTGATCGATAGTAATTTGTTCAGCCACCGCAATACTTATGCTATCTTGAGAGAAACCACTAGTGAAACCTATGGCCCCCGAGTCTATATTTTATCATATAAGTTTCCAATCTATCATTATTTTGCAATCTTTACTTTCCAATCTATATCATAAAAATACCAAAAATATTTATCTTATCTTATTATCTCTATCAGATCTCACTTTTGCAAGTTAGCGTGAAGGGATTGACAACCCCTTTATCGCGTTGGTTCCGAGGTTCTTGTTTGTTTGTGTAGGTACGAGGGACTTTTGAGGAGCCTCCTACTGGATTGATACCTTGGTTCACAAAACTGAGGGAAATACTTACGCTACTTTGCAGCATCACTCTTTCCTCTTCAAGGGAAAACCAGCGCAGTGCTCAAGAGGTAGCAAGAAGGATTTCTGGCGCCATTGCCGGGGAGGTCTTCACTCAAGTCAAGACATACCAAGTAGCCATCACAAACATATCTCCCTCGCATTACATTATTTTCCATTTGCCTCTCGTTTCCTCTCCCCCACTTCACCCTTGTCGTTTTATTCGTCCTCTCTTTCCCGTTCGCCTCTCTTTTTTGCTTGCCTTTTGTGTGCTTGTGTGTTGGATTGCTTGTCATGATGGCACAAGATAATACCAAATTGTGTGACTTTTCCAATACCAACAATAATGATTTCCTTAGCACTCCGACTGCTCCTCTTAATGATGATGAATCTTGTGAAATCAATGCTGCTTTGTTGAATCTTGTCATGAAAGATAAATTCTCCGGCCTTCCTAGTGAAGATGTCGCTACTCATCGAAACAACTTTGTTGATTTGTGTGATATGAAAAAGAAGAAAGATATGGATAATGATATTGTTAAATTCAAGTTATTTCCGTTTTCACTTAGTGATCGTGCTAAAACTTGGTTTTCGTCTTTGCCTAAAAATAGTATAGATGTGACGACCCGACCTCAGATGGTCAAGTCTTCGTGCTCGTGTGTCATCCTCGAACAAGAATGCTTGACACCACACAAGATTTCAAGGATTTATAACAGAGTAGCAATCACACACTTATTACATCGAATGTCTCAAAAGAGAACTTATTACAATAATATGGCTTAAGGCCATCTAATGCGATAACAATGAAGGCTTGGAAGATAAAGTCAGTCCATCAACTCCAACGGCATAGCTGAGCTGCACGACAACGACCTCACTTAACCTTACTCCTCGTTCGAAAAGTCTGCAACATAATATGTTGCAGCCCGAGAACGTCACAAGACATGGAATATGCTGGCAATGTAACACAAAAGAGCAATAACAGAATAATGCTACCACTACATGCATATTTGGCTGGTGGAAAGCTCTATGGTTACAGTTTTGCGAAAAGCCAAATTTTCCCTACTTCAAAGGAATCAATTTTAATTTAACTATCATGGTAGTTGAAACATCATTTGAGAAGGTAACCCCAACTCAATGATCCCAATTAAAAATAGTTAACAACCCAGCAATATTAATTTAGGAGTGTTGAGATACATGCGAATACCCAAGTACTAGATACTCAGAATTGTCCATAACCGGGGACACGGCTAACCATGAGTAGATTGTACACTCTGCAGAGGTTTGCGCACTTTTCCCCACAAGACTCGATCGCCTCCGTTGATTCTCGCACTGCCTGGTGTGTGAGAGACGGATGACCGAGACACAGTCTTTTAGAAGCATTAACTCTCTACTCCAGGCAGACCATACCAAACCCACAAACCCACTACCTGCTGATCCACCTCTTCAAGAGCTTCAAGCAACTTACTCAACTATGCTAGAGCCCATAATAGCTTGTGGCTGCACACGGAAGTTTCTAGCATGAATAGACTCAGTTCCCTTTGAGCCTGGGTGGCGGTCCATAGGAGAATCACACGGTAACCCCGGGATTTCCAAAATAAACAGCAATCTTTGGATACCCTGTGTGCCTCAATCCACCCAGATGTTTATTAAAGTTGCCACCTTAAGTAAACCATTAATTAACAATCTCACATCTGTCATGGATATCACTCAAACCCAATCCACGTCTACGAGCATAGCATGGCAATATAAGCATAACGTAGAAGTAACTCCCAAGGGTTTGATAATAAAACAGGGTAATAGGTTCTACTTCATCAACTACTTCCCAACCCACATGTTAAAGGCATCCTACTCATGCAATGTTTGAGGATTGAAACTAATGCATAAACACTGGGTATGAAAAGAGTATGATCAATGTGTTACTTGCCTTGTTGACGATCCGGGAATCCTAGAGACTCGTAGTAACACGCTTCGCACTCCGGGAATTCTATCGCAAGCAAACAATAACATACATAAGCAACAATCAAAGATGCACAAGTAGAACTGCAAATAAAAGAGTTTGACCGGAGAGTTCAACTTAAGAACTCCGGTTTGCAAAAAGAATCAAATCAAACGAAGCAACAAAACTGAAACGGCAAAAGAAACAACTTCGTTTTGCTAATCTGGATCTAAGTCAAATTTTACAGAAGGAAAATCTTGTTTGAGTTGATTATTCGGAAAGAGGGTTTCGAGATGAAACACCAGGCGCTTGAATCGCCTGATTCCGATAAACGAGCGAAAAGATAAACAGGTTTGAATATCAGATCAGAAATCGCGATCAGAATAATCGCGGAATAAAGCCGATAAAAAGAAAAACGACGAACGGCTAAAAGAATGAACGTTCGTTAGCAGAAACTAAACAGTGAACACGTTCATTAAAATGAACGGACGAATGGACGTTCGCTAAGTAAATAAACCGGGAAAAAAAATAAACCGATCTATATAAAAAACGATCTAGGGTTTTCTAAAAAAACCGAAGGGTTTATTTTTTTAAAAAAAAACCGGCGGCGAGGGTGGGTACCTCCGATGAGGCTTGTCCGGCGGGGCGGGCGGCTCCGCGGTTCGGGCGAGGTGTGGCGGGGCTCGGGTGGCGGCGGAGGCGGCGGCGGCGCTGGGCGACGGCGGCGTCTCGGCGGCGGCGGATCGGGCTCCGGCGGCTCGGGCTCGAGGCGGCGGCGGTAGTGAGTGGTGGTGGTGTGGCGGGCGGCGGCATATATAGGAGGGCGGGCGGGCGGCTTGGGAAGGGGCGCCGGGTGGAGTCCGGCTCGGACTCCCTCGGTGTCCGTGTAAGCAAGCACGGCAACAAGCCTGTGAGGAAGGCGGTGGCGGCTGGCTGGGCCGGCTCGCTGTTGGGCCTTCGCCCTTTCGGCGCGATGTTTTTTTTAAACATTCACTGAAGAAAAATTCCTAGAAAAATAAATAAAATCTAAAATTCCAAAACAAGTTTTCTCCGCCTAAATAAAATATTTAGAACAAGATGAACTTTTCTTGGCCCCTAAAATGCAAATTTTAAAACATGCAACATTTTTCTATGGCAAATAAAAATCCCGAATAAACTCAAATAAAATCCAAAAATGATTTTAACATTTTTCCTCCGATATTCCAATTATTTTGGAGAAGTCATATTATCTCCCCTCATTTAATATTTTTAAATGAAATATTTTCCGGAGAGAAAATAATTAAAATCAAATCCTCGTCTTCACTATTTGATAAAAATTTCAAATATGAAAATTAGAAAATCCCCAACTCTCTCCGAAGGTCCTTGAGTTGCTTAGGATCTCGAGGATTGCAAACGAAAAACAATAAAATATGATATGCATGGATGATCTATGTATAACATCCCAAATTGGAAATTTGGGATGTTACAAACCTACCCCTCTTAAGATGAATCTCGCCCTCGAGATTCAGGTTGGCTAGAAAATAGGTGCGGATGGTCCTTGTGAATATCCTCCTCTCGCTCCCAGGTGGCTTCCTCCTCAGTATGATGACTCCACTGAACTTTGCAAAACTTTATCACCTTGTTGCGAGTGACTCAGCTATCAAACTCAAGAATCTTAATTGGCTTCTCCTCATAGGTCAGATTATTATCCAGCTGAATCGCCTCCAAAGGTACTGTATCATTCAACGGTATATCAGCCATCTCAGCATGACACTTCTTCAGCTGTGATACGTGAAACACATCGTGAACTCCTGACAATCCTTCAGGTAACTCCATCTTGTAGGCAACTTCTCCCATCCGTTCCAAAATACGATACGGTCCTACAAATCTCGGGGCTAACTTTCCCTTAACTCCAAAACGTTTTACTCCCCTCAAGGGTAATACTCGTAGATAAGCTCTTTCTCCAATTTCATAGGTTACTTCCTTGCGTTTTGAATCTGCGTAACTCTTCTGTCTGGACTGAGCAATCTTTAGTCTGTCTCTGATCAGTTTAACCTTCTCCTCTGATTCCTTGACCAAATCTAGTCCAAACAACTGACGGTCTCCTACCTCGTCCCACATCAATGGTGTTCTACATCTGCGTCCATACATAGCTTCGAGTGGTGCCATCTTCAAACTGGCCTGGTAACTGTTGTTATAAGAAAACTTTGCGTATGGCAAATTGTCATCCCAACTAGATCCATAATCTAGCGCACAGGCTCTCAACATGTCCTCCAGAATCTGATTGACTCTCTCTGCCCATCCGTGCCGGTGAAAACTCAGATCAACTCCAATCGGGTCCCCAAAGTCCGTGTAATGGCGATGCCAAAACTTTGAAGTAAACTGGGTTCCTCTATCTGATACGATGCTCCTCGGAACTCCATGTAAACATACGATCCTGGTCATATATATCTTGGCCAGCTTTGCACTTGTATACGTTGTTTTCACCGGGATGAAGTGAGCTACCTTAGTCAATCGATCCACAACTACCCATATAGAATCATATGCTGCCTTGGTTCTGGGTAATCCGGTAATAAAGTCCATACCAAGGTTGTCCCACTTCCATTCGGGTATTGGCATAGGCTGTAACAGTCCTGCTGGCTTCTGATGTTCTGCCTTTACTTTCTGACATACATCACGTACGGCTACATACTCGGCAATATCCTTCTTCATTCCAGTCCACCAGAAACGTTCCATTGCTCACAAGAACATTAGCATAACTCTTCCGGCTCAAAGCGTCTGCTACGACATTGGCTTTTCCTGGATGATAGTGTAGCTTCATGTCGTAATCCTATATAAGTTCCAATCATCTCCTCTTCCTGAGGTTCAACTCCTTCTGTGTGAAAATGTACTTCAAGCTCTTATGATCCGTGTACACATCACAACGGTTTCCAATAAGATAATGTCTCCAGGTCTTTAGTGCATGAACTACGGCTGCTAACTCCAAATCATGCGTGGCATAGTTCAACTCGTGTGGCTTCAGTTGTCGTGAGGCATACGAAACAACCTTTCCTTCCTGCATAAGCACACATCCAAGTCCCAAGCGAGAGGCGTCACAATACACTTGAAACTCCTTATGTATATCTGGCAAGGTCAGCACTGGGGTTGTAGTCAATCGCTCCTTTAGCTCTTGAAAACCTGTCTTGCACTCCTCTGTCCATTTGGACTTAGTATCCTTCTTTAACAATTCCATCATTGGTTTAGCAATCTTGGAAAAATTCTCAATGAACCTCTGATAATATCCTGCCAGTCCAAGAAAACTGCGGATCTCGCCAACTGAAGTGGGTGCCAACCATTCAGTGACCGACTGAACCTTACTGGGATCCACTGCTATACCCTCTCCGGATATAACATGCCCAAGAAATCAAACTTCCTTCAACCAAAACTCGCACTTGCTGAATTTGGCATATAACTGGTGTTCCCTGAGTTTCTCGAGAACCAAACACAAGTGTTCCACGTGCTCCTCTTCGTTCTTCGAGTATATCATAATATCATCAATGAATACCAAAACAAACTTGTCCAAATACTCAATGAACACCTTGTTCATCATACTCATGAAATAGGCGGGGGCGTTAGTCAGTCCAAATGACATGACCGTATACTCATATAATCCATACCGTGTGGTAAACGCTGTCTTGGGTATATCCTTCTCTCGGATCTTCAACTGATGGTATCCCGATCGCAGATCAATCTTTGAAAACACCTTAGCTCCTTGTAACTGATCAAACAGATCATTGATCATCGGTAAGGGATACTTGTTCTTTATCGTTACTTCATTCAGAGCTCGGTAATCAACAACCATCCTTAAGGATTTATCCTTCTTCTCCACCAAAAGTACTGGGGCTCCCCAAGGTGATGAGCTTCTACGAATGTAACCTTTCTCCAACAACTCCTTAATCTGCTTCTTAATTTCCTCCAGATCATTTGTTGGCATCCGATAGGGTCTCTTGGATATCGGTCCTATTCCTGGTAATAACTCTATCAAAAACTCGATGTCTCTATCCGATGGCATACCTGGTAACTCTTCGGGAAAAACATCTGGAAAATCCTTTACTACATGTACTTCCTCCTGTACAACTCCCGTGAGGGCGTTTACTTGGCTCCTCCTAAGCACATGCCTAGATACATACTTAATCCTTTTTCCCTCCGGGGTGGTAAGATAAATTGACTTACTAGCACAGTCAATACTTCCTCCATACTTTGACATCCAGTCCATACCTAATATCACATCCAATCCTTGTGACTCCAAGATAATTAGGTCAGACGGGAATACATGTGTGCCAATGATTAGGGGTATCTGGGTGCACCATCTGCTAGCCATGTACTCTGATCCTGGCGAGCTCACTAAGAGGGGTGTCCTAAGGGTTTGAGTTGGTAACTTAAACTTTTCCACAAATCCCCTTGATATGTATGAATGCGAAGCACCAGTATCGAAAAGAACAATAGCGGTAAATGACTAAAAAAACTTACCTATTACCGCGTCCGGCTGCTCTTCAACCTCCTCCACGTTAACGTGGTTCACTTGTCCTTTGTTGAATGGATTGGGCTTCTTCCCTGCGCTCCCGTTTCCATTCCCATTCTTTCCTTCAGAGCAGTCATTGGCATAGTGCCCTGTCTTCCCGCACTTGTAGCAAACAACTTGGCTTAAGTCCCTCTTTGCGGGTGTAGACGGGTTAGAGCGGTTCTGATTATTGTTGACTCCATTCCCATTCCCGTTCTTCGCACCATTATGGTTATGAGATCCTCCTCCAACATGGTTATGACTTCCATGGTTATGAACAAGCCCTCCCGAGTTCGGGGTCAAGCGGGGCTTCTGGTGAGCTCCTGAGTTGTATTTTCCTTGTCCATACTTCCTCTTACGGTAATCAATCTGCTGCTGCTTCCCTTCAATCATTAGGGCCTTATCTACCAACTCCTAGTAGTTGTTGAAGGTTGCTACCATCAACTGCATACTCATCTCATCATTCAGCCCTTCCATAAACTTCTCCTGCTTCGCGGCATCTGTGGCCACATCATCAGGGGCATAACGTGATAACTTGCTAAACTCATCCATGTACTGGCCAACAGTACGATTCCCCTGGCGTAGGTTGTGAAACTCACGCTTCTTCATCTGCATAGCTCCAGTCGAGACATGGGCAGTGCGAAAAGCCTGCTGAAACTGAGCCCATGTGACAGTGTCGATAGGATAGGTGGCTGTGAAATTCTCCCACCATGCTGCTGCAGGTCCATCCAGTTGGTGTGCGGCAAAACGCACCTTCTCAGCATCTGTGCATCCTGCGGTGGTTAACTCCCTTCCAATACGACATAGCCAATCATCTGCAACTATTGGCACGATGCTACTGGAGAACACTGACGGTTGTAACCTTAAGAAACGGGCGAGGTTATCCACTGGCGGCGGGTTGTTGTTGTTGGCATTGTTGTTATTGGCATTGCCCTGGTTTTGAACTAGCAATTGCATCAAAGCATTCTGCTAATGGATCAACTGAGTGATCTCCGGTGGGAAAACAAACTCAGGGTCTCTCCTCGGAGGCATCTGATGGGTTTTAGATGGAAGAGATTAGAATAGAAAAAGATCTAGGGGAGAAACACTACCCATATGTATATGACGCAAACATAAGCATTCATTCAATCAATCAAGCAAGGGCATACAAAACGGTCTAGGACTATCATAAAAGTGCTCACTACTACTAGTTACATGGGGGAAAATACTATTATCATATGGTGGTCATCTAGAAATTTTGATCGGTGGAAGACTCCATGATGTCTGCTCCAGCTTCATCTTCGTAATCATCATCACTTGAATCCGAGTCGGTGTCGTCGATGATGATGTAGTTGTCCGGACGAATGAGGTCTTCTCTCGGAACTGATCCTCCCATGAAAATTCCGATCTTCTCTACTAGGTCGTCATTCTTCTCCAATAGGGTCTTGATTTCCTCCTCATATCCATCGCGTGTGAACTTAAGTTCTTCCTCCAGCTCGATGATCCTGGTCTTCGCCTTCTTCAACTCGATCATGTCTGTGCACATCTGGTTCTCCTGACGTCAAATGTGCTGGTTTTGCTCCTGGATAAAGGCTGCAACAGATCTATCCTTCCTGGTGCTGATCATCTCCCATTGTTCATCTCGGCGCCCACATATTTGATAGGTGGTATCCTCTAGTTCCTTGTTGTAGATTTCTCCAATGCGTCCCTTGGTAATATGAGCTGCCATACTCTTGCCAAGGCTCCAAGTGGGTGCTTCGAAAGAAAACTCTATGGGTTTAGAATTTGGCGAGAACGTCCTTCCTGGAACTCGTACTTGAATCATCCAGCGCTCTTCTTCTGGTAGAGTGGCGTTGTTCGTCCCAGTGAAACTTGGTATTCCAATATTCAAGTACCTAGTGATTTCCTTCAAGTGGCGTCCAAAAGGTGTGTCTTCATCCGGCTGTGCAAACTTGGTCTTCATCTCCTTCATCCTAAAGAGTGGAAGAGAAGAGGAGTCAGAAATGAGAAGAGAAGTGTGACCTATGGTTTATCTTAGTGGTCGTTGTTGGGGAACGTAGTAATTTCAAAAAATTTCCTACGCACACGCAAGATCATGGTGATGTATAGCAACGAGAGGGGAGAGTGTTGTCTACGCACCCTCGAGACCAAGCGAAGCGATCACAACGAGAGGAAGTAGTCGACGTTCTCCTCGCGATCCGACCGATCCCGGCGCCGTTACATTCGGCGCCCCGAGTTCTTGACACACGACAGCTCGATGACGCCCCTCGTACTCGATCCAGCTGAGTGTCGAGGAGAGTTCGTCAAGACGACGGCGTGGTGGACGATCTTGATGTTTCACCGCGCAGGCTTCGCTTAAGCTTTGACGGTATGACCGAGGTGGAATATGGTGGAGGGGGCACCGCACACGGCTAAGGAACGATCCAAAGATCAAACTTGTGTGATCTAGGGTGCCCCCTGCCCCTCAGATATAAAGGAGGGAGGGGAGGCCGGCCGCCTAGATAGGCGCGGGAGGAGTCATACTCCCACCGAGTAGGACTCCCCCTTCCTAGTTGGATTAGGTTTGGGAGGGGGAAGAGGAGAGGGGCACCCCCTCCTTGTCCTATTCGGACTGGGGAGAGAGGCGCTGCCACCACCTGGCCGGCCCTCCTCTTCTCCTCGAGGCCCACCGAGGCCCATTTACCCCGGGGTTCCAGTAACCTCCCCAGTACTCAGAATTCTGTTTTCACCGGAACCATTCCAACTCCAAACATAGGCTTCCAATATATCAATCTTTATGTCTCGACCATTTCGAGACTCCTCGTCATGTCCGTGATCACATCCGGGACTCAACTTCTTGGTACATCAAAACTCATAAACTCATAATAACATCGCCATCGAAACCTTAAGCGTGCGGACCCTACGGTTCGAGAACAATGTAGACATGACCTAGAACTATTCTCGGTCAATAACCAACAGCGGGACCTGGATGCCCATATTGGCTCCTACATATTCTACGAAGATCTTTGTCGGTCAGACCGCATAACAACTTACGTTGTTCCCTTTGTCATCGGTATGTTACTTGCCCGAGATTCGATCGTCGGTATCCAATACCTAGTTCAATCTCGTTATCGGCAAGTCTCTTTACTCGTTCCATAATACATCATCTCACAACTAACTCATTAGTTGTAGTGCTTGCAAGGCTTCAGTGATGTGCATTACCGAGAGGGCCCAGAGATACCTCTCCTACAATCGGAGTGACAAAACCTAATCTCAAATACGCCAACCCAACATCGCCTTTGGAGACACCTGTAGTACTCCTTTATAATCACCCGATTCGTTGTGACGTTTGGTAGTACCAAAGTGTTCCTCCGTAAACGGAGTTGCATAATCTCATAGTTACAGGAACATGTATAAGTTATGGATAAAAGCAGTAGGAACATACTCAACGATCGTGTGCTAAGCTAATGGAATGGGTCATGTCAATCAGATCATTCTACTAATGATGTGACCTTGTTAATCAAATAACAACTCTTTGTTCATGGTCAGGAAACATAACCATCTTTGATTAACAAGCTAGTCTAGTAGAGGCATACTAGTGACATCTTGTTTGTCTATACATTCACACATGTATCATGTTTCCGGTTAATACAATTCTAGCATGAATGATAAACATTTATCATGAAATAAGGAAATAAATAATAACTTATTATTGCCTCTAGGGCATATTTCCTTCAGTCTCCCACTTGCACTAGAGTCAATAATCTAGATTACATAGTAATGATTCTAACACCCATGGAGTCTTGGTGCTGATCATGTTTTGCTCGTGGAAGAGGCTTAGTCAACGGGTCTGCGACATTCAGATCCGTATGTATCTTGCAAATCTCTATGTCTCCCACCTGGACTAAGTCCCGGATTGAAGCGTCTCTTGATGTGCTTGGTCCTCTTGTGAAATCTGGATTCCTTCGCTAAGGCAATTGCTCCAGTATTGTCACAGAAGATTTTCATTGGACCCGATGCACTAGGTATGACACCTAGATCGGATATGAACTCCTTCATCCGCACTCCTTCATTAGCTGCTTCGAAGCTGCTATGTATTCCGCTTCACATGTAGATCCCGCCACGACGCTTTGTTTAGAACTGCACCAACCGACAGCTCCTCCGCTTAGTGTAAATACGATCCGTCTGCGATTTAGAATCGTCCGGATCGGTGTCAAAGCTTGCATCAACGTAACTGCCACGATGAGCTCTTTGTCACCTCCATATACGAGAAACATATCCTTAGTCCTTTTCGTATTTCAGATGTTCTTGACCGCTGTCCGATGATCCACTCTGGATTACTTTGGTACCTCCTCGCTAAACTTATAGCAAGGCACACATCAGTCGGTACACAAGATTGCATACATGATAGAGCCTATGGCTGAAGCATAGGAACATCTTTCATTTTCTCTATCTTCTGCGCAGTGGTCGGGCATTGAGTCTTACTCAACTTCACACCTTGTAACACAGCAAGAACCCTTTCTTTGCTTGATCCATTTTGAACTTCTTCAAAATTTTGTCAAGGTATGTGCTTTGTGAAAGTCCAATTAAGCGCCTTGATCTATCTCTATAGATCTTGATGCCCAATATGTAAGCAGCTTCACCGAGGTCTTTCATTGAAAAACTCTTATTCAAGTATCCCTTTATGCTATCCAGAATTCTATATCATTTCCGATCAACAATATGTCATCTACATATAATATCGAAATGCTACTGAGCTCCCACTCACTTTCTTGTAAATACTGAGCTTCTCCAAAAGTGCAGTATAAACCCAAATGCTTTGATCACACTATCAAAGCGCTTATTCCAACTCCGAGATGCTTGCACCAGTCCATAGATGGATCGCTGGAGCTTGCACACTTTGTTAGCTCCTTTGGATCGATAAAACCTTCTCGTTGCATCATATACAACTCTTCTTCCGTAAATCCATTCAGAATGCAGTCTTTACATCCATTTGCCAAATTTCATAATCATAAAATGCGGCAATTGCTAACATGATTCGGACGGACTTAAGCATCGCCACGGGTGAGAAGGTCTCATCGTAGTCAATCCCTTGAACTTGTCGAAAACCTTTTGCATAAGTCGAGCTTTATAGACAAGAATATTACCGTGGCGTCGGTCTTCTTCTTGAAGATCCATTTATTTTCTATTGCTTGCCTACCCTCGGGCAAGTCAACCAAAGTCCATACTTTGTTTTCATACATGGATCCCATCTCGATTTCATGGCCTCAAGCCATTTTATGGAATCTGGGCTCACCATCGCTTCTTCATAGTTCGTAGGTTCATCATGATCTAGTAGCATGACTTCCGAACAGGATTACCGTACCACTCAGTGCGGATCTTACTCTGGTTGATCTACGAGGTTTCAGAGTAACTTGATCCAAGTTTCATGATCAACATCATCAACTTCCTCACTACTTGGTGTAGGTGTCTCGTAAACCGTTTCTGCGATGAACTACTTTCAAGTAAGGGAGAAGGTACAATTACCTCATCAAGTTCTACTTTCCTCCCACTCACTTCTTTCGAGAGAAACTCCTTCTCTAGAAAGGATCCATTTTGGCAACGAATGTCTTGCCTTCGGATCTGTGATAGAAGGTGTACCCAACTGTCTCCTTTGGGTATCCTATGAAGACACATTCGATTTGGGTTCGAGCTTATCAGGTTGAAGCTTTTTCACATAAGCATCGCATCCCCAAACATTAAGAAACGACAACTTTGGTTTCTTGCCAAACCATAGTTCATAAGGTGTCGTCTCAACGGATTTCGACGGTGTTCTATTCAGGTGAATGCGGCCGCCTCTAGAGCATAACCCCAAAACGATAGCGGTAAATCTGTAAGAGACATCATAGATCGCACCATATCTAGTAAAGTACGATTCGACGCTCGGACACACCATTACGCTGTGGTGTTCCGGTGGCGTGAGTTGCTAAACTATTCCGCATTGTTTCATATGTAGACCAAACTCAGAACTCAAATATTCACCTCCACGATCGATCGCAGAAACTTAATTTTCTTGTTACGATGATTTTCAACTTCACTCTGAAATTCTTTGAACTTTTCAAATGTTTCAGACTTATGTTTCATTAAGTAGATATACCCATATCTCGCTTAAGTCATCTGTGAAGGTGAGAAAATAACGATATCCGCCACGAGCCTCAACATTCATCGGACCACATACATCCAGTATGTATGATTTCCAACAAATCTGTTGCTCTCTCCATAGTACCGAGAACGGTGTTCTAGTCATCTTGCCCATGAGGCACGGTTCGCAAGTGCCAAGTGATTCATAATCAAGTGACTCCAAAAGTCCATCAAGATGGAGTTTCTTCATGCGCTTTAATCGATGTGACCTAAACGGCAAGTGCCACAAATAAGTTGCACTATCATTATCAACTCTGCATCTTTTGGCTTCAACATTATGAATATGTGTATCACTACTATCGAGATTCATCAAAATAGACCACTCCTCAAGGGTGCATGACCATAAAAGATATTACTCATATAAATAGAACAACCATTATTCTCTGATTTAAATGAATAACCGCCTCGCATCAAACAAGATCCATATATAATGTTCATGCTCAACGCAGCACCAAATAACAATTATTTAGGTCTAAAACTAATCCCCAAGGTAGATGTAGAGGTAGCGTGCCGACCGCGATCACATCGACTTTGGAACCATTTCCCACGCGCATCGTCACCTCGCCCTTTGCCGAGTTCGCAATCCGTAGTCCTGCTTCGAGTTGCAAATATTAGCAATGTAACCAAGATCAAATACCAGTGCTACTACGAGCTCTAGTTAGGTACACATCAATAACATGTATATCACATATACCTTTGTTCACCTTGCCATCCTTCTTATCCGCCAAATACTTGGGGCAGTTCCGCTTCCAAATACCACCGCTTGCAAGAGAAGCACTCGATTTCAGGTTTAGGGCCGACTTGGGTTTCTTCTCCGAGCAGCAACTTGCTTGCTGTTCTTCTTGAAGTTCCTTCTTCTTCCCTTTGCCTTTCTTCTTGAAACTAGTGGTCTTATTGACTATCAACACTTGATGCTCCTTCTGATTTCTACCTCCGCAGCCTTTAGCATTGTAAGAGCTCTGTATAGTCTTTACTAACCCTTGCATATTATAGTTCATCACGAAGCCTTTGTAGCTTGGTGGCAGTGATTGAAGAATTTCATCAATGACACAATCATCCGGAAGATTAACTCCCAATTGCGTCAAGTGATTGTAGTACCCTGACATTACGAGTATGTGCTCACTAATGTAACTATTCTCCTCCATCTTGCAGCTATAGAACTTATTGGAGACTTCATATCTCTCAATCCGGGCATTCTGTTGAATATTAACTTCAACTCTGGAACATCTCATATGCTCCATGACGCTCAAAACGCCGTTGAAGTCCCGGTTCTAAGCCGTAAAGCATGGCACATCGAACTATAGAGTAGTCATCAGCTTTGCTCGCCAGACGCTCATAACATCTGCAGTTGCATTAGCAAAGAGTCTGCACCTAGCGGTGCATCCAGACGTAACTCTTTCAGGCAGCAATGAGGATGATCCTCGTTACGGACCCAATCCGTGTAATTGCTACCATCATCTTTCAACTTTGCTTTCTCAAGGAACGATTAAAATTCAACGGAACAACAAAGACGAGCCATCTATCTACAATCAAACATAAACAAGCAAGATACTATCAGTACTAAGTTCATGATAAATTTAAGTTCAATTAATCATATTACTTAAGAACTCTCACTTAGACAGACATCCTCTAGTCATCTAAGTGATCACGTGATCCAAATCAACTAAACCATAACCGATCATCACGTGAAATGGAGTAGTTTTCAATGGTGAACATCTTATGTTGATCATATCTACTATATGATTCACGCCGACCTTTCGGTCTCCGTGTTCCGAGGCCATATCTGCATATGCTAGGCTCGTCAAGTATAACCCGAGTATTCTGCGGTGCAAAACTGGCTTGCACCCGTTGTAGATGGACGAGAGCTTATCACACCCGATCATCACGTGGTGTCCGGGCACGATTTAACTTTGGCAACGGTGCATACCGGGAGAACACTTCTTGATAATTTAGTGAGAGATCATCTTATAATGCTACCGTCAATCAAAGCAAGATAAGATGCATAAAGGATAAACATCACATGCAAATCAATATAAGTGATATGATATGGCCATCATCATCTTGTGCTTCATGATCTCCATCTTGCAGCACCACCATGACCACCATCGCCACCGCGCGACACCTTGATCTTCATCGTAGCATCGTTGTCGCCTCGCCAAACTTATGCTTCTCGACTATCGCTACCGCTTAGTGATAAAGTAAAGCATTACAGTAAGCATTGCATTGCATACAATAAAGCGACAACCATATGGCTCCAGCCGATTGCCGATAACTTCGGTTACAAAACATGATCATCTCATACAATAAAATATAGCATCACGCCTTGACCATATCACATCACAACATGCTCTGCAAAAACAAGTTAGACGCCCTCTACTTTGTTGTTGCAAATTTTACGTGGCTGCTACGGGCTTAAGCAAGAACCAGTCTCGCCACGCATCAAAACCACAACGATATTTCATCAAATAGACTCCGTTTAACCTTCTCAAGGACCGGGCGTAGCCACACTCGGTTCAACTAAAGTGGAGAGACAGACACCCGGTCACCTTTAAGCAACGAGTGCTCGTGGCGGTGAAACCAGTCTCGCGTAAGCGACGCTGTAATGTCGGTCCGGGCCGCTTCATCTCACAATACCGCTGAACCAAAGTATGACATGCTGGTAGGTAGTATGACTTGTATCGCCCACAACTCACTTGTGTTCTACTCGTGCAAAACATCAAACCATAGAAAAACCTAGGCTCGGATGCCTTTGTTGGGGAACGAGTAATTTCAAAAATTTCCTATGCACACACAAGATCATGGTGATGTATAGCAACGAGAGGGGAGAGTGTTGTCTACGCACCCTCGAGACCCAAGCGAAGCGATCACAACGTAGAGGAAGTAGTCGACGTTCTCCTCGCGATCCGACCGATCCCGGCGCCGTTACTCGGCGCCCAGTTCTTGACACACGACAGCTCGATGACGTCCCTCAGACTCGATCCAGCCGAGTGTCGAGGGAGAGTTCGTCAAGACGACGGCGTGCAGGACGATCTTGATGTTTCACCGGCGAGGGCTTCGCTAAGCTTCATGACAGTATGACCGAGGTGGAATATGGTGGAGGAGGGCACCGCACACGGCTAAGGAACGATCCAAAGATCAAACTTGTGTGTTCTAGGGTGCCCCCTGCCCCGTGATATAAAGGAGGGAGGGGGAGGCCGGCCGGCCTAGATAGAGGCGGCAGGAGGAGTCCTACTCCCACCGGAGTAGGACTCCCCCTTCCTAGTTGGATTAGGTTTGGGGGGGGGAAGAGGAGAGGGCCGCCCCCCTCCTTGTCCTATTCGGACTGGGGAGAGGGCGCTGCCACCTCTGGCCGGCCCTCCTCTTCTCCCTCGAGGCCCACCGAGGCCCATTTACCCCCGGGGTTCCGTAACCTCCGGTACTCAGAATTCCTGTTTTTACCGGAACCATTCCGAACTCCAAACATAGGCTTCAATATATCAATCTTTATGTCTCGACCATTTCGAGACTCTTCGTCATGTCCGTGATCACATCCGAGACTCCGAACTTCTTCGGTACATCAAAACTCATAAACTCATAATAACTGTCATCGAAACCTTAAGCGTGCGGACCCTATGGTTCGAGAACAATGTAGACATGACCTAGAACTATTCTCGGTCAATAACCAACAGCGGACCTGGATGCCCATATTGGCTCCTACATATTCTACTGAAGATCTTTGTCGGTCGGACCGCATAACAACATAAGTTGTTCCTTTGTCATCGGTATGTTACTTGCCCGAGATTCGATCGTCGGTATCCAATACCTAGTTCAATCTCGTTACGCAAGTCTCTTTACTCGTTCCGTAATACATCATCTCACAACTAACTCATTAGTTGTAGTGCTTGCAAGGCTTGATGATGTGCATTACCGAGAGGGCCCAGAGATACCTCTCCTACAATCGGAGTGACAAAACCTAATCTCAAATATGCCAACCCAACATCGCCTTTGGAGACACCTGTAGTACTCCTTTATAATCACCCGATTACGTTGTGACGTTTGGTAGTACCAAAGTGTTCCTCCGTAAACGGAGTTGCATAATCTCATAGTTACGAGGAACATGTATAAGTTATGGATAAAAGCAGAGCAACATACTAAACGATCATGTGCTAAGCTAACGGAATGGGTCATGTCAATCAGATCATTCTACTAATGATGTGACCTTGTTAATCAAATAACAACTCTTTGTTCATGGTCAGGAAACATAACCATCTTTGATTAACAAGCTAGTCTAGTAGAGGCATACTAGTGACATCTTGTTTGTCTATACATTCACACATGTATCATGTTTCCGGTTAATACAATTCTAGCATGAATGATAAACATTTATCATGAAATAAGGAAATAAATAATAACTTTATTATTGCCTCTAGGGCATATTTCCTTCAGTCGTGTCCTACACTCAGCGTGTGCTCTGATACCATTGTCGGTGTCAAAACCGGCGGATCTCGGGTAGGGGGTCCCGAACTGTGCGTCTAGGCAGATGGTAACAGGAGACAAGGGACACGATGTTTTACCCAGGTTCGGGCCCTCTCGATGGAGGTAAAACCCTACGTCCTGCTTGATTAATATTGATGATATGGGTAGTACAAGAGTGGATCTACCACGAGATCAAGGAGGCTAAACCCTAGAAGCTAGCCTACGGTATGATTGTTGTAATGGAGGTTATGTCCTACGGACTAAAGCCCTCCGGTTTATATAGACACCGGAGGGGGCTAGGGTTACATGTAGTCGGTTACAATGGTAGGAGATCTACATATCCAGACGCCAAGCTTGCCTTCCACGCCAAGGAAAGTCCCATCCGGACACGGGACGGAGTCTTCAATCTTGTATCTTCGTAGTCTTGGAGTCCGCAGACGATGATAGTCCGGGTTGTCCGGACACCCCTAGTCCAGACTCCTCAAGAGCCCTCGAACCAGGCTTCAATGACGATAAGTCCGGCGCGCATAATGTTCGGCATTGCAAGGCGGGTTCCTCCTTTGAATAATCCAGAGAAGATCATGAACACCAGGATAGTGTCCGGCTCTGCAAAACAAATTCCACATTCCACCATAGAGAGAATAATATATACAAAAGTTCAATCTGCTGACGTATTTTGCGGCATGACATCACACCACCACCAAGCCCTTACTTGAATCGTTTTTATTATACCGTCTCGGTAGCGTTTAAGCGGTTTCTTGGCACGTCTTGTCGAAGCAGAGATCGTGTTCCCCTTATTTCGGGATTCTCATCAATACGGATGTGGGTAACCCAACCGCGCCATTGATGGTGGCGCTTGGGAGATAAGCGAGTTTTACCAGGACGGTGGGGGACGCATAATCTTCACCCACCTATATACAAGGGATAAGGATTCACCTTTTTCACCCACGCCTTCTTCCTCCTTTGCTTATCCACCTCTGCGCACTCGAGCTCCAGCGCCCAAGCTCGAGCATCTCGTCTCAACCTTCTCCGACCATGTTCGGAGCGGGAGGCAAATGGTTGGCTTCCACCGTTAAGGAGGAGCACATCACAAAGTTGCGCAGCGCCGGATACCTTTCCGGCGACATCGCGCACCGGCTGCCCGACGAGGGGCAGCTCATCCCTACCCCCGGGCCCCATGAAAGGGTCGTTTTCCTTCCCCACTTCCTCCACGGACTGGGCTTTCCACTTCACCCCTTTGTCTGGGGGCTCATGTTCTACTACGGCGTGGATTTCCATGATCTGGCGCTGAACTTCATCCTCAACATCTCGGCGTTTATCGTCGTGTGCGAGGCCCTCCTCTGCATCCGGCCCCACTTCGGCTTGTGGCTCAAGACCTTCAACATAAAGCCGAAGGTAGTGAAGGGCACGCAGGGGGAGTGCGGAGGCGCCATGTTGGGCAAGATGCCCAACATCCTTTGGTTCGAAGGGGCCTTCGTGGAATCCGTCAAGGGGTGGCAATCGGGGTGGTTCTATATCACCGAGCCGCGCGACCCTACGTGGGCGGCGACCCCCGAGTTCAGATCTGGTATCCCTACACAGCTCACCTCCTGGAAAGAGAAGGACTTGCTGTGGGGTAATTCGAAGAAGCTGACGGGACTCCAAGCCTGTATCCAGAAGCTGGTGAACAAGAAGCTCAGGCTTGTTGACGTGGTCCAAGTCATGCTCGTCCGCCAGATTCTCCCATGCCAAGAACGGGCATTCAATCTGTGGGAGTTCGATCCGGAACAGCACCAGCGCTGAGCGGGCTCTTGACACGATGTCTGAAAGGCGCTGGAGGGTGCTGTTTAAGGGCGCCAAGCCCGCATCCGCGACTGAAGATCGTGGATTTCACTCGCAGCATCCAGCTGACGAGGTAAGTGATTCTACCCCTTTACGGGACACTTGTTATTAATAGTTTGATTCTAAGCGGGTTTTAATCTCCCTTTTCCTTTGACAGGAATGGATGAAGAAGGCCGAGAAGCTCATCTGCCCGGCGCCCATGCCAGAAGACCCAGTGGACGCCCGTCTAGCGGGGCTGCTGGTTCCGGCACCGCACGTGGTGTCAGAGAAGAAGGCCAAGAAGGTGGCCACGGGTACTCGAAAGATTTCCCGTTTTCAGGTGTCTGACGACTCCGAGGCGGATTCCTCCCCCGAAGATGAGGAGGAGGAAGAAGACTCTCTCCCAGAGGAGGGAGAGAGGAAGAGGAAGGCGTCCCCAACAGGGGAGGCCGAAGGGTCCAAGAGGGGGAGAACTATTCCCCCGGACAGCTCTGCCAACACCAATGTTGGCGGCGAAGAGTGGCCTTCAAGGGCCAGGCCTCCGGCTTGATCGTAAGTATCCGGATTCCTGAATGATTTGTAATTTCTCTTTTGTATCACATAGTGTCCTTCTAATGCCGCATGCTATCTGTAGTCTGCCAATGATGATCTCCCCGCTTCATCGAGCGGGTCGTTGGCGCCGTCAGATGTGGATTCCATCCTGACTGCCTCCACCCCTCTCGCCGACGAGGACGCCTAGGTGGGATCCCAGAAAGGGACCCATCAGGAGGAGGCTCCGGAGGCGCCGCAAGGCAGCCTCCCGGACTTTGCGCTGGACTCTGCGTCGGAACCTGCAGTGGTTCCGGAGTCCGGCAAGCGGCCCCTTCGCAAGAAGGGCAAGACCGTGACGTCGGCGGCCTCCGTCCAATCGGAGGCGCCGGACAACTTGTTGGAGGCGCTCAAAGGCGCTTCCATCGAGGAAGAATACCGCACTATCATGAGTGCGGTGATTCAGAAGGTTCAGCTCGCCAAGAGCGGGCTGACCGAAGCCTGCAGCAGCCTTCTAACAGGCTTTGAGGTAAGCAGTTTTAAAATTATGTAATGTAATACCGCATAGACAGTAGCCCCTGATGCTCGGTTCGGTGTTCGGAAAGAAAAGCTGGACTGAGGATCTGAAAAGATATACGCAGGGTTGCTAATAAATTATGTCAATATGGGTTTGCAGGCTGCGCTGCTGACCTCTGCCGCACTGACTGCGGAGGTTGGTGCATTGAAGCAAGATCTCGAGCGGTCCGAGCGATAGCTCGGCCATGCCAAGAGGCAGCTCGAGGACAAAGAAGGTGAGTAGCACCACTTTGAAGTTTTACCTTACAGAAAAGGATTTTGGTTGCAATAAAATTAACAAGGATAATATGGGTACTGCAGGGGCCACAAACGAGGTGGCAGCCCTGAAGGAGGCCGTGTCTGTGACGAACGCAATCTTGCCATGAACGGGCAGAGCGAGAAAAGCAGGAGGCACGGGTGGCGGAGGTGCGGCAAGAGCTCCAGGCTCTCATGGAGAAGCATGAGAGTTTGGAGCGCGACTCAAAGACTCGAGAGTCCGAGCTCGCCTCGGCTTGAAGTGCCAAGTCCGCCAAGGCCGAGGCCCGTAAGGCCCTTCAGGAGGTTGAGGATATGAAGAAAATAGCGGCGGGTAAGGCATTTTTCATGCAAAGCAAGCATGTTAATGTAAACTACCTGACACTTACCCGAATTCGGAGCTCTCCAGGGGCATTTGCAGATCTGCCTCGCAGTGTATCCGATGCTGCCGCATTCTACCATGGCGAGGAGGGCAGCTCAACGGAGAAGGTCTTCTGGTCTCAGTACGCTGAGGCCGGCCATCCGGTGCCCCCTAGCGACCAGCTGAAGCAGCTGGTCGAGCTCCACAAGGTAGCTGAGGAGGCCATGAAGGGCCTTATAGTCCGGTTGTGGCTCGACAGGCCATGCCAGGAGCTACTTCGGCCTCGGGCGGCTGGTGGATGCGCGCCCCTGGGTGGAAGTTATCAAGCGCTCCGCTTGTATTGAAGGTGCTCGTCGGGCCCTTGCACGCGCAAAGGTGCACTGGGGCAGGCTGGATGCAGAGAGGCTTCTTACTGACCCGCCGCCAGCGGGCAAGGAGTATCGTATGCCCGAAATGTACTATAAGAGTGTCCTGAAGGGTGCCCGCAATATTGCGGATGAGTGCCCCAGAGATGTAATTATTGAGTAAAACTCGCTATGTATTATCCTGTGCGCTGAAAACTTTGTTCATATGCTCTACGCAACGCTTGTTTAATTTAAAATATTACCTTCAGGCGGCCGCTTATAAAATCGAGAGATGGCAAGTCGTTGGCTTCAGCCCCAAGCCACAGTCTTTGGGGTGTTCGGGATAAACTTGAGCACTCTTGTTCCCATTTTGGGTCCATCTATGGAGGCGCCAACACAACGAACAAGGCAACCGGACTTATAATGCTTGAACACTCTCACTTAGCCATGGAATTCTATAATTTTAAATTTCGTGAAGCCTTGTATTCGAAGACCGAATTTGGGGCGCTATCCACGCCTTAAATCGGACATTATCCCGATGCGCCGAGGCGGCATAGGTCTTTAGGGACCCAAAAGACCTCTCGAACAGCGACCAGTCTCTCGCCTTATCATGCCGGTCAGTTTTAGCTTTCTCCACTGAGGTGCTCGCCCAGCTCAACCGGGTCGCAATCGCAGTGGTTCTCCCAGTGCCACCTTAGCCGATAGAACGGAACATAAGGTACCAAAACGTGGGAGCTGGGCAAACCCAACTATTGACCCAAGACATGATTCGGAGCCGATTCATATAATGCTATAAGTTCGGGGTGCCGCACTTGTGAAAGTGTTCGGACTTATCACACCATAATGCGGGGAACATAAGCCCCTGGTGTATTCGGCCGTACCAAAATATACAGGTGCAAGATGTCATTAGTGAACATATATGTAAAGTAATGCAATTATAGGCAAAAGAGCGCTGCATTATTTATTCAGGGAATTCTGCTATGAGTGAGGAAGGATACAAATAGTGCGGTAAGCAAGGGATTGGACTAAATAACATGTCCCCCTCCAGGGGTGGGCTGCGGACTTGTGTATGTAATGAATTTAATGCTCGTAATGGAGTCCACCTGAGTGTTCGTCGCAGCCTTCTTTCTTCCCTGGCTGTTGCATCGTGAATTCAGCGGGTTCGCCGCCGGACAGGGCCTCTGGTGAACGGAGTCCTGTGTATACAAAGAAGGAAAATGATAACAAAAAGAGTGACACACTTGTGAGCCCCTGGTGTGGTCGAGCCGCACTCTGGGTCTGTTGTGGTCGTGCCCTTCCCCTAGGCCCATGGTATCTCCAGAGCGTAATGATGTACGCGGAGGGTTGGTCTTGCAATTATGCAAGGGCTGGGGTTAGCCGCATTACTCTGGCGTGCTCGGAACATGCCATGTGGTCTTGGTTGATGTTGCTCGGCGCGTTTGGCAGATCCAGCGATTAACGGCGGACTCAAAATTGCCTTAAAAGGCTGCTCAGTATTCCGCCGCGAGGGCATTGTGTGTTCCTCCGCTCGGAGGAGCGTTCCGTATTTCCGTTGACCGTGATGACTCCACGAGCCCGCATCTTGAGCTTGAGGTATGCGAATGCGGCACCACGTTGAACTTTGCAAACGCGGTTCGTCGAGTAGAGCGTCATAGCCGCTGCGAACGGGACTATGTCAAGATTAACTCCACGCCCGGAAATTGTCCGGGATCCAAGACCACTTCGGTGTGGTGAGCCTGTATAATTGGCCTCAACACCTGGTATGACGCCTTTAAAGGTCGTCTTTGTAGGTTTAATCCTTGAGGGGTCTATGCCCATCTTGCGCACTGTATCCTGATCAAGCAGGTTCAGGCTACTGCCGCCGTCCATCAGGATTCTCGTGAAGTGAAATCCATCGACGATTGGGTCTAAAACCAATGCGGCGAATCCGCCATGGTGGATACTGGTCGGATGATCTCTTCGATCGAAAGTGATCGGGCAAGAGGACCATGGATTGAACTTAGGGGCGACTGGCTCCATCGCATATACGTCCCTTAGTGCACGCTTTCGCTCCCTCTTGGGTATATGGGTTGCGTATATCATGTTCACCGTCCGCACTTGTGGTGGGAAAACCTTCTGTCCTCTATTGTTCGGCAGTCGGGTCTCTTCCTCGTCGTCGCTGTGCAGCCCTTTTCATTGTTTTCGGCAATTAACTTGCCTGCCTGCTTGAATACCCAACAATCTCTGTTGGTGTGATTAGCTGGCTTTTCGGGGGTGCCATGTATCTGGCATAAGCGGTCGAGTATTCGGTCCAAATTGGACGGACCCGGAGTGGTTCTTTTGAATGGCTTCTTCCGCTGACCGGGTTTTGAGCCTCGGAATCCGGCGTTGACTGCCGTATCCTCCTTGTTGTCGCCGTTAATGCGGCGTTTATTTTTGTATCGACGCGACCTGCCATTGTGGTCCTTAGTGTCCGGACTACCAGCATTTTTGCTGAGGTTGTTGCTGCGAGCTAGCTAGCTATCCTCTCCCGCACAGAAGCGGGTCATTAATGATGTGAGGGATGCCATGGATTTTGGCTTTTCCTGTCCTAGGTGCCGGGCTAGCCACTCGTCGCGGATGTTATGCTTGAAGGGTGCGAGGGCCACTGCATCCGGGCAGTCCACGATTTGATTTTTCTTTGTTAAGAACCGCGTCCAGAATTGTCTGGCCGATTCGTCTAGCTGCTGGATTACGTGGCTTAGGTCATCAGCGTCTGGTGGCCGCACATATGTGCCCTGGAAGTTGTCGAGAAATGCGGCTTCCAGATCCTACCAACACCCAATTGACTCTGTGGGCAGGCTATTAAGCCAATGCCGAGCTTGTCCTTTAAGCTTGAGCGGGAGGTATTTGATGGCGTGGAGATCGTCACCGCGTGCCATATGGATGTGAAGGAGATAATCTTCGATCCAAACCGCGGGGTCTGTCGTGCCATCGTATGATTCGATGTTTACGGGTTTAAACCCTTCAGGGATTTGATGATCCATTACTTCGTCAGTGAAGCATAGCGGGTGTGCGGCGCCTCTGTATTGAGCAATATCACGACGTAGCTCAAGGGAGCGTTGTCTGCTGCGTTCGGCCCGGCCGGAGTTGTTGTATCCGGCTCGACGGTATTGCCCACGTGATCCATAGATAGATCTGGATTGTCTTGCCTTATCCTCCAATATGTCCCGCAAGTCCGGCGCGTTCCCTCGTGGCTTCATACTTTTCGAGCGATGCCGGGGTACGGTCTTGATGGAAGGCCTTGATGCTTCCCTATCACGACCACAGGGTGGTCGGTCGGCCGTATTGTGCGCTGGTGATGATGGTATGTATGCTTCCTCCTCTAATCGGGGGAGCAACTTGCGTTTTGGGTAGCCCTTGGAGGGGCGTTCGAGTTCATACTCTTCGGCCGTGAGGACCTCGATCCATCTGTCGGCCAGCAGGTCTTGATCAGCTTGAAGCTGTTGCTGCTTTTTCTTTAGGCTATTTGCCGTGGCCATTAGCCTGTGCTTGAAACGCTCTTGTTCGGCGGGATCCTCGGGCACGACGAATTCGTCGTCGTTGAGGCTTGCCTCGTCTTCGGAGGGAGGTATGTAATTATCATCCTTGACCTCTTCATCTGCCGCTCTCTCGTGAGGGCTTGCTTCTGCATCCTCCTGCGCTGAATCTTCTTTGGAGGGATTGTCGTCGGCACTTTCGGGTGTTATTATCTCCGTGCGGAATCTCCATTCTTCTTTGTGGCGGGATTTAGAGCGGCGCCACGACGTCGGCGCTTGGGCTGTTTCTTTGGGGAATCTGCCTCGCTGCTTCTTCGCCGTCCCCTCTTTTGGGGTGTCCACCATGTATATGTCATATGATGAGGTGGTCTTCCGAAGTGCCTCGTAGGCTTTGGTTCTTGTTCGCCTCCGCATCGTCGTCCATACCGCCGATGTCTTGAGTCATAGTCTAGCATGTCAGTTAGATCGTCGACAGTGGCTACAAAGTGGGAGGTGGGTGGGCTTTGAATTTCTTCATCGTCCGCTTCCCAACCATCCTGGCCATAATCCGGCCAGGGCTCTCCGGATAGCGAGAGATGCTTTAGTGAATTTAGGATGTCGCCAAAGGGCGAGTGCTGAAAGATGTCCGCAGCGGTGAACTCCATGATCAGCGCCCAATCGGATTCGATTGGCAGGGGCGCCGGAGGTTCGGAGTCCGGCAGGGAGTCCGGCACCTCGGAGTCACGAGTTTTACAGGGGACAAAGTCAGTGTTCGGCTCCATCGCCGCGGAAGTTGCAGCCCCCAAGGCGGTGTCCAGCCACCGGTCCTCGATCTGGGCGATCGGCTCCGGACTGAGGGCTGGAGCGGATTCGTGTGCGGCCACCAAGGCACTATCCGGCGGCAGAGCTATATCATGCCCATCGTAACAGTGCGGCACGCTCGGCTGTGGCTCAAGTCCGTCGAAGATCAAGTCCCCGCGGATGTCGGCCGTGAAGTTTAGGCTTCGAACGACCGACGGCGGGGCGTAGCTTCGATCTGCTCCGGATGGCCAAGTGAATTATCGCGGCAGGCGGCCGCCAACACGAAGATCTGTCCCAGGAGAAAAGCCTCACCCGGACAGCGTTGTTGTTGATTGAAGAGGCCATCGAGCCTATCGGTGGCGACACAGAGGAACTCTCAATGAAAGCACCAATGTCGGTGTCAAAACCGGCGGATCTCGGTAGGGGGTCCCGAAGCGTGCGTCTAGGCGGATGGTAACGAGGAGACAAGGGACACGATGTTTTACCTGTGTTGGGCCCTCTCGATGGAGGTAAAATCCTACGTCCTGCTTGATTAATATTGATGATATGGGTAGTACAAGAGTGGATCTACCACGAGATCAAGGAGGCTAAACCCTAGAAGCTAGCCTACGGTATGATTGTTGTAATGGTGGTTATGTCCTATGGACTAAAGCCCTCCGGTTTATATAGACATTGGAGGGGGCTAGGGTTACACAGAGTCGGTTACAATGGTAGGAGATCTACATATCCGTATCGCCAAGCTTGGCTTCCACGCCAAGGAAAGTCCCATCCGGACACGGGACGGAGTCTTCAATCTTGTATCTTCGTAGTCTTGGAGTCCGGCGGACGATGATAGTCCGGCTGTCCGGACACCCCATAGTCCAGGACTCCCTCAACCGTCTTGTAGCGACCCGACCTCAGATGGTCAAGTCTCTGTGCTCAGGTGTCATCCCTGGATCAGTAATGCTGACACCACACAGTACTTCGAAGGATTTATAACAGAGTAGCAATCACACACTTATTACATCGAATGTCTCAAAAGAGAACTTATTACAATAATATGGCTTAGGCCATCTAATGCGATAATAGCGGAAGGCTTGGAAGATAAAGCGAGTCGATCAACTCCAACGGCATAGCTGAGCTGTACGGCAACGACCTACGAACCTTACTCCTCGTCTGAAAAGTCTGCAACATAATACGTTGCAGCCCGAGAACAGGTCAGCACATGGAATATGCTGGCAATGTAACACAAAAGAGCAATAACAGAGTAATGCTACCACTACATGCATATTTGGCTGGTGGAAAGCTCTATGGTTACAGTTTTGCGAAAAGCCAAATTTTCCCTACTTCAAAGGAATCAGTTTTAATTTAACTATCATGGTAGTTGAAACATCATTTGAGAAGGTAACCCCAACTCAATGATCCCAATTAAAAATAGTTAACAACCCAGCAATATTAATTTAGGAGTGTTGAGATACATGCGAATACTCAAGTACTAGATACTCAGAATTTTCCATAACCGGGGACACGGCTAACCATGATTAGATTGTACACTCTGCAGAGGTTTGCGCACTTTTCCCCACAAGACTTGATCGCCTCCGTTGATTCTCGCACTTCATGGTGTTTGAGAGACGGATGACCGAGACACAGTCTTTCAGAAGCATTAACTCTCTACTCCGGGCAGACCATACCAAACCTACAAACCCACTACCTGCTGATCGACCTCTTCAAGAGCTTCACGCAACTTACTCAACTATGCTAGAGCCCATAATAGCTTGTGGCTGCACACGGAGTTTCTAGCATGAATAGACTCGATTCCTTTGAGCACTGGTGGCGGTCCATAGGAGAATCACACGGTAACCCCGGGATTTCCAAAAATAAAACAGGCAATCACTGGATATCCCAGGTGCCTCAATCCACCCAGATGTGTATTAAAGTTGCCACCTTAAGTAAACCATTAATTAACAATCTCACATCTGTCATGGATATCACTCAAACCCAATCCACGTCTACGAGCATAGCATGGAAATATAAGCATAACGTAGAAGTAACTCCCAGTGGTTTGATAATAAAACAGGGTAATAGGTTCTACTTCATCAACTACTTCCCAACCGGCATGTTAAAGGCATCCTACTCATGCAATGTTTGAGGATTGAAACTAATGCATAAAAACTGGGTATGAAAAGAGTATGATCAATGTGTTACTTGCCTTGCTGACGATCCGGGAATCCTAGAGACTCGTAGTAACACGCTTCGCACTCCGGGAATTCTATCGCAAGCAAACAATAACATACATAAGCAACAATCAAAGATGCACAAGTAGAACTCCAAATAAAAGAGTTTGATCTGAGAGTTCAACTTAAGAACTCTGGTTTGCAAAAAGAATCAAGTCAAACAAAGCAACAAAACTCAAACGGCAAAAGAAACAACTTCGTTTTGCTAATCTGGATCTAAGTCAAATTTTACAGAAGGAACATCTTGTTTGAGTAGATTATTCGGAAAGAGGGTTTCGAGATGAAACACCAGGCGCTTGAATCGCCTGATTCCGATAAACGAGCGAAAAGATAAACATGTTTGAATATCAGATCAGAAATCGCGATCAGAATAATCGCGGAATAAATCCGATAAAAAGAAAAACGACGAACGGCTAAATGAACGAACGTTCGTTAGCATAAACTAAACAGTGAACACGTTCATTAAAACGAACGGACGAACGGGCGTTCGCTAAGTAAATAAACCGGGAAAAAAATAAACCAATCTATATAAAAAAACGATCTAGGGTTTCCTAAAAAAACCTAAGGGTTTATTTTTTTTAAATAAAAAACCGGCGGCGAGGGTGGGTACCTCCGGCGAGGCTCGTCCGGCGGGGCGGGCGGCTCCGGCGGGTTCGGCGAGTGCGGCGGGCTCGGGGTGGCTGCTGGGTGGCGGCGGAGGCGGCGGCAGGCGCTGGGCGACGGCGGCGTCTCGGCGGCGGATCGGGCTCGGGCGGCTCGGGCTCGGGGCTCGGGCGGCCAGCAGTGGTGGAGGTGGCGGGGTGGTGGCGGCGGCATATATAGGAGGGCGGCGGGGGCTTGGGAAGGGGCACCGGGTGGAGTCGGCTCGGACTCCTCGGCGTCCATGCCAAGCAATGGCAAGACGCTGTGAAGGAAAGGCGGCGGTGGTGGGCCGGCCAGCTCGGCTGGGCCTTCGGCCAAGTCGGGCCCGAGTTTTTTTTAAAAAAAAAACATTCCGCCGACAGAAAAATTTCTAGAAAAATAAATAAAAAACTAAAAATTCCAAAACAAGTTTTCTCCGTCTAAATAAAATATTTAGAACAAGTTGAACTTTTCTTGGCCCCTAAAATGCAAATTTTAAAACATGCAACATTTTTCTAGGCAAATAAAAATCCTGAATAAAGTCAAATAAAATCCAAAAATGATTTTAACATTTTTCCTCCGATATTCCAATTATTTTGGAGAATTCATATTATCTCCCCTCATTTAATATTTTTAAATGAAATATTTTTCGGAGAGAAAATAATTAAAATCAAATCCTCGTCTTCACTATTTGATAAAAATTTCAAATATGAAAATTAGAAAATCCCCAACTCTCTCCGAAGGTCCTTGAGTTGCTTAGGATCTCGAGGATTGCAAACGAAAAACAATAAAATATAATATACATGGATGATCTATGTATAACATGCCAAATTGGAAATTTGGGATGTTACAATTGATTCATGGAATAAGTGCAAAGAAAGAACCGCTAGGATGCGTGCTAAGAGAGATTGCTTTGTAAAAGTGTGTTCTTCTAGTTTCCATGATAATAATGATGAAGATCTAAAAGTTATTTATGTGTACCCTTTAGATCTTTGTTTTGCAACATGAATCTTGATAATGATGTGACTGGAGATGAGTCAACTTTAGTTAAAAGGCGTCCCAATGATTCGGAGTTTTTAGATCTTGATGCTAAATTTCATAAAAGTGGGATTGGAGAGGTCAAAACATTACATAGTAATGAACCCACTATTATGGATTTCAAGGAACTTAATTATGACAATTGTTCTTTAATAGATTGTATTTCCTTCTTGCAATCCGTGTTGAATTCTCCTTGTGCTTATAGTCAAAATAAAGCTTTTACCAAACATATTGTTGATGCTTTGATGCAATTTTATGAAGAAAACTCGAATTGGAAGTTTCTATACCTACAAAACTTTATGATGAGTGGGAACCTACTATTAAAATTAAAATTAAAGATCATGAATGCTATGTTTTGTGTGATTTGGGTGCTAATGTTTCTACGATTCCAAAAACTTTATGTGATGTGCTAGGTTTCCATGATTTTGATGATTGCTCTTTAAACTTTCACCTTGCGGATTCCACTATTAAGAAACCTATGTGAAGGATTAATGATGTTCTTATTGTTGCAAATAGGAATTATGTGCCCGTAGATTTTATCGTTCTTGATATAGATTGCAATCTTTCATGTCCTATTATTCCTTGTAGACCTTTCCTTAGAATGATTGGTGCAATTATTGATATGAAGGAAGGAAATATTAGATTCTAGTTTCCATTAAGGAAAGGCATGGAACACTTTCCTAGAAAGAAAGTCAAATTACCTTATGAATCCTTTATGCGAGCCACCTATGAGTTGAATACCAAAGATGGCAATACGTAGATCTATTCTCGCTCTTATGCCTTGCTAGGGGCGTTAAACGATAGTGCTTGTTGGGAGGCAACCCAATTTTATTTTCGTTCCTTGCTTTTTGCTTCTATTTAGTAATGAATACTTCATCTAGCTTCTGTTTAGATGTGGTTTTATGATTTAATTAGTGTTTGTGCCAAGTAGAACCTATAGGATAACCTACAGTGATAGTTAATTTGATTCTGCTGAAAAACAGAAACTTTTGCTCGCACGAGAATAATTTTAATATATCACAGAAACGTGATTTTTAGTTGATTATTTTTGCAGTAGATCAATAGAAAAATTTCCCAGGACTTCCTATTTTTTTAGGATATTTAGAGTTCCATAGGTATTCAAAAGTTACAGATTGCTACAGACTGTTGTGTTTTTGAAAGATTCTATTTTTTGTTTGTTGTTTGCTTATTTTGATGAGTCTATGGCTAGTATCGGGGGGTATAAACCATAGAGAAGCTGGAATATTGTAGGTTTAACACCAATATAAAGAAATAATGAATTCATTACAGTACCTTAAGTGGTGGTTTTTCTTTCTTGCACTAACGGAGCTTATGAGATTTCCTGTTGAGTTTTGTGTTGTGAAGTTTTCAAGTTTTGGGTAAAGATTTGATGGACTATGGAATAAGGAGTGGCAAGAGCCTAAGCTTGGGGATGACCATGGCACCCCAAGATAACTCAAGGGCAACCAAAATCCTAAGCTTGGGGATGCCCCGGAATGCATCCCCTCTTTTGTCTTCATCTATCGGTAACTTTACTTGGAGCTATATTTTTATTCGCCACATGATATGTGTTTTGCTTGGAGAGTCTTGTATGATATGAGTCTTTTCTTTTTCGTTTACCACAATCATCCTTGCTGTACACACCTTTCAGTAGAGACACACATGATTTGCAATTTATTAGAATACTGTATGTGCTTCACTTATATCTTTTGAGCTAGATAATTTTGCTCTAGTGCTTCACTTATATCTTTTTAGAGCCCGGCGGTGGTTTAATTTTGTAGAAATTATTTATCTCTCATGCTTCACTTATATTATTTTGTGAGTCTTTTAGAACATCATGGTATTTGTTATGGTTATAAAATTGGTCCTAGAATGATGGGAATCCAAGTTGGGTATAATAAAAACTATCATAGGAAGTGAATTGGATGCTATGATCAATTTGATGCTTGATAATTGTTTTGAGATATAGAGGTGGTGATATTAGAGTCATGCTAGTTGGGTAATTATGAAATTGAGAAATAGTTGTGTTGAAGTTGGCAAGTCCCGTAGCATGCACGTATGGTAAAAGTTGTGTAACAAATTTGTTGCAAGAGGTGCTCTTTTGATTGCCTTCCTTATGTGTGGAGATCGGGATCGCGCGATGGTTAACTCCTACCAACCCGTCCCCTAGGAGCATGTGTAGTAGTACATCGCTTCGAGGGCTAATAAAACTTTTGCAATAAGTATATGAGTTCTTTATGACTAATATGAGTCCATGGATTATACGCACTCTTACCCTTCCATCATTGCTAGCCTCTTCGGTACCGTGCATTGCCCTTTCTCACCTTGAGAGTTGGTGCAAACTTCGCCGGTGCATCCAAAACCCGTGATATGATATGCTCTATCACACATAAACCTCCTTATATCTTCCTCAAAACAACCACCATACCTACCTATCGTGGCATTTCCATAGCCATTCTGAGATATATTGCCATGCAACCTTCCACCGTTCCATTCATCATGACATGTTTCATCATTATCTTATTGCTTTTGCATGATCATGTAGTTGACATCGTATTTGTGGCAAAGCCACCTTCATAATTTTTCATGCATGTCACTCTTGATTCATTGCATATCCCGGTACACCGCCGGAGGCATTCATATAGAGCCATATTTTGTTCTAGTATCGAGTTCTACTTCATGAGTTGTAAATAAATAAAAGTGTGATGATCATCATTATTAGAACATTGTCCCCAAATAAAAAAATAGAAAGGCCAAATAAAAAAAGGCTAAATAAAAAAAGGCCAAAAAAGGCCCAAAAAAGGGGGGGACAATGTTACTATCTTTCTCCACACTTGTGCTTCAAAGTAGCACCATGTTCTTCATATAGAGAGTCTCCTCTGTTTTTCAGTTTCATATACTAGGGGGAATTTTTCATTATAGAACTTGGCTTGTATATTCCAACGATTGGCTTCCTCAAAATGCCCTAGGTCTTCGTGATCAAGCAAGTTGGATGCACACCCACTTAGTTTCTTTTGTTGAGCTTTCATGCATTTATAGCTCTAGTGCATCCATTGCATGGCAATCCCTACTCCTCATGTTGACATCAATTGGTGGGCATCTCCATAGCCCGTTGATTAGCCTCGTCAATATGAGACTTTCTCCTTTTTTGTCTTCTCCACACAACCTCCATCATCATATTCTATTCCACCCATAGTGCTATATCCATGGCTCACGCTCATGTATTGCGTCAGAGTTGAAAAAGCTGAAGCGCATTAAAAAGTATGAACCAATTGCTTGGCTGAAACCGGGGTTGTGCATGATGGGAGTATTTTTGTGTGACGAAAATGAAACATAGCCTAACTATATGATTTTGTAGGGATAAACTTTCTTTAGCCATGTTATTTTGAGAAGACATGATTTCTTTATTAGTATGCTTGAAGTATTACTATTTCTTATGTCAATATGAACTTTTGTCTTGAATCATTTGGATCTGACCATTCATGCCACAATCAAGAAAATTACATTGAGAAATATGCTAGGTAGCATTCCACATCAAAAATTCTGCTTTTATCATTTACCTACTCGAGCACGAGTAGGAATTAAGCTTGGGGATGCTTGATACGTCTCCAACGTATCTATAATTTTTTATTGTTCCAATGTATTATATTACCCGTTTTGGATGTTTATGGGCTTTACTTTACACTTTTATATCATTTCTGGGACTAACCTACTAATCGGAGGCCCATCCCGAATTGCTGTTTTTTTGCCTATTTCAGTGTTTTGAAGAAAAGGAATATCAAACGGAGTCCAAATGGAATGAAACCTTCGGGAGCGATCTTTTTGGAACAAATGCAATACAGGAGACTTGGAGTGGACTTCAAGAAGCAGCCGAGGCCGCCACGAGGCAGGAGGGCACGCCCCCACTCTCATGGGCCCCTCGTGGATCCCCAGGCCGACCTCCTTCGCCTATATATACCTCCATACCCTAAAAGCATCCAGGAGCACCACGAAAACCTATTTCCACCGCCGCAACCTTCTGTATCCACGAGATCCCATCTTGGAGCCTTCACCGGCGCTCCGCCAGAGAGGAATTGACCACGGAGGGCTTGTACATCAACACCACAGCCTCTCCGAGGAGTTGTGAGTAGTTTACCACAGACATTCGGGTCCATAGTTATTAGCTAGATGGCTTCTTCTCTCTCTTTGAATCTCAATACAAAGTTATCCTCGATCTTCTTGGAGATCTATTCGATGTAACTCTTTTTGTGGTGTGTTTGTCGAGATCCGATGAATTGTGGGTTTATGATCAAGTTTATCTATGAGAAATATTTGAATCTCCTCTAAAAATTTTTATGTGTGATTGGCTATCTTTGCAAGTCTCTTCGAATAATCAGTTTGGTTTGGCCTACTAGATTGATCTTTCATGCAATGGGAGAAGTGCTTAGCTTTGGGTTCAATCTTGCGGTGTCCTTTCCCAATGACAGAAGGGGCTGCAACGCACGTATTGCATTGTTGCCACCGAGGATAAAAATATGGGGTTTATATCATATTGCTTGAGTTTATCCCTCTACTTCATGTCATCTTTCTTAATGCGTTACTCTGTTCTTATGAACTTAGTACTCCAGATGCATGCTGGATAGCGGTCGATGTGTGGAGTAATAGTAGTAGATGCAGAATCATTTCGGTCTACTTGTCGCGGACGTGATGCCTATATACGTGATCATGCCTAGATAATCTCATAACTATGCACTTTTCTATCAATTGCTCGACAGTAATTTGTTCACCCACTATAATACTTATGCTATCTTGAGAGAAGCCACTAGTGAAACCTATGGCCCCCGGGTCTATCTTTTATCATATAAGTTTCCAATCTATCTTTATTTTGCAATCTTTACTTTCCAATCTATATCATGAAAATACCAAAAAAAATTATCTTATCTTATTATCTCTATCAGATCTCACTTTTGCAAGTTACCGTGAAGGGATTGACAACCCCTTTATCGCGTTGGTCGCGAGGTTCTTGTTTGTTTGTGTAGGTACAAGGGACTTTTGAGGAGCCTCCTACTGGATTGATACCTTGGTTCTCAAAACTGAGGGAAATACTTATGCTACTTTGCTGCATCACCCTTTCCTCTTCAAGGGAAAATCAACGCAGTGCTCAAGAGGTAGCACTAGTCGATGAGGATGCGTCGGTGTTCCGCTCCTCGCCGCGATGCGTCGAGGTGGACGCGTCGGTGTTACCAATCTTGCCTACATGCGCGACGGAGGACATGTCGGCTCCTCACTACGAGGAGGAACGCCGCGCCACCCACCGAGCCCCCCCCCCCCAGCCTTGAGGAGCTTTGGAGAGAAATGAATGTCGCCTTGTGGGAGGCTTTGCCTCTGGCAGAGCATGCCTAAATAGAGGTGGAGAAGAAGGCCGAAGAAGAGAAGCGTGCCGCGGGGCAAGCTGCTTGGCAGGCCTATGTCGCGTTTGAGAGAGTCAGGCAATTGGCACTTTGGTAGAAGGCTCGTGCGAGGTGAGGGAGTCCTAGATTAGGGGGTATCCGGACAGCCGGACTGTGTACAACGTCCGGACTATTGAAGCGTGAAGATGCAAGACTCAAGACTTCGGCCAATGTCTGGATGGGACTTTCCTTGGTGTGGAAGGCAAGCTTGGCGATCCGGATATTCTATTTCCTTCCTTGTAACCGACTCCATGTAAACCCTAGCCCTCTCCGGTCTCTATATAAAAGAGAGAGGTTGGTCCTTAGAAGGCCGATCACAATTACATTCGTACCATCATAGGCTAGCTCCTAGGGTTTAGCCTCTACGATCTCGTGGTAGATCTACTCTTGTACTACCCATATCATCAATATTAATAAAGCAGGAAGTACGGTTTTACCTCCATCGAGAGGGCCCGAACCTGGTGTAACACCCCGGATGTATCTTTCCATATTTGTAACTCCAACTCTTGCCATTTTCGGATATGTGCTATGATATTCCCTCCGTGGTTGGGTTTGTTTTTGTTTTGCATTTTGTTCATGTCATGCATCTCAAGAACCCCCCTATAGCAACGTATTGATGCGTTGTCGTACATCCCTATAAGCGTTGCAATGGTCTACACCAACGGATTAATATGCGTTGCCGTTGGTGGCGTTGCAAGGGTCTACAACAACGTATACACATCCGTTGGTAAACGATGTCCAGAAACGTTGCTATCTAGCAACGTATATGGTTAGAGTCCAACAACACTATGTATGTGTTGCTGACCTCCCTGCACAAAGGCTTTTCAAATGGGAATATCTATATAATAATGCCATCCAGCCCAATATGGGTTAGGCTTTTCAAATGGACATATATATCAAATATTGCCATCGAGCCCAATATGGATTGATTAGTGCACATTTCTATTAGGCCATGACCATCTCTGCAATTTTCTGTCTCTCTTGGAAAAAATATTCTGTACTGTTATTAGTTGGTCCAATTCCACACATAATATTTATCCCATCGACCAACACAAGGTATTTTCAAATCACATGACAATTAATTACTCTATAAACATCAATGCAAATTCCACATCACAATTCATAGTTCACATTCCCAATAAGCCAAAATAACACAAGCCATATATCAACCTGATACAACATGTAGCATCAACAGACACCAGGAAATAGATTAACAAATGAGTGTTGTCAGAAATAGATTAACAAATGAGTGTAGTTTTGACTCTCAAACATAACTGTATAGCTCTCCGCTTCAAAGTTACATTTGGTGGAGCCTTCTCTCCTCTTGTCTTGAAGGTAGCTAAGGTTGCTTTGGTCTTTGTTTGTCCATCCCAACTTCTTCAAAGACAAGCTGCATATCATCCCATCATAAGAATAGGGCTAGAATTTGCAACAAAGATGTAAGCATATAGTAAGCATGAGTTGTAAAAAATAGCTACTATTGCAAGAAAATTCAGAGTTGACTATTAACCATGTTCTCCTGACTGTAGCTTATGTAAAAATAACCTAACAGAACACTACTTTTCATAATATTCATCATGATATTTTACCTATGCTGATAGGAGAACCATATCCAAATGAAAATGATAAATAAAGTTAATGGCTCGAGATATCACATTATCAGCTAATAAGAACAGAAGAAGCCATGATCTTCCTCACACAAACCACCAAAATCTTTGCCATTAGGGATTTGCTTGTCAAATAGGGCTCCAATTTTTGAAGATAACCATAGATTGGGCCCTAAAGACCAAGCAAAAGGTTAATTAACTATTTTATGTATGATCTCTCATACACACATACATAGTCAGGACAACAAATTCATTGTTGTGCAAATGAGGTGATCATTATTGATTGAGTTCTAGGATGTAGTCCGGCATCGTCGCAGTCTTCGCTATAATGGACTCTTCCCTTGGGCTTTGCACTATACTCCACATTGTGTGATTTATTATTTTATCTCGTCACATGGTTTTTTCACTGTCTCTGGAGATAACAGCCCATGCTCCATAACCTGCACTTGTATCAATGGTGTTCTTACTATAGTAAACTAGGCAGTTTTGTAACCTGTTAGCTCTGAATGGTGATACAAAGCTACTACTTGAAAATATGCTAAACTGGACCTGAATAAATTTAGAAATCAACCAGACTAGCTGGGGATTCCCTCATGGGTAGTAATTCTAGCATAGTTGGGAGAATGGTATTTCGACATGTTATATCTACCATTGATAAATCAATATGCATGCGCCAGACAGACTATCTAGAGACTACACAGCAAAAACCTGTGAAGTACTACTACTTATTAGTACCTGGTGAGTATCCTGAGCGTACAAGAATTCAGCCATCTCACTGGAGCGGAACTGCAATGGTAATTCGTTCCTTTGGCCAAATTTGGATCACCTTTGATGAAGCTAGCATTATGGATCTCACACCTCATTTATCCTGTGAAGGAGAATAAAGCAGATTAGATCACATAACATGGTTGAAGTGAACTGCAAGCTTGCCTGGAATTGGTACTGTTGCCACTTGAGTAGAGGACAGTAGTGCCTTAGGGGGTGCCTATTAGTAGTAATTGAATTGGCAATTAAGCAGATTCATGAAGCAAGGCAAAATATGAGGGGCTAGGTACGGACGAGGAAATTGCGTCTCAGAGTGGAGCAGTTAACAAAGGCGGGTTCAAATTTCATTGGTACATTAGTTAAGTTGTTAACAAGCAATCAAACAAGCGGACGACGGAGGGAGTAAGCGTCTGGCCTACCTGCGGGTTGAGCGATACAGCGACCTTGAAGGTCCACGTAACATGCCGGCGGTGCTGCTGCGGCGGGAGGTAGGGGAAGCGACTGTGAGGAGGCATCGGCGAGGTGGCGATACCTGAGGCGAACGGACCTGCTACGAGCGGCGCTGTTGGCCGAAGACCATTGAGGAGACGATACGGGGGGAGCCCGAATTTGACGCCCTCCCACATCGGAGGTGGCCCACCGCCGTGGACATTGCCCCTGCGGCCCTGCCGCATGATCCAAGACCAAGAGAACGGATGGAGGTTGATGAGAACGACGGAGATAGTGAGCGATTGGGTGGGAACCGACTTCCCCACGGTGATCCTCTTCGTCTTCGGCGGCGCTAGGTAATTGAGCGGCGCGACAACGACGGGGACGGGTTAGCCGGATGGAGAGGAAAAACACCGGAGAGGCTAGATCTGGCGGGGAGGCGAGCCGTGAAGGCGCGATCGGCGGCGGATCATATGAGAGCGGCGGCGCTAGTATAGGGGGCGGTTGCAGCGGGAGAGCCGGCGGCGTTGCGGTGGTGGGTTCGAGAGAGATGAAGTGTATATATGGTTAGCCGGAAATTTCCCAGATCCCGCCACGCATCCAAAACATTTCGCGCCGTGCGCTCAATATTTTGGGTATATTCTACGATGTCTTTCTCCGTTGGGAAGCTGCTATTTTGGGTCCGACGTTACGTTGTTAGTTTGATTGACTGATTTGGTTGCTTTGAAAATTCTTTAGATGTACCACGTTACATTGTTCATCTCATCAAGTTTTTTTCTTTGCGAACGAAAATCAAGTTTAACAAAATACATATTTAGGGCATCTCTAACTCGGACCCTCAAAACGCCCGTAAATATTTGGACACCGGACCCTCGAAACGTAGTGCGGAGTGAGGTGTCTGGACTAAGTTTGTCATCCAACGTGGAGCCTTATTTGTCCAGTAAACTAGGGAAGGTTTGCGGGCGTCCAAACCACCGTCATGTACGCGGCTAACACCCCGGTCTCACCTAAAACCATCTCTCGCCCGGCCGCACCTTTGCTCCTCATGCTGCATTCATGCCGGCCCAATGCGGATACGTCCGGTCGCTCGATGCGACATTGAAGCGGCACATCGGCCGAGAGCGTCGCCCGCGCCGCGTCCTGGTATCCGCACATATTCAATACCAAAGAGATGCGAGTGGTCGGGGAAACGGGATGGCTATCTAACACATTTAAGCCAGCTGTCCACTCCACCCGCCTGCCGGCATTAAACAAGCGCATAGACAGCAAGCTCTAAAATGTTGTGGGACGCCTCTTGCTGAAGCAAAATCACGAGTTGTGCGTGACGCATAGAGACCGGCTTGTCGGCGGGCTTTCCTGAGGTAAGAGACGATGGCCCAATGATGGAGGAAGCATCTGACAATGAGCCGACGCAAGCACTAGCGCATACCGACTTCAATATGAAGCTGGCGTAGGTGCACTTCAATGTTGTCATGGCGAAGGACCAGCGGACGCCACTGGTGTCGGCGTTTCGACTAGCACAGGAGGACCAATGCTACAATGCCGCCATGCTCGCGCATCATTGGCGGCGGAGGGCCAATTCTACAGCAAGTTCGTGAGCCAGGAGGTCGTGGCGTCCATGGTCGTGGAGGACCCGAACCTCCTCGACAAGTAGTAGGAGCTCTACTAGGAGTCTAGGATGCGTGCAACGCTCGCACGGGCTGCAACGCGATCACGGCGGTGGCAAATGCGGAGGCGGTGATAACGGTCGTGGAAGGGAACCGTGACAACTCCATGTTGTTCACTTTGCTTGCGCAGTTCCCACCGGGCCGCAACAACCACGAGGCTGCCCCATCTACATTGTTTGTGGCCCCCACCTTGGCCGGCGACGTCCACATGGGTTCGTCCATTTGGACATAGTCGATGGAGGTCCAGCATAGATTCCTGCCGCCTTATTAGGGCTGCAAGGTTAGGGTTTCTTGTCGTGTGCGCACGGTATCAAAGATTTGGTATTAATTGCTTCATATCTATTCAAGGGTTCAACGATGACATCTGCGGTTCTAGGGCGTTGGTCCTTAGGGACACGTGCATGAAGACTTGTCAAGTCGGCTCTAGAGGAAAGCGGCGACAACGACACGACGGTGGCTCGTTCTGGCGGCGGTAGTGGTCGTTCGATGGCCTAGAGACCTAAATGTCATTTTTGTTATGTTTGAGATGTTTTGTACTCACAGGCTCTTCGTCGGTGCCGGATCAAGCATCTTGGAGACAGGGATAGGCCAGAAAGTCCTTATCCCAATGCGGCATTGCCGCCACCACCATGTCAATGTCACCAAGGAACCAATGCGGGAAAGCAAGAACATACTAGAAAAAAACAGAGAAAGGGGAGGGTCACCCATCCTCAAGCCAACGACAAGGAACCCTAGGCTTTTATATGTTTCTCCATGTTTCCTTTTCATTTAGATTTTTTTATGTATGAAAACTTATAAATATATGTCAATTTTTTTCTAAATGTGCAATAATTTTTTTAAATATGTGACAGACATTTCTAAACGCATAATAAAAAATTAAAATATATATTAAATATTTTTATATACTTGACTGACCTTCTGAAATATGCCATGAACACGTTTAAAATACACAATGAACTTTTTTCTGAAATACATAGTTTCCTTTGAAATGTGTGAGTATTTTATTAAATACACGATGAACAAATTTTGAACACACAGTTTACATTTTAAAAATATACTATGACCTTTTGGTAATACGTGATGAACATTTATTGAAATATACGATGAACAATTGCTAAATACATGATAGATTTTATGAAATATAGCATGTATAATTTTTAAATAGATGATGAATATTAATAAAAGACATGGTAAACATTCTTTTAAATGCACAATGAACATTTTTAAATCACACGACAATTTTTTGTTACACTTTTTTTTAAAAGTTCCATGTTTTAAAAGAAGCATGAACACTCTTCAAAATTAGAAGAACAATTTTCGTTTACATGAACACAGCTTTCACTAAAAAAAAGTACCTGGTTATATAAAATTAGTAAACTAAAATATTTTTATAAATAAATTCTTAATTTCCTAAAGTGTCGGATTTCAAGTGAACATAAATGTACAAGTAGTAACTTAGTTTTTTTTGGAGAAATTCATACAAATTGGACCTATTTGTGAGTAAATTGCAAGTAGCAACTGATCAATATTAAAAACCGGCAAACCCCATTTGGCGCTACAGGCGCCCGTTATAGGACATTTTGCTAACGGGCGCCTGCAGCGCACGTCCCCCTGCCCCGACTGGGCTGCCCCAGTTAGTTTCCTTCACTGTTTATTTAAAAGTTGAAAAAAGGGTCGGCGGGGCAAGAACTCAAACACGAGATCTCTTGGAACATGGCGAGCCGCGCTAACCACCTAAGGCAACACATATCCTGTGTTACGTTTCTCCATTTACCTTTTTTGTTCTTTTTTTGTTTCTTTTTTCCCTTTCTTGTTTGCATTTTCTATTTATTTTTCTTTCTCTTTTCTCTTCCTTTTCAAATATTAACAAACTTTTTATATTCAATGAACTTTTTCTTCAAACCGATAAACTGTTTTCCGAATTTCATATACTATTTTCAAATCCGACGAAAGATGAGTACGCAGGTTCGAATCACTCCTCGTCTTTTATCCCCTTGTTTTTCGTTTTCGAAGCGCCCCCTTTTGGGCCGCCCAAGATCGCTGCTGTGTGGGCGCCGAAACTCCTAGTTGGCGCCGAAGGCGCTGACTAGGAGCTCCCTTAAAAACCAGCGGCGGTCCAATTTGCTAGCACCCGTGCGCATGTTCATGGGCCATGATTTGCTAAGGCCCAACTGATGGGGCATTGTTCATTAGGAGGAAATCTGAAAGGGCACCACGTGATGTATTTGACTGAGGTGGTTTGTTACTCTCATAATAACAGCGAGGTGCTCGGTTCGAGGATCCTGTAGCCCCTTTTTCTTTTTCCATGTAATAACGAAATGATAAAATGCGATCTGCACAGTGGACAACTGGACATATGGACTATTTAAAAATGAAATAATAACATGCGATCTGCACGGTGGACATATGGACTATTAAAAATGGCAACGCACAGCTGCAACACAAAGTAACCGCTGTTGTTGACATCATTAGCAACATATGTCTTCCCAACACATATATGTGTGGCTATAGCCCAAAGGTTACAACACATCAATAGAGCGTTGCAAGTCATGTGTTGCTATAGGGGGTTCTTGTTGTAGATCATGTGCATCTCATTTGCATACGTGTTCGTCTCATGATTCCGAGCATTTTCCCCGTTGTCCGTTTTGCAATCCGGCACTCCTATGTTCCCCGGCGCACCCCTCTTGTCCTTTTTCCGTGTGCGGGTGTTGAACATTCTCGGAATGGACCGAGCCTTGCCAAGTGGCCTGGTATAGCACCGTAGACCACTGTCAAGTTTCGGGTCATTTGGAGTTCATTTGGTACTCAACGGTTAACCGCCCTCGCAAAGGCCTCTTTTAAGTTGCAGCCCAACAACCCTCCAAAACAGCCCAATAACCCATCTAAGTCACCTCCATGCCCTCGGTCGTTCGATCACGATCGTGGGGAAAACTACACCCCATTTGGACACTCCTAGCTCCCTCTACCTCTATAAATAGACCCTACGAAATTGGGCAAACCCTAGCGATTTTTCCTCTCGCGCCGCGGACACGTCCGGACGGAGCAGACGACGTCGCCGCCCGCGCGCATGCTTAATCGGGGCTGCTGCGTAAGCACCGCCGCCGCCGCCGCCGCCGGCCCTCCAGTTCATGGAGTGCACATGCCCGCCGCCGCCCGCGCGCCCGCCTGCCGCCCGCCGCCCCTCCGCCGCGCCGCCCGCCGCCCGCCGCCCGCTCCGCCGCCGCGCGCCACACCCACGCCACCCGCCGCCCGCACACGCTGCACTGCCACGCCTTGCGCCGCCGCACATGCAGGCCGCCGCCGCTGCGCCGGCCCGCCCGCCCGCCCGCCCGCCCCCGCCCGGACGCCTCCGGCCGACCTCCTCCTCCGCCCTCGGCCCCGCTCCGGCCGGCGACGTCCTCGAGATCTCCGGCGAGATCCGATCCGAAACCCATGGTTGACTTTTCTCACCCCGGAAATCCACTAAGTATTTTGTCTGTGATTAATTTCGTGGCATTTTCATAGCATCACATCTGCGCAACCGTGGCTCCGTTTTGGGCGTATAATATGTCAAATTGTTCATCTCGAAGAGTTCATCATTTCATTCCATTGCATCATTTGCATTTGAGCTCATCTTGATGCCCGAAATGCTGTTGGAAGAAGGCTTCAGATCGTTAGTTTCAGAATCTTATCAGCTCGAGCTCTTTTGTCATTTTTGCCATGAATTATGTGTGCACCTTATGAACTTGAGTCCTACATGTGAGTTGAACATTGCCATGCCATATTTCCAGGGGTGTTTGCCATGTATTTTTGTGAGTTATGTGTTGACTAGAACAAGCATGCAAAGTAGGGATGATGATGTTGCTGATTTCAGGAACTTAGTGTTTTCACTAAGTCTTGTCCTGCTGTTAATTTTATGCCATATGTTAATGTTGTTACAGAGAGTTCTATGCCCTTTTTGAGCATGATCAGTAAGGGTGTTTTGAACATATGGATGTTCTATATCCAGCCATGCCTTTGTTGGCATTTATGGAGTAGTCTAGCATGTCATTCTCGTGCTCTACTTTGGCTTGAAAATGTTTCCTGGCAGATTGTTTGCATGAGATTCAATTTTCACGAGGTCGTTGTAGTTGATCCGTGTATGCTATGATGTTGTTCTTGCCATGTATAGCTCCTATGCCATGTCTTCTTGATGGGTGTATGCTTAGTTTATCATGAGATGCTCTGTAGTGAGTGCATCGAGCTCACGAACATGCCTACTCGTTATCTGTTTTTGCCATGTCCTGATATTTCACTAAGTCTGAAATCTGTAATAAAACTTGCAATGTTTACATGGGTGCCATCATTTCTTAGAGTCCTTTTGGCTTATGGTCAGTAAGGGACTATTGAAATATGCTTTGAGTAGAATCATGTCATCCCTTGCTTTGCAATTATAAGTTCCTGTAGCATGTTGTTTGCTTGCTCTAAACATGCCTTCCTGATGTTAATTCCTGGCATGTTAGTATTTTCACTAAGTCTGTGAACCTGATATTTTGAGCACTTTCACCATGCTTGTCTGAACATGTTATGATGTGATTTAGCCGTAGCTCAGTGTTCCTCTTTTGTTAAGCATCTCCTGTAGTTCGCTGCCATATGCTTTGTTTTTATGTTGAGGTGCTGTAGCATAGTTTCGTGTTGCGTGCTAAGTAGCATCGGGCTGTTAAACGCAGATTTGCGTCATTCTTGTTTTCTTGCCATTTGCAAACCGTGCATCCGATTCCGGTGATCTTTATATCGATTTCAACCGAAATCACTCCATCTTTCCAGCGGCATACTTGGTTTGCCAAGTTGATGCCTGGTTCATCATTTTCCTTCCGGAGCATACATATGCATTGCATATCACATCTCGCATCGCATGTCATGTTTTGCATCATATTGCTTGTGCATTGTTCCTTGTTTGATTGTGGTTCCGTTGCTTGTGTTCTTGCTTTGGGTAGAGCCGGGAGACGAGTACGTGAACGAGGAGCCTGTTGAGAACGCCTCACGAAGATCAAGCCTTCGACAACTCGAGAACCTTACTGAGCAAGATGACCATACCTTGAAATCACTTCTATCTTTGCTTGCTAGATGCTCGCTCTTTTGCTATGCCTATGCTGCGATACCTACCACTTGCTATATCATGCCACCCATATTGCCATGTCAACCTCTAACCATCCATGTCCTAGCAAACCGTTGTTTGGCTATGTTACCGCTTTGCTCAGCCCCTCTTATAGCGTTGCTAGTTGCAGGTGAAGATGAAGTTTGTTCCTTGTTGGAACACGGATATTTTGGGATATCACAATATCTATTGTTTTAATTAATGCATCTATATACTTGGTAAAGGGTGGAAGGCTCGGCCTTATGCCTGGTGATTTGTTCCACTCTTGCCACCCTAGTTTCCGTCATACCGGTCTTATGTTCCTTGATTTTGCGTTCCTTACGCGGTCGGGTGATTTATGGGACCCCCTTGACAGTTCGCTTTGAATAAAACTCCTCCAGCAAGGCCCAACCTTGGTTTTACCATTTGCCACCTATACCCTTTTTCCCTTGGGTTTTCGCGAGCCCGAGGGTCATCTTTATTTTAGCCCCCCCGGGCCAGTGCTCCTTCGAGTGTTGGTCCAAACTAGAGCCACTTGCGGTGCATCGAGGCAACTTGGGGTATCCTCGGTTGCCGTACGTACTGCTCATCCGGTGTGCCCTGAGAACGAGATATGTGCAGCTCCTATCGGGATTTGTCGGCACAGTCGGGTGGTCTTGCTGGTTTAGTTTTACCATTGTCGAAATGTCTTGATGTACCGGGATACCGAGTCTGATCGGAGTGTCTTGGGTGAAGGTTTATTCCTTCGTTGATCGCGAGAGCTTGTTATGGGCTAAGTTGGGACACCCTGCAGGTATTATCTTTCAAAGCCGTGCCCCGCGGTTATGAGGCAGATGGGAATTTGTTAATGTCGGTTGTAGAAAACCGAAGTTGACCTTAATTAAAATACATCAACCGTGTATGTAACCGTGATGGTCTCTTCTCGGAGTCCGGAAGTGAACACGTGTTGGAGTTATGTTTGACGAGGTTGTTTAGGATCACTTCTTGATCGCTACTAGTTTCACGACCGTGCTTTGCTTCTCTTCTCGCTCTCTTTTGCGATGTAGCCACCATATATGCTAGTCGCTTGCGCAGCCCTCCTTCTTGACACCATCCTTCCCTTAAGCTTAAATAGTCTTGATCTCGGGTGTGAGATTCTTTGAGTCCTCGTGGCTCCTGATTCTACCAAAACAGATCAGTACCGGTGATGCCGGTGCTGATGGCACAACTGAGCTGAAGTGGGAATATGATGAGGCCCTTGGTCGATACTATGTTTCCTTTCCGGACGATTAGTAGTGGAGCCCAGTTGGGGCGATCGGGGATCTGTGTTGCATTTGGGGTTCTTCTTTTATTTTGGTTCCGTAGTCGGACCTTGATTGTATTTGGATGATGTAATGCTTTATTCATGTAATTGTGTGAAGTGGCGACTGTAAGCCAACTATGTACCTTTTCCCTTATGTATTACATGGATTGTGCGGGGATTACCTCACTTGCGACATTGCTTCCAATGCGGTTATGCCTCTAAGTCGTGCTTCGACACGTGGGAGATATAGCCGCATCGAGGGCGTTACAAGTTGGTAATCAGAGCCATCCCCGACCTTAGGAGCCCCACTGCTTGATCGTTTTTAGTGGCCGAGTTGTGTCTAGAAAAATGTTTTGAGTCATTTAGGACTATATATATCGGAGAGTTAGGAATTCTTTTACTCCCCAGTCCCTTCGACCTTCTGGTGAGGTATCCTGACGTAGAGTTTAGACTCTTCTCTTCTCAAATTTCACTAAAAAAAAATTTTAGGATCACGCGGGTATCTTAGAATCGTTCCGATGGTTTTATGATGACAACATTGTCTTGGTTGCCTCGACATTTAGGGGTTGTGGCGGTGTCCCGGGAGTTGAGCTCCGAGGTGTTGTCGTCATAATTTTATCGTTGCAGATTCGGAATACCGAGTTTAATCGCCGACATCGAAAATCTCTTTTATGCGGTCGGTTGGTGAGATAACCCGCTAACCCGAGATTGTGGTGAGTACGGAGTATTGCCATGACTCGTATAACGGATGCTTTTGAAGGTTGAGGTACACGATTTCGAAGGTTTCTTGGTTATGTGTTGAAGGATGGATACAATGGATGTAGGGATTGTTAGCTTGGGTGAGATATATATTGCTCCTGTATCCCCAACACTGATTGCATAACAGGAAAGTTTCGGGACTTTATAGGTGGGATTCAAGTAGCTCTAGCTTTTCTTCCGCAGATATTTGGTTTGTGATTGGGTAATCCTTACCACATATTTGTTCCATTCATACCTTGTTTTTTATTTTCATTCATCAATCTCTTATCAAGTGGCTTCTCACCTTAATGGACGTGATGTTTAATTTGGAATTCATTCGTTCATCCCTGTTCGAATGTTTATTGTGAAGACTATATGTTGCAATTTCTATCCGTTGATTCAACTTGTCTATCTGTCAATCAAGATGCTAACGGATTTCACCCTCTTCAGGATGGCTCCTCCAACGCGTCAGAATCCGAAACGCAGTGATGGGAGTCAGGCGAACCCTCCACCTCCACCTCCGCCTCCGGAGGCATGGCAAACTTTGATGGCAACCACTAACGCCAACGCTCAGTTGTTGATCCAGCTGATGCAAGAGCGTAACCAAGGCCAAGGCAACCAAGGGAATCAAGGTCAAGGGCAGTTCTATCATCAGCCACAGTTTCCTACACTCAACCAATTCCTTGCAAATCAGCCAAAGTTTTTCAGCCATCGTGCGAGGCCACGACGCCCGACGATTGGCTCGTGGATATCAACAAGCATTTTGAATGCAGCAATGTCAAACCCGAGGACTACGTCAAGTTCGCGTCTTTTCAGCTCAAGGATCAGCAGCTGATTGGTTCCAAACAATACAAAGATTCCAGAGGTGGTCGAGTGATTACTTGGACTGATTTGTCGGGACTTTAAAGCTCACCACATTCCTACCGGTGTTGTTGAGAGCAAGCGCGAGGAGTTCCGCAATCTCAAGCAAGGAAACATGTCGATGTACTGAATACAACATACTGATTTGAAACTTGCTCGATTAAGCTAAACAAGATGTTCTGATGAGAAAAGTATGATCTATCGATTCAGAGGTGGCCTTAGAGAGGATCTGCAGTTATCTCTTGTTCTTTCTGAGCCTACTCAGTTTGATCAATTCTATAATATGGCACTCAAGCTAGAAGGTGCTCAGCTCAAGTGTGAGGCTTCAAAGAAGAGAAACAGGGATGCAGTTCAGTCTTCTTCTTCCTCTCAAGTGGCAGCAAAGCAGCAAAAGTTCTACCTTCCTCCTCCTCCGTTCCGTCAGCCTTATCGCCAGAAGAACTCGGTGGTCATGGATTTTCCCACCCACCCAACCCAAGCTACCAGAACAAGTCTCAGCCTCAAGCTCCAAGGTCAAGTGCTCCTTATCACCGTCCGCTCTCAGAGGTGACCTGCAACAAGTGCCAGCAGAAAGGTCACTATGCGAACAAATGCCATAACCAAAGGCGCCTTCCTCCTCCTCCCCCTGTGAGGTCTTCAAGCAATGCAGTGGTCAAGCATAATCCCAAGTATGCAAAGGTGAATATGATGAATGCAGCTCAAGCAGAGGATTCTTCAGAAGTGATCATGGGTAACCTTCCAGTTAACTCTATTCCTGCAAAAGTCTTATTTGATACTGGTGCATCGCTTTCTTTCATTTCAAGACCTTTTGTTGCCAAGCATGAGTTTGTGATAGAAAAGATTCCTATTTCGTTGAAGATTGTGTCTCCGGGTAAGCAAATGACTTCTCGAGTTTTCGTCCCGGATGTCTCTATCAAGATGGGCGACTACAAATTCCTGTCTAAACCAATTGTCCTTGGTGACTCTGATATTGATTTAATTCTCGGGATGGACTGGCTTTCTCAGCACAAGGCTCAGCTTGATTGTGCTGCCAGGCAGATTCAATTGACACACCCTTCTGAGGATGTTATCATCTATGCCGCTCGTGATGAAACCATTCGGTTGTTTTCTCTCAATGAGAAGGGCGAGTTGGATGCTATCTCTCAGATTCCAGTCGTTTGTGAGTACCAAGATGTATTTCGGAAGAGCTTAGGGTATGCCTCCTCATCGGCGGTCGAATTAGTTATCGATCTTGAGCCCGCATGAACCCGTTTGCAAGCGTCCTTATAAGCTTGGTCCCAAGGAGCTGAAAGAATTGAAGAAGCAGCTCGATGAACAAGAGCGTCTGGTTTGATCGGACCGAGTTCATCTCCATGGGGATGTGGAGTTCTTTTTGTCCAGAAGAAGGATGGCACGGACCGACTTTGCGTCGATTACCGTCCATTGAATAAGAAGACAATCAAGAACAAGTATCCACTTCCCAACATCAATGAGCTATTCGAGCAATTCAAAGGTGCTAAAGTATTCTCCAAGCTTGACCTTCGTATGGGTTATCATCGATTCGCATTCGTGAACAAGATATTCCCAAGACAAAGCATTCGAACAAGCTATGGTTCTTATGAATATCTTGTCATGTCTTTCGCCTTGTCAATGCTCCTCCAACTTTCTCTCGCATGATGAACTTTATCTTCAACCCCTACACCAATGATTTCGTCTTGGTGTATCTCGATGATATTTTGGTCTTCTCCAAGAACAAGCAGGATCATGCCAAACATTTGCGATTGGTGACAAGCTCGAGAGCATCAATTCTATCTGAAGTTTTCCAAATGTGAGTTCTGGCTTGATGAAGTTCTTTATCTTGGTCATATCATCTCAGCCAAGGGCATCGCTGTTAATCCCGAGAAGGTGTCTTCAATTGTGAATTGGGAACCTCCTCAAAATGTCAAGCAGCTCCATGATTTTCTCGGTCTTGCAAGCTATTGCGGAGATTCGTTGAGAACTTCTCCAAGATTGCAAAGCCTCTTTCCAACCTCCTCGAAGCATGTCAAGTATATCGGGCCTTTGAGTGTGATGTCGCTTTCAATACCCTCAAAGAGAAGCTAGTTACAGCTCTGTCTTGACTCCTCTGATGAATCCAAGCCATTGAAGTTTTCGTGATGCTTCCTTGCAAGGTCTCGGTCTGTGTTAATGCAAGAGAAGAAGTTTGTGGCCTATACCTCTCTTGATTGAAGCCCAACGAAAAGAACTACTCCACTCACGATCTTGAGTTGGCGGCAGTTGTCCATGCATTGATAACATGGAGACATCTCTTGTTGGGAAGGAAAGTGGACATTTTCACCGATCACAAGAGTCTCAAGTATATCTTCACTCAACCAAACCTCAACCTCAGGCAAACTCGATGGGTCGAAATGATTCAAGAGTACAATCCAAGTATTGAATATACTCCTGGCAAGGCGAATGTGATTGCAGATGCTCTGAGAAGAAAGGCTTATTGCAACAGCCTAATTCTCAAGCCCTTCCAACCGGATCTTTGTGAAGCTTTCCGCAAGCTGAATCTTCAAGTTGTTCCTCAAGGATTTCTTGCCAACCTCACAGTCTCTCCTACTTTGGAAGATCAAATTCGTGAGGCTCAACTTCTGGATACGATGGTGAAGAAGGTGAAACGTGGTATTGAAAAGGGCATTTCCAAATACAAGTGCTATCGCTTGGATGACAAAGGCACTCTTTTCTTCGAGGATCGTATTGTGGTTCCTAAAGGCGATCTGAGAAAAGTCATCATGAATGAGGCACACAATTCCCTCCTATCCATTCATCCTGGAAGTACGAAGATGTACCATGACCTCAAGCAGTCATATTGGTGGACTCAAATGAAGCGAGAAATTGCTCAATTCGTGAATGAATGTGATGTCTGCAGAAGGGTGAAAGCAGAACACCAAAGACCAGCTGGTCTCCTCCAACCTCTTGCTATTCCAGAATGGAAGTTTGATCATATCGAGATGGACTTCGTGACTAGATTTCCTAAGTCCAAGCGTGGAAATGATGCTATCTTCGTTGTCATTGACAAACTTACTAAAGTGGCTCATTTTCTTCCTGTCAAAGAATCTATCACAGCAGCTCAGCTGGCAGAGCTTTACACCTCCAGAATTGTCTCCTTGCACGGTATTCCACAATTGATATCTTCAGACCGTGGAAGCATCTTCACTTCTAAGTTCTGGGACTCCTTTCAGAAGGCCATGGGCACCAACATTCGTTTCAGCACAGCTTTTCATCCTCAAACTAGTGGCCAAGTCGAGCGAGTCAATCAAATCCTTGAAGATATGCTCAGGGCTTGTGTCATCTCCTTTGGCATGAAATGGGAAGAGTGTCTTCGATATGCCGAGTTCTCTTACAACAACAGCTTCCAAGCGAGTTCGGGCAAGGCCCCATTCGAAATTCTCTATGGCGAAAGTGTCGTACTCCTCTCAATTGGTCCGAGATGTGAACGCCAACTTCTTGGCAACGACTTGATCACGAAGCGAAGAAATGTGCAAAGTCATTCGTGAGAATCTTAAAGCAGCGCTAATCGCGCGGAAGGGCTATTATGATGACAAGCATCGTGATGTGGCTTTTGAAATCGGAGACCATGTCTACCTCGCGTCTCTCAATGAAAGGTACTCGCCGCCCGGTATCAAAGGAAGCTTGCTCCTAGATACGTGGGTCCTTTCAAGATCATTGGCAAAAGAGGCGATCTCGCCTATCAACTTGAGCTTCCATCCAACTTTGCAAACGTGCACGATGTGTTTCACGTGTCACAGCTCCATAAGTGCTTCAAGATTCTGGCGCACTATCAACTTTGAAGAAATTGACCTCCAAGAAGATCTTTCTTATCATGAGCACCCCGTTGCTATTCTTGAAGAAACCGAGCGCAAGACTCGCAACAAGTCCATCAAATTCCTGAAAGTAAAGTGGTCACACCATTCCGATCGAGAAGCCACCTGGGAGCGCGAGGATAACCTCCGTTCTGAATATCCGGAGTTCTTTCAGTCCTAGATCTCGGGACGAGATCCTCTTGTAGTGGTGGAGTGTTGTAACACCCCGGATGTATCTTTCCATATTTGTAACTCCAACTCTTGCCATTTTCGGATATGTGCTATGATATTCCCTGCGTGGTTGGGTTTTGTTTTCGTTTTGCATTTTGTTCATGTCATGCATCTCATATCATGTCATCATGTGCATCTCATTTGCATACGTGTTCGTCTCATGATTCCGAGCATTTTCCCCGTTGTCCGTTTTGCAATCCGGCACTCCTATGTTCCCCGGCACACACCTCTTGTCCTTTTTCCGTGTGCATGTGTTGAACATTCTCGGAATGGACCGAGCCTTGCCAAGTGGCCCTGGTATAGCACCGGTAGACCACCTGTCAAGTTTCGGGTCATTTGGAGTTCGTTTGGTACTCCAACGGTTAACCGCACCCTCGCAAAGGCCTCTTTTAAGTTGCAGCCCAACAACCCTCCAAAACAGCCCAATAACCCATCTAAGTCACCTCCATGCCCTTGGTCGTTCGATCACGATCGTGTGGGCGAAAACTACACCCCATTTGGACACTCCTAGCTCCCTCTACCTCTATAAATAGACCCTCCGAAAACCGCAAACCCTAGCGATTTTTCCTCTCGCCGCGGACACGTCCGGACGGAGCGAGACGCGTCGCCGCCGCGCCGCATAATCGGGGCTGCCGCGTGGGCACCGCCGCCGCCTGCCCTCCAGGCATGGAGAGCCCCCAGGCCCCGCCGCCGCCGCCGCCAGCGCCGCCGCCTCCTCCGCCGCGCCGCCCCCACCCGCCCGCGCTGCCGCCCGCCCTTGCGCTGCCGCCGCCACACGCCACCCGCCGCCCGCGCCCGCCGCCGCCCCGCCGCCCGCCGCCACGCGCGCCGCCTTGCGCCCTGCCCCGCCCGCCGCTGGCCAGCGCCCGCCCGGACGCCTCGGCCGACCTCCTCCTCCGCCCTCGGCCCCGCTCTGGCCGGCGACGTCCTCGAGATCTCCGGCGAGATCCGATCCGAAACCCACGGTTGACTTTTCTCACCCCGAAATCCACCAAGTATTTTGTCTGTGATTAATTTCGTGGCATTTTCATAGCATCACGTCTGCGCAACCGTGGCTCTGTTTTGGGCGTATAATATGTCAAATTGTTCATCTCGAAGAGTACATCATTTCATTACATTGCGTCATTTGCATTTGAGCTCATCTTGATGCCCGAAATGCTGTTGGAAGAAGGCTTCAGATCGTTAGTTTCAGAATCTTATCAGCTCGAGCACTTTTGTCATTTTTGCCATGAATTATGTGTGCACCTTATGAACTTGAGTCCTACATGTAAGTTGAACATTGCCATGCCATCTTTCCAGGGGTGTTTGCCATGTATTTTTGTGAGTTATGTGTTGACTAGAACAAGCATGCAAAGTAGGGATGATGATGTTGCTGATTTCAGGAACTTAGTGTTTTCACTAAGTCTTGTCCTGCTGTTAATTTTATGCCATATGTTCATGTTGTTACAGAGAGTTCTATGCCCTTTTTGAGCATGATCAGTAAGGGTGTTTTGAACATATGGATGTTCTCTATCCATCCATGCCTTTGTTGGCATTTATGGAGTAGTTTAGCATGTCATTCTCGTGCTCTACTTTGGCTTGAAAATGTTTCCTGACAGATTGTTTGCATGAGATTCAATTTTCACGAGGTCGTTGTAGTTGATCCGTGTATGCTATGATGTTGTTCTTGCCATGTATAGCTCCTATGCCATGTCTTCTTGATGGGTGTATGCTTAGTTTATCATGAGATGCTCTGTAGTGAGTGCATCGAGCTCACGAACATGCCTACTCGTTATCTGTTTTTGCCATGTCCTGATATTTCACTAAGTCTGAAATCTGTAATAAAACTTGCAATGTTTACATGGGTGCCATCATTTCTTAGAGTCCTTTTGGCTTATGGTCAGTAAGGGACTATTGAAATATGCTTTGAGTAGAATCATGTCATCCCTTGCTTTGCAATTATAAGTTCCTGTAGCATGTTGTTTGCTTGCTCTAAACATGCCTTCCTGATGTTAATTCCTGGCATGTTAGTATTTTCACTAAGTCTGTGAACCTGATATTTTGAGCACTTTCACCATGCTTGTCTGAACATGTTATGATGTGATTTAGCCGTAGCTCAGTGTTCCTCTTTTGTTAAGCATCTCCTGTAGTTCGCTGCCATATGCTTTGTTTTTATGTTGGGGTGCTGTAGCATAGTTTCGTGTTGCGTGCTAAGTAGCATCGGGCTGTTAAACACAGATTTGCGTCATTCTTGTTTTGCTTGCCATTTGCAAACCGTGCATCCGATTCCGGTGATCTTTGTATCGATTTCAACCGAAATCACTCCATCTTTCCAGCGGCATACTTGGTTTGCCAAGTTGATGCCTGGTTCATCATTTTCCTTCCGGAGCATACATATGCATTGCATATCACATCTCGCATCGCATGTCATGTTTTGCATCATATTGCTTGTGCATTGTTCCTTGTTTGATTGTGGTTCCGTTGCTTGTGTTCTTGCTTTGGGTAGAGCCGGGAGACGAGTACGTGAACGAGGAGCCTGTTGAGAACGCCTACAAAGATCAAGCCTTCGACAACTCTGAGAACCTTATAGGCAAGATGACCATACCTTCGAAATCACTTCTATCTTTGCTTGCTAGATGCTCGCTCTTTTGCTATGCCTATGCTGCGATACCTACCACTTGCTATATCATGCCACCCATATTGCCATGTCAACCTCTAACCATCCATGTCCTAGCAAACCGTTGTTTGGCTATGTTACCGCTTTGCTCAGCCCCTCTTATAGCGTTGCTAGTTGCGGTGAAGATGAAGTTTGTTCCTTGTTGGAACACGGATATTTTGGGATATCACAATATCTATTGTTTTAATTAATGCATCTATATACTTGGTAAAGGGTGGAAGGCTCGGCCTTATGCCCGGTGATTTGTTCCACTCTTCCCACCCTAGTTTCCGCCATACCGTGTTATGTTCCTTGATTTTATGCCTTACGCGGTCGGGTGATTTATGGGACCCCTTGACAGTTCGCTTTGAATAAAACTCCTCCAGAAGGCCCAACCTTGGTTTTACCATTTGCCACCTATACCCTTTTTCCCTTGGGTTTCGCGAGCCCGAGGGTCATCTTTATTTTAGCCCCCCCGGGCCAGTGCTCCTTCGAGTGTTGGTCCAAACTAGAGCCACTTGCGGTGCCGCCCTGAGGCAACTTGGGGTATCCTCGGTTGCCGTACGTACTGCTCATCCGGTGTGCCCTGAGAACGAGATATGTGCAGCTCCTATCGGGATTTGTCGGCACAATCGGGTGGTCTTGCTGGTTTAGTTTTACCATTGTCGAAATGTCTTGATGTACCGGATACCGAGTCGATCGGAGTGTCTTGGGTGAAGGTTTATTCTTCGTTGATCGCGAGAGCTTGTTATGGGCTAAGTTGGGACACCCTGCAGGTATTATCTTTCAAAGCCGTGCCATGCGGTTATGAGGCAGATGGGAATTTGTTAATGTCGGTTGTAGAAAACCCGAAGTTGACCTTAATTAAAATACATCAACCGTGTATGTAACCGTGATGGTCTCTTCTCGGAGTCCGGAAGTGAACACGTGTTGGAGTTATGTTTGACGCAGGTTGTTTAGGATCACTTCTTGATCGCTACTAGTTTCACGACCGTGCTTTGCTTCTCTTCTCGCTCTCTTTTGCGATGTAGCCACCATATATGCTAGTCGCTGTCGCAGCCCTCCTTCTTGACACCATCCTTCCCTTAAGCTTAAATAGTCTTGATCTCATGGTGTGAGATTGCTGAGTCCCCGTGGCTCATGATTCTACCAAAACAGATGCTGGTACCGGTGATGCCAATGCTGATGGCACAACCGAGCTGAAGTGGGAATATGATGAGGCCCTTGGTCGATACTATGTTTCCTTTCCGGACGATTAGTAGTGGAGCCCAGTTGGGGCGATCGGGGATCTGTGTTGCATTTGGGGTTCTTCTTTTATTTTGGTTCCGTAGTCGGACCTTGATTGTATTTGGATGATGTAATGCTTTATTCATGTAATTGTGTGAAGTGGCGACTGTAAGCCAACTATGTACCTTTTCCCTTATGTATTACATGGATTGTGCGGAGATTACCTCACTTGCGACATTGCTTCCAATGCGGTTATGCCTCTAAGTCATGCTTCGACACGTGGGAGATATAGCCGCATCGAGGGTGTTACACCTGGGTAAATACCTATGTCCCTTACTTCTTGTTACCATCAGCCTTGACGCACAGATCGGGACCCCCTACCCGACATCCGCCGGTTTTGACACCGACATTGGTACTTTCATTGAGAGTTCCTCTGTGACGTCGCCGTCAGGCTCGATGGTCCCTTCAATCTTCATTAACGACGTTGTCCAGGGTGAGACTTTCCTCCCCGGGCAGATCTTCGTGTTCGGCGGCTTCGCGCTGCGGGCCAATTCGCTTGGCCACTTGGAACAGATCGATAGCTATGCCCCCGGCCATCAAATAAGGTTCGGAAACCTAAACTACACGGCGGATATCCGCGGAGACTTGATCTTCGATGGATTCGGGCCAGCGCCAGAAGCGCCGAATAGTCACGACGAGCACGGCTTAGACCTGCTATCAGACGTCGCTCGGGAGATCGTCCCGGCAGAAGCCACGGATATAAATCTGGGACAGGTCGCTTCGCCTAAAGACGGAGGGTTGGACCCCGCCCCGCAGGCCGTATCTTCATCGGCGATGGGCCAAACACACGTTTCACCTCTGAGGGAACCTGTGACTCCGGACCCCCGGATTCATATCCGGACGCAGGTTCCAGTCCGCGCACCCCTGAGTCCGCCAATCCTGGTTGGGCTCCGGTGATGGAGTTCGCCGCGGAGGACGTTTTTCAGCACTCACCCTTTGGCGACATGCTGGACTTATTGAAGTCTCTCTCCTTGTCAGGAGACTCCGGGCCGAACTATGTCCGGCTCGAGTGGGAAGCAGACAACGACGAAATTCGTTGCCCACCCACCACCCACTTCATTGCCACGATCGATGACCTAACCGATGTGCTTGACTTCGACTCCGAAGACATCGACGGTATGGACGACGATGTAGGAGAATCACATGAGCCACCTCCTCATATGATATATACATGGTGGACACTCCGAAGGAAAATAATGGCGACAAGGCAATGGAGGACAACCCCTCGGGAAGAAAATCAAAGAATGGGCGTCGTCGGTGCCGCTCCAAGCCCCGCCATAGCAACACCGGCCCTGGAGGCGAACATAATCCGGATGATGCCAAAGAAGAATATGACCCTAATCAGCCCGCCTTTGAGCAGGCCGAACAGGAAGACGAGCAGGTCATCCCAGAAGAACAGGCCACAAACGCATACCTGGAGGAGGACAACTACATGCCCCCCTCGAAAGACGAGATCACCCTCCGCGACGACGAGTTCGGCATACCTGAGGATCCCGTGGAGCAGGAGCGCTTCAAGCGTAGGCTTATAGCCACTGCAAGGAGCCTGAAGAAGAAGCAGCAACAACTACAAGCTGATCAAGACCTGCTCATAGATAGATGGACTGAAGTCCTGGCAGCCGAGGAATATGGACTCGAACGCCAAACGGCTGACCGGCCATCCCGTGGCCGAGATAAAACAGGATACCATCCTGGATACCAGCCCGCACCCCCATGCCGATACACTATGGCTCAGGGCAACAAGCACGACCTGCAAGATATTCTGGACAATAAAGCAGGACAGCCAAGATCGATGTACAGATCGAGGGGGGCACCCCAGCGCGCGACGACGACCGTCACGCCGGATACACCATAAACAAATCCGGCCGGGCTAAACATAGCAACCCAGATCAATCCGACCTGTGTTGCCACATAGCCCGGCACAGAGGCGCCGCACACCCCCTCTGCTTCACGGACGAAGTAATGGATCATGAATTCCTAGAAGGCTTCAAACCCATAAACATCGAATCATACGATGGCACAACAGACCCCGCAGTATGGATCGAAGATTTACTTCTCCACATTCACATGGCCCGCGGAGATGATCTACACGCCATCAAGTATCTCCGCATTAAGATCAAAGTACCAGCCCGGCACTGGTTAAACAACCTGCCAGCAAATTCCATTGGCAATTGGGAAAACCTGGAAGATGCATTCCTTGACAACTTCCAGGGCACATATGTGCGACCACCAGACGCTGATGACCTGAGCCACATTACTCAACAGCCCGGAGAGTCAGCCCGGAAATTCTGGACTCGGTTCCTCACTAAAAAGAACCAAATAGTCGATTGTCCGGACGCCGAAGCCCTAGTGGCTTTTAAGCGTAATATCCGTGACGAGTGGCTCGCTCGACACCTCGGCCAGGAAAAACCCAAGTCTATGGCAGCTCTCACAACCCAAATGACCCGTTTTTGTGCGGGTGAGGATAGCTGGTTGGCTCGTAGCGGCACCACGCCACATTCCGGCACTTCGGATGGCCGCGATGCTAACGGCAAGCCACGGCGCAACAGACATAAGAGATGGAACAACGGCGACAGCACGGTAGACACGGTAGTCAATGCCAGATTCAGTGGACCTAAATCCGGACAGCAAAAAAAGTCGTTCAAAAGAAATAATCAGGGACCGTCCAGTCTGGACCGCATACTAGAGCGCTCGTGCAAAATTCATTGCACACCGGACAAACTAGCCAACCACACCAATAGAGAGTGTTGGGTGTTCAAACAGGCCGGCAAGATAAACGCCGAAAACAAGGACAAGGGGCTGCACAGAAACGATGATGATGAGCCCCGGCGTCCGAATACGAGGGGGTAGAAGAAATTTCCCCCCGGGTGAAAATGGTCAATATGATCTACGCCACCCACATCCCCAAGCGGGAATGGAAGCGGGCACTATGGGACGTCTATGCGATGGAGCCAGTTGCCCCCAAGTTCAACCCATGGTCAGCTTGTCCGATCACCTTTGACCGTAGGGATCACCCTACCAGCATCCGTCACGGCGGCTCAGCCGCATTGGTCTTAGACCCAATCATCGACGGATTCCACCTCATGCGCATCCTTATGGACGGCGGCAGTAGCCTGAACCTGCTTTATCAGGACACAGTGCGCAAGATGGGCATTGATCCTTCAAGGATCAAACCCACCAAAACCACTTTTAAAGGTGTTATTCCTGGAGTAGAGGCCTACTGCACGGGTTCTATAACATTGGAAGTGGTCTCGGATCCCCAGACAACTTCAGGAGCAAAGAACTGATCTTTGACATCGTCCCTTTCCGCAGTGGCTACCACGCACTACTCGGACGAACCGCATTCGCAAGATTCAATGCAGTGCCACACTATGCATATCTCAATCTCAAGATGCCGGGACCACGCGGAGTCATCACTGTCAATGTAAATATGGACCGCTCCCTTCGAATAGAAGAGCATACGGCAGCCCTCGCGGCAGAAGTACAATGCGGCCTCCTCCGACAAACCAATCCGGTGACAACTTCGAGCACTGTCAAATGGGTCAGGAGCACCCCGCAACAGGATCAACACGAATGTCAAGATCGTGATTAGCAGCCCGGCCTCCGCTCAAGCCCCTCCAACGCCGCATTCGTGCCACGCGCACACAATTACACACTCAAGATACCTTGGGCATAGGCGGAGGCGCATCAACGACCAGTCGATAATGCAGGTAACCCCTAAATACCTTCATACTCTTTCCCTTTTACCTTTCAGGACACCGCGTTAGTGCAGCATCCTCAGAAGAGCCCAATTGTCAGACTCATATGGAAGAGACACCCAAGGAGGCAACAGACATTGTGCGTAGAAGGAAATACCCAGGTGGAATCTATTTATGATCATTATACCTGCTTCATCTATCTGCATACTAGCTACCGGATCGACATGTCAAATAGTCCTGTTTTTATCTCTGCTTAATGCATCCATTGTAAACATACGCCTAAACGTATTTTTCGTCAATGGGAGATTATATATAGCGAAAGCTTATTATCCTTATTTGAGTATTTTTTTCTCTTATAAATGTTTATCTGATATTGCATCTGTACACCTTGGTACGACCAGTTGCCGAGGGGCTTCTTATGGCACCCCATAATATGGCAACTAAAAGTCCGAACACTTTCAATAGTGCGGCACCCTGAACTTATAGCACTATATGCATCTGCTCCGAATCATGTCTTGGGTCTACAGTTGGGATAGCCCGGCTCCCTTGTTTTGGTGCCTTACGTTCCGTTATATCGGCTAAGGTAGCATAGGGAGAACTACTGCGATTGTGTCCTGGTTCTTCCGGACGAGCACCTCAGTAGAGAAAGCCGAAAACTGACCGGCATGATGTGGCGAGAGCTGGTCGCTGTTTGAGAGGTACTAAAATCCTTAAAGATTTTCCACTTTAGGCGATAAATCGGCTTTGTCCGATCAAGGCGTATATAGCGCCCCAATTCGGCCTTCCGGATTCTAGGGGCTTCGCCGAAATTTAAAATTGTAGACTTCTATGGCTAAGTGAAAGTTATAAAGCCGCATAGTCTGATTGCCTCGTTCGCTGCGCTGGACACCTCCTTATGGGACCAAACATTTGGATAAAGAGTGTCCGGGTTTTCCACGAATACCCCAGTGCTAGTCGCGTGGGGGCGGAAGCCGATGACTGGCCTACTTTCAGGATTTTATAAACAGCCGCAGAGAAGGTAATATTTTAAATAACAAAAGCGCTACATAGCGCAAGTAACTTCGTCCTTAAAATACAACCATGACAGAAGCGAGTTCATTCAAAAATGGTGTCCTTGGTACATCCGTCAGCCACAAGGCGAGCACCCTTCATAACACCATCATAGTACAGCTCGGGACGGCGATGTGCCTTGCCCTCCAGCGGTCCGTCCTTGACCAGCTTCTCCGCATCCATCTTGCCCCAATGCACTTTGACACGGGCAAGGGCCCGGCGGGCACCCTCGATGCACATGGATCGCTTGATCACCTCAAGCCACGGGTAGGCATCCATCATCCGCTTGATCAGGCCGAAGTAGCTACTGGGCATGAGCTCACCAGGCCACATCTGGACTATGAACCCCTTCATAGCCAGTTCGGCCGCCCTGTGGAGTTCGACCAACTGCTTCAGTTGGTCACTCAGAGGCATCGAGTGTTCGGCCCCAGCATACTGGGACCAGAATAGCTTCTCCATTGAGTTCCCCTCCTGGGCACGGTAGAACTCCGCAGTGTCTGATACGCTGCATGGCAGATCTGCGAATGCCCCTGGAGAGCTCCGAATTGGAGTAAGTAAAAGAAACGCCTCATCCACATGTTTGCTTTGCATAAAGAACTTCTTACCCGCTGCTATCTTCTTGGCCTCCTGGATCTCCTGCTATGCTTTCTCGGCTTCGGCCTTGGCTTCTTTTAAGCTCATAAGGGCCTTCGCAAGCTCGTCCTCTTTTGCCTCCAGATCACGCTCGACGGACTCGCATTTCTTGTCGAGGTCCTGGAGCTCCTGCTGTACCTCACCTACCCTAGCACTTTGCTTTTCGCGCTCCTTACACTCCGAGGCCGCCTTGTCTTCAGCCTCGAACAGCGCCTTCTTCAGGGCCGCCACTTCGGCGGGGGCCCCTGTTACACGGTCACGACACTTAGTTGTTAGACCCACAATTCTGCCTATCCTTAAATATATAAGGACGGGAATTACTTACCCTTGTTCTCTTCAATCTGCCTCCTCGTGAGGTCGATCTACCCCTGCGCCTGCTCTAGGTCCCGTTTCAGATCGGCAACCTCGGCGGTACGGGCAGCAGCAGCAAGCAGCACAGCCTGCTTATTCAAATAATACTTATGATTAGACTCCTGCGGATTTTAATTAACCCTCTGCTCGGCTTTTCTTTTTGAACGCCAAACAGAGTATCAGGGGCTACTACCTATCGGGTGGTAATTTTGCACATATTTATTACTTACCTTGAAGCCTGTTAGGAGGCTAGTGCAAGCTTCGGTTAGTCCGCTCTTGGCGGACGAAACCTTCCGAATCACCGTACTCATAAGACTACGGTGCCCTTCGTCCAGGGAGGCACCGCAAAGCGCTTCCAGCAGACCGTCTGGCGCCTCATGCGCAACGGAAGTCCGTGATATAGACGGCTCGCCCTCCTTAGCGAGGGGTTGCCTGCCTGAGTCCGGAACCATCGAAGGTTTCGGAATTGTGTTCGGCTGAGAGCCCGGCTGGCCGTGGCTCTCGTTGGCACGATCCGCGGGGGTCTTGAACCCCGCGTGTCCGATGACAGGGATCCTGCCTTGGGGCGTCTCCAGAGTCACCCCCCTGCTCTGGGAGCCTTTGGGACAACACCTCTGTGTCGTCCGCTGGTTGAGGAGTGGTGGCCGTCGGAAGCGAATTCATCTCCGAATTGCTCAAGGACCCGGAGGAGGATACCTCGGGGTGATCCCTGGCCGGACTGCATATATGTTTGGCATTATAAATACAAAAACCGTGAAGTGAAGTCATGATAGAGTGCGAACACTTACGATCGCGCTCGGGGCTTTCCCCTGGGCAGCCACCCCTCCTCGCTAAGAGCGGCCGTGGCGGAGTAGTCCAGAAGGGGCCCCTTCCCCTTCTTGGACGCCCCAGCCTCCCCTCCTGTGGTGGCTTTTCTCTTCTTCTCCCCCCCAGTGGGGGAAGGTAGGATCTCTTTCTAATCCCCCCCGCCTCCGCGGGAGGAATCCGACTCGTCGTCATCGAACGACAGGGGAATGACGGGCCTGTGCTGAGGACCTTTTCCGGCCCCTGGGTCCGCCTCCGTGGACCCCTCATCCTTTCCGGATGGGGCGTCTTCTTCTTCTTCCTCCCCTTCATGGGAGGAGTCCGCCTCGTCGTCTTCAGACGAGGCTTCCAGCACGACCTTACGCCGGAGACTCTTTCGGATCCTCGGGGCCTTCTTCTCGGCCTTCTTTTCCGGCACCTTGTACGGCGCCGGGACCAGCATCTCCGTCAGGAGAACATCTGCTGGGTCTTTGGGCAGCGGAGCCGGGTAGTAAACCTCCTCTGCTGTCTCCACGTAATCCTGAAGCAAATATGCGCGATTATTTAAAGCACTCCCATGAATATACCGGGAAGAACTGGGTTCGGTGTCAGTCTAAGAACTCACCGGGCTAGGCGCCCGCGCGGCGTGAAGTCCGCGGTCTTCGGATGTCGGAGGGGGCACTTCGGAGGCCTTGAACAGCTCCTTCCATGCGCCTTTGTGTGTCATGTCGTAGAGCCTCTGGAGCGTCTGGTACTCGGTGGGGACGAACTCCCACAGATTGACCGCCCGCCTATGGCAGGGCAAGATTCGGCGAACGATCATGACCTGGATCACGTTGACAAGCTTGATGTTCTTGTCCTTCATGCTTTTGACGCATGTTTGGAGTCCGGCCAGCTCTGCGGAACCGCCTCAGGACAGGCCCTTCCTCTCCCAGGAGGTGAGCTGCATGGGGGCTTCGGATCAAAACTCGGGGGCCGCCGCCCAGTTGGCGCCGTGCGGCTCGGTGATGTTGAACCACCCCGACTGCCATCCTTTTGCGGTCTCCGCAAAGGAGCCGTCGAGCCATGTGACGTTGGGCATTCTGCACTCTGCCTATTGGCCTCTTACCACCTTCGGCTTCACGCAGAAGGTTTGCAGCCATAGGCCAAAGTGAGGCCAGATGCGGAGGAAAGCCTCGCACGCGACGATAAAAGCCAAGATGTTGAGGACGAAATTCGGGGCCAGATCATGAAAATCCAGCCCGTAGTAGAACATAAGCCCGTGGACGAAGGGATGGAGTGGAAATCCCAGTTGACGGACGAAGTGGGCGATGAATACGACCCTCTCGTGGGGTCCTGGGGTCGGAGTAACCTGCCCAGCATCTGGTAGACGGTGCGCTATGTCTGCGGCCAAATATCCAACCGCCCGAAGATTGGTGATGTGCCTCTCCCTGACGGTGGAAGCCACCCACTTGCCTCCTGCTCCGGACATGTTTAGCTGTGCGGGGAAGACTTGGGCTTGGGCGCTGGAGCTCGAGGGGGCAAGAGTGGGCAAAGTAGGAAGAAGGCGTGGGTAAAAATGGGGGAATCCTATCCCTTTATAGAGGCGCCGGAAGCGGTGCACCTCCCCACTTTCCCGTTGGGAATCGCTTGTTTCCCAAGCGCCACTGTTAATGGCACGGTTAGATTACCCATGCCCGTATTGATGAGAATCCCATGATAACGGGACATGATCTCTGCTTTGACAAGACGTGTCACAGAAACCGCCTCGTGATTTGCGTTGTAGCTGGTTGTGTGGAAACGGTTCGAATAATGGATCCGATCATAATAACATGTCACGTCATTGGAAAAAGTTGTCAGCAGATTGCATTCGTGAAATATCATTCTCTCTACGGTGGTATGCGAAGATCATTTCTCAGATCCAGACACGATTTGGGTGTTCGATAATTACTTTGGAGTATTCGGAGGAGGAACCCGCCTCGCAATGCCGAAGACAATACTACGCGCCAAACTCATCGTCATTGAAGCCTGGTACAGGGGCTACTGAGGGAGTCCTAGATTAGGGGGTATACAGACAACCGAACTGTGTACAACGTCCGGACTATTGAAGCATGAAGATGCAAGACTCAAGACTTCGGCCCGTGTCTGGATGGGACTTTCCTTGGCGTGGAAGGAAAGATTGGCGAGCCGGATATTATATTTCCTTCCTTGTAACCGGCTCCATGTAAACCCTAGCCCTCTCCGGTGTCTATATAAACCGGAGAGGTTGGTCCTTAGAAGGCCGATCACAATTATATTCATACCATCATAGGCTAGCTCCCAGGGTTTAGCCTCTACGATCTCGTGGTAGATCTACTCTTGTACTACCCATATCATCAATATTAATCAAGCAGGAAGTAGGGTTCTACCTCCATCGAGAGGGCCCGAACCTAGGTAAACACCTGTGTCCCTTACATCTTGTTACCATCATCCTTGACGCACAGATCGGGACCCCCTACCAGAGATCCGCCGGTTTTGACACCAACACGAGGGCCGTCAGGGTGGCGGAGGACGCCCGTGCCAAAGCCCTGAGTGCAGTCAGGCCCAAGCGCCTCATCTACGCTTGGTGATACATGGACCGGGTGCATGCTTCCAGTGAGGAGGAGTACCTGTTGGCGTCGGATCACCACACAGGTGAGATCGCGCTCGCCCGCCGGCAAGCCGCCAATCAGCACCTCCCGAGTTGCGAGGCTGAGGAAGAGGCGTTGTGTCGACGCACTAGGAAACGGCCGTGCACCAGGGCACTCGTGGTGCGCCACAAGCGCTCCTGCGAGCGCCGTGCTTTTATTAGGAATACAATTTAGTTTCATAAGGCGATCTCATTAGTTTTGGGACGCAAAGGATAAATCCCGAATGTTCAGGAATTATTAGTGTCCTTAATTAAGTATGTAAAAGGAAAAGTTTGGAAACCTTGTGTATCCGTACGCATTTTGTAAGTACGTGCATATAGCACAAACTTTACTATATACTATCGCACTACACGTCTCTCTCTATATATGCTTGAAGACTATGCTACTCCCTCCTCCAGGTGAATAAGTCATCTTTGGTTGTGCACCATGACCAAGAAGGAGGGAAGACTTATACACCTAGACGGAGGGAGTACTACTATTACTTATGTACGTGCAAATGCACGTTTTAACATTACGATGCATTTTTTGTAAAAGTAGAGAAACAACAGTAGTCAAGCTTGTGAAACGATTCAATGCAAAACAAATGCAAAAATGCTCGTTTGATTGTTTACTTTTAGCTTCCTTCTCTGTGGTTATTTCTCTATCGTACTTTGTACGGAGTATCTCACTGGTCGGAAGGCATGCAAATTCCCAAACTGCTTCCTACACCCTGTATATCGAATTTTTTGCCTAACAAGTTGTGTCGTGTTGAAATTCCAACTTGAGTACTATTACTAGGAGTACCAGGGGCCAGTTCTTTTAGGCTTCTAGATTAGTAATCCCATAACTACTACCTCTATCCTCGTTTATTAGTCCCCATTGTAATCTGTGTCAAATTTTGAACATAAATTTAAGTAATGATATGTTTGTGCATGTCACATGCACTAACATTTTATCAGTTAAATCTTTGGTCAAAATTTAGCACCAATTACAATGGTGATGAATAAACCAGGATGGAGGTACTAGTAGTTTAGAAGCCCAAATAAATGACTGAGGCGCCTTAATGTTACACTCCATTGTGACTAGTCTTGTGGGAAAAGCTGAGGAAGAGACGGCTTATTTTCTAAGCCGTCAAAAGAACTGGCCCTAAGAGTAGTAGCTAGGGGTACTAGGAGTAGTAGCTAGGGATCGAGTGTGCAAGATGAACCGGAGAAAGTAAATGCAGAGAGATGAAATGCAAAAAAGACGGAGGGATGTGATGGTTGCTTTTCCGTTTATTTTACCAGGCCACTTAGTACTGGGAGTGGTGGGGTTTTGTGATATGACGGCTTTACTGTCGCGCCACGAGCGGGGTGAGACTCCCGTGCAGCGCCGCCCTCTACACTAGTACTACATCGGTCATGGTTTATTAGTTCCCCATTGTTGACTGAAGATTTTGCTAACAAAATGTTAGTGCATGTCAACAAAAACTATATCATTGGATTTGTATTTGAACATAGTTTTCAATGATATAATTTTAGGTGACATGCATGAGCATTTATCGTACTATATATAATGTTAGTTAAATTTTTGGTCGTACTAATCCGTAGTAAGGTGCCCGTGCGTTGCACGGAACAGTGAAATGCATTGATCGGGGAGTTGTTTATTTTGACAAAGGATGTGGAGTCATCTCATGTGTAACGAGTATCGATAGGTTTGTTCGGACATTATTTCATCTCTAGAGCTCACAAACATCCGGGTGAAAAAGATAAAAAAGTATCTTTTGCAAACAAAAGCGTTCAACTATTCAACCTGCTTGCAAAACTTGTGAAGAAATAACACTTATTGTGCTTTGCAAGAAATGATCTTTAAGAATTAGTTTTTGAGTATCGATTGTTATACATGTTGGCTATAGATGTCATGGCACTTTCTTGTAGTCAATAGTTGGCTATACTATTAAGTATTAACCATGCTCTTATACACCTAGACGGAGGGATTAAATCAGGATGACTTGGAAGGTGGCAGAGGAGATGTAAGAAATGGTTCATCATAAGTCTTTCACTAGTACTGTAGTAAAAATTCTCAGTTAATCTCATAAATGGCAAGCGAGAACTCTAATGGAGCAAAAGCATACATGGAAGATTCTAGACTAAACCATAAATGGATAAACTTTTATTCAAGCGCGATACTCTAATAGAGCAAGATCATGCATGGAAGGTTCTATACTATATAAATAAGAAGTCTCCACATGCTTAGACAGTGGATTACATTGAGCGAAGACTAATGATCATCATTTAACTTGGTAATGCATATGTCCAGGTGAGCCTCCTTGGAGTCCCCGTGCACCATGTTGGGGGGGATCATACCATGCGTCTTCCATGTCCACATCGGCGGGAAGGTCCCAACTCGGCACAGTCCTAATCAGCGTCATGGAGCGGGTGTGGGCGCCCACGTACCTCTGAGGGGAAGTAACAGTGACCACACAACCGTACATCAGCCTCGTGTCAGTGTCAGCACTAGTGACGTCGCCCCTGACGCACACTACAGAGACGGGGCGGCAACCTGCGCAGGCCTCGCTGGTGCCCACGATCAAGAGGACGACGTTGTTGTCCTCCTCCGAGACTAGCAGGCGGCGGTGATCCTCCAGCAACTCCGGCACGGCGAACGGGTAGCACGTCTCGAACTTGATGTTCTTTGCCGTGGGCCAGTAGTGATAGATGGACACCTGCGTGAGGTGATGCACGAGGTCCGCCGGCGAGCCCCATAACGGCATCGGGCACTCATAGAAGTAGATGAAGGGCTCCTTGGACGCATCGACCAGGCCGTCCATGAAATGGGAGTGGTTGTAGGGGACGTTGTGCCAGTTGAATATATGAGCAAGTTACTATGAGATTTAGTCCAAATAAGCACAAAATAAATCATGACGGCTATAACAGAGATTAAACTAATCATGTGTACTAGCATAGTAGTTGCACAGATCGAATCTAGGACGCAGACTAGAAACATGAATTCTACCACGATTTTGAATAGGAAGGATAGAAACGCATATGGTGCAACAGGAGCAACACCGTTGGCGTTGAGGTTGTCGCCCATGTCGTTGTGGAAGAGGTTGCCGAGGTCGGGGAAGAAGTCGTCGTCGATGAAAATGCTGCTGCCAAAGAATGCATGAAAAGCGCCCCCAATTTCAACAATACTACGAATGGAGCGCAGGAGGGAGTGGTCAGGACGTTATGTCACGAATGGCGCAGGAGTAGCACACGAAGTAGTAGATGGTGCTCCTCCCTAGTCTCTATCTCTACTCATATCTCTATCTCTACTACTCTTCTTTCTTTTTTATAATATACTAGTAGCTGTCAAATAAAATAGTACTACGCCGCCTGCTGCATGCCCGGCTGAACACACCTCCTCGCCTCCATCAAACGCCTCCGTTAAACCCGCATGAAAACCGAGAAACCTACTACGGCCCGCGGGAGGAAATTTGCCGGTTGCCGTTGGAGAATAATAGAGTCACGTCCAATCCATTTGAGTTAATTGCGTGTATGATTCTCCCTCTATAAAAAGTTAATTGCATCCTTAATCTTGTATTCTAAGTACCCTATGGGTTCCACTTTCAGTACAGTGTACATGACTTGCGGGCTGGCTACAGATTCGAACAGAAAGCTAAAAAGAAACAAATCCATCCTTAATCTAGTATTCTAAGTACTCTGTGTGTTCCACTCCCAGTACAGTAGCAAAATAAGTATATATTAAAAAATAGCTAAAGTTTAGGACAGAATTTGAACTCAGTTCATCGAGCTGCGAGCATCCGGCCCGGACCAGTATACCAGGTGTCCGTTGCGGACAATGTAAGATATAAAACTTTATAGAAATGAGCCCATCTGTTGCAACGGATCCAAAGTAGAATAATACATATTCACAAATTTGGAAGAAAACAGTTTAGCTTTGATATACATATCACTAAAAATATCTTATGTTTCACTCCAAATATTTTGTTTAGTCTGTTTTGATGAGGTAAGGGAGGAATGTGGTTGGTTTCAAGATACTAAGGGGTTATGTGGAAACTGGAGCAGAGAAGTGGGAATTGTTGCAAAAGGCCACTACTTACATCACAGTCATTAGATGCAGATCTAATGGTCAGAAATATCGGATGGCAAATACACCATCATCACCAACTGAGTCTTTTATAGGAGTAGGAGTAGAGAAAAAACAGAGTTGGTGATGATGGTGTGCCTGCCATCTTATAATTAGACCGTCTGATCTATATCTAATGGATAGAAAACAAACTATGACAATTTTACAAAAGATACCCGCACCTCTCTCCACATTTACAGATAAGGCCTTGCTTCGTTCATCCTTATCTCCCACAACCTCATTGCTAAGAAATTAAAAAAGGAAGTCTCTAGAACAATCTGGCATGGTTGCCGCTGCCGGCGCCGTCCATCCCCATGCCTCCGCCCAGTCCGACCACCAGTCACCACCACGCCCCACTCCTCCTCACCTTATCTATCATCTTTCTAGAGATATCATTTTCTCGATGAAATGGTCGAGATACCTTTTTCCGATAAAATTCTTGAGATATCATTTGTTTTTAGACATGGGACTACTCCTGCACGGGTCAATCACAACAGGTGTTTTGTAAAGAAATGCATCTTGATGTTCCGTGCAATGCATGGGCATCATGCTACTTTTTTTGCATATAATTCCAAACACCACGTAGAAACGGTCTTTGACCATTTTACAACTATGTTAGTATCATTGTTAGTGGTCAACCGGTGCAAGTTATAGCCCGGGGTGTTTTAACCTTTTTTTAGTAATGATATCTGGCGATTGTTCACCACAAGCTCAATCCTGGCGAATCCCACGTAACTGTCTGATTTCCATCCAACGGTTGCCTGTTTTTAAGCCATAGTATTTGACAGAACCACCACCCTTACACATGTACTATAACTGCGTCGCTGGCGTTTGCAACTGCCATGTCTCCCAGCGAACATTTGTTGGGGACTTGAGTTAGCACCGATGGTGGTTTGTAACGTTCCACGCTCGGGCATTGAAGTTTGTAACTATTTTAGATTAGAATATACTACTCCTCTGGTGCTATTAGTAAGCAGAGTCCTACTCCACTACTATGCTACTCAAGCAAGTTAGGGTGTAGTACTAGCTACTTTAAGGAGTACCAGTACTGTGATCACTCAAGCAAGTTGTCTGGCATCGATATGACCCTACGCTGCTGGTATGTGTCTCGTAATTCAAGTGGCGTGATGTAGTCATCATCACCTGTCCACTTCCCACAGCACATATTCGCTTCTCCATCTTTGTCCGCACATAATCGTCGAATCTTCCATCCCCGCGAAGGCGACTCCCCCCTCTTCCAAAACCCAAGCACTAACAATGGAAAAACCGAGCAACGTCCACCGAAAGAGTGGCTGGAATTTGCTCCCCACAGAGGTAATCATGCTCATTGTTTCACGTGTAGACAATATTAGTACCATGCCGCTCGCTGCGTGCTCGTCGGGGATGTACCGTTTACTCAAAGCCCTTAGGCCGGAGCTTTTTAAGCCAACTCCCTGCTTGCTGATTGATACGTCTCCAACGTATGTACTTTTCCTCACGCTTTGGACTGTAATTTGCATGATTTGAATGAAACTAACCCCGGACTGACGCTGTTTTCAGCAGAACTACCATGGTGTTGTTTTTGTGCAGAAATAAAAGTTCTCGGAATGGAACAAAACTTTGCGAGCAATTTTTATACAATAAAAGAGAATTTCTTGAGCTAAGACCTACCAGAGAGGGGCACCTAGGTGGGCACAACCCACCAGGGCACGCCCCCCTCACCAGGCGCACCTAGGTGGGTTGTCCCCAACTGGTGGCCCCGTAGACCCCGAAACCGATGCTATAAAATCCTATTTTTCTAGAAAAAAATCAGGGAGAAAGAATTATCACGATCCACGAGATGGAGCCGCCGTCACCTCCTGTTCTTCATCGGGAGGCCAGATCTGGAGTCCGTTTGGGGCTCCGAAGAGGGGGATCTTCGTTCTTCATCATCACCAACCCTTCTCCATCGCCAATTTCATCATGCCCCCCACCGGGAGTGAGTAATTCCTACGTAGGCTCGCTGGTCGGTGAGGAGTTGGATGAGATTCATCATGTAATCAAGTTAGTTTTGTTAGGGCTTGATCCCTAGTATCCACTATGTTCTAAGATTGATGTTGCTAAAACTTTGCTATGCTTAATGCTTGTCACTTTGGGCCCGGGTGCCATGATTTCAGATCTTAACCGTTTATGTTATCATCATTATATCCATGTTCTAGATCCGATCTTGCAAGTTATAGTCACCTAGTACGTGTTATGATCCGGCAACACCGGAGTGACAACAACCGGGCCCTCTTCCGGTGATGACCGTAGTTTGAGGAGTTCATGTATTCACTATGTGTTAATGCTTTGTTCTGGTTCTCTATTAAAAGGAGGCCTTAGTATCCCTTAGTTTCCAATATGGACCCTACTGCCACAGGAGGGTAGGACAAAAGATGTCATGCAAGTTCTTTCCATAAGCACGTATGACTATTTATGGAATACATGCCTACATTATATTGATGAACTGGAGCTGGCGCCGTATCACCCTAGGTTATAATTGTCACATGATGAATATCATCCAACAAGTCACCGATCCAATGCCTACGAATTTATCTTATATTGTTCTTGCTAAGTTACTATTGCTATCATCACTCTTACACTTGCTACAAAATTACTGCTTTCACTGTTACCATTGCTACTGCTACTATTATCAAAACTATTAAACTACTTTGCTACCGATTACTTGCTACAGATAATTAATCTCTAGGTGTGGTTGAATTGACAACTCAGCTGCTAATACCTTCAAATATTCTTTGGCTCCCCTTGTGTCGAATCTATAAATTTGGGTTGAATACTCTACCCTCAAAAACTGTTGCAATCCCCTATACTTGTGGGTTATCACTGATGCTGCCTGATCTTCAGAAACGACATGTCATGTAGTATAACGATTGAAGGGTGGTGAGCATCAACCCCCTTGACTGTGATCCGATCCCCGTCACCCTCAACTACATTAACAGTATGTACTGGGTCGGCATGAACACATCTTGGTTGGTGCTCTGATGTCTACTATGCAACCTTCTCCTTGTAGACGTTGTTGGGCCTCCAAGTGCAGAGGTTTGTAGGACAGTAGCAAATTTCCCTCAAGTGGATGACCTAAGGTTTATCAATCCGTGGGAGGCGTAGGATGAAGATGATCTCTCTCAAGCAACCCTGCAACCAAATAACAACGAGTCTCTTGTGTCCCCAACACACCCAATACAATGGTGAATTGTATAGGTGCACTAGTTCGGCGAAGAGATGGTGATACAAGTGCAATATGGATGGTAGATATAGGTTTTTGGAATCTGAAAATATAAAAACAGCAAGGTAACAAGTGGTAAAAGTGAGCGAAAACGTTGCAATGCTTCGAAACAAGGCCTAGGGTTCATACTTTCACTAGTGCAAGTTCTCTCAATAATAATAACATAATTGGATCATATAGCTATCCCTCAACATGCAACAAAGAGTCACTCCAAAGTCACTAATAGCAGAGAACAAACAAAGAGATTATTATAGGGTACAAAACCACCTCAAACTTATCCTTTCTGATCGATCTATTCAAGAGTCCGTAGTAAAATAACATGAATCTATTCTTTCCGTTCAATCTATCCAATAGTTCGTACTAGAATAACACCTTAAGATACAAATCAACCAAAACCCTAATTCCACCTAGATACTCCAATGTCACCTCAAGTATCCATGGGTATGATTATAAGATATGCATCACACAATCTCATATTCATCTATTCAAACCAACACAAAGTACTTCAAAGAGTGCCCCAAAGTTTCTACCAGAGATTCAAGATGAAAACGTGTGCCAACCACTATGCATAATTTCACAAGGTCACTGAACCCGCAAATTGATCACCAAAACATACATCAAGTAGATCACGTGAATATCCCATTGTCACCACAGATAAGCACATGCAAGACATACATCAAGTGTTCTCAAATCCTTAAAGACTCAATCCGATAAGATAACTTCAAAAGTAAAACTCACTCCATTACAAGAGAGTAGAGGGCGAGAAACATCATAAGATCCAACTATAATAGGAAAGCTCGCGATACGTCAAGATCGTGCCAAATCAAGAACACGAGAGAGAGATCAAACAAATAAGTACTGGTACATACCCTCAGCCCCGAGGGTGAACTACTCCCTCCTCGTCATGGAGAGCGCCGGGATGATGAAGATGGCCATCGCTGATGGATCCCCCCTCCAGCACGGTGCCGGAACAGGGTCCCGATTGGTTTTTGAAGGCTACAGAGGCTTGCGGCGGGGGAACTCCCCATCTAAGTTATGTTCTAGAGGTTTTTGTATTTATAGGAATTTTTGGCATCGGCCTCACGTCAGGGGGTTCTCCGAGCCGTCCACGAGATAGGGGGGCGCGCCCAGGGGGTGGGCGCCCCCCCCCACCCTCGTGGGCAGCCCGGGACTCTTCTGGCCCAACTCATTTACTCTGGGGGCTTCTTTTGGTCCATAAAAAATCATCAAAAATTGGCACGTCAATTGGACTCCGTTTGGTCCTCCTTTTTCGGTAAAACTCAAAAACAAGGAAAAATGTAAACTGCACTGGCTCTAGGTTAATAGGTTAGTCCCAAAATCATATAAAATAGCATATAAATGCATATAAAACATCCAAGATGTATAATATAATAGCATGGAACAATAAAAAATTATAGATACGTTGGAGACGTATCAAGCATCCCCAAGCTTAATTACTGCTTGTCCTCGAGTAGGTAAATGACAAAAACAGAATTTTTGATGTGGAATGCTACCTAACATATTTATCCATGTAATTCTCTTTATTGTGGCAAGAATTTCATATCCATAAGATTCAAAACAAAAGTTTAATATTGACATAAAAATAACAATACTTCAAGCATACTAACAAAGTAATCATGTCTTCTAAAATAACATGGCCAAAGAAAGTTCATCCCTACAAAATCATATAGTTTGGCTATGCTCCATCTTCGTCACACAAAATATTCAAATCATGCACAACCCAGGTTTCAGCCAAGCAATTGTTTCATACTTTAGAATTTTCAAACTTTTTCAACTTTCACGCAATACATTAGCGTGAGCCATGGACATAGCACTATAGGTGGAATAGAGTGATGGTTGTGGAGAAGACAAAAAGAAGGAGATAGTCTCACATTAACTAGGCGTATGAACGGGCTATGGAGATGCCCATTAATAGATATGAATGTGAGTGAGTAGGGATTGCCAACGGATGGACTAGAGCTATAAATGTATGAAAGCTCAACTAAAGAAACTAAGTGGGTGTGTTAGTGTCAAAACCGGCGGATCTCGGGTAGGGGGTCCTTAACTGCAAGGCCTAAGGCTGATTGTAACAGGAGGCTGGGGACACGATGTTTTACCCAGGTTCGGGCCCTCACGGTGGAGGTAATACCCTACTTCCTGCTTGATTGATCTTGATGATATGAGTATTACAAGAGTTGATCTACCACGAGATCGTAGAGGCTAAACCCTAGAAGCTAGCCTCTGATTATGATTGTTGTTGTCCTACGGACTAAACCCTCTGGTTTATATAGACACCGGAGGGGGCTAGGGTTACACAGAGTCGGTTACAGAGAAGGAAATCTATACATCTAAATATCCAAGCTTGCCTTCCACACAAAGGAGAGTCCCATTCGGACACGGGACGAAGTATTCAATCTTCTATCTTCATAGTCCAACAGTCCGGCTCCTCATCAGGGTCCGGCCAAAGTATATAGTCTGGCTGTCCGAGGACCCCTTAATCTAGGACTCGCTCAGTAGCCCTCGAACCGGGCTTCAATGACGATGAGTCTGGCGCGCATAATGTCTTTGGCATTGCAAGGCGGGTTCTTCTCCAAATCCTCCAAAGCATTGTTACAACGAGCAGTGTCCGGCTCCTCATCAGGGTCGCACTCCTCGGCTTCTGTGCTTTAATAACGGCTGTTTCCACGTGTCGAGCGAATGCGAGAAGTCGAGGTATTTTTACATTTGACACTCCAACCATGCGAGTAAATCATCTATAAAAGAGACGGGGATTCTCAGATCCTAATCACACCATCTCCTCCCAGCGAGTATTCACCAGACTGCGCCCGAAAAAAATCCACACCACCATGGCCGATCGTCGCGGTTCCTCCTCTCGCTCCCGTAGCACTAGGCCAGGCGATTGGGAGAGATGTTCTGTTCCCCACAGCCGACTAATAGAGTTGCAGACCAAGGGGTTTCTCCCACCTGCATACATGGTCCCTGTCTGAGCTGGACTAGCCACTTATAATGGCGGGGAGCAAGCAGAGAGCTTTCCAAACCAGTCCAAGGGAGAGCGGGTATGCGTTGTCCCCTCCTTGCTGGGGGGGCTCGGATTTCCAATCTATCCTTTCCTCCGCGGGCTCCTGGAGTTCTACGGCCTCCAACTGCATAACTTTACCGCAGCCTCTATACTGCATATCGCAGGCTACGTTGCCTTCTGCGAGCTTTTCCTGGGTTGCGAGGCCCATTTTGAGCTGTGGAAGAGGCTATTCTGCCTCATACCCCGTACTCAGAAGGAGTCGGTATATCAAGTAGGCGGAGCCGAATTTTGGCGCGTCGTCGGGACAGGATATCTATCCGGCACCCCAAAGAAGACATCCGAAGACTGGCCCTCGGAATGATTCTACGTGGAGGACGTCCCTCTTCTAGACCCTGTTCAGAAGGGCCTTCCCGAGTTTGTAAATGCTCCGTTAAAGAAACGCCTCAGGTGGTGCCCCAGGAGCCCCCAGGAGGAAGATAACAGAGAGATCCTTTTCCTGATGGACAAGATAAATACACTAGCCAAATCAGGACTGACAATAATTGAGGTTATGTCCATATGTATAATGTGGGGAGTGCAGCCACTTCAATATCGGGGAAAATCCATGTGGCACTTCAATGGAGAAGACGATGCCACCCGCTACGGCCGTAAAGGTCTGAATTCTCCCGCCGCTCTGGCGAAGATACTGTCCGATTTGTACAAAGGAGAAGAGGAGGAGTTCATCCATATCAAGCCACAGGATGGATTCTCCTTGTACAACCCCCCAAGCTGGGTGAGTCGCTATCTTTTATTCCAATCTTTCCCACATTTTTAGCATGTATGTTTAATTCACAATTTTAGCGTAAATCATGGACTATGAAGGATGTTCACATCCCATCTCCACAGCCAGAGGACCCTAACCGGGCTCTCTACCCCTGACTCGAAGAAGATCCAGACACGTTTGTGGAGCTTGTTGGCATGACATTTTACCAGCTGAGTTGCGATGGTGTGATGGTGGCCATCATAGCCGATTATCCTGGCCTACTCCCTATATCCCATGTAAGTAAAGCCACAGTCCCAACTTCCAAAGGATTCCCTCTTTACACTTCACCCACCACACATGTATTGCGTCTTACAGGGAAGGCCATCGGGGCGCCAAGCTGAACCCGCGGTGACTCGCCAACAAGGGGCACCGAAGTCGGGTAGGCTTAAAAGGAAGGCGGCCAGGACCGAGACGCCGTTGCAAAGGTATGTTTAAAAACCTGCCACGAATTTATCATTGTTAAAATATAACGATGTCCACTACCTTCTGACAGAAAGAGCGCTCTCCGGAATGTATCCAGAGGGCCTGCCGGTCACGCTTCCACTAGCCAGACTCCGAGGCCGGACTCAAGGGAGAGTGCCATAAATCATAGGCGCCGATGGGCCGCACTACGCGACCCTAATTTCTCTGAAGAGGCGTTCGATGCCTTCAACTCAAGGGACGCGTACATCCGGGCTGCTCAAGGTGGCCTCGCCAGGGCCACGAACTAGTACGTAAAGGATATACGGGTAAGAAAATTTGATAAGTATGTATAAGGATTGTCGTGTGCGTAGGTTCTGACAGAGAAGAATGCCCAGCTATCCAAAGAGCTGGAGGAGTGCAAGGCCCAACTACGGGCCCCAATCACCGTGATGGAGGAGTCTACGAAGGCCCCATCTGGTAATATTTGCTTTAAACAATAAATAATGTCATGGCATGTACCGGTTAAGTATTCGGCATGAATGTGATTCTAACAATAGAATCTGCAGACAATCACGGAGGCAATCCGGAGATCGTACCAGAGGACGAGCAACATGTTCGCGCGGTGAAGGCCTGGCCAAGCGATGCTTACAAAGGTTATAAAGGAGAAAAATACTCTCGAGGACGCGAACGTCCGACTGGACATCGAATTAAAGGATGTTCGGGCCTAGCTTGCTGACTCTGTAAAGGAGAATAAGAGGCTACGGCGCGGCATATTCAGTATGTGTTCTGACGAACCACTATAAGTTCGGAAAAGAAGCATGCTGGCAGAATTATGTATGTAGGCGTGCTAATAGGCCGTCCCGAGGAGGAGATGCCCGGATCTGCATGCGATCTTCTGCCGGAGCTCTCAAAACTGCACGAACAAGTTCGACAGGTGATGCGGGGCATTGCCCAAGCTTTGTGGCCATCCGCCTCCCTGCCAGGAGGCATGGGAGAGCTTGTGGAGATGCTCCAGGGAGCGAGGCAGCACTTCTGATTATGGAAGATATCGGCCTACCGACAAGGCGCAAGGGAAGCCTGGGCCATGGTGAAGACGCGGTACACCAAGACTGACCCGAACCACATGGCCGAGGTCGGACCTATAGGGTCAGATGGGAAGGAGATCCATGTACATCTGGTGTATGACCAAGTAGCATTAGTCGCTATATTCCTAACAGATCAGAGGCTAGACAACCGTTGGATGGTATAGAAGAAGAATTTAGTCACCTAAGTGACATTGTACTTCGAAGGACATATTTTGTCCCTAGACGGATTGTAAATCATTTGTCTTGGCCGACCTTTTCCCTTCAACCTCTGGACCTGACAGTCCGAGTGTTCCTAATACCCGCCGGTTACGCTAAAACTAGGGCACGCGTGGAAACCAAAGCGTAGGGGTCATAAGTGCTTGAATGCATAAGTACCCAACTAGTTATGTTATATTACGCTGGTAGTAAGAAACATCTTCCAGGAGAATAGTTCCGTATGGGTTCCTTTCTCGGTGTGCATGCATTGATGTGCATGTCCGAACTGCGAAAATTTACGCAGGATATAAGCATCTAGGGGCATGTTTTGTAATAGGTAAAATACATCTTTTGTTCATCGACCGAATATTCCCTTAAGAACGCTAGCTTTCGGCTTCACCCAGTCTGAGCTACACATCCGGCTGACCCGGCAGTAACAATCGCAGAGGTGCTCCCCTTATGCCCTAGCCGAATTAATGGGAAAGTAGGGCACAAACACAAGAGCCAGGCAACCCAGCTTTGCCAAAACTTAAGTCATATCGATGCATATAGTGGTGAAAAAAGGCTCATACGGAGAAGTGACGCATATGTGGTGGGCATAAAGCCCCGAAGACAATTAAGCTTCTCTATAAAAAGCCCCCAGGTATATTGAGCACGCGCGCGGCCAGAGTGTGCGGTCAAAGCATACTTGAAGATTTTCAAGGCTATAAATGTAAAAGGGAGAGAGAGAGGGTATAATTAAAACGGGAGATGGAGTTAAGGAGACAAACACAGAGTTCGGCACTAGGCGTGGAATCTTTGGAGTCTGGTCGCGTTCCATGGGTTCGGCTCGAGTCAATTGTCTGATGCATACCACAGACGGTACTCACCTCTAGTGAGAACTTTGTCAATGATGAAGGGGCCCTCCCACTTGGGCTTGAGCTTGTCCTTTTTCTTCTCTGGTAGGCATAGAACAAGTTCGCCAATGTTATAAGTTTTGTCCCGCACTTCTCTGCTTTGATACCTTCGAGCCTGCTGTTGATAGAATGCGGATTGGGCCTTTGCGACATCACACTCCTCCTCCAGGGCATCTAAGTTGTCCAGCCGATCCAGCTCGGCATCTCTCTCTTTGTACATACGCACTCTAGGTGAATCATGGATGATATCGCAGGGTAGCACTGCCGCTGCACTGTAAACAATAAAAAATGGTGTGTATCCTGTTGTGTGATTTGGCATGGTCCGCAGCCCCATAATACAGAGTCGAGTTCCTCAACCCAGTGCGTATCTGATTCCTTCATAGATCACACTAGTCTGGGTTTGATGCCGGTCATGGTAAGACCGTTCGCTCGTTCGACTTGACCTTTTGTTTGGGGGTGATAGACGGAAGCGTAATCAAGTTTTATGCCCATTTGACTGCACCAGGTTTTCACCTCACCGGCTTTAAAGTTCGAGCCGTTATCAATGATGATGCTGTGGGGGACACCATAGCGGTGTACAACCTCGGATATAAAGTCTTTCACTGGTCCGGATTTGGCCGTTTTAACTGGTTTGGCTTCTATCCATTTGGTGAATTTATCGACCATGACCAACAAATATTTCTTCTTATGGCTTCCTCCTTTAAGCGGGTCCAACCATATCGAGCCCCTGCACCGCAAAGGGCCAAGTTATGGGGATTGTTTGAGGGCAAGGCATGCATATGGCTTTGATTTGCAAAAAGCTGGCAAGCGACGCAGTGTTGGACAAGGTCTTGTGCATCTGCCCGGCTATCGGCCAGTAGAAACCTGTACGGAAGGCCTTGCTTACGAGCGCCCGAGCTGCGGCATGGTGGCCGCCGAGTCCAGCATGAATTTCAGCCAAGAGCTGTCGCCCTTCCTCTTCGGAGATGCACCTTTGGAGCACTCCGGTTGCGCTTTTCTTATAAAGCTCTCCCTCGTGGACTTTCTAGGCTTTAGAGCGCCGCACAATGGAGCGTGCTTCATTTTGGTCCTCCGGGAGTTCCTGCCTATTTAAGTAATCTAGGAAGGATTCCATCCACGGGGCGATGACCGCCATGATTGCATGGGCCGAAGGTGTGATTTCGGTGGCGGAGCCTCCGATTACGTTAGATTGTTGAGGATGTGGGGTTGTATGCCGATCTGGATTAGTATTGCCGGACTCCCCTTCCCATACCACGGATGGCTTGAACAGCCTTTCCAAAAAAATATTTGGGGGGACGGGGTCATGTTTAGCGCCGATGCGTGCAAGGATATCCACCGCTTGATTGTTTTCTCGAACCACATGGTGGAATTCGAACCCCTCGAATTGAGCTGACATTTTGAGAACGGCATTACGGTAAGCCGCCATTTTCAAGTCCTTGGCGTCAAAGTCTCCATTTATTTGAGATATTGCAAGATTTGAATCCCCACGTACTTCGAGACGCTTAATACCCATGGAGACTGCCATCCGAAGACCGTGCAACAATGCCACATACTCTGCCGCATTATTGGAATTTGTGTAAAGTATTTGGAGTACGTATTGGACTGTATCTCCGGTGGGGGACGTCAGGACGACGCCAGCCCCTAGACCAGCTAGCATCTTAGAACCATCAAAGTGCATGATCCAATTGGAGTATGCGTCGTATTCTTTAGGGAGTTCGGCTTCTGTCCATTCGGTGACGAAGTGGGCCAGTACTTGCGACTTAATGGCCCGTCGTGGTTTGTATTTTATGTCGAACGGGAGGAGCTCGATAGCCCATTTCGCAATCCGATCCATGGCATCATAGTTATTTATTATGTCATTGAGTGGTACTTCGGAGGCCACTGTGATTGAACACTCTTGAAAGTAGTGTCGTAGTTTTCGGGATGCCATGAAGACCGCGTATGCTATCTTTTGATAATGTGGGTACCGTGACTTGCATGGAGTGAGGACAGTGGATACGTAGTATCCCGGCTTTTGTAATGGGAATTTATGTCCATCTGTCTCTCGTTCAACAACGAGCACTGCGCTTACAACCTGGTGTGTTGCGGCTATGTATAGTAGCATGGGTTCGCCGACATTTGGCGCTTCTAGAATTGGATTGGTGGCTAAGAGGGCTTTTATTTCCTCCAGCCCAGCCGTAGCCGCATCCTTCCACTCGAAGTGTTTGGTGCGTCGAAGAAGGCGGTAAAGAGGTAGCAACTTTTATCCTAATCGGGAGATAAAGCGGCTTAGGGCGGCCACTGTCGGTGTCAAAACCGGCGGATCTCGGGTACGGGGTCCCGAACTGTGCGTCTAGGCGGATGGTAACAGGAGACAAGGGACACGATGTTTTTACCCAGGTTCGGGCCCTCTCGATGGAGGTAAAACCCTACGTCCTGCTTGATTAATATTGATGATATGGGTAGTACAAGAGTGGATCTACCACAAGATCAAGGAGGCTAAACCCTAGAAGCTAGCCTATGGTATGATTGTTGTAATGTATGTTGTCCTACGGACTAAAGCCCTCCGGTTTATATAGACACCAGAGGAGGCTAGGGTTACACAGAGTCGGTTACAATGGTAGGAGATCTACATATCCAGATTGCCAAGCTTGCCTTCCATGCCAAGGAAAGTCCCATCCGGACACGGGATGTAGTCTTCAATCTTGTATCTTCGTAGTCTTGGAGTCCGGCGGATAATGATAGTCCGCTGTCGGACACCCCTAGTCCAGACTCCTCAAGAGTCTCTAACCAGGCTTCAATGACGATAAGTCCAGCGTGTTTATAGTCTTGGCGCTGCAAGGCGGTTCTCCTTAAAATTCCATGTACCGCCGTAAAAGTGTCCGCTTCATCTTGAATATTGTGTTCTCGGCTTCACGCAAAATAATGGCCCTCTTCCACGCTGTCGCACTAATGCGAAAAGCCGTGGTGTCTTTTGCATTTCACCCCTAAACGCAATGAAGTCGTCCGCCTATAAAAAGGCAAGAATCCAGATCCAAACCACACCGCCTTTCCTCCCGCGAATACTCCATCAAGCTTTTGACCTATAAATCCATTCCATCATGGATCGCCGACGCGCTCTTCTTCACGCGCCCCAGCCCACCGCCGGGAATTGGAGGAGGTGCTCTATTCCGCACAACGAGCTAGTGAAGCTCCAAACGGGGGATTTCTCCTCCGCCTTCATGGTCCCAATCCGGGCCGGACTGGTTACTTATCAAGGTGGGAGGCAGGCGGAGGACACCCAAGCCCCAATAAGGGGAGCGAGTATGCTTTGTCCCCTATCCGATAAGGGGACTCGGATTTCCAATACATCCGCTCCTCCGCTGGCCTCAAGTTCTTCGACTCCAGCTCAACCACCTCACGCACGCCTCTGTCCTGCATATCGCAGGCTATGTAGCTCTTTGTGTGCTATTCCTGGGCATCGAGCCCCATTTTGCATTGTGGAAGAGGCTGTTTTGCCTCGTACCCCGTTCTCACAAGGGGTCTATATATCAAGTGGGCGATGCTGAAATATGGCGCATCGCTGGGACCGGATACCTATCCGGTACTCCCAAGAAGGCGTCCGAAGACTGGCCCTCGGAGTGGTTTTATATAGGAGACGCTCCACTACCAAACCCAGTCCGGATCGGCCTCCCGGAGTTTAGTACTGCTCCCTTGAAGAAACACCTCAGCTGGTGCCCGCGGAGCCCCCGATTGGAAGAAGACAAGAGCGTCCATTACTTGATGGGCCGGATAAGATTAATGGCTCATTCCGGCTTGACCATGATCGGAGTCATGGCGACATGCATCAAGCGAGGGGTACAGCCATTGCAATACAGAGGCCACCCCATGTGGGATTTCAACGGGGAAGACGATGTTACCCGCACGGCAAGAAGGGCCGGATTCGACCGAGGATCTGGTGGAGATCCTGTCCAGCCTGTACAAGGGGGAGAAGGAGGATTTCCTTCGAACGAACCCTTTGAATGGGTTTTCCATGATCAACCCGAGAGGATGGGTAAGTGAATACCTTGAAGGGCTCAACCCATGCTTTCGAAGTTTAAGCTTCTTACATTATGTCTTCGGTGCAGGATCTAGGCCGGACTGTGGAGGACATGGTGAGTCCTGCTCCGCAACTCGAGGATCCGGCGATCCTCGGATCCGCCTCCGAAGAGGACTCGACATCGGAGTGGAGCTGATCGACGGGTGTTTCACCAGCTCAGCATAGACAATGCTTTGCTGCCATTACGGCGACTACCCGACTAAGTCCGACACCATTATCTCTTCCCTGCCCGCTTCTAACCTTCGCGAACGATGGTATTTTGCAGAAGTGCCTTTACGGCAGAAGCCGAGCTCACAAGGCGGCTGGCCAACAGAGGCCAGTCCGACCAGCAGCGGAAAAAGGAGCTGTGCGGATTTAAAACGCCGCCGCAAAGGTATAGCTCGTGTTTGAATTTTCGAGCAACGCCCGAGGAAACGCCTAAGTGCTCATGCGATTTTTGTAGGAGAAAAGTGCTCGCCAGACCGCAAGCGAGGGAATTGCCGATCCGACCAACACCGCCAGGCTCCAGCGCCCGCCCGAGGGGGGAAGCAAGCGCAAGACGCGGGCCAATCCTTCTCCAACGGAGGATACCGACTGCATCGTCCGCCACTGTGTCTCGAGGTGGAGAGCGCCATGAACCATAGGCGCCACGACAAGGCTTCATGAAGCGTGCTTTTCCTCGAGGCATTGGATGCCTTAACACATGGACGCCAGATCTCCGTGCCGCCAAGATGGTTTTACCAGAGCCACGGAGCAGTATGTGAAAGACACACGGGTAAGAGAATTTCAATGGTTGTATATACCAAGAGCCCCGAGACTTAAAGTAGTTATGCTAACTGATTTAAGTATCATTTGAAAATGCAGTGCACTTATCGAGAAGAACGCCCACTGTCTCGAGCTGCAAGATTGCAAGGCCCAACTTGAGGTCAAGATTTGCTACCGCAGGAGGAGACGCAAAGACCCCTCCTGGTAACACATTTTTATTAATAAATATAAACGCTAGCGGCGCGCACGAGTCTAATAAGGACATTGTGGTGTACCACGACAAGATCCGGACAGGCAGTATCAAGCGCCCACTAAAGGCCGCGAGAGTGTGCTAAATAGGGTTCAGCAGAAAGGAACAAGCTCCATGATGCCAACGCCAAGCTCGGAGAAGAGCTGAAAGGCGCCAGCCGAGCTGTCCGCCCGCTAAGGAGAATCAGCAGCTTTGCCGCTGCATTTATAGTAGTGCTTGAGCAAACTCTTTTGAAAAGAAGAGTTCGGCGAGGAAGTATTTTGACATTATATGTCTTGTAGGTATACTCACGGGTCGCCCCGCAGAGGAGATGCCCATATCAACAGTGATCAACTTCCCGAACTGTTGCAGCTACTCGAACGAAGTTCGGCAGCAATGAGCGGCGCTGCTCGTGCTTTATGGCCAGCCTCACCCTACCCAGGCCTCGGGAGCTTATGGAGAAGCTGCAGGAGTGCGGCAGCGCCTGCTTGTGGAAGATTTCGGCTTGCCGTCAAGGTGCCAGGGAGGCTTGGGCCATGGTGAAGACGCGGTACAAGAAGGCGGATCCCAACCACATGGCCAAAGTTGGACCGGTGGGGCCCGACGGGAAGGAGATCCCTGTGAGTTTAGTATACAGCCAAGTAGAGTTGGCTGCCAAATTTTCCCAACGGGACTGTAAACTAGACAGCCTGTTAGACGGGATTGAGGAGGAATACAATCAGTAAATTTGACAATGTATGTTATCCTTTAAAGTGACATGTGAAATGCCTTCTAGCCGGATTGTACATCGTTTGTCTTTGCCGACCTTTTCGCTTCAACCTCAGGACCCTAGAGTCCAGAGTGTATCCGAATACCTCTTTGGTTAAGAAACAACCGTGGTATGCATGGAGACCAGGCGTAGGGTCATTAGTGCTTTATCGCATAAGTGCCCAACTAGTTATGTTATATTACATGGTTAGTAAGAAACATCTTCCAGGAGAATAGTTCCGTAAGGGTTCCTTTTTCTCGAGGCATGCCCTAAAGTGTATGTCCGGACTGCAAAGAAAGCAAAGAAACATCCTGGGGCAAATAGTTAAGTAGGTAAAAGAAAATCATCTTTTAGGTCACCGATCGAATATTCCCTTAAGAACGCTTAGCTGCTTCACCCACCTCGAGGTACACATCCGCCGACCCGGAGTAATAATCGCAGAGGTGCTCCTTTACCTCCTAGCCAACAATCGGGAATGTAGGGTAAGCACAGAGCCAGCAACCCAGCTTGGACAAAACTTAAGTCATATCGATGCATATAATGGCGAGTAAAAGGTACATGTGGAAGCTTGACACATGTGCCGGGTATGAAACCCGTAATTGAGCTTCGTAAAAGGAGCCCCAGGAATAATGAGTGCGGTTGCACATCATGTGCATGCAAAAATGCTAAAACAGGCCCATAAGGGCTTTTAGATAAAAAGGCATAAAAGGGAAACGAAAGACAGCCAAGTGTAAAAGTTTGGACTGGGAAGGGACGAACTCTTAGTCCGGCGCTAGGCATAGAATCGCTTGAGGCGGGCTGCGCTCCATGGGTTCGCTCGAGTCGGTTGTCCGATGCATTTCAGAGACGGTATGCCCCGCCGGTCGACTTGATCGACAATGAAGGGACCTCCCATTTGGGCTTGAGCTTGTCCTTTTCTTGTCCGGCAGCGAGAACTAGTTCGCCAACGTTGTAAGTCTTGGCCCGCATTTCTCGCTTTGATATCTTCGCCTGCTGCCGATAAAATGCGGAACGAGCCTTCGCGACGCCACGCTCTTCCTCCAATGTGTCCAGCTGTCCTGCCGATCAAGCTCGGCCTCTCTTTCCTCATACATGCGCACTCGAGGTGAGTCATGAATAATGTCACACGGCAAGACTGCCTCTGCGCCGTATGCCATAAAAAATGGTGTGAATCCGGTAGTACGGTTAGGTGTTGTCCGCAGCCCCAAGAGTACGGAGTCGAGCTCCTCAACCCATTGTGTGTCGGATTTAGTAAGTGACCTCACTAATCTGGGTTTAATGCCGCTCATTATTAGACCATTTGCTCTTTCCACTTGACCGTTGGTTTGAGGGTGATAAACTGAAGCGTAGTCGAGCTTGATGCCCATGTTTTTGCACCATGACTTAACCTCGCCGGCTGTGAAGTTCGTGCCGTTGTCGGTGATGATGCTGTGGGGACTCAGAACGGTGTACCACCCCAAATAAAGTCTATCACTGGTCCGGACTCTGCCGCTTTGACCGGTTTGGCCTCTATCCTATTGGTGAATTTATCCACCATGACCAATAGGTACCTTTGCTTGTGGGTTCCCTTTAAGGGTCCAACCATGTCAAGCCCCTGCACCGCGAACGCCAGGTAATGGGTATGGTTTTGAGGGCGGTGGCATATGGCTCGATTAGCAATGAGTCGACAACCAACGATCGCTGACCAAGTCCTCGCTGTCGCCCGGCCGTCGGCCAATAAAATCCTGCACGGAATGCCTTCCTACACGGGCCCAGTGCTGCGTGGTGTCCGCCTAGTCCGCATGAATTTCAGCCAGAGGTTTCGCCTTCCTCTTCGGAGATACACCTCAAGGACTCCGTTGTACTTTTCTTATAAAGTTCTCCTCATGGACCTTGTAGGCTTTCGATCGCCGGACTATGCAGCGGGCCTCATTTTGGTCTTCGGAAGTTCCCGCCTAATTAAGTAGGCTAGGAAAGGTTCTGTCCATGCGGCGATTATCGCCATTATGACGTGGGCTGAGGGTGTTATGTCATCCGCCAATCACCGTTGGTGCGGTTTTCTCCGGTTTGTCACTACCAGTCCTCTTCCCATAGTACGGATGGCTTGAAGAGCCGCTCCAGAAGATATTAGAGGGACGGCATCACGCTTTCACACCGATGCGCGCAAGAAGTCGGCCGCTTTGTTATTATCTCGAGCTATGTGATGGAATTCCATCCTTCAAACCGAGCTGACATTTTAGGACAGCGCTATGATATGCTGCCATTTTCGGATCCTTGGGGTCAAAGTCTCCGCTTATTTGGGATATTGCAAGGTTCGAATCCTCGCCAAGACCTCCAGCGCTGAATGCCGATGGAGATCGCCATCCGGAGACCATGTAACAGTCCTCGATTCGCCGCGTTGTTGGAGTCCGTACATTATTTGAAGTACGATCGATCAGATTCCGGTTGGGGACGCCAAGACGACGCCAGCCCCCATCCGCCAACATTTTGGAGCCGTCAAAATGCATAGTCCAAGAGAGTATGCGCCTGCATTTTAGGGAGTTCGTCATTCCATTCGCGATTTAAGTCAGCCGTAACTTGTGACTTTATGGCTCGCCGAGGTTTGTAAGTTATGTCGAATGGTAAGAGCTCAATGGCCCATTTTGCAATCCTGCCTGCTAAGGCCGGTTATTTATAATGTCGCTGAGTGGTACTTCAGAGGCCATCATATCGAACACACTTGAAAGTAGTGTCGAGCTGACGCCATGAACACCGTGATATGCTATCTTCTCGATAGTGCGGGTAACGGATTTGCAGGGGTTAACATAAAGGATACATAATACACCGGTTTTGAAGAGGGAATTTATGCCCTTCTCGCCACTCGCTCGATGACGAGGACCGCGCTATTTACGATTTGATGCGTTGCTGCGATGAATAACAACATTGGTTCGCCAGAGGGCGGCCAGACCGGATTTGTTGCCAATATGGCCTTTATTTCTTCGAAGTCCTAAGAAGGCAGATCCGCCCACTCAAAGTGTTCGTGCGCTTGAGGAGGAGATAGAGGGCAACGCTTTTCTCCTAGACGGAGATAAGCGCTTAAGGCTGCCACGCATCCCGTTAATTTTGTATTTGTTTGAGGTCTTTTGAATATCCAATTGTGACAGAGCTCGATTTTAGCCGGATTTGCTTCAATTCCTCTACCGGATACAATGAAGCCCAAAGATTTTCCGGCTGGTACGCCAAAACGATTTTTCCGGATTCAGCTTGATGTCATATGCCCCGAGGTTGTCGAATGTGAGCCTCAAATTGTCTACTAGAGTTTCGACGCAGTTTTGTTTTGACGACTACGCCGCTCACGTATGCCTCGATCTGTTTTGCCGATCCGGTGTATGACATGTTTGAATCATGCATCGATATGTTGCGCTGGCATTTTTAAGTCCGGCGGGCATCGTGTTGAAGCGTAATGGTCCATATGGAGTGACGAATGCCGCTGCGGCTTGGTTCGCTTCCGCCATCTTGATTTGATGATAGCCGTAGTATGCGCCCAGAAGCACAACTAATCGTGCCCTCGCAGTAGCATCGATAATTTGATCAATACGGGAGAGGGAAGGGATCCTTGGGCAAGCCTTATTGAGGTCTTTAAAATCCACACGAGGCGCCCACGATTTATCCTTCTTGGTACCATCACCAGGTTTGCTAGCCGCTTTGGATGTTTGATATCTCTAATGAATCCGCTTCCAATAGTTTGGCTAGCTCTTCTCCCATCGCCTGCCTTTTGGGTTCGAAATCGTCAAGAGCCTGTTTGACTGGCTTAAATCCTTTTAGGATGTTTAGGCTGTGTTCGCCAACCTACGTGGGATTCCGGCATGTCCAAGGATGCCAAAGTAAGATATCCCAATTTTCCCGAAGGAATTCGCGCAGTGCGGCGTCTACTTCAGGGTTTAATTGTGCCCCAATGGAGGCCGTCTTTGTTGGGTCCATTGGATGGACCTAGAATTTTATTATCTCATCTGCTGGTTTGAAGGAGGTGGACTTGGATCTTTTATCAAGTATCACATCGCCCTGTTCACCGTGAGAGCGCAGCTGCTGTGAGTTCTTCTCGCCGCTAAGGTTTTGATAGTGCCTCGAGGGCTAGTGCGGCTATCTTGTTTTCGGCGCAGAGTGCTATGTCCGATCACTAGCGAGAGTGATTATTCTGCGGGCCCTGCATTCTCGAGCTTCATGTACCCGTAATGAGGTATCGCTTGAAAATTGTGAATGCCTTCGCCCCAATATGGCGTGATACCCGCCATGAACGGGCCACCGAACGTGACTTCTTCGAGCTGTAATTGTCCGGAGAGCCAACACCACATCGAGTGTGACTTTTTCCGGCAGCGCTTCCTGCTAGGGATTATTCCTCTAAAGGTTGTGCTGCTTCGCTCAATACGGCTCCAATCGATCTCCATTTTTCGCAGGTTTCTCAGAATGAGGTTTAGTCCGCTACCGCCATCCATGAGGACTTTTGTCACGAAAGTCAGCCCACTATGGGACTAAGTACCGCAAGCGGCCGGGCTCGTTGTTCGGAATTTAGGCTCGTCGCGGCGTTGAAGGTAATAGCCTGTCGCCCATGGATTTGCTGTTGCTACATGGTAGACTTCGCGAGTCCGCTGGATTGTTCGCTGTGATATTATTTGATGAGAAGGTCTCAAGACTGTTGATACCGCGCTGGTATTGTTGGAGTGGTTTCTGAGCTAGAAGCTCTTCGCCACTTTTGGCCACCTGCCGTAATATCCAACATGCTCGGCTATGTGTTGGGATGGCTCCTCTCAGATTATGAAGCTTACAGGCCCATTGAGCCATCCTCTAGTACGGTTCCATTTCCCTTATTGGGTTTTTGTTTCTTCGCTTTTGCATCCGGGCCCGAGTGTAAGGCGCCCTTTGTCATGGATCTGGGTTTAAATGGATTATCCCAAAATTGATTTTCGGTTTTTCGAAGTTTCCATTGCACAAGATTTTCATAATGGATGCCGATCGGTGAAGCGTAATTTTGCAAGGATCAATGGCGCTTAGTATTCCCTTGTCCATGTAGTTATTGCAGAAGATTGATATTATGCTTTCCTCTCGGCAGTCCTTTATCCCGCCCATAACTGTGGAGGAATCGCCCAAGAGTGATGTATCGCTTTCAAAGCAGCTCTTGCCAGATAGAGATAGATCACATATGTCGGGCGGGTGGGTGGAATAAAACCGATCCTCGCCCATCTTGGGGCACAAAGGCCGAGGGTTTCGACTGAAGCTTGGTTTGCTAGACACAATCCAGTTGAGTCCGGGCGATGCATGATTTTAAGTTCAATGCTCGATCAAGTCCGCCCCTCCGAGGATCCGCATGGAGGGTTCGGGAATCCGACACTAATTGTTTTCAACACAGTGCAAAGAGTTGCCGATTGTTCTCTACCACCGCGATGTGATGGGTGGCCCGGGAGAGTTAATCTCTCAGATCGGTTTTAAGCCCAATCTGGTTGTAGTCCGTAGCGACTCCTGTGGCAGCGATGATAACCAAGAGCTCATTAATGCACGAGAGCTCTATTGGGTCCAACTGTTCGGCAGCTTTAGGGCTGACGCGAAGATTGCTTCTAACGACTTGCGAAGTCATTGTCGAAGCGGCGGCCGGACAGGCGGTCATAAGAAAACCACCAAGCCAGATAGTTTGGCCAGCAGCTAAGGCCCCTTCGGCGAAAACACCGTCTTTGAAGACGGGTGGAGGCATCCTCTCTATCGGTGACGACACAAAGGAACTCTCAATGAAAGCACCAATGTCGGTGTCAAAACCGGCGGATCTCGGGTAGGGGGTCCCGAACTATGCGTCTAGGCGAAAGGTAACAGGAGACAAGGGACACGATGTGTTTACCTGTGTTCGGCCCTCTCGATGGAGGTAAAACCTCACGCCCCGCTTGATTAATATTGATGATATGGGTAGTACAAGAGTGGATCTACCATAAGATCAAGGAGGCTAAACCCTAGAAGCTAGCCTATGGTATGATTGTTGTAATGTATGTTGTCCTACAGACTAAAGCCCTCCGGTTTATATAGACACCGGAGGAGGCTAGGTTACACAGAGTCGGTTACAATGGTAGGAGATCTACATATCCGTATTGCCAAGCTTGCCATCCACGCCAAGGAAAGTCCCATCCGGACACGGGCGGGAGTCTTCAATCTTGTATCTTCGTAGTCTTGGAGTCTGGCAGATAATGATAGTCCGCTGTCCGGACACCCCCTAGTCCAGGACTCCCTCAGCCACTCATCAAGTTAGTTTTTGTATTTGCTTGAGGTCTGTTGGGGTAGCCAATTGTGACAGAGCTCGGATTATATCTTGATTTTAGCTGGAGACAATAAAGCCCAAGAGTTTTTCGGGTGGTACGCCGAAAACACATTTTCCCGGGTTGAGCTTGATGTCATATGTTCGGAGATTGTCGAACATAAGCCTCAAGTCGTCTATTAATGATTCGACGAGTCTGGTATTAATGACCACATCGTCTACGTAAGCCTCCACTGTTTTGCCGATTTGTGTTTCCAGGCATGTCTAAATCATGCGTTGATAGGTTGCACCGGCATTTTTGAGCGCGGAAGGCATGGTGTTAAAACAGAAGGGACCGTATGGAGTGATAAATGCCGTTGCAGCTTGATCGGACTCCGCCATCTTGATTTGATGGTATCCGGAGTATGCGTCAATGAAGCACAATGAATCGTGTCCTGCGGTAGCATCGATAATTTGATCGATGCGGGGGAGGGAGAAGGGATCCTTAGGGCAAGCCTTATTAAGGTCTTTGAAATCGACGCATAGGCACTAGGATTTGTCCTTCTCTGGTACCATCACCAGGTTTGCTAGCCAGTCCAGATGTTTTATTTCTCTGATGAATCCGGCTTCAAGTAGCTTGGCTAGATCCTCTCCCATGGCTTGTCGCTCAGTTTCTAAAAAGCGCCGAAGAGTTTGCCTGACCGGCTTGTATCCCTTTAGTATGTTTAGGCTATGTTCGGCCATCCTGCTGGAATACCTGGCATGTCTGAAGGATGCCAGGTGAAAATGTCCCCATTCTCGCGCAAGAACTCTCGTAGTGCAGCGTCTATTGTGGGGTTCAGCTGTGCCCCAATTGATGTTGTTTTTGTGGGGTCCGTTGGGTGGACCTGGAATTTAACTATTTCGTCTGCTGGTTTAAAAGAGGTAGACTTGGGTCGTTTGTCGAGTATCACGTCGTCCTTGTCTACTGTGCAACGCATTGAAGTTAACTCTTCGGCGACGAGGGCTTCTGATAATGCCTCTAGGGCTAGTGCGGCAGTTTTATTTTTGGCGGAGTGCTATGTCCGGATCACTGTCTAGAGTGATGATTCCATTGGGCCCCGGCATCTTGAGCTTCATGTACCCGTAATGGGGTATAGCTTGGAAGCTTGTGAATGCGTCTCGTCCCAAGAGGGTGTGGTATCCACTGCTAAACGGGACCACATAGAATGTGATTCTTCGGACCTATAATTCTCCGGGGTGCCGAATACCACATCCTGTGTGATTTTTCCCTGCGCATCGCACCTCCCAGCTAGGGATGATTCCTCTGAAGGTCGGCTGCTTTTCTCAATGCAGCTCTTATCAATTTCCATTTTGTTAAGATTTTCCTCATAGATGAGGTTTAATCCTCTGCCGCCGTCCATGAGCACTTCAGTAAGCCAAAATCCATCGACGATTGGACTAAGGACCAAAGTGGCTGGTGCTCCGACTGTGCGAAATTGAGGTTCGTCGCTGGTGTTCAAGGTTATGGTCATATCGCTCCACGGGTTTGTTGCTCCAACATGGTAGACTTCCGCGAGGCTGTGGAGCGCTCGCTTGCGCCTGTTGTTTGAGGCGAAAGTCTCGAAGACGGTCAATACTGTATTGTTATTTTCTGCAGGATGGTGCTCTACGATGTTGCCGATGAGAAGGTCCTTGAGGGAGTCCTGGATTAGGGGGTATCCGGACAACCGGACTGTGTACAACGTCCGGACTATTGAAGCGTGAAGATATAAGACTCAAGACTTCGTCCCGTGTCCGGATGGGACTCTCCTTTGCATGGAAGGCAAGCTTGGTGATCCAGATATTGTGTTTCCTTTCTTGTAACCAACTCCATGTAAACCCTAGCCCTCTCCGGTGTCTACATAAACAGGAGAGGTTGGTCCCTAGAAGGCCGATCATAATTACAATCATACCATCATAGGCTAGCTCTTAGGGTTTAGCCTCTACGATCTCATGGTAGATCTACTCTTGTACTACCCATATCATCAATATTAATCAAGCAGAAGTAGGGTTTTACCTCCATCGAGAGGGCCCGAACCTGGGTAAACATCTGTGTCCCTTGCTTCCTGTTACCATCAGCCTTGACGCACATATCGGGACCCCCTAGCCGAGATCCGCCAGTTTTGACACCGACATTGGTGCTTTCATTGAGAGTTCCTCTGTGCCGTCGCTGTCAAGCTCAATGGCTCCTTCAATCATCATCAACAATGCTGTCCATAGCGAGACTTTCCTCCCCGGACAGATCTTCGTGTTCGGCGGCTTCACACTGCGGGCCAATTCGCTTGGCCGCCTGGAGCAGATTGATGGCTATGCCCCCGGCCACCAGGTCAGGTTCGGAAACTTGAATTACACTGCGGATACTCGCGGAGACTTGATCTTCGATGGATTCGGGCCAGCGCCAGGATCGCCGAACACTCACTATGAGCGCGGCTTAGACCTGCTGTTAGACGATGCTCGGGATATCACCCCAGCAGAAGCCCCGGATCTAAATCCGGGGCAGGTTGCGTTGCCCAAGGACGAGGGATGGAACCCGCCCGCAGCCGCACCTCATCGACGATGGAGCCGAACACAGGCCTCACTTCCGAGGGAACTCAGGATTCTCGACCCCGGATTCATATCCGCCAGGTTCCAGCCAAGGCCCTCGAGCCCGCCGAGCCTGGTTAGGCTCCGTGATGGAGTTCACCACGGCGACGATTTCAGCACTCGCCTTTGGCGACATGCTGAACTTATTGAAGTCTCTTTGTCGAGACTCTGGGCCAAACTATGTCCGGCTTGAGTGGGAAGCGGACGATAACGGAATTCGTTGCCCACCCACCACCCACTTCATTGCCATGATCGATGATTTAACAGACGTGCTTGACTTCGATTTCGAAGACATCGATGGTATGGACAACGATGCAGGAGAACTACAGGAACCACCGCTCATAGGGCGGTGGGCGACGACCTCCTCATACGATGTATATATGGTGGACACTCCAAAGGAAACCAATGGCGGCGAAGCTGTAACACCCCCAGTGTCATGCTATAGTAATTCCCTGTTAATGGTGCCAGGTCACCCTGCTTACTGAGCTAATTATCACTTGATGAAAAATCAAAGTCAAATTCAAATTCAAATTATGAGTGAAATTCAAAATTTCTCAAACATGAAAACTAAAATGTTCTTCATGTGCCAAATAATCCATAACTAATATTGGTAGTGAACCAACATTTTTGCAAATATCTAAGTTCCCTAAACCACTTTAAAACAGTGGCTAAAACTATAGTTTAAATGCCTTTTTAAATTATGAAAGTTGCAAATTATTTCTAAAAGCCTCACAATCCCACACTTTACAGAATCATTTTGGCAACTCAAATATTTCATAGCATTTTTCTGTAAAAAGAAAAGAGCATTAGAAATAAAAAAGGAAAAGGGAAAATGAGAGAGAGGCCCCTGCCCCTATCGGCCTCGGCCCACCCAACCAGGCCCAGCCCATCTTCTTCCCTCGGTCGTCTTCTTCTGTTCATGACCGCGACTGAACAGGAGCTCGCTCCTGTCAAACCACCTCGCTAGCGCCGTCCTAGAGGGGATAAGGTCCCGACGCCTCGGGCTTCCCGTCTCCCCTCCCCACTTGCCTCCTCGCCTCCCAGATCCACCCTGCTCTCCTTCTGGTCTCTCTTCCCCCACGTTGTTCGACACCATCGTCGCCTTGTCGTCATCATCACCGCGGCCCCGAGGCCACCGGTGCTGTCTGTCCGCTCCGCCGTCCTCATCCACGTTGTCTGGGGTCCTCCGTTGGAGCCGAGGCCCCTGCAGCTGCCGATCGCCATCGTCCCCTTTCGCCTCTATCTCTGACGCTCGCCGCCAACCTCGAGCACCCCTGCGCTACTAAGCTCCCAAAGGCTCTCAGGCGCCGCCGGTGAGCACTCGCACCTTCTCCTTCCCTAGGCACTCGCAGTAGCTCTTTAACTAGTTGCTGCATCACACCGCTGCGGACTAAGCTCGCCGCCACCGAGCTCCATGCTCACCCCCGTGCACCTCGAGCTCGCTCAAGCACGCCACCGTGTTTGGTGGGTCACTAGGTCACGAGCATCGATCCTTTCATACTAATGAGCATCGCGCTATCGCACCTCGCCGCGGGTTCGACCCGCCACGAGCGCACTTCCGCGAAGCTCGAGCTCTCCGCTGCCTTCCGCCAAGGCTGCCGCCACTGAAGCCTCGCCTGCTCACTGCCATGCTCGCCACGCGAAGCCGACGCTGAACCTCCCACCACGCCCCGGTGTGTGCCCGGCCTGCGACACTACCGCCGACGGCCGTCTCCGATTCCCCCGCACTCGCTCGCCTGCTGCTCACCCTCCCCCCAACCTCCCTAGCTCACGTCGCCGCCGTAGATCGACACGGTTTGGCCCCCGCGTTCGAACGGACCAAGCCGCAGGCCCAGAGGCCCACTTTAGCGCGGCTCCGGCCAACTCCGGCGGGGCGCCACCATTGCCTTGGTCACCAGAGCCACTCCGCATCAAGGCCGACGTGGCCACTCCGGCCACCACTGGGTCAGCCGACCGTGGTCCTCACGGCCCTCGCCTTAACCAGGTCGACCGTCAATCTTGCCGACTGGCTAGCCCTGTGTCGACGCAGGGCCCTTCTGATTATTTAGGCTAATTAAACTGTTTTCTAAATAAACTCAATTTGATTAATTAGTAAGTCACTGCCATGTGGGGCCCACTTCCTAATTAACCTCCGTTTAGTCTAGATGAACCCTGTTTAACACTCAGAGTATGACAGGTGGGACCCAGCCATCTGTTTGACCAGTCAAAGTGGTTGTTTGACTGCTGATGTCAGTATGACATCATGCTTATGCAATAAGTTCAATTTTGAATTATTAATAATTCCAGAAAATGTTTAAAACTTTGAAAATTCATAGAAATTAAACCGTAACTCGGATGAAAATGTTTTCAACATGAAAGTTGCTCAGAAAAACGTGACGAATCCGGATACGCAGTCCGTTTACCTGTTAGATACCTCTAACTATCTGAGCATGGAACATTCCTCCGTCATCTGGTCTCGACACGGGTCCGAACCAGAAAACATTCCTGTCGATTTCTCGCCGGTATCGTGTAGCACCGCGTTAGAACACGTCTAGCTCTGCCTTTTTTCCTGTTATGCTATGTTTGCTTTATATTTACTGTTTCTTCCCCCTCTTCTCTCCAGTAGACCCCGAGACCGATGCTACCCCTGTGATCGACTACGTCACCGACGACCCCTCCTTGCTAGAGCAACCAGGCAAGCCCCCCCTTCGATCATCCCGATATCGCCCACTCCATTCTCTCAAGCTTGTATTAGATTTTGCTACTGTTATTGTTTGCTCCGATTCTGATGCATAGCCTGCTTATTGTTACTTTACCTGCTTATTCTAAACTGGTTAGTATAGGTTGGTTAGTGATCCATCAGTGACCCCCACCTTATCCTTGTTGCCCCTGCTTCATCATTGAAGACCCGATCAACGGGATCGAAGACCAGGCCCCAACACCGCACATCACTTTCCCCTTAGTTGCTCGACACTACTTGGTTACTATCGAGTGCCAAGGGTGAGACCTCTACAGCACTTCTAATGTTAACCCTGTAGTGTAGCTATTCGGTCGTGGTCATCGAGGGTGATTTCCTCTTTAACCACTTCCGACACGACTGTCAGGTAACTCCTCAAGTGTGAACCTCGAGGGTGGTCCTCTTACATTCACCTTGATGATTACATCGAGTGGAGTTCACCGGGGTGATTCCTCGGTTTCCCTTGATGTTTAGACACACAGCTACTATGATTACTATGACTTTACACTGAACCATGTTACTAAAGACGGGTCGACCCTGAGGGGTACCCGCGCGAGCATAATTGCGAGTGCTGTGGAGTCAGGTTGACATGGAAGGTGCCCGTGAGATAATTACGAGGAGTGGTCGGGCATTCCTAGCCCTTGCCGCAAGTCCTCGAGACGGGGCAACGGGGTGACATATTTCGTGAGTCTCTGCTTGTTACCGCGTGATCCTAATCCACTACGATTTGGATATTTGATCCGAGGGGCTTCTGGCCTGATAGCACTAACCATCACGTGGGCATAGTATGGCGCTCGTCAGATACATCAGCCAAGCTTAATAGACGTTAGCGATCGAGCGGCGCGGCGCCGGATTGGACTGAAGCACCGCTTTGTTGAAGGAGATAGCTAGGTCTTTCACCGCAGCGACGCAACGCAAGGAGTTTCGGGAGATGGCCCATGACCCTCGGGGCATAGGTTTAGTCCGCGTACGACTTCTCTCTAAGTCTAGGTCGGGTTGCGGCTTATTGTTTGGCCGAGGCTGGGCATGACCCGGGAAAGTGTGTCCGGCCGGAGTTAATCAAGCATGGTGGGTAAGTTGGTGCACCCCTGCAGGGAAGAAAACATCTATCGATAGCCTGTCCTACAGTAACGGACACTTGGAGTTGTATCCCAATCAATACAACTAGAACTGGATACTTGTGATGAGAATTGGACTGTGATGAAGTGATAACTGGATAGTATGGCTCTGGGATTGCTTTCTTGCAGGGAGTCGCTAAAGGATCTCTGGTCGAGGTTGATAACACCACTACTACTTTACTTTCTGCTACTCTACTCCCTCCTGTTTGCTGCAAGATGGTGGTTTCCAGAAGATGCTAGTCTTCTATAGGACTAGGCCTTCTCTCTATTCTGGCATTTCTGCAGCCAAGTCCACATATACAGCCTTCCTTTGATAATGTTGCATCTGTAGTGTAGATCCTTGCTTGCGAGTACTTTGATGAGTACTCACGGTTGCTTTGCTCTCTTTTCCCCTTTTCCATTCTTCTCTGATGACGCAACCAGATGATTTGAGTCCGGAGCAGATGACACCTTCGACGATCGCTACTACCCCGAGGGTGCTCTACTACCACGTGATTTAAGACCGCCAATGACCGTGAATACTTAGGAGGCTCCTCAGCAGGAGGCCTTGCCTTTTCGACGATGTTGTTTTGTGCTAGCCTTCTTAAGGCAAACTTGTTTAACTTATGTCCAGACTCAGATATTATTGCTTCACGACTCTTGTGTTTTCGAGCTTATGTATTTGAGCCCTCGAGGCCCTCGCTTGTAATATAAAGCTTGTATTATTTTAATTTGTGTCTAGAGTTCTCACAGATATCTTCCCTTGAGTCCCTCGATCTTGATCGCATACATTTGGCGCAGTATGATTAGTGTATGATTGAATTGGGGCGCCATGTTGGTATCGAGCCATCGCCTCAGTAGGTAGCCCCTTTCCAACTCCTTGGTCAAGATGAGTCTAGTCACCAAATACTTTTACTAACATTAGTTGTGTGTCTTACGGGCCCACGTCGCCATTGGGTGGTATTAGGATCTTTTACTCCTCACCTATACTCTGGGACTCTGTTCTCTCTTCTATTCAGGTTAAATGAATTTACTAACTACATTAGGTTCTTGTAACGACTTTCCCCGGAGAGCCCCTTCATTCCGGATGGTTGCCTCCTTCACGAGAAGACTTCGAAGATAATCTCTGATCTACTCCCGAAAACTTGTGACCATTTCTTTTGCAATCCCTTAACACCATTGAATCCTTATGGATTACTGCGTAGCTCGCCGTTCATACTTCCATCCCTAGTTGTTCTTGTTATTACAAGATACCCGAAAGTATTCTCGAACTTTCGAGTATCTTTTTCTGACTGCCTTGCAGCTCTTTTCCACCTGAATAACCCTACGAATAATTTGTCACACTTATCGGGGATTTGTTCATCCCCAGTTGTTCATATGTCTCACAAAATTCTTTGGAATACTATTCGATGTTCCGATAATCCTCAGTAGCCTATTGCTCCTGTTTTTCCTTATCGTCTTGCATTATGGTTAATTCCATATGTCTAACAATATTCTTTAAACTCCTGTGAGATTGTCATTCTTATCCTATTGATTCGACATGTGCGTGAATGCACACATTCATTAGTTATTCCCTGGTAATTATTTATCCTTCTGGCTCAGACTCCACTCCGGGCATGAGTTGGTTCTCGGCAAATTAAACAATGAATGATTGTCGGTCTATGTATTTTCAACTTGCTTATCTTTTGATTAAAGCATCTGCTTCTAATCCCCCGAATTGGAAATCATAATTCCGTTGCATTTAAGCTTTGGAATTATCAGGTATTACCAAAATCCAATGCCTCTGCATTATTTCTTCTTCTGATTTAATATCGATACTTACATCAGCTCCGTCGTGGATCGTCGAATCCATTATTGGATTATCATCCGACAGTGTCCTTCATATTCAAAGAACCTCGTGAAGTTCTTTCCTAGATACATAATGCCTTTGGTAATTGTATCCTCTCCTTTTGTCAACCATGCTTTGCTTTCGAGCTTGTGTTGTTTACTTCTGAAGTTTGTGGAATAGATTCCTAAGATACCCCTACTGGTTGAACATATGACTTCACTAATACGTGTTTACTCGAAAGAGATATGAGTCATACTCTTCAGGTGCTTCACCGGGTAAATCTTTTGCACTACAAACTCTTCGAAAACGAGGAGTGAATGAAAGCTTATGCATTGAAGAAGTGGGAGTCGACCTTGAACCTTTGTGTTCATGCCCATGGACACGATGTAGAACTTATCATTGAAGCAACTCGTAAAAATAATTACCCCCTTGTTATAAGTTCATCTTCTATCGGTGGTTTGATCATTCATAATCGTGGTTCCGACCATAGTTTCTCCTTAATTCCATTTCCCGGACAAGTTAAAATACTTGTGTTCCGCAGATCATTTCATCTGTCCAACCTCTATTTTGATCTACCTCGAGTATTGCCCCCTGTTATCTTGAGGATATTGTGTCATTGCACTACCTCTTGTGAATTCACATTGGAATGATACTCCATCACATCATTCCTATCCTGGTCGGCTATATCATTATCGAGCTAATTTTAACTATGCTACCCGGTGCTTCTTCCCGGAGCAACTTCCGACGATGAGCTAATCTTACGTCGATCTCCTTTATCTTATCATGTCACCTCGAATAACAAGCTTGATTTCGAGCTTGTGTCGTATCCGTGGTTCCAATAGCCTTTCACTTCATCCTTCTTGTTGCTTGATGGCATCGCTCCTCCATGGCATCTTCATAGAGCCTCTCGACAAATGCGTCATGATCAGCATCAACATTTTGACTTCTGTTCAGATGACAATTGAATTCATGGTGAGAAATACCATCCTTGACCTTTGATGATTTGAGTTATCATCGACAACTCCCTTGTCTTCTTTCCAACACATGTTTGATCATGTCTTGGTTATACCTTCGACTCCTTGCTATTCCTGCAATTGTTCCTTGAGTATTTCTTGTGATCTTCAACCCCAACCCCTACTTGTAACACCATGTTAATGCTACCTCGAAGCATGACTGAGGTATTCCGCATATAAACAAGAACATTGGAAGCACATTGTCGAATGTTTCTTGATTAATTATCCAAACACCGTTGTATGGGTAATATCATGATTCTTCCCTCATCCCCTTTATCTAAATGCTTTTGAACTTGCTGTCATATCATGTATATCCTGCTCTGCTTCCCCCTTGGGAAGGATATACTCCCAATTCTTGTGTGTAAACACATTTTCCTTTCCAATGTTCTGATTCATCTAATGATCACCTTTTCTTTTCCATTGTTTTGTTTAAACTTTCTTGTGGTCTATGAGATCTAAGCAGTAATAATTCCCTGCTTATGGAAACATCTCGGTTTACAACACTGTCAGTGTGACCCTATTACTATTGCTGACAACATCCTGATAACCCTCGATGGACAAGAACTTAGCCTATTGGTCCGCCTCGTTTCAACGAGCAGGAAAATGGTTCTCTTCATCCCTCGCCCTTGGTATTGATGTTGTTGGCAACATAACTGACAGTCTAGCATTTGACATGTGTTGCTATCAGCCCCTTTCTACTTTTAACCCACATGGTGGGCCCATAACCCACAGTTCCACAGGATCGAAACCTGACTCTCTTGTATATCTTTGATTCCGAAATATTCTTGCATTTGGCTTCGTATCATGTCACGAGCCACCTTCGGAGAGATGATCTATTCGATGCCCTCAACCCCTTTCTCACACTCCGCCTGTATCAATCGCTTGTCCATTCGCTTGAAACTTTCTATTGTACCTTCATACTTTGCTCTCGATGTTTTATTAAGTTTCAACTCGAGATACTTCTGCCTCATTCCCCTAATTGTTCACTCGATAATTAACCCTATAAGGGCCAGTTCTCCGGTTACTTTACTACCACTTAAATCTGGACGAGATTTCTTGTAGTGGAGGAGATTTATCACACCCCAAAGGTCATGCTACAAGAATTCGTTAATGGTGCCAGTCACCCCGCCATCGAGCTAATTATCACTTGATGAAAAATCAAAGTCAAATTCAAATTCAAATTATGAGTGAAATTCAAAAAAATTCAAACATGAAAACTAAAATGTTCTTCATGTGCCAAATAGTCCATAACTAATATTGGTAGTGAACCAACATTTTTGCAATTATCTAAGTTCCCTAAACCACTTTAAAACAGTGGCTAAAACTATAGTTTAAATGCCTTTTTAAATTATGAAAGTTGCAAACTATTTCTAAAGCCTCACACTCTTTTGTGGCAGTGCCAACTATTGCAATGTAATTATGTGGCCTAGTCCCACAGTTTACAGAATCCTTTTGGCAACTCAAATATTTCATAGCATTTTTCTGTAAAAAGAAAAAACATTAGAAATAAAAAAGGAAAAAGGGAAATGAGAGAGAGGCCCCCGCCCCCATCGGCCTCGCCCACCCGACCAGTGCCCAGCCCATCTTCTCCCTCGGTCGCCTTCTTCTTCTGCTCACGACCGGTTCAACAGAGCTCGCCTCTCGCTGAACCGCCTCGCTATAGCGCGCCCGGACGGATAAGGTCCACACGCCGGGCTTCCCTGCCTACCTCACCACTTGCCTCCGCCGCCCCAGATCCACCTCCGCCTCCTTCGTCTATCTTTCCCCACGCTGCTCGACGCCATCATCGCTTTGTCGCCGCCATCATCAGCGCCACCGGCGCCCCGAGGCCACTGCCCTGTCCGCCCGCCTCCCGCCCTCATCCACGCCGTCTGGGGTCTCCATTGAGCCGAGGCCCGCAGCCTGCCGATCACCGCGCCCCTTTCGCCTCTATCTCTGATGCTTGCCGCCAACCTCGAGCACCCCTGCGCTAGTAAGCTCCCAAAAGGCCTCCGTGCGCCGCTCGGTGAGCACCCGCACCCCTTCTCCTTCCCCTAGGCTCGTAGCTCTTTTAACTAGCTGCCAGACTGCCGCCGCTGTGACTGAAGCTCGCTGGCCGCCGAAGCTCCATGCTCACCCCCCGTGCGCCTCGAGCTGCTCGAGCACGCCACCATGTTCAAGTGGGTCACTAGGGTCGCAGAGCATCGATCCTTTCATCCTAATGAGCACCGCGACCATCGCACCTCGGCCGTGGGTTCGACCCCGCCACGAGCTTGCTTCCGCGAAGCTCGACCTCATGACTTCCGCCTGCCGCCAACTGAAGCTCTCGCTTCACTGCCAAAGAGCTGCTCGCTCAAGGCTGTCAGCCAATCCTCCAACCACGCCTGCAGGTCTCTACCGCAACGCCTGCCGACAGCCGCCTCCGATTCTCGCACTCGCTACCGCTACTCACCCCCGACATCCCTAGCTCACGCCGCCGCCAGATCGACGAGGTTTGCCCCTCTGCTCAAACGGACTAAGCCAGCAGTTCGAGGCCCTCAGAAGCTGGGTTCGCCAACTCCAGCTGGGCACCGCCAGCATTGATCGCTGAGCCACTCCGCACTGCCCGCCGACGGCTACTTCTGGGCCACCATTGGTCGCCGACCGGTGGTCCCACTGCCCCGCCTTTAACCAGCTTCGACCGTCAATCTTGTTGATCGGGCTGGCCTCAAAGAAGCTGACGGTGGGCCCCTTCTCGATTATTTAGGCTAATTAAACTATTTTCTAAATAAACTTAATTTGATTAATTAGTAAGTCACCGCCATGGGGCCCATTTCCTAATTAACCTCCGCTTAGTCTAGATGAACCCTGCTTAACACTCAGAGTATGACAGGTGGGACTCACCAGTCTGCTTGACCAAATAAAGTGGTTGTTTGATCGCTGATGTCAAGATGACATCATGCTTATGCAATAAGTTCAATTTTGAATTATTAATAATTCCAGAAAATGTTTAAAACTTTGAAAATTCATAGAAATTAAACCGTAACTCGGATGAAAATGTTTTCTACATGAAAATTGCTCAGAAAAACGTGACGAATCCGGATGCGCAGTCCGTTTACCTGTCAGATACCTCTAACTATCTGAACATGGAACATTCCCCCTCCGGTCAGCTGTCTAACACAGTCCGAACCGAAAACACTCCTGTTGACTTCCCTCGCGGTATCGTAGCACCGCTAGAACACGCTCTAGCTCTCGCTCGTCATTCCGTTATGCTATGTTTGCTTTATATTTACTGTTTCTTGATTGTGATATCTTCCCATGAGTCCTTGATCTTGATTGTACACATTTGCGTGTATGATTAGTGTACGATTGAATCGGGGGCGTCGCAGAGGCAACGGAGGACAACCTCTCTGGGAGAAAAGCAAAACGTGTGCGTCATCGGCACCACTCCAAGCCCCGCCACATCAACACCGGCCCCAAAGACGAAAGCAGTCCGGATGGTGCCGAAGAGGAATACAGCCCTGGCCAGCCTACCCTTAAGTAGGTCGGACCGGTCACGATGGGATACTTGGAGAGGGGCAATTATACACCCCCCCTCCGACGACGAGGTAAGCCTCGGCAATGACGAATTTGGCGTACCTGCAGACCCGGTGGTGCAAGTTCGCTTCAAGCGACGGCTCATGGCCACGGCAAGGAGCCTGCAAAGTAAGTAAGAGCAGGTTAAAGCTGACCAAGATGTGCTATCGGATAGGTGGACCAAGGTACTGGCCACCGAAAAGTACGAACTCGACAACCCAGGCAAAGGGCATACACGGCACAACTGGCTACCTCAACTCGAGCAGGAAAATCACAGGCACGCACCCAGACGCCCACACATCACTACGGTCCAAGACAGTAATTAAGAAGCATACGCAAAGAAGCACCCTCAAGCCTCGGCACAACGTCAACAAACGTCAGGTCAAGGAAACTAGTGCTAGGTCCAGTAAGTACCAGTCCGGTCAACGGACAAAGAGCAGCTCAAGCCTATTTGTCCCGAGCCACACGCTCGATCAACCATGTGAAATCCATGGTGATGAAGTCATGTACCTAGGGTAGGGTCACGACAATGATCCTTCCCAAGGACATCCTTAGAAGAAGCTGCCTTCCAGTCGACCAAGAGAGACTTCACTCGACGGACTCGAAGGACTCGACCATGTGGACTCACTCGACCACCAGGAGGTCAAGAGTCACTCTGCATCCAAACGGTCTGTAATTAAGTAGTCTTTATGGCCATGATGACACTTTATGTAAGGCATTACCAGTAATGCCAAGCATTAATGTACTTTAAACCTTGCATAACTGAGGGCCGGAGGGGTCTGGCAGACACTATATAAGCCACCCCCTCCCCAGTGTAAAGGGTTCACACCCCTGTAATCTATACACGCATAATCCAGTCGACCGCCTCCTGCCCGAGACGAGGGCTGTTACTTCCTCCGAGAAGGGCCTCAACTCAGAACTTTGTCTGCATAACTGCTCCATAGCTAAGATCTTGCCCTCCATACCCACCCCCATTCTATCGTCGACTTAGAACCACGACGCCTGGCGCCCACCGTAAGGTGTCTTAGCGGTTTCGGAGAAGTTGCAATTGTTCCATTGCCTTCATCATGGTTTCGTGGAGTTTTGGTCGAGGGTCATGAGATCCGCCTCGCTGGCGCTCACCTTCATCGCCCGACGACCGCTGCCTGTGAGGCTCCACTCGACATCGACGCCCCCCACTGACGATGGGTGCGACGATTTTCAGCGTGTGTCCGCATTCTCGCTGGCGGCAACCGTCGACCAGATCGCCGACTTCGTCGTCGCCCTCCCTCACTATTTCGCCAGGCAAACACTCGTCGGTCGAGGCTCCAGCCGGTGGGTGAGGCACGCAGCGGATCGCCAATCGGACACCACCTAAGTCGCTGCATCGAGCCCGACGAAGTCTCTCACGGGCTTGCTCGATCTGCCGACTGGCTCAGAGAGACCGCATCCGAAAAGGCATAATAGTGATCCCGTGGCAGAGGTCTTGATGGTCAATGGGCTCAGAGTCTCCCGGCTTCCCCGCGACGACGGGATAGACGGTGGAGGCGACCCCGCCAGGCCCATGAGGAATATCAACCCGAGCCACTTACTTCCCTGCAAAGGGAAGAACTTACCGCAGAACGTGGATGCCCTCGATACTCCCCATCGAGGAGAAACTCCCGAGGCTCGTGGTTTTGAAGAGGCGCTGCTTTGGCCAACTTGGTTGAACGCACTTGATCGAGAACCTCCACCGAGCACTCATTTAACGCTGCTGTAATGAGTAACTGACCCAATGACGCCAACTCTTTCCAAGAATCGACTCGTATATCGAACCCCGATTCAGAAGTTAGCAGCGCAGCCGATAGTAGAGTCGATTCAGCCTCTCGCTTGAGGCTGGCAGAGGCTTGATGCAGATCGTGGATTTGCTCCGCAGCATGGAGATCGAATTCAGCAGGTCACGCCACGCAACAGATTCACAATGATCCGTCGCCGCGAATACGGTTCAACCGGCTCATAGCCCTAGATCGCCTCCGCGGCGTGAGGGACGCGAGGGTCGACGTGACCAATATGGTGACCGATTCGATCATGATGACAGGCGTCGAGTGCCCACTCCTCCCCCAAGGGGTGGGTCTTACGCTCATCGGCAGTTAGATGACAGGCGCCACTCAGGTGGGGCGAAGAGTCTGGTCAACCCTGTGGAACCTGGGCTTTGACGCTACGATCCATCATCGCAAGGTCCGGTCGATCGAATGAGCTCATCGAGGTGGCTATGACAGAGATGCACCCACTAGCAGCCGAGTCCATGTTTCAGGTCCAGAATGTTTCAGCAGGGCTATCAGAGCCGCGGTGATTCCCCCCAACTTCAGGTTGGCAACTCGGAGTAAGTAAGTTCACTGTGAGTCCAAGCCTCAAACCCGCTTGAAGACTACCGAGTCAGCGTACAGATTGGCGGGAATGAAGAGGTGGCTATGAAGCATTTGCCACTCATGCCGAAGGTTCGCCAGTATGCGGTTGAATCAGCTAGCTCCTAGCAGCATTTACACTTGAGAAGATCTTTCTCGAGTGTTCGCCGGACATTCGAGGGAACTTGCAAGTTTACCAGCTGATTGACAGAGCTGCAAGTCTCACAGGCGTAAGTCGAATGAAACCTTGAGAGATTACATTCAGAGATGGACCACTTTGCATCATACCGGAGAACGTGGTTCCGATCATCAGAAGTCTGTTCTTCAAGGATGGTGTAAAGAACAGAGAATTAAGTTTGAAGTTTGGTCGGACCGGAGATATGACCCTGAGTCGAATGATGGAAATTGCCACCAAGTACGCCAATGGTGAAGAGGAGGACCGACTCCGGAGTGGCAATTACAAGCCAAGTCAGTCGGAGAAAGGAAACTCCAGTCGGAAACAGAAGCGGAAGGCCGAGCCAGCAGCTCCTGGAGAGGCTCTGGCCGTGACTCAGGGCAAATTCAAAGGGAAACCCAAAGGATCCCGGAACCCCAAGAAGGTGAAGGATACAGAAGGAAATGACGTGATGGATATGCCGTGTCACATCCACACGAAGAAAGACGAAGAGGGTAATTTCATCTACTCGAAGCATACCACTCGCCAGTGCCGGCTCTTGATCCAGCAGTTCCAAGGAAAACAGCCCAAGGACAAGGAAAAGGAGTCGGACAAAGCTGAGGACAAGGAGGACAGTGATGGAGGATATCCTCATGTTAATTCCACTCTGATGATCTTTGCTGATGTGGAAAGCAAAAGCCAATTGAAGGTTATCAACCGTGAGGTAAATATGATCGCCCCGGCGACGCCAAGTTATCTGAGATGGTCCCAAACTCCCATTACATTCGACCAGTCCGATCACCCGACTCATATAGCCACCCCTAGGAGGCAAGCTTTGGTGGTCGACCCGATCGTTGAGGGCACTCAACCGGCGAAGGTGCTAATGGATGGTGGTAGCGGATCGAATATATTGTACGCTGAGACGCCGAAAGGAATGGGCATTCCGATGTCCGCATTTAAGCGCCAAAGAACATGAGCTTTCATGGAGTTATACCCGAAAGAAGGCTGAGTCACTCGCTAAATAGCTCGACGTGGTGTTCGTGACTCAAGCATTTCCGCAAGGAGAGGCTGACATTCGAAGTCGTGGATTTTCAGAGTGCTTACCACGCTATTTTGGGGCGACCAGCTTACGCACGGTTCATGGCTCAACCATGTTACGTGTACCTCAAACTGTAGATGCCCGGCCCCAAGGGCGTGATCACTATCACTGGCAATCGAAAAAAGGCAGAAGAGTGTTTTCAGAAAGGCTCAAAAATTGTTGATTCCTACATAACGATGGTAGAGCTGGAGGGGTACAAGAAAAATGCAGATCCAAGTGATTTGTTGCGAGCCAAGAAGCCTGCCACAGAATCAGCATTTACCGCCCAAAGGAGACGAAGTTCGCTAACATTCAATTCGAACAACCCCAATGCAGCTCCACCCATATTTCCACTACACTCGACCCTAAGTAGGAAGAAGCGCCATCCAGTTCCTCCGTGAGAACTGGACATCTTGCATGGAAACCTGGCGACATGCCGGTGTTCTTAGGGGCCATGAGCATCGCCTTAGAGTCGACTCAACAAGCAAAACCTGTCAAAGAACATCTTCGCTGCTCCGCCGCCTAGAAGAGAAAGGCCATTCATGAGGAGGTGGCTCGACTATTGGCGGCTGAGTTTATCCGAGATATACCCATTCCGAGTGGCTTGCCAATGTCGCCATGGTTCCCAAGAAGGACAAGTCACCCGATGTGCATTGATTTCAAACACCTCAATCGGGTCTGCCCGAAGATCATTTTCTCTCACCGTGATCGACCAAATTGTCGACTCGACCGCTGGATGTGAGAGATTCTTTCTCGACACCTATTCCGGATACCATCGATCCGCTCAGATGGACCCGATGAGATCAAAACAGCTTTCATCACTACATTGGGGTGCTTCGCTATGTCACCATGCCATTCGCCTCAAGAATGCCGGAGCCACGCTCATGAGGATGATTCGGTGTTTACTCACTCAACCAGTCGGAACGTGGAAGTGTACATGGATGATATTGTGGTCAAATCGCGAAGGGTTCCGACTGTTGTCGACCTCGCTGAAACATTTGCCAATCTCAGAGGTATGATATCAAGCTCAATCCATCAAAGTGCACATTCGAGTTCTTGGTGGAAGTTACTCGGTTTTCTTGCTTCAACGAGGAATCGACGCTAACCCGTAAAAAAATTGGCACTATATCCAATGAAACGCCTGACGGGTGCACGATGTCCGAAGCTTATCGATGCTTGGTCATGCTAAGTCGATTCATCTCTCGACTCGGTGAAAAGCCATTGCCTCTTTACCGATCGATGAAGAAGGCGCATGTTCGAGTGGACTCCGAAGTTGATGCAGCATTTGCCGAGCAAAGCTCTGCTTCCACCCAGCCGGTGCGTGCTGCTCCAATCAGCAAAGAGCCTCTGCTGCTTTATATTGCAGCCACAGACAAGTCGCAAGACAAGATTTACGGTCGAGCGGAAGAAGAAGGAAAGCCTTCAAAGTTCAGCGCCCAAAGGTATTATCTTTCCAAGTTTTGACTCCATCGGCAAAGATATCCTCATTATCGGCTTGTGTATGGGATCTACATGACCATGAAGAAGGTTGCTCATTATTTCTCCGATCATTCCATTACAGCTGCCAATGACGCCCGCTTTCTAGAGATTTTGCACAATGAGATGCAACTGGTCGAGTGGCAAATGGGCGATTGAACTCCTTCCCTTGATATCAAGTTTGAGTCAAAGAAAGCCATTAAGTCCCAAGCAATAGCACATTTCCGGCCGAGTGGATTGAACAACAGAAATGACTCAAGTTCACTTCGAGCATTGGACCATGTTCTTGATGGCTCTAAGATGTTAAATGGTTCCGGTGTCAGTAGTTTGGGTTTCTGCAGGAGATAAGCTCGATATGTACTCCAGATTCACTTTGATTCCTCCAACAATGAAGCGTATCACGAGGCACTTTTATATGGGCTCAAGATGGCTATTTCATCAGTCTGCCGCCTTTATGGTTTATGGCGACTCAGATTTGGTGGTCAATCAAGTGATGAAGGAGTGAGGAAGCTTGAAAAGAAATTCGAAGGGTTAGAACTCCATCATATACCCCGACTGAAAAATCAAGCGGCCGATGACTTGGCAAAGATAGGTTCCAAGAGAGAAGCCATTCCTGCTATGTGTTCTGGAGCATATCCATACTCCATCGCTAAAGAAGATCCTTTTACCGAGGAAGCCCCGCAGCCCAAGAGTGTCACAGATCCGATCGAGGTTGAAGTTCCAAGAAGGGTCGACCTGGTCATGGAGGCTTTAGTGATCACCCCATTGACAAGTACTCATATATCACGATGTCTTGAGGAAAGAGCTCCCGAGGATGAGGAAGAGGCTCGACAGATCGTCCGCCGATCCAAAGCCTTTACTTTTGATGAAGGGGCAGCAGACAGAGAGCGGATCGAGTTGGTCAAGCGCATAACGCCGAAGAAGGTCGGATAATCCTAGATGACATCCACTGGGACCTGTGGCTATCATGCGCCCTTCTCGACCATCGTGGCCAAAGCATACCGAGCCGGATTTTATCGCCAAGAGTGAATGAAATGGCAAAGGAGATAGTCGACAAGTGTGAGGGATGTCAATTTTACTCCAACATGTCGCACAAGCCTGCATTAGCTTTGAAGACCATACCACTCGTTTGGCCCTTCGCAGTATGGGGATTGATATGGTTGGGCCCTTGAGAACAGGTCAAGCGGTTTTACACATGTGCCGGTAGTACGACAAGTTCACCAAGTGGATCGAGGCTAAACCCATCAAGAACCTTGACGCCGCATCGCTATCAGCTTCATCAGAGAATTGATATTCAGATATGGAGTCCCACACAGCATCATCAACGATAATGGGTCAAACTTTGATTCGGAGGAATTTAGGGCGTTCTCGCATATCTCGTGGCCCACGAAGTCGACTATAGCTTCAGCCGCCCATCCGCAATGAATGGACAAGCGGAGCGGGCCAATGGCTTGATTCTCAAAGGGTTGAAACCCCAACCGATGCGTGATCTCAAGCATGCGGTTGGAGCATGGGTTTAACTTCCTCGGTGCTTTGGGGTTAAGGACCATGCATAACCGGGTCGATCGGAAGAACTCCATTCGCCTTGGTTCACGGAGCTGAAGCAGTCTTGCCGAAAGTGACCTACTCCACAACGCCCTGGGTCGAGTTTACACCAAGTTAAGCGTAAGCGTGGCAAGATGCAAAACCATTTAGAGGAAGAAAGGAGATGGCTCTCATCCGATCGACCATTTACCAACAAGACTTCGTTGTTTCCACGCCAAAAATGTGAAGAGTCGAGCCTTCCAGAAGGAGATTTGGTTCACGAGTGGATCAGCAGTAAACCACACAAGATTGCTCCTTCGGGAAGGTCCTTCATCGTCACCAAGGTTCTCCACAACGGAGCATACCGCTTCTACAACGTCGAGCACAACATCGACGAGCCCCGAGCTTGGAATGCGGAGTTGCTCCGCCCCTTTTACACTTAAGTATTCACTCGGATGAGTTGTAATAAAAGTACTTCTGTAGTTCATTGTCGGGGGTTGGATGTGACATATGCCAACGGGTGGCTTATCATGGTGGGGGCGAGTAGAACGTCGCCGGTGCCTGGAAATGGGATGAGGCGTAGACATGCTCGCCGGTGAATCTTACCCAGCTTCGGGCCTCCGGGAGATAACACACTTTCATCTGCCGCTGCTGGGTCTCCGTGATGACCACTATGGTGAGATGGTTACAAAGGCGCTCCTGGAGCTGTATCGGGAGGCAGGAGGGAGCGAGGCTGGCTCTCTCCTACGCTTTCTATGTGTCTAAATCTATCCAAGGCCCAACCCTTTGCATGGGTGCCCCGGGGGGTTTATATAGGCCTACCCCCCGGGAGTACAATAGTAATCTGACTAGGCGTGGCCCCCAGCCGTCTGTCTCTCACGCCGCTGTCCTTCCTGCCGGCTTCTAGGGCCCGCCGACTGGTGGGTCCCGCGGACATGCAGAACACTGTGCAGCACTCTTGATGACGCAGGCTTGGTCATGGGGTCGGGAACAAAGGCCGCCCGTCAGCGATCACCGCCGCCACTCCCCATCCAACTGGTTTATGGCTTGGGGTCCCGGAGGTGGCCGACCCCATTGTGGCCGCCTTTCAGCGACTGCCGCCTCTTCGATTCTCCCACCGACAGTGGTCTGGCGATCTTCGGGCCGGACAGCGCTGTCAGGCACAAGGCCTCACAAGACTGGTGGCTGAGCAGGGGAGGCATGGCAACAGTCGTCGCGCTCACCGGAGATCTCCCGTGATACGGCTCATCAGAGCTATGCCCACCCCTCGTGGATCGTAGGGACGGCCACGCTCAGGCCGTGCCCGCATCGGCCTCGCAGGTCGCCGCCAACTCCCATAGTCGCCTCAAGGTCGCAAGCCCGTAGTCGGGCTGCGCTGAGTCGCCGCCCCGGACTTCCTCAAGGTCGCCACCGACTCGCCTCTCTGGTGCTCGCCAGATTGCAAGAGGCGCAGCCTGCCTGATGTCTTGAAAGATCTCTGGTCCCGGTCGGCCTACCGCGTGGCCCATTACTCGACAGAGTCTCCTCGCCGTGGTGACGGCGGGCGCTGCCCTCTGGGCTTCAGTCAGCTTCATTTTTCCGTGCCACTCAGACTCGGCCGCGCTTTTGGGCCACAAGTCATACTGCTTTAGGAGCTTCGTTCGTAAGTCGCACATGAAACGGGCGGCGACGGATACGCTTCTGCCATTGTTGAGATCGGTTCTATCGCGGCGACGCCACGGGGAGGACAGTTCGCCACCCACGCTGCGATGACGGACAGCTACCAGGTGGGGCCTCGCCATTACGCGTGCTCGCCCCGAAGCGGATCTCGCCAGGCCGCTGACGTTGGTATCTCCCACGTTGTTATGCTGCGCAGTAATTCGCTCTGGTAAGCACCGTGGCGCGTGGGCTCGCGTAGTTAATCCCACGCCCGCCTCGCTCTCAGCCCGTAGGGTTATAAATAGGCGGGGAGGCGAGCGGCATCGCACGCACACCCTCTCCCTCGCCCCTGCCTTCTTTTTCCTCCGCCGTGAGCCAAGGCATTCTTCCTCGCTGGCGATGACTTCTTCTTCCGCCGCTGCTTACTACAAGGCCCGCGGGGATGGCTCGACGTGGAGGTGGAGCACATCGGCTTTCCGCCGCTGACCATTGCCTCCGCCTCGAGCACGGACCTAGTGCATGCCCGCCTCAAGGCCGGTGCAGAGAGAGATCCGCCCGCATGAGGAGGGCGAGCGGGTTGCATCACCTCACCCCCAACGTGAAAGCCCGCTTTCGCCACTCGCAAGGCGAAGAAGGCGTCTGCTCCCCACCAGCTGTGGGGAGAGTTTTCTTCAAAACTTGGTTTCAGGTCGCCGCACGCCGCTCTTTCGCGGCACCTACATCAAGGTGCGGTGCTCGACGGTCGACAATCCTTTTCCTCCCATTCTGTTGGTGAAGTTTGCTGATGTGGCGTAAGTCCTACTTCACGTGAAGAACATCTCCACCGACGGCGACGGGTCAACGGCTGCCCTTCGACCCGGAGCCTCTGACCGGCCGCCGGTTGCCTGGGTCCCACCGTCCAAATTACTTTCGCTTCCCGGAGCCGGAGCCGTGGGCGCGACTCGAAGTTCGGCGCAGCCGGAAGGACTCGTCAGCCCGATCTTCCGTCAGCTTCGGTGCCGCGCCGAGTCCTTCCGCCAGGCCGGGCCTCACCACATCTGCCAGATGAGCTGCCGCCACGATCCGAGCCGGTCAGGCACCAAGGACATGCTGCTGCGGGAGGTGGGCGAACTTCAGGAACTCACATCGCTTCATCGCGAGTTCACGGAGGATCGGCATGGCAAGGAGCCGACTCGCGCGACAACCCTCCAATGGTAAGCGTCGATCCGCCTTGTAGGCCGATCTTCTTTAAGCGCCCGACTTCAACTCTAATCATCATTGGCTTTCTCTCGAGCGGTAATCTCACGGCGCTCGCAAGTGGGCACCATAAGAGAGCTCGCGACACGCCCTGCATCCATGAGGCCGGGCCGACGCCGATGACCCTCGACTGGGCGCGGCGCGTTGAGGCCGGCTGCCAAGGCGGCGGAGAGGGGCGGACGGCGGCTCAGGTTGCCGGGCGATTTTCGCCGATCGGCCGAGGACGACGCCGACGTGGAAATCATCCCACGCCGCCACGAGGGTCGCCCCTTCGCCAAGCCGGCGAAGAGACGCCACCGGGCCGAAAGCCCGCGGCAAGCAAAGAAAGTTCAAGGGCCGCCGACTGAAGCGGGAGGAGGTGTCGCTAAGGCAAACCGCTCGAAGGAAGTGAGAAGGCCACCGCTAGTTTCCTCGTAAGTCCTTCTACTCTTCATTTTCTTTGCTGGATTTCATCCGAGTTTTTCTTGATCTTTCCCTCCGATCTTCTCCAGAGCTCCCCTCTCCCTTGAGAGAGCCGCCGTCCCCACCATCATGGGGTCGGTGGAGACATCCGCCAATACTGGCGACCTTGATCCCGCCGACGACCGGGAGGCGACGGAACGGAACGCGGGAGAAGCGCGAGGAGGAGGAGGCCGACCGCCGGAGACGGAGGTCGACGAAGGCGGCAGCCAGCGCCAGAGGAGGCTAGAGGAGGCCGAGATCGCTGTCACGACGAAGCGGCGTGTCGGTGAGGACGCGCCACGCCGCCGGGCGATGCTTGTCCCCTGCTGCCGCGGGCGCCGCTGCCCTCGAAGTTCACGGGCAGACCGGGACGCCGGCACCGCTAACCCTCTCCTGAGGAGGGAGGCGACGCTTCAAAGCTCTGGACACCACGCCGCCTCCTCCGCCATCGCCCAGGAGGCCGCACGGCAAGCAGCCGGTGAGTCCTGCAGGATCCGCCGCCACGGACGACGCTAGGCGGCGGTTGTTTTTTCGTGTCGCAGGCGACGCGCCGGGCCGCTTGAGAGGACGAAGCTCGGCGCCATGAAGCTCGAGACGGGCGCGCCAGCTCGGGCGATTTCCGGACGTTGAGGTTTCCAGCGCCGCCGCCCACCGGGCTGGTTGCGCGGAGGCGGCACCGCCCGCTGGAACCAGGCCTCCCCGGACGCCCTGTGCAAAGCTGGCTAGAAGGCGACGCCTCCAAGTCAGCACACTGTGGCGCATTCGGCTTTGAGGACGCCCCGTCCGAGTAAGCTTCCTTTCTTGTTTGATTTCTATCTTTCTCGTAGGGGCGCGCTTACGACTCCATCGGGTGTAGTCCCCGAAGTTCGGGCCGCTGTCGAAAGAAGCGTTCGAACTCCCCAGTGAGCTCCAAGTACTAACTTTTGTCTTTGCCGGCTTTTTGCAGGAATATCATAATCTCCGCGCCGCTATCTTCAACCGCAACGTTGAGGAACTGAAGAAGCGGACTGCCGACCTTACGGAAAGCCGAGGTGAGTTATTTCTTCCTTCTTCGCGGGGGCGCTAGGCGCACTCCGCTGGCTGTAGTCCCGAAGATTCGGGCCGATCGCTGAGCAGTCGGGCCGGATCTCCCCGCATCTATCTTCTTCTTCTTCTCCGCTGGGCATTGATACTCGCTGGGCTGTAGTCTCGAGATTCAGTGCCGACTCATCGAAAGCAGTCGGGTCGGATCTCCCGGCGATCTACCTTTGGCCGATGATTTCGCTGTCTTCTTTCAATCTTCAGCGCCAACGCCGCCTCCAGAGCAAGCGCCAGGCCAGGCCACTGCCGCCGTGTTAAGCGAGGAGGAGGCACATGCTCGCCAATGAGCGACTCGCCGGGCGACATCAACCGGGCCGAAAGGAAGGAGCTGCTCCCAAGGCGCGGACAACGCCTTGTCGCTGGAGGATGCCTCATGGCCGAAGTTCGAGGTCGAACGCGCCCGCCTTGACCGACCAGGAGGCGTCAGATTTCTCCGCTACCACGAGCTCGAGGACATCGTCGATGGTAAATCTTTCTTCGGTCTTCCAACTCTGTGCCGAGCTGATTTTTGGTTTTCTGATTATCTTATCTTCTGCCTTGCCAGACTTCTTTCCCGGCCATTCGCAGGCCGTCCCTCTGGCCATCGAGGCGGCTCGGAGGAGCGGCATGGCGGTGAAGTGATTGCCGCTTAACGCCTCGAACCATCGGCGAGCAGCTTTAAGCATCGTGCTCGTTTTCGCCTTCGCTCTTGCCCGCATATTGCCTTCGCTGCCGGGCGCCAAGTGGTCGCTTTATGGCCGGATCGTGCGGCTTTCGACCGCCAGCTGGACCGGACTGACCGGCCGGAAGTCGCTGGCCGCTTTGAGGCTTGAGGGCCTCGCCTCGGCCGGAGCATCACGAGCCTTGGAGTTCGCTAAGGGGTGGTCCGGCTGGACCGGACCGTCTGGCCGATTTCGGGTCGAGGCCCTGCCGAGATGGAGGCCGCAGAAGCGCCTGTCGAGCTGCCGGGCGGCGATCACCGAGTACACGTATACAAGTGTCTTTGTGCCCGAGCAGACTGAAGGCGGCGAGAAGGCACCGCTGACTGGTTCGGGATGAACCCGAGTACGAGGAGGACTTCAAGGAGGTGATCGACTCCAGCGCCAAGAGGAGGACGAGTTGGAGGACGGAGGCGAGGAGGAGGCGCCAGAGGATCTGGCAGCAGCCAGCCTCGCCTGATCAGGCCTCCAAAGAACTAACCGCGCAGGACAGTGACTGCACAGCCGAGGCGACTAACTGCTGAGACTGGCCAAGCTGATCGCCCAAGATCCGATTAATCATTGCCACCTCCCGATCCTCCGGCTCGAGGCCGCCTCCTAGAGTGCTTGCTTCCTGTCTTTATTATCTCTGCAAGACTTGTTAGATTCGAACAATTCCACCCACCGGTGTATCCTGAATTTATTCGTAGATTCGCCAATGGCCTTATGTAAATATTTATCTAATTTTTGGCTTTACTTGCTTATTACTCCTTAGACTTTTTTCCTTGCCGCCTTCCCTTAGTTGCCGGCCGCCGGGCACCGCCTGAGGATCTGCCGCCCGCCAAGTGCTCTCGCTACTTTAGGGAGGCAAGTACTTAGTCATTTAGAGTTTCTCCAGAAAATCGCTAGAAGGCGACAGCCGACTATTCGAGAGTTGGTTGTCCTGGTAAAATTGAGACGGCGGCCACTGCTCATGAGTCGGCTCGGTAGGGGAGGTAGCCGGTTGGGCTATGCGAGATCTTAGGTCCTCAGCCACTTTTCATATGTGCGCCGTTTGCTTGTCCCCCTACCATCGAAGCTGCTCATAGCTGCCGACAGAGATGGCTTTCAGCTAACACATTACTTGCCTGACCGTAGGGAGCATTTCATAGCTGAAGATTTGCGAAGTCCCCGGTCGACTAGTCGGACCAAGCGATAAAGATGATAAAAAGGAGCAGCACATTCGAAGCGTGGTTCTTATCATACAGATAATCAAAAGGCAGCCCCTCGAGCTCGCCCTGGGGCCTAAGGTCTTAGTACTTTAATACAAAGAGGGTAGTGCAATACATAATGTATTAATCGTAAAATCTTCAAGAAGATTCGCGTTCACTGGGGCCTGTCGGAGTCGTTCCTTTGCGCGCCGAGGCTTCGAGTTGCCGATCGATAGTAGGCGCTGCTTCAGCACTTCCTGTTGATGATGAAGGGACTCTTTCTCAAGGCGCCGACTAATCTTAGGCGCCGTTGTCTCTCGAATCAGCCGGAGCACAAGGTCGCCTCTTGGAACGATCTTGGCTTGACCTTGCGATTGTAGTATCGGCGCAGACTGGCTGGTAGATGCCGGATCGACCGAGTGCCAACTATTCTCTTCCAAAGAGATCGACGCCGCCTTTGGCGTAAGCTTCTTCAGCTTCCTCGTGTACATGGAGACTCGCGGAGAGTCGAACTCTATATCCGCTGGGATGACGGCTTCGCACCGTAGACGAGTGAAGAAAGGCGTGAAGCCGCTGATTTGTTCGGGTTGTGCGCATCTTTAGGACGGCAGCAGCTTCAACTCCAACAGCCGCCGACGCCGAGTGGTTCGGACCAATCGAGGCTTGATGCCGCGATAGGATGAGGCTGGTTGGTTCTACTCTGGCCGCTTGATCGCGGATGGGCAACGGACGCTAAGTCCGGGGCCGGATGCCTCACGTCAAGCAGAACGAGCCAAGGCGCCTTTGGCGTAAATTGAGTTGCCGGTGATGATACTCGTAAGCGGTATGCCGCATCAGCACCGTGATGTCGGCAATGAAGGTTACCGTAGGTCCGCTTAATTCTTGATGTGCTTTGCTTCCACCCACTTGGTGAACTTGTCCACCGCGACAAGCAAATGAGTTAGGCCGCCGGGCCGCTCTTGAATGGTCTCATTATGTACAGCCCCAAACCGCGGCGCGTGCGATGGGGATTGTCTTCAGCGCTAAGCCGGGTCAAGGGGCTTGGAGCGAAACATCTAGCACCCTTGCACTTTTGGACTAGTTTTTAGCTTCTTCCGTGCAAGTCGCCAAAGAAACCATGCCGAAAGGCTTTGGCCACGAGTGCCCTTTGAAGTCGCATGGTGGCCGCTCGCCTGATGGATGTCTTCGAGGATCGCTTGGCCTTGCTTCGACTCTCACGCAGCGCTGGGACACCAGTGACGCCAATACCGACTAGCTCTTCCGTTGACTGATGTAGCTGCACGTTGCCGCCGCTTGCTGCCAAGGTCTCGCTTATTGGTAATTTTGTTCACTAGGAACTTGAGGATGGGCCGCTCACGAAGCGTGTTGCTATTCTCTTCAACTACTACCGCAGTCGACTTGGACAAGGGTGGCTGGCTGGAGGCGGCGGTTGGAGTCGCCGCCATTTGCTGGATTGGGGAATCTTCGGGCCGACAGGGCAGCTTCCTCGCCGACTCGGGCAGCCTGCCGGTGGCTCAAGTCCTCGGCTGATCGGCGTAGCCTCGGCGCGGGCTCAAGTCCCCCGGCACGAATCGCTATACCCCGGCTGGCTTTAATCAGGATTTCTTGAGGTCGCCATCGGGCTTTTGGAGTCGGATCCGGACTATTTCGTGGAGCCGCACGAAGATGGAGTCTCGACTGTGAAGGCTTGATGGATGGCTTGAGGAGGCGCCGATGGGCGACGCCGCTGTAAGGTATCGCTACGGGTGGAGCCGACTCGCAAGCAAGGCATCTGCTTGATCGTTGTCGCTTGCTGGCACGCGAAGGAATTCGCACTCCTCAAAATATCCGCCGAGTTGTCGCACTGTGAAGCCGTGAATTTGCCATGTTTGGCGCTTTTTGGCGCCCCACAAGCGAAGATTGCTGAACCACCAAGTCGAGTCGCTGCAGCATGTGATCCGACAAATGCCGAAGTTCCTTGCCAAGCCGAGCCCGTGGATGAGCGCTTCATTCGCGATGTTGTTGGAGGCGCGTTGGCGGATTTGCAAGACGATTTGAGCTTTTCGCCTCTGGGGAGGGACGACGCCGCTCCAAGGCCGTGTGCATCTTTGGAGCCGTCAAGTGCATCCGCCAATGAGTGGAGTCGGCGCCGGTAGTAGTAATGGTCTCGCCCGCACGACGAGGAAGTCAGCTGCTCATGATTTGATGGCGTAAAAGAGGTTGGTAGTAGATGGTATAGGGGCTAGATCGATAGCCCATTTGGCCACTCGACCGAGGCATCTCCGGCTTCCAATGATCTCGGCGAGTGGAGCAAAGGTAAACCATGCGATTGGATGTTTTGAAAGTAGGGTTTAGCTTTGGCGGCAAATGCACGCCAGAACACATCTTTCCCGATAATGAGGGTAGTTTTGCTTGGAGGTAGCATTTCGCCAGTAATATACCTGCCGGATCGAGCGCTTTCGTTTTCCTTCCTCTGCGCCGACCATAGTATGACTGGTGGTCGATTTACCTCGGTCTGGTGGCGGCGATATGTACAAGAGCATAGGGTTTTGGGGAGTCGGAGCCGCCAATGGGGGGAGTCGCCAACATCTTCTTTCAGCTGGAGAAATGCCTCATCTCGTTATGGTTCCACTCAAAAAGGTGGTCTTCTTCATCAGTTGATACAAAGGCAGAGCTTTCTACCAGCCGATCGACAAATCGGGCCGATGGATGCCGTAGCCGTGAACTTCGCGACATCCAACAATGGCTGGGTACTCCATCCTCTCAATGGCCTTTGATCTTCACTGGGTTGCACTCTATGCCGCTGCTCGGAGACTAGGAAGCAAGGAGATGTCCGCTGGGACTCAAAACACGACGTGGGTTGAGCTTGATCTCGAATCGGCGCAAATTCTCAAAGGTCTCTTTGAGGTCTTCCAAAGAGCTGCCCCACGCTTCCGCTTCCACCACCACATCATCCACATAGACGTATGCTCTCTCGCCGAGTTGCTTGAGGAGGCACTTCGCATGCAACGCTGAAAGGTGGCGCCTGCATTCCTTAAGCCAAACGCCATTGTCGTGCAGCGTAATGCTCCAAATGGCGTGATGAATGCGGGTCTTCAACTATCTACTAGATTCAATTTTGATATGGTGATACCCCGAGTACGCGTCTAGGAAACTCAACAGCTCGCATCCGGCTGTGGAGTCTATCACCTGGTCAATCCTTGGCAGAGCAAACGGGTCCTTCGAGCAGGCTTTATTGAGGCTTGTGTAGTCGATACACATCCGCCACTGCTTGTTTTTCTTCAGTACCAGCACTGGGTTTGCTAGCCACTCTGGAAAAAACACTTCCATAATGAACTGCCGCCGTGAGCCGGGCCATCTTCTCCAACAACTCTTCTTCTTCTCTCGACAGCGGCAGGGCTGCCCGACGGGCTTCACATCCGCCTGACGGTAACTTGTGCTCTACGAATTGCAGACACCCGCATGTCCTTGGGGAATGCGAAGATGTCCCGATTTCATGGAGGAAATGATTTGTGCCTCGCCTTCCTATTTGTCGTCTGTGCTTGTGCCTACGATAGCGCATCTCCGGTGCTCCGGTCCAAGGGTATCTTCTTGGTTTTTTAGCCGGGTTTAATGATCCTTCTGCCCGACCCTTTGGGTCTGGGCGACATCTTCAAGTTATTTTCCACCATCGCCACGACGCCGTCAAGGAGCCGTCGCCGCGATCACCAAAGACTAGCCGACCGCTTTCGGGCATAAGCGATCGCATTTCTGTAGTCACCGCGGCGTCGATCCCCGGAACTCTTTCATCTTGAGGTAAGCGAGCGTGATCACATGAACTTGGCCGAGCCGGTCGTGCCTGCGGCGGATACGGGCTCTCCAAATCCACACCACTGAACCGGACCGGGTTTCGGCGAAGTGATCTTTTGCCCGGAAGAGGACGCTTCATCGATCTCGCCGACGGGTGAACAGGAGAGGTAGGTACGATTCCATGAACAACGCGCGGCTGCTCAGCTGTTCTCGCCGATTCCGAAGCTTCTATGGTGTCTTTCACTGTGATGTTTATGTTGCCGCCCGCTTATCGTGACCCGAGAAACGGGCGCCCCGCTTTCATTTGACCAAGGTCGCGCTTTAAGACCAAGGTACAGAGCCCGGACTCGCATCACCGGGTGATCCGCCCGACCCAACCGGAGCAGGCTTTCGACCAATGTATGAACTCGAGCATCCGCTTTCTATTACGCATTTTGTTGCTGTTGGCGCTATGCCGTCATCTGCCACATCGTGAAAACTACGTGAGGCTCCGTGTTTCCTTCAAACTCGCCTTGGACGGCGCCGATCGATCGGGCGCCGGGCCGGGCGGCGGGCGGAGGCGGCTCCTCAAGAAGGGAGGGGTAAGGCCATCCCTTGGCGATTCTCGGCGAGCCAAAGGCACTTTCTTGTGGTGTGGTTCAGGCTTCAAGGCCTGTGGAACTTGCAAGGACCATCCAAAGTCTCGCTTCATAGGAGAAAGCCGGCAACCAATTGACTTGCCGCTTTGAGTCGGGCCGTGAGGCTACCCTCCGGCTGCTGATCTTCTCACCGCACTCCACCGACTGTTGAAGTCGGCTGTGGAGCCTTGCGCTTGTTGTCGCTTTTGTTGTTGTCACCGCTGGCGCTCCACCTGCTTCGGGAGCTCTGGGAGTCACTTTGCCACCTGCCACTTGAATCTCCGGGCTCTCATGGAAGAGTCGGCCGTGGGCGCATTTATCCGCGATGACCAGCAGTTCAAAGGTTTCGCCTGGCCGCAGAGGAGCTTGTGCTTGAGGAGGGTGCCTCCTCGCAGCCAAGAAGTGGAAGTACTCGATGGTTCGCACTGCACGCCCGTAGGAGTTTCGTTCCCCACAGGTGAGGTAGTCGCTGCTGATTCTTCGTGACCATGCACGACAAGGAAAGTGGCGGCTTGGGAGGTCGCTTGTACGCTGCCGGTGAAGGCGAATGAAGGCCCGTGAAGTCGTAATTCAGCTGGATGCTGCGGGCTTCAGTTGTTCAGCTATGTCCTGCCGCTGCCTCGAGCATGAGGGGAACATACTTCACGGGCGACTCGCTTTTGTCATTGCTATGTTGACGGCCGGGAGTAGTTCATCCAGCCTCCGCCACGGAGCCGTGTACTTGGGCGTGTCTCGGGAAGCGAACTTTTGGGGAAGGGGCCCAAAGCAAGGCGGACCCAACTCATCTTTCTTCCAAATGCCAAGGATCGTGGAGTCGGCCGATCCGATGGCGATGCCATTCTCTCCGACCTCTCGGGCGGTTAAGGCGATTCCGAGAGTCGGATGCTCATCAGTGGCGAGAAATCGCCGCTTCTTCGGGCGGCGGAGGCAGATAATCGCCCCGCCGCTTACTCTTTTGGGCGGCCGCCTTGGTCGCGCTGATGGTAACGCGAGTCCGCCGACTAGCATCCCGCCTTCTTCTTCCGCGATTCCGGGCCACCGGCGTCCGAGGTCGCGCTTTGATCTCGGGAGGGGTAAGTCGTCGCTATTGCAGCAGACCAAGACGGCCGCCGCTTTTTGCGCGCAGTTGAACCGCATCGACGAAGCTGTTGACTCGCCTGGCCTCACACGGTGTTTTCGCCTCAAAGTTCTTCTTCAGTCGCGCCGCTGCGGCGCGGATATTCTTCGCCGGTGGCGACACGGGCGCTTGCCCTTTGAGCAGTCGGCGATGGCTGGCGCCACGCTGTCGGGACCGCACCTGACGGCTCGCCCAGCCGGAGCCGGGCGAAGCGCTTCACGGCGCGGTCCATCTCACAGGCGTATTCCTCGATAAGCGCCTCATGCTTGCCAGCTTCTGCGCGCCTGACGACCAAGGCGGCGTGCTCCAACGTTTCGGCGCCCGCCCTCTTCCGATGGGCTGTTAGGTCTTTGCAGACCGCCGCAGCGTTCCTGGCGTTTTCGCTGGAGTGCTCGCTCGGCTGGATGACGAGCACCTCCGGACGCCGCCCGCCACTTCCTCGTATGGAAGCTGTCGACGTGAGACCACCATGTGGTGGGGAAGATATCGAGCGACACGGCTTCGAGTCGACCAGCATCGGGTCGGAGGAGCCCACGGATCTAATCGACGGCACGCCGGCCGCGACGTGGAGTTATCGAGGAGGCCCGCGAAGGTTCTCGGGCCACCCGTACCGTGCTCGGCATGCTCGCCAGAGAGGCGCACTCACCGACGAATTGCTAGGCCTGGCAGAAGAGATAAGCCGTCAAAGGCAGTGCGCCGGCGCAGACGACCGGCGAAGCTCGCGGCTGCGCCGCAGGGAGGGAAAGGGTTCGCCTGTAAGTATCTCCTGGACGACGATGCACCTCGCTTCATGGTGGGTGCCAAATGTCGGGGTTGATGGCATATGCCAACGTGGCTTATCATGGGCGGGGCGTAGAACGGCCGTGTTCGAAACGGGATGAGGCGAGACATGCTCGCCGGGCGATCTTACCAGCTTCGCTCTCTCGGGAGATAACACCTTATCGCTGCTCAAGGGTCTCCGTGATGACCACTATGGTGAGATGGTTACAAAGGCGCCCCGAGCTATATCGAGGCGGAGGAGCGAGGCTGGCTCTCCCACGCTCTATGTGTCTAAATCTATCCAAGGCCCAACCTTTGCATGGTGCTCGGGCCGAGAGTAGGCCTACTTCGGGGTACAATAGTAATCTAATCGGGCGGCCCCCACCGTCTGTTCTCTCACGCCATTGCCCTTGCCGCTTCGGGCCCGCTGACCGTGGGTCCCAGGACATGCGTAACACTGTGCATCACTTTGATGACGCAGCTTGGTCATGTCGTAACGCCGCCAGCCTCGTCAGCGATCACCACGCCACTCCCCATCCAACTGGCTTATGGCTTGTGGGGTCCTGGCGGGAGGCGGCCGACCGATGAGGCCGACCGCCACAGGCCGCTTTCAGCAAGACTGGCGCCTTCGATTCTCCCATCGACATGTGGCCCGGCGATCTTCGGGCCGCATAGTCATTGTCAGGCACAAAGGCTCGCGATCGTGGGCTGTGGGTCGGGAGGTATGGCAACAGGTCGCTACCATCGGAGATCTCCTGATACGGCTCATCGAAGCTATGCCCACCCCTCGGATGAGGGGACGGCCACGCCGGCCGTGCTTTGCATCGGTTCGTGAAGGTCGCCGGTCGACTCCCATAGTCGGCCTCAAGGTCGAAGCCCGGAGTCGGCTTGCGCTTTAGCCGTTCCAGTCGGATTTCAAGGTCGCCACCGACTCGCTCCTCAAGGTCGCCACTGACGCTGCAAGAGGGGCGCTGCCTGCCCTGATGTCTTGAAAGATCCTGGTACCGTTCGCCTACCCATGGCCCATTATCTCGATATTCATGTTTCACAAGATAATAGTGTCATAATTTTTCCAATGATTGTTGTCACTTTATTTGCTCAATAAAATTCCCTCACGGCTTAGTCGCTAATCCGCTTCAACTAAGTTTGTAAAAATCATTGCCGAGGGAGAGCCAGCCTCCCACTGGGGCTTAGCGCGAATCCGCCGCCTAAGTTTCGATAAATCCCACCGGTGGTGAGCCAGCCTCCCACTGGGGGCTTAGCCGCAGTCCAGTACTCACCCAAGTTTCAATAAAATCCTACCAAGTGGTGAACCAGCCCCACTGGGGGCTTAGCTGCACCGTGCACTCACCTAAGTTTCAATAAATCCTACCAAGTGGTGAGCCAGCCTCCCACTGGGGCTTAGCTGCAGTCCGTACTCGCCTAAGTTTCAATAAAATCTCACCGAATGGTGAGCTAGCCTCCCACTCGGGCTTAGCTGCAGTCCGTACTCGCCTAAGTTTCAATAAAATCCTACAGAGTGGGTGAGCCAGCCTCCCACTGAGGCTTAGCTGCAGTCCAAGTACTCGCCTAAGTTTCAAAATCCCACCGAGTGGAGAGCCACCTCCCACTGGAAGCTTAGCTGCAGCTTAAACACTCGCATAAGTTCAAATTCAAACGCAGGCCCACAAGGAGGATGAGGTGTGTCGACTGCCACCTCTCCTCCAAGCTATGCCACAGTATAACGTGCGCTCCTGCAAGGAGGACGAGGCAGTCGACTGCTATCCTCTCCTCCGAGCTACGCCATAAGTAACGTATGCCTGCAAGGAGGACGAGGTGCAGGTCGACTGCCACCCTCCTCCGAAGCTACGCCACAGTACAACGTGCGCCCGCAACGAGGATGAGGTGCAGGTCGACCACTCTCCTTCCGAAGCACGCCCACAAGTATAATGTGTTCTCCATAAGAAAGACAAGGTCGATTAACGCCTTATTCTTCGTGAGAGACGATAAATCCTACCGAGGAGAGCAGACCTCCCACTCAAGACTTAGCTGCTGCCTCGCTTCAAGTTTTGAAAAATCCCACTGAGTGGAGAGCAACCTCCCACTGGAGGCTTAGTAGCCGCAGCCCACCGCTCGGGCTAAGTTTTTGAAAACCTACCGAAAGTGGAGAGCAGACTCCCACTCGGAGGAGGCTTAGCTGCAGCCCAAGGCTCGCCTAAGTTTTGAAAATCCCACCGAGGGAGAGTGCACTCCCACTGGAGGCTTAGCCGCAGCCCAGTGCTCGCCAAGTTTTTGAAACCCATCGAGTGGAGAGCAGATCTCCCACTGGGGCTTAGCTGCAGCCCATGTCGCTTAAGTTTTGAAATCCTACCGAGGTGAGCATTCTCCCACTCGAGGCTTAGTCAGCCCAAGGCTGCCTAAGCGATTGGGGAAATGTTGATTGCATAAGCACCTCGCTTAACCTCAAAAGACACTCAAACCAAATGCAAGCATATTTAAACGTCAATCCAAGTTCGATAACATCTAATCTGAATCAAAGTGTTGGGCGCTAAGCCCGTTAAGGTTTGTTTGTTACAAAATAGCTTGGCATACCGAGGCAAATTTCAAGTATCGAGCTCAGAGTTTTTACCCTCCCATGGAGGGTCGAAGGTGCAACAAACTCATCCAAGTCGCATTCCATCTCGCAATCCAAGTGGCAGCGGCGATGAAGGTTTCCATGAAAGATCGGAATCGCCCTTCTTGGTATTAGCAACCCTAAGAGCCGCCACCTTGTCCTTCGGCATCCTGCAGCGAATGCGGAGCCGAGATAGGGCAACACACGCCACACCGGCAGAAGACTTCTTCACTCCTCGCACTCGACTTGGGATCAGTGTTCACGAGTCATCGAGACTCGAGGTCATTCGAGCCGCTCTCTAGGCCAGAGTGTGGCGTCAATGCGGAAGTGACGCTTCAGCCTTGCGGTAGATAATCAACGACGACAAGAACACGAGATTCGGAGCGGAGCACGCTCATGGCTATTTCCATGCTTCATAGGAGTTGATGGATCTAGGTTTATTTCCAAATGACCGTCTCCTCTTCAAAGTTCGCAAAATCGCAAGCACAACCACCGAAGTCAAGACAATACTGGATGGAAAGATCACTTAGGAGTCTCGACTAGGGGTGTCCGGACACGGATTATCATCGCCCACCGACTCCAAGACTACGAAGATAAGATTGAAGACTCCGTCCCTGTGTCCGGATGGGACTTTCCTTGGCGTGGAAGGCAAGCTTGCGATACGGATATGTAGATCTCCTACCATTGTAACCGATCAGGTAACCCTAGCCTCTCTCGGTGTCTATATAAACCGGAGGGCTTTAGTCCGTAGGGACACAACATACATTACAACAATCATACCATAGGCTAGCTTCTAGGGTTTAGCCTCTTGATCTCGTGTGGTAGATCCACTCTTGTACTACCTATATCATCAATATTAATCAAGGTGACGTAGGGTTTTACCTCCATTGAGAGGGCCCAACCTGGGTAAAACATCGTCCCTCGCCTCCTCGCTACCATCCGCCAGACGCAGTACGGGACCCCTACCCGAGATCCGCTGGTTTTGATAATCGACATTGGTGCTTTCATTGAGAGTTCTTCCGTCGCCACCGATAGGCTTGATGGCATCTTCAACCAACAACGCTGTCCAGTGGTGAGACTTTTCCTGTGACAGATCTTCATTCGGCGCTTCGATCGCTGGCTAATTCACTTGGCCATCCGAGCAGATCAGCTACGCCTCGACGTCAGTCGATTCGAAGCCTAAACTTCATGGCCGATGTCCACGGAGACTTGATCTTCGACGACTCAGCCACAGCCAAGCGCCACACACCGCTATGCCGGCATGATCTAGCTCGCTGGCTTTAATAGTGCCTTGGTGTCGTGACACGAATCCTTCGCCATTAGTCCGGAGCCAATCGCCTGATAGAGGATCGGTGGATAGACACCGCCTCGGGGCTTCAACATCCACGGCGATGGAGCCTAACACTAATCTTGTCCTCGCGAACTTGTGATTCCGAGGCGCCGACTCCTTGCCGACTCGAACCTCCCGCGCCTCTACCAATCGATTCGGATTGCGCCGTTATGGAATTCACCGCCACGACATCTCCAATACTTTTTTGGCGATATCCTCAATTCACTAAAGCATCTCTCGTTATCGAGAGTCCTGGCCGGACTATGGCTAGGATGGTTGGGGTACGGACGACGAAGAAATTCAGAGCCCACCCACCACCACTTTGTAGCCACCGCCGACAATCTAACCGAATGTTAGACTACGATTCGGACGACATCGACGCTATGGACGACGATGCCGAGATTTAACAGAACCAGCGCCATGTAGCACCGAAGACCACCGCCATATGACATATACATGGTGGACACCTAAAAGGGGACGAAGAAGCAGCGGAGGCGCACTTTAAAGAAGCAGCCCAAACGCCGCGCCAGCGGCGCCGCTCTAAATCCCGCCACAGCAAGAATGAGATTCCGCACAGAGATAATAATACCTCCAGAGTGTCAAGACAATCCTCCAAAGAAGACTCGCTGAGGAGGATGCGAAGCAAGCCTCACGGAGGACGGCGTATTTAAGAGGTTGAGGATCATAACTATATACCTCCTCTCAAGACGGCAAGCCTCAACGGCGTGAATTGGCTGCATCGAGGATCCTGTCGAACAAGAGCGCCAGCAAGCAGGCTTATCGCCACAAAGAAATAGCCTAAAGAATTCCAGAAGGAGATTTGGTTCACGAGTGGATCAAGAGTAAACCACACAAGATTGCTCCTTCGGGAAGGTCCTTCATCGTCACCAAGGTTCTCCACAACGGAGCATACCGCTTCTAAACGCCGGAGCACAACATCGACGAGCCCCGAGCTTGAATGCGGAGTTGTCCGCCTTTTACACTTAAGTATTCACTGATGAGTTGTAATAAAAGTACTTCAGAGTTCATTGTCGGGGTTGATGTGACATATGCCAACGGGTGGCTTATCATGGTGGGGGAAAGTAGAACGTCAGCCGTGCCTCGAAATGGATGAGGCGAGACATGCTCGCCGGTGAATCTTACCCAGCTTCGGGTCCGGGAGATAACACCCCTCATCGCTGCTCATGTCTCCGTGATGACCACTATGGTGAGATGGTTACAAAGGCGCCCTGAGCTGTATCGGAGGCAGGAGGGAGCGAGGCTGGCTCTCTCCACGCTTTCTATGTGTCTAAATCTATCCAAGGCCCAACCTTTAGACAGGTGCCCGGGGTTTATAGGCCTACCCCCGAGTACAATAGTAATCTGACTAGGCGGGCCCCACCGTCTGCCTTCACGCCGCTGTCCTTCCCCGCCGCTTCTAGGGCCCGCCGACCGGTGGGTCCCGGACATGTAACACTGCAGCACTCTTGATGACGCAGCTTGGTCATGGGGTCGGAACAAAGGCCGCCGCCTGGTCGCGCATCACCGCCACTCCCCATCCAACTGGCTTATGGCTTGGGGTCCCGAGGTGGCCGACTCCCATTGTGGCCGTCAGCGACTGCCGCCTTCGATTCTCCCACGACAGTGGTCTGGCGATCTTCGGGCCTGCATAGCTGTCAGGCACAAGGCCTCACAAGACTGTGGCTGAGCCAGGAGGCATGGCAACAAGGTCGCGCTCACCGGAGATCTCCCGTGATACGGCTCATCAGAGCTATGCCCACCCCTCGTGGATCGGGGAGGGGACGGCCACGCTCAGGGGCCGTGTCTCGCATCGGGTCTTCGAAAGGTCGCTGCCAACTCCTAGTCGGCTCCTCAAGGTCGCAAGCCCGTAGTCGGCTTGGCGCTTGAAGTCGCTTCGCCCTGACTTGGCTTTCTCCTGCTCAGCTGGGACTCGCCTCCCCGGCGTCAAGTCATACTGCTTCGCGAGGGCCGCTGTTCGTAAGTCGCGGCACATGAAACGGCGGGCGACGGCACGCTCGCCATTGTTGAGACGGTTCTATCGCGGCGACGCCACGGGAGGATAGTTCTACCCACGCTACGCTGACGGACAGCCACCAGGTGGGGCCTCGCCATTACCGTGCTCGCCTCGAGCGGATCCATTGTGGTCATGATTTGGCATCTCCCACGCTGTTACGCTGCCAGCACTTCGCGGGGGTTAATCGGGCGCGGGGCCTCGGGAGTTAATCCCACGCCCGCCTCGCTCTCAGCCCGTAGGGTTATAAATAGGCGGGGAGGCGGGCGGCATCGCACGCACACCCTCTCCCTCGCCCCTGCCTTCTTTTTCCTCCGCCGTGAGCAAGGCATTCTTCCTCGCTGGCGATGATTCTTCTTCCGCTGCTACTTACCTCGCGCCCGTGGGATGGCTCGACGTGAGGGGGGAGCACATCGACTTTCTTCCGCTGACCTGGCCTCCGCCTCGAGCACGGACCTAGTGCATGCCCGCCTCAAGGCCGGTGCGGAGAGAGATCCGCCCGCATGAGGAGGGCGAAGGGTTGCATCACCACCCCAACGCGGAAGCTTTCGCCACTGCGCGCTCTATCGGGGAGAGTTTTCTTCAAAACTTGGTACCAGCCGCACGCCGCTCGCTGGCGGCACCTACATCGCGGTGCGGTGCTCGACGGCCGACAATCCTTTTCCTCCCATTCCAGTGGTGGTTTGAAGATGTGGCAGAAGTCCTATTTCACGGAAGAACATCTCCACCGACGGCGACGGGTCAACGGCCGCCCTTCGACCCGGAGCCTTCCGACCGCCGGTTGCCTGGGTCCCACCGTCCAAATCACTACCCGGAGCCGGAGCCGTGGCGCGACTCGAAGTTCGGCTGGGCTGGAAGGACCTGCCGCCCGATCTTCTGTCAGCTTCGGTGCCGCGCCGAGTCCTTCCGCCAGGCCGGGCCTCACCACATCTGCCGATGAGCGCCGCCACGATCCGAGCCGGTCAGTACCAAGGACATGCCGGGAGGTGGCGAACTTCAGAACTACATCGCCACCGCGAGTTCACGGAGGATCGGCATGGCAAGGAGCCGTATCGCGCGACAACCCTCCAATGGTAAGCGTCGATCCGCCTTGTAGTTCGATCTTCTTTAAGGCCCGACTCAACTCTAATCATCATTGGCTTTTTCTCGAGCAGAATTTCACGGCGCCTGCGAGCCGCACCATAAGAGAGCTCGCGACATGCCCTGCATCCGCGAGGCCGGGCCGACGCTGATGACCGACTGGGCGCGCGGCGTTGAGGCCGGCGTCAAGGCGGCGGAGGGGCGGACGGCGGCTCAGCCGTCGCGACCTTCGCCGATCGCCCGAGGACGACGCCGACGTGGAAATCATCCCACGCCGCCACCAGGGCCGCCCCTTCGCCAAGCCGCGAGACGCCACGGGCCAAGCCCGCTGCAAGCAAAAGAGTTCAAGGGCCGCCGACTGAAGCGGGAGGAGGCGTCGCTAAGGCAAACCGCCCGAAGGAAGTGAGAAGGCCACCGCTAGTTTCCTCGTAAGTCCTTCTCTTTCATTTTCTTTTGCTGGATTTCATCCGAAGTTTTTCTTGATCTTTCCTCCGATCTTCTGCAGCTCTCTCCCTTGAGAGAGCGCCGCCCCACCGCCATGGGTCGGTGGAGACATCCGCCAATACTGGCGACCTGGATCCCGCCGACCTTCGGGAGGCGATGAACGGAACGCTGGAGAAGCGCGAGGAGGAGGAGGCCGACCGCCTGGAGAAGGCGGAGGCTGACAAGGCGGCAGCCAGCGCCCAGAGGAGGCTAGAGGAGGCCGAGACTGCTGCCGCGACGAAGCGGCGTGCCGAGGAGGACGCGCCACGCCGCCGGGCGGCGCTTGTCCCCTGCTGTCGTGGCGCCGCTGCCTCGAAGTTCACGGGCAGACCGGGACGCCGGCACCGCGAACCCTCTCTTGAGGAGGAGGCGACGTCAGCTCTGGACACCACGCCGCCTCCTCCGCCACTGCCTAGGAGGCCGCACGGCAAGCAGCCGTGAGTCTGCAGGATCCGCCGCCACGGACGCCGGCGGCTGCCGCTTTTTCGTGTCGCTGCGCCGGCCGGGCCACTGCAGGACGAAGCTCGGCGCCGCGAAGCCGAGATCGGCGCGCCAGCTCGGGCGATTCTCGACGTTGAGGTTTCCAGCGCCAGCGCCCACCGGGCTGGTTGCGCGGAGGCGGCACTGCCCGCTGGAACTGTGCCTCCCCGGACGCCCTGTGCAAAGCTGGCTAGAAGGCGACGCCTCCAAGTCAGCAACCGTGGCGATTCGGGCTTGAGGACGCCCCGTCCGAGTAAGCTTCCTTCTTGTTTGATTTCTATCTTTCTCGTAGGGGCGCGCTTGCGACCCATCTGGTGTAGTCCCCGAAGTTCGGGCCGCCGCTGAGCAGCGTTCGAACCTCTAGTGAGCTCCAAGTACTAACTTTTGTCTTGCCGCTTTTTGCAGGGAATATCATAATCTCCGCGCCGCCATCTTCAACCGCAACGTTGAGGAATCAAGAAGCGGATCGCCACCCTTACGGAAAGCCGAGGTGAGTTATTTTTCTTCTTCATGGGCGCACGGCGCACTCCGCTGGCTGTAGTCCGAAGATTCGGGCCGATCGCTGAGCAGTCGGGCCGGATCTCCCCGCATCTATCTTCTTCTTTCTCATGGGCACACGCTGCTGGGCTGTAGTCTCGAGATTCAGTGCCGACTCATCGAGCAGTCGGGCCGGATCTCCCGGCGATCTACCTTGTCGATGATTTTGTCTTTTTCAATCTTCAGCGCCAACGCCGCCTCCAGAGCAGCGCCGGGCGAGGCCACCGCCGCCGTGCTGAGGAGGAGGAGGCGATGCTCGCCAAGGAGCGACCTGCCGGGCGACATTAACCGCCGAAAGGTATGAGCTGCTCCGGCGGCGCGACAACGCCAAGTCGCTGGAGGATGCCTCATGGCCGAAGTTCGAGGTCGAACGCCTCCGCCTCGACCGACCAGGAGGCGGCAGGCGACTCCGCTACCACGAGCTCGAGGACATCGCCGGGTAAATCTTTCTTCGTCTTCCAACTCGTGCCGAGCTGATTTTTGGTTTTCGATTATCTTATCTTCCGCCTTGCTGACTTTCTTTCCTGCCATTCGCAGGCCGCCCCTCCGCCATCGAGGCGGCCGGAGGAAGGGCATGGCGGTGAAGTGATTGCCGCCAACGCCTCGAACCATCGGCGAGCAGCTTTCGGCATCGGGCTCGCTTCGCCCACCGCTCGCTGCTGTTCACGTGCCCTAAGTGGTCGCTTCATGGCCGGACGCGGTTGCGCCAGCTACCGGACCGACCGGCCGGGCCTGGCCGTTTTGAGGCTTGAGGCCTCGCCTGGGCCGAGCACGCCGAGCCTTGGAGTTCGCAAGGGGTGGTCCGGCTGGACCTGACCACTGGCCGATTTCGGCTCGAGGCCCTGCCGAGATGGAGGCCGCAGAAGCGCTTGTCTTGCTGGGCGGCGATCACGAGTACACGTATACAAGTGTCTTTGTGCCGAAGCAGATCAAGGCGGCGAGAAGGCACCGCTGACTGGTTCGGATGAACCCGAGTACGAGGAGGACTTGGCGGAGGTGATCACTCCAGGCCCAAGAGGAGGACGAGTTGGAGGACGGAGGCGAGGAGGAGGCGCCAGAGGATTTGGCAGTGGCCAGCCTCGCCCGATCACGCCCAGCAACGAATCACAGGACAGGCGGCACCGCCGAGGCGTAACTGCTGAGACTGGCCAAGCCGATCGCCCAAGATCCGCCACCGCTGCCACCTCCCGATCTCCGCCCGAGGCCGCCTCCTAGAGTGCTTGCTTCCTGTCTTTATTATCTCTGCAAGACTTGTTAGATTCGAACAATTCCACCCACCGGTGTATCCTGAATTTATTCGTAGATTCGCCAATGGCCTTATGTAAATATTTATCTAATTTTTGGCTTTACTTGCTTATTACTCCTTAGACTTTTTTCCTTGCCGCCTTCCCTTAGTTGCCGGCCGCCGGGCACCGCCTGAGGATCTGCCGCCCGCCAAGTGCTCTCGCTACTTTAGGGAGGCAAGTACTTAGTCATTTAGAGTTTCTCCAGAAAATCGCTAGAAGGCGACAGCCGACTATTCGAGAGTTGGTTGTCCTGGTAAAATTGAGACGGCGGCCACTGCTCATGAGTCGGCTCGGTAGGGGAGGTAGCCGGTTGGGCTATGCGAGATCTTAGGTCCTCAGCCACTTTTCATATGTGCGCCGTTTGCTTGTCCCCCTACCATCGAAGCTGCTCATAGCTGCCGACAGAGATGGCTTTCAGCTAACACATTACTTGCCTGACCGTAGGGAGCATTTCATAGCTGAAGATTTGCGAAGTCCCCGGTCGACTAGTCGGACCAAGCGATAAAGATGATAAAAAGGAGCAGCACATTCGAAGCGTGGTTCTTATCATACAGATAATCAAAAGGCAGCCCCTCGAGCTCGCCCTGGGGCCTAAGGTCTTAGTACTTTAATACAAAGAGGGTAGTGCAATACATAATGTATTAATCGTAAAATCTTCAAGAAGATTCGCGTTCACTGGGGCCTGTCGGAGTCGTTCCTTTGCGCGCCGAGGCTTCGAGCCGACGATAGTAGGCGCTTTCAGCACTTCCTGTTGATGATGAAGGGATTTTCTCAAGGCGCCGACTAACTTAGGCGCCGTTGTCTTCGAATCAGCCGGAGCACAAGGTCGCCTCTTGGAACGATCTTGGCTTGACCTTGCGATTGTAGTATCGGCGCAGACTGGCTGTAGATGCCGGATCGACCGAGTGCCAACTATTCTCTTCCAAAGAGATCGACGCCGCCTTTGGCGTGCTTCTTCAGCTTCCTCGTGTACATGGAGACTCGCGGAGAGTCGAACTCTATATCCGCTGGGATGACGGCTTCGCACCGTAGATTTGTGAAGAAAGGCGTGAAGCCGCTGATTTGTTCGGGTCGTGCGACCTTGAGGACGGCAGTGCCTTCAACCCAACAGCCGCCGGCGCCGAGTGGTTCGGACTAATCGAGGCTTGATGCCGCGATAGGATGAGGCTGGTTGTTTCACTCTGGCCGCTTGATCGCGGATGGGCAGCGGGCGTTAAGTCGATCAGATGCCTGCGTCAGCAGCAACGAGCAAAAGCGCCCTTGAAATTGGTGCCGTTATCGGTGATGATCTTTGTGCGGTATGCCGTACCAGCTTTGTGATATCGGCAATGAAGGTTACTACTGATGGGTCCGTTTAATTTCTTGATGGGCTTTGCTTCCACCCACTTGGTGAACTTCTCCACGCGACAAGCAAATGAGTTAGGCCGCCTCGGGCCGTCTTGAATGGTCCTACCATGTCCAGGCCCAAACCTTGAAGGGCAGGCGATGGGGATTGTCTTCAGCATGAAGCCGTATTTGAAGGGGCTTGGAAGCGGAAACATCGGCACCTTGCACTTTTGACTAGCTCTTTAGCTTCTTCAGGCAATCGGCCAAAAAGAAACCGTCTTAGAAAGGCTTTGGCCTGAAAGTGCCCTTGAAGCCGCATAGTGGCCCTTTTCATACGATGGATGTCCACGAGGATCGCTTGGCCTTGCTCACGACTCTCACTTGGCTGGTGGACACCAGTGACGCCGCTACCTCTGACTAGCTCTCTGTTGACTATGGTGTGCGCCTGCTGCTGGTGTTGCACTTGCGCCAAGGTCTCAAATCTATTGGGAATTCTTTGTTCACTAGGAACTTGAGGATGGGATGTGCCCACGAAGGTGCTGCTATCTCTTCAATCGCTACTGCAGCGACTTGGACAAGGGTGGTACGGGCTGGGAGGCGGCGGGTTGGAGTCTGCCGCAATTTGCTGGATTGGGGAATCTTCGGGCCGGATCCAGGTAGTTCCTCGGCCGACCCAGCGCGATCCTCGGGCCGACTCAAGTCCCCGAGCCGATCTGGCGCAGTCCCGGGCGAACTCAAGTCCTCAGACAACTAGCGATCCCGGGCTGGCTTTTTAAGCCAGCTTTCTTGAGGTCGCCAACTGGGGCCTTGGAGTCGGATCCGACTATTTCTGGCGGAGCTGGCACGAAGATGGAGTCTGACTGGTGAAGGCTTGATGGACGGCTTGAGGAGGCGCCGAAGGGCGACGCCGAAGGTATCGCTTAGCGGGTGGAGCCGACTCGTGCCAAGGCATCTGCTTGATCGTTATCGTTTCTTGTACGTGAAGGAATTCGCACCCCTCAAAATATCCGATGAGTTGCTGCACCGAGAAGGTAACTTGCCATGTTTGCGTCTTTGGCGTCCCGCCGCCGAAGATTGCTGAACCACCAAGTCGGAGTCGCCATAGCACTGGGATCCGGCGAATGCCGAAGTTCTTGGCAAGCCGAGCCCGTGGATGAGTGCTTCATATTCGCGACATTGTTGGAGGCGGCGGTGGATTTGCAGCACGATACTTGAGCTTATGTCGCCGTTGGGGAGGTGAGGGCGGCGCCGGCTCCAAGGCGGTGCGCATCTTTGGAGCCATCGAAGTGCATCCGCCAATGAGTGGAGTCGGGCGCAAGGCGGCGATCTGAGTCTCGGCCCAGTCGACGAGGAAGTCGGCCAGCGCCTGCGACTTGATGGCGGTGCGAGGTTGGTAGTAGATGGTATAGGGGGCTAGATCGATAGCCCATTTGGCCACTCGGCCGGAGGCGTCTCGGCTTCCAATGATCTCGGCGAGTGGAGCAGTGCAAACCACAGTGATTGGATGCTCTTGAAAGTAAGGCTTCAGCTTCTTGGCGGCAAAATGCACGCCGTAACACATCTTCTGATAATGAGGGTAGTTTTGCTTGGAGGTCGATAGTACCTCGCTCAGGTAATATACCGGTCTCTGGACTGGAAGCGCCTTGCCTTCCTCCTTGCGCTCGACTACGATGACTGTGCTGACTACTCGGCTGGTGGCGGCGATGTACAAAACATAGGCTCTTTGGGAGTCGGAGCCGCCAACATGGGGATCGCCAACATCTTCTTGATTGGAGAAATGCCTCATCGCCTTATGGTTCCACTCAAAAAGGTGGTCTTCTTCATTAGTTGATACAAAGGCAGTAACTTTCTCACTAACGTGATAAATCGGTGATGGATGCGAGCAGGTGGTGAACTACGCACATCAATCAGTTGGCGGTACCTCCATCCTCTCAATGGCCTTGATCTTCAGCAGGTTGCACTCTATGCGCGTTCGGAGACCAGGAAGCCAAGGAAAGCTGTCGGTTTGGGACTCAGAACCGCACCTCTCGGGTTGAGCTTGATCTGGAATCGGCGCAAATTCTCAAGGTCTCTTTGAGGTCTTCAAATAGCGTCCACGCTTTCGTCTTTACCACCACATCATCCACATAGGCGTGGGCGTTCTGCCGAGTTGCGAGGAGAGCGCCATCTGCATACGTTGAAAGGTGTATGCGGCATTCCTAAGCGAACGTCATTGTCGAGATGTGAAGGCTCCAAATGGCGTGATGAATGCGGTCTTGATCTGTCTCTTTGGATTCAACTTGATCTGGTGATACCCGAGTCTGGCGTCTAGGAAACTCAACAGCTTCGCATCCGACCGTGGAGTCTATCACCTGGTCAATCCTTGGCGAACAAAGCGGGTCCTTCGAGCGAGGCTTTATTGAGGCTTGTAGGTCGATACACATCCGCCCATTGCTGGTTTTTTCTTGAGTATCCGGCCTTTGGGTTTTGCTAGCCACTCGGAAAAACACTTCCATAATGAATCAGGCTGCCGGGGCAGACTATCTCTTCTCAACAACTCTTCTCTTCTCTTCGACGGGTAGCGCAAGGGCTGCCGACGGGCTTCCTATCGGCGGCGTGTAACTTGTGCTCGGCGAATTCGTCAGCACACGGCATGTCCTTGGGGACCATGCGAAGATGTCCCGATTCTCACGGAGGGAATCGGCGAGCTTCGCCTTCCTATTTGCTGTCCAGGGCCTGTGCCTCGACAGTATATCTCTCTGGTGCTCCGGGTCAAGGGTATCTTCTTGGTTTCTTTAGCGGCTTAAATGATCCTTCCGCCTCCGACTCCTTGGGGTCGAGGCGACATCTCGGCTGCTTTCGGCCATCACCAGCAGCGTCAAGGAGCAGCTTCTACCGTGCGATCACCAAAGACTCGGCCAGCCGATTTTTTCGAGCGCATAACGACTTCTTGTAGTCACCGGCGATGGTCAGGATCCCCTTGGAACTCGGCATCTTCATCTTGAGGTAAGCGTAGTGTGGGACTGCCATGAACTTGGCCAGAGCTGGTCGGCCAAGCAGGGCGTGATACGGGCTCTCCAAATCCACCACCTTGAACCAGACCGGCTCTCGGCGAAAGTGATCTTTGTCTCCGAAGAGGACGTCTATCAGGATCTTGCCGATCGGTGAATAGGAGGCGGTATGATTCCATGGAACAGGTGCGTAAGGTTGCTCTGCTGCTGTCTTCGCTGATTCGAGAGCTTCTCCATGGTGTCTTTGTACGGGATGTTTATGTTGCTGCCTCCGTCTCATCAGGACCCGCGAGAGGCGGGCGGCCCTGCTTATCGATGGCCAAGGTCGCGCCTAAGACCAAGGCATAGGAGGCTGGACTCGGCATCACCTCGGTGATCCGCCCGACTCAACTGATAGGCTTTCCGGACCAATGCATGAACTGGAGCATCCGTTTGCTATGCGTTTACTTCTTCTGTTGTTGGCGCTTTCTGGCCGGTCATCCGCCACAGCGGTGAACACTCGTAGGCTCCGTGCTCTTACGGGAACTTCGTCTTGGGCCGTCTGGCCGGAGCCGCCCATTTCTTTGGGGCGGCGGCGGCAGTCCTCCAGCGGCGGAGGGTAAGGCCATCTCCTTGGCGATTCTGGCGAGCAGATGGCACTTTCTTGTGGTGTGGTTCGAAGGCTTCGCGCTTGTTGTGGAACTTGCAAGGACCATCAAAGTCTGCTCATAGGAGAAAGCCAGCAACCAATTGGACTTGCCGCCTTTTACGCGCTGGCCGGAGGCTGCCCCTCCGACTGCTGATCTTCTCTTCTGTGACCTGCCGATTACTTGGAAGTCGGCTGTGGGAACTTGCGCTTGTTGTCGTCTTCTGTCATTGCATGGCGGCTGGCGTCTCCGGCGGGGTTACGGAGCTGGGAGTCACTTTGCCACCGCGTTGACTTGAATCTCCGTCTTCATGGAAGAGTCGGCCGTGGCGTGCTTATTTATCCGCTATGACTAGCAAGTTTGTCAAGGGTTTCGACTCGTCGCAGAAGAGCTTGTGCTTGAGGAGGTACCCTCTCGGCAGCCCGCGGTGAAGTACTCGATGGCCTGCACCTCGTGCAGCGTTGATTCTTGGGACCTTGCACCCACTCTGGAAAGCTGGCGGCGGCTTGGGAGGTCGCCATGCGTCTTTGGTGAAGTTGTGAATGAAGGCCTCGGTGAAGTCGACCCAACTGTTGATCTCTATGGGCTTGGGCTGTTCAGCCATGTCCGGCCATGCCACTGGAGCATGAGGAACATACTTCATGACGATCTTCCTTTGTTGCCGTTGCTATGTTGTGCCGTGGAGTAGTCTATCAACCAGTCCTCGGCTTCACGGAGCGGTGTACTTGGGCGTGTCTCGAGAAGCGTGAACCCTTTGGGGAAGGGCTCGTCTCGTCTGGGGCCAAGCAAAGCGGACCAAGTCATCTTCTTCTTCCAGTCGCCAAGGATGCCAGGATCGGTGGAGTCGGTCGATCCGATGGCGGGCGTCATTCTCTCCGACTCCTCTCGGCGGCCAAAGCGACCTCCGAGTCGGATGCTCAACAGGTGGCGGGAAACTTCGCCGCTCTCTTCCTGGCGGGCGGAGATAATCGTCCCGCTCTCTGCTCTTGGGGCCGTCTTGGTCGCGCTTCGATGGTATCGCGAGTCCGGCTGTGACTAGCAGGTAGCTCCTTCTCTTTCTTCCGCGGACTCCGCCAGTCGGTGTCCGGGAGGTCGCGCCTTGATCTCGGCGAGGGGGTAAGTCGTCGTTTGGCTGCTTGCTGCGCTGATCTGGCGGCCGCTGTTGCCGCGTTTTGCGCAGCAACCGCATTGAGGAGCTGTTGGACTCGCTCCGTCATCACACGGCGTTCTTCGCCCTCAAAGTTCTTCAGCTCTTGATGCGCCACTTGGGCGGCGCTGGATATTCTGCTTTGGGTGGCGTACAGGCGTTTAGCGAGCAAGTCAGCGATAGCGCGCCCATGTCGGACCGCACACCGCACGGCTCGCCCGGTCGGGCAGCGAGCGCCTACGCGCTGTCCAACTCGCGTTGGTATGCTTCTGACAAGCGTCTCATGCTTGCTAGCTTCTTGGCGCCTTCGACGATCTGAAGGCGGCGCGCCTCCAACGTCTCGACGTCCGCGTCCTTTGGGATGGGCGCGGTTAGGTCTTGCAGGACCGCTGGCAGCGGGTCCTGGGCGTCTTCGCCGGAGTGCTCGTCGTGGCTGATGACGAGCACCTCCGTGACGTCGCTTCCGCCACTCTCCTCGTATGGAAGCGGCTCGTCATAGACCACCACGTTGGTGGGGAAGATATCGAGCGATACAGCGTCGGAGTCGACCAGCATCCGGTCGGAGGAGCCTCACGGACTCAAATCTACGGCAGGCTTCGCGGCGGCGTGGAGTTGGTCGAGGAGGCCAGCGAGAAGGTCTCAGGGCCACCGTGCTCATGCACAGGTGCGAGCTCGTCGAGGCGCACCTCGCCGGCGAGTTCGGCTAAACGCGCTTGCGCGTGAGGCGGCCGGCGTCGCGCCAGATCGTCGATCTGAACTCCATCTGGCGAGCTGGCTGGCTGCGCTTGCCGAGGAGAAAAGGGTTCCGCCCGCAGAGCAGATCTCGGACGGTGCACCTCGCCCACGGTGGGCGCCAAATGTCGGGGTTGGATCGACATATGCCAGCGGGTGGCTTATCATGGTGGGGGGAGTTGAGCGTCACGATGCACAGAAAGCAGGATGGCGTGAAACATGCTCGCGCGGTGAATCATACCCAGGCAGGGGCTCTCAGGAGATAACACCCCTCTTGCTACTCTGCGGGGTCTCCGCATGCCACTATGGTGACATGGTTACAAAGGCACTCTGGAGGCACATGTCGGGAGGCGGGGAGGGCGAGCTGGCTCTCTCCCTCGCTTTTATGTGTCTAAATCTATCCAAGGCCAACCCTTTGCATGGGTGCCAGGGGGATTTAGCTATAGGCCTACCCCGAGTAATAATGTCCGGGCGTGGCCCCAGCCGTCTGTCTCTCACGCCTTTGTCCTTCTGCCCGGCTTGGGGCCCGCCGACTGGGTGGGTCCAGCGGACATCGAAACAACGTGCAGCACTCTTGATGGCGAGCTTGGTCATGGGGAGTGCGTTGGGAGCAGTCGCCCGTCTGTCGGCGATCCTTGTCGCCCTCCCCATCAATCTGGTTTATGGCTTGTGGGGTCTGGCGGGGGGCGGCCGACTCCGATAGAGGCCGACTCCCATAGGGCCGTCTTGGCGCCGACTGGCCGTCTTGATTCTCCCAGCGGCAGGTGGCCTGGCAATCTTCGGGCCGTCACGAGCCGCCGTCGTGGGCACAATGCCTCGCGCTTAGCTGCGGGCTGAGGTGGGGAGGCATGGCATGATCGCGCCTCCGGAGATCTCCGGTGATCTGACTCACTTCGTAGCCATGCCCACCCTCGTGGATCGAGGAGGGGCGGCCACGTCGGGGCCGTGCCCTGCATCGATCTTCGTGAAGGTGGTAACCCGACTCCATAGTCGGCCCCCCTGAAGGTCGCAAGCCCGGAGTCGGCTTGCGTCAGAGTCGCCATCCTGGACTCGGCTTCTCCGAAGGTCGCCAGCTGGGACTCGGCCTCCCCGAAGGTCGCCAGGTGGGGCCTTGACAAGAAGGCGCGGCTGCCCCGATGTATTGAAAGATCCTGGGTCCCGGGTCGGCCTACCCGTGGCCCATTACTCCGACATTCATGTTTCACAAGATAATAGTGTCATAATTTTTCCAATGATTGTTGTCACTTTTATTTGCTCAATAAAATTCCCCCTTAGTGGGTAGCTTAGCTGCGAATCCGTTTCAACTAAGTTTGTAAAAAAAAATCATTGCCGGTGGAGGCCAGCCTCCCACTCTGGGGCTTAGCTATGAATCCGTTTTGCCTAAGTTTGATAAAATCCTCACGCAGTGGTGAGCCAACCTCCCACTCGGGGCTTAGCTGTTGTCAGTACTCGCCTAAGTTTCAATAAAATCCTACCAAGTGGTGAGCCAGCCTCCCACTCGGGGCTTAAGCTGCAATCCGGTACTCACCTAAGTTTCAATAAAACCCTACCGAGTGGTGAGCCAGCCTCCCACTGGGGCTTAGCTGCAGTCCGGTACTCGCCTAAGTTTCAATAAAATCCTCACCAGTGGTGAGCCAGCCTCCCACTCGGAGGCTTAGCTGCAGTCGCCAAGTTTCAATAAAACTGCGGAGTGGTAAGTTTCAAAATCCTACAGTGTGGAGAGCCAGCCTCCCACTCGGGAGGCTTAGCTGCAGTCTAAACACTCGCCTAAGTTCAAATTCAAGCGTCGCTCCACAAGGAGGATGAGAGTGCAGGTCATTGCTACCTCTCCTCGAGCTACGCCACAAGTACAACGTGCGCTCCATAAGGAGGAGCGAGGTGCAGGTCGATTGCTAGCCTCTCCTCGAGCTACGCCTACAAGTACAACGTGGCGCTCTCTGCAAGGAGGAGACGAGGTGCAGGTCATGCTACCCTCTCCTCCGAGGCACGCCACTAAGTACAACGTGGCGCCCGTGGGAGGATGAGGTGGGTCGGCCGCCACCCTCTCCTTCCGAGCTCGCCACAAGTATAATGTGTTCTCCATAAGAAAGACAAGGTCGATTAACGCCTTATTCTTGAGAGAGGCATATAAAATCCTACCAGTGGAGCGGACCTCCCACTCGAAGACTTGCGCAGCCGGTGCTCGCCTAAGTTTGAAAATCCTACCGAGTGGAGAGCAAACCTCCACTCGGGAGGCTTAGCTGCAGCCCACTGCTCGGCTAAGTTTTGAAAACCCTACCAGTGGAGGCGGACCTCCCACCGGAGGCTTAGCTGCAGCCAGTGCTCGCCTAAGTTTTGAAAATCCCTACAGTGGAGAGCAGACCTCCCTCGGAGGCTTAGCTGCAGCCCGTGCTCGCCTAAGTTTTGAAAACCCTGCTCAGTGGAGAGCAGATCTCCCACTCGGGGGCTTAGCTGCAGCCAGTGCTTGCCTAAGTTTTGAAAATCCTACCGAGTGGGAAGCAGACCTCCCACTCGGAGGCTTAGCTGCAGCCAAGTGCTCGCCTAAGTTTTAAAATCCTACCGAGTGGAGGCGAGACCTCCCACTCGGTGCTTAAGCTGCAGCCAGTGCTGCGCCTAAGTTTTGAAAATCCTACCGAGTGGTGAGCAGACCTCCCACTCGGAGGCTTAGCTGCAGCCTAGTGCCTGCCTAAGTGTATTGGGGAACAAGTTGATTGCAATAAGCACCTCGCTTTAACCTGCAAAAGACACCTCAAACCAAATGCAAGCATATTTAAACGTCGAATCCAAGTTCGGATAACATCTAACGGAACCGAAAGTGCTGAGGCGCTAAGCCTGTTAAGGTTTGTCGGTTAAAAAATCACTTGGCATACCGAGGCAAATTTAAAGTATCGAGCTCAGAAGTTTTTTACCCCTCCTGTGGAGGGCTGGAAGGTGCAACAAACTCATCCAGGTCGATTCCATCTGCAATCCGAGTGGCAGCGGTGATGCAGGTTTCCATGAAAGATCGGAAATCGTCCTTCTTGGTATTAGCAACCCTAAGAGCCGTCAGCTTGTCCTCTCATGCATCCTTGCAGTGAACGCGAGCCAGAGATAGGGCAACGTCTGCGCCACACCTGGCAGAAGACTTCTTCCACTCCTGCACTCGACTTGGGACCGTGTTCAGTCGAGTCATCAGAGACTCGAGGTCATTCTGGAGCATCTCTCTGGGCCAGAGTGTGGCGTCAATGCGGGAAGTGGCGGCCTTCAGCCTTGCGAGATAATCAACGACGGCAGCAACACGAGATTCGAGCCGGAGCACGTTCATGGCGACTTCATCCTTCACAGGAGAGTTGATGGGATCCAGGTTTATTTCCAGTCAACCGGTCTCCTCTTCAAAGTTCTGGCAAAATTCTGCAAGCACAACCACCGAGAGTCAAGACAGCGATCGGATGGAAAGATCGAGGGAGTCTGGACTAGGGGTGTCCGGACAGCAGGACTATCATCGTCGCGGACTCCAAGACTCTGAAGATACAAGATTGATGACTCCGTCCGTATCCGGATGGGACTTTCCTTGGCATGGAAGGCAAGCTTGGTGATACGGATATGTAGATCTCCTACCATTGTAACCGACTCTGTGTAACCCTAGCCTCCTCCGGTGACTATATAAACCGGAGGGCTTTAGTCCGTAGGACACAACATACATTACAACAATCATACCATAGGCTAGCTTCTAGGGTTTAGCCTCCTTGATCTCGTGGTAGATCCACTCTTGTACTACCTATATCATCAATATTAATCAAGCAGGACATACGGTTTTACCTCCATCGAGAGGGCCCGAACCTGGGTAAAACATCGTGTCCCTCGCCTCCGGTACCATCCGCCTAGAGCGCCACAGTTCGGTACCCCCCTACCCAAGATCCACGGTTTTGACACCGACATTGGTGCTTTCATTGAGAGTTCCTCGTGTAGGCCACCGATAGGCTTGATGGCATCTTCAACCAACAACGCTGTCCAAGGTGAGACTTTCTCCCCGGACAGATCTTCATATTCGGCCGCGCAGACCGAGCTAATTCACTTGGCCATCTGGAGCAGATCAGCTTCGCCCCTGGCCGTCGAGTCGATTCGGAAGCCCTAAACTTCACGGCCGATGTCCACGGAGACTTGATCTTCGACGGACCCGAGCCACAGCCAAGTGCGCCACACTGTTGCGATGGGCATGATCTAGCTCTGCCGCCGAACAGTGCCTTGGTGGCCGCACATGAATCCGCTCCGGCCATTAGCCCGGAGCCGATCGCCCGGATAGAGGATCGGTGGATAGACACCGCCTCGGGGGCTTCAACATCCACGGAAATGGAGCCGAACACTAATCTTGTCCCCTGCGAAACTTGTGATTCCGAGGCGCCGGACTCCTTGCCGGACTCCAAACCTCCGCACTTCCCTGTCGATTGGATTAGGCGCCCGGTTATGGAATTCACCGCCACGGACATCTTCAATACTGCGCCTTTTGGCGATATCCTGATTCACTAAAGAATCTCTCGTTATCGGAGAGTCTGGCGGACTATGGCGAGGATGGTTGGGAAATGCAGACGAAGAAATTCAGAGCCCACCCACCGCCCACTTTGTAGCCGCACTCAACAATCTAACCCGACATGCTAGACTACGACTCCGAAGACATCGGCGCTATGGGCGACGATGCGAGCGAAGCGAGAACCAGCGCCTACAGGGCCTTTGAAGACCACCTCGTCATATGACATATACATGGTGGTGTCGGTGTACTAAAGTAGGGTGCACCTTAGTACCCCGAACTTGTGCACAGGCGATCGTGAGCACCTCAGCGGCAAGGCTACTCGACGCCCGGCAAACTCCCCACCACTCCTTATCACTGCCATTCAAGAACAAAGTACCAGCCCGAACGAAGGTCCCGGCAAGAGGAGCTTGCCGAGGGCTAACTATGGCATCACGGGGAAAACTTGTCGCGGCCGCCGCGCCCGGCAAGTTCCAGCACGACAAGCTTCCCGGCACGACAAAAGGACATGACAAGACACTTGCGCCGCAAGAAATTCACCCAACTCCAGCGCACCGCGTGACGCGTCATCACCAGGCCGCCCCAAGAGCACGTGGCGGGATACTACACAACCATGCGAGCGAGGTGGCAAGCGGAGTGACAGGGCGCCGTCGTGGCACCGGAGGCTCACCTAACGGTCCTCCACATGCACCGTTGGGCGACGGACGGGCATTTAATGCCCTTGTCCCTGCCGTCGAGTTAGGTAGAGCCTTTGTTGTTCCTTGTTGTACCAACCTGCGCTTTTACATTTATACCCCCTCTTCCTACGCTGCCACTGTGGGTACCCCTTCGACTATAAAAGGGAGGCCCATGCGCACGTAGAAGGGGTTGATTCGTCGACACCCGCAACACCACCATATGCTCGCATCGTTCGAGCTAGATTCTATAACAAATCGAGCAGCAGTAGGGGTGTTATCTCCGGAGAGCCAAGCTGGGTAAAGATCGCCCGTCTCCCCTGCGCGTGCTCGACCTCGATCTGCTGTCTGGCTGCGCCCTACTGCGAACGAGAGGGGCCCCGAGTGCCCCATAGGTGCTCGAGGCCGCGGACATGCGTCCGGACCCGACATCTTTAAGCGCGCGCGGTAGGGGCGTCGAGGTCGTGAGCATCGATCCGGTCTCAGCGCCGCACTACATCATCATCATCGTCAACATGCCACCGAAGAAGCCTTCTGCCGGTGGCCGCCGCCTACATCAACTCTACCGCCACCGCCGGGCAAGCAGCGGTGAGGTGGACACCGCGGGGCAGCGGTCTTTGCCGTGGGTCTCGTATCGTCACCAGATCCAAGAACAAGGCCTCATAAGCGTCGGGCGACGGTGCACGCCGCCGCCTGGCCCATGAAGTTCAAGGCCAACAACGCCCGTGCTCCAAGCACCGTGCTTTCGCGTTGAGCAAGGCCAAGCTGGTGGGTTGCGGAAGCTGGCGGGCAGCGCATGCACGAACGCATGCTGGTGCGAGTGAAATCTGATCGCGCTGACGAGGTGTTGCTCCTCCCAACCCGATTGGGAGTCCGAGCACGTCTCGCTCCTCGCGCCGCCCATCACCACCGCTGCCCAAGACTGCAGAGGAAGCCGGCCGAGCCCGGTGCTTCTAGATTTCCCTCAGCGCCGCACAAGATCGACTTATTTGGATGATGGCCATACACAGCCTCGTCGGCTTCGCCAATGGCGACAAACCCCGGCGATCGAGCGCGTCGAGGGCCCGAGCAGACGCGGCAGGGGACGGCGCCAGCAACCGCTGGGGTACCGCTTCCGTGCGCTCCCGGCCCCACGAGGCCCTAGATCGCCTTCGCCGGACCAACCTTAGCGCCCGACTCCATCGCGTCGCCGGACCCTTGAACTTCGCGGGATTAGCGCCACGTTCTCCAAACGGTAACACGAAAACCTTCGCTTTTCGCGCCGAGCACCGGAGAGAAGCGGCGTCAATCGACGATCTGCTGGGCGGCTGCCGACGCAGCGACGCACCGGAGAACGAGCGACTTGCCGTATGCGGCTGGTTGCCCTGCGTTCACCCGCGAGCTGCGGCAAGTCCAAAGGGCCCAAAACTAAAATTTCAAGCGAGATGTTCCCGAGAAATGCGACGGCAGGATACACCGTCGGAGTTCCTCAAACATCTACACCATCGTGGTGCAAGCTGCCGGAGGACGCGACGAGAAGATCTCGCCAACTACTTCCCGCTGGTACTCAAGCCCAGCGCCGATCTTGGCTCATGCACTTGCCGGACGGCTCCATCTCTTCATGGGCGGACTCGTGTCATCAGTTTGTCGGCGCCTTCATAAGCGGCCACAAGCCTCATGGCCTGTGAAAGTGACCTACACTTGCTCGTCGAAGGAGGGGAGCCCTCGCGCAAGTATATACAAAGATTCAGCCAGTGCGGCGTAACATTCCAGACGTCCACTTCGTCGCGGTTATCAGCGTTTCATCGAACGTCGCGAATCACAGGATGAGAGAGGAGATGGCGATGATAAAAATCAGAGATGTCAGTGAGCTCTACGCTCTCGCCGACAAGTGTGCACGGGCTGAAGAGGGGAGGAAAATCCCCGGAGAGGTTGCCGGAGCAGAAGGATCTAACAGCGAGGATGCCGCCCCGGCAAGAAGGAACCGGAGGCGGAACAATAGGAAGAGGAAAGCTAATGATGTACTAGCTGTTGAGCATTCCGGCAATGGAGGCGGCTCCGACAAAGCCAAGACCGACGACTCCGGCGAGGCAGTGGCAGCCGCCGACAAGCAGGACGGCTCCAGCAAGCGTTATTGCAAGATCCACCGCACCAAAGGCCACGACCTCCAAACCTGCAAAAAAGTAGAGCAGATGGCGGACTCTGAAAGCTGAGTCTGGCGCGCGATAGGGAGAGAGCCTGGGGGTGGCGGAGGATCCGCAAGCTTCCGCCGGGGAGAGAACATGGCGGCAGGCCAAGCGCGGCAAGGAGACAGCCTCCCGGCGCCGCGACAAAGATGAGGAGGAAGATGAAGATGATGAGATGGAGGAAGATGAGAGGCGAGGATCAAGAATTTCAGAAGGCAACAGAGGTATTGTGCGTGGGCACGGCGCCGCCTGCACACTTCCCACCGCCAACTCAAGCGGTGGGTGCGAAGTGAATGCAGGCGGAGCCGTCCGTCGGCGCGCCAGAGCCTCTGAAGTGGTCCAAGACGCCCCTCGTCTTTGGCGTTGAGGACCACCCGACCGCATCACGTGTGGTGGTGCTTGCCGTTGTTGGTCTCACCAACAATACGCAACCTCAAGGTCACGAAGATGTTGGTTGGCGGGGGCGGCCTAAACTTGATTTCTCCGCAGTTACTCAAAGCTCCAGATCCCGACAATGAAGCTTGAAGAGACTGGCACCTTCAAGGAATAAATCCGGAAGGAGCCGACCTAAGGGAAGATCACATTGTCGGTGGCGTTGACAGCGAGCTGAACTTCGTGGATCGAGAGGGTCACATTCGCGTGGCTGATATCCCTTTGCCCTACAATGGGATACTCGGCCGACCCGCTCGCCAAGTTCATGGCGGCCTCTCACCACGCACAATGTGCTCAAGATGCCTGGCCCGATGGCGTCATTTCTATCCAAGGCGACAAGAAGGATGCACTCATCTGCGCCGACAAGATATACCGGAAGCGCTGCCGCGGCGAAGAGCGAAGCCACTTGTGCGAAGCTCCCGGGGAAGAAGAAGACCAAGTCCGGTAAGGGCGATAGCTCGTGCTCACTCCGGCAAGCGCATCTCCCGGGCGCTGCGCTGCCCGGCGAGGACGCGCCATCGAGCTCCACCGCAGAAGTGCGAAAACGAAAACAGACCAGCCAAAGACTAAGCCCGGCAAGGGCGGCTCGAAATGCGCATACTCCGGCGGCGCGTCTCCCGAGCGCCGCTCTGCCCGTCGAGGACGCCAGCGCATCGAGCCCGCCGACCAGTCCACCGCCAAGAGGGCAAAGAAAATTGCCAAGCTTCGAACTTTGAGTTGTACCCCACAAGATCCATACCTGTGTGTATGAAGAACACGGGACGCGAAAGGGCAATGGTAGTTAGGTTGCGCCGTCGGTTCATCTCGAGTCCGCTCGACGATAAAAGCACGCCGCAACCAGCCCGGCGAGTCCTTCCCCGCCGGAGGCTTACACCGCCAATGTGGCGATACCTGCGCTTCCGCAAGCTTGTTTTAACGTGGTGGGCTCCCAGCGTAGGGGCGAGGACATACAAGGGGAAGGATCGGGGAAGAATGCGCCTCGGCGGATCGTTGGAAATAGAAAAGCTAAGTCATCCGAGTTTTTGTGTACGTAGCACCGACAGTTCCATGTTCCTTTTATGTTATGCCCTTTTATGCGTTCGTCCTTTGTATGCAATGCCTGCGCGAAGGGGCCAACTTCATGATTAAGTTGCGTCCTTGCTTTGTTTCGAGCCCGCTCAACAACGCAAGTGCCGCAACTGGCGGAGAAGGTCGCTGCCGAAACAACACCGCCCGGGCTGCCGATGTCCGTACTCAGCAAGTGTGTTAGCACCGGCAAGCTCCCTAGAAGCGTAGGGTAAAGATGCACAAAGGACATAACGGATAGAGGGCGTAACATAGCAGGCCTTGCCGTAAGACGCCCTTCGTATGAGAAACTTGTGCGCGGAGGAGCCAACTCACGGCGGAGTTAAGGCGCCCTTGATTTGTTCGAGTCCGCTCAACAAATCGAGGTGCTGCGCAGCCAGCCGAGAAGGTTTCTTGCGGAGAAAACACCGCCAAGAAGGCCGACGTTCCATACTCAGCAAGTGTGTTAGCACCGGCAAGTTCCCTAGCAGCGTAGAGTATAAGCGTACGAAGGGCAAGGCACGGCATCGTCTTGCGAAATCGCGCAAACAAAAAGAAATTATATGCGTATACATGTAAAAAAATGAAGCTATTGCAGACCTATCTCAGCTATTTTCATGACTGTAATTACAGCAACAAGGAGAAACCAGAAGAGCACACCAGCACCTGGATTTTGGCGGAACCAGAGTTGCCGGGGGCTGCGAGTGCCAAGATTCCTCCCCGACCGGGATAATAGCGCCGAAGAGCTGTGGAATCAGATAAGTTTTTCATCCCTCGTCATGCATCCTCTCATGGACCGGGGAAGGCGGGGCCGCGTCTTTGAACGAGCGTGTCTTGTAAAACCCATGCGCTGCGGAGGCGGGTCGTAGGCGATTGGCGCCTTTGGTTTGTTTTAGAGTCCGCTCAACAAACACAAGTGCGCTGCAACCGCCCGCAAGGTTGCTTGCCGGAAGCAACACCGCCCGCCAAGGCTGATGTCCGCACTCAGCAAGCGTGTTACGACCGCAAGTTCCCAGAGCGTAGGATGGGAGCATACAAGGCACGAAGTCAAGTAAAAGACTTCGGTCCGACAAGCGTTCCCCTCTTTTCATTAAAACATCCTAGCTTAGTGCGAGTCCATAGAGGATGAAAAACATGATAGAGAGGATTACATTTTTAAATACAACTAAGGTCCAAGGGCTTACAAATTGGAAGATAAGATGCCCGTAATCCCTCTCTGTTTCTCTGTTGGGAGTTAGGGAGGTAGGTCAAGGAGGACCCGGCAAGCTTGGCGGGGAAGGGCAAAAGGGCGCCTAGGAGAGCTACGGCGCGAAGACCCAAGAGAACTTCCGGGGCCGGCCAGGAGCTTGGCGGAGGCGGAGGCGCCGGAGGCGAGCTTGAAGACGAGGTGGTGGAACGTCGGCCTGTTGTCGAGGGCTCCCTCGCACTCGTACTCGGCGTGGCGGCCTTGCCGCCACCCCTCTTCCTCTTCGCAGCCTCCTACACCAGCCGCCCAGAGAGGCGGCCGGGGAGTTCGAGAAGGCGAGCCGGATGATGGGGTCGCCGTGTGCTGTGAGCAGCGTCAAGCGCCTAATCGGACCGCCATCCTCGTCGTCGTCGCTGTCGCTCCCATCCTCGCTACTCTCGCTTCGAGAGGACCTTCGCTATCGGAGCTGTCACACAGCATCTCGCCGGGTCCCGGAGTCCCGAAGACCTTGGCGGCGAAGGTCGCCCTCCATTAACTTTCGAAATGGAGGGTAAACCCCGCCGTCAAGCTGTGGATGCGGCGTGACGTCTTCCACCCTCGGTCGAAGTACATCACGCCAGGGGCTGGGGACACGACACTCACTCACCGCCGCTGATCCGCAGCCCCTCACGCGCAACTCCATCACCTCGGGCGGATCCGGTTCCATCAAGGCGCCATGACAGGGCCGGCAGCGGGGCGGCGGCGGCGCTCGGCGCAGCTTGATGAAGAATTCCGAGGATCGTCTGATATGGACCGCCTCGAGGAAAGGAGCCACCGGAGGAGGCGGGGAGGCGCATCGCGACCGCCTCTCCCGACCACCTCGACCACGCCCTCGGCCTCGTCCGCGACCTCGCCCCTCCCTCTCCCCTCGTGGCGGCTCCGCCCGCCCACAAGTGAGATAGGAGAAGTCTCGCTACTGGAGGCGACCCTCGCTGCCACCGTTGAAGAACCAGGATTTCCTCCTTCCATGGCGAGAAAAGAAGAACGGAGGCTGAAGCGAGGGAGAAGAGAAGTGTGAGACCATTGTGCTCCCCTTCCGCCCCTTTTAAAGAGGCGAGGTGGGGCTCAACCGCCCGCCCGCCAATCGGGAAGCGAGGAGGCGGAGGGCGGGCCAACTCGCCATCTCCGCCCGTGACGGCTCGGTCTCCCACCTTCGCCGCTTGACCCCCATGCATGAGGGGCAGCGTGGCGGCGGGGCAGGCGGCGGGTGAAGTGACCTCGCCCTGCACCACGATCACGGGGGTGGATGCCCTAAAGACCGCACGCGCCGCCCATGTCTCCCACGATGCCGCAATCGACGCGTGCCGTTGCGGGAGAGCGCGGTGGGTGCGGAGCCCATTGCTATAAGACCCCAGGCCACGTGTGCCCGTGCACTGCCTTGGGCCTGGCCCAACAGCGCTCGGCACCGTGTCTGGCCCAGGCCCGGGGGCTCCTGTCGGTGTACAAAAGTAGGGGGGCACCTTAGTACCCCGAACTTGTGCACGGGCAGTCGTAGCACCCCGCGGCAAGGCTCGCCTGACGCCCGGCAAGGCTCCCCACCACTCCTTATCACTGCCATTCAAGAACAAAGTACCAGCCCAGAAAACGAAGGCCCCGGCAAGAGGAGCTTGCCGGGAGGGCTAACTATGGCATCACCAGAAAACTTGCCGCGGCGCCCCGCGCGCCCCGGCAAGTTCCAGCGGCCGGCAAGCTTCCCGGCACGACAAAGGGACCGCGGCAAGACACTTGCCGCGGCAAGACTGCCACCCAACTCCAGCGCACCCTATGACGCGTCATCACCAGGCCGCCCCAAGAGCACGTGGCGGGATACTACGCAACCATGCAGAGCGAGGTGGCAAGCGGAGTGGCCATGGCGCCGTCATGGCACCCGGAGGCTCACCTAACGGTCACTCCACTTGCACTGTTGGGCGACGGACGGGCATTTAATGCCCTTGTCCCCTGCCATCAGAGTTAGGTAGGGGCACTGTTGTGCACTGTTGTACCAACCTGCGCTTTTACGTTTATACCCCCTCTTCCCACGCTGCCACTGTGGGTACCCCTTGAGACTATAAAAGGAGGCCCATGCGCCGTAGAAGGGGTTCGTTCGTCGACACCCGCAACACCACCATATGCTCGCACGTTCGAGCTAGATTCTATAACAAATCGAGCAGCAGCGATGGGGTGTTATCTCTCGGAGAGCCCGAAGCTGGGTAAAGATCGCTCGTCTCCCGGCGTGCTCGACCTCGATCTGCTCTCTGCAGCCCTCGCCCCTGCCGAACAGAAGGGGCCCCGAGTGCCCCATAGGTGCTCGAGGCCACGGACACGCGTCCGGACCCGACAGTGGACACCCCAAAAGAGCGGGGCGGTGAAGAAGCAAGCGAGCGAGACTCTTTAAAAAGCAGCCCAAACGCCGCGTCGGCCAGTGCGCTCTAAATCCCTCCACAAGCAAGAATGGAGATTCCGACACAGAGATAATAATACTCGGAGAGTGCGAAGAAAATCCCTCCAAAGAAGACTCGTAGCGGGAGGATGCAGAAGCAAGCCCTCACGGGAGGCGGCATTTAAGAGGTTGAGGATCATAACTATATGCCTCCTCCGAAGACGAAGCAAGCCTCAGCGATGCTGAATTAAATGCGTACTGAGGATCCCGTCAACAAGAGCGCTTCAAGCGCAGCTTATCGCCACAACAAACAGCCTAAAAAAAAGCAGCAACAGCTTCAAGCTGATCAGACCTCTGGCCGATCGATGGACCGAGGTCCTCGCGGCGAGAGTATAAACTTCGAACGCCCGTCCAAAAGTTACCCAAGATGCAAGCTGCTCCCCGATTAGAGGAGGAAGCATACATACCTCCATCACTAGCGACGATATGGTCGACCGACCACCCGTGGTCATGACGAAGAAGGCATCGAGGCCCCAGCCAAGACCGTACCCGGCATCGCTCCAAAAGTACAAGCCAAGAGGGGCGCTACGGACTTTGAAATATTGCAGGACAAAGCAAGGCAATCCAGATCCATCAACGGATCACGTGGGCGCCCCACGACCCACGACGAATACCGTCGCGCCGGATATAATAACCCCGGCCGGGCCGAGCACAGCAGACAGCGCTCCCTCAAGCTGCGTCGCGATATTGCTCAATACAGAGGCGCCGCACACCCACTATGCTTCACTGACAAAGTAATGGATCATCAAATCCCTGAAGGGTTTAAACTCGTAAACATTGAATCCTACGATGGCACAACAGACCCCGCGGTTTGGATAGAAGATTATCTTCTCCACATCCATATGGCCCGCGGCGATGATCTCCACGCCATCAAGTACCTCCCTCAAGCTTAAAGGACCAGCTCGGCATTGGCTTAACAGCCTGCCCGCGAGTCAATTGGGTGTTAGGAAGACCTGAGCCGCATTCCTTGATAACTTCAAAAGGCACGTATGTGCGACCACGACGCCGATGACCTAAGCCACATCATTCGGCAGCAGACGAATCGGCGAGACAATTACGACACGGTTCTTGACAAAGAAAAACCAAATCGTCGATCGTCCGGATCAGAGGCCCTTGCAGCCTTCAAACATAACATCCGGGACGAATGGCTAGCCCGGCACCGGGCAGGAAAAGCGAAATCCATGGCAGCCCTCACATTGTTAATGACCCACTTTTTGCGGGGAGAGGACAGCTGGCTAGCTCGCAGCAACAATCTCCGTAAAAATTCTGGCAGTCCGGATACTAAGGGCAACAACGGCAGGTCACGTCGAAACAAAACAAAGCGCGCGTGATTGGCGATGATAAGGAGGATCTGGCGATCAACGCCGGATTCGAGGCTCTAAACCGGTCGTGGAAGAAGCCATTCAAAAGAACCACTCCGGTCCGTCCAATATGGACCGAATACTCGACCGCTTATGCCAGATACATGGCACCTCTGAAAAGCCAGCTAACCACACTAATAGAGATTGCTGGGTGTCCAAGCAGGCCGGCAAGTTAATTGCCGAAAACAATGACAAGGGGCTAAACAGCGACGACGAGGAAGAGACCCGACCGCCAAACAATAGAGGACAGAAGGGTTTTCCCCCACAAGTGCGGACGGTGAATATGATATACGCGACCCATATACCCAAGAGGGAGAGGAAACGCGCACTAAGGGACGTCTACGCGATGGAGCCAGTCGCCCCAAAGTTCAATCCATGGTCCTCTTGTCCGATCACTTTCGATCGAAGAGACCATCCGACCAGCATACGCCATGGCAGATTCGCCGCACTGGTTTTAGACCCAATCGTCGAGGATTTCACCTCACGAGACTCTTGATGGACGGCGGCAGTAGCCTGAACCTGCTTTATCAGGATACAGTGCGCAAAATGGGCATAGACCCATCAAGGATTAAACCTACAAAGACAACCTTTAAAGGTGTCATACTAGGAGTGGAAGCCAACTGTACAGGCTCAATCACACTGGTAGTGGTCTTCGGATCCCCGGATAATTTCCGGAGCGAAGAGTTATTCTTCGACATAGTCCCGTTTCGCAGCGGCTATCACGCTCTGCTCGGACAAACCGCGTTTGCAAAATTCAACGCGGTGCTGCATTATGCATACCTAAAGATCAAGATGCCAGGCCCTCGTGGAGTCATCACAGTCAATGGGAATATGGAACGCTCCCTCCGAACGGAGGAACATACAACGGCTCTCGCGGCAGAAGTACAGAGTAGCCTCTTAAGGCAATTCCTCAGTCCGGCCGTTAAACAGCCGGATATAGCAAAACGCGCCCGAAGCAATACCAACCAAGACCACCTGGCGCGATCAGAGCATGCGTAGCAATGCGGCCCCAACCCTCGCCCGCGCATGATCGCAATAATAACACTCAGTGTACATCATTACTCTTTGGAGATACCATGGGCACAGGGGAAGGGGCACGATCGCAACGGACCCAGAGCGCGGTTCGACCACACCAGGGGCTCGCAAGTGTGCCCCCCCTTTTTTTCCTTCTTTGTGTACACAGCACTCCGTTAACCAGAGGCCCTGTTCGGCGATGAACCTGCCGAACTCATGATGCAACAGTCAGGGACGAAAGAAGGCTGCGACGAACACTCAGGTGGTCTCAATTACAAGCATTAAATTTGATTATATACACCAAGTCCGCAGCTCACCCCTGGAGGGGGACATGTTTACTTAGTCCAAATCCCTTGCTTACCGCACTATTTGTATCAGTCCGCTCTACTAGCAGACTTTCTTTCATTAATAATGCAGCACCTTTTTGATTGCAATTGCATTACCTTTATATATATATATATATATATATATATATATATATATATATATATATATATATATATATATATATATATATATATATGTTCATTATATGACATCTTCCTACCAGTATATTTTGGTACGGCCTAATACGCCAGGGCTTATGTTCCCACTCTATGGTGTGATAAGTCCGAACACTTTCACAAGTGCGGCACCCGAACTTATAGCATTATATGAATCGGCTCGAATCATGTCTTGGGTCAATAGTTGGGTTTGCGGCTCCCACGCTTTTGGTGCCTTACGCCCGTTACATCGGCTAAGGTGGCACTGGAGAACCATCGCGATTGCGCCCGGTTGAGCAGGCGGCGCCTCGATGGAGAAAGATAAAACTGGCTGGCATGATAAGGCGAGAGACTGGTCGCTGTTCGAGAGGTTTTTCGGTCCATAAAGACTCACGCCGCTTGACGAAGTTCGGACAATGTCTCGACGGCATGCATAGCGCCCCGGATTCAGTCTTTCGAATACCAGGGGCTTCGCCGAAATTTAAAATTATAGAATTCTATGGCTAAGTGAGAGTGTTCAAGCATTATAAGTCCGGTTGCCTTGTTCGTTGTGTTGAGCGCCTCCCTCGATGGACCCAACAATGGGAACAAGAGTTCTCAAGTTTATCCCGAACACCCCAGCACTCCTGGCTTGGGGGCTGAAGCCAACGACTTGCCATCTCTCAGATCTTATAAACGGACGCATAGAAGGTAATATTTTAAATTAAAAAAGTGTTGCTCAAAGCGCACATGAACAAAGTTTCAGCGCACAGGATAATACATAGCAAATTCACTCAAAGATTACATTTCTGGGGCACTCATCCGCAATATCGCAGGCTCCCTTCAGGACAGATTTATAATAAATTTCGGGCGTGCGATATTCCTTGCCCGGTGGCGGTGGGTCCGTGAGAAGCTTCTCCGCATCCAACTTGCCCCATTGCACCTTCGTGCGGGCGAGGGCCCGACGAGCGCCTTCAATACAGGCGGAGCGCTTGATGACATCCACCCAGGGGCATGCATCCACCAGCCGCCGCATGAGGCGAAAGTAGCTCCAGGCATGGCCTGTCCAGGCCACAGCCGGACTATAAGGCCCCTCATGGCCTCTTTAGCTACCTTGTGGAGTTCGACCAGCTCCTTCAGCTGGTCGCAGAAGCACTGGTGTCCAGCCTCAGATCTTGAGACGAAGACTTTTTCCGTCGAGCTCCCTCCTCGCCACGATAGAATGCGGCAATGTCGGGCGCACCTGGCGGCAGATCTGCAACGCCTCGAGAGCTCGAATGCGGGTAAGTGTCAGGTATTTTACATTAACATGCTTGCTTTGCATGAAAAATGCCTTACCCGCCGCTATTTTCTTTACATCTTCCACCTCCTGAAGGGCCTTATGGGCTTCGCCATTGGCAGACTTGGCACTTTCAAGAGCCGAGGCAAGCTCAGACTCTCGAGTCTTGGAGTCACGCTCCAATCTCTCATGTTTCTCCATGAGAGCCTGGAGCTCTTGCCGTACTTCCGCCACCCGCGCCTCCTGCTTTTCTCTCTCTGCCCGTTCCGCGGCCGCATTGCGTTCGGCCGCGGACACAGCCTCCTTCAGGGCTGCCACCTCGTTAGTGGCCCCTGCAATACACATATTATCCTTGTTAATTTTATTGCAACCAAAATCCTTTTCTGTAAGGTAACCATTCAAAGCGGTGTGACTCACCTTCTTTGTCCTCGAGTTGCTTCTTGGCATGGCCGAGCTCTTGCTTGGACCGCTCGAGATCCTTTTTCAGCACATCGACCTCCGCCGTTAGTGCGGCAGAGGTCAGCAGCGCAGCCTGCAAACCCATATCGACATATTTTAAGCAACCCTGCGTATATCTTGTTAGATCCTCAGTCCAGCTTTTTCTTTCCGAACACCTAACTAAGCATCAGGGGCTACTGTCTATGCGGTATTACATTACATAATTTTAACTTCTTACCTCAAACCCTGTTAGAAGGTTGCTGCAGGCTTCGGTCAGCCTGCTTTTGGCGAGCTGAAGCTTTTGAATCACCACACTCATGATAGTGCGGTGTTCTTCCTCGATGGAAGCGCCTTTAAGCGCCTACAACAAGTTATCCGGCGCCTCCGGTTGGACGGAGAGTGCCGGTGTCACGGTCTTGCCCTTCTTTCGAAGGGGCCGCTTGCCGGACTCTGGAACCATTGCGGGTTCTGATATAGAGTCCGGCGAAAAGTCCGGGAGGCTGCCTGACGGCGCCCGAGCCTCCTCGATGGGTCCTCTTGGGATCCCACCTCGGCTTCCTCGTCGGCGCGTGGGGTAGAGGCAGTCGGAAGTGAATTCACATTCGAGAGGCCAAGGACCCGCTTGATGAAGCGGGGAGATCATCATCGGCTGGACTACGGACAGAACGCGGCGTTAGAAGGACACTACGCGACATAAAATATATTGCATATCAAGGATCAGGATACTTACGATCTCGCCGGACGCCTGGCCCTTGGAGGCCACTCATCCTCGCCATTTGACTGCGGATGGGCAACGGACGCTAAGTCCAGTCGGATGCCCTGCGTCGCGCAGAAACGAGCCAAGGCGCCCTTGGCAAAATTGGTGCCGTTGTCGGTGATGATACTGTGTGGTATGCCGTACCGCACTATGATGTCGGCAATGAAGGTTACTGCAGTAGGTCCATTTAATTTCTTGATGGGCTTTGCTTCCACCCACTTGGTGAACTTGTCCACCGCGACAAGCAAATGAGTTAGGCCGCCTCGGGCCATCTTGAATGGTCCTACCATGTCGAGGCCCCAAACTTCGAAGGGCGAGGCGATGGGGATTGTCTTCAGCGCGGAAGCCGGCTGAAGGGGCTTGGAGCGGAACATCTGGCACCCCTTGCACTTTTTGACTAGCTCTTTAGCTTCTTCCAGGGCAGTCGGCCAAAAGAAACCGTGCCGAAAGGCTTTGTCCACGAGTGCCCTTGAAGCCGCATGGTGGCCGCACTTGCCCTGATGGATGTCTCTGAGGATCGCTTGGCCTTGCTCTGACTCTACGCAGCGCTGGTGGACACCAGTGACGCTGCGCCTGACTAGCTCTCTGTTGACTATGGTGTACGCTGCTGCTCGGCGCTGCACTTGCCGCGCCAAGGTCTCGTCTGTTGGTAATTCTTTGTTCACTAGGAACTTGAGGATGGGTTGTGCCCACGAAGGTGCTACTATCTCTTCAACTGCTACCGCAGCGACTTGGACAAGGGTGGCTGGGCTGGGAGGCGGCGGGTTGGAGTCTGCCGCCATTTGCTGGATTGGGGGAATCTCTGGGCCGACTGGGGCAGTTCCCGGGCCGACTGGCGCAGTCCCCGGGCCGGGCTCTGAAGTCCCTGGGCTGACTGGTGCAGTCCCCGGGCCGACTGGCGCAGTCCCCGGGCTGGCTTTAACTGTGGCTTTCTTGAGGTCGCCTACTGGGGCCTTGGAGTCGGATCCGACTATTTCTGGCGGAGCCGGCACGAAGATGGAGTCTGACTCTGGTGAAGGCTTGATGGACGGCTTGAGGAGGCGCTGAAGGGCGACGCCAGAAGGTATCGCTTGGCGGGTGGAGCCGACTCGTGCCAAGGCATCTGCTTGATCGTTGTCGTTTCTTGGCACATGAAGGAATTCGCACCCCTCAAAATATCCGCTTGATGAAGCGGGGAGATCATCATCGGCCGGACTACGGACAGAACGCGGCGTTAGAAGGACACTACACGACATAAAATATATTGCATATCAAGGATCCGGATACTTACGATCTCGCCGGACGCCTGGCCCATGGAGGCCACTCATCCTCGCCAACACTGGTGTTGGCAAAACTGTCAGGGGGGATAGTTCTCCCCCTCTTGGACCCTTCGGCCTCCCCTGTTGGGGAAGCCTTCCTCTTCTTCTCTCCCCCCTCCGGGAGAGAGTACTCCTCCTCCTCCTCGTCTTTGGGGGACGAGTCTGCGTCGTCGTCAGACGCCTGATTGCGGGAGCTCTTTCGAGTCCCCGTGGCCACCTTCTTGGCCTTCTTCTCCGGCACCACGTGCAGTGCCGGAACCAGCAGCCCTGCTAAGCGGGCGTCCACTGGATCTTCTAGCATGGGAGCCGGGCTGATAAGCTGCCTGGCCTTCTCCATCCATTCCTGTCAAAGGAAAGGAAGGGATGAAACCCTCTTATAATCAATTCGATTACTACAAAGTGTCCCGTAATGGGGTTGAATCACTTACCTCGTCAGTTGGATACTGCGAGCTGAATCCGCGATCTTCCGTCGCGGATGCGGGGGCTTCGGCGCCCTTAAACAGCACCCTCCAGGCGCCTTCGTATGTTGTATCGAAGAGCCCGCTCAGCGCCTGGTGCTGTTCCGGATTGAACTCCCACAGATTGAATGCCCGTTCTTGGCATGGGAGAATCCGGCGGATGAGCATGACTTGGACCACGTCGACGAGCCTGAGCTTATTGCTCACCAGCTTCTGGATGCAGGTTCGGAGTCCAGTCACCTCCTTCGGGTCGCCCCACAGCAAGCCCTTCTCTTTCCAGGAGGTGAGCTGCGTGGGGACGCCAGATCTGAACTCGGGGGCTGCCGCCCATGTGGGCTTGCGCGGCTCGGTGATGTAGAACCACCCCGATTGCCACCCCTTGACGGAGTCCACAAAGGCCCCTTCGAGCCAAAGGACGTTGGGTAATTTACCCAACATGGCGCCTCCGCATTCCGCTTACGTGCCCTTCACAACCTTGCAGCGTTGAAGGTCTTGAGCCACAGGCGAAGTGGGGCGGATGCAGAGGAAGGCCTCACACACGACGATGAACGCCGATATGTTGAGGATGAAGTTCGGCGCCAGATCGTGGAAATCCAGGCAGTAATAGAACATGAGCCCCAGACGAATGGATGGATCAGAAAGCCCAGTCCGCGGAGGAAGTGGGGAAGGAAGACGACCCTCTCGTGAGGCCTAGGGGTAGGGACGAGCTGCCCCTCGTCGGGCAGCCAATGCGCGATATCGCCGGAGAGGTATCCGGCGTTGCGCAGCTTGGTGATGTGCTCCTCCTTAACGGTGGAGGCCAACCACTTGCCTCCCCCTCCGGACATATTCGGAGAAGGTCGAGGCGAGACGCGCGAGCTTTGGCGTTGCAGCTTGAGTGTGCAGAGATGTATGAGCAAAGGAGGAAGAAGGCGTAGGTGAGAAGGTACATCCTTATCCCATATATATAGGCGGACGAAAACTGTGCGTCCCGCTGGCCTGATAAAACTCGCTTATCTCCCAAGCGCCACCATCAATGGCGCGGTTGGGTTACCCACGTCCGTATTGATGAGAATCCCGGAATAAGGGGAACACAATCTCAGCTTCGACAAGACGTGCCAAGGAAACCGCTTCGCTAAACGTGCTGAGGTGGTATAGTAAAAAAAGATTCAAACAAAGGCTTGGTAGCGGTGTGATGTCACGCCGCATAATACGTCAGCAGATTGAACTAAGTGTACATTTTATTCTCTCTACGGTGGAATGTGGAATTTATTTTGCAGAGCCGGACACTATCCCGGTGTTCATGATCTTCTCTGGATTATTCAAAGGAAGGAACCTGCCTTGCAATGCCGAACATTATCGCTACCGGACTTATCGTCATTGAAGCCTGGTTCGAGGGCTCTTGAGGAGTCTGGACTAGGGGTGTCGGACAGCCGGACTATCATCGTCCGCGGACTCCAAGACTACGAATATACAAGATTGAAGACTCCGTCCCGTGTCCGGATGGGACTTTCCTTGGCGTGGAAGGCAAGCTTGGCGTCTGAGATATGTAGATCTCCTACCATTGTAACCGACTCTGTAACCCTAGCCTCCTCCGGTGTCTATATAAACCGGAGGGCTTTAGTCCGTAGGACACAACATACATTACAACAATCATACCATAGGCTAGCTTCTAGGGTTTAGCCTCCTTGATCTCGTGGTAGATCCACTCTTGTACTACCTATATCATTAATATTAATCAAGCAGGACGTAGGGTTTTACCTCCATCGAGAGGGCCCGAACCTGGGTAAAACATCGTGTCCCTCGTCTCCTGTTACCTTCCACCTAGACGCATAGTTCGGGACCCCCTACCCGAGATCCGCCGGTTTTGACACCGACAATCACAGTTAAAATATATGTTTGATACAAAAGATTACCTTCAAGCATGAGGAATAGCTTCTTGGCGAGTCCGCCCAGATAAGCCTCCAGATCGTTCTTCTTTCCCACCAACTCACTGGCCTTGTCACTCAGAGCAATCTTATCACTTTTCAGTCGACTGACCTCTTTGTTGGCAGCATCAAGAGCAACTTTCAGATTGGTGTTTTCTTCTTCAAGCTTGGTGATCGAAGCTAGCTTCTCATCTGCAAGCTTGGTTTTCTCTAAATCCACTTTCTGCATTTCAGCCAACTCAAGGTCTTTCTTATTCAGGGCATCCCTCACTTTGCCTGCAAAATTACAGGAGGTCGACTACAAACAAACGAGGGCAAAAGCAAATCGTCAAGGCCTCACCAAACATACCTTTAGCTTCCTCCTTCTCCTTCGTTAAGTTCTCCTGGGCCAGCTTCAGATCAAGCTCGAGCTGGATGTGTTTGTTCTCCAACTCAGTATAATGAGCCGCAAGCTCGCAGGATTTCTGCGAAGAAATCAATCGACGGATGTCAAAGACAATTCACTTCCGAGTGACTAAGGAAAAATCATAGCGTTTCTAAGACTACGGCCGAATACAAACATTCGACCATAGTCTCGGGGACTACACCCAGTGGGTGCACTCAGCGTGCCCCCACTAGTGCTATCAGTTAGAGTCGACCAGTCGACCCAAAAAAAAGTGGGAGGTGTTCTACAAACTGTAGTCGACTGCCAGCAGTCCACTATAGTGTCGGGGACTACACCCAGTGGGTGCACTCAGCGTGCCCCCACCGGTCTATGAATCCTTTCGACCTAGTCGAATAAAGGAAAAAACTCAAGACATAAAGACTATGGTCGACTGCCAGCAGTCCACCATAGCCTTGGGGACTACACCCAGTGGGTGCACTCAGCGTGCCCCCACTAACCCGGAATTTCAATCGACATACCCAGTGGGTGTAGGACAATCACTATGAATTTCAGAAAGAAGAATTTTCAGATATCATATCCTAACAGAACAGACGGTGACCGACTGACCTGAACATTACTCTGAAGAGCTGAACTGGCATCATAGGCTGCCTGGCTGGCTTCTCGGATGGCCTTCACTTGCTCCATCATGATTCCTGCCTGGCGTATTGCTTCTTTCACAGCACTGGCTTGGTCCTCTGGGACGTAGTGGGTCGAGAAAAGTGAAGGCTGTGCAGCACTCGACGACGAGGGGCGAGCACTCGTCAACGGCACCGCAAAAGATACGGTAGGCCGAGTGATGTTCTCTCCCTCCGCGACCAGTCTCGGGTGCTGGCACGTCCTGAGTCACCTTGCCAGCAGACGCTTTCCTGCTTCTCCTTTGCCTCAGTGGTTCCTCATCATCGTCGTCAGGAAGGTTAATAACGACGTTAGACGCAGCTACAGAAAGGAATCAAAATTAGAGACAAGGAGTCAATCGACTGAAGACGGAACTATAAAAGTCATACCAGGTTTTGAAGTGGCAGCGTCTTCCATCTCATGGTCTTCAGCCCTGGCCGAGGTATCAGAAGTAGCAGCACTGCAATTCCAGAAGTCAGTCGGTTGACTCATGAGTCGACCAAGAATAAGTTCATGTGGAACAGGAAAACTCAAGTAACACTATTACCCTGATATAGTGGGAATCACCATCTTCATCTTTGGCAAGACCTTCGCCGGCTTCGACGGCGCCACTCGAGATTGCTTCAGAGCTTTCTCAGTCGGCGCCGGAGAAGTGGTTCGAGGGTTCTTAGTCGACTGCGCGACAGTCGCGACCCCCTTACCACGCTCGGTTGCAGGATCATGGACAAGCTTCAAGCGTCTTTCCGAGCGAGGAGGTGCAACTTCTTCCTCCTCCTCTTCCTCCTCACCAGAGTCATCACCCTCGTCATCATCATCAGCATCCGAATCCCACTCCTCCGGGCTTTCGCCTCCACTCCCTTCCTCCTCCTCAGTCGGCGTCTGGGCTCCATTGGGCATCGAGTATAACTCAGTGGTGGCCTGATAGACAACAAAACAAAACAAAGGTCAATCGACCAATTTGCAGCAAAGCAGAATGAATAAAGCAAGATTACAATTGAGGATAAGTGGGCATACCGTGTCCGGTGTTTAGGTATGGTCGAGTGGTGGAATCCTCCTAGCCCCTCGAGGGTTGTCCTTATTCCCTGTGATTGCGGTCATCCACCTCTCCAGTGTGGCGTCGTCGACTACTTCTGGATGGACCCGAGTGTCATCCTCGGTTCCACAGTACAGCCACATCGGGTGGCCTCGGTACTGAAGCGGTTGGATGTGCTGTCTAAGGAAGACCTCCAGAAGGTCCATACCTGTCACTTCGTCCCAAACGAGCTGGACTACACGCTCCATCAACATTTTTACTTGGGCTTTCTCTTCAGGAAGCACCTTCAGAGAAGAGGGTTTGTTCACTTGGTCCATGGAGAAGCGGAGGAGACGGTCGATCGCCCAAGGCCGACTCGTCTTGGCGAGAGAACCAGTCATTCGCCACCCTCTGATCGACTCAGGAAGGGTCATGGTCAGAAAAGTACTCTTACTCCTCATCTGAATCCCAAGACCCCCGCACATCTGAATAACCTTAGTCCTATCATCATCCGGACTCGCCTTTTTCACCGTCTGTGAGCGACAGGTGAATATGTGCTTAAAGAGACCCCAGTGTGGTCGACAACCCAGGAAGTTCTCGCACATGGACACGAAGGCAGCAAGATAGGCAATAGAGTTTGGGGGGAATGGTGGAGTTGCGCCCCAAAGAATTTCAGGAACCCTCGGAAGAAAACACTCGGCGGCAGAGAGAACCCACGATCTACATGAGTATCTAGGAGAACGCACACACCCTCCTGCGGCTGCGGTTGCCACTCGGTCCCCGGAAGCCTCGCTGACCCATGGGGGATCAGACCCTCGTTGGCCAGGTCATTGAGATCCGCTTCGGTGATGGTCGAGCGGATCCAATCCCCTTGGACCCAGCCTTGCGGTAGGCGAGACCTCGACGAAGATCCGCCCTGACTGGATGCTCTCCCCTTCGCTTTCCCCGTCGCCGTCGCCTTCTTCACGCGCTCCAAGGCTGCAGTCTTTTCCTTCACCATTGTCGCCGGCGAAGCACGCGAAGAGTGGGTGGGCGGAGGCGAGAGCAAGCACTGCGGGCGAAGATAAAGAGGGCTGAGGGGGGAAATGGGGAACACTGTTCAAAAACCCTCGCCCGGCGCCTTATATAAGGACGCTTTCGAGTGACTGACTGGTAGGCCCGGGCCATCCTATCACATCCCGAAATAGTCGTGCACGCGTGATACGTGGCAAAAAAGGCGGCGCGGAAATCGAGGTGTTCACGCCTTATCCCATCCGAGCGCCGCGGTCCGCCCCGCTTCGCGCGCTTCCCAAAATTCGGATCCCACAAAATCCGCTAATAGCAGATCAATCTGTCAGATGGTAGGTTTCCTGCGATCTGTCGTTCGTAAGTTTACTAAGTTCAAAAGTTCACTCGACAGAAGAAAGGAATGGATCAAGGCGACTGAAAGAAAAGTTGCTGCCATCGTCAAAAAGATTATTGGTCCAAAATGAAACATGTTCAGAATACAAAAATAGGTCGGAAAGATTATCAACTCCTTCCTCACTCAAACCTCGATCCATTCGGGGGCTAATTATGAAGTCATGTACCTAGGGTAGGGTCACGACAATGATCCTTCCCAAGGACATCCTCAGAAGAAGCTACCTTCCAGTCGACCAAGAGAGACTTCACTCGACGGACTCGAAGGACTCGACCATGAAGACTCACTCGACCACCAGGAGGTTAAGAGTCACTCTGCATACAAACGGTCTGTAATTAAGTAGTCTTTATGGCCATGATGACACTTTACGTAAGGCGTTACCAGTAATGCCAAGCCTTAATGTACTTTAAACCCTGCATAACTGAGGGCCGGAGGGGTCTGGCAGACACTATATAAGCCACCCCCCCCTCCTCAGTGTAAAGGGTTCGCACCCTTGCAATCTATACACGCATAATCTAGTCGACCGCCTCCGGGCTCCGAGACGTAGGGCTGTTACTTCCTCCGAGAAGGGCCTGAACTCGTAAATCCCTTGTCTGTACAACTGCTCCATAGCTAAGATCTTGCCTCTCCATACCTACCCCCCATTTCTACTGTCAGACTTAGAACCACGACACATGGTACTCCTAGAATGACGGCAAAGCATACCAATAGAGAATGCAGGATCCTCAAAACAAAGCGGCTGGTCGCACACCGGAAGCAATAAGGGGAGATGCCTCATCAAGACCCCCCTCCCCAGAGCGTAGCAGTACGGCTGACCGCCCAGGACCACATAAACCACATGGTAAATCACTCAGGCCAACTATCCGGACACCCATTGAGGAGTCCGCGCTACCTCACGGTATAACGGCTGGGTTCACCAGGGTCCGATAAGGAACCCTCAGACTAACCACAAGATGACGCCCAGCTGCCTCATAACATTTGCCTTCACAAACTAACTTTGACGCAGAACAGGATTGGCTGCGTGGAATCAGCCTGGACACGCAATGGCAGGAACATGCAGACAGAAGGCAGTTCGGATTCAATATTAATTCACTCACAACCCCCTCCAGTTCGGTCACCACAAGTTCCGCCAAACAACGCTTCTTTTCATACATCATACTCATATGTGTAGACATATCATCCTCCTAAATTGCGTAGACTTAAAAAATAATCACCGGCCGTCGTTTATCGCCAACGCCTCTTCGCCGAAAATGAAACCACGCTCCACATTCGCCCGGTTATACCAGGGGCTTCACAGTACGGCAATAAAGTCCGACCACCTTTTCGGTCGCTCGGCACCCCGAACTTATAGCACTATATGCATCAGCTCCGAATCATGTCTTGGGTTGGGTTTGCCCGGCTCCCATGTTTTGGTGCCTTATGTTCCGTTCGGTCGGCTAAGGTAGCGCTAGGAGAACTACTGCGTTTGTGTCCCGGTTCAGCCGGACGAGCACCTCAGTAGAGAAAGCCGAAACCGGCCGTCACGATGAAGCGAGAGCTGGTCAACTGTTCGAGAGGTTATAAAATCCTTAAAGATTTATTCTGCACAACGCCATTATAAATGCTGAGTGCGACGGATTGGTCTTCTGATCAGGCGCCAATAGAGCCCCTAGTTCGGCCTTCCGAACACTAGGGGCTGCGCCGACCATACTCGAATTCCTATGGCTAAGTGAGAGTAATAAAGCTTTATAGTCCGATTGCCAGGTTCGGGAAAAGAAACACCTCCTCAAAAGGACCAAACTATGGGATAAAGAGCGTCCAATATATCCCGAACACCCCCGTATTCTTTTTACGAGGGGGCAGAAGCCGACGACTGGCCAACTCTCAGGATTTGCATACAATAAACAGTCGCACAGGAAGAACATATGTTCAAACAAAAACAGGCAATACATACATGCCATTATCCCATATTACAAAAGCGGCACAAATGCCCTCAGGGAAATATAATGTCTTTAGCACACTTGTCTGCCGCAAGGCGGGCCCCTTTCAGTACACTTTCATAGTAAAACTCGGGCTTGCGGTGCTCCTTACCCTCCAGTAGCCCCTCAGTCATCAGCTTCTCCGCGTCAAGCCTCCCCTAATGCACTTTCGCACGGGCAAACGCCATGCGCGCGCCTTCTATACAGACTGATTGCTTGATAGCATCAAGCCGAGGATAGGCGCCCACAATCCGCTTGCCGAGTCCGAAGTAACTGCTTGGAATCGGCTCCGCAGGCCATAGCCGGACAACTAAGTCCTTCATGGCTAGTTCGGCCAGCTGTTTCAGTTGATCGATAAATGGCACCGGATGGTTCGGCGCCAGATACTGTGACCAGAAATCCCACTCCACAGTCTTCTTTTCCTCGGCGTGGTAGAATTGGGCGGCATCTCATATGCTATGAGGAAGATCCGCAAAAGCCCCTGGAAAAATACAGATTCAGCTTGCCACTTAGGATTCTTCCCATTATCACATATAAAGAGCTAAGAATACAGAAGGCCTTACCGGCCGCATCTTTTCGGGCCTCCTGAATGTCCCGTGCAGCACCTCAGGCTTCTTCCCGAGCACCTTCCGCAGGCTCGAGAGCTTGGGCGAGTTCGGATTCTTTCCCTTCTAGACTCTGCTCCAAGCCCTCGCTTTTTTTCACAGCTTCCTGGAGCTCTCGCTCAGCTGTGATAAACCTGGCCTCGTGTTTTTCATGAAGCGCCTGTTTGGCTTCAGCCTTCTTGTTGGCATCAGCCAAAGCTTTCTTTAGTGCCTGGTATTCGGCACCCGCTCCTAGAGCACACAATACCAATATTTTCCTTATGCACAACTATTCGTTCGTGCCAACTCCAAGACAAATGTTTTCAACATACCTTGCTTGTCTTCCAGTTGCTTCCTCACACGGCCGAGTTCCTCCTCGGCCCGTGTAAGGCTCTGCTTCAGTTCGGACACTTCCGCATTATAAGCGGCCGTCCTCTCTGCGGATGCCTGTTTTCACACAAAAGGATATACGTCATTCACATAGGCTCCTGCGAGAGCAGGGAATTTGATCCCCTGCCCGGCTCTGTATCCCCGCCGGACAGTGCATCAGGGGCTACTACTCATATTATGACAATTCCTCAAGGGTTTCCTGGGAAACATACCTCAATAGCCTTTATAAGGCCAAGGCAGGACTCGTTCAGCCCGCTCTTGGCGGACTGAATCCTCTCAACCACCGCGCCCATAAGGGCCCGATGCTCATCGACAATAGACGTGTTCTTCAACGCTGTCAGCAGACCGCCAGGCAGCTCTGCTCGAACAGAGGACGCCGGTAGGGTAGGCAGGCCCCCCACCATCGGGGGTGGCTCCTCGATCGATCCCGGAACCCTAGAGGTCCCGGGGGCCGTATCCATCCCCGCATGTCCGGCTCCAGGGATATGTCCTCCCTGATCCGGGTCTTGTCGAGATGACACCTCAGTGTCACGCCCGGACTTTGGGGAATGGGCCTGCGGAGGCGTCTCGCTCGCCAGGGCGTCTGAGCCCAACGAATCCTCCAACGAGGACCGGCCGGCGCAAGACCTTGCCGGACCGTGCAAAATATGGTGACAGTAAAAACCACTATACCCAAAAAACAAACCCGGACATATATGCGCGTTCGGATACTTACGACTTCCCCAGGGGCTGGGCCCTGGGATCCCACTCCGGGCTGCTATCGGCAGCCCTGGTGGATGCCTCTGCGAGGTGACCTTTCCCCCTCTTGGGCGATCCGGCCTCCAGAGATGTGGAGGCCGTCCTTTTTCTCCCGCTGTCAGAGTGAGGCTCATCCTCCTCTACCTCCTCCTCTTCATCCTCAGATGAAGGACCGTCGCTGGAGTCTTCGGATTTGGCGTCCGAAGCCTCATGACGGCGAAGGCCACTCCGGGTCTTCTTGACCTTCTTGGAGGCCTCTTTCTTTGGTGCCTTGTAAGGTGCGGGGACCAGCATCTTCGTCAGATGAGGTCCGGCCGGTTCCTTCGGCAGGGGGGCTGGACTATGTATCCGCTACACCTTTTTTATCCATCCCTGAGGTCACAATGAAACACGATTAAGGTGTCTCCCTCATGACATGCCAGCTAAAGCATGAATGGACAGAGTGTGGTTGTGACTTACCGAGCTTGGAGAATGGGATGATTGATACCCACGGTCCTCGGCGGGGCCCGGCCATGATTTGCCGGACTTAAAGAGCACCTTCCAGATATCCCTGCGGGAGGAATCATAAAGCCCCCAAAGGGTTTGGTGCTCGGCTGGATCGAACTCCCACAGAGTACAAGCCCGACACTGACAGGGGAGGACCAGGCGAACTAGCATCACCTGGACTACGTCGATGAGTTTGACGTCCCTATCAACCACACCCTGAAGGCGCGCCTGGAGCAGTAACAGCTCGTCGGACAAGCACCTGTTCGGGCCCTTCTCGGGCCAGGACATGAGCCACAGTGGAGCTCCGAATCTGAACTCTGGAGATGCCGCCCACTTTTTCCCGCGTGGTTCGGTGATATAGAACCACTACTGCTGCCACTCCTTGACGGAGTCGTTGAAAGCGCCTTTTGGCCAAACAGCCTTGGGCATCTTGCTTACCATGGCGCCGCTGCACTCGGCGTGTTCGCCACTCACCACCTTAGGCTTCACATTGAAGATCTTCAGCCATAGGTCGAAGTGAGGTGGGATCCGGAGAAAAGCCTCGCACACGACGATGAACATCGAGATATTGAGGAAGGAGTTAGGGGAAAGATCGTGGAAATCGATCCCGTAGTAATACATGACCCCGGACGAACGGGTGAAGGGGAAACCCGAGCTCACGGACAAAATGGGGAAGGAACACGACTCTCTTGTGAGATTCTGGAGTAGGGATGACCTGTCCCGCCGGTGGAAGACGGTGGCCGATCTTCTGGGCCAGATACCCGGCTCCCCGGAGCTTCTTGATGTCCTTCTCCTGGCCAGTTGAGGCCATCCATCTGCCTCCTGCTCCGGATCCAGACATCTTTGGAAAATCTCTCTTCAATGGAGAAGAAGAGTGCTTGGGCGTTAGGGCTCGAACAGAGGGGAATGAGCTAGTGGGAGGAGAAGGCGTGGGTAAAAGAGAAAGAAACCTTATCTCTTTATAGAGGCGGTAAATGCTTTTGGTGCCTCCCCACTTGCCTGGTGGAACCCGTCTGCCTCCGACTCGCCGTGATTAGCAGCACGGTTAGATTACCCATACCCATATTGATGAGAATCCCGTGATAAAGGGACATGATCTCTACTTTGACAAAGACGTGTCAAAGAAACCGCCTCGCAGTATGCGCTGTAGCTGGCTGTGGGCAAACGGTTCGAATAATGATCTGACAGTAATTACATGTCACGTCATCAGAAAAAGTTGTCAGCAGATTGCATTCTCTCTACAGCGGTGTGTAAAGATCATCTTGTGAATCCGGACACGATTTGAGTGTTTGATAATTGCTTTGGAGTATTCGGAGAAGGAACCCGCCTTGCAATGCCGAAGACAATACTGCGCGCCGGACTCATCGTCATTGAAGCCTGGTTTAGGGGCTACTGAGGGAGTCCTGGATTAGGGGGTATCCGGACAGCCGGACTGTGTACAATGTCCGGACTATTGAAGCGTGAAGATATAAGACTCAAGACTTCGGCCCGTGTCCGGATGGGACTCTCCTTTGCGTGGAAGGCAAACTTGGCGATCCGGATATTGTGTTTCCTTTCTTGTAACCGACTCCATGTAAACCCTAGCCCTCTCCGGTGTCTATATAAACCGGAGAGGTTGGTCCCTAGAAGGCCGATCATAATTAAAATCATACCATCATAGGCTAGCTCTTAAGGTTTAGCCTCTACGATCTCGTGGTAGATCTACTCTTGTACTACCCATATCATCAATATTAATCAAAGTAGGGTTTTACCTCCATCGAGAGGTCCCAAACCAGGGTAAACATCTGTGTCCCTTGCTTCTTGTTACCATCAGCCTTGACGCACAGAACGGGACCCCCTACCCGAGATCCGCCGGTTTTGACACCGACAGTCCTCGCCACTCTTGGCCACCTGCCGGAGTATCCAACATGCTCTAAGGCTGTGTGTTGGTATGGTGTCCGATGTGCTGTGAATTTTACATGGCCTATTGAGCCATCCTACCAGTACGGTTCCACGCCCTGTAGAGGGCTTTGTCTTCTTTGTAATTGGGTTGGGTGACTTACGAGAGCGCACCCTTTTAGTTCGGACGAGGGGTTTAGTTAGGGCCGGAGGATCCTAGAATTTTGTTTGGGTCTTCTCGGCGCTTTCCATCGTGCATTACTTCTGTACTGTGTCCGCCAGGTCGGCAAAGTGTGCTATGTCACGGCGACTTATGGCATTGAGAATCCCCTTGTCCGTGCAATTTTTGCAAAAGAATGAGATTGCATCTTCCTCATGATAGTCCTTAACCTTGCTCATTACAAGGAGGAATCTTGCCCAGAAATGGCGTACTATCTCTTGGGGCTCTTGTCCGATGTGGGAAAGATCACTTGCGTCTGGGTTGGTGGGTGGAATTAAGTCCACGTCCTGACCCAATCTGGAACCCAGGGGCGAAGGAGCTCCTGAGCTTGGCAGCTCGGGCTCTAGGATATTGCCCCGTATTTGTGGCCCACTGCCCGATTCTAAGTTCAAAGCCTGGGCCACGTCCTCCCGTAGACGGGTATCCGGCTCAGAGAGCTCGGGAATCTGGACATAGTTCGTCCTCAAAATAGAGGAAGAATTGTCGTTTTGTTCCTCCACCACCGCTATATGATGGGTGACCAGCGGAGAGTTAATCTCCCTTAGGTCGAGTTTAAGCCCGATCTGATCATATTCCGTAACGACTCCCAGGGCCGCGATGCGATCCAAGAGCTCGTTTAAGGAGGACAGCTCCATTGGATCCATCTGCTGGGTGAATTTCGAGCTGACGCGGAGGTTGTTTTTGATGACCTGAGATGTGGTCGTCCGCACGGCGGCCGAATGGGCATCCATGACGAAACCGCCCAGCCGGAGAGTTTAGCCTACAGCCAGGGTTCCTCTAAAGGTGATGTTATCCTTGACAACGAGGCGAGCCATCAAGCCTTATCGGGACGGCACAGTGGAACTATCAATGAAAGCACCAATGTCGGTGACAAAACTGGCGGATCTCGGGTAGGGGGTCCCGAACTGTGCGTCTAAGGCTGATGGTAACAAGAGGCTGGGGACACAATGTTTTACCCAGGTTCGGGCCCTCACGGTGGAGGTAATACCCTACGTCCTGCTTGATTGATCTTGATGATATGAGTATTACAAGAGTTGATCTACCACGAGATCGTAGAGGCTAAACCCTAGAAGCTAGCCTATGATTATGATTGTTGTTATCCTACGGACTAAACCCTCCGGTTTATATAGACAACGGAGGGGGCTAGGGTTACACAGAGTCGGTTACAGAGAAGGAAATCTATACATCTGAATATCCAAGCTTGCCTTCCACACAAAGGAGAGTCCCATTCGGACACGGGACGAAGTCTTCAATCTTGTATCTTGATAGTCCAACAGCCCGGCCAAACTATATAGTCCGGCTGTCTGAGGACCCCTTAATCCAGGACTCCCTCAGTGTGCATCCAACTTGCTTGCTCACGAAGACCTAGGGCATTTTGAGGAAGCCCATCATTGGAATATGCAAGCCAAGTTCTATAATGAAAAATTCCCACTAGTATATGAAAGTGACAACATAGGAGACTCTCTATCATGAAGATCATGGTGCTACTTTGAAGCACAAGTGTGGTAAAAGGATAGTAGCATTGCCCCTTCTCTTTTTTCTCTCTTTTTTGGGCCTTCTCTTTTTTATGGCCTTTCTTTATTTTCTCTTTATTCGTTCGGAGTCTCATCCCGAGTTGTGGGGGAATCATACTCTCCATCATCCTTTCCTCACTAGGACAATGCTCTAATAATGATGATGATCACACTTTAATTTAGTTACAACTCATGGATTACAACTCGATACTAGAACAAAATATGACTCTATATGAGTGCCTTCGGCGGTGTACCGGGATGGGCAATGAATCAAGATTGACATGTATGAAAAATTATGCATGGTGGCTTTGCCGCAAATACGATGTCAACTACATGATCATGCAAGGCACTATGACAATGATGAAACATGTCATAACAAACGGAACGGTGGAAAGTTGCATGGCAATATATCTCGGAATGGCTACGGAAATGCCATAATAGGTAGGTATGGTGGCTGTTTTGAGGAAAGTAAATGGTGGGTGTATGGTACCGGCGAAAGTTGCTCGGCGCAAGAGAGGCTAGCAATGGTGGAAGGGTGAGAGTGCGTATGACCATGGACTCAACATTAGTCATAAAGAACTCACATACTTATTGCAAAAATCTACAAGTCATCAAAACCAAGCACTACGCACATGCTCCTAGGGGAAGGGTTGGTATGAGTTAACCATCGCGTGATCCCGACCTCCACTCATAAGGAACACAATCAATAAATAAATCATGCTCCGACTTCATCACATAATGGTTCACCATACGTGCATGCTACGGGAATCACAAACTTTAACACAAGTATCTCTCAAATCCACAACTAATCCACTAGCATGACTCTAATATCACCATCTTCGTATCTCAAAACAATCATAAAGAATCAATCTTCTCATAGTATTCAATGCACTTTATATGAAAGTTCTTATTGTATCCCTCTTGGATGTCCATCATATTAGGACTAAATTCATAACCAAAGCAAATTACCATGCTATTCTAAAATACTCTCAAAATAATATAGGTCAAGCATGAGAGTTCATCTATTTCTTCAAAATAAAACCACCATCGTGCTCTAAAAGATATAAGTGAAGCACTAGAGCAAATGACAAACTACGCCAGAAGAAATAAGTGAAGATCAATGAGTAGTCAAATAATTATGCAACTATGTGAAGACTCCCTAACATTTAAGAATTACAGATCTTAAGTACTTTATTCAAACAGAAAGAAAAACAAAATAAAATAAAATGATGCTCCAAGAAAAACACATATCATGTGGTGAATAAAAATATAGCTCCAAGTAAAGTTACCGATGAAAAGACGAAACAGGGGGTGCCATTCGGGGCATCCTCAAGCTTAGGCTCTTGGTTGGCCTTGAATATTACCTTGGGGTGCCTTGGGCATCCCCAAGCTTAGGCCCTTTCCACTCCTTATTCCTTAGTCCATTGAATCTTATTCCATAGTCCATCGAATCTTTACCCAAACCTTGAAAACTTCACAACACAAAACTCAACAGAAAACTCGTAAGCTCCGTTAGTATAAGAAAATAAATCAACACTTTTGTTACTGTTGTGAAGTCATTATAAATTCATATTGGTGTAATATCTACTGTATTACAACTTCTCTATTGTTCATACCCTCCGATACTACTCATAGATTCATCAAAATAAGCAAACAACACATAGAAAACAGAATCTGTCAAAAACAGAACAATCTGTAGTAATCTGTAACTCTAGAATACTAATGTACCTCCAAAAATTCTGAAATAAACTTGTGGACGTGAGTAATTTGTCTATTAATATTCAGCAAAAAGAATTAACTTAAGATCACTCTTCTGTAAAAAATTACAGCTAATCTCGTGAGCGCAAAGTTTCTGTTTTATACAGCAAGATCACATTTACTTTCACCCAAGTCTTCCCAAATGTTCTACTTGGCACTTTATTAAAACAAAAGGTGTAAAACATGATTACTACAGTAGCTTAATCATGTGAACACACAAAAATAGTAGGGGTAAATATTGGGTTGTCTCCCAACAAGCGCTTTTCTTTAATACCATTTTAGCTAGGCATGATGATTTCAATGATGCTCACATAAAAGATAAGAATTGAAACACAAAGAGAGCATCATGAAGAATATGAATATCACATTTAAGTCTAACCCACTTCCTATGCATAGGGATTGTGAGCAAACAACTTATGGGAACAGGAATCAACTAGCATAGGAAAGCAAAACAAGCATAACATCAAGATTTTCAACACATAGAGAGGAAACTTGATATTATTTCAATTCCTACAAGCATATGTTCCTCCCTCATAGTAATTTTCAGTAGCATCATGAATAAATTAAACAATATAACCATCACATAAAGCATTATTTTTATGATGCACAAGCATAGAATTTTTATTACTATCCACATAAGCAATTTTCTTCTCATGAATAGTAGTGGGAGCAAACTCAACAAAATAACTATCATGTGAGGAATAATCCACTTGAAAATTAAAATCATGATGACAAGTTTCATGGTTATTATTATTCTTTATAGCATAGAAGTCATCACAATGATCATCACAGATAACAACTTTGTTCTCATAATCAATTGTAACCTCTTCCAAAATAGTGGATTCATCAGTAAATAAAGTCATGACCTCTCCAAATCCACTTTTATAATGATCACAATAAGATTCAACACCTTCCAAAATAGTGGGATCATTACTTCCTAAAGTTGACACTCTTCCAAATCCACTTTCATCAATATAATCATCATAGATAGGAGGCATGCTATCATCAAAATAAATTTGCTCATCAAATCTTGGGAGACTAAAAATATCATCTTCATAAAACATAGCATCCCCAAGCTTGTGGCTTTGCATATTATTAGCATCATGGATATTCAAAGAATTCATACTAACAACATTGCAATCATGCTCATCATTCAAAGACTTAGTGCCAAACATTTTAATGCATTCTTCTTCTAACACTTTGGCACAATTATCGGAATCCTGATTTTCACAAAAGACATTAAAAAGATGAAGCATATGAGGCACCCTGAATTCCATTTTTTTGTAATTTTCTTTTACATACTAAACTAGTGATAAAACACGGAAAAAAAAGATTCGATTGCAAGATCTAAAGATATACCTTCAAGCACTAACCTCCCCGGCAATGGCGCTAGAAAGAGCTTAGTTGGCGGGGTGTTACTGCCGCTTACCTAGCCTCCCCGGCAACGGCGCCAGAAAATAGTCTTGATAACCCACAAGTACAGGGGATCGCAACAGTTTTCGAGGGTAGAGTATTCAACCCAAATTTATTGATTCGACACAAGGGGAGCCAAAGAATATTCTCAAGTATTAGCAATTGAGTTGTCAATTCAACCACACCTAGAAAACTTAATATATGTGGCAAAGTATTTAATAGAAAAGTAATATGGAAGTAATGGTAACGGTGGAAAAAGTAACAGAAGTAGTTTTGTAGTAATTGTAACAGCGGCAATGGTAAAGTAACTAAGCAAAGATCCATATGTGAAAATCTCGTAGGCATTGGATTACTGATGGATAATTATGTCGGATGCGATTCCTCATGCAATAGTTATAACATAGGGTGACACAGAACTAGCTCCAGTTCATCAATGCAATGTAGGCATGTATTCCAAATATAGTCATACGTGCTTACGAAAAAGAACTTGCATGACATCTTTTGTCCTACCCACCCGTGGCAGCGGGGTCCTATTGGAAACTAAGGGATATAAGGCCTCCTTTTAATAGAGTACCGGACCAAAGCATTAACACTTAGTGAATACATGAACTCCTCAAACTATGGTCATCACCGTGAGTGGTCCCGATTATTGTCACTTCGGGGTTGCCGGATCATAACACATAGTAGGTGACTATTGACTTGCAAGATAGGATCAAGAAATCACATATATTCATGAAAACATAAAAGGTTCAGAGCTAAAATCATGGCACTCGGGCCCTAGTGACAAGCATTAAGCATGGCAAAGTCATAGCAGCGTCAATCTTAGAACATAATGCATACTAGGCATCAAACCCTAACAAAACTAACTCGATTACATGGTAAATCTCATCCAACCCATCACCGTCCAGCAAGCCTATGATGGAATTACTCACGCACGGTGGTGAGCATCATGAAATTGGTGATGGAGGATGGTTGATGATGACGACAGTGATGGATTCCCCTCTCTAGAGCCCCGAACGGACTCCATATCAGCCCTCCCGAGAGAGATTAGGGCTTGCCGGCGGCTCCGTATCGTAAAACGCGCTGAATCCTTCTCTCTGATTTTTTTTCTCCCCGAACATGAATATATGGAGTTGGAGTTGAGGTCCGTGGAGCATCAGGGGTCCCATGAGGCAGGGGGCGTGCCAAGGGGGGTAGGCGCGCCCCCCACCCTCATGGATAGCGTGTGGGTCCCCCTGGTCTTGATTCTTTTGCCAGTATTTTTTAATTAATTCCAAAAAAATTCTCCGTGAAGTTTCAGGTCATTCCAAGAACTTTTATTTCTGCACAAAAATAATACTATGGCAATTCTGCTGAAAACAACGTCAGTCCGGGTTAGTTCCATTCAAATCATGCAAGTTAGAGTCCAAAACAAGGGCAAAAGTGTTTGGAAAAGTAGATACGATGGAGACGTATCAACTCCCCCAAGCTTAAACCTTTGCTTGTCCTCAAGCGATTCAGTTGACAAACTAAAAGTGATAAATAAAAACTTTTACAAACTCTATTTTCTCTTGTTGTTGTAAATATGTAAAGCCAGCATTCAAGTTTTCAGCAAAGATTATGAACTAACCATATTCACAATAACACTTAGGTCTCATGTATACTCGTATCAATGGCATAATCAACTAGCGAGTAATAATAATAAATCTCGGATGACAACACTTTCTCAAAACAATCATAATATGAGATAACAAGATGGTATCTCGCTAGCCCTTTCTGAGACCGCAAAACATAAATGCAGAGCACCTCTGAAGATCAAGGACTGACTAGACATTGTAATTCATGGTAAAAGAGATCCATTCATAGTCATACTCAATATAAATTAATAGTAATGGATGCAAATGACAGCGGTGCTCTCCAATTGGTGCTTTTTAATAAGAGGATGATGACTCAACATAAAAGTAAATAGGCAGGCCCTTCGCAGAGGGAAGCAGGGATTTGTAGTGGTGCCAGAGGTCAAGTTTTGAAATAGAGATAAATAATATTTTGGTTGGCATACTTTCTTTGTCAACATAACAACCAAGAGATCTCGATATCTTCCATGCTACACACATTATAGACGGTTCAACAGAATGGTAAAGTTTATACTCCCCCACCACCAACAAGCATCAATCCATGGCTTGCCCGAAACAACGGGTGCCTCCAACTAACAACAATCCTAGGGGAGTTTTGTTTGCAATTATTTTGGTTTGAGCATGGGACTGGGCATCCCGGTTACCGGGCATTTTCTGGTGAGTGAGGAGCGAAGTCCACTCCTCGTGAGAATAACCCACTGATACGTCTCCAACGTATCTATAATTTTTTATTGTTCCATGCTATTATATTACCCCTTTTGGATGTTTATGGGCTTTATTTTACACATTTGTATCATTTTTGGGACTAACCTACTAACTGGAGGCCCAGCCCATATTGCTGTTTTTTTTTGCCTATTTCAGTATTTCGAAGAAAAGGAATATCAAACGGAGTCCAAACAGAATGAAACCTTCGGGAGCGTGATTTTTGGAACGAATGTGATCTAGAGGACTTGGAGTGCAAGCCAAGAAGCAACCGAGGCGGCCACGAGGGTGGAGGGCGCGCCCCCTGTGTCGTGGGCCCCTCGGGCGGCCACCGACCTACTTCTTCCTCCTATATATACCCACGTACCCCGAAAACATCCAGGGAGCCAACAAAAAACAAGTTCCACCACTGTAACCTTCTGTATCCGTGAGATCCCATCTTGGAGCCTTCGCTGGCACTCCGCCGGAGGGGGAATCAACCACGGAGGGCTTCTACATCAACACCATAGCCCCTCCGATGAGTTGTGAGTAGTTTACCATAGACCTTTGGGTCCATAGTTATTAGCCAGATGGCTTCTTCTCTCTTTTTGGATCTCAATAACATGTTCTCCCCCTCTCTTGTGGAGATCTATTCGATGTAACTCTTTTTGCGGTGTGTTTGTCGAGATCCGATGAATTGTGGGTTTATGATCAAGTTTATCTATCAGAAATATTTGAATCTCCTCTGAATTCTTTTATGTATGATTGAGTTATCTTTGCAAGTCTCTTCGAATTTTCAGTTTGGTTTGGCCTACTAGATTGATCTTTCTTGCCATGGGAGAAATGCTTAGCTTTGGGTTCAATCTTGCGGTGTCCTTACCTAGTGACAGCAGGGGTTGCAAGGCACGTATTGTATTGTTGCCATCGAGGATAAATAGATGGGGTTTATATCATATTGCTTGAGTTTATCCCTCTACATCATGTCATCTTTCTTAATGCGTTACTCTGTTCTTATGAACTTAATACTCTAGATGCATGTTGGATAGCGGTCGATGTGTGGAGTAATAGTAGTAAATGTAGGCAGGAGTCGGTCTACTTGTCGCGGACGTGATGCCTATATACATGATCATGCCTGGATAATCTCATAATTATTCGCTTTTCTATCAATTGCTCGACAGTAATTTGTTCAACCACCGCAATAATTATGCTATCTTGAGAGAAGCCACTAGTGAAACCTATGGCCCCCGGGTCTATGTTTTATCATATAAGCTTTCAATCTTCTTTTATTTGCATCTTTACTTTTCCAATCTATATTATAAAATACCAAAAATATATTTATCTTATCATACTATCTCTATCAGATCTCACTTTCGCAAGTGGCCGTGAAGGGATTGACAACCCCTTTATTGCGTTGGTTACGAGTTCTTTGTTTGTTTGTGTAGGTGCGTGGGACTTTTGAGGAGCCTCCTACTGTATTGATACCTTGGTTCTCAAAAACTGAGGTAAATACTTACACTAGTATTGCTGCATCACCCTTTCCTCTTCAAGGAAAACCAACGCAAGCTCAAAACGTAGCACCCACCTAGCATGGAAGATATAGACATCCCTAGTGGATACATGAGTTGTTCGAGCATACAAAACAGAATTTCATTTGAAGGTTTGGAGTTTGGCTCATACAAATTTACTTGGAACGGCAGGTAGATACCACATATAGGAAGGTATGGTGGACTCATATGGAATAACTTTAGGGTTTATGGATTTTGGATGCACAAGCAGTATTCCCGCTTAGTACAAGTGAAGGCTATAAAAAAACTGGGAAGCGACCAACTAGAGAGCGACAACAATCATGAACATGCTTTAAAATTATTCAACAGTGAGTGCAAGCATGAGTAGGATATAAATCACCATGAACATAAATATCGTGGAGGCTATGTTGATTTTGTTTCAACTACATGCGTGAACATGTGCCAAGTCAAACCACTTGAATCATTCAAAGGAGGATACCACCCTATCATACCACATCACAACCATTTTAATAGCATGTTGGCACGCAAGGTAAACCATTATAAACTCCTAGCTTATTAAGCATGGCATCAGCAACTATAATCTATAATTGTCATTGGAAACATGTTTCATTCATAATAGGCTGAACCAGGAACGATGAACTAACAATATTTACAAAAACAAGATACGTCGAGTTCATACCGGCTTATCTCATCTCAATCAGTCCATCATATATCGTCATTATTGCTTTTCACTCGCACGACCGAACAGTGTGGATAATAATAATAGTGCACGTGCATTGGACTAAGCTAGAATATGCAAGCATTTAACACAAGGGAGAAGACAAGGTAATACAGGCTCCTGGTTAAATCAACAATAATGCATATGAGAGCCACTCAACATTTTCATCATGGTCTTCTCCTCTCGACCCCCAAAGAAAAGAAAAGAAATAAAACTATTTACATGGGAAAGCTCCCAACAAGAAAAAGAAGAACGAAAAATCTTTTTGGGTTTTCTTTTAGTTACTACTACATGCATGGAAAGTATACTAATTAATTTTTTTTGGTTTTTCTTAAGGTTTTTCAAACACAAAAGAAGAAGGCTTAGAAAAGAAAATAAACTAGCATGGATAGTACAATGAAAAAGTATGAGCACCGACAACTGGAATGAGTGTGTGAACATGAATGTAATGTTGGTGAGAAATACATACACCCCAAGCTTAGGCTTTTGGGCTAAGTTGGTCTAATCCCACGGATCAAAGCTGCCTTCTCCCGTGTGAGGAGGAGTGTCATCTGGGTGCCACTGGTTGGTGATCTCCTCCGGATCCCACTGATAAACGGACTGTCGATAAGGGTCAAGTGGTGGTTCCGGCTCAGGCTCTGGAGCTGGTGTCAGGCTCCAATGTGCGTAAACGGCCTCCGGCAAGATGAGGTACGTACCTGAAAATATTTTAAACAAAGAGGGCGCAGGCAAGGTAATAATCTCACAATAATTTTTATCAAATATCAAATTATACTTAAGCAGTTTCTTCTTATTTTTAACAATAAAATCATGTGCTACAATACGCTTATAATCTAGAAAAACATAGGGCAGCAACTTTTCTTCTTTCTCATAATGCCTAATAGGTAAATTAAAGTGTGCAGCAAGGCACGAAGCAAAGATACCACCGAAGATGGGGCCCTTTGTATGGTTCAGACTTATTCGCTTAGCAATAACAGCACCTAAACTGAAAGTTGTATCACGAAACAAAGCATGGTGCAAAATAACAATATCAGGGGCACTGAGATTTCCACTGTTTCCGTGATCAATTAAACATCTACTAGCAAATATTGTGAAGTAACGAAGAACAAGAAAATGTACGCTAGTAATTCTTGCACCTGAAACTTTTCTTGTTTCCCCTACAGCAATTTCATTAATAAATCCCTCCACATCATTACGGTGTGGTTCCTCTATGCTGCCCTCAAAGGGTATCTTGCAGACCCGACAAAAATCATATAGTAACATCTCCTTAACCTCATCATATAAATGAAGCTCCACTGAAGGTGGTGATTTCCTAGCATGAAAGTAAAAAAATTGCATGAAAATATTAGTGAGTAGGAGATACTGTTCGTGCTGGTCGTGGAGGAAGTCGGTGAGGCCTGCATTCTCAGCCAAGTAATAAAAATCATCATAAATTCCGGCGGCTCTAAAGAATTCTTCGCAAGGCCATTCGCACGACCGAACCTTCGTAGTGTAAGGCAGATTGTACTTGGGCTTTTTATTCTTCTCATTTTGTTTATCCTTCGAGCCTCGGCTCGAAGAGCCTCTCAACAATCTCCTCAACATTTTCTTCCTCTGAAAATTTCTGAAATTTTTAGTGACTCACAATAAAAGTGAACAAAATCAACAAGATTGATAGCAACCTCTCCCATAACTGCCTAGAACCTACATCATGCACTAGAACTACTTGGGACCCTATAAATTTGACATCCAAGCTCAAGGACGGGATCACCTTAGCAGCAAAAAACTAGAACAAAAACTAATTGGACCATTGGAGGAGTCACATACCAAAGAACAATCCCCCAAAATAGTTTCGTGAATGAAGCTTTGAGCAAGGAGATCGAAAATCGCAGCAAAACGAGCTAGAACACGAGTTTGAGTTGTGCGGTGATTTTTTCTGGAGGAAGACGAAGTGTGTGGGTGCAGGAATAAGTGGAGGGGGCAACATGGGGCCCACGAGGCAGGGAGGCACGCCCAGGGGGGCCCTCGTGGCCAGGTGGTGTGGCCCCCTGATGTGTTATTAGTGCCAAATATTCTTAAATATTCTACAAAAAAATCATATTTCATTTTTGGGACATTTGGAGAACTTTTATTTTCGGGGTATTTTTTATTGCAAGGATAAATCAGAAAACAGAAAGAAAAATACTATTTTTGCTTTATTTAATCTAAATAACAGAAAGTAAAAGGAGGGTACAGAGAGTTGTGCTTTCTAACTTCCTCCATCTCATCTTCATCAAAAGGAATCCACTAACAAGGTTGATCAAGTCTTGTTAACAAACTCATTTCGAATCGCATGAAACTGGAGAATTTTCGAATAGCACTAGGTTACCTCAACGGGGATATGCATGTCCCCAACAATAAGAATATCATATTTCTTCTTGACAGTAGGAAGAGGAAATTCAAAACCTCCAATAGTAATAGTTGGAATTTTTCCAATAGAATTTATACTGTGGACTTGAGGTTGTTTCCTCGGAAAGTGTACCGTATGCTCATTACCATTAACATGAAAAGTGACATTGGCTTTGTTGCAATCAATAACAGCCCCTGCAGTATTCAAAAAGGGTCTACCAAGGATAATCAACATACTATCGTCCTCGGGAATATCAAGAATAACAAAGTCTGTTAAGATAGTAACGTTTGCAACCACAACAGCCACATCCTCACAAATACCGACAGGTATAGCAGTTGATTTATCGGCCATTTGTAAAGATATTTCAGTAGGTGTCAACTTATTCAAATCAAGTCTATGATATAAAGGGAGAGGCATAACAGTAACACCGGCTCCAAGATCACATAAAGCAGTTTTAACATAGTTTCTTTTAATGGAGCATGGTATAGTTGGTACTCCTAGATCTCCAAGTTTCTTAGGTATTCCACCCTTAAAAGTATAATTAGCAACCATGGTGGAAACTTCAGCTTCCGGTATCTTTCTTTTATTCGTAGCAATATCTTTCATGTACTTAGCATAAGGATTCATTTTAAGCATATCAGTCAAACGCATACACAAAAAGATAGGTCTAATCATTTCAGCAAAGCACTCAAAATCCTCATCATCCTTTTTCCTTGATGGTTTAGGAGGAAAAGGCATGGGTTTCTGAACCCATGGTTCTCTTTCTTTACCGTGCTTCCTAGCAACAAAGTCTCTCTTATCATAATGTTGATTCGTTGATTCTGGGTTATCAAGATCAACAGCAGGTTCAATTTCTACATCATTGTTATTGCTAGGTTGAGCATCAACATGAACATCATCATTAACATTATCACTAGGTTCATGTTCATCAGCAGATTGTGTTTCAGCATCAGAAATAGAAATATCATTGGGATTCTCAGGTGTGTCAATAACAGGTTCACTAGAAGCACGCAAAGTCCTATAATTTTCTTTTTCTTCCTCTTAGAAGGAATAGGTGCATCAATATTAGTTCTCTGAGAATCTTGCTCAATTCTCTTGGGGTGGCCCTTAGGATACAAAGGTTCCTGAGTCATTTTACCCCATCTAGTCATAACTCTAACAGCATTATCATTTTTCTTGTTATTTAATTCATTGAGCAAATCATTTTGAGCTTTAAGCACTTGTTCTACTTGAGTGGTAACCATAGAAGCATGTTTACTAATAAGTTTAAGTTCACCTTTAACTCTAGACATATAATCACTCAAGTGTTCAATCATACAAGCATTGCGTTTCAATTGTCTACCAACATAAGCATTGAAGTTTTCTTGTCTAACAATAAAATTATCAAACTCATCCAAGCATTGACTAGCAGACTTATAACAAGGAATATCACCTTAATCAAATCTATAGAGAGAATTTACCTTTACTACCTGTGTCGGGTTATCAAGACCATGTACTTCTTCAATAGGCGGTAAATTCTTAACATCTTCTGCTTTAATACCCTTTTCTTTCATAGATTTCTTTGCCTCTTGCATATCTTCAGGACTGAGAAATAGAATACCCCTTTTCTTCGGAGCTGGCTTAGGAGTTGGTTCAGGAAGTGTCCAATTGTTTTCATTAGTCAACATAACCAGCTTGATCAACAGTTCAGCTTTATCAATAGTTCTTTCCCTCAAAACACAACCAGCACAACTATCCAGGTGGTCTCTGGAAGCATCAGTTAGTCCATTATAAAAGATATCAAGTATTTCATTTTTCTTGAGAGGATGATCAGGCAAAGCATTAAATAATCGGAGAAGCCTCCCCCAAGCTTGTGGGAGACTCTCTTCTTCAATTTGCACAAAATTATATATTTCCCTTAAGGTAGCTTGTTTCTTATGAGCGGGGAAATATTTAGCAGAGAAGTAATAAATCATATCCTGGGGACTATGCACACAACCAGGATCAAGAGAATTAAACCATGTTTTAGCATCACCCTTCAGTTAGAATGGAAATAGCTTAAGGATATAGTAGTAACGAATTTTTTCCTCATGAGTGAATAGGGTGGCTATATCATTCAATTTAGTAAGATGTGCCACAACAGTTTCAGATTCATAGCCATAAAAAGGATCAGATTCAACCAAAGTATTTATCTCAAGATCGACAGAGAAATCATAATCCTTATCAGTAATACAGATAGGTGAAGTAGCAAAAGCAGGGTCATATTTCATCCTAGCATTCAGAGACTTTTCTTTCAGCTTAGCTAATAATTTCTTAAGATCAGATCTATCATTGCAAGTAAGAAAATCTCTAGCAGTTTCTTCATCCATAACATAACCCTCAGGCACAGCAGGCAATTCATATATAGGGGGAGAATCTTCATCATCACTTTCATCAGTATTATCAGGTTCAATAATTTCATTCTCTCTAGCCCTAGCAAGTTGTTCATCAAGAAATTCACCTAATGGCACAGTATTGTCAAGCATAGAAGTAATTTCATCATAAGCATCACGCATAGCAGAAGTGGCATCATCAATAACATGCGACATATCAGAATTAATAGCAGAAGCAGGTTTAGGTGTCGCAATTTTACTCAAAACCGAAGGAGAATCAAGTGCAGAGCTAGATGGCAGTTCCTTACCTCCCCTCGTAGTTGCAGGATAAATCTTGGTTTTCTCGTCTTTCAAGTTCCTCATAGTGATAAGCCGATATAAATCCCAAGTGACTCAAAGAATAGAGCTATGCTCCCCAGCAACGGCGCCAGAAAATAGCTTGATGTCTACTACGCAACCTTCTCCTTGTAGAAGTTGTTGGGCCTCCAAGTGCAGAGGTTTGTAGGACAGTAGAAAATTTCCCTCAAGTGGATGACCTAAGGTTTATCAATCCGTGGGAGGCGTAGGATGAAGATGGTCTCTCTCAAGCAACCCTGCAACCAAATAACAAACAGTCTCTTGTGCCCCAACACACCCAATACAATGGTGAATTGTATAGGTGCACTAGTTTGGCATAGATATGGTGATGCAAGTGCAATATGGATGGTAGATATAGGTTTTTGTAATCTGAAAAATATAAAAACAACAAGGTAACAAGTGGTAAAAATGAGCGAAAACGGTATTGCAATGCTTCGAAATAAGGCCTAGGGTTCATACTTTCACTAGTGCAAGTTCTCTCAACAATAGTAACATAATTGGATCATAAAACTATCCCTCAACATGCAACAAAGAGTCACTCCAAAGTCACTAATAGCGGAGAACAAACGAAGAGATTATTGTAGGGTACGAAACCACCTCAAAGTTATCCTTTCTGATCGATCTATTCAAGAGTCCGCAGTAAAATAACACGAAGCTATTCTTTCCGTTCAATCTATCCTAGAGTTCGTACTAGAATAACACCTTAAGATACAAATCAACCAAAACCCTAATGTCACCTAGATACTCCAATGTCACCTCAAGTATTTATGGGTATGATTATAAGATATGCATCACACAATCTCAGATTCATCTATTCAAACCAACACAAAGTACTTCAAAGGGTGCCCCAAAGTTTCTACCGGAGAGGCAAGACGAAAATGTGTACCAACCACTATTCATAAGTTCACAAGGTCACTGAATCCGCAAGTTGATCACCAAAACATACATCAAGTAGATCACGTGAATATCCCATTGTCACCACAGATAAGCACATGCAAGACATACATCAAGTGTTCTCAAATCCTTAAAGACTCAATCCGATAAGATAACTTCAAAGGGAAAACTCAATCCATTACAAGAGAGTAGAGGGGGAGAAACATCATAAGATCCAACTATAATAGCAAAGCTCGCGATACATCAAGATCGTGCCAAATCAAGAACACGAGTGAGAGAGAGAGAGAGATCAAACACATAGCTACTGGTACATACCCTCAGCCTCGAGGGTGAACTAGTCCCTCCTCATCATGGAGAGCGTCGGGATGATGAAGATGGCCACCGGTGATGGATCCCCCCTCTGGCAGGGGGCCGGAAAAGGGTCCCGATTGGTTTTTGGTGGCTACAGAGGCTTGCGGCGGCGGAACTCTCGATCTAGGTTATGTACTATAGGTTTATGTATTTATAGGAATTTTTTGCATCAGTCTCACGTCAGGGGGGGGGGGTCTCCGAGCCGTCCACGAGATAGGGGGCCACGCCGAGGGGGTGGGCACGCCCCCCACCCTCGTGGGCAGAACGGGACTCTTCTGGCCCAACTCTTTTGGGGGCTTCTTTTGGTCCATAAAAAATCATCAAAAAATTGGCACATCAATTAGACTCTGTTTGTATTCCTTTTCTATAAAACTCAAAAACAAGGAAAAAACAAAAACTAGCACTGGGCTCTAGGTTAATAGGTTAGTCCCAAAAATCATATAAAATAGCATATAAATGCATATAAAACATCCTAGATAGATAATATAATGGCATGGAACAATCAAAAATTATAAATACGTTGGAGACGTATCATGCTTGTCGACGGTGATTAATCCCCTTCCTTCAATTAACATCGCACAGCTTTGGCATCGTGGCCCAGAATACTCGGAATCTTACAGTAGCCAACATGATACCAAGTTTAATTTGCTCAAGGTTGTAATCTGCCAAGTGCCCATAAGATCTGCGAATTATAAAGATTTCAAGCTAATTGTGCTCTTCAACCGCGGTCTCGCCTATCTGACAGGTCACTGCGGTAAGTGGATAAATCTGCACGTCCATCGTAGGATAATGCATCCTCCATGGTTCTCTGATGATATTGAACACAAGGGCTTCATTTACGTTGTCGACTTCTTCTATGGCTAGACGTATTGCTGGCCTATTCCAGTCATCAGTACAAACGGCTATTACAGTAGTATGTTACTTTCCTATGATATCATGATGGCTTGCTTATATTACTGTCAACATTTACTGAAAAAATATTCATGCTCATAACATGTTGTTCTTAAGATTGACTACATTATGAGCTCTTTTTTAATTGACTCCAACTTGATATGATGTTGTAGGCCGCCTGGTGTCCCTACCCTTCCTAATCCCAGAACCTTTCAAAGAAAAGCGGCATGGTAGTTGCAGGTGGTTCCTGGCTCGATCAGACAATGGCAAATGATTGATGATTGTTCGCACGTACCGAACGCGTTGTTTCGCGGAATACAGTCACAGTCACTGCAAGGTCTTTGAGCAGGATCCCAGGTTCTCTGGGCTTTCAGGATTTTTTGACTCGAGGCTGGTAAGTAGCCTTGGTACACACTCTGTATTTCTCAGACTAAATTATCCGATTAACCAGGAGATAACCGACGACAAGGATCATGATGGCAGCACGGTTTTGTTCATCAGGCAAAACTGTGTGTACATAGCATACCATGCGTCTATGCATGCACCATACCCTGATATGTGCTGCCACGCTCTGCAGCCCAAAGTAGGAGAGAGGGTCGCAAGTATCAGACTTCAGCCTGCTGGCTGGAGTTTCCCCCGTCAGGCACCCATATGGTTCAAGCCGTCATCCAATCTCCACAGCTTAATAAATAGTAACGTCTAACTAAGCCAGTTAGTTAGATGCGTACACTTGGTGTAGTAGGATCTTTATTTAGTTTGATGCATACACTTGTTATTTTTTGGTAGCCCTTTTGTAATGGTGGTTGATGTTTGGTTTGGAAGAGAGAGCTGCGTCTTAACTCTTCTGGCCTGCTTACTGCTTCTGTTGCACCCCCAGCCCTGGTTGCTACTGCTGTTGTTTTGAATGTACAATCAGTAGTATATTTCGTCTGTTGGTTGAATAAATGTGTTGTTAGAACGACAAACACAATGTTTTTGAAGTCGTTGCACGGTCCGATCCTTTAGTGCCTCGTATCGTACGTAGCGCATACTATTTTTGGTACGGAACACATTTTCCACTTGTTGATAACATGCAGCCCACTGATGAAGGCCCAATAGAGGAGCCCATAATTAACTGGAAGGGAGGCTCTCACATGAATCCAGCCCAGGTATATGCTCATGGTCCCCTAAACATAAAAAAGTAAATAAATAAATAAAGCTAAATGCTCATGCACCAGTTCTTTAAATTCATGATTTAAGAGGAGGATATTATTTCCTATGATAGTGTCGTTACATTCAGTCGATATTATTCTTAGGCAAAGATAGCGACCAGTCTTCTTTCTCCCACCATTTTCTTCCTGCAACCAGCGGACCCATGCAAATCGTAGTCAACGTCGTAAATAGTTCCGGTCCATTTTTATTTTTCAATAAGAATGTCCAACCCAGCCCAGCACATTGGCGACAGCACTTTATCCTCCGCCTTGGCGCACTCGCCACGGTGCCGCCGTCCAGCCCTGTCAACATAGTGAATTGGGAGAGGACTGTAGTTGTGAGTATGACTATACAGACCCACCAGGTCCACTCCTGAACACAAGAAAGCGCCTCTTTTACTACTTAGATGCACCCCTCTTTTTTACTCTTATCCACCCTGCTGATATCTGGGACCCACATCATTGTCAACGTATAGTCAATTAACGACAGAATTGCACAACTTTTTTTTAAGATTTGTTCGGAGGAGCAGGCTATATAAACTAGGTTGTGCGGTCTCTATGGCCCGTCTAACAACATGACCAGCCCAACAATTTTTTCTTTGGGAAAATAGGTAGCCTACTATTTCTTTTTGAAGTATACCCAAGCTAGGCCTATTTGTTTTCTCCGACTTACTGGGCTGCAAATCTTTCAAGACGAGGAGGGATGCATTTTGGCCTGGCCAAAGAGTATGGTCAGTATCTGTGAAAAGTAATATCAAAGGGGTTAAAAATTCCAAAAAAATAGCAAATGGGAAATTAGTTTCTTTTTTTCTTTTTGTTCTTCACTGATATTTTATATTTCATTGGATTATAATATGACATAGTATTTTTAAATTTGTTTTAGTATCACTACTAATTTTTTGGATTAAGAATATTTTGTTCCCCAGCAAAAATTTGCGAATTTTTTTCAAAATTTCGCACATTTTTTAGTTCAATTTGTTAACCCTGGTATTGACCAAAAAATGAGCAGCAATTCTAAAAATGGAAAATGGGCTGCAATAAATTCCATATGAATTAGAAATGAGTAAAAATTATAAAAATAATAGAAAATGGGTTGTACACACCACATATCTCGAGGCTGACTTGTTTATGCAAGGCTTTGTTAGTCAACACACGATTCTAGCAGCAGTGAATGTTGGATGTCCTTCCAGCGGCCGACGTGCTTCTTCAATTTCTGATCTTCCTGCGCCAGCCGCCTAAACCAGCGTCAGCGGGACTGCCTGCTCCCTCCTCTTGTCGCCCGCTATGATGCCGTGCAGGCTTCACCGGCCCACCCTACTCCCTCCGCTGGCCTGGCCGCACACAATCAACTGCCTCCTTATTACGCGAAAAATGATTCCTCCCACTAACATCTGGGGCGCACCAGTTTAGAGGCTGACCTGTGGGCCTACTAAGTTGACGCATACGCATGGCTTTGTCAACTTAGTCGACAAATGATTCTAGCAGCAGTAACCATTCGATTTGAATCAAACGATCCTGCTGCTTCTCCAAGCGCTGCTCTTCTTGCACCAGCCACCCAAACCAGTGCGGGCAAGACCGCCTGCTCCTGCCTCCAGTGGCTGGCTATGCTGCCACTGAGGCCTCACCACCCCCTGCTACTCCCACCGCTGGCCACGCCCTGCGGCGACGGCAGCCTCACACCGCATCCTAACTAGTGAACCCTTGTACTCCTCTTCGCGTGGGCATCCACTATCGTGTCTTTCCCGGCTCCACGTCGTCCCCTTACTAGGCCTCGCAGTCGTCCACTGCCTTGGTGCTCTCTGTGCGGCATGGTCAATGTGGTCAAGGAACGACTTCCATTGGAAGAGTACTATACGTGGAGAGGCTGACAGCTGGGTCCACGACCGCAGCAAGGAAGTGTCTCCTTATTACGCGGAAAATAATGATTCCTTCACCTGACAGCAGGGTCGCAGGGACCCACCGGACAGGCCACCGTATTTTACGAAAATACGTTTCCCCCCTAACTGCTGGGACCCACCAGCTACGTCTTCGCATGCAAGGAAGTGCATCCATATTATGGAAAAAAACATTTCCCCCCTGATTGCTGGGACCCACCAGCTACATCTTCGCACGCAAGGAAGTGCCTGATAGTCGGGACCCACCTGGTTGAAGCATATGTAGCGTTGTCATTCTGGTCGCGAACGTGTACGTACATACTGGTCGATCAGTCTGTCTGCAGGCTGCAGCGATGAACCGTGGCCATGTAAGGAAGGGCACGTGTCGTACTATAGGCGTGCACATAGCATGTCACGCAGTCCCATTAAAATTGTGTACACGTACATACAGCCAGGGTGCAAGAAAGTAAATATGGCCACATACGTACATACGGGCGGGGTCTTGAACGCCTACTCGCGCATACGTACGGCCTGGGCTCGTGTACATGGCTGGGTCGGAACCGAGAAAGTGCGTCGTCATGTTCATCGGGAGCCAACAGGCTTGGACGGAACAACCGATCGAAACGAGGCCTGGCGTACCGCAGAACGGAGAAAACGGCCGTGTGTTCGACCGGCCACGGTCGACACGAGATCCTGTTCATTAGGAGGGGTCTGGCGTACCGCAAAACAAAGGAAACAGACTTCTCTTGGACCTCCTATAGTGAAACAGGGTCCGGTTGATCGGGCAGGGTGTGGCGTATCGCAAAACGGAGGAAACGGACTTGTGTTGGAGCGCTAGGGTCGAAACGGGGCCCTGTTCATCGGGAGGGGTGTGGCGTACCACAAAACGGGATTCCATGGGATACTATTCATCTCCACCGTCGACCTCCTCCAGCCTCCACGGGCTACTATTCATCCACCGTCGACCTCCTCCAGCCTCCACCTGCGACTGTTCATCCACGGTGTCTCCCCTCCTGCCTCCAACAGCCACTGTTCATCCATGGGCTCCTGTTCATCCAGCCTCCACCGCTCCTACACCGGCTACTATTCAACTAGCCCTCTCCACGGGGTCCTGTTCAACCACCCCTCCACGGGCTACTGTTCATCCAGCCCTCCATCGGTTGTTGTTCAACCAGCCCTCCACGGGGTCATGTTCATCTAGCCCTCCACGGGGTCCTGTTCATCCACCCCCAAGCGGCTCGATCGATCAGGATCCTGTTCATCCAGCGGCAACGACCTCTACTACCACGGAGTCCTGTTCATCCACCCCCACCGGGAACTGTTCATCCAACCCCCCCCCCCCAACAACGATCATTGTTCATCAAGAGGCAGCATCGATCGGCTTCAGTTAGCAGCAGTAGTGAAGGAATCGATCGGGGTTCAGTAACGTAGCTAGTGCAATCGCTCGGGTTCAATTAGAGCCCAATGCCTCGCTCGGGTTCAGTTAGAGCGCAACGCCTAGCACACACGTGCGTACGTGTATGATAGAAACGCGCAAACCTTTGTGCATCGCTCGGCCCGGACCACCCACCGTAACTGGGAACTCCCCGATATTTTCCTCGCCCTCGCTTCTACCACGGTTTTTCTGTCATGGACGGCCCAAAGAAAGTCATGCAATTGCGTCTCCGGCCCGCCCAGGATGAAAAGCCATTTTCTGTCATGAGTTTTTGTCATAGAAGTAGGAGCCCACCACATCTATGATGATATCGGCTTTTGTCACAATTATCATCATAGAAATGTCATAAGCATGACAGAAAAAAATCGTTCGGCCCAAAATGTCACAGATGTTTCTTTTTTTTGTAGTGAACTATCGCTAACGCATAGTGGTAAAGTAAAGCAATTACATGGCGTTTGCATTTCATACAATAAAGAGACAACCATAAGGCTCCTGCCAGTTGCAGGTAAATTACAAAACATGATCATCTCATACAATAACGTATATCACATCATGTCTTGACCATATCACATCACAACATACCTTGAAAAAACAAGTTAGACGTCCTCTACTTTGTTGTTGCAAGTTTTAAGTGGCTACTATGGGTTTCTAGAAAGAACTATTCTTACCTACGGCAAAAACCACAACGGTTATTTATCAAGTTTGTTGTTTTAACCTTCTCCAAGTACCGGCCGCAGTCATATTCGATTCAACTAAAGTAGGAGAAACAGACACCCGCCACCCACCTTTATGCAAAACTAGTTGCATGTCAGTCGGTGGAACCGGTCTCATATGCATGGACATGTAAGGTTGGTTCGCGCCGCTTTATCCCACAATGACGTCGAATCAAAATAAGACGTTGGTGGTAAGCAGTATGAACATCACTGCCCACAACTTCTTTGTGTTCTACTCGTGCATATCATCTACGCATAGACCTGGCCAGGATACCACTGTTGGGAAATGTTGCATGGAAAACAAATTTTTTCTACGCACATCCAATATCTATCCATGGAGATGCATAGCAACAAGAGGGGGAGAGTCTATCTATGTACCGTCATAGCCCATAAGCAGAAGCGTTTCACAACACGGTTGATGTGGTTGAACTTTCTTCGCGATCTAACCGATCGAGTACTGAACATACGCCACCTCCGCGTTCAGCACACGTTCAGCTCGGTGACGGCCGCGCCTTCTTGATCCAGCAAGATGGTGAGGTAGTGGATGAGTTCCGATAGCACAACGACATGGTGACGGTGATGGTGAAGTTATCTCCGCAGGGCTTCGCCTAAGCACTACGAAAGTATGACCGGGGGTGTAAACTATGGAGGGGGGCGCCGCACATGGCTAGGCAATTGTCTGTTGTATGCTAGGCTCCCCCCCTCCCACATATATATATATAGGTGGGAGGGAGGGAGGAGGAGCCAAAGGTGGTGCCCAAGTAGGAGGAATCCTACCTGGAGTCCCTCCCAAGCCCCCTGCCATATATGAACGAGGGGGGAGAGAGAAGGAAGGGAAGTCCTACTCCACACTTCCCTTTCCCTCCCCTCTTTCCTTTTCCTCCTCATAGGGCTGGCCTCTATAGGGGCACACCAGCCCCTTGTGGGCGTGTGTTCCCTCACTTGGCCCATAAGGCCCATATTTTTAGCGAGGAGCCCGAAACTCCTTTCCGGTGACCCGATAAGTACTCGGTACCCTCCGGAACACTTTCAGCGTCCAAATACCATCGTCCTATATATCAATCTTTACCTCTCGACCATTTCAAGACTCCTCGTCATGCCCGTGATCTCACCCACGACTCCGAACAACATTCGGTCACCAAATCACGTAACTCACATAATACTATATCATCATCGAACGTTAAGCGTTCGGACCCTATGGGTTCGAGAACTATGTAGACATGACCGAGACACTTCTCTGGTCAATAACCAATAGCGGAACCTAGATGCCCATATTGGTTCCTACATATTGTTGGTGTAAAAAAATAGGGGCTCTCTTTTGTACCCCTTTACTTATGTGCGGGTAGTCAGAGCCGCGCCCGCGGCCACACTTAGCAGGGCAGAAGAGGGAAGCCAATGCCACAAGACAACCAAGGCAACACTAAGACCAGAGACACATGGAGCAGGGAGGGTGAGGTGGACTCCCCCAGCAAGATCCTTGCTGGGGCGGCCTCCGCAGCCCCGGTAAGAGCCTTGTCGGGGCAACTTGCCCAACGCCAACAGATCGCGCCACCCTTGAGCCGAAGGGTTCCAACGTCGTCAACCACATTGGAACAAAGGCTCGGGAGACGCATCCATGGTGGCATGAAGATCTTCGTGAAGATCATAAACACACAAGATCAGATAAGGACCAGAAGGCGACGATCCTCGGGAAGATCCTTGCCGAGGAAACCCACGAGACCTCCGGCAAGATCTTTGTCGGGGACAACCACAGTGCCGCGGCAAGACCCTTGCAGGGGCCCCGACAAGACCCTTGCCGAGGACATCAGCAGGGCCACGCCCACCAAGGCTCCACCGCCGTTCCCATGCAGCTGCCAGCCTAGCCAGCCAGGCGAGCACCTGTGTGGCAACGTGCGGCCCCGAGACCGGCTCAGCAAGCACCTGCATGGTGGCATGCAGATCTTCGTGAAGACCCTGCCACCGCATCAGCTTAGCAACCTGCCAGCCTACATGGCACCGCGCGCTGCGCTAGCCTGGCCGCGTGTCGAAGCGAGGCGAGGCGGTGACAGCAAGAAGGGCACGTCGGCAACGCATTAAATGTGTTTGTCCGACGCTGCCAAAGGATAGACACAGCCAATGCATGCGCTTTCCACCTCCCGTGTACCACTGTGGGATCCCCTTTTTTCCTATAAAAGGAGGCCCGAGGCGTACTATAGGGGGATTCGGCTCTTTGGAGAAAATCACGCACCGTAGCTAGCTCAAGAACATTCGGATATACACCAAAGCAGGACTAGGGTATTACACGATCCTCGTGGCCTGGACCTGGGTAAACGATCCTTGTGCTGGCTCTTAGACCCGCTCTTTCCACAACCTCGCGCCCGCCAACCGTAGTAGGGATCCCAGTGATCCAATGGGTGTCGTTTCCACCGACATCTTTGGCGCGCCAGGTAGGGGCGTGGAGCTATGGAAATCCGGTCTCGCAGCTAGTCTAGCAGCTCTCCCTCGCCATGGCTTCCAAGGAAGAAAGAGATCGAATGGGAACCACAACTTGCGGGTGCAGTAAACATTCACGCAGCGACAGAAAAGCTAAGTCACGTGAAACTTTGAGTAATTCTTTTTATATGAGACTATTCACCTTGGAGATCTTTCCCTCTGTATGAGAAACCTGCATGCAATGGGGCCCTTCCACTATTGGCAACGCCCTTGTTCTGTTTCGAGTCTGCTCAACAGTTTGAGCGGCTACGTCAAGAACAGCAGGGTGGCCTTCCGTTGTTGGCAATGCTCTTGTTTTGTCTCAAGTCCGCTCGACAGCTCGAGCAGCCGCGCTGAGAACGACAAGGTGGTTCGCCTGGCAGCAAGAACACTCGGCAGGCTATTGAGGATCCATCCTCAAGGCGCCGCAGACTGGGTTTACGCGCCGGCAAACCTACCCAACTAACATAGGGTGGACATACAGAACGAGATCAAATTGGAAAATAACATGCATCATTTTAAAAGTACTGCAGAGTCATATTACATCAATTGTTGCTGTGGTTCTAACTAAAGATAAAAATTGTCTTGGTCGTGAACCTGCAGCGGTGATAAGAAACGGGGTGCCTAGTCCCGGTGCTGGCCCACCACCCTCTTGATTCCATCGACGTGGCTGATGATGGGCTTGATACGCTCCTTGAGCGGCACAAGGTCCACATCCTCCGGCAAGCTCTCGAGCACGGCGTTGAAGTCGAGGTTGGGGTACCAGTACGCCACCTTGGTGACAACCTTGGTCAGGGCACCCCGGCAAAGCTGTCGCGCCTCATTGGCTAGAGAGCTCGCTTTGTTAGAGCCAAACTGCTCCAAGGCTCCAAGAACGCCCTCGAAGAACAGGGTCAGCTTGGCATTGGGGCTCACGTTTGGCTCTGGGGCTACCTCACATCCGACATCCCCATGGCAGCCAGCTTTTCGGTGATCCCGTTGGCGACATCGACGAGGCGGCTGATCCAGAGGTTCCCGCCCTTCAAGAAATCCTCGTGGTTGGCGGTGTCATTCTTCCGCAGCTGCATCTCCGTCTCCATACTCTTGGTCAGGGTCTCCTCCTGGGCCTTGACCTCTGACAGCGTCCCCTCAAGACCCTCCAGCTTCAGCTTCAGGTCCTTGATGGAGTCGTTGGCGCGGGTGAGTAGCTCGGCATTGCCGAGGACGTCGGCCTGCGCCTCCACCAAGGCACAGCTGACCGTGTCCTTCGCCTTCGCCATCTCCTGGGCCTCGTTCGCCTCCAGCTCCTGCACCTTGTCACCATGGACAAGAGCATGAGCATTGAGCGCTTCCTTGTGCTTCTACTCCAGCTCCCGGGTCCGCTGCACGACGAGCTTCTCGACCTGCTCATCCTTGCCGCCGAGTGTGGCGGCGAATGCCGCCTCGCGAGTGGGGAAGTCCTCCTCCTGGGAGTTCAGCTCGGCCTGGAGCTGGCGCCGAGCGGCCTCGGCCCTGTCGGCATGTTCCTTCGCCGCCTCCTGGGCCTTATCGATGTTGGCCTGCTTCAAGATGAGCTCTTGCTTACGCTTGGCCAGCTGATCATGGGCAGCCCTTAACTCTTCATGGGCCTAGCGGAACCAGGCCCGCGTCTCGGCAACGCGCTCCTCGAGATCCGCATCTGTCTTGCCCGTTGCCGCCACCCTGGACTTCGCCTTGTCCAGACGGGCGCGATGGAGCGCCTGGAGCTTCCAAAAGCTGGCAGCCATGGCCCGAAGGAGCTCCTCCTCCTGGGTACCGCTGCCACCGGCGCTCGGTTCATTGACAACCTCGAGCACCTCATCGTCGAACACCTCCCCCTCGACCGGTGGCCTGGTGCCCGCCGTCCCTGGAAGGTGGACGAACAGGTCATCGCCCACCTTCAAGTACCTGCACAAGCCTGAGGCAGCGGAGGAGGAGGGTTGATCGTCGACCACCCCCTCCTCGGCAGCAGCCTTGCCGGCCTCCCCGGCAGGCCCCTTGCCGGCCTCCTGGGCAGCGCCCTTGCCGGCCTCCTCGGCAGCGGCCTCGCCGGCCACTCCGGCGGGCCCCTTGGTGGTGTCCTCCGCAGTGGTCTCGGCGGCCTCCTCGATGGCGATCTTGTCGTCCACGGCCTCGGCGTCCTTGGCGACCTCCTCGATGACAGCGTCGATGTCCTCCTGGTCCGCCAAGGAAGGATCTGGATGCCGAAAAGGGGAATGAGGCAAGGCCGAGATCAAGAATCAAAAAGAGAGAAGAAAACGCAGGGAAAGAAAGTAGATGACTTACCCGTGCCAGGATGAGAAGAAATGGTGCCCTCCCTGCCAATATCTGTCGCCGGGACGTAGCCATCAGTGCCCAGGTTCGCCTCCTCCTCATCCTCTGTGCGCATGGGCTCGGTGCTTGGCGCCCTTCCCGGGGACGCCCCTCGGGGCGGCGTGGTTGATGGGGGCGGCGTGTTGGGGGTGGCCCTTGGTGGCTCCTCCTATTGCCATCCTCCTCCTGCAGCCACGGCAAGGTCATTGCCAAGAGATCGTACCCCAATGCACGTTGATGAGGGATGGGTGGTGAACGCACGCCGGGGGCTGAGCCGGGGGCTGCTGTCCGGGCTGATCTCCACCACCTGCGTGCGCGAAGCGCTTGCCGAGGGCTGGTCGCCCGCCGACGCCCTGGCCCTCTTTGCCACCCTCTGGGCCAGCGTCTCCCTATCCCTGCAAAGACAAAAACAAGTCAAGAAAAGCGGTGAGGTCTGAGAAAACAGAGGTGGCGAAGAGCAGACACTTACTCGTCCTCCGCCTCCTCTTCAGCTGCCTTCCTTTTCCTCCTTGGGCTAAGGGACCCAAAATCGAAGACGACCTCTGGGTCGACATATGCGGGAGGAGGGGAAGGGGATGGAGTCCGCCAACGCTTGGATGAAGAAGAGGCGGTCGCTTTCTTCTTCGCCACCGCGGTCTTTGCCGCCTTCTTTCCTGCCGCAGCCCTTCTCTGGCGCATGGACTCCCCCTGGGCCCCTTGCCATGGTTCGGTCCCTCTGGGCTGGACCGGCTCGCCAGATCTGGCCCGCCGTAGGACACGTCCTCTTCCCGTGGCTGGAGGGTCGTCGGCCTCGGCCCCTTCCTCGATCGACTCCTCAACCACCTCTTCAACAAGGGGGGCGGTGTTTGCACCGCTGGCCTCCCCGACATCCCCCGCCCACTGGGCGAGCTCCCTCTCCTCCACGACCACGTCGGCCTCATCCTCCATGCCGCTAGTGCTGCCGGCCTCCATAGCAAGCTGCGCCTCCGCCACCCTAGTGGATATGTAGTCGATCTCCGCCTCGGTGGTGTCCTCGATGAGCAGCGGCTCGTTGTGGTCGTAGCCGTCCGACAAGTTGTCGAAGAACTCCTGCACCTCGCATGCCGGGGGCTCGGCCCAGGACGGGTTGAGGCCGTGCACGTTGAAGACCAGCATCATGTCGAGGATGGCAGACTGGCAAGAATTGTTGCTCAGCGGGAATACACCCGGGGGCAACCCAAACAGGGGCCCCTTGATGACCTTGCCGGCCTTCGCGGCCCTGCCGGTCCTCTCCACCCAACCGTCGCTGAACACATCAAGCTGGAAGAGCCTCTGACAGAAATGGGCATGTCCCATCACCGTGAAATTATGCTTCAGGCCGGGGCGGAGCCTCATGATGTCAGCCGCATTCCTGAAATCCCAGGCCGGCCTCCCCTTGTTATGCAGCAAGGCGATTCGGCGATGGATGAAGTCCGCCCCAATCATTTCGAGGGTGAGCCTGGCCATGGTGAGGCGATGGATCCTAGTGGAGACGATCAAAAGCTTCGCGTCGTTGGCGTCGAGGTCACTCCAGTCCTCGCCGCGGGTTGGTAGGCTCTGACGAACCCGGAACACCGGCGGGTTCTTCTCCTCGATCCAACACCACCGACCCCGCCACTCCTCCCACCTCTCCTTGTGGGCGCCCTTCGGATATGTGCCCTTCTCTTGGACCCTCGAGATCCAAGAGATGTTGCCGGAGAGGGAGCACCCTGGTTGGAGGAGAGGATAGAAGTAGTGGCGGAAGAGCGTCGTGCTGGGAAGCACGCCGGCGAAGCCCTCACAGAGGTGGGTAAAGAACGCCATGCACGCCACGATGTTGGGAATAAGATCTAGAAGACGGAAGTCGAAGGTGCGCATGACGTCGTTGAAGAAATCAGAGAAAGGGGGACAAAGCCTGCAGGAGAAGAAATCAACAAAAAAGGGGTACTGATTCGGGCCGGCCTTGACGCTATTGGTGACGCGCGTGGCAGGGTGCCCCGTCGTCTCCGTTGCTCACAGAGGCCTGAAGAAGTCCTTGAGGTGAAATACATCGAACGTCAACGGAGAGAAGTAGGCGAACTGTGCCTGCCGCACCGCCGCTTCGTTCTCTGGCGCCTCCCTCTCCACGACATCCTTGGCCGCCCCCTTGCCCCTGCCAGTCTTGGGTGCCATGGTGGCTGGGAGGAGGCAAAGGATCGAAAGCAATGGGGCGCGGCAGCGACAAGTAGAAGCGAGGGCTCGAGGAAGAAGATGGGGGCAGCGGTTCCGAGATTGCAGAAGGCATAGAGGGTAAATGGGCGGCGCGCCTGCGGTTATTCCTTTTTATGGGGATGGCGCGGGCCGCCTCTTTACCATTTACTATGACATGACACCTGCGTGCAGCAGGCAACCCATGCATGCCCCCAACGTCACGCACGACCCTCCACGTCGCGCATTCAACGAGGGTCGTGGGGAAGCGCAGCGGGCAGAAAAGTTACCGCGGTAAAATTCCCACGCGGCCTGCCCACGCACCATTTTGGGCCTAGCCCAACAACGCGTCGCTCTTATGTGTGGCCCGGGCCCGGGGGCTCCTGTCGGTGTACAAAAATAGGGGCTCTCTTTTGTACCCCTTTACTTGTGCACGGGCAGTCAGAGCCGCGCCCCCGGCCACACTTAGCAAGGCAGAAGAGGGAAGCCAATGCCACAAGACAACCAAGCCAACACCAAGACCAGAGACACGAGGAGCGGGCAGGGCGAGGTGGACTCCCCTGGCAAGATCCTTGTCGGGGCGGCCTCCGCGGCCCCGGCAAGAGCCCTGCCGGGGTAACTTTCCCAACACCAGCAGAGCGCGCCACCCTTGAGCCCAAGGGTTCCAACGCTGTCAACCACATTGGAACCAAGGCTCAGGAGGCGCCTCCATGGTGGCATGCAGATCTTCGTGAAGATCATAAACACACAAGATCAGATAAGGACCAGAAGGCGACGAGCCTCGGCAAGATCCTTGCCAAGGAAACCCACGAGACCTCCGGCAAGATATTTGCTGGGGACGACCATAGTGTCGTGGCAAGACCCTTGCCGGGGTCCCGACAAGACCCTTGCCGAGGACATCAACAGGGCCATGGCCGGGCCGCGCCCTCCAAGGCTCCACCGTTGTTCCCATGCAGCTGCCAGCCCTGCCAGCCAGGCGAGCACCTGCGTGGCGACGTGCGGCCCCCAGACCAGCTCAGCAAGCACCTGCATGGTAGCATGCAGATCTTCGTGAAGACCCTGCCACCGCACCAGCTCAGCATCCTGCCAGCATACATGGCACGCGCGCCGCGCTGGCCTGGACGCGCGTCGAAGTGAGGCAAGGCGGTGACAGCAAGAAGGGCACATCGCTAGCGCATTAAATGCGTTTGTCCGACGCTGCCAGAAGATAGACAAAGCCATCGCATGCGCTTTTCACCTCCTGTGTGCCACTGTGGCATCCCCTTTTTCCTATAAAAGGATGCTCGAGACGTACTGGAGGGGGATTCGGCTCTTTGGAGCAAATCACGCATCGCAGCTAGCTCAAGAACATTCAGATATACACCAAAGCAGGACTAGGATATTACGTGATCCTCGCGGCCCGAACCTAGGTAAACGATCCTTGTGCTGGCTCCTAGACCCGCTCTTTCCACAACCTCGCGCCCGCCTACCGTAGTAGGGATCCCAGTGATCCAATAGGTGTAGTTTCCACCGACATATATTCTACGAAGATCTTTGTCGGTCGAACCGTTATGACAACATACGTAATTCCCTTTGTCCATCGGTATATTACTTGCCCAAGATTCGATCGTCGGTATCTCTATACCTAGTTCAATCTCGTTACAGGCAAGTCTCTTTACTCCTTCCATAATACATCACCTCATGACTAACTCCTTAGTCGTTTACTTGCAAGCTCATGATGTGTATTACCGAGAGGGCCCAAAGATACCTCTCCGATACTAGGAGTGACAAATCCTAATCTCGATCTATGCCAACTCAACAAACACCTTCAGAGATACATGTAGAGCATCTTTATGATCGCCCAGTTACGTTGTGACATTTCATAGCACACAAGGTATACCTCTGGTATCCGGGAGTTGTATAATCTCATAGTCGAAGGAATATGTATTTGACATAAAGAAGCAATAGCAATAAAACTGAACAATAATTATGCTAAGCTAACGGATGGGTCTTATCCATCACATCATTCTCCTAATGATGTGATCCTGTTATCAAATGGCAACACATGTCCATGGTTAGGAAACCTTAACCATCTTTGATCAACGAGCTAGTCTAGTAGAGGCTTAATAGGGACACGGTGTATGTTTATGTATTCACACATGTATTTAAGTTTTCGATCAATACAATTCTAGCATGAATAATAAACCTTTATCATGAATAAGGAAATATAAATAACAACTTTATTATTGCCTCTAGGGCATATTTCCTTCAAAATTGATGCTTGTAAATAAAAGCAGATGGTCTTGGGCGAAGCGCTTAGTTGGTCGTTTTCGATGGGTAAAATGTACACTGGTTTCTCAAATTACACAGGTAACTCGCCGGCTTTCGGTACAGACCTCGGGTCGTCGGTTTGACTACACCTGTATTTTATGCGTTGTTGCTGGTGACGAGTAAATTAAACTTGTATCCTTAATACAGGTGTGAAACAATCTAGAGCACCCAAGCGTGGCCTTACCGTTTCATGCCAGCTCAGTCTCTCGATGGTGCTCATAGGGGTCCGATGATCCTGGCTTCCTGAATTAGCAGCGGGCACTGTATCAGACCATCCATAGGGACCTTGAGGCCCTCTCTGTCGTCCTTTGAGTTGTTGCGCTCACTGTGGCGCCGCCGTCTGGCGTTGTCAACATGGTCAACGAACATCAGGAATCAGAAGATGACTTTACTTGGAGAGGATGATAGTGAGGACCCACCAGGGACATAGCCGCTCGTACGCAAGTGCCTCCTTATTATATACAACTATATATTTTTTTTCTTCCTCATGGTTTCCTGACATCAGGGTCCCGACCATTATCAACCTATATATTCAATAAATGAGAGAATTCCCCAAGGAGCGGCTGGCAGCTGGGACCCAGCAGCTCGAGCAGTATTTTGTTTTTTGAGGTGTGAGCAGAGTTTTTCTTGAGCGATGTTTTTGTTGTTGTTTAGAGGAGCAGGGTATCAACTGGGTGGGCTGTGGCCCGTCTAACCCAAGCTACTATTTTATGTCAACCAAATATCCAACAATGATAATAATTTTTCATGGTCATAATGGCTAGCCCGGCTATACTTTTTAGCAGAATACCCAACCCAGGTCAACTTCTTAATTGATACGTCTCCGTCGTATCTATAATTTTTGATTGTTCCATGCCAATATTCTTCAACTTTCCTATACTTTTGGCAACTTTTTATACTATTTTTTGGGACTAACATATTGATCCAGTGCCAGTTCCTGTCTGTTGCATGTTTTTTGTTTTGCAGAAACCCAATATCAAATGGAGTCCAAACGGGATAAAAACGAACGGAGAATTATTTTGGAATATTTGTGATTTTTGGGAGGAAGAATCAACGCGAAATGGTGTCCGGGGTGGCCACGAGATAGGGGGGCGCCCCCCCCCCCCTAGGCGCACCCTGGACTCTCGTGGGCCACCCGTAAGGCGGTTGACGCTCTTATTTTGCCGCAAGAAAGATAATTTCACGAGAAAAATCTGGGCGAAATATTCACCCCAATCGGAGTTACGGATCTCCGGATATTTAAGAAACGGTAAAGGGGTAGAATCTGAGAACGTAGAAACAGAGAGATAGATCCAATCTCGGAGGGGCTCTCGCCCCTTCCACACCATGGGAGCCAAGGACCAGAGGGGAAACCCTTCTCCCATCTAGGGAGGAGGTCAAGGAAGAAGAAGAAGAAGAAGAAGAAGGGGGGCCCTCTCCCCCTTGCTTCCGGTGGCGCCGGAACGCTGCCGGAGGCCATCATCATCACCGCGATCTTCACCAACAACTTCACCGCCTTCATCACCAACTCTTCCTCCCTCTATGCAGCGGTGTAACCTCTCTCTTACCCGTTGTAATCTCTACTTAAACATGGTGCTCAACGTTATATATTATTTCCCAATGTTGTATGGCTATCTTATGATGTTTGAGTAGATCCGTTTTGTCCTATGGGTTAATTGATGATCGTGATTGGTTTGAGTTGCATGTTTTATTATTGGTGTTGTTGTATGGTGCTCTCCGTGTCGCGCAAGCGTGGGGGATCCCCGTTGTAGGGTTTGCAATATGTTTATGATTTGCTTATAGTGGGTTGCGTGAGTGACCGAAACACAAACCCGAGTAAGTAGGTTGTTTGCATATGGGATAAAAGGGGACTTGATACTTTAATGCTATGGTTGGGTTTTACCTTAATGAATCTTTAGTAGTTGCGGACGCTTGCTAGAGTTCCAATCATAAGTGCATATGATCCTTGTAGAGAAAGTATGTTAGCTTATGGCTCTCCCTCAAATAGAATTACAACAGTGATTACCGGTCTAGTTATCGATTGCCTTGGACAAATAACTTTCTCGTAACAAAAAGCTCTCTACTAATATTTACTTTATTGCATCTTTATCTAAACAGCCCCTAGGTTTTTATTTACGCGTTCTTTATTATCTTGCAAACCTATCCTATCACACCTACAAAGTACTTCTAGTTTCATACTTGTTCTAGGTAAAGCGAACGTCAAGCGCATGAGAGTAAATATCGATGGCGATAGGACTTGAGAGAGTATTTGTTCTACCTTTAGCTCCTTGTTGGGTTCGACACTCTTACTTATCGAAAGAGGCTACAACTATCCCGTATACTTGCGGGTCATCAAGACCTTTTTCTGGCACCGTTGCTGGGGAGTCATAGCGTGGGGTGAATATTCTCGTGTGTGCTTGTTTGCTTTATCACTAAGTAATTTTTATTTGTTGTTCTTAGTTGTTTTCTATCTTTAGATGTGGGTAGGAAACGCAAAATACCAAAAAAATTAGTTGTACCTACTGCTCCAATGGTTGAAGAACCACTCAAAATCTATCACACTACTGAAGCTTTTTACTTGGATCATCTTCGATCCCTATGTGCTCGTGCTGAAACCCCAACTAGCTTAGTTGAGGGCAAATCTTTAGATGAGCATGCTTGTTATGTGCGACACCGTATATCTGAAAAAGGGAAACTATTATGGGATCAAATTCAACGTTTGCAATGCTATGCTTGGAATTTATGTGAAATTTATGATGTTACTTGTTGTTCTAAAAACCCTAAGGAACACCTCCCCTACCAATGTGAGTTTATTGATAATGGAATCGTATCTTTGTATGCTAAGGGTGTTTATAATTACTATGATGTTCAACAAATTGAAGAATTTGTTGCTTTTAAGGGTGCTTTTGAAATTGCTTCTTTGATTGAAAAGTATGATGCTACTCTTTACAAATCTGAAAGTTTTGCCATACTTGAATACTGTTATGATAATTATGATTCTAATGCCTATGTTAAACCATATATTGAGAAATTCTACGCTGTCCAAGAAGAGACTAATATTTTGCAGGAAGCTATGGAAGAAGAAATTGATGAAACTATGAGCTCATTGGATGAAAAAGATGATGAGGAGAGCGAAGAAAAAAAAGGAGGAAGAGCGGATTAGCTACCCATTCCCACCTTCTAATGAGAGTAACCCTCCCACTCATACATTGTTTAATTCCCCTTCGTGCTTACCGAAGGATGATTGCTATGATGATTGCTATGATCCCTTGAATTTTTCTGAAATATCCCTTTTTGATGATGTTTGCTATGCTTGTGGCCAAGATGCCAATATGAATTATGCTTATGGAGATGAACTTGCTATAGTTCCTTATGTTAAACATGAAATTGTTGCTATTGCACCCACGCATGATAGTCCTATTATCTTTTTGAATTCTCCCTACTACACTATATCGGAGAAGTTTGTGCTTATTAAGGATTATATTGATGGGTTGTCTTTTACCGTTGCACATGATAATTTTGATGAATGTGATATGAATGTGCTTGCTGCTCCTACTCGCAATTATTATGAGAGAGGAACTTTATCTCCACCTCTCTATGTTTCCAATACGACAAATTTGCAAGAAACTGTTTATACTATGCATTGGCCTTTACTTGGTGTGCATGAATTGTTCTTTTATGAAATGACGATGCATAGGAAGAGAGTTAGACTTCGTTGTTGCATGATATATGTTACTTTGTGCTCACTACTAAATTACAAATCATTGCTAATTAAACTTGGCTTTGATATACCTTGGGATCCGAGTGGATTCATTACTTGAGCACTAAATGCCTAGCTTAATGGCTTTAAAGAAAGCGCTGCCAGGGAGACAACCCGGAAGTTTTAGAGAGTCATTTATTTCTTTTGAGTGCTTTCATATAGTTTAAAAACAAAAAAATAAAGAAGGGAACCTAAAAACTTTTCAAAAAGGAAAGTGAAAGTGAGAAAGACAAGCATTGTTGAAGTGGGAGCTAGCCTTGAACTTTGTTCATGCTCACGGAAACTTTGTGAATCTTGATTACAGAAACTTTTCAAAAAAAAAATTATCCCCTTGTATAATTCCATTGTATTATAAAAATAATGTGCTAAGGTTTGCCTTTAGGATGTTTACAATGCTTGTTGGTTTGTACGGTGCAGGACAGAAACTTTGGCTGTAGTGCGCGATTTTACATTTTTAACTGGAACAACAAATGGTTATGATTCTTTTTGCACTGTCTTGCTGTATGACTTTTTAATTTTTCCTAATTGTGGTAGAATGTTTGGGGTGCCAGAAGTATGGTGGATGTTCAGATTGCTACAGACTGTTCTGTTTTTGACAGATTCTGTTTTTGATGCATAGTTTGCTTGTTTTGATGAATCTATCAATTTATATCAGTGGATCAAGCCATGAAAAAGTTACGTTACAGTAGACACAATGCAAAAACAAAATATGAATTGGTTTGCAATAGTACTTAGAGTGGTGATTTTCTTTATTATACTAACGGATCTTACCGAGTTTTCTGTTGAAGTTTTGTGTGGATGTAGTGTCTAATCGAGGATGTCTCGATATGAAGAAAAGGAAGAGAGGCAAGAGCTCAAGCTTGGGGATGCCCGAGGCACCCCAAGTAAATATTCAAGGAGACTCAAGCGTCTAAGCTTGGGGATGCCCCGGAAGGCATCCCCTCTTTCTTCAACAAGTATCGGTATGTTTTCGTATTCGTTTCGTTCATGCATTATGTGCAAGTCTTGGAGCGTCTTTTGCATTTAGTTTTCACTTTTATTTTATGCACCATGCTAGTATGAGATAGTACTTGGTTGATTTATAGAATGCTCATTGCACTTCACTTAAATATTTTCAGTATGGCTTTATAGAATGCTTCATGTGCTTCACTTATATCATTTGAAGTTTCGATTGCCTGTTTCTCTTCATATAGACAACCGCCATTTGCAGAATGCTCTTTTCCTTCACTTATATTTGTTAGAGCGTGGGCATATCTTTTGTAGAAAGAATTAAACTCTCTTGCTTCACTTATATTTATTTAGAGAGACGACAGGAATTGGTCAATCACAGGGTTAGTCATAAAATCCTACATAAACTTGTGGATCACTGAATATGATATGTTTGATTCCTTGCAATAGTTTTGCGATATAAAGATGGTGATATTATAGTCATGCTAGTGGGTGGTTGTGGATTAGTAGAAATACTTGTGTTTAGGTTTGTGATTCCCGTAGCATGCACGTATGGTGAACCGCTTTGTGATGAAGTTGGAGCACAATTTTATTTATTGATTGTCTTCCTTATGAGTGGCGGTCAGGGACGAGCGATGGCCTTTTCCTACCAATCTATCACCCTAGGAGCATGCACGTAGTACTTTGTTTTCAATGGCTTGTAGATTTTTGCAATAAGTATATGAGTTCTTTATGACTAATGTTGAGTCCATGGATTATACTCACTCTCACCCCTCCATCATTGCTAGCCTCTTTGGTATCGTGCATTGCCCTTTCTCACCTCGAGAGTTGGTGCAAACTTCGCCGGTGCATCCAAACCCTGTGATATGATACGCTCTGTCACACATAATCCTCCTTATATCTTCCTCAAAACAGCCACCATACCTACATATCATGGCATTTCCATAGCCATTCCGAGATATATTGCCATGCAACTTCCATCATATCATATACATGACTTGAGCATTCATTGTCATATTGCCTTGCATAATCGTAAGATAGCTAGCATGATGTTTTCATGGCTTGTCCATTTTTTGATGTCATTGCTACGCTAGATCATTGCAAATCCTGGTATACCGCTGGAGGCATTCATATAGAGTCATATCTTTGTTCTAGATATTGAGTTGTAAGTAAATAAAAGTGTGATGATCATCATTATTAGAGCATTGTCCTAGTAAGGAAAGGATGATGGAGACTATGATTCCCTCACAAGTCGGGATGAGACTCCGGACTTGAAGAAAAATAAAAGAGGCCAAAGAATCCCAAATAAAAAAAGGAGGCCAAAGAAGCCCACCAGAAAAAAAAAGAGAAAAAAGAAATAAAATAAAAAATGAGAGAAAAAGAGAGAAGGGGCAATGCTGCTATCCTTTTACCACACTTGTGCTTCAAAGTAGCACCATGCTCTTCATAGAGAGAGTCCCCTATGCTTTCACTTTCATATACTAGTGGGAATTTTCATTAAAGAACTTGGCTTGTATATTTCGAAGATGGGTTTCCTCAAATGCCCGAGGTCTTCATGAGCAAGCAAGTTGGATGCACACCCACTTAGTTTTCAGTTTGAGCTTTCATGCACTTATAGCTCTAGTGCATCTGTTGCATGGTAATCCCTACTCACTCACATTCATATCTATTGATGGGCATCTCCATAGCCCGTTGATACGCCTAGTCGATGTGAGACTTTCTCCTTTTTTGTCTTCTCCACATAACCCCCGCCATCATATTCTATTCCACCTATAGTGCTATGTCCATGGCTCACGCTCATGTATTGCGTGAAATTTGAAAAAGTTTGAGATTACTAAAGTATGAAACAATTGCTTGGCTTGTCATCGGGGTTGTGCATGATTAAATACTTTGTGTGATGAAGATAGAGCAACAGCCAGACTATATGATTTTCTAGGGATAACTTTCTTTGGCCATGTTGTTTTGAAAAGACATGATTGCTTTATTGGTACGCTCGAAGTATTATTGTTTTTATGTCAAATGATAGACTATTGGTTTGAATCACTCGTGTCTTAATATTCATGCCATGATTAGACATATGATCAAGATTATGCTAGGTAGCATTCCACATCAAAAATTATCTTTTTTATCATTTACCTACTCGAGGACAAGTAGGAATTAAGCTTGGGGATGCTGATACATCTCCGTCGTATCTATAAGTTTTGATTGTTCCATGCCAATATTCTTCAACTTTCATATACTTTTGGCAACTTTTTATACTATTTTTTGGGACTAACATATTGATCCAGTGCCCAGTGCCAGTTCCTCTCTGTTGCATGTTTTTTGTTTCGCAGAAACCCAATATCAAAGGGAGTCCAAATGGGATAAAAATGGACAGAGAATTATTTTGGAATATTTGTGATTTTTGGGAGGAAGAATCAACGCGAAACGGTGTCCGGGGTGGCCATGAGACAGGGGGCACGCCCTCCCCCCTGGGCATGCCCTGGACTCTCGTGGGCCAACCGTAAGGCGGTTGATGCTCTTATTTTGCCGCAATAAAGCTAATTTCACGAGAAAAATCTGGGCGAAAGATTCACCCCAATCGGAGTTACGGATCTCCGGATATTTAAGAAACGGTGAAGGGGTAGAATCTGAGAACGCAGAAACAGAGAGATAGATCCAATCTCGGAGGGGCTCTTGCCCCTCCCACGCCATGGGAGCTAAGAACCAGAGGGGAAACCCTTCTGCCATCTAGGGGGGAGTTCAAGGAAGAAGAAGAAGAAGGGGGGGCTCTCCCCCTTGCTTCCGGTGGCGCCGGAAAGCTGCCGGAGGCCATCATCATCACTGCGATCTTCACCAACAACTTCACCGCCTTCATCACCAACTCTTCCTCCTATATGCAGCGGTGTAACCTCTCTCTTACCCGCTGTAATCTCTAATTAAACATGGTGCTTAACACTATATATTATTTCCCAATGATGTATGGCTATCTTATGATGTTTGAGTAGATCTGTTTTGTCCTATGGGTTAATTGATGATCGTGATTGGTTTGAGTTGCATGTTTTATTATTGGTGCTGTCCTATGGTGCTCTCCGTGTCGCGCAAGCGTGAGGGATCCCCGCTGTAGGGTTTGCAATATGTTTATGATTTGCTTATAGTGGGTTGCGTGAGTGACTGAAACACAAACCCGAGTAAGTAGGTTGTTTGCGTATGGGATAAAAGGGGACTTGATACTTTAATGCTATGGTTGGGTTTTACCTTAATGAATCTTTAGTAGTTGCGGACGCTTGCTAGAGTTCCAATCGTAAGTGCATATGATCCAAGTAGAGAAAGTATGTTAGCTTATGCCTCTCCCTCAAATAGAATTACAACAGTGATTACCGGTCTAGTTATCGATTGCCTTGGACAAATAACTTTCTCGTAACAAAAAGCTCTCTACTAATATTCACTTTATTGCATCTTTATCTAAACAGCCCCTAGTTTTTATTTACGCGTTCTTTATTATCTTGCAAACCTATCCTATCACACCTACGAAATACTTCTAGTTTCATACTTGTTCAAGGTAAAGCGAACGTCAAGCGTGCGTAGAGTCGTATCAGTGGCAGATAGGACTTGAGAGAGTATTTGTTCTACCTTTAGCTCCTCGTTGGGTTCGACACTCTTACTTATCAAAAGAGGCTACAACTATCCCGTATACTTGCGGGTCATCATTATTCTCCGCCCCCGCTGGGCAGCAAATCTTTCCTTGGAGGGATGCATTAGGCCTAACAAGAAAATGGGCTTTCCCGCAAAAAACAAGAAAATGGGCTTGAAGAAATAATAAATGGGATGTAATTATAAAAATTGGGCTGTAAATATTAAAAAAATGCACCAAACAGGTAATTAGCTTCAAAAATATTATTTTTGGATTATGAAAATTTTAATTTCATTACTTGTTGCGGGCGCAATATTTCGTTGTTCTTTTACCTAATACAAATTTATTTTAACTTATATTTAATCCGACTCGAAATTTTGGGATAAATTTATTTCAGATCCCATCAAAATATGGGATTTTTTGTTGAATTGTGTTTTGAGTGGTTGGTTGAAATTATTAATCGTTGTCCTGGCTAGAAAATGGGTTGTAATTTTAACAAACTATAATGGGCTATAGTAAATTCCATTAGAATTCAAAAATGGGATGTATATTATTACAAATCGCAATGGGCTATATGTTCTATGCCACAGATGTGATGCTCACTTGTGGGCCTACTAAGTTCATGCATACGCAAGGCTTCGTCAACTTATAGTCAACACACTATTCTAGCAGCAGTGGCTGTTGGATGTCCATCCAACGGTTGTAGTGCTTCTTCAATCTCGGATATTCTTGCTTAAGTTGCCCAAACCACCGCCTGTGGTATCGCCTGCTAACACCTCCCGTGGCCGGCTGTGCTGGCGTGCAGGCTTCACTAGACCACCCTACTCCCATCGCCGTCCAGGCCATTCCTCTACTCACCAACACTTCTTGTTATTCTTCAGCGATGGCAGCCTCACACTGCAGCTGAACCAGTGAACCTTCATACTCCCCTTCGCGTGGGCATCCACTATTGTATCTTCGCCGGCTCCGGGTCGTTCCCTTGCTAGGCCTTTCCATCGTTCACCGTGTTGGTTCTATCGGCACGGCGTGGTCAACTTTGTTAACAAACGACAGCCATCAGAAGAGGCATGTACGTATAGTGGATGGCAGTGGGGACCCACATGGCACATGGCCACACACAGCAAGTGCCCCCTTATTATGCGAAAACAAATGATTTCTTCCCCTGACAGGTTTGACCCACCAGCTACATCTTCGCACGCAAGGAAGTACTTCCTATATTGTGCGGAAAAAAAAGTTTCCTCTCCCTGACAGCTGGGACCCAGCAGCTTTATTATGACCCATTTCGTGAAAATATAGATTGTACCAAAGATGCTAAATTGTTTTTTTTTATTCTAACTCGAAAAAGAAGAAATGAAAAAACACCAGAAAACTTCTTCGAAGTGCCACCTTATTACGCGCGAAAAAAAGATTCCCCCTGCTAGCAGGGACCCACCTGATTTGGAGGCTGACTTGTGGGCCTACTAAGATGATGCGTATGCAGGGCTTTGTCAACTTAGTCAATAAACAATTCTAGCTACATTGACCGTTGGATGTTAATCCAACGGCCGAGCTACGTCTTCAACTTCTGGTCTTCTTGCTCCAGCCGCCCAAACCAGCGCCCGCTGTACCGCCTTCTCGAGCCTCTCGTGGCCGGCTGTGCTGCCGCATAGGCCTCACCGCCCGTACTACCACTGGCCAGGCCTTCCCTCTACTCACTCACACCCCCTGTTATTCTCCGCGATGGCAGCCTTACACCGCAGTTGAACCAATGTACCATCGTACTCCCCTCTGCGTGGGCATCCACCTGCCTCGTCTTCTCTGGCTCAGCGTCGTTCCCTTCCTAAGCCTCGCCATCGTACACCGCCTGGGTGTTGTCTATGCGGCGTGGTCAAGGTGCTCAACGAACGACAGCCATCAGAACAGTACTATACGCTGTGAGGCTGACAGATGGACCCACCAGCTACATCTTCGCACGCAAGGAAGTGCGTCCATATTACGCGCAAAAACAAATGATTCTTCCCCCTGACAGCTGGGATCCACTAGTTATATCTTTGCACACAAGGAAGTGCCTCCTTATCCTACATGACAGCTGGGACCCATCCGGTCGAAGCGTGCATAGCGTTGTCTGTCTGGTCGCGAACGTGTATGTATGTACTTGTCGATCGGTCTCTCTGCAAGTATGAACCGTGGCCGAGTAATTAGCGGCATGTGTTGTAGTAGAGCACCAGAGTAGCAGTTCAGGCAGTCCCGTCTAAATCGTGTATACGTACGTACAGCCATAGGGCAAAAAATATGGCCACATACGTACATACGAGCGGGGTCTCGAACGCGTACTCGCTTATAGGGATGGCCAGGGCTCGTGTACATGGAGAGGCAATGGATGGCAGCAATGAAGTCATGTTCATCGGGCAACCAACCGGCTGGGTCTGAACAAAGAAACAATGTCCTGTTCATCGAGAGGCAACAGATTGAGTCGGAATGCGTCGTGTTCAATGGGAGCCAACCGGCTTGGACGGAACAGCCGAAACGGGGTCTGGCATACCACAAAACAGAGGAAACGGCCTTCTGTTCAAGGTCCTACGGTCGAAAGGGGGTGCTGTTGATCGGGAGGGGAGTGGCGTACTGCAAAACATAGGAAACGGACTTGTTTTGGAGCGCCTACGATCGAAACGGGGTCCTCTTCATCGGGAGGGGTGTGGCGTACCGCAAAACGGGACTCCATGGGCTACTATTCATCCACCGTCTACTACCTCGCTCCAGCCTCCACGGGCTACTGTTCACCCACCGTCGACTTCCTCCAACCTCCTCCTACTACTGTTCATCCACCGTCGATTTCCTCCAGCCTTCACCAGCCACTGTTCATCCATCGGCTATTATTCAACCAGCCCTCCACGGGGTCCTATTCATCCAACCTCCACCCTCCACCGGCTACTGTTCAACCAGCCCTCCATGGGGGGTACTGTTCATTCAACCCCAACCGGCTCGGGTGTGGCAGCCTCCTCGATCGGCCAGGGTCCTGTTCATACGGCGGCAATGGCCTACTACTACCACGGGGTCCTGTTCATCCAATGCCCAGCAGGAACTGTTCAACCAACCCAACAACGGTCACTATTCATCAAGAGGCAGCAGGTTCGGTCGGCTTCAGTTAGCAGCAGTAGCGAAGGAATCGCTCGGATTCAGTTAACAACCAAGGGATCGATCGCTCGGGTTTAGTAACGTGTGTAGCTACTGCAATCCCTTGGGTTCAGTAAGCGAACGCCTCGCTCGGGTACAGTTAGAAACCAATGCCTTGCACACACGCACGTACGTGTACGAGAGAAAAGCGCAAACCTCGTGTGTATTGCTCGGCCCTGACCACCCACCGTAACCGGGAACTCCCTAATGTTTTCCTCGCCCTCGCTTCTACCACGATTTTTTTCATCAGGGATGACCCAAAGAATGTCATGCAGGTGCGTCCCTGGCCCGTCCAAGATGAAAAGCCCATTTTCTGTCATGATTTTTTGTCATAGAAGTAGGAGCCCGCCACAACTATGATGATACGCTGTTTTGTCACAGTTATCGTCATAGACGTGTCATAAGCATGACATAATTTTTTCCACTCGGCCCATAATGTCACGATGTGTCTTTTTTGTAGTGAAAGAAATAGGAACGAGCCTTTGGAATCTTGAAATATGCAACTAAGCTCATCCTCTTAAATCTAGATTCATACTCACGGTTTTGATTTTGCAGGTCATAGATTTGTGCTTGGAGATGATCGACCCGATCATGAAGCTTGAAGATAGCTTCTCCAATATCATTCATGTCCCCCTTGTGCTCATGAATAAAATCCGTGGTTATGGAGTGGTTGGCACTGAGTCTGCGCTCCACCATCCCTTGACACTTGAAGATTTCCTGCTCCACCACCTCAAGCCTGGCCTTCTCGCTCCCTTCCTTCTTCGGTCCTTGAACGTCTTGGATGTGAAGCACCCCCTCATCAAACTCCATGGTTTGAGAATGCTTCATCACCTCCCGAAGGTAAGGATTGATGACCTTCTCAAAGAACTTGTCCTTTAACGAGCTTGATGGCAACACGATGATCTCGATCTGTCAGAAAAATAGCCGAAACAAGAACAAAGGAGAAACTTGCGACATGGAGGTTAAAATAGCAAAAAGTATATATACTATTTTTTCCATGCAGGACAAGTCTACGGGAGGAAAACAGAGTCGGGAAAGTCCACGATGGCTCCACAAGCTTGGGTGGTGCATCCCAAGGGGGGCGCCTATTGGGGAACGTAGTAATTTCAAAAAAATTCCTACGCACACGCAAGATCATGGTGATGCATAGCGACAAGAGGGGAGAGTGTTGTTCACGTACCCTCGTAGACCAAAAGCGGAAGCGTTTGAACAACGTGGTTGATGTAGTCGTACGTCTTCACGGCCCGACCGATCAAGCACCGAAACTACGGCACCTCCGAGTTCTAGCACACATTCAACTCGATGACGTCCCTCGTACTCTGATCCAGCCGAGTGTCGAGGGAGACTTCCTTCATCATGACGGCGTGGTGACGATCTTAATGTTCCACCGTCGCAGGGCTTTGCCTAAGCACCGCTACAATATTATCGAGGAGGACTATGGTGGAGGGGGGCACCGCACATGGCTAAGAGATCAAGAGATCAATTGTTGTTGTGTCTAGAGGTGCCCCCTGCCCCCGTATATAAAGGAGTGGAGGAGGGGGAGAGGGCCGGCCCCTATGGCGCACCCTAGAGGAGTCCTACTCCCACCGGGAGTAGGATTTCTCCCCTTCCATGTAGTAGGAGTAGGAGACAAGGAAGGGGGAGAGGGAAGAGAAGGAAGAAGGGGGCACCGCCCCTCCCCCTAGTCCAATTCGGACAAGTCATTGGGGGGGCGGCCTGCCTCTCTCTCCCCTAAAGCCCAATAAGGCCCATATACTTCTTCTCCTGTATTCCCGTAACTCTCCGGTACTCCGAAAAATACCCAAACCACTCGGAACCTTTCCGATGTCCGAATATACTCGTCCAATATATCGATTTATACGTCTCGACCATTTAGAGACTCCTCGTCATGTCCCCGATCTCATCCGGGACTCCGAACTCCTTCGGTACCTCAAAACTCATAAACTCGTAATAAAACTGTCATCGAAACCTTAAGTGTGCGGACCCTACGGGTTCGAGAACTATGTAGACATGACCGAAACACGTTTCCGGTCAATAACCAATAGCGGAACCTGGATGCTCATATTGGCTACCACATATTCTGCGAAGATCTTTATCGGTCAAACCGCATAACAACATACGTTGTTCCCTTTATCATCGGTATGTTACTTGCCCGAGATTCGATCATCGGTATCTCAATACCTAGTTCAATCTCGTTACCGACAAGTCTCTTTACTTGTTATGTAATGCATCATTCCGTAAGTAACTCTTTAGCTACATTGCTTGCAAGGCTTGTAGTGATGTGCATTACCGAGAGGGCCCAGAGATACCTCTCCGACAATCGGAGTGACAAAACCTAATCTCGAAATATGCCAACTCAACATGTACCTTTGAAGACACCTGTAGAGCCCCTTTATGATCACCCAGTTACGCTGTGACGTTTGGTAGCACACAAGGTGTTCCTCAGGTAAACGGGAGTTGCATAATCTCATAGTTATAGGAACATGTATAAGTCATGAAGAAAGCAATAGCAACATACTAAATGATCAAGTGCTAAGCTAACGGAATGGGTCAAGTCAATCACATCATTCTTCTAATGATGTGATCCCGTCAATCAAATGGCAACTCAAGTCTATGTCTAGGAAACACAACCATCTTTGATCAACAAGCTTGTCAAGTAGAGGCATACTAGTGACACTATGTTTGTCTATGTATTCACACATGTATTATGTTTCCGGTTAATACAATTCTAGCATGAATAATAAACATTGATCATGAAATAAGGAAATAAATAATAACTTTATTATTACCTCTAGGGCATATTTCCTTCAGTCTCCCACTTGCACTAGAGTCAATAATCTAGTTCACATCGCCATGTGATTTAACACCAATATTCATATATGTATATGATTAACACCCATAGTTCACATCATCATGTGACCAACACCCAAAGTGTTTACTAGAGTCAATAATCTAGTTCACATCGCTATGTGATTAACACCCAAAGAATACTAAGGTGTGATCATGTTTTGCTCGTGAGAGAAGTTTAGTTAACGGGTCTTGTCACATTCAGAGCCGTATGTATTTTGCAAATAGTCTATGTCTACAATGCTCTGCACGGAGCTACTCTAGCTAATTGCTCCCACTTTCAATATGTATCCAGATTGAGACCTAGAGTCATCTGGTTTGGTGTAAAAGCTTGTATCGTTGTAACCTTTTACGACGAGCTCTTATAACACTTCCATTATCAAGAAATATTTCCTTAGTCCTCACTAAGGATATTCTTGACCGCTGTCCAGAGATCTACTCTTATATCAAAATTGTACTCCCTTGCCAAACTCAGAGCAAGGTATACAATAGGTCTGGTACACAGCATAGCATACTTTATAGAACCTATGACTGAGGCATAGGGAATGACTTTTCATTCTCTTTCTATTTTCTGCCATGGTCGGGTTTGAGTCTTACTCAACTTCACACCTTGGAACACAGGCAAGAACTCCTTCTTTGACTATTCCATTTTGAACTACTTCAAAATCTTATCAAGGTATGTACTCATTGAAAAATCTTATCAAGCGTCTTGATCTATCTCTATAGATCTTTGATGCTCAATGTGTAAGCAGCTTCACCAAGGTCTTTCTTTGAAAAACTCTTATTCAAGTATCCTTTTATGCTTTCCAGAAAAATTCTACATTATTTCTGATCAACAATATGTTATTCACATATACTTATCAGAAATGTTGTAGTGCTCCCACTCACTTTCTTGTAAATACAGGCTTCTCCAAAAGTCTGTATAAAACCATATGCTTTGATCAACTCATCAAGCATATATTCCAACTCTGAGATGCTTGCACCAGTCCATAGATGGATTGCTGGAGCTTACACATTTTGTTAGCACCTTTAGGATTGACAAAACCTTCTGGTTGCATCATATGCAACTCTTCTTTAATAAATCCATTAAGGAATGCAGTTTTGACATCCATTTGCCAGATTTCATAAAATGTGGCAACTGCTAACATGATTCGGACAGACTTAAGCATCGATACGTGTGAGAAAATCTCATTGTCTTCAACACCTTGAACTTGTCGAAAAACTTTTTGCAACAAGTCGAGCTTTGTAGATAGTAACACTACTCGTCTGTCTTCCTCTTGAAGAGCCATTTATTTTCTATGGCTTGCCGATCATCGGGCAAGTCCACCAAAGTCCACACTTTGTTCTGATGCATGGATCCCATCTCAGATTTCATGGCCTCAAACCATTTCGCGGAATCTGGGCTCATCATTGCTTCCTCATAGTTTGTAGTTTTATCATGGTCTAGTAACATGACTTCCAGAACAGGATTACCGTACCACTCTGGTGTGTACTGTACTTTGGAAGACTTATGAGGTTTTGTAGTAACTTAATCTGAAGTTTCATGATCATCATCATTAGCTTCCTCACTAATTGGTGTAGGAATCACTGGAACTAATTTCTGTGATGAACTACTTACCAATTTGGGAGCAGGTACAATTACCTTATCAAGCTCTACTTTCCTCCCACTCACTTCTTTCGAGAGAAACTCCTTCTCTAGAAAGGATCCATCTTAGCAACGAATATTTTGCCTTCAGATCTGTGATAGAAGGTGTACCCAACAGTTTCCTTTGGGTATTCTATGAAGACGCACTTCTCTGATTTGGGTTCGAGCTTATCAGGTTGAAACTGTTTCACATAAGCATCGCAGCCCCAAACTTTAAGAAATGACAACTTAGGTTTATTGCTAAACCATAGTTCATACGGTGTCGTCTCAACGGATTTAGATGGTGCCCTATTTTAACGTGAATACAGATATCTCTAATGCATAACCCCAAAACGATATTGGTAAATCGTTAAGAGACATCATTGATCGCACCATATCAAATATAGTGCGGTTATGATGTTTGGACACACCGTTACGCTATGGTGTTCCAGGTGGCATGAGTTTGTGAAACTATTCCACATTATTTTAACAGAAGGCCAAACTCGTAACTCAAATATTCATCTCCACGATCAGATTGTAGAAACTTTATTTTCTTGTTACGATGATTTTCCACTTCACTCTGAAATTCTTGAACCTTTCAACTGTTTCAGACTTATGTTTCATTAAGTAGATATACTCATATCTGCTCAAATCATTTGTGAAGGTCATAAAATAACGATACCCGCCACGAGCCTTAATACTCATTGGTATGTGTCGTGGTTCTAAGTCTGACAGTAGAAGTAGGGGTAGGTAAAGGGAGGCGATGTCCTAGCTATGGAGTAGTTGTGAAGACAAGTGATGTACGAAGTTCAGCCCTTCTCGGAGGAAGTAACAGCCCCACGCCCCTGAGCCCCGAGGCGGTCGAGTGGATTATGGATATGAGTATTACAAGAATGCGAACCCCCACCGTGGAGGAGGGTGGCTTATATAGAGTGCGCTTAGGACCCCAGCCACCCACGATTGAGAGGTTAAAGTACATTAGTCTTGGGGCGTTATTAGTAACGCCTCATAAAGCCGCCTTAACTATCATTAAGTCTATTCAATAGCAAGACGCCAGTCATGGAGTGCCTTCCGACCTTCTCGGTGGTCGAGTGAGTCTTCATGGTCGAGTGAGTCTTCCATGGTCGAGTCCTTCCAATACCGTCAGTGGGTTCTTCTTTGGTCGATCGAAGATGATCTCTTCGAGAGTGTCCTTGGTAGGACGCTTAGGTCAGGCCTATGACCCTACCCTAGGTACATGAATCCATCATTAGCCCCCGAATGGATTGAGGCTTGAGTGAAGGAGGAGTTGACGTTGTTTCCGATTGTCTTTTGCGTACTGGCTTAGCTGCAGTCTTGGATCAAGATCTTCTCCGTTGACAACAAGCAACTTTTCTTCAGTCGACTTGATCCATTCTTGTTCTGTAGTCGAGTGACTTTCTTTTACTTTGCTATTCCCGAGCGACGGATCGCAGGAAATCTCGCGCTTGACAGACTGATCTGTCTCTCGCGGATCTTGCGGGATACGAAATTTGGGGAAGCGCGCGAAGCGGAACGGATCTGGCGCTCGGATGGGACATAACAGAACGCCGATTCCAGCGCCGCTTTTTCCGCCACGTGATCGTGGCAGCGAACTGTTCGATATGATTGGATTGTTCGGGTCCACCTGTCATCCACTCGGAAGGGATGCTATAAATGCAACTCGCGGGGCTTCAGACAAGACTACCTGTTCTTCTTCCTCCGCTCTCTTCGCCTCCGCCCACAATCGCTGCTGCTGCTCCCGCTACCTCCTCTCCGCGATTCCGCCGCCACCATGGGCAAAGAAAAGACGGCGGTGTTGAGCGCCAAGAAGAAAGCGCGCGCAGAGAAGGCGCGGCGGCCGAGAAGGCGAAGGGAGATCTACCGCCGCGCGGTTCCTCGTCGAGATCTAACTTGTCAAGGGCTGGGTCCAGGAGATTGATCCAACGACCATCGTGGAGAAGGATCTCTCGACATGGCTAACGACGGGTTGATCCCCACGATGCCGCGAGGCTTCCCGGCCGGAGTGGCAGCCTCAGCCAGAAGAGGGTGAGTGCGTGCTTCTGGCCACCCATGTCGACCGAGGTTTTTCGCTGCCGCCGAGTGTCTTCTTTCGGGGTTTTCTGAATTTCTTCGGAGCCCAGCTCCACCATTTTACTCCAAACTCCATCGCATATCTTGCTGCGTTTGTGTCTATGTGCGAAAACTTCCTGGGCTGTCGATCGTGACCGGGTTTGTTCAAGTACATCTTCACATGTCGCCCAGACTGTGAAGAAGGCGAGCCCCGTGACGAAGACCCAAGTAGTTCAGATGTGTGGTGGCTTAGGGGTCCAGCTTGAGGAATAAAAGCACCTTCCCAGCTATGTCTTTTTCCCGAGTCGGTCGGGGGTTGGCAATCGACCTGGTTCTATTGCGGAATGAGACGACGCCGGGCAATCGACCGGGTCTTCCCTGCATTCACCATGAGTCGAGTGAATGACCCTCCTCCTCAAGGTAGTTCCAGAGGAGAGAACTGAGGTGAAGATGCTGATGGACCGCGTGGTGCAGCTGGTTCAGATGGCGTGATCGGCATGGACCTCCGGAGGTTTTTCTTCTGAGGCTAATCCAGCCTCTTCAGCCCGAGCCATTGTGATGTGGCTGTATCAAGGCATCAAGACGAGACTCGGCCCACCCGGAGGCGTCGACGATGCCGTAGTGGAAAGATGGATGGCTGCGATCATCGGGAACAAGGACAACCTCGTGGATCCCGGAGGATTTCCCACTTGACCACAACAATTGCCCGTAAAAGGTACATTTGCTCGCTTTCCTATTGTATCTCCGCCGAATGTGTTTCGTGATTTGGTCGATCAATTTCGCCTTGATATTTCCAGGCCCTCATCGAGCTATACTCAATGCCCAATGGCGCCAGACCACCGAGGAGGAGAAGATAGCGGGGCGTAGAGCCAGAAGAGTGGGATTCAGACGCTGCAGAAGATGATGATGACGACGATGATGATGACGAGGATGATGACGACGAGGACGAAGAGGAGGAGGAGGCACCGCCGTGTTCGGAAAGGCGGTCAAAACTTGTGCACGACCCTTCGACCGAACGCTGCAGGAGTGGCGATCGCCTCGCAATCGACCAAACGCCTCGGACCGCTTCTCCGTGCCGACCGAGAAGGCGCCAAGCAATCGAAAGTGGCTCCGCCGAGGACTCCACCAAGCCTCGCCAAAAATGAAGGTAGCCATCCCTACCATTTCAGCGGCCGCGACTTCAAATGTCGTGCAAGGCCGAGGACCATGAGATGGAGGACGCGCGACTTCAAATCCCTGCATCGCAACTTTAAATCTTGTTCTTGGTCGATCGATGCATAATTTCGACTTTGACTTTTCCCTCAAGCTCCAACCAATGACATTATCACCCTTCCCGACCAGCGATGATGAGGATGAGGAACCATTGAGGGCTAGGCGGAGCAGAAGGCATCTATCGCCACGCAGCCCAAGGTGTGGTGGCGCCGAGACCATTGCGACGGAAGGGGAGGTCGGCACTCGACACACCGTGTCATTCGCGATGCCGCTGACGAGTGCTCGACCCACTTCGCCGAAAGTGCTGGGCAGCCATCGATTCGCCACGCACCACGCCCCGGAGGACCAGGCTAGTGCTGCCAAGGAGGCTATCCGTCAAGCGTAGATCATGATGGAGCAGTGAAGATCGCTCGATGCGAGCCAAGCAGCTTATTTACGCCAGCTCCGCCCTTCAGAGCAATGTTCAGTCACCGACCACCGCCTGCTCATAGGATATATTATCAAAAGTTTTTTTCCGAATTCATAGCGCCACTCACCGGGTGTGTTGGTAAAACTCCGTGTTAGCGGGGCATCGCTGAGTGCACCCGCTGGGTGTGGTCCCCTATATAAGGTCGATCACCGGGCAATGGTCTTAGGCTTACTAAGTAGATATTGATCATCACCGAATGGAACGAATGGTTTTCGAGATCGTGGGGCACGCTGAGTGCACCCACCGGTGTAGTCCCCGAGATCGTGGTCGATCGCCGCGCTGATTACATACCGACGGTTTCGGCCGATCGGGTCGACTCGCTCTCTCTCTTTTTTTTTTGTTGGTCGATCGGTCGACTCGTTTTGAATAAGACCAAGGGGGCACGCTGAGTGCACCCACTGGTGTAGTCCTCGAGATTACAAATAATGCTTGCATTCGATCGTAATCTTAGAAACGCATCACTCTTCTTTATTCACTCGGAAGTGGATTATCTCTGATATTTTTGCAATTGACTCTTCGTAGAAATCCTGCAATCTTGCGGCGTGCTATACTGAACTGGAGTAGAAGCATATTCAGCTCGAGTTGGACTTGAAGCTAGTGCAGGAGAATCTGACGAAGGCGAAGGAGGAGACCAAAGGTATGTTTGGTGAGATTTCGACGACTCTTTTCTCCCCTCATTTGCTTCAAGCCTGACTTTGCTGTAATTTGCAGGCAAGGTGAAGGAGGCCCAGAGGAAGAAGGAGCTTGAGCTGTCTGAGAAGATCAAGCTCGCTGATGAGAAGTCTGGCCTCACCGCCAAGCTCTAACAGACAACACCAATCTGAAGGCTGCTCTGGCCATTGCCACCAAGGATGTTGAACGACTGAAGGCTGACAAGACTACTCTGACTGAGAAGATCACCCAGATAGCTGGGAAGAAGAATGAGCTGGAAGGCTTCTTGGGTGGTCTTGCTAAAAAATTGTTCCTTATGCTTGAAGGTAATCTTCTTCACTTGACCAATTCTCCCAACTGTTATGTTCCCATTCGACTGTTTTCTTAATTCGGGATTTTGTCTTTGCAGAGTTCTCGCAGAACTTCAAGAAGAGACCAGCCACCGAGACGAACCTTGACCCCGCTAACTCTCCGTGAATGATGAAACTGCCATGAACATCTACCGACCGAGTCCCGTGTTGCTGCTGCCGTGGATTATCTCGCAAGATCAAGGTTGCTACATCCCGCATCGACTCGACGCCCGCCTGTGGAAACACTCCAAAATGACCTTGAGTCGTTGGTGACTGATCAACGCTGTCCCCGACCGAGTGCAAGAGTGGAAGAAGTCTTCAGCTCGATGTGGCGCGGATGTCGCCCCGTGTCTGGCTCGAGTTCATTGCAAGGATGCCCGAGAGGATAAGCTGGCGGCTCTCCGAGTGGCCAACACCAAAAAGCACGACTTCGTGGCCTTCATGGAGACTTTCATTGCTGTTGCTACGCTGGATTGCAGACGGATTGACCTTGACGAATTCGTTGTTCCATCCAGCCTCCATGTGAGGGGTAAAAACTTTCCTTGACCTTAAATTTGCCTCGTATGCCGAGTGGAGCTGTAACCGATAAACCTTAACAGCTTAGCGCTCGAGCACTCTCGGTTCTTTTTAGGTATCGACCTAAATTTGGATTGATGTTTTGGATATGATTGCTTTTGGCTTGAATTGTCCTTTTGCAATGTTAATGAGAAGATGCCCACCGCAATGACTTATTCCTTAGGCGTAGCACTGGCTGCAGCTAAGCCCCCGAGTGAGAGGTTTGCTCTTCACTGTAGAGGATTTCTTTTACCTTAGGCGAGCACTGGCTGCAGCTAAGCCCCGAGTGAGAGGTTTGCTCTTCACTCTGTAGGATTTCTTTTACCTTAGGCGCAGCACTGGCTGCAGCTAAGCCCCCGAGTGAGAGGTTTGCTCTTCACTCGGAGGATTTCTTTTACCTTAGGCGCAGCACTGGCTGCAGCTTAAGCCCCGAGTGAGAGGTTTGCTCTTCACTGTAGGATTTCCGTTGTATTTGTGGCGGCTCGAGGAGAGGGTCGCAATGACCTGCACTGGAGGAGAGGGTCGCAACGACCTGCACCTCGCCTTCCTTGCGAACGCACGTCGTACTTATGGTGTAGCTCGGAGGAGAAGGTCGCAGTCGACCTGCACCTCGTCTTCCTTGCGGGTACAGACGTTATACTTAGGCGAGTCCTTGGACTGCAGCTAAGCCTCCGAGTGGGAGTCTGGCTTACCACTCGGTAGGGTTTTTAATAACTTAGGCGAGCCCTGGGCTGCAGCTAAGCCTCCGAGTGGAAGTCTGGCTTACCACTCGGTAGGAATTTTAATAACTTAGGCGAGCACTGGGCTGCAGCTAAGCCTCCGAGTGGAAGTCCGCTTATCACCTGTAGGATTTTAATAACTTAGGCGAGCACTGGCTGCAGCTTAAGCCTCCGAGTGGAAGTCCGCTTACCACTCTGTAGGATTTTTAATAACTTAGGCGCAGCACTGGCTGCAGCTTAAGCCTCCGAGTGGAAGTCCGCTTACCACTCGGTAGGATTTTTAATAACTTAGGCTAAACGGATTCGTAGCTTAAGCCTCCGAGTGGAAGTCCGCTTACCACTCTGTAGGATTTGTACAAACTTAGGCGAAACGGATTCGCGACTAAGCCACCCACTGGGGAAAAATTTTACTGACCCAAAAAATAAAAAGTGACAAAAATTATGAAGGAATTATGACACTATTATTTCAAAGCTCATGAACTACAGAAGTATTTTATTACAACTCTTCCTGAGTGAGAAAATTTTAAGTGTAAAACCGGCGGAGCAGATCCGCGTTCCAAGCTCGGGGCTCTTCGATATTGTGTTCGACGTTGTAGAGACGATAGGCCCCATTGTGGAGAACCTTTGTGACGATGAAGGGCCCTTCCCAGGAGGGAGGAAGCTTATGTTGCTTCTGCTGATCCACTCGGAGGACTAGATCTCCTTCCTGGAAGGCTCGACCTCTCACATTCCTGGCGTACAGGCGACGCAAGTCTTGCTGGTAAATGGTCGAGCGGATCAGAGCCATTTCCCTTTCCTCTTCTAGGAGGTCGATCGATCTCGACGCGCTTGCTCAGCTTCGCTTCATTGTAAAGTTCGATTCGGGAGCATTGTGAAGGAGATCACTGAAGGACTGCTTCGCCCCATAGACCAGAAGAAAGGAGTTCTCCGGTCGACCGATTAGGCGTGGTTCAGAAACCCCAAAGCATCAAGGAAGTTCGTCGACCCAAGCTCCGCCGCTGCTTGAGATCTCGTGATCAATCGGGCTTGCACTTTGAGGATTAATCCGCTGGCCCGCTCGCCTGTCCATTCGACCGTGGATGGGCGATCAAGCGTAGTCGACTCGTGTGCCTTGGGCGCTGCGTAAATCCTTGAATTCTTCCGAGTCAAAATTCACCCATTGTCCGTGATAATACCGTGCGGGACCCCATATCCGAACGCCACTCGATGAAGGAAACAGCAGATCGCATCAAGTTTTTGATTGGTTTAGCTTCAATCCACTTGGTGAACTTGTCGATCGCTACCAAGACATGCGTAAAACCGCCCGACCTGTTCGCAAGGGACCGATCATGTCCAACCCCCACACCGCGAAAGGCCGACGAGTGGAATGGTCTTCAAGGCTGACGCAGCTTGTGTGACATATTGAGTAAACCGCATCCTTCGTGACTTGTCCACTATTTCTTTCGCCATCTCATTTGCTCTTGGCCAAGAAAATCCGGCTCGGTATGCTTTTGGCCACAATGGTCCGAGAGGACGATGGTGACCACAGTTCCCGAGTGGATATCATTGAGTATGACTCGACCTTCTTCCGGCGTTATGTATTTTTGTCCGACTCGCCGGGCTTTCTCTCAGATAATTGCCCATTGATAACGGTAAAGGCTTTGGATCGACGGACGATCCGCCGAGCCTCTTCCTCATCCTCCGGGAGTTCCTTTCTCGTAATATATGCGATGTACGGAATTGTCCAATCGGGAGTGACCACTAAAACTTCCAAGACTAAGTCAACCATCGCCGAACCTCAACCTCGCCGGGTCTGTGGCACTCTTGGGTTGTGGAGCTTCCTCCGTGAAGGATCTTCTTTAATCGACGGAGTGTGTATATGTTCCAAAACACACCACTGAATGGCTTCTCTTTGATCCTATCTTCGCCAGATCATCCGCTGCTTGATTTTTCAATCGGGGATGTGATGGAGTTCTAACCTCGAACTTCTTTTTCCAGCTTCCTCATTGCATTGCAAGATCCAATCATAGTTGGGCTTTCACGCCCCACTCTTTTCATCACTTGATTGGCCACTAGATCTGAATCGCCATAGACCATCAGCGACGGACGCCGAGTGAGATGGCCATGCGTAATCCATATAAGAGGGCCTCATACTCGCCTCATTGTTGGAGGAATCAAAGTGAATCGAGCACATACCTAAGCTTATCTCCTCGGGGAAACTAGAACAACCCCAAAGACTGTAACCATTCAAAGATCTTGGAGCCGTCAAGAACATGGTCCAATGCTCCGAGTGAACTTCACCGGCTGCTGTTGTTCAATCCACTGCAAGGAAATCCGCTATAGCTTGGGACTTAATGGCTTTTGCCTCGAATTTGATACCAAGGGAAGAAGTTCAATCGCCCATTTTGCCACTCGACCGGTTATGCTCTCACAGCGTGATCTCGATAAAGGAGCGTCACGACGATCGTGATAGAATGATCGAGAAATAGTGAGCAACCTTCTTTGTGGTCATGTATATACCATACACAAGCTTCGATAATGAGGATATCTCTCGCTGGATGGAGTCAAGACTTGCATGATAATACACCGGCGCTGAACTTTGAAGGCCTTTCCTTCCTCTTCCCGCCGACCGTAAGTACAGAATCCGATAACTTGTCCAGTGGCTGCAATATAAAGCAACAGAGGCTCTTTGCTGATTGGAGCAGCAAGCACCGGCTGGGTGGAGAGCGAGCTTTTAGCTCGGCAAACGCTGCATCAGCTTCGAGTCCACTCGAACTTGTCACCTTCTTCATCACCGGTAAAGAGGTAATGCCTTTTCACCGAGTCATGAGATGAATCGACTTAAAGCGCCAAGCATCCAAGAAGCTTCGACGCCGCACTCGCACAGTATGCTTTCATTCGGAGAATAGTGCCGATCTTCTCGGTTAGCGCCGATCCTCGCTCGAAACGAAAACCGAGTAATTTTCCACCAGAACTCCGAATGTGCACTTTGACGGATTGAGCTTGATATCGCACCTTCCGAGGTTGGCAAATGTTTCGCGAGGTCAGCAAGCTGGTCGGAACCTTTTCGCGACTTAACGACGATATCATCCATATACGCCCACATTCCGACCGATTTGAGGAGAAGACACTTCAATCATTCGTGATAAATGTGGCTCCGCATTCTTGAGGCCGAATGGCATGGTGATATAGCGTAGCACCAATGGAGTGATGAAAGTTGTTTTTATTTCATCGGGTCCATATGCACGGATCCGATGATACCCGGAATATGCATCTAGAAAAGACATCTCTCGCATCCCGCGGTCGAGTCAACAATTTGATCTATGCGGGGAGAGGAATGATCCTTCGGCAGTCCGATTGATGTGCTTAAAATCAATGCACATGCGGAGTGAGTTGTCCTTCTTGGGAACCATGACGACATTAGCTAACCACTCGGAGTGGTATATTTCTAATAAATCCTGCCACAACAATGAGCCACTTCTTCACCAATAGCTTTTTTCTTCCGACGGCGGACCGCCAAGATGTTCTTTGACTGGTTTCACGACTTGTCGACTCGGAGGCGATGCTCAGCCAGTTCCTCGAACACCGCATGTCACCGGCTTCCATGCGAAATGTCCCATTCTCACGGAGGAACCGGATGAGCGCTTCTTCCTATTTCGAGTCGAGTGTTGTGGAGATGTGGGTCGGGGCTGCATTGGGATCAGTCGGATGAATATGGACTGGCTTCGTCTCACCAGACGACTGGAACGCAGACTCTGTTGTTGGCTTCTTGGATTGTAACAAGTCACTCGGATCTGCGGTTTGCATGTATTCGTCGAATTCGACCGCTGTCACTTGGGAGTCGGCAATCTTCGAGCCCTTCTGAAAGCACTCTTCTGCTTTCTTCCGATCGCCGGTGATGTGATCACCCTTTGGTCTGGCATTTTCAGTTTGAGGTACACGTAGCATGGTCGAGCCATGAATCGCGCGTAGGCGGGCCTCCCCAAAATGGCGTGGTATGCACTCTGAAAATCCACAACCTCAAAGGTCAACTTTTCTTTGCGAAAGTGCTTGGAATCACCAAAAACCACGTCCAGGGCTATTTGGCCGAGTGAGTTGGCCTTCTTCCCGGTATGACTCGCGGAAACTCATATTGTTTGGCGCCAAACGGACATCGGAATGCCCATCCCTTTCAATGTATCCAAGATATAACAAATTCAGCCCACTACCACCATCCATCAAGACTTTTGTCACGAGTGCCTTCGACAACCGGATCGACCACTAACGCTGTCGCCCAGAGTGGCAATGTGAGTCGGTGATCAGATTGATCGAATGTGATGGGTGTCCGGGACCACTTCACATAACTTGGCTTTACTGGGCAACCATATTCACCTCCCGGTTGATGACTTTCAACGACTTTTACTTTCCACATCCGCGAAGATCATCGAGTGGAGTTGACATGCGGATATTCTTCCTCACTTGCCCTCTTTGTCTCCTCGCCTTGTCCGCTCCTTCTCCTTGTCCTTAGACTGTTTTCCCGAAACCGCTGGATCAGAGTCGACATCGGCGAGTGGTGTGCTTCGGGTAAATAATGTTGCCCTCTTCATCCTTCTTCGTGTGAATATGGCATGGCATATCCATCACGCCATTTCCTTCTTTATCTTTCACTTTCTTCGATTCCGTGATCCTTTGGGCTTCCCTTGAACTTCCCCGAAGTCACGGCGTGGCCTCTCCAGAGCTGCTGGCTCGGCTTTGCGCTTCGCTTCCAACCGAATTGCCCTTCTCCGATCGACTTGGCTTGTATTTACCGCTCGAGTCGGTCTTCTTCCTCGCCATTGGCGATTTGCTAGCAATCTCCATCATTCGACTCGTGGTCATGTCCCGGTTCGACCAAACTTCGAGACTCAATTCTCTGCTTTTGACGCCATCCTTGAAGGCGCAAACCGCCGATGGTCGACACATTTTCCACAAGATGGTGCAAGGTAATCCACCTCTGAATGTACTCTCGGAGAGTTTCATTGGTCTTCAGACACAAACTTGCAGCTCACAAACCAGCCGGTCGCTTGCAAGTCCCTTCAAAAGTCCCGACGAACACTCGGGACAAATCTTCCCAAGTATATATATCGCCAGAGGTAATCGATTCAGCCATGCTCGCTGAACCTTCCAACATGAGGGGCAAATGCTTCATGGCCACCTCATCATTCCCACCACCAATCTGAACAGCCACTCGGTAATCCTCAAGCCAAGTTTCGTGCTTGGATTCCCAAAGGAACTTGTCGACTCTGCTGCCAATCTGAAATTGGGGGAATTATCGCGCTCGATAGCCCTCGCTAAAACATTCCGGACCGTAGACATGCACTCGATCGCTGGTGGGTGCATCCTCTCGGTCCGCCGATGGGCTCTGCTCCGGCCGACCAAGCCTTGCACGATAATGGATCGCCACAAAGCTCGGTTCCTCGGGTCGACCGAACTCTTCGCCTGCATCGAATCGTCGTTCGTCATCTTGCCGCCGAGGAGCGCACGACCTTCCTCGAGGGGAAAGGGCACTCGACGCCGCCATCTTGGTCGAATCGGTCTCCGGTTGCTCGCCGGTTGTCGCGCTTCTTCGCCGCTGGAGGCGATCTGGGGCTGTGAGCCGACCGAAGGTTCGCAGCGACGGATCGACCGTGAATCCTGTTGCGCGATCGCGACACGGCTGAGTTCTCGTCTCCGCCGCCGGAGTAAATCTCGATTCTGCAGAAGCCTCTCCCGCTTCCGACCGATGGCTGGATGGACTCGCTGGCGCGAGTGGCAGCCGCTAAATTCTGAATCGGGCGGCGGTATACCCGAGTCGGTGGGAAGAGTTGACGCCGACCGCTTCGGGATTCGCTGCCTGCTGCCGCCGAGTGCTCGCTGAAGATTCTCCAGCGAGCGCGTTTCAGCCACATTGGCCAAACGTGCTTCCTCCAAGGCACGAGCCTCGTGGGGTTTCTCCGCGATAGGAGTATGAAGTGCATCCATGTTCTGCGACGAAGCTCTTCTCTCGCAGAGTCGAGTGTCTCGGCTGGTACTCTTCGTGTTTTGCACGGGTCTCCTCCTCCGGCGCCCCGCCGCCGCGGGCGGCCGGAGGATCGCGAGGGCCGCCGACCATGAGGATCTCCGCCGCTGGATCACTGCTATCACACTGGATGCGCTTCACGGAGCCGGCCGACAGATCGAACAGCCAGAGGGATTCGTCGGGCTCGATGGCCGCGACTGGCGGTGGCTGTCTGGCGAGCCACCGCATGTTTCACCCACCACTGGAGCCTCGACCGACCAGAACGCTTGCGCTGGTGGGAGATCAAGGGCGATCGATAGGGGAGTCGACCGACACGGGTCGACGGTTGCCGCAGCAGTAACGCCGCGAACACATGCGCGAAGTGTGTCGCCCGCTGCACGGGAGCGCTCGATGTCAAGTGGAGCCTCCGAAGCCGCGGAGTCGTCGGCGATAAAAGTGAGAGCACCGAGACGGATCTCGCGCCCCTCAACCAAAACTCCAGCAGTCATCATGATGAAGGTACTCGGAAGTACTGCAACTCCTCCACAAATCGCTAAAACACCTGCCCCACGGTGGGCGCCAACTATCGTGGTTCTAAGTCTGACAGTAGAAGTAGGGGTAGGTAAAGGGAGGCGATGTCCTAGCTATGGAGTAGTTGTGAAGACAAGTGATGTACGAGTTCAGGCCCTTCTGAGGAAGTAACAGCCCCACGCCCTCGGAGCCCCGAGGCGGTCGAGTGGATTATGGATATGAGTATTACAAGAATGCGAACCCCTCTACTGTGGAGGAGGGTGGCTTATATAGAGTGCGCCAGACCCCAGCCAGCCCACACGATTGGAGAGGTTAAAGTACATTAAGTCTTGGGCGCATCGTAACGCCTCATAAAGCGCCTTAACTATCATTAAGTCTATTCAATAGCAAGTCATTTGTCATGGAGTGCCTTTCGACCTTCGGTGGTCGAGTGAGTCTTCATGGTCGAGTGAGTCTTCCATGGTCGAGTCCTTCCACACCGAGTGGGTTCTTCTTTGGTCGACTGGAAGATGATCTCTTCTGAGAGTGTCCTTGGGTAGGACGTTTAGGTCAGGCCTATGACCCTACCCTAGGTACATGAATCCATCAGTATGCATACATCAGTATGTATTATTTCCAACAAGTCAGTAGCTCGATCCATTGTTCCGGAGAACGGAGTTTTAGTCATCTTGCCCAAAAGGCACGGTTCATAAGCATCAATATGATTCATAATCAAGTGATTCAAAAAACCCATCAGGTGGAGTTTATTCATGCGCTTTACACCGATATGACCCAAACGGCAGTGCCACAAACAAGTTGCACTATCATTATCAACTTTGCATCTTTTGGCATCAATATTATGAATATGTGTATCATTACGAACGAGATCCAACAAACTATTTTCATTGGGTGTATGCCCATTGAAGGTTTTATTCATGCAAACAAAACAACAATTATTCTCTGACTTTAAATGAATAACCGTATTGCAATAAACATGATCAAATCATATTCATGCTCAACGCAAACGCCAAATAACATTTATTTAGGTTTAACCCTAATCCCGAAAGTATAGGGAGTGTGCGATGATGATCATATCAATCTTGGAACTAGTTCCAACACTCATCATCACTTCACCCTCAACTAGTCTCTGTTTATTCTATAACTCCTGTTTCGAGTTACTAATCTTAGCAACCGAACAAGTATCGAATATCGAGGGCTTACTATAAACACTAGTAAGGTTGAAGGAAATATGCCATAGAGGCAATAATAAAGTTATTATTTATTTCCTTATATCATGATAAATGTTTATTATTCATGCTAGAATTGTTTTAACCGGAAACATAATACATGTGTGAATACATAGACAAACATATAGTCACTAGTATGCCTCTACTTGACTAGATCATTAATCAAAGATGGTTATGTTTCCTAACCATAGACATGTGTTGTCATTTGATTAATGGGATCACATCACTAGGAGAATGATGTGATTGACATGACCCATTCCGTTAGCCTAGCACTTGATCGTTTAGTATATTGCTATTGCTTTCTTCATGACTTATACATGTTCCTGTAACTATGAGATTATGCAACTCCCGTTTACCGGAGGAACACTTTGGGTACTACCAAACATCACAACGTAACTGGGTGATTATAAAGGAGAAGTACAGGTGTCTCCGAAGGTACATGTTGAGTTGGCGTGTTTCGAGATTAGGTTTTGTCACTCCGATTGTCGGAGAGGTATCTCTGGGCCCTCTCGGTAATGCACATCACTATAAGCCTTGCAAGCAATGTGACCAATGAGTTGGTTATGAGATGATGCATTACGTAACGAGTAAAGAGACTTGCTGGTAACGAGATTGAACTAGGTATTGGATACCGACGATCGAATCTCGGGCAAGTAACATATCGATGACAAAGGGAACAACGTATGTTGTTGTGCGGTTTGACCGATAAAGATCTTCGTAGAATATGTAGGAACCAATATGGGCATCCAGGTTCCGCTATTGGTTATTGACCGAGAATAGTTCTAGGTCATGTCTACATAGTTCTCGAACCCGTAGGGTTCGCACGCTTAACGTTATGATAACAGTTTTATTATGAGTTTATAAGTTTTGATGTACCGAAGTTTGTTCGGAGTCCCGGATGTGATCACAGACATGACGAGGAGTCTGGAAATGGTCGAGACATAAAGATTGATATATTGGACGGCTATATTCGGATACTGGAAGAGTTCCGGGCGTTTTCGAAGAAAACCGGAGTGCCGGAGGGTTACCGGAACCCCCCTCCCCCCGGGAGAAGTAATGGGCCTAGTGGGCCTTAGTGGAAAGAGAGAGGGGCGGCCAGCATGCGCCGCGCGCCCCCTCCCCCTCTGGTCCGAATTAGACTAGGAGGGGGCGGCGGCGCCCCCCTCTTTCCTTCCCCCTCTCCCCCTTCCTTCCCCCTCCTAGTAGGAGTAGGAAAGGAGTCCTACTCCTACTAGGAGGAGGAATCCTCCTCCTGGTGCGCCCTCTAGGGCCGGCCGGCCTCCCTCCCTTGCTCCTTTATATATGGGGGCAGGGGGCACCCTAGGAGACACAAGTCGATCTACGGATCGTTCCTTAGCCGTGTGCGGTGCCCCACTCCACCATATTCCACCTCGGTCATATCGTCACAGAGTTTAGGCAAAGCCCTGCGCCGGTAGAACATCATCATCGTCACCACGCCGTCGTGCTGACGGAACTCATCCCCGAAGCTTTGCTGGATCGAAGCCCGGGGATCATCATCGAGCTGAACGTGTGCTGAACTCGGAGGTGCCGTACGTTCGGTACTTGGATCGGTCGGATCGTGAAGACGCACGACTACATCAACAGCGTTGTCATAACGCTTCGCCACGGTCTCACGAGGGTACGTGGACGACACTCTCCCCTCTCGTTGCTATGTCATCACCATGATCTTGCGTGTGCGTAGGAAATTTTTTGAAATTACTATGTTCCCCAACAAAGGTACACATCAATAACGTGTATATCAAATATACCCTTGTTCACTTTGCCATCCTTCTTATCTACCAAATATTCAGGGCATTTCCACTTCCAGTGACCATTTCCTTTGCAGTAGAAGCACTCAGTTTCAGGCTTTGGTCCAGCTTTGGGCTTCTTCGCGGGAGTGACAACTTGCTTGCCATTCTACTTGAAGTTCCCTTTCTTTCCCTTTGCCATTTTCTTGAAACTAGTGGTCTTGTCAATCATCAACACTTGATGCTCTTTCTTGATTTCTTCCTTCGTCGATTTCAACATCACAAAGATCTCGGGAATCATTTTCGTCATCCCTTGCATACTATAGTTCATCACGAAGTTCTAGTAACTTGGTGATGGTGACTAGGGAACTCTGTCAATCACTATCTTATCTAGAAGATTAACTCCCACTTGATTCAAGCGATTGTAGTACCCTGACAATATGAGAACATGCTCACTAGTTGAGCGATTCTCCTCCATCTTTTAGCTATAGAACTTGTTGGAGACTTCATATCTCTCAATTCGGGTATTTGCTTGAAATATTAACTTCAACTCCTGGAACATCTCATATGGTCCATGACATTCAAAACGTCTTTGAAGTCCCGATTCTAAGCCATTATGCATGGTGCACTAACTATCAAGTAGTCATCATATTTAGCTAGCCAAACGTTCATAACGTCTGCATCTGCTCCTGTAATAGGTCTGTCACCTAGCGGTGCATCAAGGACATAATTCTTCTGTGCAGCAATGAGGATAGACCTCAGATCATGGATCTAATCCGCATCATTGCTACTAATATCTTTCAACATAGTTTTTCTCTAGGAACATATATCAAAATAAACATAGGGAAGCAACAACACGAGCTATTATTCTACAACATGATTTGCAAAATACTATCAGGACTAAGTTCATGATAAATTTAAGTTCAATTAATCATATTACTTAAGAACTCCCACTTAGACAGACATCTCTCTAGTCATCTAAGTGATCACGTGATCCAAATCAACTAAACCATGTCCGATCATCACGTGAGATGGAGTAGTTTTCAATGGTGAACATCACTATGTTGATCATATCTACTATATGATTCATGTTCGACCTTTCGGTCTCCTTGTTCCGAGGCCATATTTGTATATGTTAGGCTCGTCAAGTTTAACCTGAGTATTCCATGTGTGCAACTGTTTTGCACCCATTGTATTTGAACGTAGAGCCTATCACACCTGATCATCACATGGTGTCTCAGCACGAAGAACTTTCACAACGGTGCATACTTAGGGAGAACACTTCTTGATAATTAGTGAGAGATCATCTTAAAATGCTACCGTCAATCAAAGCAAGATAAGATGCATAAAGGATAAACATCACATGCAATCAATATAAGTGATATGATATGGCCATCATCTTCTTGTGCTTGTGATCTCCATCTCCAAAGCACCGTCGTGATCACCATCGTCACCGGCACGACACCTTGATCTCCATCGTAGCATCGTTGTCGTTCCGCCATCTATTCCTTTTACGACTATCGCTACCGCTTAGTGATAAAGTAAAGCAATTACAGGGCGCTTGCATTTCATACAATAAAGCGACAACCATATGGCTCCTGCCAGTTGCCGATAACTCGGTTACAAAACATGATCATCTCATACAATAAAATATAGCATCACGTCTTGACCATATCACATCACAACATGCCCTGCAAAAACAAGTTAGACATCCTCTACTTTGTTGTTGCAAATTTTACGTGGCTGCTACAGGCTGAGCAAGAACTGTTCTTACCTACGCATCAAAACCACAACGATAGTTCATCAAGTTAGTGTTGTTTTAACCTTCGCAAGGACCGGGCGTAGCCACACTCGGTTCAACTAAAGTTGGAGGAACTGACACGCCAGCCACCTGTGTGCAAAGCACGTCGGTAGAACCAGTATCGCGTAAGCGTACGCATAATGTCGGTCCGGGCCGCTTCATCCAACAATACCGCCGAACCAAAGTATGACATGCTGGTAAGCAGTATGACTTATATCGCCCACAACTCACTTGTGTTCTACTCGTGCATATAACATCTACGCATAAAATCAGGCTCGGATGCCACTGTTGGGGAACGTAGTAATTTCAAAAAAATTCCTACGCACACGCAAGATCATGGTGATGCATAGCAACAAGAGGGGAGAGTGTTGTTCACGTACCCTCGTAGACCAAAAGCGGAAGCGTTAGAACAACGCGGTTGATGTAGTCGTACGTCTTCACGGCCCGAGTACTCAAGCACCAAAACTACGGCACCTCCGAGTTCTAGCACATGTTCAGCTCGATGACGTCCCTCGTACTCCGAGCCAGCCGAGTGTCGAGGGAGAGTTCCGTCAGCATGATGGCGTGGTGACGATCTTGATGTTTTACCGTCGCAGGGCTTCGCCTAAGCACCGCTACAATATTATCGAGGAGGACTATGGTGGACGGGGGCACCGCACACGGCTAAGAGATCAAGAGATCAATTGTTGTTGTGTCTAGAGGTGCCCCCCTGCCCCCGTATATGAAGGAGTGGAGGAGGGGGAGAGGGCCGGCCCCTATGGCGCGCCCTGGAGGAGTCCTACTCCCACCGGGAGTAGGATTCCTCCCGTTCCATGTAGTAGGAGTAGGAGACAAGGAAGGGGAGAGGGAAGAGAAGGAAGGAGGGGGCGCCGCCCCTCCCCCTAGTCCAATTCAGACTAGTCATTGGGGGGCACGCGTCCTGCCTCTCTCTCTCCCCAAAAGCCCAATAAGGCCCATATACTTCTTCTCCTGTATTCTCGTCACTCCCCGGTACTCCAAAAAATACCCGAACCACTCGGAACCTTTCCGATGTCTGAATATAGTCGTCCAATATATCAATCTTTACGTCTCGACCATTTCGAGACTCCTCGTCATGTCCCCGATCTCATCCGGGACTCCTAACTCCTTCGGTACATCAAAACTCGTAAACTCATAATAAAACTGTCATCGAAACCTTAAGCGTGCGGACCCTGCGGGTTTGAGAACTATGTAGACATGACCGAAACACGTTACCGGTCAATAACCAATAGCAGAACCTGGATGCTCATATTGGAACCACATATTCTACGAAGATCTTTATCGGTCAAACCGCATAACAACATACGTTGTTCCCTTTATCATCGGTATGTTACTTGCCCGAGATTCGATCATCGGTATCTCAATACCTAGTTCAATCTCGTTACCGACAAGTCTCTTTACTTGTTATGTAATGCATCATTCCGTAAGTAACTCTTTAGCTACATTGCTTGCAAGGCTTGTAGTGATGTGCATTACCGAGAGGGCCCAGAGATACCTCTCCGACAATCGGAGTGACAAAACCTAATCTCGAAATATGCCAACTCAACATGTACCTTTGAAGACACCTGTAGAGCCCCTTTATAATCACCCAATTACGTTGTGACATTTGGTAGCACACAAGGTGTTCCTCCGGTAAACGGGAGTTGCATAATCTCATAGTTATAGGAACATGTATAAGTCATGAAGAAAGCAATAGCAACATACTAAATGATCAAGTGCTAAGCTAACGGAATGGGTCAAGTCAATCACATCATTCTTCTAATGATGTGATCCCGTCAATCAAATGACAACTCATGTCTATGGCTAGGAAACACAACCATCTTTGATCAACAAGCTAGTCAAGTAGAGGCATACTAGTGACACTATGTTTGTCTATGTATTCACACATGTATTATGTTTCCGGTTAATACAATTCTAGCATGAATAATAAACATTTATCATGAAATAAGGAAATAAATAATAACTTTATTATTGCCTCTAGGGCATATTTCCTTCAGCGCCACCTGAGCTTGTGGCCCCTCGGGCACTTTCCTGGTTATCTCTTATTTTTCTATTTTTTTTTTTAATATTCTGAAATGAACAAAAAGTATTTTTGTGGAATTTTTTGGAGTTGGTTTGCTTACCTTATCACATACATATTCCTTTTCCAGGATTCTACTATGTTCTGGAAGGTCTCTTTTTATGTTCTCCTCCGGTGTAATTGTGTGAATAATATTTGTTTTAACATTAATGGGTGTACCTGAAATATAATGCTCCATTCTTTGCCCATTAACCACTTCTGGATTATTTCCTTCGGCCTTATTGATCTTGATAGTTTCGGAGCGATAAACTAATTCGACAATATATGGTCCTTCCCATTTGGAGAGAAGTTTTCCTACAAAGAATCTAAAACGAGAATTGTACAATAGAACTTGATCACCGACATTAAATTCTCGTTTTTGAATTCTCTTATCATGCCATATCTTAACCTTTTCTTTGAATAACTTGGCATTTTTATAAGCTTGTGTTCTCCACTCATCTAGAAAACTAATATCAAATAACCTCTTTTCGCCGGCATTTTTAAAATCATAGTTGAGCTCTTTAATTTCCCAATAAGCTTTATGTTCTAATTTAAGAGGTAAATGACATGCTTTTCCATAAACCATTTTATATGGAGACATACCCATAGGATTTTTATAAGCAGTTATGTATGCCATAATGCATCATCAAGTTTTTTAGACCAATTCCTCCAAGATCGGTTAACGGTATTTTGGAAAATTAACTTTATTTCCCTATTGCTCAATTTAACTTGACCACTAGACCGAGGATGATAATGTGATGCAATTCTATGGTTGACATCATATTTAGCTAGAATTTTACGGAATGCACCATGAATAAAATGTGAACCACCGTCAGTCATTAAGTATCTAGGGACTCCAAACCATGGAAAGATAACTTCATTAAGCATTTTAATAGATGAGTTGTGAACAACACTACTAGTTGTGATAGCTTTGTTGCTTGTGAGCTGCGTTGGGATTTCCCTGAAGAGGAGAGGATGATGCAGTACAGTAGAGATAAGTATTTCCCTCAGTTAAGAACCAAGGTTATCAATCTGGTAGGAGAACCACACGAAACCTCGTTAGCAGCACCCACACACACAAAAGCAAATACTTGCACCCAACACAAACAAGGGGGTTGTCAAGCCCCTCGCCGGTTAATTGCAAGGATCAAATCTCGTAGTGATAGATAGATAGATAGATTAAACACAAAATAAATTAACGGTAAATAAATTGCAACAAGGTATTTTTGGATTTTACATATGATAAAAATAGACCCGGGGACATAGTTTTCACTAGAGGCTTCTTTCTCGAACAAAAAGCATACAGTGGGTAAACAAATTACAGTTGGGCAATTGATAGGAAAACACATAGTTATGGCGATATTCAAGGCAATGATCATGTATATAGCTATCACGTCCGAGACAAGTAGACCGAGTCCTGCCTGCATCTACTACTATTACTCCAACCATCGACCGCTATCCAGCATGCATCTAGAGTATTAAGTTAATAAAAATGGGGTAACGCCTTAAGCAAGATGACACGATGTAGACAAAGTAAATCCAACCAATATGAATAAACCACATCATTTTCCCCTTAATGGAAACAATACAAATGTGTGTCTTGTCCCCTTCTGTCACTGGGATATAGAGCACCGCAAGAATGAACCTATTAAAAAGCACCTCTCCTATTGCAAGACAAATCAATCTAGTTGGCCAAACCAAATCAATTGATCGGAGAGAAATACAAAGCTATAATAACCATGAATATAAGAATTTTAAAAGACTAAAATATATCTCATGAATAATCTGATCATAAACCCACAATTTATCGGATCCCAACAAACACACCGCAAAAGAAGATTACATCAGATAGAACTCCAAGAACATTGAGGAGAACATTGCATTGAAGATCAAAGAGAGAGAAGAAGCGATCTAACAACTAGACATGGACCTGTAGGTCTGTGGAAAACTACTCACACATCATAGAAATGGCAACGAGGTTGATGTATAAGCCCTCCGTGATCAATCCCCCCTGTCGGTGTCAAAACCGGCGGATCTCGGGTAGGGGGTCCCGAACTGTGCGTCTAGGCGGATGGTAACAGGAGACAAGGGACACGATGTTTTACCCAGGTTCGGGCCCTCTTGATGGAGGTAAAACCCTACGTCCTGCTTGATTAATATTGATGATATGGGTAGTACAAGAGTGGATCTACCACGAGATCAAGGAGGCTAAACCCTAGAAGCTAGCCTATGGTATGATTGTTGCAATGTATGTTCTGTCCTACGGACTAAGCCCTCCGGTTTATATAGACACCGGAGAGGGCTAGGGTTACACAGAGTCGGTTACAATGGTAGGAGATCTACATATCCGTATCGCCAAGCTTTCCTTCCACGCCAAGGAAAGTCCCATCCGGACACGGGATGGAGTCTTCAATCTTGTATCTTCGTAGTCTTGGAGTCCGCGGACGATGATAGTCCGCTGTCCGGACACCCCTAGTCCAGACTCCTCAAGAGCCCCTCGAACTCGGCTTCAATGACGATGAGTTCGGCGCGCATAACGTTCGGCATTGCAAGGCGGGTTCCTCCTTTAAATAATCCAGAGAAGATCATGAACACCAGGATAGTGTCCGGCTCTGCAAAATAAATTCCACATTCCACCGTAGAGAGAATAAAATGCGCACAAGTTCAATCTGCTAACGTATTTTGCGGCATGACGTCACACCACTACCAAGTCTTTACTTGAATCGTTTTTTATTATACCGTCTCAGCACTTTTAGCGAAGCGGTTTCCTTGGCACGTCTTGTCGAAGCAGAGATCGTGTTCCCCTTATTCTGGGATTCTCATCAATACGGACGTGGGTAACCCAACCGCGCCCGTCGCCATGCCTCCTCTATCAAAAGCGAGTCCCGAATGGTCACGGAGACGGCTCTTGGTATTCTCCCTCTTTATAATAGGACCAAGGCTCGTTCCTTTTCTTCAATCTTCCACCGAATCTTCTCCTCGCTCCAAGTTCCAACACCCAGAGCCCTAGATTCGAGCGCTTCGGACCTTCAACAATGCTCGGCTCCGACCTTCAGGGCCGGTGGATGCCCTCCTCCGTTACGGAGGAGGACGTGCTAAAGCTGCGAGAAGCAAGCACTGCCCCACGAGATCTCGCACAAGTTGCCCGCCAAGGGCAGGCCATCCCCACCCCGAGCCCGGCGAGTATGTCGCCTTTAGATCCCACCTCCGTCGGGGTTTAGGCTTCCGACGGATCCTTTTGTGAGAGGGCTCATGTTTTACTATGGGTTGGAATTCCACGACTTGGCTCCGAGTCCATCCTCCAAATCTCCGTGATTCATCGTTGCTCAAGCCTTCTTCCGCGTCACCCCCCACTTCGGCCTGTGGCTGAAGACCTTTAATGTGGAGCCGAAGATGATCGGGGGGCGTCAAGCAGAGTGCGGCAGGGCGGCCATAAGCAGGAGGGCCGATGCCCCGTGGCCCGAGGGCTCCTTCCAAGAGGAGCTTGGCTTGTGGCAGCAGGAGTGGTTCTATATCACCGCTCCAAAGGGCAGCAAGCAGAAACCGCCGCCTCCATTCCGCTCGGGACCTCCACGACGGTTGATGTCGTGGGTCAACCAAGGGCTCAACTGGGGGCCGTCAAAAGACGTGCCCCTATTGCAGGGCCGGATTTGAGACCTCCAAGCGAGGGAGATTGATCTGGTCGTGATAATGCAGGTTATGCTAGTCAGGCGTCTTCTGCCCTGCAAACGCCGTCCTCTCCGGCTATGGGAGTTCAATCCGGAGGGACCACGGATTCTCCAGCGATTCATGGGTGTGACTCCCATGGAGATGTACAAGTTATTCTTCGGACCGCAGGTGGCGTGTCCGGAATTGACCGAGGATGCCGGCCTAAGCTGCAATCGCCCGGATACTCAAGTAAGTAGCTCAGTGTTCGGACGCACCGTTTGCTTGCCTTTTTACAATTTGCCTTTTAACCCGTTATCCTTCAACAGGAGTGGATAGCGCAAGCAAAGCTGATACGGTGTCCGGCCCCCCTCCCAGAGACCGCACCGGAGCCCGTGCTGGTCAGAATGTTGGAGGTCGCGCCTTCAGAAGAAGGCAAAGGGAAAAATAGGGGAGCTACCACCTCGCCCAAGGGGGCGCTTGAAGAAGGGGGGATCGAGAACCCCTCCCTCCAGGGGGAGAAGAGGACCGCCTTCGAAGACCCGGAGGCCAAAGCCCCTAAGTGGGGGAAGAAATCTTCACTAGAGGGTCCTGCGTCTGGGGAGGTCCCGGTCGCACAATCTTCTCTAAAGAACCAGCCCTCCAGTGAGCCATGAGTAGAAAAAGGGGAGTTCATTAATAAGAAACATCCCTATTTGTGCTTCTGAGGATAACCGAAATTTTACCTTGTAGTTCGGAGCTGCGACCTTCTCAAATGAGCTCGTCTTCGGGGGATCTTCGTCCGGAGATGATGGAGAGCGAGACGCCTCCGTCTGCTGCGCCGTCGGATAGGGCAGACGAGCCTGAAGTGTCTTCACGGAGGGTATCCCCGAGCCCGGCAGAGCCGAAGAGTTCAGTGCCGACTAGTGTTCGGCTGAAGGATCTGCTTGAGAATGCGTCCATCTCAGAAGATCACCGTGCATTGATGAGCATGGTGATTGGAAGGGTTTCGTCCGCCGAGAGCGGATTGCATAATGCCGTCAGGAGTTTGCTGGCGGGTTTTGAGGTACGTAAAAACGACGCGCCTTTTTTGACAGTTTTGCACATGAAAGTAGCCCCTGAGACTCGGTAGGTTGTCGAAAGCGACAGCATGCCGAGGATCAAAATCGCAGGTATTGAATGTCGCCTTTCCTATGCAGGTGGCGGATAGTCCGGGGGCTAGCCGGACTAATGGAGTTGCCGAATTAATGCGGCAACTCGATGTGGCGGATGCAGACATCGCGCTAGTCCACAGGCGACTTGACGAGTCGCAAGGTAAATTAATTCTCCGTAGTCACCTGTTTAAGGGAGCTAAAGCCCACTTCTTACAATATTTATGCTTGACGCAGATGGTGCTGCTGCCGTGGAGAGCCTTCGGGCCGAACTTGCTGAAGCCAAGGAGCAAGCCGTAGGAGAATGTCTGATCGCCGAGGGCGCCGAGGAGTTAGAAGCCAAAAGGGATGCACACTGCCTAAGCAGGGAAGAGATGGCCGAATTGACCGTGAAATTGAAGGATGCTACCGACCGCAATGAGGCTCTTGAAAACGAACGCCTATCGGAGCGAGAAGACCTGGGGAAGGCCACCGCCGAAGCCAAGGATGCCCGCTCGCAATGCGGCTATGAAGGAGGAGTTGCGTCAGCCGAGACATTGTGGTCTAGTAAGTTTTTCGCTACGCCGCTGGTTTATGGATCCAAAGTATGCCCAGCTTGGCGGCCAGGGGTCCGGAGGATCCATATATGGACTTAGCGGCGAAAAGCGGCGGATGCCGCCAGCACTTCAAGTCAGAAGGATCACAAGACGGAAGAGCTATTTTGGTCTCAATTCCATAGTCCGGATCGCTCACTTCCGCTGACCGATCGGTTGGCCGAATGGGATGAGCTGGATAGGTTGTCCGGACTTGCCATGACGGATATCGTGACTCATGTCTGGCCGGAGAGGCCCAAGCCGACGAGCTATTTTGGCTTGTTGCAAGAGTTTCTTCGGGCGGTGTCGCATATCAAGGAGATGAAGCGGTCGGCCTGCATAGAGGGTGCGCGGATGTCCCTTGCCCATGTGAAGACACATTGGACAGAGATGGATGCCACCGCTGTTGCGACCCAGGGCTCGGACGAAAGCCGATTACCCGTCGAGCACTATTTTGGGGAAGTTATGCGTGGTGTTCGTGTAATAGAGTCGCAGTGCTCGAAAAATGTCACGTTCAAATGAACGTTGTATTTTGTAAAACAATGGTTATGATGTAATTGCTTTTTATACTTGTGCATTCCAAGTATTGAAATATCTCCTATGCGGCCGTTTTATGTATACGTTTGTATAACCTGAAAGATGGCAGTCTTTGGCTTCAGCCCCCACGCACAAGGTGCGGGGGTGTTTGCAAAAATAGCGCATTGTCACACTTAATCCGACGTCTCGGTCCTGTTGAGGAGGTGGTAGCGTAGCAAACGAGGCAATCCGTACTATGATGCTTTATCACTTTCACTTAGCCATTGGAGTTCGAGGGTGGGGCTACGATATAGCCCCTGGGGGCACCGCGCTCTCCGAATTCGGGGCGCGTGTGTGCCTGACCGGGAAACGGTCCTTCGTCAAAGCGGGGAAATTCTAAACATTCCGTGGTCGATCGAGTGGTTGACCCGCTCTCGCTATATCATGATGATCGGCCGGCTTTCATCGAGGTGCTCGCCAAATTAATCGGGGCACAATCGCAGAGTTCTCCGGTGCGCGTTAGCCGATGATACGGAACGAAGACAGCAAAACACGTGAGCCGGGCAAACCCAACATTTTACCAAAGACATGATTCGAGCTGATGCATATAAGGCCTAACTCGAGACGCCGAACACTACCTAAGGTGTTCGGTCTTTATAATAATGGGCAGAACGATGCTCTAAGCCCCTAGTGTCCAGGTACGGGCAAAGTCCTCTGACGCGGCCGATGCCAAAACGTCAGGCTCCACTCTGGTTATAATGAGAAACCAGGGGATTATAGCAACAAGAGATAGTAAAAAAGGTTTACGCAGGGTCTTAGTCTGAAAAGAATCCTTGCGACGGGTCCCTACTGCACGTCTGCACCTGTGTCTCCATTGTGCCGTTATCCTGGACGGGTGTGCACGTTGTTCATCTGTAAGAAGAGAGGAACTTAGTTTGAAAGGAAATCGTGCGAGAAAAAGTATATGAAAAATATTAATAAGTAAAGCGGAGTCTGTATTAGCTCATTGTTGCTTATACGCACAGCCCCTTGTGAAGGGGTGTGCGGCTAGGGGGCCCCTAGCTTATTTATGCCGGACTTGTCTAGCTGTGTCCGGGGTCATTAAAAGACCCTCGCAATGAAATGATGCCACGTGGACCGGGCATTTTAAGTGTAAGAGACGCGTAATGAGGTATGGCGTTGAAGCGGACAAAAGCTTCACGTCCCAATAGTGCTTGATAGCTACTTTTGAACGAGGCGACATGAAAGATTAGTTTTTCGCGTCGGGAGTTGTTCGGTGACCCGAACACAACTTCTAGTAATAAGGAGCCTGTGCACTTGGCGTAAGGGTCTGGCGTCACTCCTTTAAAGGAAGTGCGGCTATGTCGGATTTTAGTAAGGTCCATCCCCAACTCGCGGATTGTGTTCGGATATAGCAGGTTCAAATCGCTGCCTCCGTCCATCAGGACTTTTGTAAATTGTAGTCCGTCGATTATAGGATCCAATATCAGAGCAGTCCATCCTGCATTTCGAACACTTTTGGGATAATCCAGGTGGTCAAAAGTGATTGGTTTTGACATCCAATCTCGAGGTTCCGCTAGGGTGGACCGTGCGAGACCCATCTTAGCGGGTGCCGCATTGTTTTTCCGTATTATCACATGTAGTGAGTTTACTGCCTTGACTTCTTGTGGGAAAGTCTTTTGTTTTCCGGTGCTCTGTTGGTGGGGTTTATCATCGTCCTCGCTTGATGCGTCGAGCCCCTTATGTTCGGCGCTGAGTCGGCCGGACTGTTTGAAAACCCAACAATCTCGGTGGGTGTGGTTTGCAGGCCTTCCGGGGGTACTGTGGATTTGACATATCCGATCCAAAATTTTGTTTAAGTTGGATAGCTCATCACTGTTATCCTTAAGAGGCAGTGTTTTGTTGTTTGGCCGCGAGCTTTTGAATCTGGTGTTAACCGCCGTGTTCTTTGGGCTTTTCTCTTTATTCCGGCGCTGATCTTTTCTGCGCCGTGATTTTCCGTTTCCATCTCTGACCTCGGATGTACTTGGGTCACTGGTGCTGCATCTTGCTAGCCAGCTATCTTCCCCCGCGCAAAAGCGGGTCATGAGGCTTGTTAGCGCGGACATTGTCCTCGGCTTCTCTTGGCCGAGGTGTCTGGCGAGCCATTCGTCTCGGACGTTGTGTTTAAAAGCTGCTAAGGCTCAAGCGTCCGGACAATGACTATTTGGTTCTTTTAGTAAGGAACCTGTTCCAGAAATTTATGCTACCGACTCTCCGGCTGTTGAGTTATATGACTTAGATCGCTCAGATCCGGAGGGCGGACATAAGTCCCTTGAAAATTTGTTTAAATGCGCCCTCAAGCTCTTCCCAACTTCCAACAAGAGCTCGGGAGGCTTTTGAGCCAATGACGGCTGGCCCTTTGAGCTTGAGGGGTAAATATTTTATGGCGTGAGATCGTCTCCTCTAGCCATGTGTATGTGTAGTATATAATCCTCTATCCGCACTCTGTGGTCTGTTGTTCCGTCAGAGGCCTCTATGTTTATGGGTTTAAACCCTGCTGGGAATTCATGATCCAGACCTCATTGGTGAAACATAGTGGGTGTGCGGCGCTCAGATTTGGGTGTACTGTTGTCTTCAACACTTGACGGTTGTGTTGATTCTGGGGCCCTCTTTTTGGCCCGTAAATGGACTGGCTGGGCCATCTGCTTTTTCCAGGTCATGAGTCGGCTTGTGTGGGTGCCGCTTAGACTTTGGCCTATCATCCGCCGCCTATCCGCCAGCGGCCTCTTTGTTTTTTGACTGTGGGGCTCTATGGCTTCCTCGTCAAACTCGCAGCAGCTTGCGCTCGGTAGTCTTTGATTGTTGGCTATTGCCGATTTGTTCCGCGGTTTTGAGCACTTTGCTCCACCTCATTCTGAGTATGTCTTCCGCTGTTTTGAGCTTCCGTTTTTCCTTCTTCAAACTTCTTGCAGTGGCGACGAGTCTGTTCCGGAGGCTTTTATTCTCCGGTGGTGTGTCCGGCATGAGGTCGTCTGGACTGTTGGTTTCGCCGGGCATGGATTTATTATCTGACTTGTCTTGTTCGGACGGTTGCTTCGCTGCATGTTCGTCGTCCGCTGGTTTGCCCTGCTCTATTGCTGGGTCATTAAGAGCGCTGCTGTTGTCGAGGCGGGACTTAGGGCGGCGTGTACGTCGCCGTTTTGGTTGTTTATCGGCGGGATTATCTTTTGCCGCGTCCTGTTGGTCCTCGTTATCGCTTCCTTTTGGGGTATCCACCATGTATACATCGTATGACGAGGCGGTCTTCCAATGCCCTGTAGGCGCTGGTTCTTGTTCGTCTCCGGCATTGTCGTCCATACTGTCGATGTCTTCGGAATCATAGTCTAGCATGTCGGTTAGATCGTCGATAGTGGCTACAAAGTGGGAGGTGGGTGGGCTTTGAATTTCTTCGTCGTCCGCTTCCCAACCATCCTGGCCGTAATCCGGCCAGAGCTCTCCGGATAGCAAGAGATGCCTTAGTGAATTTAGGATGTCGCCAAAGGGCGAGTGCTGAAAGATGTCCGCAGCGGTGAACTCCATGATCGGCGCCCAATCGGGTTCGATTGGCAGGGGCGCAGGAGGTTCGGAGTCCGGTAGGGAGTCCGGCACCTCGGAGTCACGAGTTTTACAGGGGACAAGGTCAGTGTTCGGCTCCATCGCCGCAAAAGTTGCATCCCCTGAGGCGGTGTCCAGCCACCGGTCCTCGATCTGGGCGATCGTCTCTGGACTGAGGGCCGGAGCGGATTCGTGTGCGGCCACCAAGGCACTGTCCGGCGGCAGAGCTATATCCTGCCCATCGTGATAGTGCGGCACGCTCGGCTGTGGCTCGGGTCCGTCGAAGATCAAGTCCCCGCGGATGTCGGCCGTGAAGTTTAGGCTTCAGAACCTGACCTGACGGCCAGTGGCATAGCTTTCGATCTGCTCCAGATGGCCAAGTGAATTAGCCCGCAGTGCGAAGCCACCGAATACGAAGATCTGTCCGGGGAGAAAAGTCTCACCCTGGACGGCGTTGTCGTTGATTGAAGAGGCCATCGAGCCTATCGGTGACGACACAGAGGAACTCTCAATGAAAGCACCAATGTCGGTGTCAAACCGCGGATCTCGGTAGGGGGTCCCGATGCTGTGCGTCTAGGCGGATGGTAACAGGAGACAAGGGACACGATGTTTTACCTGTGTTCGGGCCCTCTTGATGGAGGTAAAACCCACGCCCCGCTTGATTAATATTGATGATATGGGTAGTACAAGAGTGGATCTACCACGAGATCAAGGAGGCTAAACCCTAGAAGCTAGCCTATGGTATGATTGTTGCAATGTATGTTGTGTCCTACGGACTAAGCCCTCCGGTTTATATAGACACCGGAGAGGGCTAGGGTTACACAGAGTCGGTTACAATGGTAGGAGATCTACATATCCGTATCGCCAAGCTTGCCTTCCACGCCAAGGAAAGTCCCATCCGGACATGGGACAGAGTCTTCAATCTTGTATCTTCGCAGTCTTGGAGTCCGGCGGACGATGATAGTCCGGCTGTCCGGACACCCCCTAGTCCAGGACTCCCTCACCCCCTCTGGCAGAGTGCTGTAAAAGGCTTCCAGATGGGATCACGGAAGAACTTACACTTGTGGCGGTGGAGAAAGTTTTTTGGGTGGTTTTCTGTTGGTTTCCCACTTTTAGAGAATTTATAGAGGTGGAATTAGGTCAGACGGAGCCACAAGGGGCCCACAATGTACTAGGGCACACCCCCTGGGGCCGTCGTACTACCTTGACGTCTCCTCAATTGCCTTCTGATCTCCCCTCAAAGCTTCTAGGGTCTCTTATGTCCAGAAAAAATCATCAAAAAGTTTCGCAGCGTTTGGACTTCGTTTGGTACTGTATTTCTGGAAAAACCAAAAACAGGCAAAAAAACAGCAACTCACACTTGGCACTGGGTTAATAGGTTAGTCCCAGAAAATGGTATATAATTGCATATAAAACATCCAAGATTGATACTATAATAGCATGGAACAATAAAAATTTATAGATATATTGGAGACGTATCAACATCCCCAAGCTTAATTCCTGCTCGTCCTCGAGTAGGTCAATGATAAAAAAAATTGATGTGGAATTCTACCTAGCATATTCATCATGTAATCTCTCTTTTGTGGCATGAATATTAAGATCTGAATGATTCAAAGCAATAGTCTATAATTTGACACAAAAACATCAATACTCAGGCATACCAACAAACAATCATGCCTTTCAAGATATCAGTGCTAAAGAATGTTATCCCTACAAAATCATATAGCCTTGTCATGCTCCATCTTCTTAACACAAAGTATTTATCATGCACAACCCCGATGACAAGCCGAGAAATTGGTTCATACTTTTTAACGCGCTTCAGCTTTCTCAACCCCCACTCAATACATGAGTGCAAGCCATGGATATAGCACTATGGGTGGAATAGAATGCGGTGGTAGAGATTCAGTCATGCGATGATGGTCAATAAAACAACAACTTAAAATCAAATGACATATCCAAAGAGTGTGAGTGTGATTACACGCCTAGGATGCATGGGGCTAGCGTCTGTCTTAAAGTTGGGTGCTTATTCTATAAGTAGTAGAAATATTGGAAGCAAAACTATTATGAGTATAAGGGACATTTACAATTTTTCCCCTAATTTCTGCCTGACCTCATCTTTACCCCTAAATAAAAAAGTGCTCAACTTTGCCCCTCTTCCTTTAAGTGCCCTTATAGAAATGCCCTTCCATACATTTTTTGTCCAGTAGTCAAAGGCCTTTGACCGTTAGATTCTTCTATAAGCGCACTTAACGGTCAAAGGCCTTTGACTAGATGAAAAATGTATAGAAGGGCATTTCTATAAGAGCACTTCACGGAAGAGGAGCAAAGCTGAGCATCATTTTTTAGGGGTAAAGATGAGGTTGGGCGCAAATTAGGGGGGTGCAATTGGCCCTAATTATAAAGGCAGAAAGAAAGAATAGTGGAATTTCTAGCTCAAGTATGAATGTCATACAAGTTACAGATGTAAATCGGGTTGGTCAGAAAATGTAGTTCTTGTGAATTATGATTAAATTGTTAGTCACTAATTCTTGTGTATTGTGATTAAAAGTTGATCACAAGGATACCTATTCGATTGCATACTAGCAAATCAATGCAAGAACTATTATAGACTAAAAGACTAGCCTATGATGAGGTTTAGATACGTGTTGGAAAAAGCAATGCGGATCCTGCACATTACTTTTTCCGTGTAAATGTCTGCCCTTTCCCACTGACTCTGCTCTGATCGCCGCCACCACCCACCCCAGTTCCCTCCACTTTCACCGCCCACCGCCACAATGGAGTCAAAGGAGGTGTCGATGGAGATGGTAGTGGCAAACCGCATATTAATATACGTTGTTCCCTTTTTCATCGGTATGTTACTTGCCCGAGATTCGATCGTTGGTATCATCATACGTAGTTCAATATCGTTACTGGCAAGTCTCTTTACTCGTTCCGTAATACATCATCCCGTAACTAACTCATTAGTCACATTTCTTGCAAGGCTTATAGTGATGTGCATTACCGAGAGGGCCCAAAGATACCTCTCCGACATTCGGAGTGACAAATCCTAATCTCGATCTATGCCAACTCAACAAACACCATCGAAGTCACCTGTAGAGCATCTTTATAATCACCCAGTTACGTCGTGACTTTGATAGCACACTAAGTGTTCCTCCGGTATCCGGGAGTTGCATAATCTCATAGTCATAGGAACATGTATAAGTCATGAAGAAAGCAATAGTAGTAAACTAAACGATCATAGTGCTAAGCTAACAGATGGGTCTTGTCCATCACATCATTCTCTAATGATGTGATCCTGTTCATCAAATGATAACACATGTCTATGGTTAGGAAACTTAACCATCTTTGATTAACGAGCTAGTCAAGTAGAGGCATACTAGAGACACTCTGTTTGTCTATGTATTCACACATGTACTAAGTTTTTGGTTAATACAATTCTAGCATGAATATTAAACATTTATCATGATATAAGGAAATATAAATAACAACTTTATTATTGCCTCTAGGGCATATTTCCTTCACTATGTGTTGGTCATTTGGCTTTGTATGCACTTTCTTGATCATATCTTTTCTACCTAGGTCGGCTGTGCATGCACATCATTCTCCAACATAGAGAAGAAGTATTTCCTCTTCATGCATATTGGTTGAAGTTGAATTCACTCCACAAGTGGCTAAGTACCGTTGCCAATTCCGTCAAGACCGCCACCGTGCCCAATGTAGGTGAAGATGGTGATCCCAAAAAAGCCCTTGCTCCATCCAAAAGGATGGCTAGGAACCAGGGGAGGAAGTGTTTGGAGGAGAAGGAGAAGCAAGAAGGGCAGCGGCAAAGATGACGGAGAGGTTCAAGGATATCATGGCGAAGAAGGAGGACACATGCGTCTAATGCAATGACATGAAGAAGGAGAAGAAGGCCGAAAGGTGTGACAAGTTCATGGTGGTGCAAGTGAAGAAAGATCAAGCTCCAAGAGAAGAAGGTTGAGCTCGTGGCCGCTTCAGAAGACACCAAGATGTTGACCGTGAAGATATCTGACTTGGATTCCAATGCATGAAGATAGTGGAAGCCCACCATGCTAGGATGTTGAAGCGCTTGGCGGCCAATTTAAAGGAGCCAGCTAGTGAAAATTTTGGCACGCAGGCAAAAAATGGGGTTTTCTAAAGTGACAGCCGAACTGACAACTTTTGGGATTGACCGCATGTAAAAAAACTCGAAGTTTCAAACAGCCGGCTATAGCGTCGCTATAGCCTTTGAGAGCTCTCCTGCTAAATCTATGCATTTTTAATGCTAAACTGAAAATGACCCTAATAGCCCGCTATTTCCCGCTATAGCACCAAATTTGGAGTCATCTAGCCCGCTAAGACACTATATAAAACCATCCTTCCGTATATTTTTTTCGTGTTTTTGATATATACAATGCACTGATGTGAAGCTTTGGTTATTGAATTGGGACACCTGATTGGTGCTCGGTTTTTTATGTGTGAACATGTGTATATGTCAAGTATATGCGATATATCATATATGATACCTGGTTGTATACTTTTTTTTTTCTTCAAATTTTTATCATTCAAGGAAAACGCTAAATTGGGCTTATGAGTATCCGGCGCTTTTTGGTTCTGATCACATATGTTTGCGCTAATGTTTACGTATGCTTGCTATTGATCTACATATGCATGTCAAACGAAGGAGGCCGAACATGGGGCATACATTTGGTGCGCTGGGTTGGATCTCGGCTCACTACCACTGTCCACGGACACGTCCAGTGAGCCGGAGATCCAACCCAGCGCACCAAATGAGGTTTGAGGTGTCCGATTTGAGATGTCCTAAAAACCCTCCCACTTTAATTTACCTAGTTTACATTCCACAAAATAAAAGAATGCCTAGTTGAAGGTAGCAACTGAAACTTACATAATATCTACCACATAATTAATTACACATTCTCCCAAACATGCAATAACTAGAATTTACATAGCTTCATTAGTTTGTCACTAGACAAAAAATGCAAATGAGATAAAAGAATAATGGCACACATAACGAGTGCGGCGATGGAGCTCGATCTCCACAGAGGCCGAATTTGTTGAAAAAATCAAAATTTGAACTTCTTAGTTTAAAAAAACCTGAAACAGTTTTACAAGTAAAGAAGGATGTGATGTGTATGTGTGTAAAATTTCAGGGTGAAAACCTTGAAATGTGATCTGTGCGAAAAGAAACAAATTCATGGACTTTGAGGTGAATAGTGCATCTACTAAAAAGCCTAGGATTTTTTAGCACTCATTTTAACGTATTTCATCCTAAAAATTTACGCACATGTCCATTATGTCTCTAAGTATATGTGTAATTGTTTTCCTTTTTTGAAACACGCAAATTTGAATTTTGATCATTTCAAATTCGCTCTCCATGGAGGCTGAGCTCCATTGAGCATTTAGGCACACAAGTCACTCAAAGCCAAATTAGTACCATCTACTGCATGACATTGACATTTGATACTTGTACTATAGACATTGCGTATCTTACTTTATGAAGTCCAAATTGAATGTGTACACCAACTCACATCGGAGGTCGATCTCCTTTTTGGTAGAGATCTCATAACATCAATACCACTAACATATCGAACTTATCTCGTCTAGACCTAAGAGGCCGCTGATTCCTATTTATTTCTGTACTTGCATATCCGCTCTCACTCTGACATGACACATTTAGAAACATTATAACCGCGCACTTTTTCAGCCCTCTCAGACCATTAGCGCTCATAGCCATTGGATCATCACTTTCAGGCGTTTTTAGCCGTTAGATTAGCGTTCAATCCCACCTCCGTTCGAAACGATCGCTAGGAACGAAGCGACAACGGTGTCGGGCCGCTACTCTGATGACAATTTCGGACGTCTGGTGTAAATTGGGCCATTGGGCTTTTTGTTGTACAACTCTCCTGTGTTAAAGTGCGTAGCTCCTCCTTTTTTCCCCTAAAACAAAGGTGTCGCTCCTCCGTCCTTTCGTGAGCAAGCCCTAGCGTGGCGACTCTGGCCTATCCTCTCTCCACGGCAGCTGCGGCGTCACAACCTCCCATCGACCATCCAGCGTCTCTTTGGTTAGATCTGGAAGATGAGGGTCGGATCTTGAGTCGAGGGAAGACGGTGGGGCGACGGAAACAGTTGAAGAAGGCAGTGCGTGCTCGATCAACGATGCGAGGAACATCTCTTTGTGTCACAGGATGGGGTGGAAGCCGCTGCACTCGATCTTCCAGCCCACACGACTCAAAGGTTTGGTAATCTTGCTTGATTCATCCCCACGATCTGTTTGTCCAATCTAATTGGTTTGGATCCTTTCTTCTTTGTTTTTCTTCAGCACCACCTCAACCCCCTTTTAACCCTAGGCGCCTTCAAAGAAATGGAAGGGACGGTGAGATTATATGCTGGGTCACCGGTAAATCTCACTTTTCAAGTGTTATACATAATTACCTCTTATATCGCTCGATGCTATCGGTTAACACATATTCGGAAGGGCCACCATTTTTATATGCTACTCTACCAAGTGTAGTAAATGCATGTATCATCGCAAACTATGATATGGGAATGTTGTCTAATGCGACCAGTAATTCATATTGCCGCATAACCCTTTCTATTAAAAATGTGAATGACAATATGCAAGCTAACTCTAAATTTCATTTATGATGGCGAGGAGCAACAGATGTTATTACCGAGGATTTTACCTTATGATACATTAAAGCAAATGATCCTGATTTTTTTTCTTCCTTCACGTGCTATTTATATACTTTAGTTTTTGCAGTTTCCCATCTAGGTAACAGCTCACACGTCGTGAATTTTCGGAATGAGCGTATTTCCATGGATTCGCACAGAAGCATGGTAAATAGTACGACTAAATAAAACACTGTAATCTTAGGTAATGTACAAGTTTAAATTGATTAATTTGCATCTGCCGCGGTTGTGCAAAAACATGTTTGCTTATCGTTTCCTGCGACTTCTTAGGGTTCACAACGATTCTACTAACAAAGTGTGACAAGCTTCTGAGATCCCGGTAAAAAAGAGCTTATGAAGTTATGAGTCACATGAGCACTCTCTGTATTTGGATTTGTTTATCATGCTATATACTCATGCAAGGGAGAGCTTGTGCGATGTAGTAAAGGATGTGAAGGTGGACTTTGAACTCTAAAACTCTGATCAAACAGCATTAATTTTTTTGATATTTCTTATTACGTGATGGAAGCTATGCTTAGCTAAGCTTTCTTGACGTAGCCAAGGAATGCATTATACACTTCTATCATTTGAGGCTTCATGGTTGCATTGATTATGTTATTTGAAACTCTATATGTTTATATAGACCTGTCTTTTGGGTTTGATCAGTTTTGCTGCCTTCTCTATGGTCGGTATTGTTCACTTACAACTGACGACATATCATGGTTGTTGCTTTGTGGAGAAGATAATGCTATTAGTTTGACTAGCGAGGATCTGTACAGTATCCAAGGACCTTACATAACATTTTGCCCTATGTCCATAAGTTCAAGTTGATATTGGAAGGAGCAGGTACATAACTGGTGCCGATCGACCAAAAGGTGTAACTTTTCTGCCATCAATTTGTCCAGTTTTCCTTGTCCTACACTTGTTGGATTCACCTCAAAAGTTTCTTCATGTTTGCAGGAAAGTAATAACACTTTGCAACAAGGCTTGCTGAAATAGGAATAAGAGTAGGCAGAGCAGCTGCAAGCCAAAACATCAAGATCTTACATTTACATGACTGAAGGTGCCATATAATCCTATTCATGATTACTTTATTTATCACTCATTTACAAAAACCATGTAAGTTTCTCTTGAAAAAATAAATCAAAACCACATGTTTAATGTGGTGATCATTGTATTTCAGGGCCAAATATAGTTTGAGATAAGTAACGTCATGAGAGTGGATCTATATTTTATTTCCCAGCTTGAAAAATCAGTGTTCCATGGCCAAACTATATTTCTAAATTTTGATATTAGGTACGTATGGTAGGTGATGTTCTCTTATGGATATTAAAATATATGCTATCTGATTAGCGATGCTATTGTATGCTACATAAACGTACACCATAATATTATTGCTTACATTATGTTGTTGCTTTATTTTGATCGACTGTATTTTTTTTTGCATGTGATACTACTTGACAACCTACAACCACTTGATTGAGCGCTTTGGAGGTGATTTTTACCTCAATCGAACATTCCTTATTGTAGATAATATGAAATTCTTCAACCAGAGGAGCTTTTGAATGAGTAAGCCTATATTCAGTCATCTATGTTGACACAACAAATATGCATTCAAAGAAAAGCAAGGAATGGTCAGTGACTGCAATTTTCATCTCTAATGTATGAATAATTCAGACATTTTTTGACGAATGATTCTTTTGACAATCTAGATTTTAGTGTTATATGGACTTCGATTAGTCCATGTTTTAATGCGTTGCATGTGTATGCCCAAATGGAAATGTTTTCAAAATGTAAGAACACAAATGAGCAGAAGTGTTAGATAATCATTTCTTACTCTCCTGTGACCTATGTTTCTGTTTTCTCATGAACTATAGACGTGATGAGAAGTAAGAATAACACTACTTTTCGATTCTGCCTTAAGGTTTTAAATGTATTTCTGGAAATTCCATCATTATAGTGCCAAAAGTTACTAAAAATTTCTATCACAATAGACGGGCGCAGCAACGCGCGCCATCATGATCTAGTGACTATCAAAGCCCGCAGGCCCCCTACCTCACCCCAAACCCAAATGCCAACAGCCACTCCCCTATATATGAGCGAACCTTGCTCCTGTCATATACTCCTACAGAAACAATCCCCAGCCCTCCCACGATATACTCTACTAAAGGCTAGTCCCATAAAGCCTTACAAGTGCGAAGGTTCTTATCTGCCTGTAAAACCAAAGCGTGACTCAGTGGTGAGGACATTGTGCCTTCTTTGATTATACACTTCCCATTTTTCATGCTCACGGGTATAATAAAGATATTGTCCATTTGCTTTACTGTTGAACTTGTTGATTGATTGTAAACTTTGCAATTATTTATTGAGAATAGTGTGCATCTATATTTGCAGAGGATGGGGGTATAACCCTCTTTTCATAATCCTTTTTCGAAGAAAAAAACTGATGTTAAAAGGGGGTACTATTCAATTTGTTACAAGTCGTGTTGCCCCATGGAAGATTTTATGAACTTAGGCACATATCAACTATGTAGAAAAAAAAGTTTCATTAAATTGCCACAAGTAAAATTTAATGGTCAACAAATCATCTATTTCTTCATCTTTTTTTCTTTTTCTTTTTTGCTAACTGTCATGGGGTTGAACATTCCAGCAATGGCATCAAGATCCCAAGGAGGGGGAGGATCCAGTAAGAAATCAATTTCACATGAGTATTATTACTATTTGTCTGTTTTATTTTATAGTACCTTATTATATATTCACTTATTTTTGTATTATAAACTCTAACTTTTTGCTTGTTTCTTGCAACGTGCGCTCGAAGATCCTGCCAAGAATTACCACAGGTCCACGCCATATCATATACTCCTATAGAACTGAAGTTAATTAATTTAAAAGTTGGGGGGTCTGAAAAGGAAACACAGCTAAATCATGTACTACCTCCGTCCCGGTGAATAAGTCATTCGCGTAGTTCTAGGTTGACGATTTAACTATCTAAATATGTATTATATGTGACAAAAAATATATATTTAAAAACTACATCCTTGTAGAAATCTAGTGATGTACTTTTCATAACATATAACACATATTTAATTGCTCAAATCGATGACCTAGAACTACGTGAATGACTTATTCACCTGGACGGAGGTAGTATAATTAATGTGTAACAGTGACTTCGCAAAAGAATTTGCAAACGCTGACCGGAAAGCGCGGAGCAGCTCAAGCAGCGAAACACTAACTCAGAGGTGTGCGAGACTTGCGGCCAGACACTACGGTGATCAGAATGACGTAAGTATAGTTCCAGTCAATATGCCCCCACAGAAATTTGAAGTACGTACATATAGATTATGACTTGTTAATGGTGCTAGTGCACATGCAGATGCTATAATCCGCCGTTGCTATATCTGTCCTTTACAAAAAAAATTGGGTCTTATGAAATCAATCTTTTGGGTTAGAAAAGAAGCTCGCACAACGTAGGCACACCCATTTATCTTCCCACCAATGGGCGCGTCTAGTTTGCACATGCTTATACTCCATCCACCAAGTAATAGATTTTGGGGTTCCGAGTCGAGTATATAATTAGTGGACAGACCTCAAATGAAATCAACCGCAATATCATAAAAGCTCATAGTACAGTAGAGTATACTCGGGTTTGTGTAAATGTTGATGGTTGCTGAAGTTTTTCTTAGAATGGAGTTATACACGCATGCATGACTTGTTTTCAGATAAATATATCCTGTCTATTTGTGTTTTGTGTTCCTTGACGATTTGGGCATTTACACGGTCTAAAACACACACATCTCCCACTGCTTTATCTTTTTTTTAAAAAGGAGGAGATCCCCGGCCTCTGCATCAGAGCGATGCATACGGCCACATTTATTAAAAAGAAAATAAGTTCAACACAGGTCTTGAAGTCTCAAACGAACCAACCAAAAAAGCTCACAAAGAGCAGAAGGGTAAAAGTAAAACCACAACCGGCTGGCAAAAGAAATATAGGAAAACTAATTGCTTATCCTATTACATGACCGCCATCCAAACCGGTTGAAAATAGGCTGTGCTACCATCTCCCATCGGATAGATCCAGTAACCAAACGCTCCCTGACCTCCGTCGGAGTGAATAGCGACCACATACGGATCAACGCAGTGGCTCGGAAGATAACCTGCAAAAAATGAGTATTTGTTGTTCTGTTAAAAACCAAATCATTTCTGCAGTTCTAGACTGCCCATAGTTATGGATTCATGTACCTAGGGTAGGGTCATAGGCCTGACCTAAACGTCCTACCCAAGGACACTCTCAGAAGAGATCATCTTCCAGTCGACCAAAGAAGAACCCACTCGACTGACTGGAAGGACTCGACCATGGAAGACTCACTCGACCATGAAGACTCACTCGACCACCGAAGGTCGAAGGCACTCCAAAGACAACGGCTTGCTATTGAATAGACTTAATGATAGTTAAGGCGCTTTATGAGGCGTTAAGAATGCGCCCAAGACTTAATGTACTTTAACCTCTCCAATACGTGGGCTGGCTGGGGTCTGGCGCAAGACTCTATATAAGCCACCCTCCTCCACAGTAGAGGGGTTCGCATTCTTGTAATACTCATATCCATAATCCACTCGACCGCCTCAGGGCTCCGAGACGTAGGGCTGTTACTTCCTCCGAGAAGGGCCTGAACTCGTACATCACTTGTCTTCACAACTACTCCATAGCTAGGACATCGCCTCCCTTTACCTACCCCTACTTCTACTGTCAGACTTAGAACCACGACACATAGTAAAGCACATACTCCTACACGAATGTGTCTCGCTGTTTCGAAATCTATCCCGTCAAGCCACGTCCCAAATAACGTATTGATATTATTCGGATGAGTAATATTAAAAGCTATATGAACAGTCTGCCATAAAATTTTCGCCATCGGGCAGTCAAGAAAGGGGTGTTTGATGGATTCATCCCGATCACAAAAACTACATCTTGTAGATCCAGTCCAGTTGCGTTTTGTCAAGTTGTCCTTAGTTAAAATGACTTGTTTGTGTACAAACCACACTTTAACTCTCAAAGGTACTTTGACATTTCAAACATGTTTCGAACTAAGAATACAGCTAGAGTTGATAGCATCCAGATACATGGATTTAACCGTAAACTCTCCATTCCTAGTTAGCTTACAGCATAACTGGTCTGGTCGTTGAGAAAGCTACACATCCGTCAGTCGTCTCACAAGATGGAACCAAGCTTCCCAACCGATTTCGACTAGTGTTCTCCTGAAGTGGATATTAAGAGGAGTGGACTGAAGTACCGTCGCAACGAAAGCGTCTCTTCGTTGAACAATGCTATAAAGGGAAAGATATTGAAGCGCTAGGGGTGTTCCCCTAGCCATGTATCCTCCCAGAATCTCGTAGAGGTACCGTTTCTGACTATAAACTTTGTCCTGTTGAAAAAGACTGATTTAACTCTCATCAGTCATTTCCAAATAGGCTAGTCCATCGGCCTCACTGTCACCTAGGACAAAATTTTGGAATGAAGGTACTTATTACGCAGAATCCGTGCCCACGTGGCCTCCGTCTCTACAGATAGCTTATACAGCCACTTGCTGAGAAGACATCTGTTTTTAACCTCAAGATTTTCGATACCTAGACCCCCTTGGTCTTCCGGTCGACAAATAATATCCCATTTAGCGAGCCTATACTTTCTCTTCAGGTCATCACTCTGCCAGAAGAAGTGGGATCGGTAGAAGTCCAGTCTTTTCCGAACTCCAACTGGTACCTCGAAAAAGACAAGAGAAACATGGGCATGCTCATGAGTACCGAATTAATGAGAATTAAACGGCCCCCATATGACATCAGCTTGCCCTTCCAGCAGCTCGGTTTCTTTTCAAATCGATCCTCAATACACTTTCATTCTCTATTTGTTAGCTTACGACAGTGAATTGGTATACCCAAATACGTGAAAGGTAAAGCCCCCAGTTCACACCTGAACAATTGTTTGTACGCCTCTTATTCCTCATTAGCTCTTCCGAAGCAGAACAATTCGCTTTTGTGGAAGTTAATCTTTAACCCGGTAAATCGTTCGAATAACCATAACACCAGCTTCATGTTTCTCGCTTTTGCCAAGTCATGCTCCATGAAGATGATAGTATCATCGGCGTACTGTAGGATAGACACACCTCCATCAACTAGATGAGGTACCAGGTCACCTACTTGACCAGCATCCTTAGCCTTTCATATAGAATCGTCAACATGTCGACTACTATGTTGAACAGAATAGGTGACATCGGATCTCCTTGCCTCAGTCCCTTATGTGTTTGAAAGTAGTGACATATGTTGTCATTCACTTTAATTCCAACACTCCCTTTTTGCGTGAAAGATTCTACCTGGTGTCTCCAGGCCTAATCAAAACCTTTCATACGCAAGGCCTGTTGAAGAAATGGCCATTTGACTTTATCGTACGCTTTTTCGAAATCCACTTTGAAAACAAACCCGTCTAGTTTTTTCGTATGGATTTCATGGAGCGTTTCATGAAGGACCACAACCCCTTCTAGGATGTTTCTGTCCGGCATGAAAGTAGTTTTGGACGGCTGCACCACAGAATGCGCAATCTGCGAGAGTCTATTAGTCCCAACCTTGATAAAAAATTTGAAACTTACGTTAAGAAGACAGAAGGTCTCATATTGTCAAAAATTAATTGGAATGACAATATGAGATTACTCTTGATGTTTCAATCTACTAGTAATAATACTTTGACGAGATAACTCAAAATAGGTTTTTCATAGGTTTTGAGTGTTCACAATTTTCGACGAATCATCAAAATTTAAAAAAATTGGGCACACGTGTTCTTAAATGACACCTAATTTCTTTAGAACACAGTAGGGACGCAGACGCTCATATGTATGCGCGTGCACTCACACCTATGAACACACATGCATCCTACCTATTGAGCACATCTGAGAGACTGGGCCGGTATATCATCTTGAGATTGACGAAGTCACCACAAGAAAATGCAAGCATTGGGATTTGATGGGCTGAGGATACCACTATCCTCTTAACCATTCAACCACACTTTGGTTCACAAATGATACCAACTTGAAAAGAAAAGAAAAAACAAGGACTCAGTTCGTGAAGCCAATCCTTTTAAAAAGAATAGGGAGACCGTGTAAATATTCCAGTAGGAGGCTGAAATTGTGACGTGAAAGCTGCTGCCGTGGGCACTCGACCTTTTTTTTTGTGTGGGTAGGGCACTCAACCATCAGCCACAGAACTGATGGTGTGTCTTTGACTGTCATCATCATTTTTTTGTTTGGCACACAGGCAGGTAAATTATTATATGAAAACTGTATCGTGACATGGTTTCATGAAAATACAATGGTATTTTCTACCTAAACAATCTACTCCCTCCGTTCCGAAATAATTGTCTTTCTAGAGATTTCAACAATTGACTATATACGAAGCAAAATGAGTGAATATACACTCTAAAACATGTCTACATACATCCGTATGTTGTAGTCCATTTGAGATGGCTAGAAAGACAATTATTTCAAAACGGAGGGAGTACATGGTATTTAACAAGTGTTCAGAGTTTCAAAAAGAAAACAAGTGTTCAGAATGACCCCAAAGAAAGAAAAAAAGTGTTCAGATAATCGGCAAGAAAAAAGTGAATAGAATTTCTGAATGCGTACTTTATTTCTAAAGGTTGTCTTGTCTGGAGTGTAGGTACCAGTAGCCACCAAAATAAATAGCCCAGCCATAGGTTCTGCTGCTCCATTCAACCATATTTCCTGCCAGAAAGAAAAACCTTTGTTCAAAAAATGGTCACTCTGAAATTCATTATTTGTACGTGTTAAGGGCCTGTTCGGCAATAGCCTAGCTCCCCAAAATCTTCAACTCCGCGCTCCGCTCGCTGGTTGGGGCTTCCGCTGAGATTTTCTGATCTGGAATGCGTTCGGCAACTGAACTCTGGCTCCTTTTGCTAACTGGGCCTTTTGTCTCGAAAAGCTGGCCCAAGAAGAATTATGGAGCAGAAAACGTACGAGCGGGAGGGAGACATATCGCACGAACCGGTATGTTTCACTTATCGGTGGCAGGTCGTTGTAATTTCCTCAAACTCCTTCATTTTCTGGATCTGCAGAGCTCGGTTTTAGCTGCTCTGGAAAATTGAACTGCGACCTGCTCCACTCCGTGCTGGTGACTCTATGGAGTTAGAGCGTTTGGTGCTGCTCCACCCACTCCAGGAGCAGAGTTGTGGAGCAGAGAGAATCCGAACAGGCCCTAAGTCATGCATATGAACTTATGTCCCGCTGCCTCTTCTCTCCTCTCCTCCTCCACTATCGCCAGAGGACGCAGGCGAGCACGACCCATCCGGCCGAAGGCGGCAATGGGTACACTCCTCGTGTGGCAATTTCTTGGTGGTCGCCGGGGTGGTGGCTTTGGGTTGCTGCATGGCCAAAGGTGGCTGATGAGAGCAACCATGCACGATGATGGGCCTCCCTCGCCTACGTCTGGTGGCAGCGGCTCTAGGTCTGGTCGACGGCGGTAGCAGCGAAGGGACAACAATAGCGGCGACGGCTTGCAATGACCGCGTTATTGTCGATGTAGCCTGGCTCCATTGTCGCCGCCAGTCTCTTTCATAGAGGTTCTGGAGTATGTGCGTGTGAGATAGTTTCCGGAGACGTTCAGCACCCCACGTTTTGCGGCAGTCTTGTCCTCGTACCCATAGGTTTGATTGTGTGATGATATCCATGCCAAGGACATGCACGTGAGAATCTATCTCCGGGCACAAATGTCACGGAGCAGCGGTCAACGAATATGAGTCGTGTCGTAATTAGGAGAACAAATATTAGCATATATATCAAAGATGTAGTCAAATATATAGCAGAAAAGTCATTTATACGAACTTAGATACCAAACATAGCACATGGCAAATTGGCAACACATAGCAACATTAGGACATAACAAACCTAGCCATGAAAAAAGTAGCCCTCGGACTCATATTTGTTGCCCCGTCAGCATTTACGAGCCAAAATGCTCATTTTGTTGCCACAGAAAAAAAAATGGCCTTCAGGCTCATATTTGTTGTCATGGCAGCATTTTGTGTTCATTTTTGTTGCCATGGCATGAGCCAAAGCGCTCATTTTGCTGTCATGGCAGAATTTATTATCCATAGGGATCATGTTTGCTTCCATGGTAGCATTCAGTGTTCATTTTTGCTGCCATGACATCATTTAATTATCACTCAAAGGGCTCACTTCACTCTCGTGGCAGAGTTTTCATATTTTGATGCCTCAAAAACTAGTAAGGTTAATGAACTTAACATGACGGTCACTTTCAGCATGCATAAGTATTAACTACATTAAAGATGCGGTAATTCTAGACAATCAAGTTTTGAACATGTCTCAAAATGGCATTTGTTGTTATACACAACACCACGACTCCACTACCATTCGTTCACTTCAGGGGTGCGGGCTTGTGTCGTGTTGGGACAAAAAAGGGAGAACATCTTGCAAGGAGGTGAAATAGTCTGAGATGTTGGCTTTATGTCCCTTCTGCCAACCCCATCGGCCCTCCGGGGTTTCGTTACCCCTGTTGAAGACCTTGTTCTCATCGAGGAAATCCTTGATGCTGATCTTGGCAAGGAGATATTGGATATTTAACTCGACCCTGCACCATCAGGTGTGATTGGCTCTATGGGTTTGCCCCAATTGGTGAAGCCCTCCTTGTTTTTGAAAGTTGTATGCACCCTTGTGTACTCTTCTATGTGGTTTATGACATAGTAGTCGGTGGTCGCACTACTTGCATGAGGTTGTTGCTTGGAACAAAAGTTTGTGTTGTGGCCGAGCGTGGGAACCCCACGTTGTCTTTCTTCATGCAATCTGGCCTAATGTATTCTCCCCTTGTGTGGACGTCAAATAGAGCTGAATCTAGAACTCCCTTCGGTTTGGTGTACTCTTTCAGCTCTCTTCAGTTCGAATCCAAGAAATAAAAGTTGGTGTTCATTGGGGATAGAACCGTGATGATCCAGTGGTTGCTACATAACAAGCGGAATAGAGTAGTATCGTCAACCTTGGTACATTGCAAGCTTGGCATGACCTTATGCCCTACCACAAGTGATACACAAGCAGCCAAATTGAGATCCTAGTCTTGGTCACCCATGATCCCCCCCCCCCCCCGCACCCCCCCTACAATGGCCATCTCAAAATCATCGTCATCTTCTTTCTCCTCCTCAATATAAGATTCGTCAAATACATCACCCTCAATATCTACATCTAGCAATTGCAATATTAAATGATGAATTGATTGCAAAAACAGTAAAGAAAGCAAAGAAAAAGGTTTTAAAAGGTACCTAGGCAATTCTTCGAACACTTGATAGGTGAAGGAGGTAAGAGCCATGGCGGCGACTGGCGTTGGTGTTACGTCGAAGTTGCGGGTGGATAGCGGAGCTGAGGAGATGGCATGCGTTGAAGAGCTCGACTCCCTTAAATCCGTGCTCGCCCTTCGCAGAACAAGCCATCCGCGACTCCGCTGCGGCGTTCGGAAGGTCATCGGTGTGGTCGCGATTTCGGCGTTGTTCGGCTCGAGCGCAAGTGCTCTACCCATCTAGCTCCTCCGGCGCTTAAGTATCCGATGGAATGAGGATCCACGGTGGCCCTAGTCGTCCATGAGTTCACGGCGGCGGCGAACAGATGCGTCGATCCTGGCGGGTATGAAGAGGTGCGTTGATTTCAATGCCCGCCAGTGGAAAACGAGCGAATCTTGGCAGGTGTGCGGGGTGCTCGCTGGAGGCAAGGAACAGGGAGAGAGAGAAGAGAAGAGAAGAGAGAGAAGAGAGAGGGGTGGCCCAAAGGAATCTTTTGGTGAGAGCTGATTTCAATGCTCAAATTTAAGTCAAGATGGACACTCCTTAAAAATTTTAGGAGTTAAACCAAAAGAGGGTTTTGTTAGAGTGTGCTTAATAACTCCTCAAAAGAGAGTTAAGACCTTTTAGGGTTGGGTTAGAATCGGCTTTAACTTGAGCTGATGAGTGTCTTTTTTCCGTGAGCTGATGAGTGTCTTTTTTCCGTGAGCTGATGAGTGAATGGAATGGGTTGTTGCATAAATCTAGGAATAAAGTTTTTGAGTTTGAGATTTGCTACACCCATGCTTCCGCGAATTTTCGTCAGAAAGGACCACCTACATTTTCATATTGACAGAAAGAACCACCTACACACCCGTATTGTCAAAAAAGATCACCGACGCCGTGGCGACAGATCCGACAGCCAGCCGACACGTGGCATCTGCCTCCATAGCCGGGGGCGGCAGGACTTGCCGCAGGAGCGCAGGCGGCAGCATTTCTCGTCCGCGCTCAGATGCGAAGGAACGGAATGGGCCAAGTGGGCCCCACCGCCACTGCCCGAGGCGACAGGTGCCTGCTACGTGACGGGACTACACTCTGGAAAAACTCCTCAGGCGTGGATACAAACTGCATGCATACTCGATCTACCCGAATTATGTATTATACTGAATGCTTTACTCCACTAAAAACGATGGGCCGAGGATTAATCCAGGTCGGCCACACCGCTCGTTATACGGAATCCTGCCAATTCAGATTGTCAATTCTGGGTGAATGTGTCTTTGTTGTAACCTGCAACAATATCAGTGAGCCATTGTGGTTGACAGGAAGTAATGGCATTGAGTTCATCTGGCTCATGTAATCTAGTCGCTGTCTTTTCTGAACCTCACATCCCGGACCATGCATGTGGACTGGTTGTGTCCCGTCGCGCAGTAGCAACAGCCGCCTCGAGGCGTGGCGGCAGCCAACACGTGGCCCGAGCTGCCATTTCTCAAAAGAAAAAAAAAGTGGCCCGAGCTACCACCTCACGCAATGGCGGCAGGGCCCACCTGACCCGCTCCGTTTTGTTGCATCTGTGCGGGGACGAGACATGTTGGTCAACCGAAGCTGCCGGCTGCGCTCGTGGCGGCAGGTCCTGCCGCCCCCGGCGGTGGCGGCAGATGCCACGTGTCGGTTGCCGGATCTGCCGCCACGGCGTAGGTTGTCTTTTTTGACAAAACGGCGTTTTGATGGTTTTTTTTTGTCAATACGAGAATGTAGGCGGTCCTTTCTAACAAAAACTCTCCGCGGCCCATGTTGTAGTTCTAGTATGGAGTATTTCGAGTTGGAATATAATCTGTTACTTTTGCATGTATATAAAACAAAGCCACATCCACTAAAAAAACTAAAGGCATATCAAACCTTTTTTTTTTAGAAAGAAAGACACGCACAACAAACTTGGGCGTGTGTATTAGTAGTATTTTTAACGACTTCTGTTTCTATATATTCCTACAAATGAATCGGTCAAGCTAAATATATCTGAAAACTGCAGTGCACATATTTTCTTTGTTTGCCAGGTAGCGGTTACTGTGACGGAGGCGAATATGGGTGACAGTTACACCTTCGAAGGCAAGTACACTAGCCAGGGGGACGACGGGAAGCACTATTATCATGCAATGTTCAAAGCAACGGTTGGGAGTGAGGAAGGAGTCCTGTTCTTCGCGGAGCTAGAGGGTACTAGATATCCACGAAACGTGCTACAGTGTGTTATCCTTGAAGAAGAAGGTATAATTGCTGCTACACTCTTGTTTACTTTCCTCAAGCATAGTTAAGACATGATTAAGATGTCGGTGTGGGGGAGGGGGGTTGCAGATCTTGTTATTAATTTCTGAAAGATAATTTGCACAAGTTTCATGTTTTATTTATATTTGTGTATTCCAATGTACATATCGCTGTGCATATCCTTGAGACAATGTTCATGTCTAAATGTCATGTACGTTTGAACAGAGAGAGTATACAATTTGTAGAATATCAACAAATTGTGGGTTAACACGACTATCACAAGTATATGCCTAAAAATTTTTGGTATGGGCAAGTAATTTGACTCATGTCCCATTGGCCATTGTATTCAGCCGGAATGTGCTACTACCTTTTCATCTTACTGTGTTCAAACATGGTGTAGTAGGACTAACTAAATATGTTGTTGCATAAATAAGCGGTATGACTGATTAACTAAAACTAGGTCTACAAATCAATGACTAGATGTTTGTTGGAATTTCTAGCATCTATTCTGTCTAAACTTGTTTCTATGTTTGAAGTTGTCTAATGTCTAAATAGGCACATTAACAGAAGTTCATTTATAAAGCATATAAATGAAAAATTGGTATAAAGAACGAATATTTCATTCTCTTAGAACATATTGTCCATATACTATACTTGGTACCTTTATGGCCGAATTTAACCTTTGGACAACTGAGGGTTAGGATTGAACATGTCTCTTACTCCCTCCGTTCCAAAATACTTGACTTCCATTTGTCCAAAAATGGATGTACCTATGTACTAAAACATGTCTAGATACATCTATATTTTGACAAATGGAAGTCATGTATTATGGAACGGAGGGAGTACGTCTTACTAGAAAAATGAAAAGGGCCCTATGGTTGAGCATATGGAAATATTTATTTTGGACCGTACTGAACGTAGACATTAATAGTGTTGTTTCATCAGGAGTTTTCTCAACGTGATGGATATTACAGACCTCGTATGGATTGTAATGTTTTGCCCTGTTTCCTTTGTTTGGTTAAAAATACAGAAAACGAGGACAAATGCGACTTCTGCTCAAGCATATACCACCCATCAGGCGATTATCTGGGCAAGAAGGAGTGAGCTAACAGGGAGGAGAGCACATGAGCCCGTGATGCTTATCCCTAGATAAGCTAAATGCATGTTCCCGTGCATTACAACATTAATAAAAGGAATTTGGGAATAATGTGTGGTGTAATAATAAGTACTGTAGTTCTGAATTGAGGTAAATACACCAGTGGTGCTTGAACTTGCCAGCGATGTTCAGTTTGGTGCCTGAAGTTGAAAAATACGCCGAAGTGGTTCTAAAACTTGGCACGAACGTGCAGATACGGTGCTAATCCCATTCTTATACGTAAAGTGCTCCAACGTGGCAGTGTATATACCTGACTTGGCATCGAGCCTTCTTATAAATACGGAACAAAATTATTTTATATATGATATGTCCCTATGACTAGTGGGTCCTACTGCCAGGGAAATTAAAGTAAAAAATACAGACAGACAGAAATCGAACCTGTGCCTAATAGCAAACAGCAAGCGTGTCCTACCACTACCCCAACTTCATCCTTACAAGTATACTGGCCTCTGAAATATCATGTAGTGTAAATGAAAGCGGATATGCTACTAAAATGGGCTGCACTGAGTGCGGCCCATTTAGCACACGTTATTTCTTTGTTTTTACAGAAAAAGTATGTAAATAATAATCATAATACTAAAAGTTAGATTCAAATATTCGTGCATAATCAATAATTACCTTGTTGTAAAAAATATTCGTCTGCACATATTATTTTAAAATCCATAAACAAGGGCACAACTATCAGTTACAAATATTTGTGGTACATAAATAATAACCTCATGGTACACAAATATTCATGTGCACAAAAAGTAAATATATAAATTTATGCAATAAAATATCTTACTAAAAGAAGTTCCTATAATTTATTGAAATATTCACCTTAAACACAATCCATAACTGTTGAAAAATGTTTACTTAATACAAACATTTCAAATATACAGTCATGGATTATGTTTTAAAAACTTAGTAAATATACTGTCATGGCTTATATTTAAATAATACTTGAACATTTTTTACATGATTTTTTTAAATTTAGCTTTTTTCCGTTTTACGTAACGTATTTATAACATGATTAGTTGAACTTTATTTGTATTACTATCATTATAATATACAGACGGTTTAAGCAGATTAAGGGAAAAAATAACATGTGCTAAATGGACCGTTAAGTACCACAACCTTTTCTACATTAAAGTTCAGGAGCCGCAATTGCTAACAGTTGCAAGTAAGCGTGGTGGCCTGCCACAGTCACTTTAGTTTTAGGTTGCAGGTTCGAATCCTGTTGTCCTATATTTTACATTTTAATTTCCCTACAGACCTCTATTTTACAGTTTAATTTCCCTACAGGCGGGACCCAATAATCATAGAGACAAATACAGTGGCACGCCAGCGCACTTAACGTATACAAATGATATTAGCACTGTTGATGAGGACATCAATACCATTGTTACATCCACAGCCCCTACTGTTACATATACGGGACCAATTACTAGAGCTCGCGCACGCCAATTAAATTACCAGGTACTTTCGTTTCTTGGTAATGATTCTAATGTTCATGAGAATATGATGCTGCCTAAATTGGATACATTTGTTTTGCTTACAAATGAAGGGCCTAGCTTGGAGAAGGGTGAACATTGGAGCAAGAACACGCATGGAGTTGATGGCATGCTAAGGGATCAAGAACGGAGTTACAAGTGATGATTTCAGGACTTTGAAGCCACCATAAGGAGTGCATGAAGCCTTGGACGAAATATACAAGATGCCACTTCATAATATTCGTCCATAGGCTATTCTAGGTGCTCGTCACCTTATTATTGGGCCAGGCCCATGTAATTTCGAAATACATTAGTATAGGCTATTTTTAGAGTCCGTATGTGTGGGGAAACAAGAGATAGGGTTACTTTGGACCCCTCCACCAAGGGCCACGAAATTCACCCCTCTTCCTCCATATATACCGCCCTTAGGGCACCGTTTAGACTCGGGTTTTGTTTAGATCAAAAGTTCGCCATAGCTGCAACTTCGGCGCATTTCGTTTGTGTTCAACGACTGCACAAAGGCGCCACAGTAACCCCACCTTGATCAATAAAGCTTTCATCTTATATTCGCAATATCCAGATTGCAATCTCAGTTTCTTGCTTGTTCTTCGTTTGCTCGCAGGAAATAGACCCTCGTGGTCGTTGATCGTGCTCGGCGTGGTCAATAACCTCTCGGAGTTGGTTTAGCGATTGCTAAGCGCGACGCCCTCGACGCTCAGTAGTCGGATCGTCAAAGTCGACTTCCACCAAAGCGAAATCCACCATCTCATCGAAAGACGGGACACCTCGGCCTCTATCAAGTGGTATCGATTTCCGTGTTGCTCGGTGAGATTTTACGTTTTTCGTAGTTTAGATCGAGTCTGTTCTTCATACCTACAGTCCACGAAAAAGCCAAAAAAATTAGGGTTAGGTCATCATATCCGAACCAATCTGAGCCTTTGCATAATCTTTTTCAGATTTGCGTTGTTGAATTTGCGGTTGCATCGTCGTGTCTAGTTCTTTGGTCTTAGAGTCTAGTCTTTTAGAGTTTCGAGTTCGGTCATAAGTTGTCACGCCGCCGCACCATCATCATCGCCTCGCCATCTACCACCACCGCTTATCCGCCACCGCTCAATCCGTATCCATATACCACCACCGCTCAATCAAGATCCATATACCACCACCGCGCCATATACCACTACCGTTGCCATATACCACCACCATATATCCACCACCAATCCGAAGTTCCTTGTATATTAGATTTGTTTTCGAGATCCATCTAATTTCCGATTCGTGTTTCCTTGTCTGAGTAGGTTTCGGATTCCAGCAATCTTTTGCCGTCCGTAGAAGGGGTTGGTTTCCAAAAAAAAAAAAAAGAGAGTCCGGAAACCACCCTCCGTTTAGGCCCAAAATTTTCCAAAAACGCACGGGATAAAAAATTTTCTGGCTATCCTATTTTTAGGTGTTTCTAAGCATATTGAGCCATCGCCGTTATAGAAAGTTTTTTGACCCGCTTCAGCTTTTTGGGTCCGGCAAAAAAAAAAAAAAATTTGGTCGAAAAATTTCGTGCCCATCCTGTCGATTTGACACAGGAAGAGTTTTGAGACACTCGCCATTATAGTGATTTTTCGCAAAAAAAAAAAAAAAAAAGCAAAAAAAAAAAAAAAAAAAAAAAAAAAAAAAAGAGCGAAAAAAAATTCAGAGTGTGCTTTTCCTTTGTTTACGTGCAGCGCCGTGATTTTGTTAGTGTTCTAGGCTCGCGTCTCTAGCACGGTCTAGCCTAGGACCAAGACAAGATCTGCGTCGTTGAGCGCTTATTCAACTTTGCATCTCGATTTGATTATTGTTGACCCTTTTGCTACCATATTATAAGCCTTCCCAGCTCCACATACATCTACGCCGTGCGCTTGACTCTCCCCGCAATCGCTCTATCCAAGCTTTTGAGAGTTTTGATTACAACGGTTGCCGATCACCGCTTTCTTCTTTGGGTAAGAACTGGTAAGAATTTGAGATTTGCTTGACGGATTTGTGACACCCACCACCACCTCTTGTTAGTAGTCTGAGGATCATATTCTTGTGTGTTTCTATTGTTGCTAACCATGGCAGGATCACAATCCGACGAGACCGATTGGTAGAACATGACGAACAAACAGCTACATGATAAATTTCAGCAAATGATGAGTGGACGGTGCAAGATGTGGTAAACAGATTTGACGAGGCCATGGAGAAAATAGATGGCATTGAGAAGACGTTTGAAACAAAGCTTGATAGCAAGTTTGATGAATTGCTCGCGCGTTTTCCACAACCACCGCCGGCTGCACCTATCGCACCTCTGAACGACAACAACTACGCCCTTCCGAATCGGTATGGACGAGCTCGGCGTGTTCCTATTGAGACAGACAAAATTCTGGTGCCGCTGCCATCTGCTGTTGGTGCTTCTTTGGCTCTCGCCATCGCTGCTGCTTTGGTACCGACGAGGATGATTATATGGGAGATTATGAGGATGAGGTTGATCAACATCGTAACTACGTGCAACCACCAGCACCACAACCACCGTGTCGTCCACATGCAAATAATGGCAATGCTAGGGCTCCCCTCAGTACGAGATCATGACCATCTCCCTAAACTGAAATTGAATATTCCACCATTTGAGGGTAGATATGTTCCGATATATATCTTACTTGGGAGTTAGAAACTGAACAACGATTTACATGTTTACAATATCCCGAGGAGAGACGTGTTCTCGCTCATTGTTTGTGCTTTCACTAGCTTTGCATGTGTTTGGTGGTCCGAACATTGTAGATTATATCCTGTTCCAGCTACTTGGGCTGCTTTGAAAACTGCTATGCGTACTCGTTGGGTTCCACCATATTATCAACGTGAATTACTTCAAAAATTGCAGCGCTTAAGACAAGGTAAAAATTCTGTAGAAGAATATTATCGGGAATTACAAACCGGCTTGATTAGATGTGGTATTGTTGAGGAGAATGAAGCTATGCTTGCACGTTTTCGGGTGGATTAAATAGAGAGATTCGCACCATTCTAGATTATAAGGATTATAATAATATCACTCGCTTATTCCATCTTGCTTGTAAAGCTGAACGTGAAGTGCGGATCGACAGCATTGGCGCGCACTAACTTTTCTCGCAGTCGACCTTCATCATGGACACCACGTGCATCATCTACTTCCACACGTTCGCTACACCGCACCTCCGCCGGTGCCACCTCCAACCGTGATACACTAACGCAGGCACAACCACCACTATCGCCAAGAGCACACCGCCGGACCTGCACAGAGCTCTTCTTCTTCCATGGCGTCAACAGGGCACACAAGTGATATTATTTGTCGTCGTTGTAAGGGAAGAGGACATTTTGCAAGAGAATGCAAATCTCAGCGTGTGATGATTGCTACCGAGGATGGTGGGTATGAGTCCGCTAGTGACTATGATGAGGAGACTTTGGCTCTTATTACACATGAGGAACACGGTGGAGATGATTCGATCATGAGACACAATACATGGCTATCAAGATCTTGACAGTATGAATGTTTAGTTGCTCAACGTGTTTTGAGTGTGCAGGTTACACAAGCTGAGCAAAATCAGAGGCATAATTTGTTCCATACAAAGGAGTTGTGAAGGAACGTTCTATTCGCGCCATCATAGATGGAGGGAGCTGCAACAACTTGGCTAGCATGGAGATGGTGGAGAAGCTATCTCTCACCACAAGACCACATCCACATCCTTACTACATCCAATGGTTCAACAACAGCGGCAAGGTGAAGGTAACACGATCTGCTCGTGTGCATTTTAGTATCTCTACATATGCTGATTATGTTGATTGTGATGTGGTACCTATGCAAGCATGTTCCTTGTTACTTGGTAGACCATGGCAATTTGATAAAAATTCTGACACCATGGTAGAAACAATCAGTATACTCTTGTTCATAAGGATAAAAATATTACTTTGCTTCCTATGACTCCCGAGTCCATTTTGAAAGATGATATTAATAGAGCTAATAAAGCAAAACAGAGAAAAATAAGAGTGAAAATCAGATTGTGGCAAAAGAATTTGAGCAACACATGAAGCCTAATAGTAAACCATCTCTGTTGCTTCGAAATTAAATTGAAAAGTGCTTGTTTACTTGCCACCAAATCTGATATTGATGAGCTAGATTTTAGCAAATCTATTTGCTATGCTTTTGTGTGCAAAGAGGCATTATTTTCATTCGAGGACGTGCCTTCCTCTTTGCCCCTGCTGTCACTAACATTTTGCAGAGTTCGCCGACGTCTTTCCACAAGACGTGCCACCGGATTACCACCTATTCGAGGGATTGAGCATCAAATTGACTTAATTCCGGTGCATCATTACCCAACCGTGCACCATACCGCACCAATCCGGAGGAGACGAAGGAGATTATGCGTCAAGTACAGGAGCTGCTCGACAAAGGTTATATACGCGAATCCCTTAGTCCTTGTGCTGTTCCTATTATTCTAGTGCCGAAAAAGGATGGTACGTCACGTATGTGTGTTGATTGTAGAGGCATCAATAATATTACTATTCGTTATCGCCACCCTATTCCTAGGCTAGATGATATGCTTGATGAATTGAGTGGCTCTACAATATTCTCCAAAGTTGATTTGCGTAGTGGATACCATCAAATTCGTATGAAATTGGGAGATGAATGGAAAACAGCATTTAAAACTAAGTTTGGATTATATGAGTGGTTAGTCATGCCTTTTGGGTTAACTAATGCACCTAGTACTTTCATGAGATTAATGAACGAAGTTTTACGTGCTTTCATTGGACGATTTGTGGTAGTCTATTTTGATGATATACTGATTTATAGCAAATCTTTGGAAGAACATTTGGAACATTTACGTGCTGTTTTTAATGCTCTACGTGATGCACGCTTGTTTGGTAACCTTGGGAAGTGCACCTTTTGCACCGACCGAGTATCTTTTCTTGGCTATGTTGTTACTCCACAGGAATTGAAGTTGATAAAGCCAAGATTGAAGCTATTGAGAGTTGGCCGCAGCCCAAAACGGTCACACAAGTGAGGAGTTTCCTTGGCCTCGCTGGTTTCTATAGGCGTTTTGTGAGAGATTTCAGCACCATTGCTGCACCTCTCAACGAGCTTACAAAGAAGGATGTGCCTTTTGTTTGGGGTACCGCACAGGAAGAAGCCTTCACGGTATTGAAAGCTAAGTTGACACATGCTCCTTTACTCCAACTTCCTGATTTTAATAAGACTTTTGAGCTTGAATGTGATGCTAGTGGAATTGGATTAGGAGGTGTGTTATTACAAGATGGCAAACCTGTTGCATACTTTTTTGAAAAATTGAGTGGGCCTAGTCTGAATTACTCTACTTATGATAAAGAATTATATGCTCTTGTTCGGACTTTAGAAACATGGCAACATTATTTATGGCCCAAAGAATTTGTTATACATTACGATCATGAATCTTTGAAACATATTAAAAGTCAAGCTAAACTGAATCGTAGACATGCTAAATGGGTTGAATTCATTGAGACTTTCCTTATGTCATTAAACACAAGAAGGGTAAAGAAAATGTTATTCTTGATGCATTGTCTCGTCGCTATACTATGCTTTCACAACTTGACTTCAAAATATTTGGTTTGGAGACCATCAAAGATCAATATGTGCATGATGCTGATTTTAAAGATGTATTGCAGAATTGTAAAGAAGGAAGAACATGGAACAAGTTTGTCGTTAATGATGGGTTTGTGTTCCGTGCTAACAAGCTATGCATTCCAGCTAGCTCCGTTCGTCTTTTGTTGTTGCAGGAGGCGATGGAGGAGGACTAATGGGACACTTTGGCGTGAAGAAGACGGAGGACGACTTGCTACACATTTCTTTTGGCCAAAGATGAGACGGATGTTGAGCGTTTTATTGCTCGCTGCACTACATGTCAAAAAGCTAAGTCACGACTCAATCCTCATGGTTTATATATGCCTTTGCCTGTACCTAGTGTTCCTTGGGAGGATATATCGATGGACTTTGTTTTAGGTTTACCTAGAACAAAGAAGGGAGGATAGCATATTTGTTGTCGTGGATAGATTCTCGAAAATGGCACACTTTATACCATGTCATAAAAGCGATGATCTTTGTCAATGTTGCTGATTTGTTCTTTCGTGAAATTATTCGCTTGCATGGTGTGCCAAATACTATTGTTTCAGATCGTGATACTAAATTTCTTAGCCACTTTTGGAGATGTTTATGGGCTAAGTTGGGGACTAAACTGCTTTTTAGTACTACTTGTCACCCCCAAACCGATGGACAAACTGAAGTAGTCAATAGAACATTGTCTACTATGCTTAGGGCTGTTCTAAAGAAAAATAAGAAAATGTGGGAGGAATGCTTGCCTCATATTGAATTTGCTTATAATCGCTCATTGCATTCTACTACTAAGATGCCCTTTTGAAGTTGTGTATGGTTTCCTACCTCGTGCACCTATTGATTTGTTGCCTCTTCCATCTTGGAGAAGGTTAATTTTGATGCTAAAGAACGTGCTGAATTGATTTTAAAATGCATGAGTTAACTAAGGAAAACATTGAGCGTATGAATGCTAAATATAAACATCTTTGGAGATAAGGGTAGAAAACATGTGGTGTTTGCACGGAGATCTTGTTTGGTTACATTTGCGTAAGGATAGATTCCCGATTTGCAAATCAAAACTAATGCCACGTGCTGCTGGTCCCTTTAAGGTGTTGGAGAAAATAAATGATAATGCATATAAACTTGAGCTGCCTACAGATTTTGGGGTTAGTCCCACTTTTAACATTGCAGATTTGAAGCCTTATTTGGGTGAGGAAGATGAGCTTCCGTCGAGGACGACTTCATTTCAAGAAGGGGAGGATGATGAGGACATCAATACCATTGTTACATCCACAGCCCTCTCTGTTACATATACGGGACCAATTACTAGAGCTCACAAGACGCCAATTAAATTACCGGTACTTTCGTTTCTTGGTAATGATTCTAATGTTCATGAGAATATGATGTCGCTTAAATTGGATACATTTGTTTTGCTTACAAATGAAGGGCCTAGCTTGGAGAAGGGTGAACATTGGAGCAAGAACACGCATGGAGTTGATGGCATGCTAAGGGGATCAAGAACGGAGTTACAAGTGATGATTTCAGGACTTTGAAGCCACCATAAGGAGTGCATGAAGCCTTGGACGAAATATACAAGATGCCACTTCATAATATTCGTCCATAGGCTATTCTAGGTCTTCGTCACCTTATTATTGGGCCAGCCCATGTAATTTCGAAATACATTAGTATAGGCTATTTTTAGAGTCCGTATGTGTGGGGAAACAAGAGATAGGGTTACTTTCGGACCCCTCCACCAAGGGCCACGAAATTCACCCCCTCTTCCTCCATATATACCGCCCTTAGGGCACCGTTTAGACTGGGGTTTTGTTTAGATCAAAAGTTCGCCATAGCTGCAACTTCGCGCATTTCGTTTGTGTTCAACGACTGCACAAAGCGTCACAGAACCCCACCTTGATCAATAAAGCTTTCATCTTATATTCGCAATATCCAGATTGCAATCTCAGTTTCTTGCTTGTTCTTCGTTTGCTCGCAGGAAATAGACCTCGTGGTCGTTGATCGTGCTCGGCGTGGTCAATAACCTCTCGGAGTTGGTTTAGCGATTGCTAAGGCGCGACGTCCTCGCACGTTCGTAGTCGGATCGTCAAAGTCGACTTCCACCAAAGCGAAATCCACCATCTCATCGAAAGACGGGACACCTCGGCCTCTATCAACTGTATTTGCACGTTTGTGTCAAGTTTTAGAACCAGTTCAGCGTATTTTTCAAGTTTAGGCACTAAACTGAACATCCATGGCAAGTTCGAGCACTACGGGTGTATTTACCTCTTCTGAATTATCAGTGTACTCCTGGGACACACACACACACACACACACACACACACAATCATTTCTCTTGAACTGGATACCCTAAGGATCAGGAACTTTAAATTTATATAAGGATCAGAAACTTCACATTTATTCAGAGTAAGTTGCATCTCAGAAGATGGGATGGTCCCATGTAACACGCGCTGCGCGCACGGCTACGCTCTGCCCTGGCTAAATGTGCCAGATGATGAGCCAGCTGGTTATACTCCGACGGCATGAACTGCAGTGTGCAAACTTCTCGGCTTCCACTTTTTTTTTGAAAAGGGGAAACGCCCCGGCCTCTGCATCATCAACTCTCGGCTTCCACTTAACGCAGTAGGCACAGGATCTTGTTGCTCATGGTAGTGCTTATAACTGAAGCTATCCCGGTACACACGAAATGGCTTCCGCAGTTCGCTTCCTCTGCACTGCTGCAATTTCCTTGGTAGTGCATGAGTGAGCGAAGAGAGTGAGAGGAGGGGATTGGGTTGATCGACCGAGAGAGATATCGAGGAAGGAGATGCATATCCCATGTGGCTTCGTGTACTCAGTGAGAAAGAGTGAGTTAACCCAGTCAGTATGGTCCTTTCTCGGCGCACAAAATAGGTTTAGGGTCAGAATTGTCCGAGACTAGGGGTCAGTTCTTTTGGGTGGCTTAAAAATAAGCTGCCTCTCTCCAAGTTAAACAAATAAGCCGCCTCTTTAATTTTTTTGGACTTATAAATCAGTTATCTCATAACTAGTTTAGAAGCTTCAATTGAAAACAAATGCTGCTTATGAAAAAAACTAGGGACGAGGGGGTTTATTTCTTAAGCTGCCAAAAGAACTTCATCGTTCTAGGAGTGGTTTCCACAACTTCGATGTGGTTTCCCATAAGAAAGACAGGGGAGCAATTAACTGAAAAGCGCTTGTTCCCAGCCTCCTCAAGGGTTAGTTGGGGATGTGGCGCGCTCGCAGCTGCCGCCACGTGTCGCGCTCGGGGCGCTTTCCTCGGATTTTTTAATTATTTTTCACACGTGTTTTTGACTTTTTAGATGGTTTTTTTGTTTTTTCAGTTTTTTGGTTTTTCACCGGTCTTCCTTAACTTTTGGACAAAAAAAAACACGTTTTCTTTTTTTCCCTTATCGTGAGAGGCGCGGTTTTGCTTCCGCGAGAAGCATGATTTTGCTTTCGTGAGAGGCAAGACCGTGCCTCTCGGAAACGAGAAAAATACGTTTTCTCTTCTTTTTTTTCGCGAGAGGCATAGTTTTGCTTTCGTAAGAAGCACGGTTGTGCCTCTCAGAAAGGAAAAAAGTAAACGCATTTTTTCTTCCGCGAGAGACACGGCCGTGCCTCTTGAAAACAGAAAAAAAAATGTATTTTCTCTGTTTTCGCGAGAGGCACAGTCGTGCTTCTCTAAAATGGCTTTCGGAAAGGAAAAAAACATGCTTCCGGTCCGTTTTTTTCTGAAAAAAAGTTCGTTAAAACTTATCAACATGGGATCTTGTTTTAAAGATCTCGACACGAAGAATCCAATGGTGAAAACGGTTCAAGATTTGGACATACAGTTTAAGAGATAAATTGTTTTGAATAAGCAAATTTAAGAAAAAGGAAAAACTCTCAGGTTGCGACAAAGTGACGCACGAAGCACGCAGAGCCGGATCCTCTAACTTAGAGAAGCAATGTCACAGTGCTATAGTGCAATTCTAGTGTAAAATGAAGAAGGAATGTTAGAGGCGTTTAGCAGATTATTTACTATTGATATTTACTGTAGATATAGATAATCTATAATTAATTTTATTTCACCATCAAATTGTTTCTATGTAATGATTATGAATGTACACATTAAATCTGTAATTTGCAAACTAATTAAAAATTATTTTAGCCTTAATCATAGGTATTGTAGCTTCTCTAACTTTCCTTTCTAATGTTACAGGATCCAGTTCCTAAGCGTGCCACCTGTCGCAACAACAGGAGGTGGAAGTGATCTTTAAAAGAAGTACTCCTCAGTTAGTGATTTGAAAAGACAGAAAGGCGAAATTTGACACGGTGGCGGTTGCTTACACCCAACTAGACAAGGGCATTTGTCTGGCCGAGCTTTGAAAAGTCCAACTCTAAAAAGACATGCCCAAGTTGGCTCGAAAAATTATTATCGCACAGTATTTCGGGCTTTTGAGCCGAAATCTGGAGTCCAAGCCCGGCCCAGCTCCCTCGCAAAAAAAAGCCCGGCCCAGCTGTTGGGCTTTGGCGTATCAACACCAAAAAAAATCTTCTCTTAATAAAAGACCCAAAAAGAAAACCTCCACACCGCCGTCCGCGGATTCCCAATTCGTGAGGCCTTCGAGGCGAGGTGAACCAATTCTGATAGAATCCGGAGTCCTACTCCTGGGCGGAACAATGGCAGCGCAGTAGGAGCCAGAACCAGCGCCCCCCTCAGCCACGGATCTGTTTCAACCTCCATCCACCCGGCGTCCTCCTCGTGCACCCGGCGTCGCCTTTACCCGCTCGCTCGAAGGCCACGCCCCCTGTGTCCGGGCTTCTCCACTGCAGCCGTTGCCATCGATCGAAGCCGTCGACGGCGTCATGAATAATACGGAAGATCAACCCTCCTTGGTTCCGGAGGAGGACAAGCCGCCTGTTCCCTACAGCGACGCTCCGTCTCCAGTGCGCGCCGTGCTCAACCGTCCGTGGCCATCCCCTGTCCTGATCCCGCCGGACAGTCCGTCCGGCAAGTACCGCACACTGGTGGCCACCGCCAAGGACATCGGGGACCCGATCTCGCCGGAGGAGATAGCCGCGCTGGAGGACAAGGAGAGCGACGACGCAAACGCACGGTTCTACAAGGAAATGGCTCGGACCGATGTCTTTATGAGGAATTACATCCATGAACACGGCAGCCTGTACATGGACGAGAACGACGGGTGCATGTTCGACAACTCCGCCCAAGTTGAGGAAATACGGTAATCTTTATACTTATTTGTTTTTGGTCCATGTAAACTTTATCCAGGACATATCTTCTGTTCAATTTCCTTTCACTTTGTATGATCATGATGTGTTACTACTTCAATGGGCTGATAAATAGTACTCCCTCTGTAAAGGAATATAAGAGTAGTGATCTAAACGCTCTTATATTTCTTTACGGAGAGAGTACTACTTATATGGGAATTTTCCATTCTGCAAAATTGCTTCTTTACAAGTATTGGCTTTGGCATACCGTAGATCTGCCTGTACCGCTAATGGCAGTTACTCCCTCTGTCCCGTGAGCATTCGAAGCTTCCTCACTAGTAACTTAGTGTGACCCGGTTGAATTGAATTATCCAGCTTATTGTCAAAATTGTTCTGCTAAATATGAAAGCTTACATGAGTTCAAGAAGGGTGGTAGCTGGAGCTCTTTTTTCTTCTTCTAAGGAACACACAGGAGCGCTGCCTGTAAATTGTAGCAACAGAAGTACCTGTAGCTCTGGATGGGGAGGGGGAGGTTTTAGTCTTTTGGAGGAAGATGGGTATTTTGGGTAATAAGTTCTGTTCCTGGCATTTCAATAGATATTTGCTACATTCAGCGGAGTCTGTTTTCAGAAATTACCAGCATTTCACAATGGTACCAGACCACTTTGCTGTTTTGTTGAGTGTTTGTGCAAATGCTAGAAATTAGGTTGTTCACAAGCCGATTTTGCCTTTTCTTTTCTATTTCTTTGTTTGAACTTGATTTTCTTTTGCCACTGAGGTCTATGCTCTAATGTGGGAACAACCTCTAAGCAGGGAAATGAGGTCTTAGTCCACTGGTGTATATTTTCACGTACTGTAAATTAGAAATTCGGAAATATCTTACATGGTTTTTTTTTTCGAAAAGGGGGGATTCCCCGGCCTCTGCATCAGAAAGATGCATACGGCCACATTTATAAATAAATAAGTAGTTCAACAAAGTCATATAAAGTGCTGCAACAAAGGAAACATCTTACATAGTAGCTTAATGTAATTCGTTTCTCTCATTATAGTTGCAAGTATGTCACAGCAGAGGAAATGGAAGCCAAGATAATGAAGCGAGAGGTGACTAGGCAAGAAACTTATTTGTCAGAACTGGCCTTAGCGAGTTTCAACAAGAGGAGAAAGGTATATCCATTTTCCTACCTTCCATTTGCTATTTGGTAGGAGCTTGTAAACTGTATACAGTACAAGTCAGTGTTGTGTTCTGTGCCAGGAAATATTAAATTTTGTTTTGAAAGATAATTTTAAGGGAAACCCCTACAGTACAAATAGGAGCCTAAGCTGACATCTAGGAGGACTTGAACCCAAGTCGTGGGGATGTACACCAATTCTCCCAACCAAGTGAGCTAGACTTGCTTCCTGGAAATATTTAATTAGGATCTCTAGTACCATGAGCCACAAAGACTGAATGTTTCAAATACTTTACGGCAATTTACGAGTGTTTCAATTAAACTTAAGGAGCCTTTTGATGATTACAGAATTTTTCTATTCCACTTCGATCAGCCTTTAGTAGCTACTGATAATAATTCGTGTTAATCCAGCTAGAAGAATTAGCAGCCAACTCCATTGCTAAGTTTTGGTTGATCCATTTGTATTTTCTGGCGTGTAACTGTAAACATACTTGTGAATGCAATTACGGCTTTCGCGTTCTTGCTTCTACGCATGTGGTTCTTCTAGTGTTGCTTCTTTGTTCTGGATATTTGGTTCTCTTAGGGTTGTGTTTGATTATTTTATTTAGGTCTGTTGTTTGCAAGTGCAATTGTGGAAGTGGTTCAGTTGCTCTAGCGGATTCTGGTAGACCTATTCAAACTAAAACTAACCAATTACGTGCGCCACATTATTGTGACAATGCTCAACATATAGTTGGATAAGTTTATTTATACTGAATTTTCATTCCTCTCTCTCTCTCTGCCCAATTTGCAGGTAAAGTTTGAATTATGTGAGACATTGCTTTCCAATTCTTTCTGGCAGAACAGAGATTCGTTTGTGCACCTAAATTTCGTCGCGAAGCGCAAGGATAAGAAGACACTCTTTTTCGCCGAGATAGAGGACTGCGGACATGTTGGCAAAGAGATCCTGCAAGTACGCTGTTGCGTTCCCCTGGATTCATTATGTGAAGGTAAGCCCGCGGAATCTTCAGAATATTTCAACATCAATTGATGATGTTTGTTTGCGTTTTATTCCTGGTTTGTTGCTATATATGCTGACACTGAATGGAGTTTACTATTTGCTCCTCAGGTGGTTATCATTACTACTGTGTTGATCCTCCTGGACATGGCTATAGGAAAAGTCTTGACTTCACGAGGTGCTACGCCTGCACTGAGTTCTTGAAACACCCGGCCAATGGCTCGACGTACACAGGAGGCCATGACCATCGGAAGAGGATGTATCTATAGTTTAGAATGTGTCTCGTTTATAGTAAAGAAAAAAATGTGTTTCATTTATCAGCGGTGGCCTCCTCATGGAGGACACGAGAGAATGATCCTCACAGAAGAGGCACATACAGCGTCCAGCTTTAAACTAAAGCCAACCAATAGGCCACAAAAATCATACAAAGTTCAAAACTACAAGCAAAATAAAAATAAAAACAAGTAGCTGAAATAAAATAAGGTTGCGGTACAGCGAAAGTCCTCTTCTTAGCTCGAGCTCATGTGAGCGCAGGTGAATAGTAAAATCCAAAAAAGGCAAACAATAAAGAATTCTAACAAAAATAGGCAACAAATGTTGATGTGTGTTTCACATGCTTTGCATGATGAAATCACATTCCTGGATGTTTAGGAAAAAATTACAGAATTTTTTCGCTATCTTTTTCATTTTTACTTTTCACCCGAGCTTATATGAACTCGAGCTAAGAAACTTCACGTCCTGCGGCAGCAAGGAGCAGAATTATATATATCGAACAAAAACAAAGAGGACTATGGCTTGGTCTAAACTTGTGCTATGGGAGGGGTGTGTCCGATGATGGAATGTGCTTGCTTAATTAGACGCACACTTACTCGAAAGCTATCTTGTCCTTCGCTTTCCCCAAGGGTAGCCAGTGTTGAAAAAAAAACTGTAGCATAGTTTTGAGAACATGGTCAGTGGGATGACCTAGAATAATCCCATTAATAGCAAGTTTGCGATATACCATAATACCCCTGATTGAGCAGCAAAGTAGCACCAGGCAAAGCCCTATGGTAAGCGAGAGTGGCGTTGCAGAGGCCGAGCGTCAGGTAGCTCGGTATCCCCTTCGTGGGAATGGACTTCGTGATTCATTCCTGTGAGGCATTTCCTAGATATACGATCCAATATACATCTGCGTGAATAGTGTGTAGCCGTATGGGAGTTATACACTGTCAGGCCCTGGTCGCACACGTTAAATGGATGTGACATGCCCGCTTTAGCACAGTATAAGTCTGCCCGTCTGCAGTTGCATCGACAATAATTGCCGAACTGGCCCAATCAAAAAGCTACTTCAAAAGTATCAATTTTCTATTTGGCAATTTTCTGTATATGCACCGTCAGCGCGTTTCTCTATTTTTTATAAACTAATTCACAAATTAGTGTGCAATTAGCTACTATTTTTTAGCAAACAAGTAACTAACTGTGCATCTTTTTTTTAAGTTCACTTAAGATGGTCTTCTCTTTTTATAAACTAATCCACAAATTAGTGTACAATTAGCCACTGGTTATCTAGCAAGCTGTGTTATTTTATTATATACTCACGGTTTAAAAGAAAAGGAATAAATTATAACAGTTTCTTTCCTTAATTATACCACAACAATGTCCACACTAACCCCATGCAATCATTAATGGTCTATTACCTCGTATTACCTTCTAGGTAGGAGGTACTCCCTCCATTTTGATTTACTTCGCATATTAACTTTGACCGAAGTCAAACTTTATAAAATTTAAACAAGTTTGTAGAAAACAGATTAACATTAACAATAACAAATCTATATGGTGTGAAAAGGTATTCAGTTATAATTCAATGGTATTTATTCAGTGGTTTATATGTTAATGTTTTTTTCTACAAACTTGTTGAAATTTTATCAAGTTTGACTTTCGACAAGCCTAATATACAGAGTAAACAAAAACAAAGGAAGTAATTGTTATACCAGCTAGTAGATAATTAAAATTTAATGGTCTATATTGCTTTGGACCAACTTGAAATTTCTCTAAAAAATGGTTTGTCGCCGTTCGGGTGCTAATAACACACGTTCATTGCGGATTTCTTTGTTTCTATAAAACTAATCCAGAAATTGGTGTACAAATTGCTATTTTTTAACGAACAATTAGCTAATTGTGTGCCTTTTCTTTAAAAAAAATACCTTGCCGCTGTTCGGGTGCTAATAACACGTTCATCGCAGATTTCTCTGTTTTTACAAAACTAATCCTCAAACTAGTGTGCAATTAGCTATTGTTTTCTGAGAAATAATTAGATAACTGTGGCTCTTTAAAATGTTGTACCCCCTTCAGGTGGTAGAAGCACACTATCATCATGGCGTTTTCCCCTTCTTAACAATACTCGCATTAATCCATTGTCTCAAGTGTATTCAAAGATTAAACACAAACACATAAACGTGATGTCTTGTTCTGCGAAAAAAATGAAGCTACAGTACTTGCATCATTGCATGTGCTGCCGCCAGCCCACTGTTTCATCTTGTTCGTCATGGGACCTACTTTAGAATACGATGATATACGATCTTTCAGGCGGGGCGAAAATTGCAATACACCTTGCAGCACACATCCGCAAGCTTGTTCGGCGGGATGGATTAAGAGCTGCCTGCAGACCGGCCTCTGCATAGCTTTTTCGTATGGTAAGCCCTCTAATGATGCCCTCATCGATGGATCGCTCCGAACTGCTACTAGGCGCATGTGGCGGCATATACCATCGACGAGGTTATAGCGCTTCTCGTGACGCAAGCAGTGGTAGGCAAGGTAGACGACAACAGATTAGTTTGGCGGTATTCGGCATGTCCGAGTGTCGCGGCTCGGCGTACATGAGAAAGAGTGATGGTGGCTACCGAACCTATAACATTTTAACGCCTATTGAAGATCAGGTCAAAATTGTAGAGTTTCAAGACTGACCAAGTCACCATATGTGTCTCGTGCCTTGTTCTCGATGAAAACATCACATCTCACTAAAACAATAATCCGCAATACGAGACATTGAAGCGTCAAACCTGTATTTTGATTTCTAGGCTAGGAGTACCACCATTTCCCTAACCATGCAACCATTGATTTGTTCTCAGGCCTACAACATTGGTGGCACCATAACCTGTAGCGGTGGTATGCATGGGGAAGCCATAAAACGAGTAGGGTGGGCATATCTCTGGTGCATTGCAAGGCTGGTTACTCATGGGAGCATCTATACCCTTGCTCATTGCAAGACGTGTGAGATGCTCGCCTATGCGCACCTTAAATGGGTTGAGACCAAGTTTTCGCTCGCCTAGCTCTCACCTTACCCATTATGCAGCTCAACGTACGCACATTTTTTCTTCTTTTCTCCCTTTATTCCGCCTTTAGTTTTTATTTATTTAATATTTTATATGCATCAAAATTAATGTTTTTGGCAAATATGCTATTTTATGTAATTTCGAAAATTTGCTCCCGAAGTTCAAAAAAGTGTTTCACGTGGTTTAAAATTTGTTCTTATTTTTTTAAAATGTTTCATGCACCTGGAATAAAGTTCATGAAAATTTAACTCCTCGTGCTATTATAGTAAAATGTTCATACATTCAAAAAATATTTGTTACATTTCAAAAATTGTTAGTACCATTTAACCAAAACAATACATTCCATTTCACACTTCTCAAAAATGTTCATGATGCTCATGAAACTGCGAAAATTTATTCATGCAAAATTTAAAAATTGTTCAAAACATATAAAACAGTTTGCGCAATTTGAAAAATTGTTCACAACACTTATAAAATGTCATATGTTTAAAAAATGCTCATGGAAATATAAAAAATAGTTTGCACAAATATAATAAATTTTCGTAAAATATAATAAATTGTTCAGGGTATTAAAAGATATATATAATTTTTTCCATGAAATGTAAAATATTTTTTGCACAACTTTTGAAAATGTTCATGACCGTTAAAAAAATGTGCACTAAACCAGGCGGATTAAAAATTCATGAATTTGAAAAATAAAAATAGAACACAAAATCAGAAAGAAAAACGAAAAATAAAAATAAAACTGAAAAACAGAAAACCAACAGAGAAATAGGAAAAAAACACATCAAATGCTTCTCAAATCACCCAAAACCTATTAGAAAGTTCCAAAAACGGGAGCTAATTGACGGCCTAGATAGAATGTCCCTTTTGGCAATAGCTTCGCCTGTCTCGCAATAAGTGAGAAATAGCTCTCATGTGTCACTTTTGTAGTTAGTCTTGACACGAGGCACATTGGATGAATCCTCCAAGAATTTAAAGGCTCCGCCTTTGTGAATGATTTTTGGGCTGGACCAGGCTTAATTTTGTGGTGGTCGGACGGAGTGGAAAATGGATATGTGGATTACTATTTATTATCCTGATTCTCTAAATAAATACTCGTCTTTATGATATTTTTCAACCAAAAATCATGTTTTTGGTGATTTTTAGTCACTCTTTACTTGTAAAATTCTTTACAGATGTATAGAAATGGTTTTTTTTACTAAATTATATTCCCTCCGTTCCATAATGTAGTGCATATAGATTTTTTGAAAAGTTTAACGCCACAAACTTTGACCAAGTTTTTCGAGAAAAACATTTACATTTAGAATGCCAAGCATACATTATCCCAAATGATAAGTGTCACACGTGTGGCACGAAACACTACGGCCCTAACGTTTTTTACAACTAAAGTTGTCATCCAAAAAGAAAAAACAAACCCAAAAATAAACTGAAACTTGTCATGCAAAAAGAAAGTTGTCATGCTTTGACAACTAAAACTTGCCATCCTTGCGTCACTAAACTTACCATAAAAAACGTTCGGAGTTGCCATGTGTTCGTCCCACATGGGTGGCACTTATTTGGGCCCTACATTATTAGATTCATTATAAAATTAGTTTCATATTTTATATATTTGGTATTGTAGATATAAATACTTTTATCTATGAACTTGGTCAAACTTTGTAAAGTTTGACTTTTAAAAAAAACGCACTACATTATAAAACATAGGGAGCAAATAGCATGGCCACGTGAAACTTTGATTGCTCTTTCTCTTTCTTTCTCACCCACTATTCCTGGGTGATGACTTGTGGCCCTCCTGGGCAAGTACAAAATTGAAGGAAACAAAGGAACATAACTGAGCACGCATAATTCATCTAGGGTAAGATACTATTAATGAATTCATGACATTTATTAATAGTTTTTGTTCCTACAATCACTTTTAGTGGAGCGAATCGTCATATCTTCAAAGGAATTTGCAAAGCAAGGACTGCTATCCAATGGTGGGTCACAATCTAGTTGCTGTGTTCTCCAAAGGAAGAAACAAGATGATGAGTTGCACAAGCAAACTTCCATTAGACTTACAGCCAAGATCATCCTCGGACATAGGGATCAATTAAGATAGCAGGCACTTCGATGTTAACAATTTCATCTGAATCTTTACTACCTGGAGATTGTCTTTGATGCTAAAAATAGTTTAAGCAAGAACAACAAAAACAAGATCCGATAAGATTCAGCAGTACGCCCCAAAAATTGTTGTGATTGTGACTGCAATATGCTGAACTATTTTACCAATTCTATTTGTCAACTTGATTCCGTAATGCTGATGCATGGTCTTGCCCATATTCATATTGCCCTCTGTAGTGCGGAGTGAACTGCTCCTGCCTGGCTGTCTCTAGCAAGTTGGCGTCCCATACAATACTTGGACACAAGAGTTGGCTTCTTACACATAGAAAACAGTCTGAGAAAAGAAAAAGGGAACTAGGAACATTACTACTATCTTTCGACTGCGTTTAGTTTATCCCAACGAAAGCAACCTGGCCAGTGTCGTGTATGAACTTGAATTAATTAGTTCGATGCATATTAGGTGAGAGCACTGATTGCGTCAGAATGTGTTCGACTCGCATGAAAGGTCAGTGGAATTGTTGTTTAAGTTTCTTGATGTAATTTTTATTATGTTTGGAATGCTTTTAGTGATCTAAATGATCATATATTGGTTTACAGAGGGAGTACTTTTGATTAACTTTTATAAGAGATCTGTATGTTTTTCAAAAAAAAAAAGAATTATTTTTTTATTATGGTAGAAATGTTGTAAATGCTTGTTGGGTTACTCAGCTAAAAAAAACTAGCATATAGTATATGTAGTCGTTCAAAATGAAGTAGTCAATTTCAAATTTCTTGCACTTTTGTGAGTTTTTTTTGGGTGCGGGAAGCACTTTTTTGTTTCTCACACAGTAAAGGTCAACTGTCTTTTTTTAGGGAAGCTAAACTGCTTTTGGATAAGTTTGGAGGAAACATACCCAAAAAAAATGATAAGAAAGCAACAGGGGACAATTTTATCTTTATTTTGTGCTCGGGATAAATAGTGGAAGATGGGTACAGGATGTGATAACTCGATTGACAAAAGTCAGAAAACATATTGTGCCGCCTCCTGCTAACGACGTTGCCTTCACTTTGACTCTATGAGTGGCATAAACATATTGACAGTTCATCATTAATTTACACCCACCGATCTAAATTAATTGTCGCAGCTCTAGCACAAGTTTGTACTAAAACTTGTGACAATTAATTTGAATCAGATGGAGTATAACATTTTTTATAAAAATAAATAAAATATACTAACCTCTAACAAGCATGCAGTCAAAATTGTTGTCGTCTACTACAGGCTACTCCATAAGTGATAAGTCGTACCGTTCATAGTTACCGCAGCATACAGGTTTCGATAAGAACGTAGGCATGTCATGTCATCCTCAAGGCAGTGTTACCGATGGGCGCTGGACAGGGCAGAATAATTAGTCCGTAACAAGATTCCATCTTACTTCCGTTGCAAGTGAGTACGTGTCGAGATCGGGCCAGCAGAGTGGATGACGTGCAAGAAACTCTCACTCACTCCGCACTCCTCCGTCCAAGCTAATAAAGGACGCCGACCATCTGTCCTCCTCCTCTTCTCAAAGTATCATATTTTTACGTATTATAATTGATTTCGATATATATTATTGTAAGGTACTACCTCCGTCCTGGTTTATAGGTCCTTTTTATAGTTTGTGCCAAATTTTGCTAAGATTTAACTAGCAAAATGTTAATGCATATCAAGAAAAATTATCTCATTGGATTCGTATTTAAACATAGTTTTTAAAAATATAATGTTTGATGACATGCGTGAACATTTTGTTAGTTTAATCTATGATCAAAATTTGGCACAAAATACAATGGGACCAATAAACCCGTACAGAGGTAGTAGCAATTTATATCGCAGACGTGCACTCTTTTAGGAGGAGTGTAGACGAGGCCATTTGCACAAAAAGGGATCTGTCTACAAGGTATTCGTTTGTATGTTAACTATCATGCGATTGTCCCTAAAATGTTGAAACCACACGCATTTTATTCCAACATTTCTTTGGAGTGAATGGCTGCTTTATTAATCAAGTAACAATATTACACATAGTTCCCGGGATACAATCCGGAATAGAACGAAAAATACTAGGACTAACAGACTACATACCTGTTTTAGCTAATATTTTCTTTTCAAAACAGAGGCAAAAGAATTGCCTCGTCGATTAATTAAGAAGAAGAGAATTGTCCAATTAATTTACGGAACATCGGGCGAAAACCGATACAAACACTTTAAGAGCGGCCCACTCACACACAAGAACCACAACCCTCAACGCTTCTACGTCTCAAAAGACCAAAGCCACATCAACAACACGAGAAACTGAGCGCTACCCATCACGAAATTGTAGATGCCCTCCCTTTAGCATCATCAACAAAAGGAACCTCCAACTGCTCACTTGATAGAGGCGAAATTTGCCCCTCACTCGAGGCCCCTAACATGTCCACCTTCATATGGTCCATTGATAGATTCATGCATAGCTCCCTAAGCTCAGGCATGATCTGCAGCATCGGAGCCGCAAGCACGGCGGTGGACTCGCCCTTAGTGGAAGACACCGTAGGAGGGGAGGTAGACACCGACGATGAATGCACTCCAACACGAGGGGAGAAAGGGCCATACAACTCCTCACCCCGGTCCTCCGCGGAGCAAACACCGACCACACAAGGAGAATGTGACATCAGAGTGGTCTGCAACATAGACGGCACAAGGGATAGTCTACCCAGAGCCGCTACATTGTAATGCCGACGAACGTGCTTGAGCATCACGGAGGCAAAGCTAGCAGTGAGCAGCTTAGTGTTAGCCACCGCTGAGCCAATTGAAGATCGGTTGAAGGCTGAAGAGTTAAGTCTCTCCACCACCAGGGAGAGGCAATCAGAGGCAGAGATAGCATTTGAAATGTGTTCATCCCGTCCCATGCCAACTGGACAGAGCCCACCGAAGGTCAAAAGTCTCGGCCATCTCAGGATCCAAAATAACATTAATTGGCTCATTGCATGGGAATTATCAAAATTGTAGAGGCAACCTCATCACTGAAGAAAGCACGGGATAGTCTCAACATTCCATGTACTACTATACTGATCAATCAAGCAATGTACCTTAGCATCTGCAGGAATAGGAGAAATTGGTTGAAGAGCACCCGGTGGAATAGATGGGATCCAATGGCCAGAAAGAATATGAACTTGTTTGCGATCACCAATCCCCCATTGCACACTATTAAGGCTTACACACCATGTTTGATAAGCTCACGGCCAACAAGGATGCTATGCCATGTAGCAGAAACAGACCTTGGAGCCTGAACATTCCAAAAGTCAATGTTAGGGAAATATCACCCCTTAAGCACACGAGCACATAATAAAGACAGATTAGTGAGCAAACACCAGCCCAGTTTGCCTAGCATAGCAAGGCAGAAAATGCTCATGTCACGAAAACCCAAGAGATTTGAGAGTCAAAAGCCAACTCCATGATCTCCAATGGAGTTTCTTTTTACCATCTTCTTTGCCCCACCATTCGTTAGCAATAATCTGCCTAAATTTATCATAAATCCCCTTGGAAAGCTGGAAACAACTCATGATGTAGGTCAGAATCTCCTGTATGATAGATTTTAACAGTGTTTCTTTTCCAGCACGAGAGACAGGCTGATCAGACCATCCATGAATACATCGCCAAGCCCAATCAGGCAGGAATTTCAGCATGCTAGTTGGAGGCTTGCCCATCTCCATAGGCATGCCTAGATAAGTATCATTGAAGGACTCATTAGAAATCCCCAACCTAGACTTCACTCTCTATTTAACACTTTTTGGACAACTATGGCCAAAAACCAAAGAAGACTTGATCTTATTAATCAACTGACCAGAACCATAACAATAGAGGTCGAGAGTAGACTCCAAGGCATCCACACTACGCATATCGCTTCTTGCAAAAAATGCAGTCATCGGCAAACAAGAGATGTGAGATAGGTCGACCGGAGTGACCGTTCGTAATACCATGTAGTACATCAGAATTCTTCTTTTGTAGTAACAAACTTGACAGGCCTTCAATGCATAGAGGAAACATGTAGGGGCTGATCAGATCACCCTGGCAGATACCTCTTGACGGCACAACAGGTTCAGTGAGCTCTCCATTGACCCCGATAGCATAACGAACATTGGTAACACACCGCATTACTGAGCTGATCCATGCAGGGGCAAAACCAAGTTTTGACAGGCAGCCATGAAGATAATTCCACTCAACACGATCATATGCTTTCATCATATCAATCTTCATGGCAAAGAAGGGTTGCTTAGCCTATTGTTTTCTGATAGTATGTAGAGACTCATGAACAATAAGATCATTATTTGTAATCGATCTGTGATACGTCCCCAACGTATCTATAATTTTTTATTGTTCCATGCTATTATATTACCCGTTTTGGATGTTTATGGGCTTTACTTTACACATTTATATCATTTTTGGGACTAACCTACTAACCGGAGGCCCAACCCATATTGCCTTTTTTTTGCCTATTTCAGTATTTCGAAGAAAAGGAATATCAAACGGAGTCCAAACGGAATGAAACCTTCGGAAGCGTGGTTTTTGGAACGAACGTGATCCAGAGGACTTGGAGTGCAAGTCAAGAAGCGATCGAGGCGGCCACGAGGTGGAGGCGCGCCCACCCCCCACAGGCGCGCTCCCTATCTCGTGGCCCCTCATGCCACCGACCTACTTCTTCCTCCTATATACCCACGCACTCGAGAACATCAAGGAGCCAACGAAAACCTAATTCCACCGCCGTAACCTACGTCAGATCCGCGAGATCCCATCTTGGAGCCTCATTGGCGCCCACGGAGGGGGAATCGACCATGGAGGGCTTCTACATCAACACCATAGCCCCTCCGATGAGTTGTGAGTAGTTTACCACAGACCTTCGGGTCCATAGTTATTAGCTAGATGGCTTCTTCTCTCTTTTTTGATCTCAATATCGTGTTCTCCTCGATTTTCTTGGAGATCTATTCGATGTAACTCTTTTTGCGGTGTGTTTGTCGAGATCCGATGAATTGTGGGTTTATGATCAAGTTTATCTATGAGAAATATTTGAATCTCCTCTGAATTCTTTTATGTATGATTGAGTTATATTTGCAAGTCTCTTCGAATTATCAGTTTGGTTTGCCCTACTAGATTAATCTTTCTTGCGATGGGAGAAGTGATTAGCTTTGGGTTCAATCTTGCGGTGTCCTTTCCCAGTGACATCAGGGGCAGCAAGGCACGTATTGTATTGTTGCCATCGAGGATAAAAAGATGGGGTTTATATCATATTGCATGAGTTTATCCCTCTATATCATGTCATCTTTCTTAACGCGTTACTCTGTTCTTTATGAACTTAATACTCTAGATGCATGCTGGATAATGGTCGATGTGTGGAGTAATAGTAGTAGATGCAGGCAGGAGTCGGTCTACCTGTCACGGACGCGATGCCTATATGCATGATCATGCCTAAATAATCTCATAATTATTTGCTTTTCTATCAATTGCTCGACAGTAATTTGTTCACCCACCGTAATACTTATGCAATCTTGAGAGAAGCCACTAGTGAAACCTATGGCCCCCGGGTCTATCTTTTATCATATAAGCTTTCGATCTACTTTTATTTGCATCTTTACTTTTCCAATCTATATTATAAAATACCAAAGATATATTTATCTTATCATACTATCCCTATTAGATCTCACTTTCGCAAGTGGCCGTGAAGGGATTGGCAACCCCTTTATTGTGTTGGCTGCGAGTTCTTTGTTTGTCTGTGTAGGTGCGTGGGACTTTTGAGGAGCCTCCTACTAGATTGATATCTTGGTTCTCAAAAACTGAGGGAAATACTTACGCTACTATTGCTGCATCACCCTTTCCTCTTCAAGGAAAACCAACGCAAGCTCAAGACGTAGCAATCTGCCAGAGACAAAAGCACTTTGAATTTAGGAATGATGACAGGTAAAAGCACCTCCAAACAATTAGTCAAAACCTTAGAGGCAATCTTGTAAAGAACGCTGCAAAGGCTAATAGGCCAAAAATTCTTGAGTTGTTTGGCTCTTTCAACTTTCGGAATGAGAACAATTAAAACTTAATCACAAAAACCATCAGGAGTAGGTCTCCCTTCCAAAAATCTCCTGACGGCCTGACAAATCTGCTCTCCCAAAAAATCTCAGTGTGTCTGGTAGAAGAGGGCCGGGAAACCATCCGGATGGGAGCTTTAGTGGGTCTCATCTGAAAAAGTGCAGCCTTCATCTCCTCCTCCGTATAAGGTTTACGTAGGTCATCATTCATCACATCAGTAACTTCGTGAGGAATAGCTTCAAGAACAGTATCTGCAGCATAACAAGGTTCAGAAGTAAATATATGCTCATAAATATTATGCACCAGCATTAAGGATATCTTTGATTTGCGGATTTCTAAAATATTGAAATACGAAAAACATAGGAATAAAGTGTCATGTCATTTTTGTATCATATAGATTACAAAACTATGCACTATATCCCAAAAGTTACTAAGGATTTCAATCATGCGAATCAAACGATCACTGTAGGGAAAATCCATAAGGACCCAAACCCTCCAAAAGTCCTACAAGATCCTTTGAATCAAAGGAGCTTTAACTGGTTTAAAGGGAGAACACAATCATGAAGTGTGTAAACCGATGCATTCACTGCAACCCATGTTGGCCCTAGCGCTCTATCAAACATCTTAAAGCAAGGGTAACAACCTCCACAAGGGCAAAGTCGACGACGATGTTCATTAGGAGGCCACCGTCATCACCGACTATCATGGAAATCAATTTTACCCGGTAAACATTTCGAATGTTCATGCTATATTCAAATGAAGTGGCAGAGGCGACAACAACATCACCACAATTGAAGAAGAAGGTTTGGCGGTGAGGTAGGTGAAAGGATCGATATGGTTGACTAGAGGGGGGGTGAATTGTAGGGGAACGTAGTAATTTCAAAAAAATTCCTACGCACACGCAAGATCATGGTGATGATATAGCAACGAGGGGAGAGTGTTGTCTACGCCCTCGTGAGACCGAAGCGAGCGTTGACGCAACGTAGAGGAAGTAGTCGACGTCCTCCCGGTTCAACCGATCCAAGCACCGTTACTCCGGCACCTCCGAGTTCTTGACACACGTACAGCTCGATGACGCACCCTCGATCTCCGATCCAGCAGAGGCCCCGAGGGGAGTTCGTCAAGCCGACGGCGTGGTGGACGATCTTGATGTTCTCTGCCGCAGGCTTCGCCTAAGCACCGCTACAATATGACCGAGGTGTAATATCGTGGAGGGGGCACCGACACGGCTAAGGAACGATCAATGATCAACTTGTGTGTCCTAGGGTGCCCCTACCCCGTATATAAAGGAGGAGGGAGGAGGTGGCCGGCCCAAGGGGGCGCCATAGGGAGGGGGAAACCTACTCCAAGTAGGTTTCCCCTTTCCTAATCTTATTTGGAGGGAAGGAAGGAGTACTAGTATTAGGAAGTAGTACTAGTAGTAGGAAGGAAGAGAGGGGAAGGAGAAAGGAAGGGGGCGGCCCCCCCCCAGTCGGATTGGGCTTGGGGGCGCCTCCCTTGCTCCTTCTCTCTTCCTCCTATATGGGCCCAATAAGGCCCATATACCTCTCGGGGGGTTCCGGTAACCTCCCGGAGCTCCAAACTTCTCCGGAACCTTTCCGGTGTCCAAATATATCCGTCCAATATATCAATATTTATGTCTCGACCATTTCGAGACTCCTCATTATGTCCGTGATCATATCCGGGACTCCGAACAAACTTCGGTACATCAAAATACATAAACTCATAATATAATTATCATCGAAACCTTAAGCGTGCGGACCCTACGGTTCGAGAACGATGTAGACATGACTGAGACACGTCTCTGGTCAATAACCAATAGCGGGACCTGGATGCCCATATTTGTTCCTACATATTCTACGAAGATCTTTATCGGTCAAACCGCATAACAACATATGTTGTTCCCTTTGTCATCGGTATGTTACTTGTCCGAGATTCGATCGTCGGTATCCAATACCTAGTTCAATCTCATTACCGACAAGTCTCTTTACTGGATTCGTAATACTTCATCTCATAACTAACTCATTAGTTACATGCTTGCAAGGCTTAGGTGATGAGCATTACCGAGAGGGCCCAGAGATACCTCTCCGACAATCGGAGTGACAAAACCTAATCTCGAATTATGCTAACTCACATGTACCTTCGGAGACACCTATAGTACTCCTTTATAATCACCCAGTTGCGTTGTGACGTTTGGTAGTACCCAAAGTGTTCCTCCGGTAAACGGGAGTTACACAATTCTCATAGTTACAAGAACATGTATAAGTCATGAAGGAAGCAATAGCAGAATACTAAACGATCAAGTGCTAAGCTAACGGGATGGGTCATGTCAATCACCTCATTCTCCAAATGATGTGATCCCATTAATCAAATGACAACACATGTCTATGGTTAGAAAACATAACCATCTTTGATCAATGAGCTAGTCAAGTAGAGGCATACTAGTGACTATATGTTTGTCTATGTATTCACACATGTATCATGTTTCCGGTTAATACAATTCTAGCATGAATAATAAACATTTATCATGATATGAGGAAATAAATAATAACTTTATTATTGCCTCTAGGGCATATTTCCTTGATCTCCCACTTGCACTAGAGTCAATAATCTAGATTACATAGTAATGATTCTAACACCCATGGAGTCTTGGTGCTGATCATGTTTTGCTCGTGAGAGAGGCTTAGTCAACGGTGCGCAACATTCAAATCCGTATGTATCTTGCAAATCTCTATGTCTCCCACTTGGACTTGGTCCCGAATGGAATTGAAGCGTCTCTTGATGTGCTTGGTCCTCTTGTGAAATCTGGATTCCTTTGCCAAGGCAATTGCACCGAGATTGTCACGAAGATCTTCATTGGTCCCGATGCACTAGGTATGACACCTAGATCGAAATGAACTCCTTCATCCAGACTCCTTCATTTCTTTGCTTGAAGCAGCTATGTACTCCGCTTCACATGTAGATCCCGCCACGACGCTTTGTTTAGAACTGCACCAACTTACAGCTCCACCGTTTAATAAAAACACGTATCCGGTCTGCGATTTAGAATCGTCCGGATCAGTGTCAAAGCTTGCATCGACGTAACCATTTACGACTAGCTCTTTGTCACCTCCATATACGAGAAACATATCCTTAGTCCTTTTCAGGTATTTCAGGATGTTCTTGACCGCTATCCGATGATCCACTCTGGATTACTTTGGTACCTACCGCCAAGCTTATTGCTAAGCATCGTCGGTGCGGTACACAACATTGCATACATGATAGAGCCTATGGCTGCAAGATAGGAACATCTTTCATTTTCTCTCTATCTTCTGCTGTGGTCGGGCATTGAGTTTGACTCAACTTCACACCTTGTAGCACGAGCAAGAATCCTTTCTTTGCTCGATCCATTTTGAACTTTTTCAAAATTTTGTCAAGGTATGTGCTTTGTGAAAGTCCTATTAAGCGTCTTGATCTATCTCTATAGATCTTGATGCCCAATATGTAAGCAGCTTCACGAGGTCTTTCATTGAAAAACTTTTATTCAAGTATCCCTTTATGATATCCAGAAATTCTATATCATTTCCAATTAATAATATGTCATCAACATATAAAACTAGAAATGCTCTGAGCTCCCACTCACTTTCTTGTAAATACAAAGCTTCTCCAAAAGTCATATAAAACCATATGCTTTGATCACACTATCAAAACGTTTATTCCAACTCGAGATGCTTGCACCAGTCCATAAATGGAGCGTTGGAGCTTGCACACTTTGTCAACACCTTTTGGATCAACAAAACCTTCAGCTGCATCATATACAACTCTTCTTCTAGAAATCCATTCAAGAATGCAGTCTTGACATCCATTTGCCAAATTTCATAATCATGAAATGCAGCAATAGCCAACATGATTTGGACAGACTTAAGCATCGCTACGGGTGAGAAAGTCTCATCGTAGTCAACCCCTTGAACTTGTCGAAAACCTTTTGCAACAAGTCGAGCTTTGTAGACAGTAACATTACCATCAGCGTCAGTCTTCTTCTTAAAGATCCATTTATTCTCAATGGCTTGCCGATCATAGGGCAAGTCAACCAAAGTCCATACTTTGTTTTCATACATGGATCCTATCTCAGATTTCATGGCCAGCCATTTTGCGGAATCTGGGCTCATCATCGCTTCCTCATAGTTCGTAGGTTCATCATGGTCTAGTAACATGACTTCCAGAATAGGATTTCCGTACCACTCTAGTGCGGATCTTACTCTTGTAGACCTACGAGGTTCAGTAGAAACTTGATCTGAAGTTTCATGATCAATATCATTAGCTTCCTCACTAATTGGTGTAGTTGTCACAGGAACCGGTTCTTGTGATGAACTACTTTCCAACAAGGAAGTAGATACAGTTATATCATCAAGTTCTACTTTCCTCCCACTCACTTCTTTCGAGAGAAACTCCTTCTCTAGAAAGGATCCGAATTTAGCAACGAAAATCTTGCCTTCAGATCTGTGATAGAAGGTGTACCCAATAGTCTCCTTTGGGTATCCTATGAAGACACATTTCTCCGATTTGGGTTCGAGCTTATCTGGTTGAAGTTTCTTCACATAAGCATCGCAGCCCCAAACTTTGAGAAACGACAACTTTGGTTTCTTGCCAAACCATAGTTCATAAGGCGTCGTCTCAACGGATTTTGATGGTGCCCTATTTAACGTGAATGCGGCCGTCTCTAAAGCATAACCCCAAAACGATAGCGGTAAATCGGTAAGAGACATCATAGATCGCACCATATCAAGTAAAGTACGATTCCGACGTTCGGACACACCATTTCGTTGTGGTGTTCCAGGTGGCGTGAGTTGCGAAACTATTCCACATTGTTTCAAATGTAAACCAAACTCGTAACTCAAATATTCTCCTCCACGATCAGATCATAGAAACTTTATTTTCTTGTTACGATGATTTTCTACTTCACTCTGAAATTCTTTGAACTTTTCAAATGTTTCAGACTTGTGCTTCATCAAGTAGATATACCCATATCTGCTCAAATCATCTGTGAAGGTGAGAAAATAATGATATCCGCCATGAGCCTCAACATTCATCGGACCACATACATCTGTATGTATGATTTCCAACAAATCTGTTGCTCTCTCCATAGATCCGGAGAACGGTGTTTTGGTCATCTTGCCCATGAGGCACGGTTCGCAAGTACCAAGTGATTCATAATCAAGTGATTCCAGAAGTCCATCAGTATGGAGTTTCTTCATGCGTTTTACACCGATATGACCTAAGCGGCGAAGCCACAAATATGTTGCACTATCATTATCAACTCTGCATCTTTTGGCTTCAACATTATGAATATGTGTATCACTACTATCGAGATTCAATAAAATAGACCACTCTTCAAGGGTGCATGACCATAAAAGATATTACTCATATAAATAGAACAACCATTATTCTCTCGATTTAAATGAATAACCGTCTCGCATCAAACAAGATCCAGATATAATGTTCATGCTCAACGCAGCACCAAATAACAATTATTCAGGTCTAAAACTAATCTCGATGGTAGATGTAGAGGTAGCGTGCCGACCGCGATCACATCGACTTTGGAACCATTTCCACGTGCATCGTCACCTCGTCCTTAGCTAATCTTCGCAATCCGTAGTCCCTGTTTGAGTTGCAAATGTTAGCAAGAACCATATCAAATACCAGTGCTCTGCGAGCATTAGTAAGGTACACATCAATAACATGTATATCACATATACCTTTGTTCACTTTGCCATCCTTCTTATCCGCCAAATACTTGGGGCAGTTCCGCTTCCGATGTCGATCGCTTGCGATAGAAGCACTCGTTTCAGGCTTAGGTCCAGACTTGGGTTTCTTCTCTTGAGCAGCAACTTGTTTGTCGTTCTTTTGAAGTTCCCTTCTTCTTCCCTTTGCCCTTTTCTTGAAACCGGTGGTCTTGTTAACCATCAACACTTGATGCTCCTTTTTGATTTCTACCTCCATGCTTTCAAAGATCGCGAAGAGCTCGAGAATAGTCTTGTTCATCCCTTGCATATTATAGTTCATCACAAAGCTCTTGTAGCTTGGTGGCGTGATTGGAGAATTTCATCAATGACGCTATCATCCGGAAGATTAACTCCCAGTTGAATCAAGTGATTATTATACCCGGACATTTTGAGTATATGCTCCTTGTGAACTGTTCTCCTCCATCTTGCAGCTGTAGAACTTATTGGAGACTTCATATCTCTCAATCCGGGCATTTGCTTGAAATATTAACTTCAACTCTGGAACATCTCATATGCTCCATGACGTTCAAAACGTCGTTGAAGACCCGGTTCTAAGCCGTAAAGCATGGCACACTTGAACTATAGAGTAGTCATCGACTTTGCTCGCAGACGTTCTTAACGCCGTCGGTTGCATCAGAAGCAGTTCGCACCCAGCGGTGCTTCCAGGATGTAACTCTTACATGCAGCATGAGGATAATCCTCGAGTTCTGAGACCCGATCCGTGTAATTGCTACCATCATCTTTCAACTTTGCTTTCTCAAGGAACGCATTAAAATTCAACGAAACAAGAGCACGAGCCATCTATCTACAAACAAACATAGACAAGCAAAATACTATCAGGTACTAAGTTCATGATAAATTTAAGTTCAATTAATCATATTACTAAGGAACCCCCACTTAGACAGACATCTCTCTAGTCATCTAAGTGATTACGTGATCCAAATCAACTAAACCATGTCCGATCATCACGTGAGATGGAGTAGTTTCAATGGTGAACATCTCTATGTTGATCATATCTACTATATGATTCACGCTCGACCTTTCGGTCTCCGTGTTCCGAGGCCATATCTGTATATGCTAGGCTCGTCAAGTATAACCTGAGTATTCTGCGTGTGCAACTGTTTTGCACCCATTGTATTTGAACGTAGAGCCTATCACACCCGATCATCACGTGGTGTCTCAGCACAAAGAACTTTCGCAACGGTGCATACTCAGGGAGAACACTTCTTGATAATTATTGAGAGATCATCTTAAAATGCTACCGTCAATCAAAGCAAGATAAGATGCATAAAGGATAAACATCACATGCAATCAATATAAGTGATATGATATGGCCATCATCATCTTGTGCTTGTGATCTCCATCTTCGAAACACCGTCGTGATCACCATTGTCACCGGCGCAACACCTTGATCTCCATCGTAGCATCGTTGTCGTTACGCCTTCTATTGCTTCTACGACTATCGCTACCGCTTAGAGATAAAGTAAAGCAATTACAGGGCGTTTGCATTTCATACAATAAAGCGACAACCATATGGCTCCTGCCAGTTGCCGATAACTTCGGTTACAAAACATGATCATCTCATACAATAAAATATAGCATCATGTCTTGGCCATATCACATCACAACATGCCCTGCAAAAACAAGTTAGACGTCCTCTACTTTGTTGTTGCAAATTTTACGTGGCTGCTACGGGCTTAAGCAAGAACCAATCTCACCTATGCATCAAAAACACAACGATAGTTTGTCAAGTTGATGCTGTTTTAACCTTCGCAAGGACCGGGCGTAGCACACTCGGTTCAACTAAAGTTGGAGAAAGCAGACACCGCTAGTCACCTCATGCAAAGCACGGCGGTAAAACCAGTCTCGCGTAAGCGTCTGCGTAATGTCGGTCCGGCCGCTTCATCCAACAATACCGCTGAACCAAAGTATGACATGCTGGTAAGCGGTATGACTTATATCGCCCACAACTCACTTGTGTTCTACTCGTGCAAATAACATCAAACCATAAAACCTAGGCTCGGATGCCATCAGGGGAGCGAGTAATTTCAAAAAATTCCTACGCACACGCAAGATCATGGTGATGATATAGCAATGAGGGAGAGTGTTGTCTACGCACCCTCGTGAGACCAAGCGGAAACGTTGGCGCAGCGAGAGGAAGTAGTCGACGTCCTCCCGGTTCAACCGATCCAAGCACGTTACTCGGCACCTCCAAGTTCTTGACACGCGACAGCTCGATGACGCACCCTCGATCTCCGATCCAGCAGAGGCCCGAGGGGAGTTCCACAAGACGACGACGGCGTGGTGGCGATCTTGATGTTCTCCTATTGCAGGCTTCGCCTAAGCACCACTACAATATGACCGAGGTGTAATATCATGGAGGGGGCACGCACACGGCTAAGGGCGATCAATGATCAACTTGTGTGTCTAGGGTGCCCCCTACCCCGTATATAAAGGAGGGAGGGAGGAGGTGGCCGGCCCAAGGGGCGCGCCATAGGTAGGGGGAAACCTACTCCAAGTAGGTTTCCCCCCTTTTTCCTAATCTTATTTGGAGGGGGAAGGAAGGAGTACTAGTATTAGGAAGTAGTACTAGTAGTAGGAAGGAAGAGAGGGGGAAGGAGAAAGGAAAGGGGGGGCCGGCCCCCTCCCCAATTCGGATTGGGCTTGGGGGGGAGCGCCCCCTCCCTTGCTCCTTCTCTCTTCCTCCTATATGGGCCCAATAAGGCCCATATACCTCCCGGGGGGTTCCGGTAACCTCCCGGAGCTCCAAACTTCTCCGGAACCTTTCCGGTGTCCAAATATATCCGTCCAATATATCAATCTTTATGTCTCGACCATTTAGAGACTCCTCGTTATGTCCGTGATCATATCCTGGACTCCGAACAAACTTCGGTACATCAAAATACATAAAATCATAATATAATTGTCATCGAAACCTTAAGCGTGCGGACCCTACGGTTCGAGAACGATGTAGACATGATCGAGACACGTCTCGGTCAATAACCAATAGTGGGACACGGATGCCCATATTGGTTCCTACATATTCTCGAAGATCTTTATCGGTCAAACCGCATAACAACATACGTTGTTCCCTTTGTCATCGGTATGTTACTTGTCCGAGATTCGATCGTCGGTATCCAATACCTAGTTCAATCTCGTTACCGACAAGTCTCTTTACTCATTCTGTAATACTTCATCTCATAACTAACTCATTAGTTACATGCTTGCAAGGCTTAGGTGATGAGCATTACCGAGAGGGCCCAGAGATACCTCTCCGACAATCGGAATGACAAAACCTAATCTCGAATTATGCTAACTCACATGTACCTTCGGAGACACCTGTAGTACTCCTTTATAATCACCCGATTCGTTGTGACGTTTGGTAGTACCAAAGTGTTCCTCCGTAAACGGAGTTACACAATTCTCATAGTTCTGAGGAACATGTATAAGTCATGAAGGAAGCAATAGCAGAATACTAAGCGATCAAGTGCTAAGCTAACGGGATGGGTCATGTCAATCACCTCATTCTCCTAATGATGTGATCCCATTAATCAAATGACAACACATGTCTATGGTTAGGAAACATAACCATCTTTGATCAATGAGCTAGTCAAGTAGAGGCATACTAGTGACTATATGTTTGTCTATGTATTCACACATGTATCATGTTTCCGGTTAATACAATTCTAGCATGAATAATAAACATTTATCATGATATGAGGAAATAAATAATAACTTTATTATTGCCTCTAGGGCATATTTCCTTCATGAATAGGCAACTAACAATTTTTAGCTTTTCTTTACCAAATTAAACTTTGCATCAAAGTAGGTTGTCTAGATATGCAACTAGGTGAACAACCTATATGATGCAACAACAACAAGCAGACAAGCAAGCAAGGGATACAACACAAGTAAGCTTGCAAAAGTAAATGCGCGAGATAACCAAGAGTGGAGCCGGTGGAGACAAGGATGTGTTACCGAAGTTCCTTCCTTTGAGGGGAAGTACGTCTCCGTTAGAGCAGTGTGGAGGCACAATGCTCCCCAAGAAGCCACTAGGGCCACCGTATTCTCCTCACGCCCTCACACAATGCGAGATGCCGTGATTCCACTATTGGTGCCCTTGAAGGCGGCGACCGAACCTTTACGAACAAGGTTGGGGCAATCTCCACAACTTAATTGGAGGCTCCCAACGACACCACGAAGCTTCACCACAATGGACTATGGCTCCGAGGTGACCTCAACCATCTAGGGTGCTCAAACACCCAAGAGTAACAAGATCCGCTAGGGATGAGTGTGGGGAATCAAATTTCTCTTGGTGGAAGTGTAGATCGAGGCCTTCTCAACCAATCCTGAGCAAATCAACAAGTTGATTGGCTAGGGAGAGAGATCGGGCGAAAATGGAGCTTGGAGCAACAATGGAGCTTGAGATGGAAGAGGTGGTCAACTAGAGGTAGGAGACACCCCTTTTATAGCTATGGAAAAGATCCAACCGTTATCCACACATACAGCCTGTGACATGCGGTACTACCGCTCCAGGAACGCGGTACTACCGCAAGGCCACGCGGTACTACCGTGAGGGACCACGGTACTTCTGCGGTAGCAGCAGAGACTAGAACATGCCTGACTAAGAGCAGTACTTCCGTGAGCGCGGTACTACCGCTCCCCCTTGCGGTACTACCGCAAGGCAGGAAAGTCCTAGCCTACGAAGGACGCGGATGAATAAAAATACATCCGTGCCTACTTCCGCTGGAAAAGAAACAATGCAACAGTCCGACACGCTACTACCGCTGGGGAGCGGTACTACCGCATGGCAGCTGAAACAGGCCGCGCGCGGTACTGCCGCGCAAGGACTGCGGTACTACCGCGGAGGCGCGGATGTAAAAAATTACATGCGCTCCTACTACTGCGAAGCAGCGGCACTTGGCAGGCCGAGCGCGGTACTACTGCACATGAGGTGTGGTACTACCGCGGAGGTGCGGATGTAAAAAATTACATCCGCCCCTACTACCGCGAAGCAGCGGTACTTGGCCTAGGAGCCACGGTACTACAGCTCCAGAGGAGCAGTACTACCGTGGTCTCCCGCGATACTACCGCGTCGTGGCACGGTACCACCGCAGGTGGCTACGGTACTACCGCTCCAGGGAGCAGTACTACCGCAAGCTCAGCAGCATCAGCCAGGACAACCGCACAGAGGATAGACGGGGGATGCTCCAAAGAGCAAGGGAAAGGTGGAGACAATGAAGGAAGCGTGTACGTGATGATTCCACCCGAACCTTTCCGACACGGACCCCCTCTTAATAGTACGGCTCTCCTATGATTCAAATCCACCAAAAGAAACGTAGAACAACGCCGTCTTCAATAGTCTTCGAGGGGCACCGAACCGTCTTGTGCCTAGCGATGAAGCGTCTGAGAAACTCAAGGCACACGATTAGTCCGCAAAAGCATTGTCATCAATCAGCAAAACACCTTAGGGATAAATATGCCCTTACAATCTCCCCCTTTTTGGTGGATTGATGACAATACGGGGTTTGCACAAAAAGGAGATAATATAGAGGAGAGGCAAACCCCTCCTCTCTAGAATATAGACGGGCTCCCCCTAGATGTGTGCAATCTGGATGGATGCTTTGGACTGCATAGCACACAAACTAGGATCAACACTCCCCCTATATTTTAGAGACAAGGCATGATCTAGCAAGAGTAAGACTAACATCTAAGCAAGAGCATAACACAAAGGTAGCACAATATATCACAAGCTCACTAAGATAGGTAGACTGCATATGTCTTACACCATATGAGCGAAAGCAACCCAAAGCAACCGAAATGAGGTTCAAACGAGAAATCAAACACATCGAACACAAACACGACACACGACTCGCAAATCCCTACACTCTCTCCCCCTTTGGCATCGAGACGCCAAAAAGGCAGAGAGGACACCGACACACAAGGGGTGGCTCAAGCAGAGAAATCATCCCAACGCTCCTCGTCAGACTCGGCAGCAGGAATGGTCTCCTCGACGTCCTCCTCAGAATCAGTCCACCTGTAGCCTTGTTTCTCCATCCACCCAGCCTCTGGAGTGATGCGATCCTCAGAACCGCTAGACACATCCTCTCCATACAGCTTCATGATCTTCTTGTCCCGGCGGCGACTCTCCTTGGACGCCACATGAGTCCTGTACTGCCCCTTAGCTTGCATGTAGAAAAGAGTCTTCATCTTGTCCTTCAGCTTCTTGGCCCACGAGGGCTTAGAGGACTATGGGAGGACCTAGCATCACGGTCCTCAGCAACATCCTCTGCTCCAGCCTCCTCCTCATCAACAGCCTCCTAGCAGCAGACGCCTCAGCACGAGTAGTAGTGTTGGCCCAGTTGGGCTTGACACGGAGACTGATGGGATCATGTCGAATCCAGTCTGGAGCAAGGAACTCATCACCAGGGTACATCTTCCCCCAAGTCTTAGAGATCAGCAGAAATAGATATGGTCCATAGATAGGCACCTTGCGGTTGAACACCGCAAACCAAAGCTCACACCACATGATGTGTGAGACATCAAGTGGCTGAGTCTGAGACACATGAGCCTCCTCGCACAGGAGCATCATATCCACCATATAGGCATGAACCTTGTCCTTGTCGCCAATGTGAGGGAACAGAGAGTTGCGGAAGCTGCGATACATGATATCCAGAAAAGAGTTGAGCACCCATGCCGACTTGCCACTGGGAAGCACCTTCTCAACATAGAATGGCTGAATATTGTCCTTGTTAGCAGACTCAGAATTAGCATGGGGGCGAACACCCACGGGAGTGTCGAGCCCGTCATCAGGAACCTGGAGCAGATCCATGAACTCCTTCCAGGTAGCAGTCAACTTATGACCATTGGTCATCCAGGTCATCCTCCACTCCTCCCCGGGGCGAAAGTAAACTGAGGCAAAGAACTGACAGATAAGCTCAGGGTCATAGTCAAGGTGGAAAGAGATCACATGTTCAATACCAAACTGCTCCACCAAATCCAGAGCTTCTCCAAAGTACTCACGAAACTTGTCCTTCCTCAGGTGATGCATGTCTATCCACTTGACATCCATGTAGGTATTTTGCTTGTTCTTGATGACATCCAGATAAATGAGAGTCTGCTGCTTGGACCAAAACAATTCACTGCCTCTGATGGTAGCATGAGGGTTCACATACAGGTTGAGCTGCCTGAGACGAACGAACTCAGAAGGAGGAATATCGTCCATGCCCTTAGCGGGTTCCTTGTGCTTGCTAGCGGAGGTCTTGACAGAGCGCTTGGGGGCAGTGGAGCCCTCTGGTGCTTCCCCGGGATTACGCAGACGCTTGGAGCCAGTGTCACGACTGGGATTGGAACAGCGGGAGCCACCACCTGAGACACAAAACGCAGAACACCCACGACAAGCAAAAAGGATCAATGCAAAGACCACGGCAAAACACAAGAAACACATAGAAAGTATACATGGTAGTTGCCATGAGATAGATTGGACCCAACGGTAGTACTGCCAGATGCTGCGGTACTAAAATTTTAGTACCGCTCCTAGTCACGGTAGTACCGTGTGAGGTCACGGTAATACCGGGGTTGGGAGCGGTAGTAAGATCCTAGTGCCACAGCGTGTGCGGTAGTACCGCGCCGGACGGGCGGTAGTACCGGACAAGCGGTAGTACCGCACATGTGGCGCGGTAGTACCGCACCGCGTCAGATCCGAACCAAAGTTTGAATCTGAGAGAAACCGCGAAACCACAGCGGTACTACGGTTGATCAAATCTAGCACAGGACAACATATCAAGTATAATCCCTACGCAATACTACTCTCTTACATCCTACTAATGCATAGATTTAGCCTAAAAATCTCAAGAACACACGTGTCTCCCCCAAAAACCTAGAGGCAAAGAAAACAACCAAAACGAGAGGGAGTTGGGGAAGGACCTTGGTCCATGGCAAGAGCACGTGGTGGGGAACGATCCCACCGGAGATCTGGCGATGGACTCCGGCCCCGTTCTTGAGCGAGGGAGGGAGAGAGACGAACTGGGGAAAACTGACGAATGGGTATGGGGGAGTTAGAACTCCCCCCGCCCGTCCTTATCCCCATGCGTCATGACGGCAGTAGTACCAAGACGTCATCATGATAGTACCGCTTGGGCTGAAGTATCGCACAGAGCGGTAGTACCGCTCTCCCGGTGTGATAAGAAAAATTACTGCTGCTATTTGGGCGGTAGTACCGTTCTCTCCAAGCGGTAGTCTTGCAGGTCAGCGGTAGTACCGTGAGCTCAAGAAAAACACACGAAAAAGAGGTCTTCGCAAGGAAACTTTGAGCACAAGAGACACCACAAGGACACGCACAACACAACGGCAGAAAGTCAACAAGAAGCAATCACGCAACACTACCTCTCAAAAGAGAGGGCGGTGGCCGAAGCCACCTATGTTTGAGTCATTTGGTATGGCACCGAGCACAAGTACCATCAAAAAAATGGCTAATGTGAAAGAGTTGATCGATTTATGCATAATGGGGGGAGGGAGAGTTCATTGAGAGAACAACACTCCCCCTATGTCCATGCCTACACGTAAACTAGACAACAAGTTGAGTGTGGTGGGAGGTGCAAGGGTTCAAGTCACATTGCTCGAATCAATGATATTTAGCTCATGCCTTAACTCGCGAAATCTTGCTTCATCCAAGGGCTTCGTGAAAATATCTGCAAGGTTATCATGAGTGTTGACATACTTGAGCTCGATCTCCCCTCGCCTAATGTGATCCCGGATGAAGTGATACCGAATCTCAATATGCTTCGTCTTGAAATGTTGCACCGGGTTGAGATAAATCTTGATGGCACTCTCATTATCACACCAAAGAGGCACTTTGTCACAAATGACACCGTACTCCTTTAAAGTTTGCCTCATCCATAAGAGTTGTGCACAACAACTACCGGCCGCCACATATTCTGCCTCGGTGGACGAGAGAGACACACAACTTTGCTTCTTGGAGGACCAACTCACCAAAGAGCAACCAAGAAATTGGCACCCTCCGGAAGTGGACTTCCTATCCACTTTTTCTCCCGCCCAATCGGAATCCATATATCCTTCAAGCTTGAAGTTTGCCCCTCTTGGGTACCATAAGCCAAAGTTTGGGGTATGATCCAAATATCGAAAGATTAAACGACCGCCACATAGTGGCTTTCCTTGATGCTTGCTTGAAACCGTGCACATATTCCCACACTCAACATGATATCCGGTCTAGATGCACAAAGGTAAAGCAAGGAGCCAATCATGGAGCGATATACCTTTTGATCCACCGCCTTACCATTGGGATCAATGTCAAGTTGGCACTTGGTAGGCATTGGAGTAGAAGCCGGCTTGACATCACTTAGCTTGAATCTTTTTAGCATGTCTTGAGTGTATTTGGCTTGGTTGATGAAGGTACATTCTCTTCTTTGTTTGATATCAAAACCAAGGAAGAACTTCAACTCTCCCATCGAAGACATCTTGAACTTGGAGGTCATGAGAGCGGCAAATTCCTCATTGAAAGCTTTGTTAGGGGAACCAAAGATAATATCATCAACATATAGTTGGCATACAAACAACTCCCCTTTGACCTTCTTAGTAAAAAGAGTGGGATCGATTTGCCCAACCTCAAATCCACGATCTTGTAACAACTCGGTAAGGTGGTCATACCACGCACGTGGGGCTTGTTTAAGGCCATAGAGCGCCTTATCGAGTTGATACACATGATCCGGGAAGTAGGGATCCTCGAACCCGGGGGGTTGCTTGACATAAACCAACTCATTAATAGGACCATGAAGAAAAGCACTTTTCACATCCATTTGTTGCAACTTAAAGTTGTGATGGGAAGCATAAACAATCAAAAAATGAATGGATTCAAGGCGAGCAACGGGAGCAAAGGTTTCACCATAGTCGATACCCTCGACTTGGGAGTAGCCATGTGCTACCAATCTTGCCTTGTTGCGAATGATGTTCCCATGAGCATCTTGCTTGTTCTTGAAAATCCACTTGGTTCCAATGACGTTCTGGTTCCCCGACGGCCTTGGCACCAATCTCCACACCTTGTTGTACTCGAAGTTGTTGAGTTCTTCATGCATGGCATTGAGCCAATCCGGATCTTCGAGCGCCTCATAGACCTTTTGGGGTTCAACACAAGAGACAAACGCGTGATGTTCACAATAGTTTGCTAATTGTCTACGAGTGCTTACCCCCTTTCTTAGGCTTCCAACCACATTCTCCATGAGATGACCTTTGGTGGTGAGCTTGGAAGCAATCTTCGCGGCACGACGCTCTAATTCCTCCTCGGATGTGGAAGGAGGAGGGTTAACTTGATTATCTTGAGCGCCATCTTGAGCTTGTTCTTGATCTTGAGCTTGCTCATAATCTTGAACTTGCTCGAGGGGGAGAACTTGACCCTGGGCATCATTTGGAGGTTCACCACCATCTTGAGCTTGATCTTGCCCTTGGTCTTGTTCACGAGGTTGAGGGCCTTCACTTTGTTCTTCGGAAGCGTGTGGGTCTTGGGGAGGTGATGGCTCCACTTGAGTGGAGCATTGTCCTTCTCCTTCGGCCACAAGGGGTTCCTCAATGGGTAGAATATGACCAATACCCATTCTTCTTATGGCTTGGGGAGGAATTTCATCACCTACATCACAAGTACCACTTTGCTCCACTTGGGAGCCATTATTTTAAATCAAACTCTATGTTACCGTCTCCTCGGTGAGTCCGTGGACTTGTTGAGGACACGGTAAGCATGAGAGTTTGTAGCATAACCAACAAATATGCCCTCATAAGCTCTAGCCTCAAATTTAGACAAACGAACACCTTTCTTGAGAATGAAACACTTACACCCGAACACCCGGAAGTACTTGAGATTGGGCTTGTTACCGGTGAGTATTTCATAAGGAGTCTTGTTCAAGCCCTTGCGAAGATAGAGCCGATTGGATGCATGACATGTTGTGTTGATGGCTTCGGCCCAAAAGTTGTATGGAGACTTGAGTCATGGTCCTTGCCGCATCCATCAACGTCCGGTTCTTCCTCTCCGCGACACCATTTTGTTGAGGGGTATATGGTGCAGCATATTGATGCTTGATCCCCTCATCACTAAGAAACTCATCCAAGGTGTAGTTCTTGAACTCGGTGCCATTGTCACTTCTTATTGTCAAGATCTTTGCATCATGTTGACGTTGAGCTTCATTTGCAAAGTCGATGAAGGTTTGTTGAGTCTCACTCTTCCTCTTGAAGAAATATACCCAAGTGTATCTTGAATAGTCATCCACAATCACCAAGCAATACTTTCTACCTCCAAGACTATCAAACGATGAAGGCCCAAAGAGATCCATGTGAAGGAGCTCCAAGGGTCTCTTCGAGTAGATGATGGTCGTGGGAGGGTGAGCCTTCTCATGAAGCTTTCCTTCAATACAAGCACTGCAAGCACGATCTTTGGCAAAACTAACATTTGTTAGTCCACGGACATGGTGTTGGGGAACGTAGCAGAAATTCAAAATTTTCCTACATGTCACCAAGATCTATCTATGGAGAAACCAGCAACGAGGGGAAGGAGAGTGCATCTACATACCCTTGTAGATCGCTAAGCTAAGAAGCGTTCAAGAGAACGGGGTTGAAGGAGTCGACTGTCGTGATCCAAATCACGGAGATCCTAGTGCCGAACGGACGGCACCTCCGCGCTCAACACACGTACAGCCCGGTGGCGTCTCCCACACCTTGATCCAGCAAGGAGAGAGGGAGAGGTTGAGGAAGACTCCATCCAGCAGCAGCAGACAACGGCATGGTGGTGATGGAGGAGCGTGGCTATCTGCAGGCTTCGCCAAGCACCGCGAGATATGAGGAGAAGGGAGAGAGGTAGGGCTGTGCCAAGAGGAGAAGTTCTCGTGTGTTGGCAGCCCTCAAGACCTCCACTATATATAGGGAGAGGGAGGGTGCGCCCCTCTAGGGTTTCCACCAAGGGTGCGGCAGCCCCAATCCCATCTAAGGGTGGCGGCCAAGGGGGAGAGGGGAAACTTGCCCCCAAGTTAGGTGGAAGCACCCTCCCCAAACCCTAGGCGCCTTGGGCCTTGGTGGGGGGGCGCACCAGCCCACCCGGGCTGGTCCCTCCCACACTTGGCCCATGCAGCCCTCTAGGGCCGGTGGCCCCACTTGGTGGACCCCCGGGACCCTCCCGGTGGTCCCGGTACGTTACCGATAAAACCCAAAACTTTTCCGGTGACCAAAACAGGACTTCCCATATATAGATCTTTACCTCCGTACCATTCCGGAACTCCTCATGACGTCCGGGATCTCATCCGGGACTCCGAACAACATTCGGTAACCACATACAAACTTCCTTTATAACCCTAGCATCATCGAACCTTAAGTGTGTAGACCCTACGGGTTCGGGAACCATGCAGACATGACCGAGACGTTCTCCGGTCAATAACCAACAGCGGGATCTGGATACCCATGTTGGCTCCCACATGTTCCACGATGATCTCATCGGGTGAACCACGATGTCAAGGACTCAGTCGATCCCGTATACAATTCCCTTTGTCTAACGGTATTTTACTTGCCCGAGATTCGATCGTCGGTATACCGATACCTTGTTCAATCTCGTTACCGGCAAGTCTCTTTACTCGTTCCATAACACATCATCCCGTGATCAACCCCTTGGTCACATTGTGCACATATGATGATGTCCTACCGAGTGGGCCCAGAGATACCTCTCCGTTTACACGGAGTGACAAATCCCAGTCTCGATCCGTGTCAACCCAACAGACACTTTTGGAGATACCTGTAGTACACCTTTATAGTCACCCAGTTACGTTGTGACGTTTGATACACCCAAAGCACTCCTACAGTATCCGGGAGTTACACGATCTCATGGTCTAAGGAAGAGATACTTGACATTGGAAAAGCTCTAGCAAACGAACTACACGATCTTTGTGCTATGCTTAGGATTGGGTCTTGTCCATCACATCATTCTCCTAATGATGTGATCCCGTTATCAACGACATCCAATGTCCATTGCTAGGAAACCATGACTATCTGTTGATCACAATGAGCTAGTCAACTAGAGGCTCACTAGGGACATATTGTGGTCTATGTATTCACACGTGTATTACGATTTCCGGATAATACAACTATAGCATGAATAAAAGACAATTATCATGAACAAGGAAATATAATATTACTTTTATTATTGCCTCTAGGGCATATTTCCAACAGTCTCCCACTTTCACTAGAGTCAATAATCTAGTTCACATCGCCATGTGATTAACACTCACAGGTCACATCACCATGTGACCAACATCCAAAGAGTTTACTAGTGTCATTAAACTAGTTCACATCATCATGTGATTAAGACTCAATGAGTTCTGGGGTTTGACCATGTTTTGCTTGTGAGAGAGGTTTTAGCCAACGGGTCTGAACCTTTCAGATCCGTGTGTGCTTCGCAAATCTGTGGGTCATATTTTAAATGTTGCTTCCACGCTCCACTTGGAGCTATTGCAAATGTTTGCTCCACTATACGTATCCGGTTTGCTACTCAGAGTCACTCGGATAGGTGTTAAAGCTTGCATCGACGTAACCCTATACGCCGAACTCTTTATCACCTCCATAATCGAGAAACATGTCCTTATTTACTCCAAGGACAATTTTAATCACTGTCCAATGATCCATTCTGGATCATTCTTGTACCCTTGACCGACTCATGGCAAGGCACACTTCGATCACGGTACACAAAGATAGCATACTATAGAGCCTACGTCTGAAGTATAGGGGACGACCTTCGTCCTTTCTCTCTTTTCTACCATGGTCGAGCTTTAAGTCTTGACTTCATACCTTACAACTCAGGCAAGGACTCCTTCTTTGACTGATCCATCTTGAACACCTTCAAGATCATGTCAAGGTATGTGCTCATTTTGAAAGTACCATTAAGCGTTTTTGATCTATCATTATAGATCTTGATGCTCAATGTTCAAGTAGCTTGATCCAGGTTTTCCATTGAAAACACTTTTCAAATAACCCTATATGCTTTCCAGAAATTCTACATCATTTCTGATCAACAATATGTTTACAACATATACTTATCAGAAATTCTATAGTGCTCCCACTCACTTCTTTGGAAATACAAGTTTCTCATAAGCTTTGTATAAACCAAAAATCTTTGATCATCTTATCAAAGTGCATATTCCAACTCTGAGATGCTTACTCCAGTCCTTAGAAGGATCGCTGGAGCTAGCATACCTTTTAGCATCCTTAGGATCGACAAAAACTTTCTGATTATATCACATACAACCTTTCCTTACGAAAACTGGTAAGGAAACTCGTTTTGACATCCATCTGCCAGATTTCATAAATGCAGCTAATGCTAACATGATTCCGACGGACTTAAGCATCGCTACGGATGAGAAAATCTCATCGTAGTCAACTCCTTGAACTTGTGAAAAACTCTTCGCCACAAGTCGAGCTTCATAGACGGTGACATTTCCGTCCACGTCCGTCTTCTTCTTAAAGATCCATTTATCTCAATGGCTTGCCGATCATCGAGCAAGTCCACCAAAGTCCATGCTTTGTTCTGATACATGGATCCTATCTCGGATTTCATGGCTTCTAACCATTTGTCAGAATATGGGCCCACCATTGCTTCTCCATAGCTCGTAGGTTCATTGTTGTCTAGCAACATGACCTTCAAGACAGGATTACTGTACCACTCTAAAGTAGTACGCATCCTTGTCACCCCACGAGGTACGGTAGTGACTTGATCCAAGTTTCATGATCACTATCATAAGCTTCTACTTCAATTGGTGTAGGTGCCACAGAACAACTTCACGCCTCGCTACACATTGGTTGAAGTGATGGTTCAATAACCTCATCAAGTCTCCACCATCCTCCCACTCAACTTTTCGAGACAAACTCTTCCTCGAGAAAGGACCCGATTCAAGAAACAATCCCTATTGCTTTCAGATCTGAATTAGGAGGTATACCCAACTGTTTTGGGTGTCCTATGAAGATGCATTTTATCCGCTTTGGGTTCGAGCTTATCAACCTAAAACTTTTTTAGATAAGCGTCGCAGCCCCAAACCTTTAAGAAATGACAGCTTAGGTTTCTCTAAACCATAGTTCATACGGTGTCATCTCAACGGAATTACGTGGTGCCCTATTTAAAGTGAATGTGGTTGTCTCTAATGCCTAAACCATAAACGATAGTGGTAATTCGATAAGAGACATCATGGTATGCACCATATCCAATAGGGTGCAACTATGATGTTCGGACACACCATCAAACTATGGTGTTCTAGGCGGTATTAATTGTGAAACAATTTCCACAATGTCTTAATTGCGTGCCAAAGCTCGTAACTCAGATACTCATCTCTATGATCATATCATAGACATTTCATCCTCTTGTCACGATGATCTTCAACTTCACTCTGAAATTACTTGAACCATTCAATAATTCAGACTTGTGTTTCATCAAGTAAATATACTCTACATCTACTCGAATCATCTGTGAAGTAAGAACATAACGATATTCACTACATGCCTCAGTACTCATTGGACTGCACACATCAAAATGTGTTACTTCCAACAAGTTGGTATCTTGTTCCATTTTACTGAAAAACAACGCTTTTTAGTCATCTTGCCCATGTGGTATGATTTGCATATCTCAAGTGATTCAAAATCAAGTGAGTCCAAACGATCCATCTCCATGGAGTTTCTTCATGCGTATACACCAATAGACATGTTCGCATGTCTCAAACTTTTCAAAACGAGTGAGTCCAAAGATCCATCAACATGGAGCTTCTTCATGCGTTTTACACCAATATGACTTACATGGCAGTGCCACAAGTAAGTGGTACTATCATTACTATCTTATATCCTTTTGGCATGAAAATGTGTATCACTACGATCGAGATTCAATAAACCATTCCTTTAGGTGCAAGACCATTGAAGGTATTATTCAAATAAAAGAGTAACCATTATTCTCCTTAAATGAATAACCGTATTGCGATAGACATAATCCAATCATGTCTATGCTCAACGCAAACACCAAATCTCGATGGTAGAGGGAGCGTGCGATGCTTGATCACATCAACCTTGGAAACACTTCCAACACATATCGTCAGCTCACCTTTAGCTAGTCTCCGTTTATTCTGTAGCCTTTTATTTCGAGTCACTAACACTTAGCAACCGAACCGGTATCTAATACCCGGGTGCTACTAGGAATACTAGTAAAGTACACATGAACATAATGTATATCCAATATACTGTTGGGGAACGTAGTAATTTCAAAAAAATTTCCTACGCACACGCAAGATCATGGTGATGTATAGCAACGAGAGGGGAGAGTGTTGTCGTACGCTCGTGAGACCGAAGCGAAGCGATCACAGCGTAGAGGAAGTAGTCGACGTTCTCCTCGCGATCCGACCGATCCGGCGCCGTTACTCGGCGCCCCGAGTTCTTGACACACGTACAGCTCGATGGCGTCCCTCGTACTCGATCCAGCCGAGTGTCGAGGAGAGTTCCGTCAAGACGACGGCGTGGCAGGACGATCTTGATGTTTCACGGCGAGGGCTTCGCCTAAGCTTTGCGACGGTATGACCGATGTGGAATATCGTGGAGGGGGGCACCGCACACGGCTAAGGAACGATCCATAGATCAATACTTGTCTCCATGGGGTGCCCCCTGCCCCCGTATATAAAGGAGGGAGGGAGGAGGAGGCCGGCCCTCTCTATGGCGCGCCATGGGGAGTCCTACTCCCACCGGGAGTAGGATTCCCCCTTTCCTAGTCCAACTAGTAGTCCTTCCATGTATTAGGAGTAGGAGAGAAGGAAAGGGAAAAGAAAAGGAGAAGGAAGGAAGGTGCGCCCCCCTAGTCCATTCGGACTAGACCAAGGGAGGGCGGCGGCCACCCTTTGGCCCTTTTTCTCCTTTCCCGTATGGCCCATTAAGGCCCAATACGAATTCCGTAACTCTCCGGTACTCGAAAAATACCGAATCACTCGGAACCTTTCCGAACTCCGAATATAGTCGTCCAATATATCGATCTTTACGTCTCGACCATTTCGAGACTCCTCGTCATGTCCCCGATCTCATCCGGGACTCGAACTCCTTCGGTACATCAAAACTCATAAACTCATAATATAAGCATCATCGAAACCTTAAGCGTGCGGACCCTATGGTTCGAGAACAATGTAGACATGACCGAGACACGTCTCCGTCAATAACCAATAGCGGGACCTGGATGCCCATATTGGTTCCTACATATTCTACGAAGATCTTTATCGGTCAGACCGCATAACAACATCGTTGTTCCCTTTGTCATCGGTATGTTACTTGCCCGAGATTCGATCGTCGGTATCCAATACCTAGTTCAATCTCGTTACCGGCAAGTCTCTTTACTCGTTCCGTAATACATCATCTCACAACTAACTCATTAGTTGTAGTGCTTGCAAGGCTTGATGATGTGCATTACCGAGAGGGCCCAGAGATACCTCTCCGACAATCGGAGTGACAAAACCTAATCTCGAAATCGCCAACCCAACATCGCCTTTGGAGACACCTGTAGTACTCCTTTATAATCACCCGATTACGTTGTGACGTTTGGTAGCACCCAAAGTGTTCCTCCGGTAAACGGGAGTTGCATAATCTCATAGTTACAGGAACATGTATAAGTCATGGATAAAAGCAGTAGCAACATACTAAAACAATCGTGTGCTAAGCTAATGGAATGGGTCATGTCAATCAGATCATTCAACTAATGATGTGACCTTGTTAATCAAATAACAACTCTTTGTTCATGGTTAGGAAACATAACCATCTTTGATTAACAAGCTAGTCAAGTAGAGGCATACTAGTGACACTCTGTTTGTCTATATATTCACACATGTATTATGTTTCCGGTTAATACAATTCTAGCATGAATAATAAACATTTATCATGATATGAGGAAATATATAATAACTTTATTATTGCCTCTAGGGCATATTTCCTTGATCTCCCACTTGCACTAGAGTCAATAATCTAGATCACATCACCATGTGATTAACATCGATAGTTCACATCATCATGTGATTAACACCCATAGTTCACATCGCCATGTGACCAACACCCAAAGGGTTTACTAGATTCAGTAATCTAGTTCACATCGCTATGTGATTAACACCCAAAGAGTACTAAGGTGTGATCATGTTTTGCTTGTGAGAGAGTCTTAGTCAACGGGTCTTTCACATTCGATCCGTTATGTATTTTGCAATTTTTCTATGTCTACAATGCTCGCATTTAAGCTACTCTAGCTAATTGCTCCCACTTTCAATATGTATCTAGATCGAGACTTAGAGTCATCGGATCGGTGTCAAAACTTGCATCGACGTAACCCTTTACTTACTAACCTTTTGTCACTTCCATAATCGAGAAACATATCCTTATTCCACTAAGGATAATTTTGACCGCTGTCCGATGATCTACTCCTAGATCACTATTGTACTCCTTGCGAAACTCGGTCAGGGGTATACAATAGATCTGGTACACAACATGGCATACTTTATAGAAACTATGGCCAAGGCATAGTGAATGACTTTCATTCTCTTTCTATCTTCTGCTGTGGTCGGGTTTTGAGTCTTACTCAATTTCACACCTTGTAACACGTGCAAGAACTCTTTCTTTGATTGTTTCATTTTGAACTACTTCAAAATCTTGTCAAGGTATGTACTCATTGAAAAACTTATCAAGCATCTTGATCTATCTCTATAGATCTTGATGCTCAATATGTAAGTAGCTTTACCGAGGTCTTTCTTTGAAAAACTCCTTTCAAACACTTCTTTATGCTTTGCGAATAATTCTACATTATTTCGATCTACAATATGTCATTCACATATACTTATCGAAATGTTGTAGTGCTCCCACTCACTTTTTAGTAAATACAGGCTTCACCGTAAGTCTCAGATAAAACTATATGCTTTGATCAACTCATCAAAGCGTATATTCCAACTCCGAGATGCTTGCACCAGTCCATAGATGGATCATTGGAGCTTGCACACTTTGTTAGCTCCTTTGGATCGATAAAACCTTACGGTTGCATCATATACAACTCTTCCTCCTAAAACCCATTCAGAATGCAGTTTTTACATCCATTTGCCAAATTTCATAAATTGTGGCAATTGCTAACATGATTCGGACAGACTTAAGCATCGCTCTGTTGAGAAAATCTCATTGTAGTCAACACCTTGAACTTGTCACAAACCTTTTGCGACAAGTCGAGCTTTGTAGATAGTAACACTACTATCAGCGTCCGTCTTCCTCTTGAAGATCCATTTATTTTCTATGGCTTGCCGATCATCGGGCAACGCCACCAAAGTCCACACTTTGTTCTCATACATGGATCTCATCTCAGATTTCATGGCCTCAAGCCATTTCGCGGAATCTGGGCTCATCATCGCTTCCTCATAGTTCGTAGGTTCATCATGGTCTAGTTACATGACTTCCGAGCAGGATTACCGTACCACTCAGTGCGGATCTCACTCTGGTTTACCTACGAGATTTGGTAGTAACTTGATCTGAAGTTACATGATCATCATCATTAGCTTCCTCACTAATTGGTGTAGTAGTCACAGGAACAGATTTCTGTGATGAACTACTTTCCAATAAGGGAGAAGGTACAATTACCTCATCAAGTTCTACTTTCCTCCCACTCACTTCTTCGAGAGAAACTCCTTCTCTAGAAAGGATCCATTTATTAGCAACGAATGTTTTGCCTTGGATCTGTGATAGAAGGTTTACCCAACAATTTCCTTTGGGTAGTCTATGAAGACGCACTTCTCCGATTTGGGTTTGAGCTTATCAGGATGAAACTTTTCACATAAGCATCGCAGCCCCAAACTTTAAGAAACGACAACTTTGGTTTCTTGCTAAACCACAGTTCATATAGTGTCGTCTCAACGGATTTAGATGGTGCCCTATTTAACGTGAATGCAGCTGTCTCTAATGCATGATCCCAAAGCGATATTGGTAAATCGGTAAGAAACATCATAGATTGTACTATATCCAATAAAGTACGGTTATGACGTTCGGACACACCATTATGATGTGGTGTTCCAGGTGGCATGAATTTGTGAAACTATTCCACATTGTTTTAATTGAAGACCAAACTCGTAACTCAAATATTTGTCTCCGCGATCGATCGTAGAAATCTTATTTTCTTGTCACGATGATTTTCCACTTCACTCTGAAATTCTTTGAACCTTTCAACCATTTCAGACTTATGTTTCATCAAGTAGATATACCCATATCTGCTCAAATCATCTGTGAAGGTCGAAAATAACGATACCCACCATGAGCCTTAACACTCATTGGATCGCATACATCGGTATGTATTATTTCCAATAAGTCGGTTGCTCGCTCCATTGTTCGGAGAACGGAGTCTTAGTCATCTTGCCCATGAGGCATGGTTCGCAAGCATCAAGTGATTCATAATCAAGTGATTTCAAAATCCCATCAGCATGGAGTTTCTTCATCGCTTTACACCAATATGACCTAAACGGCGATTGCCACAAATAAGTTGCACTATCATTATTAACTTTGCATCTTTTGGTTTCAATATTATGAATATGTGTATCACTACGATCGAGATCCAATGAACCATTTTCATTGGGTGTGTAACCATATAAGGTTTTATTCATGTAAGCAGAACAACAGTTTATTCTCTTACTTAAATGAATAACCGTTTTGCAATAAACACGATCAAATCATATTTATGCTCAACGCAAACACCAAATAACATTTATTTAGGTTCAACACTAATCCCGAAAGTATAGGGAGTGTGCGATGATGATCATATCAATCTTGAAACTATTTTCAACACACATCATCACTTCACCCTTAACTAGTTTACATTTTATTACGCAACTCCGTTTGAGTTACTACTCTTAGCAACCTGAACCAGTACCAAATACCGAGGGGTTGCTATAAACACTAGTAAAGCACACATCAAACACTGTATATCAAATATATCCTTTTTCACTTTGCCATCCTTCTTATCCACCAAATATTTAGGGCAGCTCCGCTTCGGTGACCATTTCCTTTGCGATTGTAAGCACTCGGCCAGGCTTTGGTTCAGCTTTGGGCTTCTTCGTGGGAGTGACAACTTGCTTGTCAATCTACTTGAAGTTCCCTTTCTTTCCCTTTGCCCTTTTCTTGAAACTAGTGATCTTGTCAACCATCAACACTTGATGCTCTTTCTTGATTTCTACCTTCGTCGATTTCAACATCACGAAGAGCCCGGAATCATTTTCGTCATCCCTTGCATACTATAGTTCATCACGAAGTTCTACTAACTTGGTGATGGTGACTAGAGAATTCATCAATCACTATCTTATCGGAAGATTAACTCCCACTTGATTCAAGCGATTGAAGTACCTGGACAATCGAGCACATGCTCACTAGTTGAGCGATTCTCCTCCATCTTTTAGCTATAGAACTTGTTGGAGACTTCATATCTCTCAACTCGGTATTTGCTTGAAATATTAACTTCAATTCTGGAACATCTCATATGGTCCATGATGTTCAAAACATCTTTGAAGTCCCGATTCTAAGCCATAAAGCATGGTGCACAAAACTATCAAGTAGTCATCATATTGAGCTAGCCAAGCGTTCATAACGTGCGCATACGCTCTCTGCAATAGGTCTGTCACCTAGCGGTGCATTAAGGACATAATTCTTACGTCGGCAATGAGGATAAACCTCGGATCACGGATCAAATCCGCATCATTGCTACTAACATTTTTCAACACAATTTTCTCTAGGAACATATCAAAATAAACATATGAAAGCAACAACGCAAGCTATTGATCTTACAACATAATTTGCAAAATACTACCGGGACTAAGTTCATGATAAATTTAAGTTCAATTAATCATATTACTTAAGAACTCCCACTTAGATAGACATCTCTCTAGTCATCTAAGTGATCACGTGACCCAAATCAACTAAACCATAACCGATCATCACGTGAGATGGAGTAGTTTTCAATGGTGAACATCTTATGTTGATCATATCTACTATATGATTCACGCTCGACCTTCGGTCTCCGTGTTCCGAGGCCATATCTGCATATGCTAGGCTCGTCAAGTATAACCCGAGTATTCGCGTGTGCAAAACTGGCTTGCACCCGTTGTAGATGGACGAGAGCTTATCACACCCGATCATCACGTGGTGTGCAGGCACGACGAACTTTGGCAGCGGTGCATACTCGGGAGAACACTTCTTGATAATTTAGTGAGAGATCATCTTATAATGCTACCGTCAATCAAAGCAAGATAAGATGCATAAAAGATAAACATCACATGCAAATCAATATAAGTGATATGATATGGTCATCATCATCTTGTGCTTCGTGATCTCCATCTCTGCAGCACCACCATGATCACCATCGTCACCGCGCGACACCTTGATCTCCATCGTAGCATCGTTGTCGTCTCGCCAATCTTATGCTTCTCGACTATCGCTACCGCTTAGTGATAAAGTAAAGCATTACGTAGCGATTGCATTGCATACAATAAGCGACAACCATATGGCTCCAGCCGATTGCCGATAACCGGTTACAAAACATGATCATCTCATACAATAAAATATAGCATCACGTCTTGACCATATCACATCACAACATGCCTGCAAAAACAAGTTAGGCGTCCTCTACTTTGTTGTTGCAAATTTTACGTGGCTGCTACGGGCTTAAGCAAGAACCAATCTCACCCACGCATCAAAACCACAACGATACTTCGTCAAATAGACTCCGTTTAACCTTCTCAAGGACCGGGCGTAGCCACACTCAGTTCAACTAAAGTGAGAGAGGCAGACACCCGCCGGTCACCTTTAAGCAACTAGTGCTCGTGGCGGTGAAACCAGTCTCGCGTAAGCGTCACGCGTAATGTCGGTCCGGCCGCTTCATCTCACAATACCGCTGAACCAAAGTATGACATCTTTGGTAGGTAGTATGACTTGTATCGCCCACAACTCACTTGTGTTCTACTCGTGCAAAACATCAAACCATAAAACCTGGCTCGGATACCATTTGTTGGGGAGCGTAGTAATTTCAAAAAATTCCTACGCACACGCAAGATCATGGTGATGTATAGCAACGAGAGGGGAGAGTGTTGTCTACGCACCCTCGTGAGACCAAGCGAAGCGATCACAGCGTAGAGGAAGTAGTCGACGTTCTCCTCGCGATCCGACCGATCCGGCGCCGTTACTCCGGCGCCCCGAGTTCTTGACACACGTACAGCTCGATGGCGTCCCTCGTACTCCGATCCAGCCGAGTGTCGAGGGAGAGTTCCGTCAGCACGACGGCGTGGTGACGATCTTGATGTTTCACCGGCGCAGGGCTTCGCCTAAGCTTTGCGACGGTATGACCGATGTGGAATATCGTGGAGGGGGGCACCGCACACGGCTAAGGAACGATCCATAGATCAATACTTGTCTCCATGGGGTGCCCCTGCCCCGTATATAAAGGAGGAGGAGGAGGAGGCGGCCCTCTCTATGGCGCGCCATGGGGAGTCCTACTCCCACCGGAGTAGGATTCCCCTTCCTAGTCCAACTAGTAGTCCTTCCATGTATTAGGAGTAGGAGAGAAGGAAGGGAAAAGAAAAGGAGAAGGAAGGAAGGTGCGCCTCCCTAGTCCAATTCGGACTAGACCAAGGGGAGGGCGGGCCACCCTTTGGCCCTTTTTCTCCTTTCCCGTATGGCCCATTAAGGCCCAATACGAATTCCGTAACTCTCGGTACTCGAAAAATACCGAATCACTCGGAACCTTTCCGAACTCCGAATATAGTCGTCCAATATATCGATCTTTACGTCTCGACCATTTCGAGACTCCTCGTCATGTCCCCGATCTCATCCGGGACTCGAACTCCTTGGTACATCAAAACTCATAAACTCATAATATAAGCATCATCGAAACCTTAAGCGTGCGGACCCTATGGTTCGAGAACAATGTAGACATGACCGAGACACGTCTCGGTCAATAACCAATAGCGGGACCTGGATGCCCATATTGGTTCCTACATATTCTACGAAGATCTTTATCGGTCGGACCGCATAACAACATACGTTGTTCCCTTTGTCATCGGTATGTTACTTGCCCGAGATTCGATCGTCGGTATCAATACCTAGTTCAATCTCGTTACGGCAAGTCTCTTTACTCGTTCCGTAATACATCATCTCACAACTAACTCATTAGTTGTAGTGCTTGCAAGGCTTGATGATGTGCATTACCGAGAGGGCCAGAGATACCTCTCAGACAATCGGAGTGACAAAACCTAATCTCGAAATCGCCAACCCAACATCCGCCTTTGGAGACACCTGTAGTACTCCTTTATAATCACCCGATTCGTTGTGACGTTTGGTAGCACCAAAGTGTTCCTCCGGTAAACGGGAGTTGCATAATCTCATAGTTACAGGAACATGTATAAGTCATGGATAAAAGCAGTAGCAACATACTAAAACAATCGTGTGCTAAGCTAATGGAATGGGTCATGTCAATCAGATCATTCAACTAATGATGTGACCTTGTTAATCAAATAACAACTCTTTGTTCATGGTTAGGAAACATAACCATCTTTGATTAACAAGCTAGTCAAGTAGAGGCATACTAGTGACACTGTTTGTCTATATATTCACACATGTATTATGTTTCGGTTAATACAATTCTAGCATGAATAATAAACATTTATCATGATATGAGGAAATATATAATAACTTTATTATTGCCTCTAGGGCATATTTCCTTCATATACTTCTATCGACCTTGCCAGCCTTCTCATCTACCAAGTATCTAGGGTAATTCCGCTCTAGTGACTGTTCCCTTTATCACAGAAGCACTTAGTCTCGGGTTTGGGTTCAACCTTGGGTTTCTTCACTAGAGCAGCAGTTGATTTACTGTTTCATGAAGTATCCCTTCTTGCCCTTGCCCTTCTTGAAACTAGTGGTTTCACCAACCATCAACAATTGATGCTCCTTCTTGATTTCTACTTTCGCGGTGTCAAACATCGCGAATACCTCAAGGATCATCATATCTATCACGATATGTTATAGTTCATCACGAAGCTCTAGCAGCTTGGTGGCAATGACTTTGGAGAAACATCACTATCTCATCTGGAAGATCAACTCCCACTTGATTCTAGTGATTGTTGCACTCAGACAATCTGAGCACAAGCTCAACGATTGAGCTTTTCTCCCTTAGTTTGCAGGCTAAGAAAATCATCGGAGGTCTCATACCTCTTGGCGTGAGCACGAGCACGAAATCTCAATTTCAGCCCTCGAAACATCTCATATGTTCGCGATGTTTCAAAACGTCTTTGGTGCCTCAACTCTAAACCGTTTAGCTGAACTATCACGTAGTTATCAAAAGCGTGTATGTCGATGTTCGCAACATCCACAAACCACGTTGGGGTTCAAAGACACCTCGAGCGATGCATTAAGTACATAAGCTTTCTACCGTCCGCATAATCGCTCATTGTCAACTTTCAACTATATTTTCTCTAGGAACATATCTAAGCAGTGGAACTAAAGCGTGAGCTTACGACATAATTTGCAAAGATCTTTTGACTATGTTCGGGATAATTAAGTTCATCTTATGAACTCCCACTCAGATAGACATCCCTCGGTCATCTAAGTGATTGCATGATCCGAGTCAACTAGGCCGTGTCCGATCATCACGTGAGACGCACTAGTCATCATCGGTGAACATCTTCATGTTGATCGTATCTACTATCGACTCATGCTCGACCTTTCGGTCTCTGTGTTCCGAGGCCATGTCCGTACATGCTAGGCTCGTCAAGTTAACCCTAAGTGTTTGGCGTGTGTAAATCTATCTTACACCCGTTGTATGTGAGCGTAAGAATCCATCACACCCAATCATCACGTGGTGCTTAGAAGCGGCGAACTTTAGCACGCGGTACAGTTAGGGAGAACACTTCTTGAAATTTTGTAAGGATCATCTTATTTACTACCGTCGTTCTAAGTAAACAAGATGCATAAACATGATAAACATCACGTGCAATCAAATAGTGACATGATATGGCCAATATCATTTTGCTCCTTTGATCTCCATCTTCGGGCTCCATGATCATCATCGCCACGGCATGACACCATGGTCTCCATCATCATGATCTCCATCATCGTGTCTCCATGAAGTTGTCTCGCCAACTTATTACTTCTACTACTATGGCTACCGGTTAGCAATAAAGTAAAGTAATTACATGGCGTTGTTCAATGACACGCAGGTCATACAATAAATAAAGACAACTCCTATGGCTCCTGCCGGTTGTCATACTCATCGACATGCAAGTCGTGATTCCTATTACAAGAACATGATCAATCTCATACATCACATATCATTCATCACATTCTTCTTGGCCATATCACATCACATAGCATACCCTGCAAAAACAAGTTAGACGTCCTCTAGTTGTTGTTGCATGTTTTACGTGGCTGCTATGGGTTTCTAGCAAGAACATTTCTGTGACGCCCCAAGACCGACGCTTCAGACGCCTTCCATGTTTTGCGAGTTTCGTTGTTCTATTTATTTGGTTGTTGCATTCATCATGCGCATTGCATCATCATGTTTTCATAAAACTCGTAGCCGTTCGCAGTTGCCCTTTCTCTCTTTGCCTTCGTTGTCTTTTTGTCAGGCCCTTGTCCTTGTTGACTTCTCTCAGACCCCTTGTGTGCGTGTCCGAAACTTACCTGAACCCGATCCGGCCTGTCGTTACCAGTGGGTCCGGATCATCCCCTAACATCTATAAAACATCACCGTTTTCTTATTTGGACTCCCTAACCCATTTATTCCGGTCCGCCCGATCGTGATCGGAGGATCCAAATCATCCCCTTTCGTATATTTATAGCCCCTAGTCCATTTCTAAACCAAACCCTAAAATCTAGGGATCCTGTCCCATCCATCCACCCATTCCCGAGCCGCCGCCACCCACCTACCTTTCTTCCTCGGGATCTCCTCATTCCCCCCGATCCAATCCACCGGCCTCTGCCTCCATCGATCCACCACCCGCTGCTCCCGTCGCTGGAACCCTCCAGCTGAGCGCCTCCTCCTCACCTCGTCTCCCTCACGCCGGCCACCAGCAGCAGCACCAGAGCCACCTCGCGCCTCCTCGCTCCCGTCGTCAACCATGGGCCGTCGTCCCCAAGCCAGGAGCCCCTCGTTCGAGCGCCAACCACCTCCTCCCGCTTGTCACCTCGCCAGAGCTCCTTCCTCGACGCCGAGCTCGCCAAGCCCCGGTACCGCTCCTCCTCTGCGCCTCCACGTCGTCTTCGCGCGCGCCATCGCCTTCCCGCATCGATGCCGCGACCTACCTCTGTTCCGCCCCCTCCTCAGCTCGGCCTCCCCTGCTTCGCGCCAAGGACACCGCCGGCAACGGCGCCGCCATGGTCTTCACGAGCCTGCAGCTCCGCGCCTCCCTCCGCGGTCGGGCTTGAGCAGGAGCTCCCCGAGTCGGTGCCCGTCGGCTAACTCCGGCGGCCCTCTGTCGCCTGCGCCCGTGCCCCTCCTCTGCCTCAAGCTCGCCACCGTGCTAGGACCTCCTCGCCCGACTCCTCGTCTACCCGGCGCCACTGCCTTGTCAGCTCCGTCGTCAGGGGAGGAGCCCCTCGATCCGTCCCCTTCGGCCCCGACTCCTGGTGAGCGCCGCCTCGTCGACTCTCCTCCCCTCTGCTTTCTCGTCCACCGCTGTTCCCGTCGCTCCACCGCGACTTGGGCAAGCTGTCGACCTCTCCGCCTTCCTGCACGCGCGTGCCCGCTGCTGGTCTCATGCCAGGGGCCCTCCTCCTCACGGCCATGGTGTCCGTCGTGGCTGTACAGTGCCGGAATGTTGCTGCTGCTTTGCCGCCCGCCTCCCTTCGTTGACCACCGAGACCCGAGGCCTTTTGTGTTGCTTCGTTTGGATGCGTCAAGTTCCTATTCTACCTGTGTACGACTACGTGGATTCGCCAAGTACACCACCGACAAGACCACATGGATGCTCGGCCGAGTACTATAGAAACGCCAAGTACCACGACGACCATCAACATGTACGTCTACACCGCATCGAAACGCCGAGTTCCTCGCCGTCGACCCCAAGTTACTCGGATCCATGAAGTCCAACAACGACTCTGTACAACTACCAACGACCCCGAACATCTACGAAATGTGAACCACTACTTCCCACGACGACCCGTGAACGACTACTTCCTCTACATCGTACCGAACCCGAACCACTCCAAAAATGCACGCTTCAAAGGTATAACCCCGAGACGATAACCCGTGGACCGAATGCTTGTGTGTTGTATGAGATGCTCGAGTTTTGCACCGTGATCGACTTGTCTTTGCATGTTCCTTGTTTGCCATGCCACCGTCATGTGGGACACCCGGTATCCGGGATCACCCCACCATCTTGCATGACTCGCTCACGCTCACTTCCTTTTGCACCGTTATCTCCGTGAGCTACCGGAACAGATATGTTGCCGTGGCATCATTTTCAGATTCGTTGCCGTGGCACCCTTTTCGTTTCCGCCATGGTGTCAAATGCTTCATAACATGCTCATGTCAACATTTTCATAAAAATTGCATAAAACTTGCATATGTCATCCGCATCATGATAACAACAATTAAAATGTTTAAAATTGTGTTTGCATTAAACTACTAAAAGACATGTGGGGATTTACCGGAGTTGTTGTTTGTTGTTCTGGCCTCATTTAAACTTGCCTAGATAGGTAGTTTAATTATGCTTCACCCCTTGCCATGTTAAAAACATTTAATTTTGTTGTGTACCTAACCGAGATCAAACTAAATAATTGATGTGGTGTTTCGTCAATATGCAACTCGTTGCATATTGAGCTCCACTTAACTTGTAGTATTGTTTGTTGCACTTTGCCATGCCATGCCTTATTAAACCGGACATGCATCATACTTGTTTGTGCATCATGACATGTTTATGCTTGTGTGTTTACCATGTTGTTTGCTTCTTTCCGGTTTGCTTCTCTCGTTAGCTTCGGTTTCGTTCAGGAGTTGTGAGGATTCGTTCGACTACGTCCATTTGTATTCTTCATGGACTCGTTCTTCTTCCTTTCGGGATCTCAGGCAAGATGACCATACCCTCGAAATCACTTCTATCTTTGCTTGCTAGATGCTCGCTCTTTTGCTATGCCTATGCTACGACGCCTACCACTTGCTATATCATGCCTCCCATGTTGCCATGTTAAGCCTCTAACCATCCTTTCCTAGCAAACCGTTGTTTGGCTATGTTACCGCTTTGCTCAGCCCCTCTTATAGCGTTGTTAGTTGCAGGTGAAGATGAAGTTTGTTCCTTGTTGGAACATGGAGATGTTGTTCCTTGTTGGAACATGTTTACTTGTTGGGATATCACAATATCTCTTATTTAATTGATGCACCTATATACTTGGTAAAGGGTGGAAGGCTCGGCCTTATGCCTGGTGTTTTGTTCCACTCTTGCCGCCCTAGTTTCCGTCATACCGGTGTTATGTTCCCGGATTTTGCGTTCCTTACGCGGTCGGGTGATTTATGGGACCCCCTTGACAGTTCGCTTTGAATAAAACTCCTCCAGCAAGGCCCAACCTTGGTTTTACCATTTGCCTACCTAATCCTTTTTCCCTTGGGTTTTGCAGACTCAAGGGTCATCTTTATTTTACCCTCCCCGGGCGGTGCTCCTCGGGTCTGGTCCAAACCGAAGCGATGTCCGCGCCCTGGCAAACTGTGGTCTATGCCAACCCGTCGTCTTGCTCATCCGGTGTGCCCTGAGAACGAGATATGTGCAGCTCCTATCGGGATTTGTCGGCATATCGGGCGGCTTTGCTGGTCTTGTTTTACCATTGTCGAAATGTCTTGTAAACCGGGATTCCGAGACTCATCGGGTCTTCCTGGGAGAAGGTCTATTCCTTCGTTGATCGCGAGAGCTTGTCATGGGCTAAGTTGGGACACCCCTGCAGGGTATTATCTTTCGAAAGCCGTGCCCGTGGTTATGTGGCAGATGAGAATTTGTTAATGTCCGGTTGTAGATAACTTGACACCAGATCCGAATTAAAACGCATCAACCGCGTGTGTAACCGTGATGGTCTCTTCTCGGCGGAGTCCGGGAAGTGAACACGGTGTTGGAGTTGTGTTTGACGTAAGTAGTTTCAGGATCACTTCTTGATCGCTACTAGCTTCATGACCGTGCATTGCTTCTCTTCTCGCTCTCTTTTGCGATTCTAGCCACCATATATGCTAGTCGCTTGCTACAGCTCCACCTCATACCTCTACCCAGTCCTACCTTTAAGCTTAAATAGTCTTGATCTCGCGGGTGTGAGATTGCTGAGTCCTCGTGACTCACAGATACTTCCAAAACCAGTTTGCAGGTGCCTATGTTACCGAGCAGGTGACGCAACCAAGCTCAAGGAGGAGCTCGATGAAGATCTTGCCCTTTGTGTTGTTTCGTTCTAGTTGATCAAGAGTGGAGCCCGGTTGGGGTCGATCGGGGACCTTTGTCGCATTTGGGGTTCTTCTTTTATTTTGGTTCCGTAGTCGGACCTTGATTGTATCTGGATGATGTAATGCTTTATTCATGTAATTGTGTGAAGTGGTGATTGTAAGCCAACTATGTATCTCTTCCTTATGTATTACATGGGTTGTGTGAAGATTACCTCACTTGCGACATTGCTTTCAATGCGGTTATGCCTCTAAGTCGTGCTTCGACACGTGGGAGATATAGCCGCATCGAGGCGCTACAAGTTGGTAATCGAGCCTTCCCGACCTTAGGAGCCCCACCGCTTGATCGTTTTAGCGGCGAGTTGTGTCTAGAAAATGTTTTGAGTCATTTAGGATTATATATATCGGAGAGTTAGGAATTCTTTTTACTCCCAGTCTCTTCATCGCTCGGTAAGGCATCCCGACGTAGAGTTTTGACTCTTCTCTTCTCAAATTTCACTAAATTTTTTTAGGATCACGCTGGTATCTTGGAATCGTTCGATGGTTTTATGATGAGAACATTGTCTTGGTGCCTCCGTCAGGGTTTAGTGGAAGTGTCCCGGAGTTGAGCTCGAGGTGTTGTCGCCATAATTTTATCGTTGCAGTTCGAATACCGAGTTTAGTGCGCCGACATCGAAAATCTCTTTTATGCAGTTCGTTGGTGAGATAACCTCGAAGCCACCCGAAGATCGGCGGGAGTTCGGAGTATCGCCATAACTTGTATAACGGATGCTTTTGAAGGTTGAGGTAGACGATTTTGAAGGTTTCTTGGTTATGTGTTGAAGGATGGATACTGTTGGATGTAGGATTTGCTAGTTTTGGGTGAGATATTATGCTTCCCCTGTATCCCCAACACCTGATTGCATAATCGGAAAATTTCGGGAGTTTCATAGGTGGGAATTCAAGTAGCTCTTAGGATATCTTTCTGACGGATGTATGATATGAAATTGGGTTTGACGTCTAGTGGTCCGCCTATTCACGGTTGGTTTTACAGTGGTCACGTTGTGTCTTAAAGAGTCCTTGGCTATGCCGACTCGGGGACGCTTCAGATGTCATGTGCCTTGCCTTGTACATGATGGTCTTTGTCTGATCGAGCCTGTAGGCCCCACCACTAAAACTTTGGACGAAATCTCTATCATATGTTTGTTCCGCTTATCTCGCAAGCCGTCCTTTGTTTTTGTTTTGAGTTGTGGTATTCGAGTTGCTTCAATGTCAAGTGTTGATTCCATACCTTTCCGAAATGGTGTTCTCATACTCCGATGTGAATACCAATCCTTCTCGACAATCGAGATTGTCATGCAATCCTTTTCAACCGGTGTGTTTCTCTTCAAGTGGATCCGATCACTTCAACATCAGCAAGACCAATTATCATTTCTTCTCAACGGTGTTTGTTTCATCCGTCTCCAAGTTGCCTTTGTTTTTTCCCGCCCACCCACCCTTTTTCCTCAAGGACTAAGATTTCTTTACCAAGTATCCTTTTATTTTGTGAAGTTTCTCCATTCTTTTCCGTCAATGTTCTTACCCGGTGGTTCTCAAGAAGATGTTCTACTAGTTCGTCATTCCTCATTCCTTTCTCTTCTCCGGTGGATTCAAGTCAAGTTTTGTTGATCATACCTTTTTCCTCATTTCAATATCTTCTCATACCGGTGCACCTCATTATCATTCTACTTCTCGCTATTTGTTATTCCGGAGTGCTCAAGATATCTCGAAGATTCGTGTTTCCACTCTGCATTCGTTCAAGCTCTTTCGAGATTGGTATCTCATTCAAGTCATTTAATTCAACCGGTGCAACATCTCTTTTAAATCTTTTCAACGGTGTTCTTTTGAGTGGGCCCTAACCCACAGGTCTTTTCCCAGGATCTTACCCGACTCTTCTATTTTCCCAGAGCTATCCTAAATTCTTCTCCAAGTTTGACGTAAGAATGAGTTATCATCAGTCAAATGCTTTTCTACAAGATCTTTCAAATTCTTTTCATAGTTGGTTCAACCTCTTCGCTTTTGATTCTTCCGGTGTGCCTCAATAATTCTTGGTGGTGTTTCTCGTTGTCATTCTCATCATTTGAAGATCGAAGAAGAATTTCTCTTTAATCTTGCTCTATTCTCTTCAAGATTCATGGTGCTAGCTTGTTGCCATCCTCTCATAATTGTTTTTGATTGTGAGAATCTTTTTTCACCCATCCGGAGCATTTTAGGAATCTTTTCAGTTTCATTCTCTGGAGCCAATCATCTCAGAATTATTCATTCTCAGCTTTCAACTCTTGTTCTCAATTCTTCCGATGCATCGTTCAAATATCCTCTAATCAGTTCATGATCTCTTCGCTCTCATGTATCTAAATCCCCTCAAGTATCTTCATTCGTTTTCCAATTCTTCCCGGTGAATTGTGCTTTTGCTACTTTAATTTTCAATTTTTACGGTGGTTCGTTCAAGATTTCACTTCCTTTGTTATCATATCAATTCATTCGTTCTTTCCAAATCCCACCGGTGGTTCCATCAATACCTTCTCAAGTTTGCGCTATATCTCTCTTAATCCTTTCTACTAGAATAAGTAGTATGCCAAATCCGTTGCTTGTAACCAATTTAAATTGGTGAAAGATACGCATAACATAATTCTTATTCTTGATTCATCCAAGTGAATTCAATTCCTTTTTTTTCGGAGTTCGTAATGGTATCAATTTCTCAGTTCTAAGTTGTTCATCTCTTCTTTCCGCCGTTTGTTCATCATATCACATTCTCGGTCCGAGATGCTTCATATTTTCTTTCCGGAGTTCAAAGTTTTCTTGGTTAGATCATTTCAAAGCTTCATCTTATCACTGCAAGGCTTCACCTTGTGTTTTCAACTTCTCTTTCTTTTATCATCCTTTTCTTACCGGAGTTCCTCATGGAGGCTCTACATGATGGTTCATCAAGGATTTAATTCCCTTCTCAAAGTTTTCATCGAGATTCTTTCCTAAGGAGCTCAAGCTTTCTTCATATGGTAATCCGGAGTGCAATTCTTTCTACCATATTTTGGAGGTGGTATTATGTCATTCTTGATAATTTGAGTTCATGTTCCATGATTCACATGTTGTTAAGAATGAGTTATTTTTAAATCCATCAATCTCGTCATTGGAGTTATCTTGTGTTAGATTTCACCTAAAGCCTTCCCTAAGGAATGTTGCTATTTTGGTGCTTATTAATGCCCAAGTTATCTGTTTTCCATCTTGATGGAACAAGCTTTCATCTATTCGTTAATCTCAAGCAAGCAATTGTTTCCGTTAGTGGCCGGTTGTCACCTCATAATTTTGAGAAGTTTTCCATAAGCCCACTACAAGCTTATTCGTTTCGTTGTTAGTTTTCCAACAACTCCGTTCTAACCTTCTTGGAAGGGTGCTTTCCAAGCTCATTTGTGGCAGAAGTTGGCATTTTCTTCTCCATTCTTCTATTTCAATTATCTATCTTCTATTCTTTTGTTTCGGAGGTATTGTAATGTTGCTCTTCTCAACCCATCATCTCGTTTTTCTAAGATCATGTTCTTTTAATGATTGTCCATTTAACCGGAGTGTCGTGTCCTCTGCTCAAGCTATTTTCTTCCTATCAAGTCTTGTATCTGTTTTCAACCGGAATGCTATAAGAAATTGTTCTTCCTTGTTCCTCTTTTCTAACGGGGTGTTTTCAACTTCGTTCATCTCCGTTGTATTCTTTCTTTCAATTTGTTCAATTTTTCAAGGTCCGTGGTTTCAATCGTTTGTCAAAAGAAGCAACTTAGTTTTACCTCTTCTCTTCCTTTTTTGTTTCTCTCCGGTGCCATCCTAGATTTCGGGACGAGATCCTCTTGTAGTGGTGGAGTGTTGTGACGCCCCAAGACCGACGCTTCAGACGCCTTCCATGTTTTGCGAGTTTCGTTGTTCTATTTATTTGGTTGTTGCATTCATCATGGCATCATGCGCATTGCATCATCATGTTTTCATAAAGCTAGTAGCCGTTCGCAGTTGCCCTTTCTCTCTTTGCCTTCGTTGTCTTTTTGTCAGGCCCTTGTCCTTGTTGACTTCTCTTAGACCCCTCGTGTGCGTGTCCGAAACTTACCCAAATCCGATGCGGCCTGTCGTTACCAGTGGGTCCGGATCATCCCCTAACATCTATAAAACATCACCGTTTTCTTATTTGGACTCCCTAACCCATTTATTCCGGTCCGCCCGATCGTGATCGGAGGATCCAAATCATCCCTTTCAGTATATTTATAGCCCCTAGTCCATTTCTAAACCAAACCCTAAAATCTAGGATCTGTCCCATCCATCCACCCATTCCCGAGCCGCCACCCACCTACCTTTCTTCCTCGGGATCTCCTCATTCCCCGATCCAATCCACCGGCCTCTGCCTCCATCGATCCACCACCGCTGCTCCGTCGCTGGAACCCTCGGTGGCGCCTCCTCCCTTGTAACACGAGCAAGAACTCTTTCTTTATTGTTTCATTTTGAACTACTTCAAAATCTTGTCAAGGTATGTACTCATTGAAAAAACTTATCAAGCATCTTGATCTATCTCTATAGATCTTGATGCAATATATATAATGCTTCTAGGGTCTTTCTTTGAAAACTCCTTTCAAACACTTCTTTATGCTTTGCGAATAATTCTACATTATTTCGATCTACAATATGTCATTCACATATACTTATAAATGTTGTAGTGCTCCCCTCACTTTTAGTAAATCTGGGCTTCCTTGTAAGTCGTATAAAACTATGCTTTGATCAACTCATCAGCGTATATTTAACTCGAGATGCTTGCACCAGTCCATAGATGGATCGTGGAGCTTACACTTTGTTATCGGATCGATAAACCCTGTTTGCATCATATACAACTCTTCCTCCTAAAACCCATTCAGGAATGGGTTTTTACATCCATTTGCCAAATTTCATAAATTGTGGCAATTGCTAACATGATTAGGACAGGACTTAAGCATCGCTCTTGTTGAGAAAATCTCATTGTAGTCAACACCTTGAACTTGTCAAAACCTTTTGCGACAAGTCGAGCTTTGAATAGTAACACTACTATCTCGTCGTCTTCCTCTTGAAGATCCATTTATTTTCTATGGCTTGCCGATCATCGAGCAGGCATACCAAAGTCCACACTTTGTTCTCATACATGGATCTCATCTCAGATTTCATGGCCTCAAGCCATTTCTGGAATCTGGGCTCATCATCGCTTCCTCATAGTTCATTAGGTTCATCATGGTCTAGTTACATGACTTCGAGACAGGATTACGTACCACTCTGTCGGATCTCACTCTGGTTTACCTACGATTTGGTAGTAACTTGATCACGAAGTTACATGATCATCATCATGCTTCCTCACTAATTGGTGTAGTAGTCACGAGAACAGATTTACGTGATGAACTACTTTCAATAAGGGGAGAATCTGATACCTCATCAAGTTCATCATACTTGTTTGTGCATCATGACATGTTTATGCTTGTGTGTTTACCATGTTGTTTGCTTCTTTCCGGTTTGCTTCTCTCGTTAGCTTCGGTTTCGTTCCGGAGTTGTGAGGATTCGTTCGACTACGTCCGTTTGTATTCTTCATGGACTCGTTCTTCATCCTTTCGGGATCTCAAGCAAGATGACCATACCCTCAAAATCACTTCTATCTTTGCTTGCTAGATGCTCGCTCTTTTGCTATGCCTATGCTACGATGCCTACCATTTGCTATATCATGCCTCCCATGTTGCCATGTTAAGCCTCTAGCCATCCTTTCCTAGCAAACCGTTGTTTGGCTATGTTACCGCTTTGCTCAGCCCCTCTTATAGCGTTGTTAGTTGCAGGTGAAGATGAAGTTTGTTCCTTGTTGGAACATGGAGATGTTGTTCCTTGTTGGAACATGTTTACTTGTTGGGATATCACAATATCTCTTATTTAATTAATGCACCTATATACTTGGTAAAGGGTGGAAGGCTCGGCCTTATGCGGTGTTTTGTTCCACTCTTGCCGCCTAGTTTCCGTCATACCGGTGTTATGTTCCCGGATTTTTGCGTTCCTTACGCGGTCGGGTTATTTATGGAACCCCCTTGACAGTTCGCTTTGAATAAAACTCCTCGGCAAAGGCCCAACCTTGGTTTTACCATTTGCCTACCTAAGCCTTTTTCCCTTGGGTTCTGCAGACTCAAGGGTCATCTTTATTTACCCCCCGGGCGGTGCTCCTCGGGTGCTGGTCCAAACCAGCGATGTCCGCGCCCACTGGCAACCAGGGTCTATGCCAACCCGTCGTCTTGCTCATCCGGTGTGCCCTGAGAACGAGATATGTGCAGCTCCTATCGGGATTTGTCGGCATATCGGGCGGCTTTGCTGGTCTTGTTTTACCATTGTCGAAATGTCTTGTAAACCGTGTTGGAAATATGCCCTAGAGGCAATAATAAAAGTATTATTATATTTCCTTGTTCATGATAATTGTCTTTTATTCATGCTATAACTGTATTATCCAGAAATCGTAATACATGTGTGAATACATAGACCACAATATGTCCCTAGTAAGCCTCTAGTTGACTAGCTCGTTGTGATCAACAGATAGTCATGGTTTCTGACTATGGACATTGGATGTCGTTGATAACGGGATCACATCATTAGGAGAATGATGTGATGGACAAGACAATCCTAAGCATAGCACAAAGATCGTGTAGTTCGTTTGCTAGAGCTTTTCCAATGTCAAGTATCTCTTCCTTAGACCATGAGATCGTGTAACTCCGGATACCGTAGGAGTGCTTTGGGTGTATCAAGCGTCCTGGCGTGGCGGGTGACTATAAAGGTGCATTACGGTATCTCCGAAAGTGTCTGTTGGGTTGACACGGATCGAGACTGGGATTTGTCACTCCGTGTAAACGGAGAGGTATCTCTGGGCCCACTCGGTAGGACATCATCATAATGTGCACAATGTGACCAAGGGGTTGATCACGGGATGATGTGTTCGGAGCGAGTAAAGAGACTTGCCGTAGCGAGATTGAACAAGGTATCGGTATACCGACGATCGAATCTCGGGCAAGTACAATACCGTTAGACAAAGGGAATTGAATACGGGATCGACTGAGTCCTTGACATCGTGGTTCATCCGATGAGATCATCGTGGAACATGTGGGAGCCAACATGGGTATCCAGATCCGCTGTTGGTTATTGACGGGAGAACGTCTCGGTCATGTCTACATGTCTCCGAACCCGTAGGGTCTACACATAAGGTTCGATGGCGCTAGGGTTATAAAGGAAGTTTGTATGTGGTTACCGAATGTTGTTGAGTCCGGATGAGATCCGGAAGTCACGAGGAGTTCCGGAATGGTCCGGAGGTAAATATTTATATATGAGAAGTCCTATTTTGGCCACCGGAAAATGTTGGGATTTTTCGGTATTGTCTGGGAAGGTTCTAGAAGGTTCGGAGTGGGGCCCACCTGCATGGGGGGACCCACATGAACGTGGGTAGTGGGGGCAAGGCCCCACACCCCTGGTCAAGGCACACCAAGATCCCCCCTTAGAAGGAATAAGATCATATCCCGAAGGGATAAGATCAAGATCCCTAAAGGGGGATAACAATCGGTGGGGAAGGAAATGATGGGATTTCTTTCCTCCCACCTTGGCCAACGCCCCAATGGACTTGGAGGGCAAGAAACCAGCCCCTCCACCCCTATATAAAGTGGGGAGACGCATGGGAGCTCAACACGAAGTTCTGGCGCAGCCCTCCCCCTCTCCCAAGTACTCCTCCTCTCTTGCGGTGCTTGGCGAAGCCCTGTAGGATTGCCACGCTCCTCCACCACCACCACGCTGTTGTGCTGCTGTTGGACGGAGTCTTCCTCAACCTCTCCCTCTCTCCTTGCTGGATCAAGGCGTGGGAGACGTCACCGGGCCGTACGTGTGTTGAACGCGGAGGTGCCGTCCGTTCGGCACTAGGATCTCCGGTGATTTGGATCACGACAGTCGACTCCTTCAACCCCGTTCTCTTGAGCGCTTCCGCTTAGCGATCTACAAGGGTATGTAGATGCACTCTCCTTCCCTCGTTGCTGGTCTCTCCATAGATAGATCTTGGTGACACGTAGGAAAATTTTGAATTTCGCCTCGTTCCCCAACGATGGCATCATGAGCTAGGTCTATTGCGTAGATTCTTTGCACGAGTAGAACACAAAGTAGTTGTGGGCGTTGATTTTGTTCAATATGCTTACCGTTACTAGTCCAATCTTGTTTCGACGGTATTGTGGGATGAAGCGGCCGGACCGACCTTACACGCTCTTCGTGAGACAGTTCCACCGATTGACATGCACCGTGCATAAGGTGGCTAGCGGGTGCCGTCTCTCCCACTTTAGTCGGAGCGGATTCGATGAAAAGGGTCCTTATGAAGGGTAAATAGCAATTGGCATATCACGTTGTGGTTTTGCGTAGGTAAGCGTTCTTGCTAGAAACCCATAGCAGCCACGTAAAACATGCAACAACAATTAGAGGACATCTAACTTGTTTTTGCAGGTATGCTATGTGATGTGATATGGCCAAGAAGAATGTGATGAATGATATGTGATGTATGAGATTGATCATGTTCTTGTAATAGGAATCACGACTTGCATGTCGATGAGTATGACAACCGGCAGGAGCCATAGGAGTTGTCTTAATTTATTGTATGACCTGCGTGTCATTGAACAACGCCATGTAATTACTTTACTTTATTGCTAACTGGTAGCCATAGTAGTAGAAGTAATAGTTGGCGAGACAACTTCATGAAGACACGATGATGGAGATCATGATGATGGAGATCATGGTGTCATGCTGGTGACGATGATGATCATGGAGCCCGAAGATGGAGATCAAAGGAGCAAAATGATATTGGCCATATCATGTCACTATTTGATTGCATGTGATGTTTATCATGTTTATGCATCTTGTTTACTTAGGACGACGGTAGTAAATAAGATGATCCTTACAAAATTTCAAGAAGTGTTCTCCCCGATCGTGCACCGTTGCTACAGTTCGTAAGCTTCTAAGCACCACGTGATGATCGGGTGTGATGGATTCTTACGTTCACATACAACGGGTGTAAGACAGTTTTACACAACGAAAACACTTAGGGTTAACTTGACGAGCCTAGCATGTACATACATGGCCTCGGAACACGGAGACCGAAAGGTCGAGCATGAGTCGTATAGTAGATACGATCAACATGAAGATGTTCACCGATGATGACTAGTCCGTCTCACGTGATGATCGGACACGGCCTAGTTGACTTGGATCATGTAATCACTTAGATGACCAGAGGGATGTCTATCTGAGTGGGGGTTCATAAGATGAACTTAATTATCCTGAACATAGTCAAAAGATCTTTGCAAATTATGTCGTATGCTCGCGTTTTAGTTCCACCGTTTAGATATGTTCCTAGAGAAAATATAGTTGAAAGTTGTGATGGCGATTATGCGGACAGAGAAAGCTTATGTCCTTAATGCACCGCTTCGGTGTCTTTGAACCCCAAGCGTCGTTTGTGGATGTTGCGAACATCGGACATACGTTTTGATAACTACGTGATAGTTCGGTTAAGCGGTTTAGAGTTGAGGCACCAAAGGCGTTTTGAAGCGTCACGGAACATATGAGATGTTTGAGGGCTGAAATTGAGATTTCGGGCTCGTGCCACGTCAAGAGGTATGATACCTCCGACGATTTTCTTAGCACGCAAACTAAGGGAGAAAAGCTCAATCGTTGAGCTTGTGCTCGATTGTCCGAGTGCAACAATCACTTGAATTGAGTGGGAGTTGATCTTCCGGATGAGATAGTGATGTTTCTTCAAAGTCATTGCCACCAAGCTGCTAGAGCTTCGTGATGAGCTATAACATATCGAGGATAGATATGATGATCCTTGAGGTATTCACGATGTTTGACACATAAAAGTAGAAATCAAGAAGGAGCATCAATTGTTGATGGTTGGTGAAACCACTAGTTTCAAGAAGGGCAAGGGCAAGAAGGATACTTCATGAAGCGACAAATCAGCTGCTGCTCTAGTGAAGAAACCCAAGGTTGAACCCAAACCCGAGACTAAGTGCTTACGTAATAAGGGGAACAACCTTTGGGCGGAATTACCCTAGATACTTGGTAGATGAGAAGGGTGGCAAGGTCAATAGAAGTATATTGGATATACATTATGTTAATGTGTACTTTACTAGTACTCCTAGTAGCACCAGGGTATTAGATACTGGTTCGGTTGCTAAGTGTTAGTAACTTGAAATAAAAGCTACGGAATAAACGGAGACTAGCTAAAGGTGAGCTGACGATATGTGTTGGAAGTGTTTACAAGGTTGATGTGATCAAGCATCGCACGCTCCCTCTACCATCGAGATTTGGTGTTTGCGTTGAGCATAGACATGATTGGATTATGTCTATCGCAATACGGTTATTCATTTAAGGAGAATAATGGTTACTCTATTTATTTGAATAATACCTTCAATGGTCTTACACCTAAAGGAATGGTTTATTGAATCTCGATTGTAGTGATACACATTTTCATGCCAAAAGATATAAGATAGTAATGATAGTACCACTTACTTGTGGCCTTTGCCATGTAAGTCATATTGGTATAAAAGCATGAAGAAGCTCCATGTTGATGGATCTTTGGACTCACTCGTTTTTGAAAAGTTTGAGACATGCGAACCACGTCTATTGGTGTATACGCATCAAGAAACTCCATGCAGATGGATCGTTTGGACTCACTTGATTTTGAATCACTTGAGATATGCAAATCATACCACATGGGCAAGATGACTGAGAAGCCTCGTTTTTCAGTAAGATGGAACAAGATAGCAACTTGTTAGAAGTAACACATTTTGATGTGTGCAGTCCAATGAGTGCTGAGGCATGCAGTGAATATCGTTATGTTCTTACTTCATAGATGATTCGAGTAGATGTAGAGTATATTTACTTGATGAAACACAAGTCTGAATTATTGAATGGTTCAAGTGATTTCAGAGTGAAGTTGAAGATCATCATGACAAGAGGATGAAATATCTATGATATGATCATAGAGATGAGTATCTGAGTTACGAGTTTGGCACACAATTAAGACATTATGGAAATTGTTTCACAATTATTACCGCCTGGAACACCATAGTGTGATGGTGTGTCCGAACATCATAGTTCCACCCTATTGGATATGGTGCGTACCATGATGTCTCTTATCGAATTACCACTATCATTTATGGGTTAGGCATTAGAGACAACCACATTCACTTTAAATAGGGCACCACGTAATTCCGTCGAGATGACACCGTATGAACTATGGTTTAGAGAAACCTAAGCTGTCATTTCTTAAAGGTTTGGGGCTGCGATGCTTATGTGAAAAAGTTTCAGGTTGATAAGCTCGAACCCAAAGCGGATAAAATGCATCTTCATAGGACACCCAAAACAGTTGGGTATACCTCCTAATTCAGATCCGAAAGCAATAGGGATTGTTTCTTGAATCGGGTCCTTTCTCGAGGAAAAGTTTGTCTCGGAAAGTTGAGTGGGAGGATGGTGGAGACTTGATATGGTTATTGAACCGTCACTACAACTAGTGTGTAGCAGGGCACAGGAAGTTGTTCCTGTGGCACCTACACCAATTGAAGTAGAAGCTTATGATAGTGATCATGAAACTTCGGATCAAGTCACTACCGTACCTCGTGGGGTGACAAGGATGCGTCTTTGCTTGAGTGGCACAATAATCTTGTCTTGAAGGTCATGTTGCTAGACAACAATGAACCTCGAGCTATGGAGAAGCAATGGTGGGCCCAAATTCCGACAAATGGTTAGAAGCCATGAAATCCGAGATAGGATCCATGTATCGAACAAAGCATGGACTTTGGTGGACTTGCCGATGATCGGCAAGCCATTGAGATAAATGGATCTTTAAGAAGAAGACGGACGTGGACGGTAATGTCACCGTCTATGAAGCTCGACTTGTGGCGAAGAGTTTTTCACAAGTTCAAGGAGTTGACTACGATGAGATTTTCTCATCCGTGGCGATGCTTAAGTCTGTCGGAATCATGTTAGCATTAGCTGCATTTATGAAATCTGGTAGATGGATGTCAAAACGAGTTTCCTTGCCAGTCTTCGTAAGGAAAGGTTGTATGTGATACAATCCGAAAGTTCTTGTCGATCCTAAGGATGCTAAAAGGTATGCTAGCTCCAGCAATCCTTCTAAGGACTGGAGTAAGCATCTCGGAGTTGGAATATGTACTTTGATAAGATGATCAAAGATTTTGGGTTTATACAAATTTATGAGAAACTTGTATTTCCAAGGAAGTGAGTGGGAGCACTATAGAATTTCTGGTGAGTATATGTTATTGACATATTGTTGATCAAAAATGATGTAGAATTTCGGAAAGCATATAGGGTTATTTGAAAAGTGTTTTCAATGGAAAACACTGGATTAAGCTACTTGAACATTGAGCATCAAGATCTATGAGGATAGATCAAAACGCTCAATAGTACTTTCAAATGAGCACATACCTTGACATGATCTAGAAGGTGTTCAAGATGGATCATCAAAGAAGGAGTTCTTGCTGAGTTGTAAGGTATGAAGTCAAGACTTAAAGCTCGACCATGGCGAAAAGAGAGAAAGGACGAAGGTCGCCCCTATGTTTCGGACATAGGCTCTATAGTATGCTATCTTGTGTACCGCACGGAAGTGTGCCTTGCCATGAGTCGGTCAAGGGTACAAGAATGATCGAGAATGGATCATTGGACAATGATCAAAATTATCCTTGGAGTAAATAAGGACATGTTTCTCGATTATGGAGGTGATAAAGAGTTGGCGTAAAGGGTTACGTCGATGTAAGCTTTAACACCTATCCGAGTGACTCTGAGTAGCAAACCGGATACGTATAGTGGAGCAACCATTTGGAATAGCTCCAAGTGGAGCATGGAAACAGCATTTACAATATGACCTAGAAATTTGCAAAGCACACACGGATCTGAAAGGTTCAGACCCGTTGACTAAAACCTCTCTTGCAGGCAAACATGATCAAACCCCAGAACTCATTGAGTCTTAATCACATGATGATGTGAACTAGTTTAGTGACACTAGTAAACTCTTTAGATGATGGTCACATGGCGATGTGACCTGTGAGTGTTAATCACATGGTGATGTGAACTAGATTATTGACTCTAGTGCAAGTGGGAGACTGTTGGAAATATGCCCTAGAGGCAATAATAAAAGTATTATTATATTTCCTTGTTCATGATAATTGTCTTTTCTTCATGTTATAACTGTATTATCCGGAAATCGTAATACATGTGTGAATACATAGACCACAATATGTCCCTAGTAAGCCTCTAGTTGACTAGCTCGTTGTGATCAACAGATAGTCATGGTTTCCTGGCTATGGACATTGGATGTCGTTGATATCGGGATCACATCATTAGGAGAATGATGTGATGGACAAGACCCAATCCTAAGCATAGCACAAAGATCGTGTAGTTCGTTTGCTAGAGCTTTTCCAATGTCAAGTATCTCATCCTTAGACCATGAGATCGTGTAACTCCCGGATACCGTAGGAGTGCTTTGGGTGTATCAAGCGTCAACGCGTAATCGGGTGACTATAAAGGTGCATTACGGTATCTCCGAAAGTGTCTTTTGGGTTGACACGGATCGAGGCGGGATTTGTCACTCCGTGTAAGCGGAGAGGTATCTCTGGGCCCACTCGGTAGGATATCATCATAATGTGCACAATGTGACCAAGGGGTTGATCACGGGATGATGTGTTACGGAGCGAGTAAAGAGACTTGCCGTAGCGAGATTGAACAAGGTATCGGTATACCGACGATCGAATCTCGGGCAAGTACAATACCGTTAGACAAAGGGAATTGAATACGGGATCGATCGAGTCCTTGACATCGTGGTTCATCCGATGAGATCATCGTGGAACATGTAGGAGCCAACATGGGTATCCAGATCCGCTGTTGGTTATTGACCGGAGAACGTCTCGGTCATGTCTACATGTCTCCCGAACCCGTAGGGTCTACACATAAGGTTCGATGGCGCTAGGGTTATAAAGGAAGTTTGTATGTGGTTACGAATGTTGTTGAGTCCGGATGAGATCCGGGACGTCACGAGGAGTTCGGAATGGTCCGGAGGTAAAGATTTATATATGGAAGTCCTATTTTGGCCAGGAAAATGTTCGGGATTTTTCGGTATTGTCTCGGGAAGGTTCTAGAAGGTTCGGAGTGGGGCCCACCTGCATGGGGGACCCACATGAACGTGGTAGTGGGGGCAAGGCCCCACACCCCTGGTCAAGGCACACCAAGATCCCCCTTAGAAGGAATAAGATCATATCCGAAGGATAAGATCAAGATCCCTAAAAGGGGGATAACAATCGATGGGGAAGGAAATGATGGGATTTCTTTCCTCCCACCTTGGCCAACGCCCCAATGGACTTGGAGGGCAAGAAACCAGCCCTCCACCCCTATATAAAGTGGGGAGGCATGGGAGCTCAACACGAAGTTACAGGCGCAGCCTCCCCTCTCCCAAGTACTCCTCCTCTCTTGCGGTGCTTGGCGAAGCCTCAGGATTGCCACGCTCCTCCACCACCACCACGATGTTGTGCTGCTGTTGGGCGGAGTCTTCCTCAACCTCTCCTCTCTCCTTGCTGGATCAAGGCGTGGGAGGCGTCACGGGCCGTCGCGTGTGTTGAGCAGCGGAGGTGCCGTCCGTTCGACACTAGGATCTCCGGTGATTTGGATCACGACAGTCGACTCCTTCAACCCCGTTCTCTTGAGCGCTTCCGCTTAGCGATCTACAAGGGTATGTAGATGCACTCTCCTTCCCCTCGTTGCTGGTCTCTCCATAGATAGATCTTGGTGACACGTAGGAAAATTTTGAATTTCTGCTACGTTCCCCAACAAACCGGGATTCCGAGACTGATCGGGTCTTCCTGGGAGAAGGTCTATTCCTTCGTCGATCGCGAGAGCTTGTCATGGGCTAAGTTGGGACACCCCTGCAGGGTATTATCTTTCGAAAGCCGTGCTCGCGGTTATGTGGCAGATGGGAATTTGTTAATGTCCGGTTGTAGATAACTTGACACTAGATCCGAATTAAAAGCGCATCAAGCGTGTGTAACGTGATGGTCTCTTCTCGTGAGTCGGGAAGTGAACACGAGTGTTGGAGTTGTGTTTGACGTAAGTAGTTTCAGGATCACTTCTTGATCGCTACTAGCTTCACGACCGGGCCTTGCTTCTCTTCTCGCTCTCTTTTGCGATTGTAGCCACCATATATGTTAGTCGCTTGCTACAGCTCCACCTCATACCTCTACCCAGTCCTACCTTTAAGCTTAAATAGTCTTGATCTCGCGGGTGTGAGATTGCTGAGTCCTCGTGACTCACAGATACTTCCAAAACCAGTTTGCAGGTGCGTATGTTATCGAGCAGGTGACGCAACCAAGCTCAAGGAGGAGCTCGATGAAGATCTTGCCCTTTGTGTTGTTTCGTTCTAGTTGATCAGTAGTGGAGCCCAGTTGAGTTCGATCGGGGACCTTTGTCGCATTTGGGGTTCTTCTTTTATTTTGGTTCCGTAGTCGGACCTTGATTGTATCTGGATGATGTAATGCTTTATTCATGTAATTGTGTGAAGTGGCGATTGTAAGCCAACTATGTATCTCTTCCCTTATGTATTACATGGGTTGTGTGAAGATTACCTCACTTGCAACAATGCTTTCAATGCGGTTATGCCTCTAAGTCGTGCTTCGACACGTGGGAGATATAGCCGCATCGAGGGCGTTACAGTTTCTTACCTACGCAACACCACAATGTGATATGCCAATTGTTATTTACCCTTCATAAGGACCCTTTTCATCGAATCCGTTCCGACTAAAGTGGGAGAGCGGCACCGCTAGCCACCTTATGCACCAAGTGCATGTCAATCGGTGGAACTGTCTCACGTAAAATGCGTGTAAGGTCGGTCCGGGCGCTTCATCCCACAATACCGTCGAAACAAGATTGGACTAGTAACGGTAAGCATATTGAAAAAATCAACGCCCACAACTACTTTGTGTTCTACTCGTGCAAAGAATCTACGCAATAGACCTAGCTCATGATGCCTTTGTTGGGGAGCGTGGCGAGAAATTCAAAATTTTCCTCGTGTCACCAAGATCTATCTATGGAGAAACCAACAACGAGGGAAGGAGAGTGCATCTACATACCCTTGTAGATCGCTAAGCGGAGCGTTCAAGAGAACGGGGTTGAAGGAGTCGTGACTCGTCGTGATCCAAATCACCGGAGATCCTAGTGCCGAGCGGACGGCACCTCGCGTTCAACACACGTACAGCCGGTGGCGTCTCCCACGCCTTGATCCAGCAAGGAGAGAGGGAGAGGTTGAGGAAGACTCCATCCAGCAGCAGACAACGGCGTGGTGGTGATGGAGGCGTGGCTATCTGCAGGCTTCGCCAAGCACCGCGAGATATGAGGAGAAGGAGAGAGGTAGGGTTGTGCCAAGAGGAGAAGTTCTTGTGTGTTGGCAGCCCTCAAGACCTCCACTATATATAGGGAGAGGGAGGGTGCGCCCCTCTAGGGTTTCCACCCCAAGGGTGCGGCAGCCCCAATCCCATCTAAGGGTGGTGGCCAAGGGGGAGGGGAAACTTGCCCCCAAGTTAGGTGGAAGCACCCCCTCCCCAAACCCTAGGCGCCTTGGGCCTTGGTGGGGGGCGCACCAGCCCACCTGGGGCTGGTCCCTCCCACACTTGGCCCATGCAGCCCTCTGGGGCAGTGGCCCCACTTAGTGGACCCGGGACCCTCCCGGTGGTCCCAGACGTTATCGATAAAACCCAAACTTTTTCGGTGACCAAAACAGGACTTCCCATATATAAATCTTTACCTCCGGACCATTCCGGAACTCCTCGTGACGTCCGGGATCTCATCCGGGACTCCGAACAACATTCGGTAACCACATACAAACTTCCTTTATAACCCTAGCGTCATCGAACCTTAAGTGTGTAGACCCTACGGGTTCGGGAACCATGCACACATGACCGAGACGTTCTCCGGTCAATAACCAACAGCGGGATCTGGATACCCATGTTGGCTCCCACATGTTCCACGATGATCTCATCGGATGAACCACAATGTCAAGGACTCAGTCGATCCCGTATACAATTCCCTTTGTCTAACGGTATTTTACTTGCCCGAGATTCGATCATCGGTATACCGATACCTTGTTCAATCTCGTTACCGGCAAGTCTCTTTACTCGTTCCGTAACACATCATCCCGTGATCAACCCCTTGGTAACATTGTGCACATATGATGATGTCCTACCGAGTGGGCCCAGAGATACCTCTTCGTTTACACGGAGTGACAAATCCCAGTCTCGATCCGTGTCAACCCAACAGACACTTTCGGAGATACCTGTAGTACACCTTTATAGTCACCCAGTTACGTTGTGACGTTTGATACACCCAAAGCACTCCTACGGTATCCGGGAGTTACACGATCTCATGGTCTAAGGAAGAGATACTTGACATTGGAAAAGCTCTAGCAAACGAACTACACGATCTTTGTGCTATGCTTAGGATTGGGTCTTGTCCATCACATCATTCTCCTAACGATGTGATCCCGTTATCAATGACATCCAATGTCCATAGCCAGGAAACCATGACTATCTGTTGATCACAACGAGCTAGTCAACTAGAGGCTCACTAGGGACATATTGTGGTCTATGTATTCACACGTGTATTACGATTTCCGGATAATACAGTTATAGCATGAATAAAAGACAATTATCATGAACAAGGAAATATAATAATACTTTTATTATTGCCTCTAGGGCATATTTCCAACACATGGTCCCCCTTAAGGGGACTTTGCAAAGATCTCATATTGACATGGGCTAAACGGTGATGCCAAAGCCATCCCACATCAACTTTAGCCATTAGGCATGTCGCGGTCTTAGTGGGTTGCTCCGAAAAGTTAATCACAGAAAGACCGTTCTCAACATGCCCAACAAAGGCTACTTTAAGAGTATTGCTGCACAAGAGGGCCACGGTATCAATATCAAAGAAAGTGGCAAAGCCCATGAGTGCAAGTTGACGAACGGAAAGAAGATTGAATGCAAGGGACTCAACAAGCATGACTTTCTCGATCGTTAGATCATGAGAAATGACAACCTTGCCAAGACCCAATACCTTAGAAGACAAGGCATCACCCCACTCGACATTAGTGGGCATAGAAGGAATCTTGTGCACGTCCACCACCAAGTCCTTGCTCCCGGTCATATGATTTGTTGCTCCACTATCGAGCAACCATGATCCCCCACCGGAAGCAAACACCTACAAGAGATCAATGCTTGGTTTTAGGTACCCATCTAGTAATGGGTCCTTTGATGTTAGTAACAAGGGTCTTAGGAACCCAAATAGACCATTCAATGTACTCATAAGGAGAACCAACAAATTTAGCATAAACATGCCCATCACTAGCACGACACAACACTTATGATGGGTTAAAGTCGCCGGCTTTGTTGGGGGAGGTGGTTTTGCCCTTTTTGACATCAACACCCTTCACATTTTCCTTCTTCTCCTTAGGAGCACCCTCTCCCTCTTTCACAAAAGTTTGCTTGAGAGGAGGAGGTCGTTTGGTCTTGTCGTTCTTCTTCTTGTTCTTGGTCTTGGGTGCAAACCCAATTCCCTTCTTGGCCACAACTTCCTTTCGATTGCTCAAAAGGTCGTTGAGGTTCTTCTCACCTTGAATGCATGTCACAAGGCCTTTCTCAAGTTGATCCTTCAACTTGGCATTCTCCTCCACAAGATGCACATGCTCACAACACGGGTTAGTAGCATATGCATTATCAATTAATACCATATGAGGAAAGGTGGCCTTTTCCTTGGTTAGCTTAACTTGGAGTTGTGCATGAGACTCCTTAAGGTTAGCGTGAGCACCCTTCAAGACCTTGTGGGCCTTGTAAAGTACATCAAACTCCTCCTTGAGTGTAGCATGATCAACCCCAAGTTTAGCCTTCTCGGAAGTTAGCACACGAGACACGACAAGAGCATGATCAAGATCTTTCTTTAACTTAGCATGGTCATCGTTGTATGACTCCTCAAGAGTCAAACGATGCCCATGCTCTTCCTCAAGAGCATTAGAGAGATCCGATATCTCATCGGCATAGTCACAACTATGACCTTCCATCTTAGAGATGGTTTCTTCGTGAGCCTCGATCATGTCATTGGCTTCACCAAGTTGTTCCAAGAGAGTAACAAAGTGCTTCTTGGATTTGCCCTTGAGCTTACTCATAAATGACTCAAATTCATTCACATCCTCATTAGACCCCTCATGTTCATTAATGCAACCCTCCAAAGAGGGATTAGTAATGATGGTGGTTTTGATGTTGGGGTTTACCTTGTTAGAGGCTTTAGCCATGAGGCACTTGGCGGTGATGTTCTTGTTGGGTGAATCAAAGAGAGACACCCGGGGAGTGGTAGCAATGGCAATGGAGGCCATGACCATTGCTTCTCCATTTTCATCATCATCGTCATCCTCATGGTATTCTTCTTGAACCACCAACCCACGAGTAGGAGTCTTCTTGGTGAAGTTGTTCTTGTTGGGGAAGGACTTGGCTTTGTCTTTTCGGATGAACTTGCCACCATTGTCTTCCCGCTTCTCATAAGGACAATCCGCAACGAAATGGCTCACATTGCCACAGTTGAAACAAGTTCTAACTCGCTGCTTGCCCTTGAAGCCACTTGAGTTGTTCTTGTTGAAGTTGGGTCTTGAATTCTTCTTGCTCCAAAGTTGTCTTGAAGCAAGAGCCATGTGTTCATGATAATCATATTTCGTATCTTCGGGGTTGCTCTCCTCATCCTCCTCTTCTTCCTATTCTTCCACAATAACCTTGGCCTTCAAGGCAAGGTTGGGCTTCTTTGCCCTTTGAGAACAGAGCACCGCATTGTCGGTGGTCTTGTCCAAGATGCTCATTGCAACGAACTCATCCAACACTTCACTTGAGGTCATGGAGTGGAAGTCCGGTCTTTGACGAATGACGGAGGACATGGCCTTGTTGTAGGGCATCATGGCCTTGAGGAACTTGCGCTTGATCCAATTTTCATCCATGTCCTTGCTCCCATGATCTCGGAGTGAGACCGCGAGTTTGGTCACTCTTCGAAAGAGCTCACGAGGTTCTTTCATTGCAAACTCATCGGCTTCATCTTGCACTTCTTCATAGTTGGAGCGTTGAATGCTAGCACTTCCTCGATAGAGAGACACAACACATTGCCATGCGTCTTTGGCCATGGCATGGGGTCGAAGATGAGGGAGATCTTCGGGAAGAATTGCATCTTGGATGATGAAGAGAGCACTCTCATTGAATTGATTATCCACCACTTCTCTCGGGGTGAAGTTGCTTTGGTCATGTGGATAGAAACCTTCTTCAATGGTTCTCCAAAGATTAGTATTCACATGATTTAAATGACGCTTGAAGCGATACACCCAAGAATCAAAATCCTCATTTTTCACAATCTTAGGAGGAGGACCGGCATGATTTAAATGAGTAGAGGGAATCGGTCCTCCATAAGTTGGAGGTTCCACATGGGCAAAGATGCCGGTGCCATTTCTACCACTAGTAGAAGGACCCTTCTCACTATTAGCTTCCCCCTTGTCGGAGTTAGCATCCGTCACCTTGTTAGTGGGATCACCCACTTTCAACGGCGAGGTAGGTAGTTTAAGTCCTTCTAAGAATTTGTTAAACATGCTTTCTACCGTGGCTGTCATGGAGGTTTTCAATGTGTCCAAGGCCACATTGAATTCCTCACGGGACATCATGGTTTCCCCATCACCCGTAGACGAGATCAGATTCACACCGGAGTGCTCCTCCTCCCCATGGTCTACGGTGTCAACCATACTCTTCGGACGACAAAGTCCTTAATAAAGAGACGAGGCTCTGATACCAATTGAAAGGATCGATATGGTTGACTAGAGGGGGGGTGAATAGGCAACTAACAATTTTTAGCCTTTCTTTACCAAATTAAACTTTGCATCAAAGTAGGTTGTCTAGATATGCAACTAGGTGAACAACCTATATGATGCAACAACAACAACAAGCACACAAGCAAGCAAGGGATACAACACAAGTAAGCTTGCAAAAGTAAAGGCGCGAGATAACCAAGAGTGGAGCCGGTGGAAACGAGGATGTGTTACCGAAGTTCCTTCCTTTGAGGGAAATGCGTCTCCGTTAGGCGGTGTGGAGGCACAATGCTCCCAAGAAGCCACTAGGGCCACCGTATTCTCCTCATGCCCTCACACAATGCGAGATGCCGTGATTCCACTATTGGTGCCCTTGAAGGCGGTGACCGAACCTTTACAAACAAGGTTGGGGCAATCTCCACAACTTAATTGGAGGCTCCCAACGACACCACGAAGCTTCACCACAATGGACTATGGCTCCGAGGTGACCTCAACCGTCTAGGGTGCTCAAACACCCAAGAGTAACAAGATCCGCTAGGGATGAGTGGGGGGAATCAAATTTCTCTTGGTGGAAGTGTAGATCGAGGCCTTCTCAACCAATCCCGAGCAAATCAACAAGTTTGATTGGCTAGGGAGAGAGATCGGGCGAAAATGGAGCTTGGAGCAACAATGGAGCTTAGAGATGGAAGAGGTGGTCAACTAGAGGTAGGAGACACCCCTTTTACAGCTATGGAAAAGATCCAACCGTTATCCACATATCCAGCCTGCGACATGCGGTACTACCGCTCCAGGAACGCGGTACTACCGTGAGGGACCACGGTACTTCTGCGGCAGCAGCAGAGACTAGAACATGCCTGACTAAGAGCAGTACTTCCGCGAGCGCGGTACTACCGCCCCCCCTTGCGGTACTACCGCAAGGTAGGAAAGTCCTAGCCTACGAAGGACGCGGATGAATAAAAATGTATCTGTGCCTACTTCCGCTGGAAAAGAAATAGTGCAACAGTCCGACGTGGTACTACCGCTGGGGAGCGGTACTACCGCATGGCAGCTGAAACAGGCCACGCGCGGTACTACCGCGCAAGGATATGCAGATACTACAGCGAGGCGCGGATGTAAAAATTACATCCGCCCTACTATCATGGAAGCGGCGGCACTTATAGCCGATCGCGGTACTACCGCGCATGAGGTGCGGTACTACCGCGGAGGCGCGGATGTAAAAAATTACATCCGCCCCTACTACCGCGAACCAGCGGTACTTGGCCTGGGAGCCATGGTACTATAGCTCCAGAGAAGCGGTACTACCGTGGGCTCCCGCGGTACTACCGCGCCGTGGCACGGTACTACCGCAGGTGCCTGCGGTACTACCGCTCCAGGAAGCATTACTACCGCAAGCTCAGCAGCATCATCAGCCAGGACAACCACACAGAGGATAGACGGAGGATGCTCCAAAGAGCAAGGGAAAGGTGGAGACAATGAAGGAAGCGTGTATGTGATGATTCCACCCGAACCTTTCCGACGCGGATCCCCTCTTAATAGTACGGCTCTCCTACGATTCAAATCCACCAAAAAGAAACATAGAACAACGCCGTCTTCAATAGTCTTCGAGGGGCACCGAACCTCTTGTGCCTAGCGATGAAGCGTCTGAGAAACTCAAGGCACACGATTAGTCCGCAAAAGCATTGTCATCAATCACCAAAACACCTTAGGGATAAATATGCCCTTACAGCAGGGATCTATCACGCGTACGATGAGGGTGGTGAGGAGAAATATGTGTCAAACGAGGGAGTTACTGAGAATAAATGAACAAATGACCGAAGCGAATGGAAGATGGCGTGAAAGCAAATGTAGGAAGACACTATTTGTCGTTTTGATGTCTGAATTCAACTTCGTGTAGTATTTATGCCGCATTGCTTGTCAAATAAAACACTCAACCTTACATAGAATTTATGTCGCGGCTCAAGAAAACGACAATCCCACTTTGGTTTAGTTGCGGCTGCTAAATTTGTATGCGACAAAATAGTCAGAATAATAAAAAGCATTAATAGCCAAATGAAATAACGGAAACAACTAATACATAAAACAAGACTATCATGCCAAACGTGACCTTAAGCCGCAAAAGGTATCTTCCACCCACCTAATCGATGTCAAATGTGAGCACGGCAATCTTTCCTAACACAAAGTCATTGCAAATTTCATGTTGCTTCTCTACATCAGAATATTTCCTACACAAAATCATTGCAAATTTCATGTTGCTTCTCTACATCAGAATCAAATATGAAGACACCTGCCTGCCATATCTAGCACAATGCTCTATTCACTTTTGTTATCACCAACTTTGTGTTGAATAAAGAGGCCTCTTGAATAAATGTTCTCGCTTACTCCAACACCCAAATCAGAGAAAGAGGGGGGAGGAGAGGGGAAATGAATCATGTGCTGAGGTCGGCATCCACGTGTCCGTGCATCAGCCGCGTGCACCCCCACCGCCACGCACCGGTCGCCCGCCCGCCCACTCACCGGTCGCCGCCGGTCCCCCTCCACACAGGGGCAAGCAAGTAGCACGGGATAAAAGCCAACCACCCTCGTCCTCTCTACCCATTTCTTCTTCCTCCTCCCCCCCAGATCAAGAAACCGTGTCCTAGAATCCACCGAGATCGCTGGAAAGGCGACATCCTCCGGAGACTCTCGCGCTCCCCTCGTCGGCACGGATCGAGCGGTTGTTTTAGTTGGAAGATTTCTCCTTTCTTTTCCTTCTGGTCGCTGGCCGGAGAGACGGCGTGTCCTGGTGCGCGGAGATGGTGGCCGAGGCGGAGGTGATGCATCAGCAGCCGGCGCCGGTTCTGGAGGTGCAGTACCGCGCGTGCGTCGCCAAGGGGGTCGGGATGTCGGCGGTCGCCGTGCCGGAGGTGGAGGTGGAGGTCGAGGTCGCCGTCGAGCTGCCTCGCATGGTGAGTTCCGCCGCTAAGACTCCTGCCTTTCTTTGCCCCTATGCTAGTCCTGAGACCGTGTATCCCTAAAGAGATCGGGGGAATTTATCAACGGATCAGCTGTAGCTGCTGTATGCTTTCTTGTCTGTTTTTTAGAACAGATTTGTGGACGCAGTCAGCTCAAAATTCCATGTATTGTTGTGAATGAATTATTATGACCATACTATTCTTGAAGTTTGCTTATACAGTAGTACTGGTTAGGGAAGTTTGGTTTCTCTTCCTCTTGCAAGGAATGGTTATCTGCTCGCGGATGCAAAAGTCTGACACCCTTTCATAGAAAAAGTAGCTCCCTTTTAGAGGGTTCTGGTTCTAGGGTGGTGTGGTGGTGGTTGTAGGCCACAGAGAAGGTGGGTGCTCTAATTATTGGAGCCATTTGTGTAGTGTGTAGAGTTGTTGAATCGTAGCATATGTGCTTTTGCAAAACTGCTGTTTCTTCTCAATCAAGTCAGAAAATATCAGGTTTTTGCTGCAAATATGTGTAGTCTGACAAAACCATTTTGGTACACAAGTAGTCCGGGCTTTTAATCATGCAGTTTAGCAGACTATGGAGAAAAGCTTATGTTGTTTGTATTTGTTTCGAATGCAAGAAACAAGAATGTAATGTTTTGCGTTTGGTATAGGGATTGGCAAACACCGATGGTGCAACGAGCGTGTCTGCTGAGACACTACAGTTTGTACCCAATATTCGGTCTGGAAGCTTTGCTGATATCGGACCTAGGAGGTACATGGAAGATGAACACATCCGGATAGATGATCTTTCAGCTCATCTTGGCTCGCTGTTGGTTTGCCCACTACCTAGTGCCTTCTATGGGGTAAGTTAGTAAGTGATTGCTGTATAGTACTACTATGTAACTTAATATAAGATGTTTTTTGACACTATGACAGTGTCAAAAAACATCTTGTATTTTATTAGAGGGAGTATTTGCTTGGTGCATTATGTCACACGGTCATATCCTCAGCAACTGTGCCTTAATGGATTGTCTTGTTCCCTCTGCTTGTATGTAGGTGTTTGATGGCCATGGGGGTCCTGATGCTGCAGCCTACATGAAAAGGCATGCCATCAGGTTCCTGTTTGAGGATCGAGAATTCCCACAAGCATTGCGAGTGGATGATATATTCCTTCAGTCCGTCGAGGAATGTATTCGCAGTGCGTTCCTGCAAGCTGATCTTGCGCTGGCTGATAACCTAGATATCAGCCGCTCCTCCGGAACTACAGCACTCGCAGCATTAGTCTTTGGGAGGTAAGATGTGCTTTACTAAAAGCAGTCTCAAATCTGTAGAACTGATCTCAATTTTCTTGCTTCAGCGTGCATGCTCAGTCGAGTGTCTGACCTGACTTGCAGGCAACTGTTGGTTGCGAACACCGGTGACTGCCGAGCGGTCCTTTGCCGGAGAGGCATAGCGATGGAGATGTCCCGAGACCACAGGGCAAACTACGCCGAGGAGTGCGAGAGGGTGGCCGCCTCCGGCGGGTACATCGAGGACGGGTACCTCAACGGGGTGCTCTCGGTGACGCGTGCCCTGGGCGACTGGGACATGAAGGTGCCCGACTGCTCCACGTCGCCCCTCATCGCGGAGCCCGAGTTCCAGCAGGCGACGCTGAGCGAGGACGACGAGTTCCTCATCATGGGGTGCGACGGGATCTGGGATGTGATGACGAGCCAGCACGCGGTGAGCGTGGTCCGGCGCGGCCTGCGGCAGCACGACGACCCCGAGCGGTGCGCGCGGGAGCTCGTCATGGAGGCGAAGCGGCTCGAGACGGCCGACAACCTCACTGTCATCGTGGTGTGCTTCGGGTCGGAGCTCGGGTCCCCGCCGCCGCCCCCCGCTGCGGCGGCGGCGAGGCCGAGGAGCTGCAAGGGCCTGTCGGCGGAGGCCCTGTGCAACCTGAGGAGCTGGCTGGAGACTGACCGCTAGCTCTAGCTTGAGATGCCTGCTCTGCTGCTCCTGCTCCCTACCTAGTGCTGCTGGTCGGTTCGTTCCCACGCTGTAAATATGCTGACATCGGTCGAGGAATCGTAACTACCACTTCCCTTTTAGTTCCCTACCATTTTTTCAGGCGGTAGCCCGGCAGTTTTTGTAGGGGCATTCTCCCATTGTTTCCTGTGCTTTTCTCTCTCTGTTGCTGTTATTGCTCACGCCATTGCTGTTGTACATAGTACATGGTACATCTGTTGCGCCCACGGATGGACCTGCTCTGCTATTGAACGGAAATATCCGGTGGGCTCTGGTCAACTCGATTCAGAGAAATGTGAGTGTTATTTAACGCGGCGTCTACGGTTAGAGAAAAATGAAATTAATCATTTTTTTCACAAAATGAAGAAGAGAAATAAAATTAAAATTAGGATCGATGCTTCGTCAATAGCTAGGGATCATAGATGGTCAAGAAATCTGAACGTAATTTAAGAAGTTTGAATGTAATTTTTATTATTTCTAGTATTTTTTGTACTATCATGATTGATCGAGTAGATTGAAAGGTTTTTCTCGTAGAAAACACCAAAAAGAAGACTTAGTGATAGTGGCAAATTTAGCTGAACATACCACTATCTCGATCCGCGCCGGCGAGTTAGCCATGGTGGTGGAATGGCTGGCACCAGCACCACCAGACACGCCCCCTCACCTAACCCACAGCTCCCTTTTTTCCGAACCCAAACCCTAGTCGTCAAGAAGAATTCTACCTTTCCGAAGCCCATCTTTCATAAATCTGATGAGACACCTAAAAATCAGCTGCAGCGATAGCAGGTGGGTTCAATGCACCTGCACCACCCACGCGCACACACACGCACAGCTGCAAAGTCCAGAAAACGAGAGCTAGAAGAAAGAGCCGCTGCATTTGACCACGGAAGGGAAGGTGATAGGCAAATGCACAAATGTATTGAGCCATACAGCGACGGCGGCCCGCCGTCGGCATCGACCAGTCATTGGCCTGCAGGTACCCTACCGCAGCACTCGGCCAGTCAGGTGACACACGGATGGGCCAGGCCGCCAACCCACAAGAGTCAAATGGTTACAGGTAACAACAGCTACAGACGCACTACGATGAGTGAGAACGCGAGTCCGTGGTGATATGATACACTACGATGTGATGCTGCTATCCACAGCTCTCGTGGCAGTTATCTTTTGCTCTCTCTCCTCCCGGCTAAAGGTGAAATCCAAGAGTGTGACATGAAACAAGCCTGCCCTGCACCCGCAACGTAGCTGACAGCAACGCGAGAGAAACATACAAGAAGCAATGGTAAAGCAGCAAGATTTGTGATGTTCTAGATAGCGAGCTAATGGGGGCTGTCACTGTGGCGGTATTTGAGTCGTATGTCACGCTGCTGATGCTGATATGGGACGACTTCTATCTACTCGGCTGAGTGGGCATATATATCCGAATCCTGGTAGAGGATTGTCACTGTCCCGCCTGATACTATGATGAACTTCCACGGGTTAACTTGACATGGGCGTCTCGCCAGATCTTCCAAAAGGGAGGATGAGGTCGACCATGGAGTCGTACTCCTCTCTGCTAACCTGAGCCGAGTTTAGGATCTGCAGTATGCACAAGGAAAAACAATCAAGAAACACACAGGCATCCTTGTATTTGCATACCAGAGGGGTACGGGAAAGAAACGCCACCTTCTGCACAAGCTTTGAGTCTGAGATCACTGGAACAAGAGCAGGAAGCCGGTGCACAGAGAGTGCATCGAGCAGAACAAGAACCAGCAGCTGCCACTGCCTTGATCTCAGAGCAGGCAGTGCGTCAACAAGTGACATTGTGTCAATCAAGTATCCCTGTAGTGGCAACCAGATACTCTCATTAGATTATCCAAAAGCATGGTGCAAGCAGAAACAAATGGCTCTGCATGTGAGGGCCAAAATAGTTTATCAGATGCTAGCATCAAGCTAACCTATACATTTTCTTTTACGCTGAGTTGATGTTAGCCAGGAAAAGTATGCAGCAGAGGTTCCAGGTATAGGAGAAGACAGATACAAACAAACACTAGCCAATGAGGACATACACAGGTGCAACTAGTCTTATCTCTTATCTAGTAAAGAAATGTGCACATTCTACCCATTTTATATTGTATAAAGAAATATGGAATCCCAACTCTACCAGAGTAATTTCTCAAATGTACTGGACTGTTGTTTGCCGATAGTAGTGATCGGTATTCTGTTCCAGCTAGTAAGCCTAAAAACATTGATATGCAAACAAGTTTAGGGATCATCATATGTTTATTGGTGTTTATTTGGACCAATAAACATATGATGATCCCTAAACTCACTCAGATATGCAAGCAAAGTATATATTTGGACCAACTGTAAATCAGGCAATAAACTCATTCAGAGTATATTAATTCATACCAGAGTAGTCTCCAACTTTGAAACTGGGGTTTGCATCCTCATGTTTGATACAAGTACCGGCAGTGCATTAGAAATGCAAGAAGCTAAAGCTCTTTTAATTTCAGATGATTGGCTATCTTTCGAAACTCGCTTCTCAGGATACTCTCTCCCATTAGAAATCAACATTTCTTCCACAGAACTGTCATCAAGCATGTATACATAGGCCAAAGATGACCGGGATATCCATCCAAATATTGTGGTCCACATTGTTGCAAAAGTAGACAGCTGAAAAGATATGCATTCATTGCTAAATTTCAAAATGAATGAAAAGAAACAAAACTACCGCTTTTTTCTCAAAAATGCTTACTGTTAAACTGAAACCTTCTGGCGGTGTGTCGTGCCAAGAATCATCGACTTCAAACATGTCAGTGTCCAGAAGCACGGTCTTTGTTGGCCACTTCACAACATCACTATCTGTTTCAGATACTACCTTTTCCGCTGTATCTTTGCCATGGACATTCTCGAACTGTTTCTGGTGAAGCATGTCAGGCAATATGATGATCCCTGCCTTAGAAACTGTATTCAGGAAGCTTCCGGTCAGTATATCAACTACATAAGAGTATTGCATATCAAAGGATCACAAGGTTACAGAAAATATGTTCACCTGCATCTTCCACTTCTGATGTGCCTGAAGAAATAGCTCCTGCAGCTTCAATAAGAGCAGCTGCGCAAGCCTCTGCGGATTCACGCCTTAGTGAACTGTCAATGTCCTCCATAGATAGATTTTTAGCATCTGAATCGATGTCATATGCTTTGCTTGCTTCTAAGATGCTCCCATTATCATCTGCCCATGTCACAGACTGACTTCTGTTCTTAGACCCTACAGCCTTCAGTGAAGATTTTAGTGCAGCACTAACCTTCTCGTCACTTGTCTCATTTTTTTCAAGGTCTACTGCTTTACTGAATTCTTTGTGTAGTTGTTCAGTGTAAGTATGCATTGAATCTCTTACTGTGTATTGAGATGATGAGGGCTGATCATCTATGAGGATGGAACTTGCGAAGTCATATTGACCCAAAGGCCCTTGATCCATCTTTACCGAAGCAGGATCCCCCATAATGATTGTACTAGTAAAGCCTACTTCATGGCCATTACTTCCAGCAGGTTTTCTTGCAGGCTTACTCTTGCCTGCCCTTGATGATGCTCTAGTTGATTTCTTTTTCTTCTTGTCACTTCTCTCTTCCAAAACTACATGCTCCAGTTGCTTCGCAATGGAATCAGTTATGCAAGGCAATAACATATCCGTATCTTCATCCTGTTGGAAAATCTTTGATAGGGTTTTATCTGCATCTTTTTTCTTCGTTTTTGTGTTCTCATGAAGGACCATGCCATCAATTTTTTTAGCTATATCTTCAGAGCCCACTTGTGCTTCAACTGAAGAAGCTGAAACTGCCATGCTATGTTCGCCAAGAACAGCAGCCCCAGAATCCACATTCTTATTCCCAGACAGCTCAGCTCTACTAGCTTTGCCCTGTTTAGCCTGTGGCATTGGCCCTGAAATACAGAACACAAGCTCACAGTTTCTTCAATTGTTCGAAACTTAAGACAAGCCGAACAAAGGGAAAGAGATAAGCATCCTTTCACGTACAGTAATGTGCCTGCAAGTTAAACTACTGTCACTATTATAACATTTATTACACCAGTTTCTACAGCATTATTGAATAGTAGAACCAACCAACAGGATGTACCACAAACAAAAACTGATTTTATATCTTGTGTTCAGTTTGTAAGAACCTGAAATTTCTAAAGAAGACCGCTCCAAGTCACCTCTTCCTCTAAATTCCTATATAAAGGTGGTTGCGGGGCAGGTTTGGCCCATTGGACCAGCGACCCGCCCCGCAAAAAGGCCTTGATGGTTGTAATAACCAACAAGCTCTCACTTCGTTTTATTGTAGATACAGCACAATTTGAAAATATTTCCAGGATAGCATGTATTCAGCTGGTTGGAGGCTAATTCTACATTCTAATATCACATAACCCGTATATTTCAAAATTGCAATGGCTTGCCATACATCCACATAGAATGACAGAACTCTATGCACCCTGAGACGATAAAATATCTAGCTTATTCAGATCAATCCACATAAAACTCCATGCACACAAAGACAGTAAAATGCCTCAGCTATTCTCAACAATCCTGTCCTCCAGTCAACCAATGGCAACATAATCGAATGCAAGAATGAACATCTAGACTACAAAACTGTCAAAGTAAATAACAGAGTTCAGCATGAAACAATCACCTTCATGAAAGGGGTGATGGCGGGGCACATAGCCCTCAATGGCGCCCGACGGCCCAATCCACTCCTCCATCGTCACCTCTCCAGGCCCAGGCGTCTCCTTCTCCACAATCTCCACCTTCCTCCCCTCGTCCACCTTCTTCCCGCTGTCCGCACGAAACCCTAGCCCCGGCCCGTCGCCGCTGCCCTCGAAGAGCGCGACCAGGGCGTCCAGCCTGTTGGGCGGGATACCGAAGGGGCGGTCGGGCGGGAGCGACGCGGCGAAGGCCGCGGAGGCGACGAGGCAGCGCTCGGAGCAGAACTTGCGGGCCTCCTCGAGGTCGTAGACGCGGTGCTCGCGGAGGGAGATGTGGAACCGCGGCGCCGCCTTGGGGTTGGCGGGGTCGGGGAGGGAGCTGGTGCACGCGGGGTGGCCGCACGCCTCGGCGATGGAGCGCTCGGTGACGACGTCGTCGTAGTCGGCGCGGGAGAGGACCGCGGCGGCCGCGTGGAGTAGGGGCTCGTTGGAGGCCGCCGCGCCGTCGAGGAGGGCAAGCTGCACGCGGTACACGGCCCTGGCCACGTTCACCGTCGTCCTCGCCGCCGGCTTTGCGGCGGCGGCCGTCGCCATGGGGAGGGGGTTGTGGTGGGGACTAGAGAGAGTTTGGAGATTGGGGAGGAAGACAAAGCGTGGGTCGGCGCAGACGCAGACAGCAGATCATTGCGCATGCGTTTTTCGTTGGGCTATTTTGGGGGCGACGGCGGGGTATGGCGGTTCTTGTAGTTGGCCCACAGGATGGTGTTCTTGTGGGCTGGGGGGCTGTGTGGCCGGGTAAGATGATAATTGGCCCATGCAATTTGGGTTTGCGGTCTAGTAAGTTTATGCTACTGCAGTGCATCGTGTTATTTTGTCTAAAAAAATAGTGTATCGTGTTTTTTTATTAGTTTGACTCTCGTTTCTCAAAAAAAAAAATGGTTTGACTCTCTGTGGAGTTGAAATCTTTCTTCTATATTATGGTGATCTTGTAGTTCAATGGCCTGCACTCCTAGAGGATCGTTCCATGCTGAAGTACATTCATAGCTCAAAGTTTTCCATCTTTTTGGAAGGGCAACTCCAAAGACCTTTATATTTTTTAGGGAACTTTAGAAACCTTTATTATCTCTACTATTAAAGGGGGATCGAACGTCGTGATGGTTAGACCACCTCCTCCCTCCCTTCGTTCCACGAGCGTCCCTCTAAATTCCCACTTTCCCGATCAAAAGAAAAAGAAAAACAACCTCGGTAAAAAAAACACCCACGACCAGGCACCCACGTCCCCAACCCATCTCTCCTCCCACAGTCCCACCCCATCGCTCCTCCCATCCCATCTCTCCCGAGAAAAAAAATCCCCCACCGCCGTAGCAGCCGTTCTCCATTGCTCTACTGGCCGACGGCCACCCACAGGATTTACCTCCTAGATCAACTCTGTCTTCCTCCTCCACGCGCCCGCTGCTCCCACGGCCGTGGCCCGTCTCATCCTCCTCTTCGCTCCCGCGCCGGGGCAGCACTCATGCGGGCGTCCATGGATCTGCAAGTCTCACCTCCTTCCTACCGCTCAAGCGCCGCCCATGGATAGACGATGGCTTCAGTCGCGTCAACGAGGTCGAGGAGTCCCTTGTCTTAAACTTCGCCCTCGCCTGCGTCGACGGCCTCGCCCGTCTCGATGGGGTTGGTTACTCGATCTCCATCACCCGTCTCATCTCCGGCGAGTACGGTATGGGTGTCGACGCCGCGTCGGACACGAACAACGTGTGCTCATCGCTAGCTCGTCTGAATTTTTTGGTCGACGTCGTCCTGCCGCCGCCCTCGATGTGGGCGCCGCTGTCTGTGCCGGCGCCCACACCGCACTCTGCATGTTCTTTAACGAAGGTAAGGACGAACACCGACGTCACCTCTTGCCATGTCCCGTCCACAAACACCCTATCCTCCCACTCCGTTCTGCATGCTCTTTAATGAGCGAAACCAATCTAACTCACAAACTACGTGGGTAACGAACCTTACATATTTCTCCGATGACGACGGTAGCAAGCTCCATTGACATCCCTCCAGCAGCAAGGTTCGCATCCCCCCCCCTCTCTCTATCTTTCTTGTTTCTTTTATACATCCTTGTCTGAAGTGACCTGCTGTTCTTGTTATGTAGTACTCCCTTCGTAATACAAAGTCGAGTCACTTATTTTGAGACGGAGGGAGTATATGCTAGGCATGAGCTTCTTGGTCCTGAAGAACAATGAAAGTTTTACTATAAATTTTGATCTGTGTGGATCCTAGGAATTATTTTGATGGAAGCACAAGGATTAATCTCATCTTATTGAACTCAGCGTGGAGACATATGTACCTGTATAAGTTTTATGTCTTATACTTTTGACTTCTATACTTTACTGAATTCAAGAAATAGAAATGTTCAGGAGAAGACGCAGTGCTGCAAATAACTCATCATTCTCATAGTAGCTAGCAAATCATTTTATATTATGAGTTATTCTACTCTTCATGTGTAATATTACTATTTTTTGGATAGTCGTAGTATTTATGCATGTTCAGTTTTAATAGAATTCTTCAGGTTTGCAGGCCGAGATGTCTTCAGCAAAGGAGAGATGTATCGGTGGTAGATTGTTGGCTGGTAATATCTATCTAATACTACTGAAGATAAATGTTCTTGATCAGCCACTTGGACAAGAGATCTGATAATGCTACTTCAGAACTTTACTTGGCCTATAATCCGTGACATTCTGATGGTTGCATAGATTAGAGAAAAAAATTGACAAGGTATTGTTTCTTTTCTTGCCATCTTAGTGTTAAATAGTTTTACCCTGTACCTTAGTATCCATGGATAACATTTTTGTATAGCAAAGGTGATAGCTAGATCATAAAATTTGCTGATCTACATGCCTAATTTGAAAGTACAATCTGTACTCATAGCAAGACTTTTATCGCTCAATATGTCAGATCAGATGCTTAGATTCTTGCACTTGCCATTACGATGAGGCGTACTTCCCGTTGTGTTATCTTGCTAATGAATGTATCCAATTTATAGTGTAGTGTCTAATTTCATGCACTAAGTAGGTGTTATAGAATTTTGTCTTATCTTTAATGGTGTATCTGTAGTTCTGCACAACACACCTTCTTGCCGAATTACATCAACATAACCTGTTACACTAAAATTAGCAAAGTTCTTATGCGAAATTTACTTATGTGACAATTTGCACATTCTACCACTCGATCGGCTACTTAATTCGTTCACTAAACTGCACATCTCTTAATTACATTATTTGTCGCAGACCTTTTACTTGGTGTATGTTAAATATCAGTTTGCTTTAGTGATACTTGGTTGCTCAAGGGTAGTAGCATTACTAGGTATGAGAAGTAAACATGCAGCGTAAAACACAAAGCAAACACGAAGTTCTCGCATCATACCTCAAACTGATTTCCTACAGATTTTCCTGCAGAACTACTACATGGGAGTCCTAAAGTAAATAGAGTACTATTTCTTGTTATGTATATGCTATATGGTTGCAGTACGATGGACCCTTGGTAAATATATTTCTTTCAGGTTCTGGACGAGGCCAATCAATTAAGAAAAGCCTGCTGACTGATAGAGATGCAGGTTTGTCACATTTCATAAAACCAAACATAATTTCCTTGTTACATCCTCTGTTCTACTCCTGCTTTTGACTAGCTGATGTGTGTACTTCCTTTTGGAAGACTGATAGGATTAGTAATGTTTGAACGTGGCCTGACCCTCCATTCATTTGTGATTTGGCTTGTAATGGCTTTCTAATTGCAATGGGAGCTGGGCAATACATGCCTTTACATATTACGAAAAAAGCATCACATTTAATAGAGAGCATGCGAAGTTGTCTTGCCAATCAATAGCATGTTAGTAAAGTACTGAATGCTTCCTCTTTTTTTCTACAAAAAGCCGGGACAAGTTGTATGCCCATATTGCAATTTCTGTGTGAAGCCCTATAGATGCCGGGAGCTGGACCTGGATGATTGCATCGGCAAGGATGAGAAGCAGATCGTGCGCCACCGCAAGGACATGTGCACCGGCTCCTGTGCCAGGTACGGGGTCGACAACAGCCACCGTGATCCCAAGGTCACGCTACGTGCAGACTGCTCTAAGGATATGGTTGTATAATGCAATTTTTGTCATGTTGCTCTATCTATGTAGTGACAAGTGTAGTACTCCCTTTCATAGTTCATGTGCAGTATGGAGTATATTGTATCACACATGATCATGTGCACTATGCAATTTCCCTTTGATGACTAACAATTGGAACGAAATGCATGTAAAAGAAAGTTATGGGCACAAACTGCTGGTTGGGGTGCGGGAGCGAACTTCACGATGGCCTACATTGGGAAGGCGAGTGAGTTGTGCAAGGTGGATGAGGTTGAGACGCAAGGTGGAGGCAACCTCGGCTATATTGTGACGGACAGAACCCTCTTCACATGTGATGACATAGATGGTACCAACCAGTGTGACCCCTTCAAAGATAGGGATGGTGGGAGAGGTCGCGGCCTTCGCATCAAATACTAAACCGACGTCCGTGGAGGACAATGCGCGTGGAGAAGATGCAGGGCACCCAAGTGAAGATGGTGGCAGATGCAACTGCCCGTGCATGTGGTGGCTGCGACGGCCTTGGCCAGCGGGGCATCGCCGGAGTCATGGGAAGAATAAAGGGAAAGTGGGATAGGATGTACATCATAGAGGCGAGACGGGGGAGGGTATGGTCGTAGTGGTGGTGTGCGCGCATAGTTTTTTTCTCGAATACGCACAAGCATGCGTATCATTCATTATGGAAAGTGTCCGCGCATAGTGGAGTTTGTGGGTATGCTAATTACTTCTTATTTTGAAAGGGATACACTAATCACTTGTACAATAATATTATTGTTTGAGGATTCTTATATAAGAAAAAAATTAAAAAGGAATTCCCTTGGAATTCATAGTGTGGGCAAGAAAGGTTTGGAGATTTTGATCCGGATAAGCCATTCACACTGACAATGAGCTAGGACCGGGGAGGCATAGATAATGGGTGGAGAAGAAGAAAAGTGATATAACAGTAGTAAAATCGACAATACTGCTTAATGTGCATGAGTATCCTAAAGATATATGTTTGCCATGATTTAACAACTACCTATTCATAGCTTCTTTGCAACACATGGGCAATTAACTAGGGATTGCGACCAAAATTTACTACGGAGAAGCGGGCCATAAAGCGATTGGATCGGTCGCCCATCCTTACCGTTTTCCTTTGAGGAAATGTTGGATCTATCAGAATTGTAGGGAAGGAGCGGATGGTAAATGCTACAAGTCATCCGAAGTTATGGACGATGGGAATGACTATAGCAGAGCTCAAAGAAAATACATGCGGTTTCGAGTATTTTGACAATGTAGCATAGCGGCGATGTAATGGCTGAAGAGCTGAAGGCGATCGAGGGCCTGATAATAGATTAATTTTTCTGTTCGTAGATTAGGGGCATCGATAATATGTTGAACTTCAAGCCTATGGATATATGATAGGTTCATTTATTAGCCCGTGGCAACGCACGGGCATTCAACTAGTCAGTTGTAAAGTTCGTGTGGGCAAACGAGGACATCGTCGTTGCTGCGGTCCATTGGCAGTTTTGAAGTCTTGGTAATATTTCGTGTTGCAGGGATTGATAGTTTGATATTACGGAGAAGATGACTCCAAAAGGCCTCATTGTAATTTTCAATTATAGTAGCTACTTTGTTGTTTCCTAAATTTTGGATCCAAAGCATTGTACTTGTAATCGTTGCAGAAATGAATAAATTTACATATATTTTGAGAAACAAGGACTAAAACCAGGGACCTATTTGATGTTTATTGTGATACATCCTATTTGACGACTTGTTTCATTAACTTGAGGGAAAATGCACATGGTGTCACAACCGGGTCGCTTCATTGGCGCTAGGGCTGTAGCGAGTGGAGTTAGCATACGAGTGATTTTCTTTCTATTACTTTGATTATCTAGCAGATATTTTCCCTAGTTTAGTGATTTTCAATCAGCTTTTTGTATTCCAAAATACATGAATGTTTGTTTACATTTAAAAGTGTGCAATTTTAAAAAATTAGGAATTTTCTTTAGAAATTGTGAATACTATTGAAAAAAGGTGAAAATTCCAAATTAATGAACATTTTTAAAGCTATGAGCTATTGTGTAAATTTTGGAGGGGAACACACAAGGTGCATGCTAGTGGGTCGACAGAGTCGGTGCCTCGGGTAGTTAAAGGTTTGATTTTTCTTTCCTTCTTTGAATTTTTGGGATGGTCTTCTCCAAGAAAATGGCTGCAACAATATAAACAAATATTCCCAAAATTTAAATAACAAATCTAATTTTAAAAGAAGTTCTAAAAAATAAAAAAAATCAAGATAGTAGTTTCTTTTTAAAATCCAGAACGTTCACAAGAGTTTTAAAAGTACATTACGAATAAAAATTATCAAATTTTAAATTTGAAAATAAAAATGGTTTAACAAATTTCAAATATAAAAAATTCTCCACAAATTTTAAAACTTTCGCGGATTAAAAAATGTTCAATTTTTTGAAACATTTTCTATTTTTTTAAATTTTTGAAAACTTAAAAGAGCAAAAAGAAAAGGAAAAGGAAAAAACGAATCCCAGCATTTGGCACACAGAGCATCAAATGGGGTTCCTCTACGCACCAAGAAAAATTCATCGCTTTGTGTGACTGTTTTGCCAGGAAAGGGTGGCGATAGACTGGGCCTATCCTTGTTCCGAAATTTCTTTCGTTGATTTTCCATTTTCTAATTATTTTTCTTCAGGTCATTTTTTTCGAATTTCTTTTCGTTATTCGGTTTCGATTATGTTTTCTTCGGTTTTTTGGACTATTTGGTTCCTTTTCCTGGTTTTCTTTATTTTAAATTTTCCCTAATTCCTAAACATTTTTTTAATATATATGAACATTTTTTAAAATACAAAAACATCAGTTTAAGAACATTTTCTAAATTCATGAATACATTTTAAACTCAGGTACATTTTAAAAAAATACTGGTTTTAAATTTGAGAACGTTCCTACATTCATGAAAATTTAAAAATCATGAACATTTTAAAAAAATCGAGAACATTCTTTTTCCGTGTGTGAACTTTTTAAGAAAATCCTGAACATTCAAGGAAAACTATTTCTTGTTTAATGTGAAAGAAACGGCTAAAGCAAAACCAACAGAAAATAAAAAAAGAAAGAAAAACACGTAGGAGCAGCACTCTGTATCGTCGATTGGGCCTACTCATTACTGCAGCCTTTTTGTGCTTCTCCGTCATTTTGACGCACAGAGCGTCAAATCGAATCTCTGGCACACCATAGATTCCAATATTACTGATGAAAAATACGACCCGTGTTCCGAAATAATTGAAATTATGGGTTTGTTTGAAGTCAAATTTGTTGAAGTTTGATTAAAACTATAAAAAGTATGAACTTCTCAAACATCAAATTTGTCCCGTAAAAAGTCTTTGTGAAATATACTTGTGTGCCATGTGTATTCGACATTGTAGACCTTATTAGTCCCGCTGATCAATATTAGCTGTCGTTGCTTTAGCACAATACTTAAACAGCGATAATTAACTTGGATCAGAGCGAGTAGCATATCTTATATAAAGTTGATCAAACTTAAATAAGTTTGACTTAAGATAAACTTAGAATTTCAATTATTTGAAGATAAAAAAAGTAAATATGGACAAGGTAAAAGGATAAAAGAAAAGAAGGCCGACTTAGTGGATCCCCATTTGACAAGAGGTCCCTTACAAAATGAGTGGTGCGAGGCCTTACAGAATATTCTATTGTTGGTAGAGTGCACCGATAAACAAATTGCGTGTCCATTCAAATTGGCGGCTACGGCAATATGTAATAATACACTATGGTCCCTAATTTTTGAAACCTCATAATTAATTAAAGTATTCAATTGAAAATTCGGCCATCTAATATTATCTGGGTCAATAATTTCTTGAGAAGCTCTCTCATAGTTCATTATGCTCCTTAATTTTGAAGCTTTTTTCATTTGATTGAGCTATTCAAATTTGAATTTGGTTCATGATTCTGACCGGAGCAACGATTTTAAAAACAACCGCAAGCAACCGGCCTAACTGACCTATAAAAATATATCAATCCCGCATCCTCTCACCTCATCTAGTACTCCCTCCGGTCCTTTTTACTCCGTATATTAGGTTTGTCTGAAGTCAATCTCATCCAACTTTGACCAAGTTTATATAAAAAATTATTGACATTTACATAACAACACCAACATCATTAGATTCATCTCGGAATATATTTTCATATTATATTTATTAGATATTATAGATGCTAATAATTTCTAATATAAATTTGGTCAAACTTAGCTAAGTTTGACTTTCGGCAAATCCAATGTGCAGAGTAAAAAGGACCGGAGGGAGTAAAAAAGAAGCATCAGCATGTGATATTATAGCACCAAAATAGTACACAAACACCGACACCGAAAATTTCCCCACATAAGTATGAGTTGATTAATAAAAAACACAGAATCACGCCGTGAAAGGCCGACCAAAATACCGCATTATAAATAAAATAAAAAACACACCTCATCATCTCCCTCACTCATCAAACCAAATACTCCATCAAAATATAAGGTGTATTTGTTTTTTTAAGTCAAATTTATTTAACGTGGCCAGTTCACAGCCAGAAATATCGAGCATCGACAATTCTAAATAAATAAAATATAAAAATTCATTTCATGATGAATCTAATGATACCAATTTGATATTATGGATATTGATATATTTTTTTATAAATTTGATCAAACTTAAAGTTTTTTGAAAAAATTAATACACCTTATACTTTGACATGGGAGTATCTTTTCTATAAAACCCTAACAACACCAATGATCGATGCAGCAAAGCGCGTATACACCTTCTAGCCTAGGTTGAATGCTACTCTCTTAGCGGGTGTTCAATGAGTAAATTCTTAGAACATAAAATTAGGCCAAAATTAGGCCAAAAGCATACTAGAAGCGCTATGAATTTGATCTCGCGACTGCGACACCACCGCGTTCTGTGACAGGACCGTCTTCTGGAGAGCTCGGATGTGGCGGATACCTTCGCCGGCCGTAGAGCCGGAGGGTTGAATGGAAACTGCAATCCTGGTTGCTTCTGCTAAGTTCTGCAGCGGGATGTTGATCACTCAATAGTTCATACTTCATAGACTGATCACCAGGAAACAACCGACGTTTATGCCGACTAGAACTGGTTTGATGACGGGCGCGGTCGTCCAACTCCTTCTGCAGCCGCCCCAAGCAGTCTCGCTCGGCTATGGTGGCCAAGCACACCGACTCCACGACTAGGGCCTCGGGAGTCGTCCTGGTAATGGGGATGCATAGAGCCTGCGCATTCCTCTGATGGAGCTCATCGCTCTGCTCCCGACTGAGAGCTTGGGGAACATACAACTCATGGCAAGGAGAATGATCATCCCCTGGTTGTCATTGTTGTGTCCATGCGAAGGGCCTATGTGCCTATGTGCCTATCGCGGGCCCATGTATCCCAGAGAACCGTGTTACTCCGTGCCGGCCATGAGGACCTCGGCCAGGGACTCGACACTCTCACACTCAGACCCATCGGTGGAATCCTCGTGGAGGCAGTCGAAAAGGTCAAGGGCGGGCTCGCCAGGCTCAAGTGCCGTCATTTGCCCAGCCGTGACCTAGAGGGCCACGGAATGCTTGATCGAACACTGGAGCCGTGAGCGCCCAGAGCGCTTTGCGACGGAGGCTATGAGGAAGGAGAGGGGCCACTCGGTACGAAACCAAAGGCTGGCAGAGAAGGAATCCGTGTGAAGATGCGTGGAAGTGCGCTGCGCCCCAGACGTGTAGCGACTCCATGTCCAGCGGGGCTTCCTGGATCCACGTCGAATCGTCGGCGATGAAGTTGATTGCTCCGAAAATGGAACTTGCTGCCGAGAATCATGATGACGATGATGAATTCCACCGGATAATCACTAAACGCGCAGCCCCAAGGTGGGCACCAATTGTCGAGGCAACGATCCCGACAATGAATACCAGGGATACGAATAAGGGGCAGAGCCTAGCTATGGCACAAGTGTGGCACTCGGTTTTTACGAGTTCAGCCCCCTCTCGGAGAAGGTAATAACCCTACGTCTCGTGCCCGGAGGCTTGTTTTCTCTTGGGGTGTATGATTACAATGGATGTTGAACCCTTGCCAAGGAGGAGAAGGGTGGCTTATATAGAGTGCGTCGCGGCCTCTTTACTTCCACGTTACAAGGGGCTTAATGACTATAACTACGACAGCTACTGGTGTTAATAGCCACGACTACGATAGTTACAGGTAATGGTAGCCATGACTACACTTGAAGTTCGACTTAAGACTACTCGACCGTTGCAGCTCCCACGTCGTCCTTACGCCTCCTCTGTCTGAGTGGTGGTGGCTGGCCGACTAGAGGGAAGACGTCCGAGTGCCGTTAATGTATCCGAGTGGATTCCTTGTGATGCGCATCCGAATGCGCTTGTGGTCCAAGGACCTACCAATGATGGTGTGGGACCTTAGGTGGGTCTTAGATGTCAGGTCCTTGACCATACCACTAGTACGTGACCCCATTAGGGACCTTCATACCACTCATGTGGCACAAACTCCTCTTCCCGACTGTATTGAGTCAAGGGAGGGTGAAGTAATCCCCCCCCCCACTGTCAATGTCTGATGTCGGCGCGGGTAGGGGGGAGGAGCAAACCCTTATGCCGTCGTCGACAAATGTCGAGGGCAAGGGTGACACTCCCATGGCCGAGGTCGACACCTCAGTCACGTGAGATGAAGATATCGGCGAGAGGAACAGCCTCTCCTGCCTTTGACAAGAAACAAGAGGGCACTCCTGCCTCCCCAATTCCGATGATGCCAAAGACCTTGCCATCCAAGGTGGCTACTCGGGACGCCACTCTTCCTGCTGCCACGGTTGTAGTAGGTGCGGCTCTAACCTCATTACAACCTCTCGAGGTATCTACCTCGATCTCAAAGGCCCAATTGGTCCATCTTCGCCAGGAGGTGGAGGAGGCCATGAGGCGTCCGATGCTGCGCTCCGACCAATGGTCGGTCTTGCACACTGCCAAGAACCGCTTTGATTTTCTTAAAGCCGGTGGGCTTGACATATTTCTCAGTCTTGCCAGAGGCATGGAGATATATCCATTCATTTTTACCTAGTCCGTTATAGTTTACTTGAATATATCAAAAATAGAAAGAATGTGCTCCAGTTTAAAGGAAAATCATCTGATTTTATGTAAAAATTATCTAAGTTTGAATGAATGTTGTCCAATTAGTTTAAATTTGTATCAAATGTGACCGGATGTTTGCGGCTAGCTTTGAACGGCCGGCTCCCATATCAGTGTCTGGACACCTGTCAAGACTGGTCCACGACAGATACGGCTTTCGTTTTGCAGGTCCACGTTGGAGATGCCCTTGCATACTTTCGACACTAAACACATAAGTACATGTTACACATATACGAGCAAATCATTATGAAGTGCTGGTGTAACCGTGTAAGCAACGTGAAAATTCAGCCAGGGCGTGTGTCGGTCGAAGACAGTCGTAGTTAACTGCAACATAATTTTTGGTAATAGCATCGGCGGCATCCTAGTTGCCATTATAGTACCATAGTACCTCAACCATATGGTCCTAACAGTGATGTGTATGTGTTAACTTACAAGAAAGGAGCAAGAAACGGGGGGCCATGAACGTGCGCGGGATCGATCCTCACCAACTCCACTGTGCTCGAGTGTTCATCATGATCCTATTAATTGGCCGATTTGATCAGCTGGCCAGGAATGCTCAACCATAGAAAGCCAAAAAACACCGTAGGTAAGCAAAGAAAGCAAACAAAAATGCAGATGGCCTACCAAAATGTCGTGCACCAACAACACATCACACAGCATTACCGGAGTCGATCACGTACCCGCTTTAATCGGCTAATTAATTAAGCACTGTGTCATGATCCACTGACAGACTTAATTAGAAGGATTGGGGCCTGATCTTAACTTTTCCGGGTAGATCCCGCTTTGCAATTTTTGTTCTATTTTTGTTTAACGATCTTAACGGAGAGCTTTATTGCTGTACTTGTGTCGGTTCGTTAACAGTGGTGTCAGCTAACCTGGTAGCTTTCTCATGATTTAATATAAGTAATGGATATGCGAGATCCTCTTCACCTTCTAGGAGAATTTTCAAGAATCTTGATTATGCAGAATCCTGCGTGAAAAAAGTTAGGCCTATATATCACGGGTAAATCTGCATCCAAGATCTTTGTCACCAACCAGCTTTTAATATAAGCAAGTGCCTCTCTAATTCGTTGTAAATATAATGTTTGGGGGAATTGAACTCTTTGACTAGCCAATGCCTACATACACAGCACACTAGAAAGTAGGCACCTAGACGTAAGGGCATCTCCAACGGCAACCCATAGATTTCCTCCCGCATCCGCTCACGGATAGGAGAGGACTACTCCACAGACAAGGATGCGGTATGGCGCCATCCAACCATAGACGCATACTTCCAGTCTTCCTTTTTTCTTCGAAGTCCGCACGATCAAATAGACGCATGCACGGTAAAGAGATCCAAGCAAACCTAGCCACCCTCTTACTTCCGAGATTACCAAGAACCTCTCGGGTCTGCCACAGTTGGTTCTCTCATGTACCGAGGTCCGAACACCTTGACAATGGCAGTTGCAAATCTGACCATGGCATCTCCGCATGTGCTCTCAGACATCCATATGCACTCGTCCCATGAATCAGCGACCGTGCCATATGCAAGCATCCGGAGTGCGGTCGTGCACTTCTGGTAACCATAGAAGCCAAGCGTTCCCACGACGTCCTTCTTCGGGATGAAGTAGTCATCATAGGACTGGACGCCGTGGTACAACGATCAAAGATAGTCTTGCGCATCCGAAAACGCCAACGAAAATGGTCAGCGAATAGTGCATCGGGGGCAAAGTAGTCGGCCATCAGTGCCATGGTCGCGCGGCCTGTTGCGGTTGAGCACTCGATGGCCCTTGATCGAGCTCTTGAAATTGAGAACATGCTCCTCTGCACGTTCCGCGTCTTCAAGGACCGCCTGCATCATCGCCATCTCACCGGAGTACTCCTCCTCGTCCGACGAGCCGTCGGATGACCCAACATATTACTCGTATATGTACTTCAAATTGGAATTCATTGCTAGAAAGAACAAGGGACAAGTGTTTTTAGCTCCAGTGATTTATCGAACAGTTGCCGCGCATGGTGAGAATAGTAGTAGCGGACGGTACCTGGCGGGGCAGTCGAAGGACAGGGGCTGAACAGGGATGGAAGAGAAGCGGCGTGGAGCCCTGGAGGTGACGGAGACGCAGAGTTTCGGCAGGGGTGTGGCGTGGTGGTCGGTTTGGTGGAGCGAAGGTGAAGGCAAGAGAGAAAGAAGGAAGGAGAGAAAATGGAGAGGATGGAGTCGAGGGGGCGGGAAGGGTTTTAGGTGGGTCGGGGGTGTCGGATTTCTACGTTTCGTGTGTTCGGACTCCCGCAAAGCTCCCCCATTTTTATCTCCGGTTTACAGGAGAAATCGCGTCCCGACTAGAATTATAATATGTTTTAGATAATTTAATATGAACCACATACGATTTAAAATGACAAAACAAATACACTAAAACATGTCTATATATAATAGTGGACGGAGGGAGTAGCATCCAATTAAACCGGGATCACATGTAACCAACTCAATTGTGTGGCCCAGTTCTTCTATCTCAACTCTAGTAGGAGTATACAGAACGGGCAAATGACCATGCAAAGCAAGCAAAAGTATGTTTATATCTTAACGAAAAGTGGAGAGAACAAATTAAAGCAGGTCCTGGCAACCTAGCTAAACAGATTGAATTTTTGTTAACAATCTTAAAGGAGAGCTTTATTGGTACTTACACCGGTCATGTCGTTAGTTAACCAGCACCTTTCTCGTGATCTAATTAAGTAGTGGATATGCGATATTCTCTTGGATCTTTTACGCTGTATCATGAGTGCAATGCTAAGCGATGATCATGGATACCAAGCAGCTAATTAAGCGCGCATCTGATTCTACGTAAATACAATCATCCGAGCGAATTAGACCGTTTGATTAGCCAATAGCACTAAACTTCTTGCTTATACTCTCTCCGTCTCAAAATTCTTGTCTTACATTTGTCTAAATATGAATGTATCAAGTCACGTCTGAGTATTACATACATCCGTATCTAGATAAATCTAAAACAAAAATTTTGGGACGAAGGGAGTACATGAAAATCCATGTACCACAAGCAAGCAAGCAAGCAGAAAACAGCCAAAAACAGTGTCTAGCTAATTAAAATGGCATTTCTACCAACCATACATGCATCACACAGCATTATCAGAATATATCTGACATGTTTTAGCTTAGCTCTATATTGTGTCATGATCCACTAACAGCTTTAATCAGCATGATTATTGCGTGCATAGTCTAATCTAGACATCATATATTAATCCACGGACCTTTTCTGGGAATTACTTTCCGATTGTACTCCTGACTTTTCTGAACTCCTAACTGATAGTACAGCCTAATTATTCTGCCGGTCCGGCGTCGCTATGTCTAAAACTGATGTTAACAAGCTAGCTTCCAAATGATTATATTAAGCTCGAGTGGAGAAGTGATGGTCTCTTCAGCTTTACACTGGGTCATCATGAGCCATGGGCAAGCTAATATAAATCACACGCTGTGCAGATAGCTAGCCCACACTAGCAAATAGAAAGAGAAGAAAAAGGAAGTTGAAACCTAGCCTCTCTGCATCATTTGTGATGCCCACAACTTTTTTATATTAATTATTATCAAAAATATATAGCAAAGTCAATCACAGCCGAATAATTACAAGATACACCAAGAGAAGTGATAGTCTCTTCAGCTTTACACTGGGTCATCATGAGTCATGGGCACGCTAATATCAATCACACGCTCGGCAGCTAGCTAGCCAAGACCAGCAAGTCAGTTAATCCATTTTCTGGTCTAGAAAATAGAAACTAGCCTATTTCTTGGGCCCCTTTCCGTGTAGGTATCTGTCCTTAAAGCATGGATTTTATTAAATTATTAAAATGAAGGATCAAGGTGATACAAACACAATAAACACACATTAGATCTCCGCACGACTAGTATGCTCATAGCCCACATCAACGCACACAACAAATCACACCCACAAAAGCAGAGTATAAGACTGAAGCTCTAGCTACATAAGCGAAAGGAGAAAAACTCCGAAGAAATAAGAAACAATGGTCGATGAACTACAACAATGGCCATTCACACCAACCATTTCTTGAAATCACAAAAACAATGATAAATGTTCTCGAGCAACAAGGCCTTCAAAAAGGGTAGGATGGTCAAGCACCACAGTGGTGGATCCAACAACCAAAAGTTAGGCCAACTCCAACGCAAGGATGCATTTCGTCCGTCCGCGTCAACTTGGGTTCGTGTGGACAAAACCACGGCTTAACCCGCCGACGCAAACGGACGGATTATGTGCTTTTATCCGCTTGGAACCTTTCCGGCCCAAATTTGGACCGGGTTTGCATCCGCGGGGACACACAGCGGACGCCTGCGAGTCTTCCCCTTGCCCGCACGTCTGTGGCACACCATCTCCATTCCCATCATTTATCTCCCGGAATGCACCCGCCCTCCCGCCATGGCAGACGCGCCCAACCCTGCCACCGGCCCCTTCCCTGTCACACCGCCCATTCTGGCCTGCTTGCACCGTGGCTCAGAAGAAACCGAAGGAGATCACACTGGAGGAGAGGCAGCCCGTACAGCAAAGCGATCCGGCCGAAGGAAGAGAAATAAGGAAACAAAAGACACCGCCACAGCCGCTCAGGCCCAGGCCGCCGCTGCGGAGAGCGAGGCCCTCGTCACCAAGGCCTTGCAACAGGCCTTCCTCTTGTGAGGGTACCATGAGTCGGCCAACACGGGATCGTCAAAGGCCCTCCCGCCCAGGCTTCCGGAGTCACCGCCCATATCCATAACGCCGCCGATGTAAGGGTTCCTTCCCGGACACGACCTGCCGCTTCCCGCTTCTCCACATCGCATATGGGATAGCTAACCGAGAATGGGTGACTACATGCAGACCTTCCTCGTGGTCCCCTCATTGATCTCAAGGCCGCATTTGTGACCGGCCATTCTGCTGGGATGCAAAAGGAAGCGTCCACAGGTGGTCTCCCAGGCAAACTTACCCGATGCCCGCAACTTGTTTGATGAAACGCCCACCCCGACGCCATCCAATCCGAGGTACTACGATGATGTCTTGGAGGAGATGGTCGATGAGGGTGGCCAAGGATATGATAACAACAAGACTCAATAAGGCCAAGATGCCGCCGACCAAGACCACGACCAAGGCACCCACAACCATGAAACCTATGGACAAGGCACCCACGACCATGGCAACGGCCAATACAATGATGGCCAAGACACCGATGGCAAAGAAGGCGACGACATCGATGGAGAGCCATTCGTGTTTTAAGAAGAGCTTGTGGAGCAAGGCCGGTCACAAAATAGGATGAAAAGCGTGAGGACGGAAGCATACACAGAGGATGAGGGCAAGTTGATTTGCTAAGCTTGGATAGCAATTGGACAATATCCCAAAACTGGCATCGAGCAAAAAGGAACAACATTTTTGAAGTGGGTCGGTGTCTCGGTGATTACTTCCATGAACGTAGGAAGTTTGCACCCTACAAATTGGAAAGTGGTCGGACCGACGTGTCAAATCAAAAAAGGTGGGGCTTCATCCTTGGAGTGCAACAAATTTGTGGTGCTCATGAGAATGTCATTGGTTGTCCCATAAGTGGCATTGGCATCAAAGACATGGTATATTTGTCCTTCCTTTGTTCCTTCCCTTGTTCATATGAGCATATATTGTCCTCTTATGCATGCAAATGTATCTTTTTGGTCATCTATATATGTAGATGTTTCAAGTTTTGGATACCTTCAAGGTTCAAAATTCACCTTGAGCCGTCGTTGGACGAAAAATTCACGATTGCCCAAAGTTTAAGGAGCAATATGCGACCCAAAAAAGAGGTGGGGCCCTCATCGGTCTTCGACCCAAATGAAAGTGAGAAGAGGCCAAGGGGGAGACAATTCAAAGTTGGATGCAAAGTGTGATGCTTCGACAATCGCGTTGCAACAAACTTTAAAGGGGTTCATGACCCAAAAGGAAGAGATGAAAGAGAGGAAGCGCCAAGAGAAAGAGGAGGCAATGAAGGCCTACTTTGACATACAAAAGAAGAAACTCAAGTTCGATGAGATCAGTGCCTGGTTAAGAGCCAAGGAGTTAAAGCTCGTGCTAATCTCGAAGGAAGTGCATATCATGGCAGCCACCTTGAGCTAGATGTCCCCAAGAAGACGGGTTTGGTTCGAGAAGAAGCAAAATGAGATGCTTGAGCTAGATGCGTGATCATCTTATGTTTGGCCGAGATGGATGAACTATGGTCGAGATGCGATTATTTTGTATGCCGGCATGAATTCTGCTTGCTATGTTAGATGATGAAAATATGTTTGTTGAAAAAAATCAGTAGGCAGACCAAATGGGTCGGTCGGTTGAGCGCACTGCCAGGAACGGGCTCCTGGCAGACAAGAGGCGGATGCCGTCCCTACAGCTAACCCAAATGGACAAAAAACAGACAAATTTTGCGTTGGTTTGGGTCAGTGCATTGGAGTTGGCCTTAGATCATGGGTTTCCACTCTGAAGATAAAGTCTAAGCAATGCCTTCAACAAGGCAACGACGCAAGAACACTGCCATTGCCATGTATAACCAACTATGGTTAGACCTAAGTTTTTCAGCCTGAAGCTCGAGATCGGGTACTCAAGAAGCACCAGCCAATCAAAGTCATCATGTGTTGTCGCCATCATTTTTTACGATCCCAAAAGTTACATGTGTAGCTTGCATGGTCTTGAAGTGAGATGCCATTCAAGTAAAGACCATGCCTGCGCAAGCAGGCAGTCAAACCACAACAAGTGTCAATGGCCACAAATGGTTGGGATCCACGAAGATTGACATGCGTTGCGATGAGAACCGCGGAGCGATAAAGGTCAACAGAATCGCCGAAATCCCAATTTGGGACACTCCGGTAGTTCGGCACCGTCTTCACGCTCGGTTATTCTTGTCTGTGACTGTAGAATTGGTTGGCAAAACACACTCATCGTTAATGTTGGATCAAAATGTCTTTGGCCTGTTGGGACAACCGTTTAGCAACGCAGGACCAAGATGACACATGTGCCGCCGAGCGGAGGACCGCCTTGTCGGCACGCAGAAGGTTGCCGTTGCCACTCCGCTGCCGCTCATGTAGTTGCAGATGAAATCACAGTCACCGATGCCTAGCCATCAAAGCCGTCGACCCGGAAGAAAAAAACCACCACCACCACGGCACAACCATACATTTGCCCTCAAATCATCATCTGTAGGTCACATCTCACTGTCGAAGGCTACTGAAGCAGAATCTCCTTCCTTGTAGCCGCCTTCATCGATTAGTGTCGGGACTTAGCCCGGCCACTGGTCTCTAGTAGCGGCAAGCGGAAGAAATTACAAGAGGCGGGAGGGGGCGGTTGTGTGGAGGGGAAGAGGCGGCGTCTATATGTAGGTATCTGTCTGAATTTGGTATATGTTGATTTTTAATCAAACGTTCAATTGATGCCACCATATACTTCATATATTGCATTCCAAGCTAGCATCCAAGTAATTAATGTGGATCACATGTAACAAACTGCACGGTGTGGCCCAATCCTGCAAGCTTAAGACTCGTACTATACAAAACGGGCAAATAGCCATGCAAAGCAGCAAAAGTAGGTTTAATATCCCAACAAAAAGGCCAAGAGAACAAGTTAAAGCAGGTTCTGGCAGGCTCGCCCAAAAGCCGCGGCTGCTATCGACGCTAGCTTGGCCAGGCATGGGATCGAGATGGACCATATGACAGCGCAAGTTGGTTAAGTTCCGGGAAGCTTTGCCGCTTTGGCCACCACGAATTAAACCGGTTGCGTGTTGCCGTGCCGGGCTGCATCTCGCAGTCGGTCCTGATCACCTCGTCCGTTCCCGGCTGGCTTGCACGCCGGACCGATGCGGAAAACGAGGGGAGGAAGGATCGGGATGACTTTTCTCCTTCTCTATGTGCGTATTATTTGCGTACGTGGAGGCCAAGATCGTTACCCGCCTACCTGCATAAAATGGACATGTCACCTGCAAGGCGTCAAAGCCAGCCCATCTTTCCTTCTGGCGATAAAACAAAAGACGAAAGGAGAAACTTGGTGATCTAATATCAAAAGAGAAAGCTTAACTATCTGAAGCTTTCTCGACACAGCGATGGATCGACGCTATTGTAGGGGGAGCTGACAGCGCGCTGGGCAGCCGTATATAGATGCCTGAACATTTCCAGAGGCGCAGAGGCAGTGCCTGAGCGAGATGCCGCACCTCGTGACAACTACAGTATGTGTGTGTGTGTCTGTGCATCACTGCATGCGTATGCTCAGTCAGTATACGTATCGTCTCTGGAGGAGCAACCATCTGGCCTTGCGAACGAAGGTTACCAAATTGGGGTGGAGCTTCCAGGGGCACCGTCTCGTGTCCATGGCTTGCGTACAGTGCGAGGAAGGAGAGCAAATAGTCACGCACTGGCAGTGCGCAGTCCCGGTGGCGGAGGTTGCGGGACAGTGACCTAGCTCTGGCTAGTTAACTCGAGGCAGCTGACCAAGCACACACGATCGATCGATCGAGATTCACGTGTGCGATCGTGCTGCCGCTGTGGCTGAGTGACGGGCGGATCGGAACGTCGGAACCACCGGATGGACGGACGGACGGGTGTGCGTGCATGGTCCGATTAATGCGGGTACGCCGTTGTGTGTGCGTACGTGTGCTACACGGCGCACGTACCATGTGGAGAAAAGATCTGGGTGATGATTAATCCAGCTTTTTCACATCGCCGCAAGTGGTCGGTCGTCGGGCACCGACGGCGCGGGGGACGCGCCAACCAACCGCGATCGCGACGCCACCGCCCCAAGCAGCGCGCGCTGGCGAGGCTCGGCTCGGCACGGCACGGCACCACCCCGACCCCGCGCCCGCGCCCGCGCCGTGGAAACCTCCCCGACCCTCGTTCAATCGAGTACTCCGTTCAATCAGCTGAGACATTCCGATTGACGAGTCTCTGCTTTTGTCTGTTGGAATCAACGCGGCGAGGACGAAGGTTTCACCGTGCCCAGAGGAGGCGTGTTTCACGGGGCCTTCCTCCTCTTGCTCTGAGTTGGAGAGGGAAGAAAAGACCAGAACAAGTCACAAACCAGGGTGGAAGACTAGTGTACTCCACAATCATTTCCATGTTTGGCTGCTTGCAAGTTGCAATTGAAACCTGTTGAGGCATCCCGAGTCTGCGTGCCTGGTCGAGTTTTTTCGATAAAGGGCGTTTTTATTATCTCAAAATGTAGCATCAAAGTGATATAAATCATTAAGAGTATCATCCGCCTCCGGATAAGCTAGGATCTGACACATGTACCAAACAGGTTGTCTTTTAAGTAGAAAGATAAAAGACCGACAATTCGGCAACGAAGAGAGTCTATAGACCGACACTATGCCTATGTCGAAAGAGATGGTGGACCGAGCCGGAGATTATCGCCATCCATGTTGGGTAAAACCTCCGTAGCCACCGCTCCAATAGCGTACACACCGCCTTGAACAGCGGTTGGTACTCCGCTCGTTGTAGCGTACACCACGTACGAAGCGAGTGCGTACAACGGAAAATAACCTGCAAAGGCGAAACAGTTTTTATTTTTTTTTGCCTGGTCGAGTGCATGGTCGAGTTGATTTTTTTTTTTTTTGCGGGGATGGTCGAGTTGAATCTATGGATGCGTGCAACAAGCCAACTCAAACTCCTAGACGGATCGGGACCTCTGCTCGCAAACGCAACGAGACGAACCGAACTGCAGGTTCGCTTATGTAGCCTCAGGACGTTGACGTTTGCCGAGCTCGGTATGTTCGCTGTCCACGCTTAATAATCACGGAGAAAAACGACGTGTACCAACTTGGCCAGGCCAAGTAGGCGCCCGGCCGGGACAAAGGAGCAAAACAGGGAAGACGTATGATGGATTTTTTGGTGTCTCATCTTCGTATAAGCAAGTACACTGAGGTTTGGTCTTGTTCGCGTTAATTCAGAAACTAGCTCAACCTGAAACTGATTGTCGATCGAGTGTGACCTGCCATGGCTGCAGCCAGGGGGCACCGAGGTCGATGTGTACCGTCGTCATGTCTGGCATTGGGATGGGATGCCATGTTAGGGTGTCTACAGAAGCGTATGCCAGCTGATTCGTATCAATTTGGTTAGGATAATGTGAGTAAACCTTTGTAAAGGTGCCCCTAATCAGTGTTTATCCAGAATTTTCGACATTGTTGTATTGTGTGGGTCACATTTAAAACTAGTTCTGCCATTTTTATGACATTTTTATGAATACGTTTACAATCAACCCTCTTGATTAGAATGACAGACCAAAGGCCTAGCTACACTTCACGTTTGTGCATGCCCTTATAACCCTCTATGCGCCTTCAAAACATGTTCAGTGCACCCTAAGGATATGGAGGTTTGGGGATTAGAAATTTAGCTTTACCGAACAAAGCTTTGTCATGCAAATGGTAGTGAAAGCTATTTAACACTGAGGGTCTTTGGCAGCAATTGCTAGTCAATAAATATCAAAAGAGTAAATGTCTTACTGGAATTAAAAAGGAAGAAGGGAATTCACAATTTTGGTCTGAGTTGATTAAACAACAACATTTCTTATTCTTATATAGGTTTGTTGTGGGAAATGGGTAGAATGTTGATTTTGGGATAATAGATGGGTTGGGAATAAGCCTATTACGGGAAATTTCCCTAGGATATACAACAACATGTGTTTTGACAAGAACAAATCTGTCAGTGAGATGTTGGGTAAAGGCCTTGATGTTGTACAATTTAGAAGAACAATTTATGGAGATTCTCTTGAGCTTTAGAATCATATTAAGGAGGTATGTGTCCAGGTGACACTAACAGGTCAAAAAGACAGGATTCAATAGACTTTGACACAAAAAACTGGTTTGTATACTGGTAGATCGTGTTACAGATACTTGACTGAAAATGGGATGAGATATCCACATAAATTTTTGTGGAAAATTTAAATTCCCCCAAGAGTTAAAGTGCTTCTTTGGCAGGTTCTTCGAAATAGAAATCTTACGAAAGATAATTAACTTAGAAGGGGATGGGTTGGGGATTTTTCTTGCCCTTTTTGTGTCAGAAATGAGAACATTAACTATCTATTTTTGTTTGGTTGCTCTGTCGCCTAATTGCTCTGGAGTATTATGAAATGTGCCTTTGACTTACCTATTATACCCGAGAATATACAAGACATGTTTGACATATGGCTTAAGAACTTTAGTAAAGATTTTAGAAATTTGGCAGTAGTTGGACTATCTGCTCTAGTTTGGACAATTGGAAGATGGGAAATGGTGTGATATTTGAAAACAACAAGATTACTAATCCTTGTGTTCTTGTTAACCTGGTTGTTAAAATGCTTCATGTTTGATTTATTTTGCAGACAATCCAAAAAAAACAAGGGGTGCTAAAGTGGGGCGTAAGAAAGATTGTTATGATCGCTGGAGAGGTTTTCAGAGCTACCCAAGGATGGAGGTCTTAGCTTCGGATCACTCTTGGAGGAAGGGAGACGACCCTTTCCATTGGAGCTTTGGCAGATTTACTCCAGTATTTTGTTATGAAACCTATTTATAGGAGGATTGTCCGCAAATACATGCGGCTGGTGTCAGCTGAAAAAATAAAATATTTGTCCTGGACACCAGATTGTGGCTTTCCCAAGATGAGGAAAGTGATGCTCGTTGAAACTTCTAAGTCTCCCTAGGTTATCGGCATGTTGCTGATATAGCCTATTTTGTGGTTTGGATGACCAGTTAGGGATAGCCTAACTGGGTTCATCTTCAAATCATGCATCATTGCATTTGTTTTTTTTGTCTTGGTGTTGGTAGTTTGTTCTAGAAAGACATTGTGATTTCTGTTAATGGAAATCGGAGAGGGAGCTCTTTTTTTTAAAAAAGGGTAAGTATTTACTATTTAGACTGGACGCACCGTGTCTCTCCAATCGTTAGAAGGATAAGTGCTGGCCCATATTTTAAAAAAGAGAGTATTTTTTTTACAAAAATAAACCACTCCAAGTTGTTGGTATTTTTGCTATAAAAACCTAAGTTTCGGGAATTTTTTGGATATGAAACTTAGTATCAGATGAAACTAATGTACAGTATATGGTGTTTTAGATGAGGTAACCTTTCAGATCGATTTTCTAATTGAGATGGTCCGTGAGTAGATATTGATAAAAGCGTAATATTATTTTAATAAAAACATAATATTATTTTCTCTGAAAATAACAGCAACAAAACCCCCAAAGAGATAGAGTGGTAATTTATTTGGTTAAAATATAATGTTATGGACCTAATTTGTGTTGAATCTTACCCGTTACCTTTTCATCCAGCAAAACAAAAAAATAACTGGTGCCTCATGTGCACATATTTGGCCAATGCACCAGATAGGTTCTTGTCACGACTTGTATCCAAGCCCGACCATATCAACCATAGTCATACTCGACATATTAAATAGATGATGGTAAGCTAATGACACGACAATGATGCAAATCCGTGCATATTCTACATCACAATGAATCATTCTCTCTTGGTAACTCTAAATAGTGGTATTTCGGGGAAGTATGTAACTAAAACAGTTTTCACATTTCAGTGTCACAATTCATGTACACCGGTTGCATCCATGTCTCTCCGATTATCGCGTGGAGAAGTTATGGACATGATCTTCTTCTTTTTTGAAACAGAGGAAAAAGGTTTGCCTCGTATATTATTTAAGAGAGAAGAAAAGTTTTTGTTACAGACACACCCCTTAATACAACAAAGGAATTACTCTCCCGACATGATTGTCCCTTGTTTCTTATCCCCCGTGACCACCCGAAGCAAGGCCTCCTTCATAGACATATTAAATCATTATAAGATTTTGCTATGAAACTAAGTTTCAGATACAAAACTAAAAATCAGTATATTTTTTGGGTATGAAACCATGTTTCAAGAGATTTTTATGGAGACGAACTTGGTTTGTTCATTATTCACACCTTTAATTGTGAGAAAAAAAAGATGTGTACCAACTTGCCCAAGTAGATACATGAGACGAAGAGTAGATATAGATAGGACATGTAAGCTGGTTTTTTGGTCTCTTATCTTTGTGAATTCTGATAATATATCTGAGTCCTTTTCGTGAAAAAACAACAAATAAATTGTAGTTTGGTCTTGTTCATGTTAATTCGGGAAGTGACTCAACTTGAAACTAATTATGGATCGAGTGTGACCAGCCATAGCCGTAGCCCATTGGCACTGAGGTCGATATGTAGCATCATGATGGCTAGTTAGTTAACTATGGGTAGGATACCATGTTAGGGTATCTACAAAAAGTGCATGTTCAGGTAATTATCTATTTTGCTATATAGGATGATTTTAGATAACCTTTGCAATGGTACCCTATTAGTGTTACATAGAATCTTTGTTGATACTCAGGCTAGTCAATATTGTTGTTTTCGTGTAGGGTCACATCTAAAACTAGTTCCGTCATTTTAGGACAAAACTATTTTGTGTGACCAGTTTACTATCGACTCTCCAAGAGAATGATATACCGAAGGACTAGTTCCGTCATTTTAGCTTCTTTTTTTTTTATTTTCAACCGGGGGGGGGGGGTGGATTTCCCCACCTGAATTGTATTCATTTTTGCCTATAAGACTTTGCAGCCTGTCGCAGGATAGGTTCAAGTGAACTGGAATTACAGGGGGCGCAGAGAAGAAGAGAAAAGCAAAAACACACACACACACGCCACAACACACATACATGGGGTACATCGAGGGAGACACAAAAAAGAGCACCAAAGGATGGAGGCGAACGGCATCGGCCAGCTAAGACCAAACCATGACACTGCACCGTCGACGCAATCGAAAGGCTTCGTGCATCCGAGACTGCACAACGCTGTGACTCCACTTGTGTCACGAGGCACATTCGAAGGGACACGCGGATCCGAGACGACGCCACGACACCTGTGTGCCACCAGCGTAGTCAAAGGGCATCGCCAAGCAAACCAAACCACGACACTGCACCATCGACGCAATCGAAAGGCTCCACACACCCGAGACTGCACAATGCCACGACACCACCTGTGTCGGGGGTACATTCGAAAGGTTGCACGAGGCCGAGACGACGCCACGACACCTGTGTGCCACCAGCGTAGTCAAAGGGCATCGCCAAGCAAACCAAACCACGACACTGCACCGTCGACGCAATCGAAAGGCTCCACACACCCGAGACTGCACAACGCCACGACACCACCTGTGTCCGGGGTACATTCGAAAGGTTGCACGAGGCCGAGACGACGCCACGACACCTGTGTGCCACTGGCGTAGCTGCAGGGCACCGCCTAGCAGATACGCACCAAGAGAGCACTCGACCACGACACACACCACCGTCGACCCCAGATTGGCCGCGCCACCACCACCACCGACCACCAACTTCAAACCAGCCTAGCACCACCCCAACCCTCAGGCAAGCAGCTTTGAGCACCGTCTCCGAAGACAGGCACCACCAAGGTGGTAACGACGTCAAGGACACCGCCGGAGAGCTGGATCAAAGGCTTTCACCCAGAGAATAAACAGAGTGAGCGAGGAACCAAGGCATCATACGATGGCACCTCCAAGGAGGGATCTGACACAACAGTGCGTCGCTGCCGCCGGTGCCGACAGAGGCCGACACAGAGCTGTCGCCCATAGCCATCATCCTCGCCACCCTTCTGTTGAGCTGCGGCACTGCTGAGACCGGATCCACCACCACACAAGGGGCAAGAACCTTGAGTGGCGACAGAGACCGAGCGCCCGCCAGTCGAACCACCAGACCGCCGAATCAGCAGGAGGTGGAACTGAGCAAGGCAGCGACAGGGGGTGCAAAAGATCCGTCGGAGGTCGAGAGCAGAGGAGGAAACCCTCCTGCCCCAGACCTGGACCTGGCCGGGAAGAGAGGAAGTGGCGAGCCAGCGGCCTGGCCCCACGCCGCCTGAGCGGCCGCAAACGGCACGACCACCACACCGACGCAAGGGGCTGAAGCCCCGGCGCCCACAGCTGCCCGCTAGCCCAGATCCAGCGCGTCGGCCAGATCCGCAGTAGAGGGAAACACGCGCGCGCCACCCCCAAGCGTCGGCGAGCAGGCCTCGCGACACCTCGACGCCACCCTGCTCCCCACGCGCGCCCCGCGCCCCACGGCTTTGAGCTCGGCAGAGCTCGCCACCAAGACGACCGCGGCCACCCGGCCACCACGCGTCCGCCGCGAGATCTCCCCGAGCCACCTTCGGAGGCAGGGGGCCGCCGCCACCGCGGCAAGGCCAGCGGCAACGGCGGAGGAGAGGAGGCGTAGGAGAGGGGGCCGCCGGCGACTGGCGAAGTTCCCCCCGAATCGCCCGAGCGGAGCGACGCGGGGTCGGATGTGTCTCTTGCTCGAGACTCAATCCCAGTCCCAGTCGCATGCCTTAGCTTTCAAGGTGGCTTAAGAACATGTCTGCGAACCCAATGAATAGGTGCACCGGATGTGACCATGCTTCTCCAATTGTTGGATGGAGAAGTGATGGCCATGATCTGTTGACTCTTGCCATATTAAACACATTGTATTTCCTTAAAATCAACCTTTGGTATTTTGATATGAAACTAAGTTTTGATACAAAACTAAGTTTGATGAAGCCTTGGATATGGAAGTAAGTTTCATCGACTTTTTAGATATGAAACATGATGAAACTTGTGTATGGACTATCAAGTTTTAGATGAGATAACTTGTTGGGTTGATTTTCTGAGTTGAGATGGATTGCGGGTTGATATTGGTAAACAAATATAAGGTTATATTTCCTAAAAATAGCAGCAACCAAAACCCCAAAGAGCCAGGGCGCACAATGATTCTGATAAAATACAAGGTCATTTATGTAAATAAGCAGCCACCCAACTTGCATCGAATCATGCTCGTCGCTTTTTCGTCCCATGACCTGAAAACCATAGGCGCGGTGCACTGGATACACTCTCTCGATGACTTGTATCCAAGCCCAATCAAACATAGTCATACTCGGCGTCTTAAGGCGGTGATTGGTAAGCTAATGACACGACAATGATGTAAATCCGTGCACATTCTACAGCAACGCCATGCATCATTCTTCCTCGGTAACTCCAATAAGTGTTCTTTCAAGAAATGTGTAACCGAATGTCATGTGTAAATTTCAACATGTGATGTCATCTGCATCGTCCCACCATCGACCTTGTCGCGTCGGACCCGTGTCCTGAAATTTGATTCCAAAAATATTTTTACCGTATGTAAATTGCCGAAACGGTTTCCAGTTCAGTGGATCAAACCAAAATTTGTGCCGACTAAATCGAATCGCGTGCCGACAAAAGTTTGAGCGGATCTTGTCTGAAATGTGGCCGAGCTTATGTGCACATGTCTGATGTGTGTACCACTTCTCCCAAGACTGTTCACGCCCCGGTCGGGACAAAGAGGAGTCCCGGCAAGTTGTACCACGCCACAGACGTACGCCGGGGCCACGTCTGCCTTTTTACGTTGGGCGCTCGCTGTCACGGGGCGATCGGGCAGATCACCAGCCGTTAAAATTTTCGCCAGGGGAGCGGTCGAGCCGGCCCGCCGTTATATACCACGCGCCCCAGAGCATTCCCTTGAGCACGCAGCACACTGCACTCCGCAGCCCGCACCACACCAACCAGCAGCACTGCTCTCCTAGCCAGTGCCGGCCACTCGAGCGAGCAAGCGCAGCCGCTGCTTCTGTCGGCGGCAGGTAGGTGGCGCCGCGCGTGCGTGCGTGAGCTGGTCGGGCGGCGAGGATGATGAGGGTGGTGGCGGCGGTGGCGGTGGCCGTGCTGCTGGCGGCGGCGGTGGCGGCGGAGGCGAGCGAGCTCAAGGTGGGGTACTACGACAAGAGCTGCCGGGGCGTGGAGAACGTGGTGAAGTGGCACGTCGCCAGGGCCATCAAGGCCAACCGCAAGAGCGGCGCCGCCCTCGTCCGCCTCATCTTCCACGACTGCTTCGTCAGGGTACGTACGCCGCCGCCCGCCGCCGTCCTCTGTCTCTCTCTGTCACTCCGGCCGGCCTCTGCTCTGCTCTTTAACCAGTAACCGCACGGCCGGCCACTGCTGTCGAGCTAGCAAAAGTACCTCTGCAACGTCCTCCAGCACAGTAGCTCTGGTTAGCTAGCTAGCTAGTAAGAGCAGTTTGTCCATGTCTGCCGCACATTTTCTACCTTACATGATGCATGCACAGTGACCTAGCTCGTGATCCACAATGTCGCAGCACGTTTCGTACACGATGCACGCACCAATGTTTAGTTTCCTCGTCGAGACCGTGACGCTAGACCCCACGTGGCACCGAGCGTGCAAGACACTAACTTCTTCTTTTTTTCCGTTTGTTAACAAGATACCGTAGTTTTAGCCAATACTACCGGTTTGCATGCATTGAGCTAACCAGTTCACCGACAAGTTTAATTAGTCATAGATCACCCCCAGAGGGACGACGGCGAAAATTATCGATGAAAATGCCTGCGATGTACTCCCTTCGTCCACAAACGTAAGACCATTTTGACACTGCGATGGTATCAAAAATGGTCTTACATTTTGAGACGGAGGGGTACAATTGGATTCGAAGCTAGAATGGGTATATATTCTGAAACAACCAATCAGTGAACATGGTTATTAGTTAAGCACGGAGTTATCTCGACAGTTAGGAGCCATCATAAGTTTCAAAGTAGTCCCAGATGTTAGGCTACCGGAGTAGTTGGTTTGTGCGTCATTGTCATCGCCCAGATGTGAATCATGGAAGCACGTCACTCCTAGTAGCCACTATCCTTAACTTGAACAGTTGAACGGCTAGCTTCCGTGCGCCAGCTGCTCACCAGCCACCGTGGCGAGCACAAAACTTGCACAGCTAGCCCAGCTGATGCCGAGGATAACACTTGCGCAGCCGAACCGATGCCGCCGGAATGCGATGCTTTCCTTGGACATGTAGATATCCATCGTTCAGAGCTATCTAGGCCGCTCGCCTTTCACTTTGCTAGGACCCGGCATCACTGTGCTGCCCATTGTCATTATCTCCTCTTTTTCTGCTTTTCTTCCGTGCCTGGTGTCGTTGTCTTTTGTCATTTCTCTGCTTTTAATTCCCCATGTGCCCGATGATGATACGCGCGATAACAGGGGCTCTCTTGAGAATCCACGGGTATGTGTCGTCATCGTCATCGTACTAGTAGACATTTCTTCGTAGCTTCACGAGTGATTGGGTGACTTTGGACAACAAATTCTAACGATCCGCGGTTAGGCGTCTGTGTTTAGAGCTATCCGTGGCGTGTAGAATTTTCTTGGTAAGAGTCATATTGTGTTCTTCATTCCCCTACAGAGTAGGCACCCCAATTAGGAGGAGTGTACAATGCAAGTACAATACTTGCCAACACAAGGGCAGTTTTTAGTTCTTGTTTTGCAACCTAGAATAGACAAGGTGGTTACTTGTAACATCTATACTTGAATGCTAGATGCCGGTACTTGATGGGTATTTCTCTTCCCAATATACAACTGGCTCTAAAAAGCTAGCTATAAAGTTCGTAAAGCATGGATGATTGTGATATATTTGTAATATACTGTCTTTGAGCATCAACTAGTGCAAACTAATCTTGCATTGTGTATATTCTATAATCGGGATAGGAATGTACTCCCTCCGTCTGGAAATACTTGTCGGGAAAATGGATGTATCTAGACATATTTTAATTCTAGATACATCTAATTTTATCCATTTGTACGATAAGTATTTCTTGACGGAGGGAGTAGTAGTATTAGACTTGGTTAGCTTTTCCTTGTTCTTTTGCCATGGAAAAGAAACCAAAGAAGAAAGGCAAGCCATATACACTGTAAAGAGAAAGAGAAAGCACACCTATATCAAAGATCAATAATTGGTTGCACCAGTGCTCAATCCACACCCCACAAGTTCAAATGATCTGTTGAAAAGCTCCTAGTACTATTTGTATTTAAGAGTAATTAATAGGTAATGGATTATAGGTGGAAAACATATACATGAGTCCCCTTTTCATCTGAAAATGAAGGTGCAGACAAGTCTTTTCGAGATGGTCCAACTATCAGTACATAGCTAATTAGACTAATCGATAATTATTGCCCAATAATGCACATTGCCGACATTGCGTTCGGAGGAGTAGTACATGTCTGTCCAACAACTAAAAGGTAATCAGCACATTTCAGATCCAGATCGTGCTATAATAATGCTTTGCAAGTACCGACGAAATGACTTCCCATGCACACTTCAGCTGTGTGATTGGTTAAAATGCTTGATTTGTCCCATCAAAGCTAACGAATTGTTAGTTTAAGATAATTGATCATTCATGCTTGATTATGTACTACTCAATCTGTTGGAGTACGATCAACTGGATAACTGACGGACAAGCGTACGATCTGTTGCAGGGCTGTGACGCGTCGGTGCTGCTGGACCCGACGCCGGAGAACCCCAACACGGAGAAGACGGCGCCGATCAACATCGGCCTGGCCGCCTTCGACCTGCTCGACGACATCAAGTCGGCGGTGGAGGACCGGTGCCCCGGCGTCGTCTCCTGCGCGGACATCCTCATCTTCGCCGCCCGCGACGCCGCCAGCCTGCTGAGCAACGGCCACGTCCACTTCGACGCCCTGGCGGGGCGGCTGGACGGCGTGCACTCCCACGCGGCGGAGGCGCAGCAGGACCTCCCCGACTCCACCTTCACCATCGCGGAGCTCATCCAGAACTTCAAGCGCAAGAACTTCACGATCGAGGAGCTGGTGATCCTGTCCGGCGCGCACGCCGTGGGCGTGGGCCACTGCTCGTCGCTGCGCGCCCGGCTCACGGCGCCCGCCGACCAGATCCTCCCGGCCTACCGGGGCCTCCTCGCCGGGAAGTGCGCCAAGGGCCCGGACCCCATCGTGCCCAACAACATCAGGGACGAGGACGCCGGCGCGGTGGCGGCCGCCGTCCCGGGGTTCCTCCCGAAGCTGAGGAAGGTCAAGGACTTCCTGGACAACAGCTACTACCACAACAACCTGGCGAGGATCGTCACCTTCAACTCCGACTGGCAGCTGCTGACGGAGAAGGAGGCGCGGGGCCACGTGCACGAGTACGCCGACAACGGCACGCTCTGGGACGAGGACTTCTCCGACTCCCTCGTCAAGCTCAGCAAGCTGCCCATGCCGCACGGCAGCAAGGGCGAGATCAGGAAGATGTGCCGCTTCGTCAACCACCACTAAGCTTTTCCAACTCTCCAAGTTTCTATCGCTGACGTTTTCCATGGGTTAAATTTGCATCTATCGATCGATCGCGTTTGATTATTCGTTTGTTGTTATGTTTTTCATTTTCAATTTTTTTCCTTCTTCGATTTGTGGGATTGATTTGTGGACAAATGTGCGCCTGCGCCTGCGTGCGACCTGTGTAGATTTTTTTTCCGGTCAAGTGTTGTGCCTTTTGGTTGGCTTGGATACCATCCATCAAGGCATCCAATGCTCATGTAATAATAAGGGTAAAAGATGATGATGAAGTAAATTGCGTAGTAGTACAGTTGCCTCTATAGTTTGCCCTGTTCTTCGATAAAAGGAAAGTTGGTCGTTCACATCTGTTGGTTCTTTACCAGGCATGTGTTTTTCATGTCTTTTTGAGCCATCCATCACTAGTGTCCGCATTCCCGGCTTTGGCTTTCAGGAAAAAAAAGATCGTAATTTCACTCACCGATTTACTCCCCAAATGTGAGGGGATTGAGCTTCGGTGCCTAAAAGTCAAGTGCATTTTCTATGCAACATGAAACCTTAAAATTCATGTATTTTCTATGCAACATCACAAGACTCCGTCTCAACATTTTGTGTGTGTTTTGTTTTCTACGGCATTCGACAACACCGACACCTTGCCACGGAGATCAAGGCATTGATGGTCGACGGAGAGCTTATTTCTCAGAAACTTCGTCCCGAACAAAATGGTGTGGCAGATCGATTGACAAATAGTAGTCGTATGAGGTGTGTCACGGCTGTGTGCCTGCACCAAGGACCATATGTATTGAGGAGCTCTTGCCTGTCCATTATAACACCATAATTCCAGAATAAAACTCATCCCCCCCTCCGGAAAAAACATACCATGATATTCACAACCCTGTGATTCTTTTATACTTCTACGTTGTCATAGTGGTGCAATGAGAGAGGCACCTTTTGATCTACTTTTTCTTGTAGCGGTTTTGCAGGGCCTAACATATGGTTGTATCAATGTTTTTTGGGTGTACCGTGTGACCTTTGTTTGTTGATAAAATGTATTGTATGGATAGTATCCGACCACACACCACAGGCTTGGAAAAATGGTAAGCACCCGGGACAGACATGCATGCATGACTGGTACGAACGAAATCACTAACTAAATTGGGTACCCGAAGGTCACTTTCACCTTCTCTGGTGGTGACAAGTGACGCACTGCATGCGTGTCACTTGTCGCAACTTAAATGTTTCCCTTTTTCCATACATCTTTTTAAAACATGTTATCACTTTAACCATGCGGTCAAACTATGAACCGTTTTTTTGGATTTCTCGTGTCGAGATCTTTAAAACTAGATCTCACATTAATAGATTTTAACAAAAAACAAATTGGTGCCCGTGCACATCTAGCAATATTCTCAACATGTGCTTATGTGAGAAGCACAATCTGTGCTTCCCTCGAAAAAAGGCGAAAAATAAAACTTGTGCTTACCAAAAGAATTGAAAACCGCAACTGTGCATTCGGGCTTCCGGTTTTTCTTTCAGATTTTTTGGTATTCGTTATTTGTTGGTTTTATTTTTATGCTTTTTCTTGTTTTGGGGTTTTTTAATGGAAAAAATAGTTCGTCGAAACCTATTAGTGTGAAACCTAGTTTCGAAGAGCTCGATGTGAGAAATCCAACAATAAAAATGGGTAATTGAACACACGGTTCAAAAGATAAAACACTCTAAATAAGCAAACGTTTGAAAAAAGAGAAAACTCACAGGCCATGACAAGTTACGAACATGCAGTGTGGCACTTGTTCAAAGGTAAAATATTTGGGTCATGAGGGGTGCACAACAAAACATGTCTACCTATGCTGAGAAATCTCAGGAAAAAAAAGCAATAATATTTATTCTTCGTCAAGTGTAGTGCGTTCAAGCTGCTCTAGCTAACGGCAACTTTTGTCTCAAAAATAAAAACCTAATAGCAAACTGTTTCTAAAAAAGATAACAACAAATATTTTTACCCATGCACTACATTACGTTGCATTATATGCCGGTTCTTTTGCTTCTTGCGTAACCCTTTTTTTGTTTCTTGTTCAATTGAATTCTAGAAAATCTTCATGTAGTGCAAAAATATTCAAGGACATAAAAAAATTCATGATGTTTTTAAAAAATGCTTGAAAATTTAAAAAATGTTAAAATTCAAAAAAGCTTAAGAATGTTTCAAGTTTTCCCATTCAAAAATATTCACAAACTTAAAAAAATCAACTAAAAATGTTTGCTATTTTTCTAATCATTGTCATTTTTATATGTATTAAAAATGTTCGCAAATTTATATTATCATGATTTCCTAAAAAATTTACAAAATATGGAACACACATTCTTTAATTTATAAAAATGGTCATGGATTTAAAAAAATATATTCTTGAATTAAAAAAAATCATGATTTTGATAAACGTTCATGGATTTAAAAAACTCATGGATTGTTGATGAATTTTAAAAATGATCTTGAACTAAAAAACACATACTTAAAAAAATGTTGAAGAACTAAAAAGAAAAAGGAAAAACTGATGAGAAAAAAAACAGGAAAAACCTTTTGGAACCTCAGCAAGACCAACATAATGTTCCGATATCTTCTCAAACTAGGCTGAACTGTTTCCTTGGGTACACATAGAAAGAACGTTGTGTTTACTCAACTGCAATCCGCCTCAAGTCGGTGATGCCTTGCCAGTTCACAGGGATATATATTGCAGTTCGTGATATGTAGAGTTTTGCATCACGAAGCTTCTGGTGGCAATCATTGGGCATGAGATGGCACACACCCCGACGCGCCTCCAACACGTTGTCAAGGGGAAAATGTGAACAAATTTTGAAAAACAGAACACTTTTCTAATTTCCTGAACATTTTTTGGAAAATGTGAACAAATTTTGCAAAAGAGAACACTTTTTAAAATTCCTGAACATTTTTTTGAAAATGTGAACAAATTTTGAAAAAGAGAACACCTTTTGAAATTACGAACAATATTTATAGTTTTGAACAAAATAAAGAGGAAAACGAAAAAACAATAAAAAGAAACACAAAAATAAAAGAATCAGGAAAAACAAAAAATGAAAGAGAAACTAAAAAAGAGAAAAAAACAAAAAAGGAAGAAGAAAAACCGAAAACAACCAGAAGTGGAAACTAGAAAAAAACGGTCCAGGAACCTTCTAGAAGGTTCCCAAAACCGGTAGAACCGGCAACCCCTGTGCGAACCATCCACACTTTCACGCAGAGAGCGGCGCATAGGGTTTTCCGTCATGCTTCGTGCGACACTGAAGACCTCCTCGCCTCAAGCGCTTTCCTAATAGGCTGGGGCAGCGTGGAGGAGCGCTGCCTTGTTTTTTATTTTGTTTATTAATTTTCTTTATCTTTTTTAAATGGCAATTTATATTTAAAATTTAAGAAAAGGTTCATCGTTATTTCAAAAATATATATGCACTGTTCACAATTTGTTTCTGCAACTTTAATAAAAAGTTAAACGCATTCAAGAAAACATCAATAGCATTAATAAAATGTCCGTGCAACTTTAGAGAATGTTTATATAATGTAACTAAAATATTAACGTAATTTGAACAAAGTTTTGTACCTTTAAAAAATGTACATGACATTTGGAAAAATATTCGCTCATTTTCAAAATACATTCTTGAAATTTTATGAAAATGTTTATACAATGTTAAACAAATGTTCGCATAGTTTAAAATAATGGTTGGTACCATTCAAGAAATGTTCTCAACCCGTATTTGAAAAATATTTAATACATATTCAACAAAAATGTTCAAATCATGTTAGAAAAAAATATACATCACTTATTCAGAAAACATTCAACGTGTTTCCAAAAATGTTCCAGATTTATATGTAAAATATACAACCTTTATAAAGTCAAAGAAATTCATCAAGAAACACAAAAAGCCGGGCTAAATGAAAAACCAGTGAAAGCGACACCGGAAAACACATAGAAAAAAGAAAGAGATCTGGTTTCAGAAACTTCTGAAAAGAGTTCTCCAAAACCCGTATTTGCCCGGTCCATCTTACGATTCCCCTTTTTTTTGCGAACTATCTTACGATTCCCTACTGCGAGAGACGGAGTACTGCCTCGTAGTCGGTAAGATATAGCACGGGAGCTATTCTGCCCCAACCGGGATGTAAGACGTCTCTTCTACGATGTAACACTATTGGGCTGGTCCAATATCGTAGTTGTGTGGGAGTTTGCATAGCTATCAACTATCATATCTTACTTCTATTGTGTTTCTTAGACCTTGTATATATTTAATGATAAACAGAGGCAGAAATATTTGCTGCATCCATTAATTAAGAAACATAGTTGCGTAGTTATTCAGGAAAACCCGGATGAAAAACAACACAATCTGCTGAGCGAGCAGGAAGAGCCAGTGTTTGGCACTGAACCATATTACAGGCAGGGTTCTCTTGCCCAAGTTGATCACCAGCTACCGGCAACCTGAACTGCCTTCCTCAATATGCGTCAGGAGATCCGAGACCCACAGGTGCATCAACAACTGCAGCAGGATCTGATGGAGCACCTACGGAGGCTTAAGGGCAACGCCTAGCTCGGCGTGTGATGAAATATGAGTTTTTATTTGTTGAACTATATAATTTGTATTGAATTATTTGTTGAACTATTTGATTTATATTGATTTTCTATGATGAACTATGTGATAAAAAATAGATTCTGTTGAATTTGCGTTGAAGCACGCAGAATATGGGCCGAAATTGGTCAATTTGCGTTGACAGTAGGCCAATTTGCACCGAAAGTGGACTGAAAAGTGGGCCAATACCAATACACTGACCTCAACATCTCTCACCCACTGTCGACGTTGTCATACATTGAACCAATGCTTATTTACATTGACATTGTGCATGATTACCCAATGTAAATGTCATTGTGAATAAAAAGCATGTGTAGGATGAAAACCATGCCGCTTATCGCTGATAAGAGTGCCCATACGCATAGCAAAGTGAAACCACGTGGACTTAGGCCAACTCGAGCGCGCGACCCCATCCTGTCTGGGTGCGTCCGTTTGGGGCAAAAAGGACATACCAGACAGCCCAGCACGCGGGCGCGAACAAACTTTGTCCGTTTTCTATCCACTTTGGACCCATCCCCGGCCCAAGTTTTGGCCACTTTTGAGGTGAAACGGACAGCGCGGGGACTGGCGGGACGCACGCGCTTGTCCTCCCCTGGCCCGCCCGTCGTGGCACAAAGCACCCGCCCGGCACAATTTCACGACCACGCCTTTGTCGCCCGGTTTTCCTCTGTCATGGTGCAAAGGCCAGACCCGTTTCTCGGGGTCGCTGGATGTTGGCTTGATCGCGCTATCCATCCCGCTCCCCTCGACCGTCATCAACCTCAACGTCACTCCGGGGTCCAGCAGCGGCGACTGTCCGTCCGTCAAGACGCAAAGAAAGCAAGAACGACCAACGTCTACAGCCACCATGTTGTCGCCCCGCATCCTGTTCGACGAAATGCCAACACCAACGCCAATGGTCGACGACCCCTACTACAACCACTTCATGGAGAATCTCATCTACAACGGTCGTGGCGAGGCCTTCTAGATAGGCGGGCATGGCGATGTCTACGAAACCAAGGAGACACAGAGTCAGGATGGCCGCGGCCAGTATGTTGGCGATGAAGCCATTGAGGCCCACGACCATGTGACTCGTGGCATGAAGATGATGACATCTATTGTGAAGGTGATGGTGATGAAGAAGAGGAAGGCCTTGATATTGGGGGTGACACATTGTTCATCGACGAGCTCACCCAAAGAGCTGAAGCACAAAGAAGGAAGAAGAGCATTTGTACGGGATCATACTCACAAGAGGAGGACAAGTTGATTTGCCAAAGTTGAATGGAGATTGGCCAAGATCCGAGGAGCGGTGTGCAACAAAAGGGACTTATTTTTTGGACAAGAGTTCACAAAACATTCCATGAAAGAAAGTTATCTCTGCCCTACCAATTTATCAGCGACCGTGGCATCACCTCTATTCAAAAGAGGTGGTTGTTCATCCAATAAGAATGCAACAAGTATTGTGCCGCACTTGAGAGCATTGAAGCACGTCTCGTGAGTGGTCTCGGCATCGGGGACATGGTATGGTCTCTTATCTTTTCGTTGCTACGGCCATGACTTCGGCCTTCTATATGTTTGCATGTTCAATTGTTGTTGATCGTGTAGGCATTTCAATCTTTGAAAGCATTCAAGGCCCGGCACAATGACAAGCCATTCACTCTTACACATTGTTTGACGCTCATCAACAATTGCCCTAAGTTCAAAGGTCAATACCGTGAACTCCAAAGGAAGAGAGGCAAGAAGACGACCGTGTTGGCGGGAGGTGGAGATGGTGAGGCGTTGAAGAGGCCGAGGGGCAAGACCAGCTCCAAGGTGGACGACAAGCGTGATGCCTTATCCATTGCCTTGCATGAGACTTTGCACAGCATGATGTCTCAAAAAGATGTGAGGGACGAGAAAAAGCGACAAAGCAAGGACAAGCAAATGAAGCAATACCTGGAGCTTCAAACGAAGAAGTTTGAGATGGAGGAGGCGGCCAAGAAGAGGAAGATAGACATGGAGGAGGCGTCCCAGCAAAGGCAGCTCGACATCGAGGCCGCCAATGTCGCGGCCAGGCAGAGGCAGCTCGACATCGAGGCCACCAATGCTACAACCAAAGCAAAGGAGGTGGCGCTAGCGATCATGAGCGTGGACTTGAGCAAGATGAGCGAGAAGACGAGGAGCTGGTTCGAGGCCCGGCAGAAGGAGATGTTGGACGCCGACGGCCTGAACTAGGTGGTCGATTCGGCCCTGGCCGCTCTTTTTGGAGGCTGGCATGGGTGCGGGCCGCCGGCTGTGCGCCGGCGAGAAACCTATTCGTTTTGGAGGCTAGCTGTGTTGCCGGCCGCTGGCTATGTTGCCGGCAAAAATACTATTCATTTTGAAGGCTGGCTGTGTTACCGGCGAGGTCGTGTAGGCGGGTTGTGTTGCCGGCGTGAATTAGGGCCGCTGGCATGAACTACGGGCGTGGTTATTCGAATATTCGCGTTTGAAAAAAGAGGCGGACAAGATGCGGTCACAGGATGCGTCCGCGCGTTGAGCACGGCCACCACATCCCATAAGAGGCCCGGACACGACCCTATTATCCACCCCAAACGGACAGAATCCGGGCCAAACGGATGTCCATTTGGGGTCGTGGGCTCGAGTTGGCCTTAGCCATGTCACAAACTGGATTACACTGGACACGTAGCAGGATGCCTATCACACAGTGTGTGCGGGCGCGCGCATGTAAACCCTAGACTGAAAACTGAAAATGCAGTCACGACACGAGCCTGTTGGTATCCAATCTGTGTCCCGCGTGCATGTGTTTGCTTGTGTTTTTCATTCGAAACTGAATGGTTGGATGCATAGCATCGTCCAAACATCGGCCGGATACTGTCGCCCCTATATCTTTTTCATTCAGCAAAAACCCATCCAAGAACAACAGCACTTTAAAATCGACCCGAGAACAACAGCACTTTCGTTCCTTCACGAATCAAACAGGCAGCAATAGGCGTGAATTTTTTATTCAGAAAAACTTGCAGGAGCAGGAGCATCTCCCTCCTTGGGGTTACATTCTTCTTTCTGCCTGAAAAGCAGCTCCACACACAGACACAGGGCAGCTAAGGCCACCTCGCACTAACTGCTGACTAGTAATAGCAAGCCTTGCCACAGCACAAGAAGAACAAGAGAGGGCACAACAACAGAAAAGATTTTACTAGAGCTAACCGAAGTAACACTGCTGATTAACTAGCTACGAACTAGAACTAGATGGAACTCCGGCCGGTCGAACCATCCATCGTGCGCGTCGTCGTCCTTCCGATCGATCACAGACCGTGGCGGTGGTGCCGGTGGTGGTGGTGAAGCGAGCCGAGATGCATTGGAGCCGGGGCCGGAGCCGGAGACGGGGCGGACATCGGGGCGAACATGCCGGTCATGTTGAAGCCGAACGGCATGGACGGGCTCGGGGCGACTGGCGGCGGCGAGGCGAGGGCGGGGTGGGGCGGGCACTGGTAGCACTTGGCGAAGAGGCCGAAGGTGGACACCTGCTGCACGAAGTTGGTGATGCTGGCCCAGCCGCCGAAGCCGAAGCCGACGACCAGCACCCACGCCACCACGAACGAGTTGATCACGTACGCCCCCGTCCAGCCTCCGGCGAACCTCGGCGGCCGCTCCACCGCGTTCTGCATTATTTTGCATCCCTCGTCAGACAAAGATAAATCCATACTGTATGTATTTACCATGACAAAACGGCATGGGAATGTGAAAATGGCGGTAATAATGATGTCACAGGTGAAGGGGGCATCTGGCGCGTGGAGCTCAGAGCCCCAAGTGCTCGATCAAGTGGTGGAGTACTCTACTCTACTCTACCACTCTGCCGACGCTGCTGCTTTTGTTGCTTTCTAGACACGGCGGCATCGGTGTCCGGACGGGCAGAATTATGTGCAGACTGCCTGCGCGCCTGCTGCGTGCTCCGTCCGTCGATCGATGATGCCAATGGCTCCCCGACAGCGGATGATACAAAACCACGCCCGCGTTTCACCGCACTTTTCTCTCTCAACTTTGCGGTACTGTGCGCGATGGTGAGTGGTGGGTGTACTTTTTTTGAAGTTATTATCATCGCTGGTGCTGAAAGGAATTGGCTGACACTCGATCACTTCACTGCTAAGCTAGCTGGATCCATGCTGCATGCTGCGGTTTTGTCTTGCATTCAGCGAGACATCATAACATGCTGCGGCAGGAGCAGCAGATACGCAGACAATGTATACTCCAACCGAGTGGATTATACTACTACAGTACTATTCAAACTACTACTAAATATTACTGTATTTTTAGTGGAATGTTTTTGTGTCGCCAGTTAACTGATCGATAAACATATCTGACACCGACGAGCCAGCAAGTGTGAAGGAGGCTAGTTTCCGTGAGTGACAGGTCATGTTCCCCCCTAGTGTTCACAATCTGCACTGTGCGCAAGCAGATTCACTATTCACAGACATGTACATCATCTGCAACAATGGCGACTAGCTAGCTAGCTGCTGCTGGAGCAGCTAGCTGTACGCATGGAGCCCAGGTGTGTAGCCATGCACAAACAAAAAAACCCATGCATACATGTCGATAAATCTCACCGGCCGGCGTCTAGATCAATCCATCAATATCTCGTACTACTACAGTGTTTATTAGATTATTAGAAAAAGAAAGTGATACTAGTACAAGTAAAAGGGTAATAATATGACGTGTAGTAGGAGGAAGGAGGTAACGACGAACCTCGCGGGAGTGTGGCGAGCGGAAGGTGACCATGTGCGCCATGGCGGGGATGATGTAGACGGTGAAGCTGACGAGGAGCGATCCGACGGCGGAGTTGATGGGGCCGAAGAAGGGGAAGATGATGGCGAGGAACCAGATGGGGACGACGACGGGGAGCCTTGCGGCGGCGCGCTTGCAGAGGCTGCGGCAGTCGTGGAGGCCGATGAGCTTCTCCCACACGAAGTAGAGCGGGGTGCAGGCGAAGCCGAAGGTGATGAACTGGTGGATGAGCATGAGGATGACGGCGGCGTCGCGCCAGGCGTCGCGCGGGAGCAGCGAGAGCGCGTTGGAGTGCGTGAGCAGCTCGTCGCCGAACGCCCAGTACGCCGCCGACGCCGACGGCAGCGTCAGGGTGAGCACGTACAGCGTCGCCAGCAGGTAGATGGCCTTGAACTTCTGCGGCCGCCACATCGCGTGCATCACCTCCCTGCACACACAAACACAAACACGGATCAGATCAGGCCCCCGCGTGCTCTAAGATTCGTGCGAATTAACTTCATTAGCGGCGCATGTACAGCCACGACACGAACAAAGCGAGATGGAGACGGACGTGGACGTGGTTGGGCTTTGCCGTGACAAGGTAGCATGAACATGGCGACGGGGCCCAGGTGTCGTGGCAGCTCGCCGTGCCACAGCAAGTGGGCCCACCTAGCTGATGTACTATCATGCATGCAGTGGTCTTCTCTTTGTCGAAGGAAAATACCACACATGAGATGAGATACAAATGTAAATGTGCATGCATTCAGCGCTAGCAGTGGGAAAAAGAGAGGCTTCAAAGCCTCAAAGGCCCAGCACTTTGCAGTAGCACCGGTCTTGCATTCAGCAGTACTTTGCAGTACTGCTCAGCTCTACTCTGAAACAGTGTGTTTCTTTGCATATGCCTGATGATGTTCCAAACTCCAACGTGAACACTGCTGGTACGAAAAAGCGTACAAAACGAATAATCTTGTGCTAAACCTACAAGCTATACGTAGTACTACCACAATGCAAGAACACTGTAATGTAAAAGAATAATCGTGTGCTAAACCTACAAGAGCTGGCTAGTATTACCACAAATATGAATCCTATATTCTTTTTTGAGGGTAAAAAAAATTCCTAGATAGATATACTCGGGTTTGAACTTTGTTTATGTTGAAAATTTAGAAACGTATATGCTCCTCTCCACCTTGCACGGGCATCGTGCTCGGTTGATGTGTGGGTAGCACGTGTGTGTCCTTGGGATATACTGCATGCACGCATATGGCACCGTGCGTGCATGTCTAGGTCTAGATGGTCCCCAACTGACGGCCGTTGCATGTATACTACAAGACGACCCCGCATGTCAGAGGACATTCCCGTCGCACGTGACCCCGAGCTGGGCAGTAGCGTGCACGCTCCGTGGCACAGTGACCGTTACAACATTGTATACGACGGATAAACTAGATCATCATGCATCAGCTTTGGAAAAAGATTAGTGCATGCAAGTGAAAAGTAAGCAAGTGGAGGACGGGGCGGAGTGGGGCGTGTCGGCTTACACGGTGACAGCGTGGCCCCCGAAGGTGTAGAGGATGTTGGTGGCGCCGGTGAAGTAGAGCATGATGGTGGTGGGGCCGGAGTGCTTGACGCCGGCGGCCTGGCCGTGCAAGAGGGAGGCGACGGCGATGTACCAGGCGGTGTAGGTGGTCATGAGGAGGCCGAGGAAGGACCAGACGCGGTAGTTGTGGAAGGAGGGGATGAAGACGGTGGCGGCGCAGCAGGCGCCGAAGATGTAGGTCCACGTCCGCTTGTCCAGGTGGTCGTTCACGTAGTAGATGTTGCTGGCGCAGCCGATGAGCTGGATCACCGACCCGAACAGCAGGAACGTGCAGTTGAAGGCCAGGCCGACGTTACGCCAGTGACGGCCCAGCAGCCCGTCCAGCACCTCGAACCACTGCATCCATGCAAACGCCCATCAACAACAATGGTGGTTACTGGTTAGAGAGCTTGGAATGCGGCGGCAATGGTGAGGAAGAGGGAGGAGGGAGGCGCGTACGTACCTGGATGACGTGGTTGCGGAAGTCGACCTTGTCCTTCTCCTTACGGGTGCGGTACTCGAGGTAGAGGATGCTGATGAGGTAGGCGGTCCAGCTGCCCAGGAGGCCGTAGAAGAGCTGGAACAGGATGCCGCTCACCATGCCCAGCTGCGCGAACGAGTAGGGCAGCGTCAGCAGGACCTGGGCCACCTGGTTCGACGCGCAGCTGAACCACGCGTCGTACGCCGACCCGCCGTGCCACAGCAGGCCCGACAGCCGGGACTTGCCGTCGCCGCCGCCGCCGCCCTCCTGCCCGTCCTCCGCGTCCGCCTCGTACCGGCTCAGCCCGGCGGGCGCCTTCTCGTCGGCGACGCCCGTCTCGGACGCCATCTTTCGCTGCTCTGGCTTGGCTCAGTGCCTGTCGCTTAGCACTGCTGATCTTGGCGAGCTTTTCTTGCTCACAGGAGGTCACTTTAGCTACCTAGCTGGCCGTTGGTTTATAATGGTGGTGAGTGGTGATAGGTTGGAGTGTGCAGGGGAGGGGGAGAGGTCGTATATATATATGCAGAGGCCGCCGGCCGGAGGCGCTGAGGAGGCAGCACTCCAGCAGCTCAGGCATAAAGAAAATAGCCGGCTCCCGCGCCCCCACACGGCCTCACTTTTCTCTCTCTACATGTGCATTTTTCTGATAAAAGGAAAAACAAAAGGCTCAAAAGGCGGGGGTAGTTTGCTGAAAAATCCTGTGGAAAGTGGTACCTGAGTGTGGGATATTGAGGTCTGGGAACACATGAAAGATGATGGTGCCTGAATGCATACTCTACGGAGCCGTTTGGTAGCCTGCATAGTGCCCAACCAAGTCCGTTCGGTTGTGTGAGTTGCATCAAATTTCTAGCTCACATGACATTATAGTCTCAGGCCAGGCTGAGGGAGAATAGCCGAATCGACCTTTTTTCAGAGCGGCATGTGCCTCTCACCAGCACGAGTTGGGAAGCGTGGGAGACGACAGGATGTCTAATAACTCCCTCCCCTCTCTCCCCTCACCGCTCACTCCGCATTCACATCACACGCCGTCACTCTCTCACCGCCCCTTAAGTTTCTCCGATTGTTGACACTAGAGCGCGCCACCTCACTCCCATCCCATCTGACATCCCAATCCACAACCGGTCGCTGGCCAACTTCACCAGGCAGGGCATTGACCCGATCACGGCTATCAGGGCGCCGGGCCCCTTCTGCACTAGGATGCGGTTCGCGGCCATTGATCATTGTCGTCTTTTATCTCGTTCAATGCGGATGCGACTAGTACAATGATTGCGACTACAGGAAACACATTGGCCGTGCCCCGGGGTGGGGATTTTCATCCCCATGCCAGGGTTTTCTCCTCTTGCTCTAGGCCAAAGCTGAGGGTCCCTCGGCCGAAACCTCGACGGTGGCACTTGGTTCCTCCAATGTGTGCCTCACGAGGATCAAGGGAGCGACATCTAGGGCCTTGACGTTGGGCCATGCAATGGACGGTTCATCTGCGACTGTCGGTGTTGGGCTACGCTAGGTGCATCGGCCGCAATATAAAATTTTCCAACGCGCAGAACAACCAGAAACATGCTACGGGAGATGGATCACTGATCGTTACCACTAGACATGTAGTGTCATGTAGCGGAAGTAGAGTTGGACCAGTGCATCTCTGGAGTCGTCTCCTCCTCGATCTCCCTCGATCAGTCGGTCGTTGGATTCCGCGTACAGGTCCGTCGGAGCAGCGCAAGTGCACTGCGTCTAACGGTATCCGCGTGTGCAGGAGAAACACCATGTGGTGGACTGCTAGGACCGATCGCATAGCCAACGGCGAGTGGAGGTGGCAAGTAACAACGCATGCAAAGCCCTAGTGACGGCGCCGAAGCATCAATTGAATGAGTGTGCCGCACTGATACGTCTCCGTCGTATCTACTTTTCCAAACACTTTTGCCCTTGTTTTGGACTCTAACTTGTATGATTTGAATGGAACTAACCCGGACTGACGTTGTTTTCAGCAGAATTGCCATGGTGTTGTTTTATGTGCGAAAATAAAAGTTCTCGGAATGACACAAACTCCACGGAACACCTTAGAAAAAACAATAAAAATCCTCGCCAAAGATGAAGACCGGGGCCCACACCTGTCCACGAGGTGGGGCGCCCTGGCGCGCCCTACCTCGTGGGCCCCTGGTGGCCCTCCGATGCCAACTCCAACTCAATATATTGGCTTTCGGGAGAAAAATCGAGAGAAGAAATCATCGCGTTTTACGACACGGAGCCGCCAAGCCCTAATCTCTCGGGAGGCTGATCCGAGTCCGTTCGGGGCTCCGGAGAGGGGATTCATCGCCGTCGTCATCATCAACCATCCTCCATCACCAATTTCATGATGCTCACCGCCGTGCGTGAGTAATTCCATCATAGGCTTGCTGGACGGTGATGGGTTGGATGAGATTTATCATGTAATCGAGTTAGTTTTGTTAGGGTTTGATCCCTAATATCCACTATGTTCTGAGATTGATGTTGCTATGACTTTGCTATGCTTAATGCTTGTCACTAGGGCCCGAGTGCCATGATTTCATATCTGAATCTATTATGTTTTCATGAATATATGTGTGTTCTTGATCCTATCTTGCAAGTCTATAGTCACCTACTATGTGTTATGATCCGGCAACCCCAAAGTAACAATAATCGGGACCACTCCCGGTGATGACCATAGTTTGAGGAGTTCATGCATTCACTATGTGCTAATGCTTTGTTCCGGTTCTCTATTAAAAGGAGGCCTTAATATCCCTTAGTTTCCAATAAGACCCCGCTGCCACGGGAGGGTAGGACAAAAGATGTCATGCAAGTTCTTTTCCATAAGCACGTATGACTATATTACGGAATACATGCCTACATTACATTGATGAACTGGAGCTAGTTCTGTGTCACCCTATGTTATGACTTGTGTCACCCTATGTTATGACTGTTACATGACGAACCGCATCCGGCATAATTATCCATCACTAATCCGGTGCCTATACTGGTTCTCGCTTATTTACTTTTTTGTTGCTACTGTTACAATCACTACAAAATACCAAAAACATTACTTTTGATGTCTTTACTTTTGTTACCGTTACCACCACTATCATATTACTTTGCTACTAGACACTTTGCTGCAGATACTAAGTTTCCAGGTGTGGTTGAATTGACAACTCAGCTGCTAATACTTGATAATATTCTTTGGCTCCCCTTGTGTCGAATCAATAAATTTGGGTTGAATACTCTACCCTCAAAAACTGTTGCGATTCCCTATACTTGTGGGTTATCAAGACCTTTTTCAAGGCGTTGTTCGGGAGCATAGCTCTATTCTTTGAGTCACTTGGGATTTATATCTGCTAGACACTATGAAGAACTTGAAAGGCGATCGAACTACTATTTTGCCCTCAACTACGAGGGGAGGTAAGGAACTGCCATCTAACCTTGCACTAGATTCTCCTTCTGTTATAAGTAAGCTTGCGACACCTAAACCTGCTACTGCTATGAATTCAGATATGTCGCATGTTATTGATGATGCCACTTCTGCTATGCATGATACTTATGATGAAACTACTTCTATGCTTGATACTACTGTGCCCCTTGGTGAATTTCTTGATGAGCAAATTGCTAGGTCTAGAGAAAGAGAAATTATTGAACCTGAATACGATGATGATAGTGATGATGAAAATATGCCTTCTATTCTCGAGGGTTATCTTTTTGATGCAGAATCTTCTGCAGCTATTTTTGCTTGCCAGGATAGATACGAACTTAAGAGGTTGCTAGTTAAATGGAGTAAAGAATCTTTTAGAGATAGAATGAGACCCGACCCTACTTTTGCTACTTCACCTATTTGTGTTCCTGATAAGGATTATTATGATTTTTTTGTTGATCTAGATATAATTAATTTGGTCGAATCTGATCCTTTCTATGGCTATGAATCTGAAACTGTTGTGGCACATCTTACTAAGTTAAATGATATAGCTGCCCTGTTTACTAATAATGAGAGATCGCGCTACCTTTATTTACTCAAAATATTTCCATTCTCATTAAAGGGTGATGCTAAGATATGGTTTAATTCTCTTGATCATGTTTGTGTGGAAAATTCCCAAGATATGATTTATTACTTCTCTGCTAAATATTTCCGTGCTCATAAGAAACAAGCTGCCTTTAGGGAAATATACAATTTTGTGCAAATTGAAGAAGAGAGTCTCCCACAAGCTTGGGGAAGGCTTCTCAAGTTACTTAATGCTTTGCTTGATCATCCTCTTAAGAAACCTGAAATATTTGATATCTTTTATAATGGACTAACTGATACTTCCAGAGATTACCTGGATAGTTGTGCTGGTTCTCTTTTCAGGGAAAGAACACCGGATGAAGCTGAAATTCTATTGAATAATATGTTGGCAAATGAAAATAATTGGGCACCTCCTGAGCCAGCTCCTGAGCAAGCTCCAGAGCCAATTACTGAGCCTATCCCTAAACCAACTCCGAAGAAGAGATGTGTTCTATTTCTCAGTCCCGAAGATATGCAAGAGGCAAAGAAATATATGAAAGAAAAAGGTATTAAAGCTGAAGATGTTAAGAATTTACCTCCTATTGAAGAAATACACGGTCTTAATTTACCGCCTGCTGAAGAAGTATATGATCTCAATTCCTTATTCACTGAAGAACCTCCTGATCCCGATATCCCGACACAGGTAGTAAAGGTAAATTCTCTCTATAGATATGATTGTTGGGGAACGTAGTAATTTCAAAATTTTCCTACGCACACGCAAGATCATGGTGATGGCATAGCAACGAGAGGGGAGAGTATTCGTCCACGTACCCTCGTAGACCGTAAGCGGAAGTGTTTGACAACGCGGTTGATGTAGTCGTACGTCTTCACGATCCGACCGATCCAAGCACCGAACGTACGGAGCCTCCGAGTTCAGCACACGTTCAGCTCGATGACGATCCCCGGACTCCGATCCAGCAAAGTGTCGGGGATGAGTTCCGTCAGCACGACGGCGTGGTGACAATGATGATGTTCTACCGACGCAGGGCATCGCCTAAGCACCGCAACGATATGACCGAGGTGGAATATGGTGGAGGGGGCACCACACACGGCTAAGGAATGATCCGTAGATCAACTTGTGTGTCTATGGGGTGCCCCCCCGCCCCCGTATATAAAGGAGGGAGGGGGGAGGTGCGGCCGGCCCCCTAGGGGTGCGCTGAGGAGTCCTACTCCCATCGGGAGTAGGACTCCCCCTCTTGCCTTAGTGGAGAAGGAAAGGGGGAGGAAAGAGGAAAAGGCGCGCCCCCTTCCATGTCTTATTCGGACTAGGGGGAGGGCGCGGCCTGCCCCGGCCGCCCTCCTCTTCTCCCTCTTGGCCCACTAAGGCCCATTATCCCCGGGAGGTTCCAGTAACCCCGGTGTTCCGGTAAAATCCGATTTCACCGGAACCATTCCGATGTCCAAACATAGGCTTCCAATATATCAATATTTATGTCTCGACCATTTGAGACTCCTCGTCATGTCCGTGATCACATCCGGACTCGAACAAACTTCGGTACATCAAAACTTATAAACTCATAATAAAACTGTCATCGTAACGTTAAGCGTGCGGACCCTACGGGTTCGAGAACTATGTAGACATGACCTAGAACTATTCTCGGTCAATAACCAATAGCGGGACCGGATGCCCATATTGGTTCCTACATATTCTCTGAAGATCTTTATCGGTCAAACCGCATAACAACATACGTTGTTCCTTTGTCATTGGTATGTTACTTGCCCGAGATTTGACCGTCGGTATCCAATACCTAGTTCAATCTCGTTACCGGCAAGTCTCTTTACTCGTTCTGTAATGCATCATCCCGCAACCAACTCATTTGGTCACATTGCTTTCAAGGCTTATAATGATGTGCATTACCGAGAGGGCCCAGAGATACCTCTCCGACGATCGGAGTGACAAAACCTAATCTCGAAATACGCCAACTCAACATGTACCTTCGAGACACCTGTAGTACTCCTTTATAATCACCCGATTACGTTGTGACGTTTGGTAGTACCCAAAATGTTCCTCCGGTAAACGGGAGTTGCATAATTCTCATAGTTACAGGAACATGCATAAGTCATGAAGAAAGCAATAGCAGTAAACTAAACGATCAAGTGCTAGGCTAACGGAATGGGTCATGTCAATCACATCATTCTTCTAATGATGTGATCCCACTAATCAAATGAAAACACATGTCTATGGTCTGGAAACATAAACATCTTTGATCAATGAGCTAGTCAAGTAGAGGCATACTAGTGACTATATGTTTTGTCTGTGTATTCACACATGTATCATGTTTTCGGTTAATACAATTCTAGCATGAATAATAAACATTTATCATGATATGAGGAAATAAATAATAACTTTATTATTGCCTCTAGGGCATATTTCCTTCAGTCTCCCACTTGCACTAGAGTCAATAATCTAGATTACATAGTAATGATTCTAACACCCATGGAGTCTTGGTGCTGATCATGTTTTGCTCATGAGAGAGGCTTAGTCAACGGGTGCGCAACATTCAGATCCGTATGTATCTTGCAAATCTCTATGTCTCCCACTTGGACTTGGTCCCGAATGGAATTGAAGCGTCTCTTGATGTGCTTGGTCCTCTTGTGAAATCTGGATTCCTTTGCCAAGGCAATTGCACAGTATTGTCACCAGAAGATCTTCATTGGTCCCGATGCACTAGGTATGGCACCTAGATCGGAAATGAACTCCTTCATCCAGACTCCTTCATTTGCTGCTTCAGAAGCAGCTATGTACTCCGCTTCACATGTAGATCCTGCCACGACACTTTGTTTAGAACTGCACCAACTTATAGCTCCACCGTTTAATAAAAACACGTATCCGGTTTGCGATTTAGAATCGTCCGGATTAGTGTCAAAGCTTGCATCGACGTAACCATTTACGACTAGCTCTTTGTCACCTCCATATCGAGAAACATATCCTTAGTCCTTTTCGGTATTTCGGGATGTTCTTGACCGATGTCCGATGATCCACTCTGGATTACTTTGGTACCTTCTGCCAAGCTTATTGCTAAGCATCGTCGGTCTGGTACACAGACATTGCATACATGATAGAGCCTATGGCTGAAGCATAGGGAAGATCTTTCATTTTCTCTCTATCTTCTGCTGTGGTCGGACATTGAGTTTGACTCAACTTCACACCTTGTAGCACAGGCAAGAAACCTTTCTTTGCTTGATCCATTTTGAACTTTTTCAAAATTTTGTCAAGGTATGTGCTTTGTGAAAGTCCTATTAAGCGTCTTGATCCATCTCTATAGATCTTGATGCCCAATATGTAAGCAGCTTCACCGAGGTCTTTCATTGAAAAACTTTTATTCAAGTATCCCTTTATGCTATCCAGAAATTCTATATCATTTCCAATTAATAATATGTCATCTACATATAAAATCAGAAATTCTCTGAGCTCCCACTCACTTTCTTGTAAATCTGAGGCTTCTCCAAAAGTGCATATAAAACCATATGCTTTGATCACACTATCAAAACGTTTATTCCAACTCGAGATGCTTGCACCAGTCCATAAATGGATCATTGGAGCTTGCATACTTTCTTAGCACCTTTTGGATCAACAAAACCTTACGCTGCATCATATACAACTCTTCTTCCACAAATCCATTCAAGAATGCAGTTTTGACATCCATTTGCCAAATTTCATAATCATGAAATGCAGAAATAGCTAACATGATTCGCACAGACTTAAGCATCGCTACGGGTGAGAAAGTCTCATCGTAGTCAACCCCTTGAACTTGTCGAAAACCTTTCGTAACAAGTCGAGCTTTATAGACAATTACATTACCATCAGCGTCAGTCTTCTTCTTAAAGATCCATTTATTCTCAATGGCTTGCCGATCATCGGGCAAGTCAACCAAAGTCCATACTTTGTTTTATACATGGATCCCATCTCAGATTTCATGGCCTCTAGCCATTTTGCGGAATCTGGGCTCATCATCGCTTCCTCATAGTTCGTAGGTTCATCATGGTCAAGTAACATGACTTCCAGAATAGGATTACCGTACCACTGGTGTGGATCTTATTCTGGTAGACCTACGAGGTTCAGTAGAAACTTGATCTGAAGTTTCATGATCAATATCATCAGCTTCCTCACTGATTGGTGTAGTTGTCACAGGAACCGGTTCTTGTGATGAACTACTTTCCAATAAGGGAGTAGATACAGTTATCTCATCAAGTTCTACTTTCCTCCCACTCACTTCTTTCGAGAGAAACTCCTTCTCTAGAAAGGATTCGATCTTAGCAACGAAAATCTTGCCCTCAGATCTGTGATAGAAGGTGTACCCAATAGTCTCTTTTGGGTATCCTATGAGGACACATTTTTCCGATTTGGGTTCGAGCTTATCTGGTTGAAGTTTCTTCACATAAGCATCGCAGCCCCAAACTTTAAGAAACGACAACTTTGGTTTCTTGCCAAACCACAGTTCATAAGGTGTCGTCTCAACGGATTTTGATGGTGCCCTATTTAACGTGAATGCGGCCGTCTCTAAAGCATAACCCCAAAACGATAGTGGTAAATCAGTAAGAGACATCATAGATCGCACCATATCCAATAAAGTATGATTACAACGTTTGGACACACCATTTCGTTGTGGTGTTCCAGGTGGCGTGAGTTGCGAAACTATTCCGCATTGTTTCAAGTGTAGACCAAACTCGTAACTCAAATATTCTCCACCACGATCAGATCGTAGAAACTTTATTTTCTTGTTACGATGATTTTCCACTTCACTCTGAAATTCTTTGAACTTTTCAAATGTTTCAGACTTGTGTTTCATTAAGTAGATATACCCATATCTGCTCAAATCATCTGTGAAGGTGAGAAAATAACGATATCCGCCGCGAGCCTCAACATTCATTGGACCACACACATCACTATGTATGATTTCCAACAAATCAGTTGCTCGCTCCATAGTTCCGGAGAACGGCGTTTTAGTCATCTTGCCCATAAGGCACGGTTCGCAAGTACCAGGTGATTCATAATCAAGTGATTCCAAAAGCCCATCAGTATGGAGTTTCTTCATGCGCTTTACACCGATATGACCGAGCGGCGATTGCCACAAATAAGTTGCACTATCGTTATCAACTCTGCATCTTTTGGTTTCAACACTATGAATATGTGTATCACTACTATCGAGATTCAATAAAAATAGACCACTCTTCAAGGGTGCATGACCATAAAAGATATTACTCATATAAATAGAACAACCATTATTCTCGATTTAAATGAATAAACGTCTCGCATCAAACAAGATCCAGATATAATGTTCATGCTCAACGCGGCACCAAATAACAATTATTTAGGTCTAAAACTAATTCGATGGTAGATGTAGAGGTAGCGTGCCGACCGCGATCACATCGACTTTGGAACCATTTCCCACGCGCATCGTCACCTCGTCCTTTGCGAGTTAAGCAATCCGTAGTCCTGTTTGAGTTGCAAATATTAGCAGCAGAAACCATTATCAAATATCCAGTGCTCTGCGAGCATTAGTAAGGTACACATCAATAACATGTATATCACATATACCTTTGTTTACTCGCCATCCTTCTTATCCGCCAAATACTTGGGGCAGTTCCGCTTCGGTGTCGATCGCTTGCGGAGAAGCACTCGGTTTCAGGCTTAGGTCTAGACTTGGGTTTCTTCTCTTGAGCAGCAACTTGCTTGCCGTTCTTTTTGAAGTTCCCCTTCTTCTTCCCTTTGCCCTTCTTCTTGAAACTGGTGGTCTTGTTGACCATCAACACTTGATGCTCCTTCTTGATTTCTTCCTCCGCAGCTTTTAGCATTGCAAAGAGCTCGGGAATAGTCTTGTTCATCCCTTGCATATTATAGTTCATCATGAATCTCTTGTAGCTTGGTGGCAGTGGTTGGAGAATTCTGTCAATGACACTATCATCAGGAAGATTTACTCCTAGTTGAATCAAGTGATTATTATACCCAGACATTTTGAGTATGTGTTCACTGACAGAACTATTGTCCTCCATCTTGCAGCTATAGAACTTATTGGAGACTTCATATCTCTCAATCCGGGCATTTGCTTGAAATATTAACTTCAACTCTGGAACATCTCATATGCTCCATGACATTCAAAACGTTGTTGAAGACCGGTTCTAAGCCGTAAAGCATGGCACATTGAACTATCGAGTAGTCATCAACTTTGCTCGCCAGACGTTCTTAACATCGTCGGTTGCATCAGAAGAAGTTCGGCACCCAGCGGTGCTTCCAGGCGTAACTTTTTCGTGCACAATGAGGATAATCCTCAGGTTACGGACCCAGTCCGTGTAATTGCTACCATCATCTTTCAACTTTGCTTTCTCAAGGAACGCATTAAAATTCAGCGGAATAACAACATGAGCCATCTATCTACAAACAAACATGGACAAGCAAAATACTATCAGGTACTAAGTTCATGATAAATTTAAGTTCAATTAATCACATTACTTAAGAACTCCCACTTAGACAGACATCTCTCTAGTCATCTAAGTGATCACGTGATCCAAATCAACTAAACCATGTCCAATCATCACGTGAGATGGAGTAGTTTAAATGGTACATCACTATGTTGATCATATCTACTATATGATTCACGCTCGACCTTTTGGTCTCCGTGTTCCGAGGCCATATCTGTATATGCTAGGCTCATCAAGTATGACCTGAGTATTCCGCGTGTGCAACTGTTTTGCACCCGTTGTATTTGAACGTAGAGCCTATCACACCCGATCATCACGTGGTGTCTCAGCACGAAGAACTTTCGCAATGGTGCATACTCAGGGAGAACACTTCTTGATTATTAGGTGAGAGATCATCTTAAAATGCTACCGTCAATCAAAGCAAGATAAGATGCATAAAGGATAAACATCACATGCAATCAATATAAGTGATATGATATGGCCATCATCATTTTGTGCTAGTGATCTCCATCCTCGAAGCACCATCGTGATCACCATCGTCACCGGCGCCACACCTTGATCTCCATCGTAGCATCGTTGTCGTTACGCCATCTATTGCTTCTACGACTATCGCTACCGCTTAGTGATAAAGTAAAGCAATTACGAGGCGCTTGCATTTCATACAATAAGCGACAACCATATGGCTCCTGCCGATTGCCGATAACCGGTTACAAAACATGATCATCTCATACAATAAAATATAGCATCACGTCTTGACCATATCACATCACAACATGCCCTGCAAAAACAAGTTAGACGTCCTCTACTTTGTTGTTGCAAATTTTACGTGGCTGCTACGGGCTTAGCAAGAACCGTTCTTACCTGCGCATCAAAAAACCACAACGATAGTTCGTCAAGTTGGTGCTATTTTAACCTTCGCAAGGACCGGGCGTAGCCACACTCGATTCAGCTAAAGTGAGAAGACAGACACCCGCCATCCACCTTTAAGCACGAGTGCTCGTAACGGTGAAACCAGTCTCGCGTAAGCGTACGCGTAATGTCGGTCCGGGCCGCTTCATCTCACAATATCGCCCACAACTCACTTGTGTTCTACTCGTGCATATAACATCAACACATAAAACCTAGGCTCGGATGCCACTGTTGGGGAACGTAGTAATTTCAAAATTTTCCTACCCACACGCAAGATCATGGTGATGGCATAGCAACGAGAGGGGAGAGTATTCGTCCACGTACCCTCGTAGACCGTAAGTGGAAGCGTTATGACAACGCGGTTGATGTAGTCGTACGTCTTCACGATCCGACCGATCCAAGCACCGAACGTACGGAGCCTCCGAGTTCAGCACACGTTCAGCTCGATGACGATCCCCGGACTCCGATCCAGCAAAGTGTCGGGGATGAGTTCCGTCAGCACGACGGCGTGGTGACGATGATGATGTTCTACCGACGCAGGGCTTCGCCTAAGCACCACAACGATATGACCGAGGTGGAATATGGTGGAGGGGGGCACCACACACGGCTAAGGAACGATCCGTAGATCAACTTGTGTGTCTATGGGGTGCCCCCCGCCCCCGTATATAAAGGAGGGAGGGGGGAGGTGCGGCCGGCCCCCTAAGGGTGCGCCTGGAGGAGTCCTACTCCCACCGGGAGTAGGACTCCCCCCTCTTGCCTTGGTGGAGAAGGAAAGGGGGGCGCCGCCTCCCCCCTTCCTTGTCCTATTAGGACTAGGGGGGAGGGGGCGCGCGGCCTGCCCTGGCCGGCCCTCCTCTTCTCCCTCTTGGCCCACTAAGGCCCATTATCCCCGGGAGGTTCCGTAACCTCGGTGTTCGGTAAAATCCCGATTTCACCCGGAACCATTTCGATGTCCAAACATAGGCTTCCAATATATCAGTCTTTATGTCTCGACCATTTCGAGACTCCTCGTCATGTCCGTGATCACATCCGGGACTCTGAACAAACTTCGGTACATCAAAACTTATAAACTCATAATAAAACTATCATCATAACATTAAGCGTGCGGACCCTACGGGTTCGAGAACTATGTAGACATGACCTAGAACTATTCTCGGTCAATAACCAATAGCGGGACCTGGATGCCCATATTGGTTCCTACATATTCTACGAAGATCTTTATTGGTCAAACCGCATAACAACATACGTTGTTCCCTTTGTCATCGGTATGTTACTTGCCCGAGATTTGATCGTCGGTATCCAATACCTAGTTCAATCTCGTTACCGGCAAGTCTCTTTACTCGTTCTGTAATGCATCATCCCGCAACCAACTCATTTGGTCACATTGCTTGCAAGGCTTATAATGATGTGCATTACCGAGAGGGCCCAGAGATACCTCTCCGACGATCAGAGTGACAAAACCTAATCTCGAAATACGCCAACTCAACATGTACCTTCGGAGACACCTGTAGTACTCCTTTATAATCACCCAATTACGTTGTGACGTTTGGTAGTACCCAAAGTGTTCCTCCGGTAAACAGGAGTTGAATAATTCTCATAGTTACAGGAACATGTATAAGTCATGAAGAAAGTAATAGTAGTATACTAAACGATCAAGTGCTAGGCTAACGGAATGGGTCATGTCAATCGCATTATTCTTCTAATGATGTGATCCCACTAATCAAATGACAACACATGTCTATGGTCAGGAAACATAACCATCTTTGATCAATGAGCTAGTCAAGTAGAGGCATACTAGTGACTATATGTTTTGTCTATGTATTCACACATGTATCATGTTTCCGGTTAATACAATTCTAGCATGAATAATAAACATTTATCATGATATGAGGAAATAAATAATAACTTTATTATTGCCCCTAGGGCATATTTCCTTCAATGATAAAGCTGAAGTCCCTCCTACTAAAATTGCTAGTCAGTGCTTGGATGAGTTTGATGACTTTATGTTTAAGCAAGATGACTTTAATGCTTATTTTGGTAGACAATTAAAACAGAATACTTTTATGATTAAATGCTTGGGTGATTATATTACTGATATTAGAGGTGAACTTAAACTTGTTAGCAAACATGCTTCTATGGTTACCACTCAAGTAGAACAAGTACTCAAAGCTCAGAAAGAAGTGCTCGATGAAATGAATAGTAAGAAAAATGATTATGCTGTTAGAGTGGCTACTAGAACTGGTAGAATGACTCAGGAATCTTTGTATCCTGAAGGCCACCCTAAGAGAATCGAGCAAGATTCTCAGAGAAATAATATTGATGTACCTAGTTCTTCTAAGAGGATGAAAAAGAAAAATGATAGGACTTTGCAAACTTCTAGTGAACCTATTGTTGAACCACCTGAGAATCCAAATGATATCTCTATATCTGATGCTGAAACACAACCAGGTGATGAACATGAACCTAGTGATAATGTTAATGATAATAATCATGTTGATGCTCAACCTAGTAATGATAATGATGTAGAAGTTTAACCTGCTATTGATCTTGATAACCCACAATCAAAGAATCAACGTTATGATAAAAGAGACTTCGTTGCTAGGAAACATGGTAAAGAAAGGGAACCATGGGTTTAGAAACCCATGCCTTTTCCTCCGAAACCATCCAAGAAGAAGGATGACAAGGATTTTGAGCGCTTTGCTGAAATGATTAGACCCATCTTTTTGCGTATGCGATTAACTGATGTGCTCAAAACAAATCCTTATGCTAAGTATATGAAGGATATCATTACTAATAAAAGTAAGATACCTGAAGCTGAAATTTCCACCATGCTTGCTAATTATACTTTTAAGGGTGGAATACCAAAGAAACTTGGAGATCCAGGAGTACCTACTATACCATGCTCCATTAAGAGAAATTATGTTAAAACTGCTTTATGTGATCTTGGAGCCGTGTCAGTGTTATGCCTCTCTCTTTATATCGTAGACTTGACTTGAATAAGTTGACACCTACTGAAATATCTTTGCAAATGGCTGATAAATCAACTACTATACCTGTCAGTATTTGTGAGGATGTGCCTGTTGTGGTTGCAAACGTTACTATTCTAACGGACATTGTTATTCTTGATATTCCCGAGGATGATAGTATGTCTATTATTCTTGGAAGACCTTTCCTTAACACTGCAGGGGCTGTTATTGATTGCACCAAAGGCAATGTCACTTTTCATGTTAATGGCAATGAGCACACGGTACATTTTCCGAGGAAACAACCTCAAGTTTATAGTATCAACTCTATTGGAAAAATTCCATCAATTATATTTGGAGGTTTTGAATTTCCTCTCCCTACAGTCAAGAAAAAGTATGATATTCTTATTGTTGGGGATTTTCATATCCCCGTTGAGGTAACTTAGTGGCATTCAAAATTTCTTCGGTTCTGTGATTATTCGGAATGAGTTTGTTAACAAGACTTGATCAACCTTGTTAGTGGGTTCATTTTGATGATCACGAGATGGATGAAACTAGAGGCACAACCTTCTGTACCCTCTTTTTATTTTCCGTGCAATATAAAAATATCTCGAAAATATAAGTCCTCAGAATGCCATGCCAATTTAATATGATTTTTTCGGGAATATTTGAGGATTTACTGTGCAAAAATTTACCACGGGGGGAGCTGCCACCTGGTCACGAGGGTGGAGGGTGCACCGTACCCCCTGGGCGCGCCCCCTGCCTCGTGGGCCCACGGTGGCCTGAAGGAAATATGCCCTAGAGGCAATAATAAAGTTATTATTTATTTCCTTATTTCATGATAAATGTTTATCATTCATGCTAGAATTGTATTAACCGGAAACATGATACATGTGTGAATGCATAGACAAAACAATATGTCACTAGTATGCCTCTACTAGACTAGCTTGTTAATCAAAGATGGTTATGTTTCCTAACCATGAACAAAGAGTTGTTATTTGATTAACAAGGTCACATCATTAGTAGAATGATCGATTGACATGACCCATTCCCTTAGCTTAGCACACGATCGTTTAGTATGTTGCTACTTGCTTTTATCCATGACATATACATGTTCTGTAACTATGAGATTATGCAACTCCGTTTACGGAGGAACACTTTGGTGCTACCAAAGCGTCACAACGAATCGGGTGATTATAAAGGAGTACTACGAGGTGTCTCCAAAGGCGGATGTTGGGTTGGCGATTTCGAGATTAGGTTTTGTCACTCCGATTGTCGGAGAGGTATCTCTGGGCCCTCTCGGTAATGCACATCACTGAAGCCTTGCAAGCACTACAACTAATGAGTTAGTTGTGAGATGATGTATTACGGAACGAGTAAAGAGACTTGCCGGTAACGAGATTGAACTAGGTATTGGATACCGACGATCGAATCTCGGGCAAGTAACATACCGATGACAAAGGGAACAATGTATGTTGTTATGCGGTCTGACCGATAAAGATCTTCGTAGAATATGTAGGAACCAATATGGGCATCCAGGTCCCGCTATTGGTTATTGACCGTGAATGGTTCTAGGTCATGTCTACATTGTTCTCGAACCGTAGGGTCCGCATGCTTAAAGTTTCGATGACAGTTATTATGAGTTTATGTATTTTGATGTACCGAAGAAGTTCGGAGTCCCGGATGTGATCACGGACATGATGAGGAGTCTCGAAATGGTCGAGACATAAAGATTGATATATTGGAAGCCTATGTTTGGAGTTGGAATGGTTCGAGCGAAAACAGGAATTCTGAGTACCGGAGGTTACGGAACCCGGGGTAAATGGGCCTCGGTGGGCCTCGAGGAGAAGAGGAAGGGCGGCAGGGGGGTGGCCGCGCCCCCCCCAGTCCGAATAGGACAGGAGGAGGCGGCGCCCCTTCCTCTTCCCCTCCCCCAATCCTATTCCAACTAGGAAGGGGGAGTCCTACTCCGGTGGGAGTAGGACTCCTCCAGCCGCCTCTCTAGGCCGGCCGGCCTCCCCCTCCCTCCTTTATATACGGGGCAGGGGGCACCCTAGAACACACAAGTTTGATCTTTAGATCGTTCCTTAGCCGTGTGCGGTGCCCCCTCCACCATATTCCACCTCGGTCATACCATCGCGAAGCTTAGCGAAAGCCTGCGCGAGTGAAACATCAAGATCGCCACCACGCCGTCGTCTTGACGGAACTCTCCCTCGACACTCGGCTGGATCGAGTCGAGGGACGTCATCGAGCTGTACGTGTGTCAAGAACTCGGGGCGCCGGAGTGTGGCGCGCGGGATCGGTCGGATCGTGAGGAGAACGTACGACTACTTCCTCTACGTTGTGATCGCTTCCGCTTCGGGTCTACGAGGGTACGTAGGCAACACTCTCCCCTCTCGTTGCTATGCATCACCATGATCTTGCGTGTGCGTAGGAAATTTTTTGAAATTACTACGTTCCCCAACAGTGGCATCCGAGCCTAGGTTTTTATGGTTTGATGTTTTGCACGAGTAGAACACAAGTGAGTTGTGGGCGATACAAGTCATACTTCCTACCAGCATGTCATACTTTGGTTCAGCGGTATTGTGAGATGAAGCGGCCCAGACCGACATTACGCAGACGCTTACGCGAGACTGGTTTCACCGCCACGAGCACTCGTTGCTTAAAGGTGACTGGTGGGTGCTGTCTCTCTCACTTTAGTTGAACGAGTGTGGCTACGCCCGGTCTTTGAGAAGGTTAAACGAGTCTATTTGACGAAGTATCGCTGTGGTTTTGATGCGAGGTGAGACTGGTTCTTGCTTAAGCCCGTAGCAGCCACGTAAAATTTGCAACAACAAAGTAGAGGACGTCTAACTTGTTTTTGCAGGGCATGTTGTGATATGATATGGTCAAGACGTGATGCTATATTTTATTGTATGAGATGATCATGTTTTGTAACCGAAGTTATCGGCAACTGGCAGGAGCCATATGGTTGTCGCTTTATTGTATGCAATGCAATCGCCCTGTAATGCTTTACTTTATCACTAAGCGGTAGCGATAGTCGTAGAAGCATAAGTTTGGCGAGACGACAATGATACTACGATGGAGATCAAGGTGTCGCGCCGGTGACGATGGTGATCATGGTGGTGCTACAAGATGGAGATCATGAAGCACAAGATGATGATGACCATATCATATCACTTATATTGATTTGCATGTGATGTTTATCCTTTTATGCATCTTATCTTGCTTTGATTGACGGTAGCATTATAAGATGATCTCTCACTAAATTATCAAGAAGTGTTCTCCCCGAGTATGCACCGTTGCCAAAGTTCGTCGTGCCCAGACACCACGTGATGATCGGGTGTGATAAGCTCTACGTCCATCTACAACGGGTGCAAGCCAGTTTTGCACACGCAGAATACTCGGGTTATACTTGACGAGCCTAGCATATGCAGATATGGCCTCGGAACACGGAGACCGAAAGGTCGAGCGTGAATCATATAGTAGATATGATCAACATAAGATGTTCACCATTGAAAACTACTCCATTTCACGTGATGATCGGTTATGGTTTAGTTGATTTGGATCACGTGATCACTTAGATGATTGGAGAGATGTTTTTCTAAGTGGGAGTTCTTTAGTAATATGATTAACTGAACTTAAATTTATCATGAACTTAGTACCTGATAGTATCTTGCTTGTTTATGTTTGATTGTAGATAGATGGCTCGTCTTTGTTGTTCCGTTGAATTTTAATGCGTTCCTTGAGAAAGCAAAGTTGAAAGATGATGGTAGCAATTACACGGATTGGGTCCGTAATTTGAGGATTATCCTCATTGCTGCATGTAAGAGTTACGTCTGGATGCACCGCTAGGTGCGTGAACTCTTCGCTGATGCAACCGACGACGTTAAGAACGTCTGCAGAGCAAAGCGATGACTACTCTATAGTTCGAGTGTGCCATGCTTTACGGCTTAGAACCGGGACTTCAACGACGTTTTGAGCGTTATGGAGCATATGAGATGTTCCAGAGTTGAAGTTGATATTCCAACAGAATGCCCGGATTGAGAGATATGAAGTCTCCAATAAGTTCTATAGCTGCAAGATGGAGGAGAATAGTTACATTAGTGAGCACATACTCAGAATGTCCGGGTACTACAATCACTTGACACAATTGGGAGTTAATCTTCCGGATGATTGTGTCATTGATGTAATTCTTCAATCACGCCACCAAGCTACAAAGGCTTCGTGATGAACTATAATATGCAAGGGTTAGTAAAGACTATACCGAGCTCTTCGCAATGCTAAAAGCTGCGGAAGTAGAAATCAAGAAGGAGCATCAAGTGTTGATGGTCAATAAGACCACTAGTTTCAAGAAGAAAGGCAAAGGGAAGAAGAAGGGAACTTCAAGAAGAACAGCAAGCAAGTTGTTTCAGAGAAGAAACCCAAGTCTGGCCCTAAACCTGAAATCGAGTGCTTCTACCGCAAGCGATCGTCCTTTGAAGCGGAACTGCCCCAAGTATTTGGCGGATAAGAAGGATGGCAAGGTGAACAAAGGTATATGTGATATACATGTTATTGATGTGTACCTTACTAGAGCTCGTAGTAGCACTGGTATTTGATACTGGTTCTGCTAATATTTGCAACTCAAAGCAGGACTACTGATTGCTTAACTCGCAAAGGACGAGGTGACGATGCGCGTGGGAAATGGTTCCAAAGTCGATGTGATCGCGGTCAAGACGCTACCTCTACATCTACCTTCGGATTAGTTTTAGACCTAAATAATTGTTATTTGGTGCTGCGTTGAGCATGAACATTATATCTGGATCTTGTTTGATGCGAGACGGTTATTCATTTAAATCAGAGAATAATGGTTGTTCTATTTATATGAGTAATATCTTTTATGGTCATGCACCCTTGAGGAATGGTCTATTTTGATGAATCTCGATAGTAGTGATACACATATTCATAATGTTGAAACCAAAAGATGCAGAGTTGATAATGATAGTGCAACTTATTTGTGGTAATCGCCGCTTAGGTCATATCGGTGTAAAGCGCATGAAGAAACTCCATACCGATGGACTTTTGGAGTCACTTGATTATGAATCACTTGGCACTTATGTAACCGTGCCTCATGGGCAAGATGACTAGAACACCGTTCTCGGTACTATGGAGAGAGCAACAGATTTGTTGGAAATCATACATACTGATGTATGTGGTCCAATGAATGTTGAGGCTCGTGGCGGATATCGTTATTTTCTCACCTTCACAGATGACTTAAGCGGATATGGGTATATCTACTTAATGAAACATAAGTCCGAAACATTTGAAAAGTTCAAAGAATTTCAGAGTGAAGTGAAAAATCATCGTAACAAGAAAATAAAGTTTCTACGATCTGATCGTGGAGGAGAATATTTGAGTTACGAGTTTGGTCTACATTCGAAACAATGCAGAATAGTTTTGCAACTCACGCCACCCGGAACACCACAACGTAGTGGTGTGTCCGAACGTTGTAATCGTACTTTACTAGATATGGTGCGATCTATGATGTCTCTTACTGATTTACCGCTATCGTTTTGGGGTTATGCTCTAGAGACGGCCGCATTCACACTGAATAGAACACCGTCGAAATCCGCTGAGACGACACCTTATGAACTATGGTTTGGCAAGAAACCAAAGTTGTCGTTTCTTAAAGTTTGGGGATGCGATGCTTATGTGAAAAAGCTTCAACCCGATAAGCTCGAACCCAAATCGGAGAAATGTGTCTTCATAGGATACCCAAAGGAGACAGTTGGGTACACCTTCTATCACAGATCGAAGGCAAGACATTCGTTGTTAAGAATGGATCCTTTCTAGAGAAGGAGTTTCTCTCGAAAGAAGTGAGTGGGAGGAAAGTGGAACTTGATGAGGTAATAGTACCTTCTCCCTTACTTGAAAGTAGTTAAATCGCAGTAAACGGTTTTCGAGACATCTACACCAAGTAGTGAGGAAGTTGATGATGTTGATCATGAAACTTGAGATCAAGTTACCGCAGAACCTCGTAGATCAACCAGAGTAAGATCCGCACTGAGTGGTACGGTAATCCTGTTCGAAATCATGCTACTAGATCATGATGAACCCACGAACTATGAAGAAGCGATGGTGAGCCCAGATTCGCAAAATGGCTTGAGGCCATGAAATCGAGATGGGATCCATGTATGAAAACAAAGTATGGACTTTGGTTGACTTGCCCGAGGGTAGGCAAGCAATAGAAAACAAGTGGATCTTCAAGAAGAAGACCGACGCCGACGGTAATGTTATCGTTTACAAAGCTCGACTTGTCGCAAAGGGTTTTCGACAAGTTCAAGGGATTGACTACGATGAGACCTTCTCACCCGTAGCGATGCTTAAGTCCGTCCGAATCATGTTAGCAATTGCCACATTTTATGATTATGAAATTTGGCAAATGGATGTAAAGACTGCATTCTGAATGGATTTACGGAAGAAGAGTTGTATATGATGCAACCAGAAGGTTTTATCGATCCAAAGGGAGCTAACAAAGTGTGCAAGCTCCAGCGATCCATCTATGGACTGGTGCAAGCATCTCGGAGTTGGAATAAACGCTTTGATAGTGTGATCAAAGCATTTGGGTTTGTACAGACTTTTGGAGAAGCCTGTATTTACAAGAAAGTGAGTGGGAGCTCTGTAGCATTTCTGATATTATATGTAGATGACATATTGCTGATCGGAAATGATATAGAATTTCTGGATAGCATAAAGGGATACTTGAATAAGAGTTTTTCAATGAAAGACCTCGGTGAAGCTGCTTACATATTAGGCATTAAGATCTATAGAGATAGATCAAGACGCTTAATTGGACTTTCACAAAGCACATACCTTGACAAAATTTTGAAGAAGTTCAAAATGGATCAAGCAAAGAAAGGGTTCTTGCACGTGTTACAAGGTGTGAAGTTGAGTAAGACTCAATGCCCGACCAACTGAGAAGATAGAGAGAAAATGAAAGATGTTCCTATGCTTCAGCCATAGGCTCTATCATGTATGCAATCTTGTGTACTGACACGATGTGTGCCTTGCTATAAGCCTAGCAGGAGGTACCAAAGTAATCCAGAGTGGATCATCGGACAGCGGTCAAGAACATCTGAAATACGAAAAGGACTAAGGATATGTTTCTCGTATATGGAGGTGACAAAGAGCTCATCGTGGCAGTTACGTTGATGCAAGCTTTGACACCGATCCGCACGATTCTAAATCGCAGACCGGATACGATTTACACTAAGCGGAGGAGCTGTCGGTTGGTGCAGTTCTAAACAAAGCGTCGAGCGGGATCTACATGTGAAGCGGAGTACATAGCAGCTTCGAAGCAGCTAATGAAGGAGTGCGGATGAAGGAGTTCATATCCGATCTAGGTGTCATACCTAGTGCATCGGGTCCAATGAAAATCTTCGTGACAATATGGAGCAATTGCCTTAGCGAAGGAATCCAGATTTCACAAGAGGACCAAGCACATCAAGAGACGCTTCAATTCCATCGGGACTTAGTCGGTGGGAGACATAGAGATTTGCAAGATACATACGGATCTGAATGTTGCGACCGTTGACTAAGCCTCTTCCACGAGCAAAACATGATCAGCACCAGGACTCCATGGGTGTTAGAATCATTACTATGTAATCTAGATTATTGACTCTAGTGCAAGTGGGAGATCAAGGAAATATGCCCTAGAGGCAATAATAAAGTTATTATTTATTTCCTTATTTCATGATAAATGTTTATCATTCATGCTAGAATTGTATTAACCGGAAACATGATACATGTGTGAATGCATAGACAAAACAATATGTCACTAGTATGCCTCTACTAGACTAGCTTGTTAATCAAAGATGGTTATGTTTCCTAACCATGAACAAAGAGTTGTTATTTGATTAACAAGGTCACATCATTAGTAGAATGATCGATTGACATGACCCATTCCCTTAGCTTAGCACACGATCGTTTAGTATGTTGCTACTGCTTTTATCCATGACATATACATGTTCCTGTAACTATGAGATTATGCAACTCCTGTTTACGGAGGAACACTTTGGTGCTACCAAGCGTCACAACGAATCGGGTGATTATAAAGGAGTACTACAGTGTCTCCAAAGGCGATGTTGGGTTGGCGTATTTGAGATTAGGTTTTGTCACTCCGATTGTCGGAGAGGTATCTCTGGGCCCTCTCGGTAATGCACATCATGAAGCCTTGCAAGCACTACAACTAATGAGTTAGTTGTGAGATGATGTATTACGGAACGAGTAAAGAGACTTGCCGTAGCGAGATTGAACTAGGTATTGGATACCGACGATCGAATCTCGGGCAAGTAACATACCGATGACAAAGGGAACAATGTATGTTGTTATGCGGTCTGACCGATAAAGATCTTCGTAGAATATGTAGGAACCAATATGGGCATCCAGGTCCCGCTATTGGTTATTGACCGTGAATGGTTCTAGGTCATGTCTACATTGTTCTCGAACCGTAGGGTCCGCATGCTTAAAGTTTCGATGACAGTTATTATGAGTTTATGTATTTTGATGTACCGAAGAAGTTCGGAGTCCCGGATGTGATCACGGACATGACGAGGAGTCTCGAAATGGTCGAGACATAAAGATTGATATATTGGAAGCCTATGTTTGGAGTTCGGAATGGTTCCGGGCGAAAACAGGAATTTACCGGAGTACCGGGAGGTTACCGGAACCCCCCGGGGGGTAAATGGGCCTCGGTGGGCCTCGAGGGAGAAGAGGAGGGGCCGGCCAGGGGGTGGCCGCCCCCCCCCAGTCCGAATAGGACAGGAGGGGGGGGCGGCGCCCCCTTTCCTCTTCCCCCTTCCCCCAATCCTATTCCAACTAGGAAAGGGGGGGAGTCCTACTCCCGGTGGGAGTAGGACTCCTCCGCGCCCTCTCTAGGCCGGCCGGCCTCCCCCCTCCCTCCTTTATATACGGGGGCAGGGGGGCACCCTAGAACACACAAGTTTGATCTTTAGATCGTTCCTTAGCCGTGTCGGTGCCCCTCCACCATATTCCACCTCGGTCATACCGTCATGAAGCTTAGGCGAAGCCTGCGCCGTGAAACATCAAGATCGCCACCACGCCGTCGTCTTGTGGAACTCTCCCTCGACACTCGGCTGGATCGGAGTACGAGGGACGTCATCGAGCTGTACGTGTGTCAAGAACTCGGGGGCGCCGGAGTAACGGCGCCGGGATCGGTCGGATCGCGAGGAGAACGTACGACTACTTCCTCTACGTTGTGATCGCTTCCGCTTCAGGTCTACGAGGGTACGTAGGCAACACTCTCCCCTCTCGTTGCTATGCATCACCATGATCTTGCGTGTGCGTAGGAAATTTTTTGAAATTACTACGTTCCCCAACATGGCCCTCCTCCACTTATCCCTGCACCCATCTTCTTCCTCTGCCTCACACAAACACGAAAAACCAACTCAAGCATGAGTTCCAGCCCCCCGTTGCTGTGATTTTCGATCTCCTTGCTCAAAGCACCTCTCGCAAAACTGCTTGGGGAGATTGTTCCTTGGTATGTGACTCCTCCATTGGTCCAATTAGTTTTTGTTCTAGTGCTTTATTCATTGCAAATTTGTGCTGCATAGGTGACCATGTTCTTGAGCTTGCATGTCAAATTTATATGGTTCCAAGTAGTTCCAATGCTTTATATAGGCCCTAGGCACTTATGGGAGTTGTTGCTATCAATTTTATTGAAGTTGGTTCACTTTTATTTTGAAGTTACTAAAAATTTCAGATTGTTTCAGAAATAATGAAGAGACTTTTGAGGGGCTCGTCGAGCCAAAGCTCGAAGGAAAAACAAAAGGAAGAAGAGCAGCAGCCCAAATTTAATTTGCCTCGCACCGCGGAGGTCCGGCCGTGTGAATGGCCTTCCGATGACTTCTTAAGGAGAGACGGGATTTATGAGGATTTCTGTTATTGATTGAGAATGCTGGCCTCACCAACTTCCTCCGCGACCAACATCATCAGTATCTCTTACTCACAAATACTTTTGTGCAAAACTTCTACTTTTTCCCTAAGAAATCGCCTCCAACAGTAAAGTTTCATTTATATGACGTTGTTAAAGAGATGACATTAGCTGAATTCTGCGAGGTTTGCAAAATACCCTTTGAGGGCACCTTAGATGAACCCCACCGTAACGAATTAGAAGCTTTTATTAACACTATCACTGTGTGTGAAACCAGGAAGGTTTCTGATGCAAGGATCACTAGCATACATTTTCCTGTTTTACGCTACTTTGCCTTATTTGCTAGTCGTTGCTTGATTGGACACCTTAGTATTCCTGATATTATTATTTTGTTCCATGGTTTATACCACAATAACTCTGTTAGTATGGGTGGAATTGTTGCTAGATGGTTAAGTCTGAACTGTACTAAGGGCCCCATCTTTGGAGGCATTTATGCTTCACGCCTAGCTGAACATTTTGAAATACCTATTAGGCATGAGGAGAAAGAAGAAACAGCGCTGCCCCGTGTTTATTTAGATTATAAGAGTATGATAGCGCATGACTTTCTTGTTAAGAGTCGCGAAGGGGAGCTCAAATACAAATTATACTTTGATAAACATCACCCTGAGACTATTACTTTGCCTGCTCCTTCTTTGTTTAACTTATCTGCAGGTCCTCACATCGTTCCGTGGTCGGCTGTTCAAGCCTATCGGAATCCTGCACCAGCCCCGGAACCGGAGCCACAAGATGAGCCTCCACGACTATCTGTTTATTCTTGGGATCCAGAGGAGGCTGCGAGCGATGGCAGCGGAGCCTTCTTTGTCGCAAGATCGACCCGGCTTCACCTACGGGTATCCGCCGGGCTATCCCTGGCAAAAGACCAACTTAGGCCAAAATCCTAAGCTTGGGGGAGTACGTATTTCCCACCGACATTATATTCATGTTCACACACACACTCATTGCTAGATGTCGGTGGTCATACTTTTTCACCGTAATATCCATGCTAGTTTATTTTCTTTTTCCTGCTTTCTTCTTGTGTGTTTGATAAACCCTAAGAAAAAACCAAAAAAATAGTAGTAGTTTATTTTCTTTGCTGTAGTAATTAAAAAGAAAACCTAAAAATATTTCCCGTTCTTCTTCTTACTTGTTGGGAGCTTTCCCGTGTAAATAGTTTTCTTTCTTTTCTTTTCTTTTGGGGGTCGAGAAGACTATATTGAAAATGCTTAGTGGCTCTTATATGTATGATTGTTTATTTAACTTAGAGCCCATATTACTTGTCTTCTCTCTTGAGTTGAATGCTTGCAGATTCCAGCTTAGCCCAATGCACGTGCACTCTTATTATTATACACACCGTTCGGTCGTGCAAGTGAAAGGCAATAATGATGATATATGATGGACTTATTAGGATGAGAAAAGCTGGTATGAACTCGACCTCTCTTGTTTTTGTAAATATGATGATTCATCATTCCTGATTCAGCTATTATGAAGTAAACATATTTGCAATGACATTTAGAGATTATAGTTGCTTGTGCCATGCTTGATTAGCTATGAGTTATAATGGTTTACCTTGCGTGCCAACATGCTATAAGAATGATTATGATGTGGGATGATGGGATGGTATCCTCCTTTAATTAAATGAATTGAGTGACTAGACTTGGCACATGTTCACGCATGTAGTTGAATCAAATCAACATAGCCTTCATGATATTTATGTTCATGGTGGATTATATCCTACTCATGCTTGTATTCGTGTAAATTAATTTTAATGCATGTTTCTGTTGTTGTCGCTCTCTCGATTAATTCGCTTCTTAGTCTTTTGCTAGCCTTCACCTGTACTAAGCGGGAATACTGCTTGTGCATCCAAACTCCTTAAACCCCAAAGTTATTCCATATGAGTCCACTATACCTACCTATATGCGGTATTTACCTGCCGGAAGTAAATTTGTATGTGCCAAACTCTAAACCTTCAAATAAACATTCTGTTTTGCATGCTCGAATAGCTCATATGTCAACTAGAGCAGCCCTTATCTTCCGTGTTAGGCGGGTTATTCTCAAGAGGAGTGGACTCTGCTCCTCATTCACGAGAAAATGGCTGGTACCCGGGATGCCCATGTAACGCCCTCGATGCGGCTATATCTCCCACGTGTCGAAGCACGACTTAGAGGCATAACCGCATTGAAAGCAATGTCGCAAGTGAGGTAATCTTCACACAACCCAAGTAATACATAAGGGAAAGAGATACATAGTTGGCTTACAATCGCCACTTCACACAAATACATGAATAAAGCATTACACCATACAGATACAATCAAGGTCCGACTACGGAACCAAAATAAAAGAAGAACCCCAAATGCGACAAAGGTCCCCGATCGACCCCAACTGGGCTCCACTACTGATCAACTGAAACGAAACAACACAATGAACAAGATCTTCATCGAGCTCCTCCTTGAGCTTGGTTGCGTCACCTGCTCGGTAACATAGACACCTGCAAACTGGTTTTGGAAGTATCTGGTGAGCCACGGGGACTCAGCAATCTCGCACCCGCGAGATCAAGACTATTTAAGCTTATGGGTAAGGTAAAGGCATGAGGTGGAGCTGCAGCAAGCGACTAGCATATATGGTGGCTAACAAACGCAAATGAGAGCGAGAAGAGAAGGCAAAGCACGATCGATAAAAGTATGATCAAGAAGTGATCCTATAGCAACCTACGTCAAGCATAACTCCAACACCGTGTTCACTTCCCGGACTCCGCCGGAAAGAGACCATCACGGTTACACACACGGTTGATGTATTTTAATTAAGGTCAACTTCGGGTTTTCTACAACCGGACATTAACAAATTCCCATCTGCCACATAACCGCAGGCACGGCTCTCGAAAGTTTATACCTGCAGGGTGTCCCAACTTAGCCCATGACAAGCTCTCGCGATCAACGAAGGAATAGACCTTCACCTAAGACACTCCGATCGACTCGGTATCCGGTACATCAAGACATTTCGACAATGGTAAAACAAGACCAGCAAAGCCTCCGCACAGGCCGACAAATCCCGATAGGAGCTGCACATATCTCGTTCTCGGGGCACACCGGATGAGCAGACGTCGGGTTGGCATAGACCCTAGTTGCCAGGCGCCGGACATCGCCAAAGTTGGACCAACACTCGAAGGAGCACCGCCCGGGGTTAAAATAAAGATGACCCTCGGCTCCGAAACCCAAGGGAAAAAAAGGGCTAGGTGAGGCAAATGGTAAAACCAAGGTTGGGCCTTGCTGGACAAGTTTTATTCAAAGCGAACTGTCAAGGGGGTCCCATAAATCACCCGACCGCGTAAGGAACGCAAAATCCGGGAACATAACACCGGTATGACGGAAACTAGGGCGGCAAGAGTGGAACAAAACACCAGGCATAAGGCCGAGCCTTCCACCCTTTACCAAATATATAGATGCATTAATAATATAAGAGATATTGTGATATCCCAACCAGTAAACATGTTCCAACAAGGAACAACATCTCCATGTTCCAACGAGGAACAAACTTCAATCTTCACCTGCAACTAACAACGCTATAAGAGGGGCTGAGCAAAGCGGTAACATAGCCAAACAACGGTTTGCATAGGAAAGGTGTCAAAGGTTAGAGATTCATGGCAATTTGGGAGGCTGACAAGCAAATGGTAGGCATCATAGCATTGGCATAGCAAAAGAGCGAGCAAACTAGCATAGCAAAGATAGTAGTGATTTCGAGGGTATGATCATCTTGCCTGAAATCCCGCAAGGAAGAAGAACGATTCCATGAAGAAGACAAACAGACGTAGACAAACGAATCCTCACAACTCCGGAACGAAACCGAAGCTTCGAAGCGTGCATTTATGGAGCGAATCGAGTTCGTAGAGAAAGTAGAGGAAGTAGTCGTTCTCGGGCGTCGAGGGAAGTAGTCATTCTCGCGATGTAGTGGAAGTAGTTGTACATGGCGGCGGCGGTAGTCGTTCACGGGTCGTCGTGGGAAGTAGTCGTACATGGCGTAGTGGAAGTCGTTGTACACGGCGACGGTAGTTGTACACGTTCGTTTCATAGATGTCCGGGGTCGTCGGTAGAGGTACTTGCCGCATCGCCGAGCGTAGTCGACCTCGGCGTATCCAAAGGGGTACTTGTGGTCAACGCGGCCTCTAGTGTACTTGTCGGTCCAGCAAGCGGAAGCAATTCGGGGCGGTCACGGTCTCGACAACAAGTCTTGGCATCCCAAAACTTCAGGAGCGGAGGTACACACAAGCAACAACAACACCAACGCTGGGGTCTCGGTCATGGCCATGCCAGGAGACAACAGTGGCATAGCCGGCTTGGTGTGTTTGAAGTGGGCAGCTCGGGGCAACAGGATGAGCAGCGACAACTATGCAAGCGGGTCCCCAAGCAAACAAATGCAAGAAGAGGACCAGGGACGCGACAATTCGTTGGACAAGGCATCGGGCAGCAGCACTAGCGCCCTTGGCGGCCGCCGATGATGGAGAAGCAAAGAAGGGGTCGCGTCCAGAGGAGGAAAGAGGTCGGGAGGCGGCGGATCCAGGCGAGGGGAACCCGTTCCCGGCGTTGGAGGCCTTGAGCGGAGTCTGGTGGTCGACGGGGAGGCGCGAGGCCATGGCGGCAGAAGGAGCAGCTCCGGGTGCTCGAAGGAAGAGGCCCCGACGGAGGAGAAGGATGGCGGGGACAAGGGATTCACCGCAGAGGTGGAGCTCGGGGTTCCTTGAGGCCATGGGGTTGGTCGGCAGCAGAAGGAGGCGCGGCGAGGCGCATGGGGTCAAGACGAGGGCGCAACGCGCGGGTGCTTGGCGGCGGGCAGAGGGCCGCGCGGGCGAGGAGGAGGCAGAGGAGGGGCACAGGCGCAGGCGACGAAGGTCCAGGAGAGGTGGAGTAGGAGGGCGAAGGGGAGATGGTGGAGACCGAGAGAAGAGCGAGAGAGATGGGATCGGGCGCAGGAGGGTGGCGATGGGGTCGAGCGATGCGGCGCTGGAGGGAGGACGAGGGGAGAGATGAGGGTCGTGCTAGGTGGCTAGGGTTCGGTCGGTGGGTTAGATAGGCTGCGGTTGCGGCTGGGCCTTGGGCTTAGAGGCCTGCTGGGCTACAGGCTGCACTCTCTCTTCTCTCTCTCATTTTCCCATTTAAAACAAAACAGCAAAGAATTAGCACATGCAAATAATATTCTTGGACTCACAAAAATGCGCTAGTCCCAAGAAAATAGAAGTGAGCAAGATTGCAAGATTAAATTCAAAATCATTTGAATTTAATTCAATAGGTTTGAACAAGGACTAGGATTTATAAGAGTCCAAAAATGTTGAGAATTTAGGAGGAGCCTCGATAAATGGGAAAAGAAATGTTGACAAAGTTTGGGGACCAAACTTGAAGTAGAAAGGGAGTGGGGATTTTCAAGTGTGTTTTGGTTAATTCCAAATGAATGGAATATTTTTATTATAGCTCTCTAATAATATTGAGAGGCTTTAATATGTTATAAAGAGAAATCACCACGTGAATTCCCTCGTTTTAAATGGACCGAAGATCCATGCAATTTAATTGGTTGAATTAAATGACATGATGCAAAGCACATGATGCAACAAACAAAACAAATCGCACGACGAAACTCGGAGTAGCTGGAAGTCTTCTTGATCGTCGGTCTCGGGGTGTTACAGCCCAGTCCCATGCTTTATGCAAACTAAATCAAAATAACTGCAAACAAAACTCCCCTTGGGACCCGTTGAATGTTGGAGGCACTCGTTGTTTCGAGCAAGCCATGGATTGATGCTTGTGGAGGAAGGGGAGTATAAACTTTACCATTCTGTTTGGGAACCGCCTATAATCTGTTTAGCATGGAAGATATCGTCGTCTCTTAGTTGTTATGTTGACAATGAAAGTATGCCGCTCAAAATATAATTTATCTCTATTTCAAAACCGAGCTCTGGCACCTCTACAAATCCCTGCTTCCCTCTGCAAAGGGCCTATCTATTTACTTTTATGTTGAGTCATCACCCTTCTTATTAAAAGCACCCGCTGGAGAGCACACCGTCGTTTGCATTCATTATTATTGGTTTATATTGGGTATGACTTGACTGGATCTCTTTTACCATGAATTACAATGTTTAGTCAGTCCTTGATCTTTAAAGGTGCTCTGCATATATGTTTTGCGGTCTTAGAAAGGGCTAGCGAGATACTATTGTGTTATATCATGTTATGATTATTTTGAGAAAGTGTTGTCATACGAGTTTTTATTATTATAGCTCGCTAGCTGATTATGTTATTGATATGAGTATTTGTGAGACCTACGTGTTATTGTGAGTATGGTTAGTTCATAATATTTGCTGAAACTTGAATGCTGGCTTTTCATGTTTACAACAACAAGAGCAAACAGAGCTTGTAAAAGTTTTTCTTTTTCTCTTTCAGTTTATCAACTGAATTGCTTGAGGACAAGCAAGGGTTTAAGCTTGGGGGAGTTGATACGTCTCCGTCATATCTACTTTTCCAAACACTTTTGCCATTGTTTTGGACTCTAACTTGTATGATTTGAATGGAACTAACCGGATCGACGCTGTTTTCAGAGAATTGCCATGGTGTTGTTTTATGTGCAGAAAATAAAAGTTCTCGGAATGACCTGAAACTCCACTGAACACCTTAGAAAAAACAATAAAAAATCCTCGCCAGAGATGAAGACCGGGGGGGCCACACCCGGTCCACGAGGGTGGGGGGCGCCCCCTTGGGCGCGCCCCTACCTCGTGGGCCCCCTGGTGGCCCTCCGACACCAACTCCAACTCCATATATTGGCTTTCGGGGAGAAAAAAATCAGAGAGAAGAAATCATCGCGTTTTACGATACGGAGCCGCCGCCAAGCCCTAATCTCTCTCGGGAGGGCTGATCTGGAGTCCGTTCGGGGCTCCGGAGAGGGGGATTCGTCGCCATCGTCATCATCAACCATCCTCCATCACCAATTTCATGATGCTCACCGCCGTGCATGAGTAATTCCATCGTAGGCTTGCTGGACGGTGATGGGTTGGATGAGATTTATTATGTAATCAAGTTAGTTTTGTTAAGGTTTGATCCCTAGTGTCGGTGTCAAAACCGGCGGATCTCGGGTAGGGGGTCCCGAACTGTGCGTCTAGGCGGATGGTAACAGGAGACAAGGGACACGATGTTTTACCTGTGTTCGGGCCCTCTCGGTGGAGGTAAAACCCTACTCCCGCTTGATTAATACCGATGATATGTGTAGTACAAGAGTAGATCTACCACGAGATCAAGGAGGCTAAACCTAGAAGCTAGCCTATGGTATGATTGTTGTTCGATCCCCACGGACTAAAACCCTCCGGTTTATATAGACACCGGAGAGGGCTAGGGTTACAGTCGGTTACAATGGTAGGAGATCTACATATCCGTGACGCCAAGCTTGCCTTCCACGCCAAGGAAAATCCCATCCGACACAGGGACGAAGTCTTCAATCTTGTATCTTCATAGTCTTGGAGTCCGCCAAAGATGATAGTTCAGCTATCCGGACACCCCCGATCCAGACTCCTCAAGAGCCTCGAACCAGGCTTCAATGACGACGAGTCCGCACGCATATTGTCTTCGGCATTGCAAGGCGGGTTCCTCCTCCGAATAATTCATAGAAGATTTTGAACACAAGGATAGTGTCCGGCTCTGCAAAATAAGTTCCACATACCATCGTAGAGAGAATAATATTTACACAAGTTCAATCTGCGGACGTATTCCGTGGCGTGACATCACACCGCGGCCAAGCCTTTATTTGAATCGTTTTTACTGTTCCACCTCAGCGCGTTTAGTGAAGCAGTTTCCTTGGCACGTCTTGTCAAAGCAGAGATCGTGTCCCCTTATTCCGGGATTCTCATCAATAAGGGCGTGGGTAACCCAACCGCGCCGTTGATTGCGGCGCTTGGGAGATAAGCGAGTTTTACCAGGCTGGTGGGGACGCATAGTTTTGTCCGCCCATATATAAGGGGATAAGGATCCACCTTTTTACCTACGCCTTCCTTTGCTTATCCATTTCCGCGCACTCGAGCTCCAACGCCCAAGCCCGCACATCTCGCCTCAACCTTCCCCAGTCATGTCTGGAGCGGGAGGCAAGTGGATGGCCTCCTCCGTCACGGAGGGGCATGTCAAAAAGATGCGGAAGGCCGGATACTTATCCGGCGACATCACACATTGGCTCCCCGACGAGGGGCAACTCATCCCCCCCAGGCCCCATGAGAGGTGGTGTTCCTCACCCACTTCCTCCGCGGGCTAGGTTTTCCACTTCACCCATTTGTCCGGGGGCTCATGTTCTACTATGGTCTGGATTTCCATGATCTGGCCCCGAACTTCATCCTCAACATCTCGGCGTTCATCGTCGTGTGCGAGGCCTTCCTCTACATCCAGCCCTACTTCGGCTTATGGTTGAAGACCTTAAATGTCAAGCCAAAGGTAGTGGGCGGCCGCCAAGCGGAGTGCGGAGGTGCCATGGTGGGCAAGATGCCCAACATCCTATGGCTCGAGGGCTCCTTTGTGGAGACCATAAAGGGGTGGCAATCGGGGTGGTTCTATATCACCGAGCCGCGTGACCCTGAATGGGCAGTGGCCCCCGAATTTAGATCTGGCATCCCCACACGGCTCACCTCCTGGAAACAGAAGGGCCTATCATGGGGTGATTCGGAGGAGCTGACTGGACTCCAATCCTGCGTCCAAACTTTGGTGAACAAGAAGCTCAAGCTTGTCAACGTAGTCCAGGTCATGCTCGTCCGCCGGATCCTCCCGTGCCAGGAGCGGGCTTTTAATTTGTGGAAGTTTGATCCGGCACAACACCAAACCTTAAGCAGGCTCTTTGACACTACGTACGAAGATGCCTGGAAGGTGCTGTTCAAGGGCGCCGAGGCTCCCGCATCCGCTACCGAAGATCGCGGATTCGGCTTGCAGTGTCTAGCCGGCGAGGTAAGCTATTCTACCCTTTACGGGACACTTGTTTTTCATAGTTTGACTCCATGTGGGATCTAAACTCCCATTACCTTTAACAGGCCTGGCAGAAGACGTCCGGGCAGGTTAACTGTCCGGCTCCCTTGCTAGAAGACCCAGCGGATGCCCGATTAACGGGACTGCTGGCTCCGGCGCCTTACGTGGTGCCGAAGAAGAAGGCCAAGAAGAAGGCCACGGGAACTCGGAGGAGTTCCCGGCGCCAGGTGTTATCGGACTCATCGTCCGACGACTCCGAGGCGGACTCCTCCCGCGAAGACGAGGAGGAGGAGAAAGAGGCCTCTCCCCCAGCGGGGGGAGAGAAGAAGAGGAAGGCTTCCCCAACGGGGGAGGCCGAAGGGTCCAAGAAGGGAAGGACCCTTCTTTCGGACTGTTCCACCAACTTCGTCGTCGACGAAGAGGAGTGGCCCTCGAGGGCCAAGCCCCTGGCGAGATCGTAAGTGTCCGGATTCTAGAATAACTCATGATTTTTCTTTTGTCGCATAGTGTCTTCTAACACCGAATACCACCATGTAGCCCGCCCAAGGACGATCTCCCCGCTTCGTCGAGTGGCTCCTTGGATTCGTCGGATGTGAATAGCACTTAACTTCCAACCACCTCCTCCCCCCGTGACGCAAACAATGCCGAGGTGGGGTCCCAGAAGGGGCCCAGCTAGGAGGAGGAGGCCCCGGAGGTGCCGCAGGGCAACCTCCCGGACTTTGGACCGGACTCCGCACCGGAACCTTTAGTGGTTCCGGAGTCCAGCGGGCGGCCCCTTCGTAGGAAGGGCGAGACTGCGACGCCGGTGACCTCCGTCCAACCAGAGGTGCCGGATAATTTGCTGGAGGCGCTCAATGGAGCTTCCATCGACGAGGAGCACCGCACTATTATGAGTGCGGTGATTCAGAAGGTTCAGTCCGCCAAGAGCGGGCTGACCGAAGCCTGCACCAGCCTTCTAACAGGCTTTGAGGTATGTGATTAAGATATGTAAAAATAGTACCGCATAGATAGTAGCCCCTGATGCTCGGTTGGTGTTCGGAAAGAAAAGCCGAACTGCGGATCTAAAAAGATATACGTAGGAGTCTAACACAAATATTTCAATATGGGAATGCAGGCTGCGCTGCTGACCTCTGACCGATCATGGAGGTCAATGCCTTGAAGCGAGCCTCGAGCGGTCCGAGAACGAGCTCGGCCGTGCCAAGAAGCAGCTCGAGGACAAGGAAGGTAAGTGATACCTTATTAAAGTAATACCTTATAGAAAAGGATTTGGTTGCAAAAAATGAAAGGGATAACGTGAGTATTGCAGGGGCCACAAACAAGGTGGCGACCCTGAAGGAAGCGTTGTCCGAGGCCGAACGCAATGTGGCCGCGGAATGCACCGAGTAGGAGAAGCAGGAGGCGCGGGTGGCGGAGGTGCGGCAAGAGCTCCAAGATCTCGTGGAAAAACACGAGAGTTTGGAGCATGACTCGAAGACTCGAGAGTCCAAGCTCGCCTCGGCTCTTGAGAGTGCCAAAGCCGCCAAGGTCGAAGCCCAAATAGCCCTCCAGGAAATTGAGGCGATAAAGAAGATAGCAGCGGGTAAGGCATTCTTCCTGCAAAGCAAGCACGTGAAATTGAATTACTTGTTACTTACCCAAATCCGGAGCTCTCCAGGAGCATTCGCAGATCTGCCCGTAGCGTGTCCGATGCTGCCGCGTTCTACCGAGCCAAGGAGGGGATCTCGACAGATAAAGTGTTCTGGTCTCAATATGCTGAGGCCGGACATCCGGTGCCCCTCAGCGACCAGCTGAAGCAGCTGGTCGAGCTCCACAAGGTGGCCGAACAGGCCATGAAGGGCCTCATAGTCCATTTGTGGCCCAAAGAAGCCATGCCTGGGAACTACTTCGGTCTAGTGCGGCGGCTGGTGGACGCCTGTCCATGGATTGAAGTCATCAAGCACTCCGTCTGCATTGAAGGTGCCCGTTGGGCCCTTGCCCGCGCTAAAGTGCACTGGGGCAAGATGGACGCCGAGAAGCTTGTGACGGACGCGCCACCGCCGGGCAAGGAGTATCGCATGCCCGAGATGTACTATAAGGGTGTCCTGAAGGGTGCCCGCCTTATAGCGGATGAATGCTCCAAAGATGTAATTTTTTAGTAGACTCGCATTTTGTTATCCTGTGCGCTGAAAACTTGTTCATATGCGCTAAGCAACGCTTGTTAATTTAAAATATTACCTTCTGTGCGGCCGTTTATCAAATTTGAGAGATGGCAAGTCATTGGCTTCAGCCCCCATGTCGCGAGTGCTGGGGTGTTCAGAATAAACTTGAGCGCTCTTTTTCCCATTTTTGGGTCTTTCGAGGGAGGCGCGCAACACAACGAACGAGGCAACCGGACTTATAATGCTTGAACACTCTCACTTAGCCATAGAATTCTGTAATTTTAAATTTCAGCGAAGCCCCTAGTGTTCGGAAGGCCGAATTCGGGGCGCTATCCACGCCTGGGCCGGACAAAGCCAGCTCCTCGCTCTAAGCGGCATAAGTCTTTAGGGACTCGAAAAAACCTCTCGAACAGCGACCGGCTCTCGCCCCATCATGACGGTCAGTTTTAGCTTTCTCCATTGAGGTGCTCAACCCAGCTCAAGCATGCACAATCGCAGTGGTTCTCCCAGCCTACCTTAGCCGATATAATGGAACGAAGGTACCAAAACATGGGGAGCCGCAAACCCAACTATTGACCCAAGACATGATTCGAGCCGATGCATATAATGCTATAAGTTCGGGTGCCGCACTTGTGAAAGTGTTCGGACTTATCACACCATACTTTGGAGAACTTAAGCCCCTGGTGTATTTGGCCGTACCAAAGCGTACGGGTGCAACATGTCATAAGTGAACATATATAGATAAAAAAAGGAATGCAATGATAGGCAAAAAGCGATGCATTGTTTATTCAAAAAATACTGCAATGAAAGCAGAATGATACAAATAGTGCGATAAGCAAGGGATGGGACTATTTAACATGTCCCCCTCCAGGGGTAGGCTGCGGAATGGTATGTAAAACATGTATAATGCTCGTAATGAAGACCACCTGGATACTCGACGTAGCTTTTCTGCTTCCCTGGATGTTGCATCGTGAGTTCGGCAACTCTACTGCTAGACAGGGCTTCTCGAAAACGGAGTCCTGTGAATAAGAAGAAAGAAAAAGAAGAATGACACAATTGGGAGCCCCTGGTGTGGTTGAGCCGCACTCTGGGCATGCCGTGGTCGTGCCCCTCCCCCTGTGCCCATGGTATCTCCAGAGCGTAGTTATGTACGCGTGGTACTGGTCTCGCGATTTCGCGAGGGTTGGGGTTGGGGCCGCATTGCTACGCGTGCTCGGAATGTGCCAGGTGGTCTTGTTGTAGGTTACTCCGGGTGCGCTTGATGGTGTCCGGCCGCTTAACAGTCGGACTCGAGAATTGCCTTAAGAGGTTGCTTTGTATTTCCGCCACGAGAGTCGCTGTATGCTCCTCCGTTCGGAGAGAGCGTTCGGTGTTTCCGTTGACCATAATGACTCCTCGAGGGCCCGGCATCTTGAGCTTGAGGTATGCGTAGTGCGGCACCGCATTGAATTTTGCAAATGCGGTTCGTCCGAGCAGTGCATGATAGCTGCTGCGGAACGGGACTATGTCGAAGATTAACTCCTCGCTTCGGAAGTTATCCGGGCATCCGAAGACCACTTCAAGTGTAACTGAGCCTGTACAATTGGCCTCTACACCTGGTATGATGCCTTTAAAGGTCGTTTTTGTGGGTTTAGTCCTTGACGGGTCTATGCCCATCTTGCACACTGTATCCTGATAAAGCAGGTTCAGGCTGCTGCCGCCGTCCATCAGGACTCTAGTGAGGTGAAATCCGTCGACGATTGGGTCTAGAACCAATGCGGCGAATCCGCCATGGCAGATGCTAGTGGGGTGGTCCCTTCGGCCAAAAGTGAACGGGCATGAGGACCACAGATTGAACTTTGGGGCGACTGGCTCCATCGCATATACGTCCCTAAGTGCACGTTTCCGCTCCCTTTTGGGTATGTGGGTTGCGTATATCATGTTCACCGTCCGCACTTGTGGGGGGAAACCCTTTGTCTCTCATCGTTGGCGGCGGGTCTCCTCCTCGTCATCGCTATGCATCCCTTGTCATTATTTTCGCAATTAACTTGCTCGCTTCTTGAACACCCAACAATCCTGTTGGTGTGATTGGTAACTTTCGGGTGCCGTGTATCTGACACAAGCGATCGAGTATTCGGTCCAAATTGGACGGGCCCGGAGTATTTCTTTTGAATGGCTTTTTCCGTTGACCGGGTTTAGAGCCTCTGAATCCGGCATTGACTGCTGTATCTTCAGTATTATCACCGTTAATGCGGCGTTTGTGCTTATTGCGATGCGACCTGCCATTGCTGTCCTTGGTATCCGAACTACCAGAGTTTTTGGTCAGGTTGTTACTGCGAACTAGCCAGCTGTCCTCTCTCGCGCAGAAGCGGGTCATGAGTGATGTGAGGGCTGCCATGGATTTCGGCTTTTCCTGTCCTAGGTGCCGGGCAAGCCACTCGTCGCAGATGTTATGTTTGAAGGCTGCAAGGGCCTCTGCCCGGACAGTCGACGATTTGATTTTTCTTGGTTAAGAACCGTGTCTAGAATTGTCTGGCCGATTCGTCTGGCTGCTGAATTATGTGGCTTAGGTCATCGGCGTCTGGTGGTCGCACATATGTGCCCTGGAAGTTATCAAGAATGCGGCTTCCAGGTCTTCCCAACACCCAATTGATTCTGCTCGTAAGTTGTTGAGCCAATGACGAGCTGGTCCTTTAAGCTTGAGTGGGAGGTATTTGATGGCATGTAGATCATCACCGCGGGCCATGTGGATGTGAAGGAGATAGTCCTCAATCCAAACCGCAGGATCTGTTGTGCCATCGTATGATTCAATGTTTACGGGTTTGAAACCCTCGGGGATTTGATGATCCATTACTTCGTCTATGAAGCATAGTGGGTGTGTGGCGCCTCTGTATTGGGCTATATCACGACGCAACTCAAACGAGCTTTGTCTACTGTGTTCGGCCCGGCCGGAATTGCTGTATCCGGCGTGACGGTTGTCGTCACGTATCGTGGGGCGCCCACGCAATCCGTAGATCGATCTTGTTTGTCTTGCCTTATCCTCCAATATGTCTCGTAAGTCCGGCGCATTCCCCCGTGGCTTTGTACTTTTCGAGCAACGCCGGGGTGCGGCTTTAGTGGAGGACCTAGAGGCCTCTCTGTTGCGGCCACGAGGTGGTCGGTCGGCCGTATTGTGCGCTGGTGATGTAGGTTTATGTGCTTCCTCCTCTAATCGGGGTAGCAGCTTGTGTTTGGGGTAGCTTTTGGAGGGGCCTTCGAGTTCATACTCTTCGGCCGCAAGGACTTCAGTCCATCTGTCGGCTAGCAGGTCTTGGTCAGCTCTAAGCTGTTGCTGCTTTTTCTTGAGGCCGCTTGCCGTGGCCATAAGCCTGCGTTTGAAACGCTCTTGTTCGACGGGATCCTCAGGCACGACAAATTCGTCGTCGTCGAGGCTTGCCTCGTCTTCGGAGGGAGGCATATGATTGCCGTCCTCTACCTCTCTGTCTGCCGCTCTCTCATGAGGGCTGGCTTCTCCATCCTCCTGTGCTGAATCTTCTTTGGAGGGGTTGTCTTCGCACCTTTGTCCGGGTGTTATTGTCTCCGTGCGGAATCTCCATGTTTTTGTGGCGGGATTTAGAGCGGCGCCACGACGCCGGGCGCTTAGGCTGTTTCTTGGAGGGTCATCCTCCGTTGTTCCATCGCCATTCCCATCCTTTGGGATGTCCACCATGTATATGTCGATGACGAGGTGGCCTTCCTGTGCCCTGTAGGCGCTGGTTCTTGGTTGTCTCCGCATCGTCGTCCATACCGTCGATGTCTTGAGTCGAAGTCTAGCATGTCGGTTAAGTCATCGGCAGTGGCTACAAAGTGGGTGGTGGGTGGGCTTTGAATTTCTTCGTCGTCCGCATCCCAACCGCCCCGATCATAATCCGCCAGGCTCTCCGATAAAGAGAGACACTTTAGCGAAGTTCAGGATGTCGCCAAAAGGCGAGTCTTGAAAGATGTCCGCAGCAGTTAACTCCATGATCGGGCGCCCAATCGGGTTCGATTAGCAGGGCGCGAAGGTTCGGGTCCGGAGAGGAGTCTCGCACCTTGAGTCACGAAGCCGCATGGGACAAGGTTGGTATTCAGCTCTATCGCCAGAGGTAGCAGCCCCGAGGCGGTGTCCAGCCACCCATCCTCGATCGGAGCGATCGGCTCGAGCTAAGGGTCGGAGCGACTCTTGTGCGGCCTCGTGGCACCGTCCGTGAGAGAGCTAAATCATGCCCATCGTGATAAAGGCGGCGCGCTCGTGTGTGGCTCGAATCCGTGGAAGATCAAGTCTCCGCGGATGTCGACCATATAGTTCAAACTTCCAAATCGACTGATGTCGGGCGTAGCTTCGATCTGCTCGGATGGCCAAGTGAATTGCCCGCATGCAAAGCCGCCGAATACAAAGATCTGTATGGGAGAAAATCTCACCTGGACCGCGTTGTTGTTGATGATCGAAGGAGCCATCGGGCCTATAGGTGACGACACAGAGGAACTCTCGTGAATGCACCAATGTCGGTGTCAAACCGGCGGATCTCGGTAGGGGTCCCAACTCATGCGTCTAGGCGGATGGTAACGGAGACAAGGGACACAATGTTTTTACCTGTGTTGGGCCCTCTCGGTGGAGGTAAAACCCTACTCTGCTTGATTAATATTGATGATATGGGTAGTACAAGAGTAGATCTACCACGAGATCAAGGAGGCTAAACCCTAGAAGCTAGCCTATGGTATGATTGTTGTTCGTCCTACGGACTAAAACCCTCCGGTTTATATAGACACCGGAGAGGGCTAGGGTTACACAGAGTCGGTTACAATGGTAGGAGATCTACATATCCGTATCGCCAAGCTTGCCTTCCACGCCAAGGAAAATCCCATCCGGACACGGGACGAAGTCTTCAATCTTGTATCTTCATAGTCTTGGAGTCTGGCCAAAGATGATAGTTCGGCTATCCGGACACCCCCCCAGTCCAGGACTCCCTCACCTAGTATCCACTATGTTCTGAGATTGATGTTGCTATGACTTTGCTATGCTTAATGCTTGTCACTAGGGCCCGAGTGCCATGATTTCAGATCTGAACCTATTATGCTTTCATGAATATATGTTTGTTCTTGATCCTATCTTGCAAGTCTATAGTCACCTACTATGTGTTATGATCCGGTAACCCCGAAGTGACAATAGTTGGGACCACTCCCGATGATGACCATAGTTTGAGGAGTTCATGTATTCACTATGTGCTAATGCTTTGTTACGGTTCTCTATTAAAAGGAGGCCTTAATATCCCTTAGTTTCCAATAGGACCCCATCGCCACGGTAGTGGTAGGACAAAAGATGTCATGCAAGTTCTTTTCCATAAGCACGTATGACTATATACTGAGAATACATGCCTACATTACATTGATGAACTGGAGCTAGTTCTGTGTCACCCTATGTTATGACTGTTACATGACGAACCGCATCCGGCATAATTATCCATCACTAATCCGGTGCCTACGAGCTTTCCATATACTGCTTCTCGCTTATTTACTTTTCCGTTGCTACTGTTACAATCACTACAAAATACCAAAAACATTACTTTTGTTGTCTTTACTTTTGTTACCGTTACCACCACTATCATATTACTTTGCTACTAAACACTTTGCTGTAGATACTAAGTTTCTAGGTGTGGTTGAATTTACAACTCAGTTGCTAATACTTGAGAATATTCTTTGGCTCCCCTTGTGTCGAATCAATAAATTTGGGTTGAATACTCTACCCTCGAAAACTGTTGCGATCCCCTATACTTGTGGGTTATCACGCACCTCCACTACATATAGGCATCCGTCGAGGGCTCACACTTTGGCCTCGCATGGATCCTAAAGCCCAAATTCTGTTCAGCCTGGATCCGAGTCCGAGTAGGATCACATCTGACTCGTGGAGTCGGATCTAGCCTCATAGGTTCCTTCCCTTAAATGCGTGACCCCTTAGGATCAAGTCGGCTTGGTCATAGGTGCGATCACCTCTGACCTGCTCGGCTGGTTGCAGCCTCTAGTAAGGCGTGCCGACCACCAAGTAGACAATGAAGCCGGTTGATGAACCTGTATAACATGTCACGCTTCTGTTCCCTTTGTCACACGATATATGTTGTCGGGCTCAAGGCGAGTCTGTCATCCTTGTGCTAGCCTAACCTCTTTCTCGTTCTAGTGATGCCGACCACAAACCAGATTATCTCATAATCCTTGTCGCATGGCCATTCTTATCTTGGTTGGATCACACAAGAGGCCCAGAGTATATCTCTCCTGATCGGAGGGGCAAATCCCATCTTGCTCGACCATGTCTTGCAGCATGGGTCTGGACAAGCCCGAAACCTACCTTTATAACTACCCAGTTATGGAGTATCGTTTGGTCGGCCCGAGGCAGGCCTGTCACCATCCTGAGTACATGCGCTAGCTCAGGTCTTAGGACATGGAACGTATGTTGTACTAGAGACTCATAGATGACCTATCGCTGTGTCTCATAGTCAGGTCTGTTCGACTTGGACCTTATCTGGACCCATATCCGACTATGTTGAATCCGACGAGATCCTTCCGAGTCCATATTATCGAGCTAGCATTGAACGCTCCATGGCTACTAAGACCGAGCCATCCACTGTGTCATATTCTAGTCTATTCGGCTGCGCATCCACACAACCCTTTCAACTAGGGACCATTTAGTACAGTCACCATACAACTCATAGTCCCACAAACAAGTCACGTACTTGTTGATAGACATCATTGATAATGTCCAAGGACTATCTTTATTCATAAGCACATAGGAAATATCATCATACATGATTGCCTCTAGGGCATATCTCCAACAGTCGGGTCCTAACACTAATACTTCCAAAGGACTAGAGGCAGTGGTAGATGTTGTGTTCTTAGGAGTAGAGCATCGAGCTCCAAAAATATTAGAGGAAAATTCTTTGATAGAAACCTACATCCATGTTGTTGAACAAGGCATAACTACCATCTGAGGGAGTTGTAGAATAAGCTAGGTTGTCCAAGCATAATTGGAGGAAAAGGGTAGTAACATCGTCCCCCCTTTTTTGGGCCTTTTTTTACCTTTCCCCTTTTTTTATTTGGCCTTTTTTTATTAAGGGACAATGCTCTAATAATGATGATCATTACACTTCTATTTGTTTACAACTCATGGATTACAACTCGATACTAGAACAAGATATGACTCTACATGAATGCCTCCGGCGGTGTACGGGGATATGCAATGAATCAAGAGTGACATGTATGAAAGAATTATGAAGGTGGCTTTGCCACAAATATGATGTCAACTACATCATCATGCAAAAGCAATATCACAATGATGAAATGTGTCATAATAAACGGAACGGTGGAAAGTTGCATGGCAATATATCTCGGAATGGCTATGGAAATGCCATAATAGGTAGATATGGTAGCTGTTTTGAGGAAGACACAAGAAGGTTTATGTGTGAGAGCGTATCGTACCACGGGGTTTGGATGCACCGGCGAAGTTTGCACCAACTCTCAAGGTGAGAAAGGGCAATGCATGGTACCATAGAGGCTAGCAATGATGGAAGGGTAAGAGTGCGTATAATCCATGGACTCACATTAGTCATAAAGAACTCATGTACTTATTGCAAAAGTTTTATTAGCCCTCGAAGCAAAGTACTACTACGCATGCTCCTAAGAGAAGGGTTGGTAGGAGTTAACCATCATGCGATCCCGACCTCCACTCATAAGGAAGGCAATCAAAAGAGCACCTCATGCAGCAAACTTGTTACACAACTTTTACCCTACATGCATGCTACAGGACTTGCAAACTTCAACACAAGTATTTCTCAATTTCATAATTACCCAACTAGCATGACTCTAATATTACCACCTCTATATCTCAAAACAATTATCAAGCATCAAATTGATCATAGCATCCAATTCACTTCCTATGATAGTTTTTATTATACCCAACTTGGATGCCGATCATTCTAGGACCAATTTTATAACCATAGCAAATAACATGCTGTTCTAAAAGGCTCTCAAAATAATATAAGTGAAGGATGAGAGATAAATAATTTCTACAAAATAAAACCACCGCCATGCTCTAAAAAGGTATAAGTGAAGCACTAGAGCAAAATTGTCTAGCTCAAAAGATATAAGTGAAGCACATAGAGTATTCTAATAAATTCCGAATCATGGGTGTCTCTCCCCAAAAGGTGTGTACAGCAAGGAAGATTGTGGTAAACCACAAAGCAAAGACTCATATCATACAAGACGCTCCAAGCAAAACACATATCATGTTGTGAATAAAAATATAGCTCCAAGTAAAGTTACCGATAAACAAAGACGAAAGAGGGGATGCCTTCTTGGGCATCCCCAAGCTTAGGATTTTGGTTGTCCTTGAATTATATTGGGGTGGCATGGGAATCCCCAAGCTTAGGCTCTTGCCACTCCTTATTCCATAGTCCATCAAATCTTTACCCAAAACTTGAAAACTTCACAACACAAAACTCAACAGGAAATCTCATAAGCTCCGTTGGTACAAGAAAGAAAAACCACCACTTAAGGTACTGTAATCAACTTATTACTTAATTATATTGGTGTTAAACCTACTGTATTCCAACTTCTCTATGGTTCATACCACCCCGATACTAACCATAGATTCATCAAAATAAGCAAACAACACACGAAAAACAGAATCTGTCAAAAACAGAACAGTCTGTAGAAATCTGTAACTTTCGAATACTTCTCGAACTCCAAAAACCCTACCAAAATAGGAAGTCCTGGGAAATTTGTATACTTGTCTACTGCAAAAACAATCAACTAAAAACACGTTTCTGTGATTTACTAAAATAATTCTCGTGCGCGCAAAAGTTTCTGTTTTTCAGCAAGATCATATTTTTGGTATTTTTATGATGTAGATTGAAAAGTAAAGATTGTAAAATAAAGTAGATTGGAAACTTATATGATGGAAGATAGACCCGAGGGCCATATGTTTCACTGGTGGCTTCTCTCAAGATAGCATAAGTATTACGGTGGGTGAACAAATTACTGTCGAGCAATTTATAGAAAAGTGCATAGTTACGAGATTATCTAGGCATGATCATGTATATAGGCATCACGTCCGCAACAAGTAGACCGAAACGATTCTGCATCTACTACTATTACTCCACACATCGACTGCTATCTAGCATGTATCTAGAGTATTAAGTTCATAAGAACAGAGTAACGCATTAGGCAAGATGACATGATGTAGAGGGATAAACTCAAGCAATATGATATAAACCCCATCTTTTTATCCTCGATGGCAACAATACAATACGTGCCTTGCTGCCCCAGCTGTGACTGGGAAAGGAAACCACAAGATTGAACCCAAAACTAAGCACTTCTCCCATTGCAAGAAAGATCAATCTAGTAGGCCAAACCAAACTGATAATTCGAAGTGACTTGCAAAGATAACCAATCATACATAAAATAATTCAGAGGAGATTCAAATATTTCTCATAGACAAACTTGACCATAAACCCACAACTCATCGTATCTCGACAAACACACCACAACAAGTGTTACATCGAATAGATCTCCATGAAGATCGAGGAGAACTTTGTATTGAGATTCAAAGAGAGAGAAAAAGCCATCTAGCTAATAACTATGGACCCGAAGGTCTGTGGTAAACTACTCACAACTCATAGGAGAGGCCTTGGCGATGATGTAGAGGCCCTCCGTGATCGATTCCCCCTCCGGCGGAGCGCTGGAAAAGGCTCCAAGATGGGATCTCACGGGTACAGAAGGTTGCAACGGTGGAAATAGGGTTTCGTGGTGCTCCTAGATGTTTTCATGGTATGGAGGTATATATTGGCGAAGGAGGCCAGTCAGGGGAGCCACAAGGGGCCCACGAGGGTGGGGGCGCGCCCACCCCCCTAGGGAGCGCCCTCCTGCCTCGTGGCCGCCTCGGCTGCTTCTTGACGTCCACTCCAAGTCTCCTGGATTGCGTTTGTTCCAAAAATATCGCCCCTGAAGGTTTCATTCCATTTGGACTCCGTTTGATATTCCTTTTCTTTGAAACACTGAAATAGGCAAAAAAACAGCAATTTGGGCCGGGCCTCCGGTTAGTAGGTTAGTCCCAAAAATGATATAAAAGTGTAAAGTAAAGCCCATAAACATCCACAACGGGTAATATAATACTCCCTCCGTCCGGAAATACTTGTCGGAGAAATGCATAAAAATGAATGTATCTAAAACTAAAATACATCTAGATGCATTCATTCCTCCGACGAGTATTTTCGGACGGAGGGAGTAGCATGGAACAATCAAAAATTATAGATACATTAGTGACGTATCACTCCACGAGTGATGACTCAGCGTGAGCTGCTCCTCAGTCTTCATCAGAAGGTGGATAGAAATCACAAGTGGGTCAAGCGTCAGTTTGGTGCAATTCTTCAGAACATGACTGTCACTCAAAACTCTTTGAAGAAGAATCACTATTATCTGCATCAAGTCTTCGACCGCACCTGGGCTATTCTTTCACATGTCTACACTGCTAATGAACTCAAGGAGATGGACTTCCAACAGGACTTTGACTGGTCTCAGCCACCTTCGAAGAAATTCAAGAAGGTCAAAGTTCCTCAGCTGGTCGCCAGCTCATATTCTTCATCGCGTGAGACGGACGAGGCTGAAGATTTGGACGACACTGCAGCAGACCCTACTACAACGGACGACCCCAACAATGCTAGCGCTCCTCCATCGACATCATGATGCTATTCTTCAGGGGCGTTAGTCCTCACTTTTCGTCCCTTTTGGTCATTTGATGACAAAGGGGGAGAAATTTGAGTTAGTTTTCAAGCGGGTCTATATATGGGCATTTTTTGCTAAGTTACAACTCTCGTTCTTCTGAAGTATTTGTTGGATCGAGTTGTAAACTATGGTGTTCTGATACTTTTGCTCTATTTTTCTGCATGCTATTTCCTCATATATGTTAATGCACACATGCTGAATTACATCAGTCACCATATTTCATCATGCATTTCAAATTCTTCATATTATATGTCAAATGCGTGTATGAATTACAAGATATAGGGGGAGATCTCCATGATACTACTCTTTAATGTGCATTGCTCTTTGAAAGCAAATTCCTCACATATGCACAACTTCAGGGGGGAGTTCTTCTATATCTTGCAATCAAATTCCTCAATATTGAGCACTTTCAATTGATATGTTTATCCCCATTGAAAACTTATCTATTTGTCATCAATCACCAAAAAGGGGGAGATTGTAAGTGCATCTAGTGCCCCTTAGTGATTTTGGAGTATTGAAGACTTATAGGTTAAGGGACTAATATGTTTGTGAGTGTACACAAGCTCTATAAGTTGATGAGGAGTTTGATATTTACGATGAAAGTCGACCCCTAAAAATATATGTCCTCAGCTGAAGACTTTGGTTCTCCTGAAGATTTTGAAAGTGAAGAAATTGGTGTGACCTTGAAGACTTGGATATTCATGCGAGGATTATGAAGCGTGAAGACTTTTGTTTTCGTAGGTTCATTCTCTCTTTCTTGAGTCATAGGAAACACCATACTGATAAAGGGGGTCGAGGTAATACTGAGGAAACTGATTTCCAAGTGATGCTCATCTCAAAATCCTACACCTACCCAAGCCTTTCGAGTGAAGCCATTGGAAATCTCATATCAGTTCGGTCAATTTCATCAGTGACAGAGACGAAGATCTTCTGGTCTCTGAGGAATTTGTTTTGATTGAGGAGTTAGGAATTCGCCAGTGTGGATTGCCTACACAGTGAGGAACATGATAGCCCTGAGGAATTTGAACCTCAAATATCCGACCGTTGCTGTGTTATGCACCAGATATCCAAAATATCCACCCACCTAACGGTCATATCATTGAAGGGCATTTATGTCTTATCATGTTGGGCTGCTCCCTAGGATATAAATAGCCACCCCCTATGTAACGCCCTCGATGCGGCTATATCTCCCACGTGTCGAAGCACGACTTAGAGGCATAACCGCATTGAAAGCAATGTCGCAAGTGAGGTAATCTTCACACAACCCATGTAATACATAAGGGAAAAAGATACATAGTTGGCTTACAATCGCCACTTCACACAATTACATGAATAAAGCATTACATCATCCAGATACAAACAAGGTCCGACTACGGAACCAAAATAAAAGAAGAACCCCAAATGCGATAAAGGTCCTCGATCGACCCCAACCTGGGCTCCACTCTTGAACAACTAGAACGAAACAACACAAAGGGAAGATCTTCATCGAGCTCCTCCTTGAGCTTGGTTCGTCACACCTTTCGGTAACATAGGCACCGCAAACTGGTTTTGAAGTATCCGTGAGCCACGGGGACTCAGCAATCTCGCACTTTGCGAGATCAAGACTATTTAAGCTTATGGGTAAGGTAAAGGCATGAGGTGGAGCTGCAGAAGTTTACTAGCATATGGTGGCTAACATACGCAAATGAGAGCGAGAAGAGAAGGCAAAGCACGGTCGATAAAAGTATGATCAAGAAGTGATCCTATAGCAACCACGTCAAGCATAACTCCAACACCGTGTTCACTTCCCGACTCCACGGAAAGAGACCATCACGGTAACACACACGGTTGATGTATTTTAATTAAGGTCAACTTCAGGTCTTCTACAACCGGACGTTAACAAATTCCCATCTGCCCATAACCGCATGGGCACGGCTTTGAAAGATCAAATCCTGCAGGGTGTCCCAACTTAGCCCATGACAAGCTCTCACGGTCAACGGAGGAATAGACCTCCACCCAAGACACTCCGATCGACTCGGTATCCGGTACAACAAGACATTTCGACAGGTAAAACTAAACCAGCAACATCGCCCGAATGTGCCGACAAACCCGATAGGAGCTGCACATATCTCTTTCTCGGGCACACTCGGATGAGTCTAGCTACGAGTAAAACCAACCCTCAAGTTTCCCGAGGTGGCCCCGCAGTATCTCGGTTCGGACCAACACTCGAGGAGCACCGCCGGGGGGGGTTAAAATAAAGATGACCCTTGAGTCTGCAGAACCCAAGGGAAAGAAAAGGGCTAGGTGAGGCAAATGGTAAAACCAATGTTGGGCATTCTTTGGAGAAGCTTTACTTAAGGCGAATCGTCAAGGGGTTCCCATTATAGCCCAACCGTAAGGAACGCATAAAATCCGGGAACATAACACCGATATGACGGAAACTAGGCGGCAAGAGTGGAACAAAACACCAGGCATAAGGCCGAGCCTTCCACCCTTTACCAAGTATATAGATGCATTAATTAAATAAGATATATTGTGATATCCCAACAAGTAAACATGTTTCAGCCAGGAACATCATCTCCATGTTCCAACAAGGAACAAACTTCAATCTTCACCTGCAACTAACAACGCTATAAGAGGGGCTGAGAAAAGCGGTAACATAGCCAATCAACGGTTTGCATAGGAAAGGTGTCAAAGGTTAGAGGTTTGACATGGCAATTTGGGAGGCTGACAAGCAAAAGGTAGGCATCGTGGCATTGGCATAGCAAAAGAGCGAGCAAACTAGCATAGCAAAGATAGTAGTGATTTCGAGGGTATGATCATCTTGCCTGAACGGTTTCTCAGAGTTGTCGAAGGCTTGAACCTCGTAGGCGTTCTCAACAGGTTCCTCGTTCACGTACTCGTCTCCCGGCTCTACCCAAAGCAAGAACACAAGCAACGGAACCACAATCAAACAAGGAACAATGCACAAGCAATATGATGCAATACATGACATGCTAAGCGAGATGTGATATGCAATGCATATGTGTGCTCTGGAAGGAAAATGATGAACCGGGCATCAACTTGGCAAACCAAGTATGCCGCTGGAAAGATGGGGTGATTTCGGGTGAAATCGATATAAAGATCACCGGAATCGGATGCACGGTTTGCAAATGACAAGCAAAACAAGAATGATGCAAATCTGCGTTTAACAGCCCGATGCTACTTAGCACGCAACAAGAAACTATGCTACAGCACCCCAACATACCAACAAAGCATATGACAGCGAACTACAGGAGATGCTTAACAAAAGAGGAACACTGAGCTACGGCTAAATCACATCATAACACGTTCAAACAAGCATGGTGAAAGTGCTCAAAATATCAGGTTCACAGACTTGGTGAAAATACTAACATGGCAGGAATTAACATCAGGAAGGCATGTTTAGAGCAAGCAAACAACATGCTACAGGAACTTATAATAGCAAAGCAAGGCATGACATGATTCTACTCAAAGCATATTTCAATAGTCCCTTACTGACCATAAGCCAAAAAGGACTCTAAGAAATGATGGCACCCATGTAAACATAGCAAGTTTTATTACAGATTTCAGACTTAGTGAAATATCAGGACATGGCAAAAACAGATTCAACATGGCATGTTCGTGAGCTCGATGCACTCACTACAGAGCACCTCATGATAAACTAAGCATACACCCATTAAGAAGACATGGCATAGGAGCTATACATGGCAAGAACAACATCATAGCATACACGGATCAACTACAACGACCTCGTGAAAATTGAATCTCATGCAAACAATCTGTCAGGAAACATTTCAAGCAAAAGTAGAGCACGAAAATGACGTGCTAGACTACTCCATAAATACTAACAAAGGCATGGATGGATAGAGCAAGACATTTATATCAAAACATGTTTATAGAGCATCTCCAGATTATGCATAGAATGATAACTAGAAGCATGTTAACATGGCATCAAATTATAACAGAATCTGCCTAGCAAAACAGCAACAGCAACTACCCTACTTTACAAGCTCAATGCACTCACTAAAAACATCACAAAAATACATGGTCAACACCCCTGGAAAGATGGCATGGCATATTTCAACATTCATGTAGAGCTCATACTCATAGGATGCACACATAAATCATGGCAAAAATGACAAAAGAGCTCGAGCTGATAAGATTCTGGAACTAACGATCTGAAGCCTTCTTCCAACAGCATTTCGGGCATCAAGATGAGCTCAAATGCAAATGATGCAATGGAATGAAATGATTTACTCTTCGATACGAACATTTTGACATATTATACGCGCGAAACGGAGCTACGGGTGCGAAGATGTGATGCGATGAAAAAAGGTCCAGAATGTAAATTTCAGGGACTTAGCAGATTCGGGGTCAACTGCGGGCACGGATGTCGAGGTTCACCGGATCCTCGCCGGAGTTGGGGAAAACGGGCGCCGGAGGGGACTGGGACGGCGCCGGGGTGGCCGGAGATGGCGGATCCGGGGTCTCCTTCCCCGGATCTGGCCGAGGGCGGGAGAGAGAGGCTTGGGCGCCGAGGCCATGGTGGCGCAAGGCCCGGCCGGCGTGAGCTGGCCCGGCTGGCCATGGCGGGCTGGCGGGGCAGGGGAGAGGGAGGGCGGCTGGGCGAGGACGGCGCCATGCGGGCGATCGGCGGCGGAGGCGCTGGCGGAGCGCCATGAGGGCGAGGCAGCGGAGCTTCATGGCGGCGGCGGACCGGTGTGCGAGGCGTACAGGCAGGAGGCAGCAGGCCGGGCGCCGGGGCGGCGTGGCGGCATGTGGCCAAGGGTTCGATCTGCCCATGGGCACAGGGCGGTGGCGGCGTGTGAGGCGCCACGTGGCGCGACGTGGTTGGGCGCGGGGGCGGCGCGGACATGTCCGGCGGCGGGGTGGACATGTCCGGCGCGGGAGGAGGACGAAAGCTAGGGTTTCGGGGGAAATATCCGCGAATTTGAGAGGGGAGGGGTTATTTATAGGTAGAGGGAGCTAGGAGTGTCCAAATGAGGAGCGGTTTTCGGCCACGCGATCGTGATCGAACGACCGAGAGCATGAAGGGGAGTTAGCTGGGCTTTGGGCCACTTTGGAAGGGGTGTTGGGCTGCAACAAAAGAGGGCTTTGCGGTTACCCGGTTAACCGTTGGAGTACCAAACGACCTCCAAATGGCACGAAACTTGACAGGCGGTCTACGGGTGCTATACCAAGGCCGCTTGGCAAACCTCGGGCCATTCCGAGAAAGTTTAACACCCACTCACAACAAGAGAGAAGAAGGGGACGCCAGGGGACATAGGAGTGCCGGATTGCAAAACGGACAACGGGGAAAATGCTCGGATGAATGAGACGAACACGTATGCAAAATGAAATGCACATGATGACATGATAAAATGCAAATGATGACATGGCAAAGTGCAACACGCAAGCAGATGACATGGCAACAACGACGAATAACTGGCAGACACCTGGCGCATCGGATCCGGGGCGTTACAACACTCCACCACTATGAGAGGATCTCGTCCCGAGATCTAGGATGGCACCGGAGGGAAAAAGGAAGAGGAAGAGGAGAGGTAAAACAAAGTTGCTTCTTTGAGAAATAAGTGAAACCACGAACCTTGAGAGGTTGAGCAATTTAAAAGAAAGAAAACCACGAAGGTGAACAAAGTTGAAAACACTCCGTTAGAAAAAGGGGAACAAGGGATACAACGAGAACCAAGAGGTTTAGTGATAAGATAGATATTGAAACCACTCCGGTTAAATGGATAAGCCAGAAAAGAACACGATCCTCACAATACGAGATGATGTGTGAAAAGAGCAACATCACCATGCCTCCGGAAGAAAGAATAGAAGATAGATCATAGGAATAAAGGGACGGAGAAGAAAATGACAACTTCTGCCACACTTGAATTTGGAAGGCATCCTTGCAAGAAGGTTAGAATAGAGTTGTTGGAAGACCAACAACGAAAAGAATAAGTTTGTAGTGGGCTTATGGAAACATCTCAACATTATGAGGTGACAACCTGCCACTAATGGAAACAATTGATTTGATTGAGAGCACCAAAGAGATGAAAGCTTCTTTGACGAACCACCATGTTGAGCCTCCATGAAGAACTCCGGTAATAAAAGAATGATCAAACGAAAGGAAAGTTGAAAACACAATGTGAAGCCTTGCAATGATTTAGATGGGTCTCTGTGATGATTAGAGCTTGGAACTCCGGGAAAAGAGAAGATGAAACAAATGAAACCGAGAATTACTTCATCATGAACAATCTCCTGTAGAAAAGAATTAATCACTTAGATGAACAAGAATAAGAATTATGTTATGCTTATCCTTCACCAATTTAAATTGATGACAAGCAACGGATTTGGCATACTACTTATTCTCGTAGAAAGGATTAAAAGAGATACGGCGCAAGCTTGGGAAGGTCTTCAACGAACCACCGGTAGGATTCGGAAAGAACGAATTAATTAATATGATAACAACCGAAGAGGAATGTTGAAAGAACCACCGTAAGAATTGAAAATGAATGTAGCAAGGGCACAATTCACCGGGAAGAATTGGAAAATGAATGAAGATATCTGAGGGGATTTAGATACAAGAGAACGAAGAGATCATGAGCTTATTAGAGGATACTTAAATGATGCACCGGTATGATTTGGAGAACGAGAGCTGAAAGCTTGAATGAATAATACTGAGAAGATGGGCTTCAAAGAATGAAACTGAAAAGACTCCTAAAATGCTCCGGATGGGTGAAAAAGATTTTCACAATCGAAAACAATTATGAGAGGATGGCAACAAGCTAGCACCATGAATCTTGAAAAGAATATAGCAAGATTAAAGAGAAACTCTTCTTCGGTCTTCAAAGCTGAGAATGACAAGGAGAAAACACCACCATGAATTGTTGAGGCACACCGGAAGAATCAAAAGCGAAGAGGTTGAGCCAACTATGAAAAGAATTTGAAAGATCTTGGAGAAAAGCATTTGACTGATGATAACTCATTCTTACGTCAACTTGGAGAAGAATTTAGGATAGCTCTGGGAAAATAGAAGAGTCAGGTAAGATCCTGGGAAAAGACCTGTGGGTTAGGGCCCACTCAAAAAAAAACACCGTTGAAAAGATTTAAACGACATGTTTCACCGGTTGAATTAAATGGCTTAAATGAGATAACAATCTCGAAATAGCTTGAACGAATGCAGAGTGGAAACACGAATCTTCGAGATATCTTGAGCACTCCGGAATAACAAATAGCGAGAAGTAGAATGATAATGAGGTACACCGGTAAGAGAAGACATTGAAATGAGGAAAAAGGTATGATCAACAAAACTTGACTTGAATCCACCGGAGAAGAAAAGAGAACGGAGGATGATGAACTAGTAGAACATCTTCTTGAGAACCACCGGGTAAGAACAGTGACGAAAAAGAATGGAGAGACTTCACATGAATAAATGGATACTTGATTAAGAAATCTGTGTCCTTGAGGAAAAAGGGTGGGTGGGCGGGAAAGAACAAAGGCAACTTGGAGATGGATGAAACAAACACCGTTGAGAAGAAATGATAGTTGGTCTTGCTGATGTTGAAGTGATCGGATCCACTTGAAAAGAAGCACACCGGTTGAAAAGGATTGACATGACAATTTCGATTGTTGAGAAGGATTGGTATTCACATCGGAGTATGAGAACACCATTTCGACAAGGTATGGAATCAACACTTGACATTGAAGCAACTCGAATACCACAACTCAAAACAAAAACAAAGGACTGGCTTGCAGAATAAGCCGGAACAAACATATGATAGAGATTTCGTCCGAAGTTTTCGTGGTGGGGCCTACACGGGCTCAATCGTACAGCACCATCATGTACAAGGCGAAGGCACATGACATCTGAAGCGCCCCGAAGTCGGCATAGCCAAGGACTCTTTAAGACACAACGAGACCATGTAAAACCAACCGTGAATAGGCGGACCACTAGGCGTCGAACCCCAATTTCATATCATACATCCGTCGGAAAGATATCCTAAGAGCTACTTGAATTCCCACCTATGAAACTCCGAAACTTTACGGTTATGCAATCGGTGTTGGGGATACAGGGAGCAATATATATCTCACACAAACTAACAATCCCTACATCCATTGTATCCATCCGTCAACACATAACCAAGAAACCTTCGAAATCGTCTACCTCAACCTTCAAAAGCATCCGTTATACGAGTCATGGCAATACTCCCGTACTCACCTCAAGATTGGGTTAGCGGGATTATCTCACCAACAACGCATAAAAGAGATTTTCGATGTCGGCGTACTAAACTCGGTATTCGAATCGCAACGATAAAATTATGACGACAACACCTCGAGCTCAACTCCCGGGACACCGCCACAACCCCTAAATGACAGGAGGCACCAAGACAATGTTGTCATCATAAAACCATCGGAACGATTCCAAGATACCCGCGTGATCCTAAAAAATTTTTTTAGTGAAATTTGAGAAGAGAATAGTCAAAAGTCTACGTCAGGATACCTCACCAGAAGGTCGAAGGGACTGGGGAGTAAAAAGAATTCCTAAACTCTCCGATATATATAATCCTAAATGACTCAAAACATTTTTCTAGACAAAACTCGGCCACTAAAAACGATCAAGCAGTGGGGCTCCTAAGGTCGGGGATGGCTCTGATTACCAACTTGTAACGCCCTCGATGCGGCTATATCTCCCACGTGTCGAAGCATGACTTAGAGGCATAACCGCATTGAAAGCAATGTCGCAAGTGAGGTAATCTTCACACAACCCATGTAATACATAAGGGAAAAAGATACATAGTTGGCTTACAATCGCCACTTCACACAATTACATGAATAAAGCATTACATCATCCAGATACAAACAAGGTCCGACTACGGAACCAAAATAAAAGAAGAACCCCAAATGCGATAAAGGTCCTCGATCGACCCCAACTGGGCTCCACTACTGAACAACTAGAACGAAACAACACAAAGGGAAGATCTTCATCGAGCTCCTCCTTGAGCTTGGTTGCGTCACCGCTTTCATTAACATAGGCACCGCAAACTGGTTTTGAAGTATCCGTGAGCCACGGGACTCAAACAATCTCGCACCGCGAGATCAAGACTATTTAAGCTTATGGGTAAGGTAAAGGCATGAGGTGGAGCTGCGACAAGCGACTAGCATATGGTGGCTAACATACGCAAATGAGAGCGAGAAGAGAAGGCAAAGCACGGTCGATAAAAGTATGATCAAGAAGTGATCCTATAGCAACCCACGTCAAGCATAACTCCAACATCCGTGTTCACTTCCGGACTCCACGGAAAGAGACCATCACGGTAACACACACGGTTGATGTATTTTAATTAAGGTCAACTTGGTCTTCTACAACCGGACGTTAACAAATTCCCATCTGCCCATAATCGCGGGCACGGCTTTGAAAGATCAAATCCTGCAGGGTGTCCCAACTTAGCCCATGACAAGCTCTCACGGTCAGCGGAGGAATAGACCTCCACCCAAGACACTCCGATCGACTCGGTATCCGGTACAACAAGACATTTCGACAGGTAAAACTAAACCAAGAACACCGCCCGAATGTGCCGACAAACCCGATAGGAGCTGCACATATCTCTTTCTCAGGGCACACTCAGATGAGTCTAGCTACGAGTAAAACCAACCCTCAAGTTTCCCCGAGGTGGCCCCGCAGGTATCTCGGTTCGGACCAACACTCAGAGGAGCACTGCCGGGGGGTTAAAATAAAGATGACCCTTGAGTCTGCAGAACCCAAGGGAAAGAAAAGGGCTAGGTGAGGCAAATGGTAAAACCAATGTTGGGCATTCTTTGGAGAAGCTTTACTTAAGGCGAACTGTCAAGGGGTTCCCATTATAGCCCAACCGTAAGGAACGCAAAATCCGGGAACATAACACCGATATGACGGAAACTAGGCGGCAAGAGTGGAACAAAACACTGCATAAGGCCGAGCCTTCCACCCTTTACCAAGTATATAGATGCATTAATTAAATAAGATATATTGTGATATCCCAACAAGTAAACATGTTTCAGCCAGGAACATCATCTCCATGTTCCAACAAGGAACAAACTTCAATCTTCACCTGCAACTAACAACGCTATAAGAGGGGCTGAGAAAAGCGGTAACATAGCCAATCAACGGTTTGCATAGGAAAGGTGTCAAAGGTTAGAGGTTTGACATGGCAATTTGGGAGGCTGACAAGCAAAAGGTAGGCATCGTGGCATTGGCATAGCAAAAGAGCGAGCAAACTAGCATAGCAAAGATAGTAGTGATTTCGAGGGTATGATCATCTTGCCTGAACGGTTTCTCAGAGTTGTCGAAGGCTTGAACCTCGTAGGCGTTCTCAACAGGTTCCTCGTTCACGTACTCGTCTCCCGGCTCTACCCAAAGCAAGAACACAAGCAACGGAACCACAATCAAACAAGGAACAATGCACAAGCAATATGATGCAATACATGACATGCTAAGCGAGATGTGATATGCAATGCATATGTGTGCTCTGGAAGGAAAATGATGAACTGGCATCAACTTGGCAAACCAAGTATGCCGCTGGAAAGATGGGGTGATTTCGGGTGAAATCGATATAAAGATCACCGGAATCGGATGCACGGTTTGCAAATGACAAGCAAAACAAGAATGATGCAAATCTGCGTTTAACAGCCCGATGCTACTTAGCACGCAACAAGAAACTATGCTACAGCACCCCAACATACCAACAAAGCATATGACAGCGAACTACAGGAGATGCTTAACAAAAGAGGAACACTGAGCTACGGCTAAATCACATCATAACACGTTCAAACAAGCATGGTGAAAGTGCTCAAAATATCAGTTCACAGACTTGGTGAAAATACTAACATGGCAGGAATTAACATCGGGAAGGCATGTTTAGAGCAAGCAAACAACATGCTACAGGAACTTATAATAGCAAAGCAAGGCATGACATGATTCTACTCAAAGCATATTTCAATAGTCCCTTACTGACCATAAGCCAAAAGGACTCTAAGAAATGATGGCACCCATGTAAACATAGCAAGTTTTATTACAGATTTCAGACTTAGTGAAATATCAGGACATGGCAAAAACAGATTCAACATGGCATGTTCGTGAGCTCGATGCACTCACTACAGAGCACCTCATGATAAACTAAGCATACACCCATTAAGAAGACATGGCATAGGAGCTATACATGGCAAGAACAACATCATAGCATACACGGATCAACTACAACGACCTCGTGAAAATTGAATCTCATGCAAACAATCTGTCAGGAAACATTTCAAGCAAAAGTAGAGCACGAAAATGACATGCTAGACTACTCCATAAATACTAACAAAGGCATGGATGGATAGAGCAAGACATGTATATCAAAACATGTTTATAGAGCATCTCCAGATTATGCATAGAATGATTACTAGAAGCATGTTAACATGGCATCAAATTATAACAGAATCTGCCTAGCAAAACAAAGAACAAAGAACTACCCTACTTTACAAGCTCAATGCACTCACTAAAAACATCACAAAAATACATGGTCAACACCCCTGGAAAGATGGCATGGCATATTTCAACATTCATGTAGAGCTCATACTCATAGGATGCACACATAAATCATGGCAAAATGACAAAAGAGCTCGAAATGATAAGATTCTCGAACTAACGATCTGAAGCCTTCTTCCAACAAACATTTCGGGCATCAAGATGAGCTCAAATGCAAATGATGCAATGGAATGAAATGATGTACTCTTTGATACGAACATTTTGACACACTACAAGAAATATGTCAACTTGTGACCCTCACTATTGGTATTTGAAAGGTCATAGTTTTTCATTTGCGACCTTTTGTGACCAAAAATGAAGGTCAAAAGTCGAGGGTCATTAAGCGACTATAGCGACCTTCTCTGTGATATGTAAAAGGTCGTTGGTTCTTTGACCAAATTTTTGGTCACTAGCAACTTCCTCAGCCACGAGGCATCCAGCGTGGCAAGTCGATGTGGCACAAGATTCACCGGTCCAATTCGGTTTCTACATGGGCCTAGCCCAAGAATTCAGCCCATTTAATGTTATTTTTCTTTTTAATTCTGGTCGATACATGGGCTGGCCCAACAATTCAACATTTTTATTTTCGGGCCATTACTATTAATTTTCTATTTTCAACCATATTATTTTTGTCTTTGGCCCGACACGCCGATTGGTCCCACTTGTCATGCTGATATCACAATTGGACCCACACATCAGAAATTTCAAAATTTGTCAAACAATTTTCATAAATATGTCCCACATGTCAGAAATTTTGAAATTTGTCAAACAACCATTATAACTTGGACCCTCTTGTCATGTTTCCATTTCACGGGTATTCAAATCACATACACAATCATTGTTTTGAACAGACTAGAGAGCAAATGAAATTCGTCCAAAACAAGACTACATTAGTCTATTACAATTCAGTATACTACAACCCAGATATGCGTACAATTACAACACACAATATGCTCCTCTTTGTTGATATGATTCACAGCTTCGGCCTTGGATTCACACGTCACCTGTGCAAAGAATAAGGATGAAAATATAAGAATAAGAATGTGTTCATGGAGTGATCCAATAACTTATAAGCAAGAATTCACATCAAATGCCATGTAGATAAATAGTATGACTAACACTAACCAGTACGTGTTCACGGAGTGACAAATGTTCTCACTAGCTAGGATTTTTTTTGGTATATAGTATACTGACATGTGCAACTCTAACTAAATTGATCATAGAAATGAAAAGAACTGTAAGCATGTTTTTTGGGTATATAGTATACTGACATGTTCATTCAGAATCCAGGCAGCAGCAGATACACACCAGCAGATACACATTCAGAATCCAGTCAAATTTTAAGCAACAACAGAACAGATCTAACAGACCAGACCATAATTAGCATGCATCAAGATTTATGCTTCTGCAGACTAACAAACTAGATATGCTTCTGCAGACTAACAAAATGGCAGCAAACATACTAATCAGATTGATTCGTTCAATTAGGGCTTGTTATAGATTATGCCCATCTAATTTATTGACATCTAATTTATACAAAATGGCAGCAAACATACTAATCAGATTTAGATTAATAAACTAGATATATTCCATCTAATTTATTCCAATGGATTATGCCATGTTAGTACTGAACCTACAACATTCTAATTACCTGCAACTAATCAGTAGCATACATGACATCAAAGGGATGCAAACTAGATAATTTAGTACTCTTCTCACCTGTAACAAGAGGCATTCTAACTTGCAGCAGAAAATCGGTAGCTAGATGACCACCAACAACACAAATCAGCTCAAACACTCGGTCCTCGACGTGGCGTATAACAAGTAATAAGCCATGGAACCGAGGCGGACTATAGCATCACGAAGCGAGGGGAACAAAGGGGTGGAGGGCTCACCATGGGGTCTGCTGCTGCTCATCCATGGCCGGTCGTCCTACATCCATCCGCGACAACTGTTCATTCATGGCAGGAAACCACATCACATCTCACCAAAGGAATGGAGGGTAAGGAAGAAGAAGAAATCAAGGTAAGAAGACACGGATGGCGTCGGAGCGGTGGTGGGGCGTCCTCCATGGGCGCCGCTCTGCGCCCACCACCGGAACATCTCGTTCAGTCCTTGGCCCGCAGCCGCAGACGCACAGATTAGATCACAACGGCGCCAAAGCTAGAGATCGATGCAACTTCAATTCAAAACTGGATATCAAAGAACAATGTCTGTAAGAACTTGCCATTTAGTTCGCATGATCATCACATCTACAATAACAATACAAAGATGGCCTTGTGCTTCTGTAGCTAATCAGCGCCAAGAGTAGATCTCCGAGGTAATTGCAGTGCCTTGCAATGCCCCTAAATGCAACAAAGAAGGGCTTGTTAAAGTATTTTTACATTCATTCAGGACAGCAGCTTTTCTTTTTCTTGCAAAAGGACAGCAGTTAACAAGTATAATTACTCCCAAGAGAAGGTTTGAAAAACCCAACATGTCTAGGAAACAACTGTTCAAGAAAGTGCAGAGGCTGGATAAATCATCATGCACATCATTTAAGCTTAAAAGTGTTCCAACTAGTATGGAACCACATATTTGTTATCTGTGTATCTACACACCTTTTGGTGTCCTTGCATTTTTTCTTCGTTCGACTAAACAGGACGGGATGAATGTTCAGAAAAGATGCAAGCGTATGTGGGCTCTTATTTTGTTTACACTCCATAAACAGAAAGAGGTTACTGGCAACTACTCCATGGCTAATTAACCCTTCCCTACAGCACTTATACATGCATGCCCACCTGCATCCATTCCAATCCAGCGTCATTGTCATTGTCATGTCAGGCAACAAACGATAATACATCATACATGTGTCGTGGATCTCGCCATCAGCCACACGATCTCGACGCGCATGCATCTCAACATTTTATTGATAACTAGCATGCGGTGCAGTTCCCACTTGCATATAAAACTACCCCTCATGCAATAGGTTATAGGAGTGTAAAAAACAAGTGCAAATCTTGACGGGCGCATGCTGCTTTATATATATATTCTACTACCTACTGGGTACTGGCCAACGTAATAAAAGGGCCATTGTTGTGGTCGTGGTACTACAAATGCAAAGAAACAAAAACAGCCATGCTGCGGCGCCATGCCCTGGCGCGCCGGTCAAAGTGAGGCGCATCTTGCAAGACATATAATCTTGTGAAGAATTTTGAGCATCAACTAAATTTTGAGCATCAACTAAGACTACTCCTAGAACAGTAACAGGGCAGTTAAGCTTGAGGAACTAATAAAGGAAAAAAGAAAAGAGCATCATGTGCTGTATAAGGTCCAACAGAAATTGGCACATTTCCTGCATCCGGTCAGGCCCCTGTGATCCCGCGATGGGGCCGCTTGCTACGATGGGAGTTTGGCTGCGGATCTACACTAGCAGAGCAGAGCGGAGAGGCGATGGAAACAAGGTAACAGAGATGCGGGTGAGCAGGGGAAGGACCTTCTGTGGCACGTCGTCGTGGTCGGGGTGGACGACGCCGTCGTTGTCGAGCTCGAGGTCGGACTCGACGATCTCCTCGTCCAGCTCGTCAGGCTCGGGGTGGGGTCGCGCATGTCCTGGTCGTCCTCCTCCTCCTCCTCGTCGTCGTCGATGTCGTCCATGGACCTCGCCTGCCGGTGCAAATCCAACCCAAAAAAAGTGGATCAGACAAGCAAGTAATTTGAAGATCGGTGCCGGGGGAGGAGAAGGGACGTCGGATCGGCACCTTGGGCGCGGGCTTGGGCTTGGCGGATGCGGCGGCGGTGGCGGGGAGGGTGGCGCCGAGGGAGGCGGCTAGAGTCGAGGGGGAGGTGGATCGAGACGGATATGGGGAGCATCTGCCTCGATCTGGATCGAGGAGAGGGAGGCCTTGTGGATGGATCTTGCCGGAGGGAGGGAGGAGGAGCAGAGCATGGGGATCTTGGGCGACTTGGATCTTGCCGCAGAGGAGGGAGGGAGGGAGGAGAGCAAGGGGAGGGGTGGGTGGCGGCGAGGGGAGGGGAGGTGGGAGGGATCGGGGAGCGCTAGGGTTTGCGGGGGACGAGGGAGGAGTGCGGGCTGTGGCCTGTGGGTTGTTGGGCTAGGTGGGGTGAGAAGGTGAGGAGGGAGCGCTGCCGTTGGATCCGGGTGGATCGGACGGTGCTCGATCCATGATCCGCGTGACATGCCTCTGAACCAATCAAAATAGAGTACATGTGTGCGACGTCCATGACCATCTAAGTAGGTCGTAACCGGCTGAAAATAAAGTGCAGATCTCTTTGGCTAAGAGAACCGACTCTTTTGGCGCCGTCTTTCGGCGGTTCCCCTCCGCCGATGACCTCTTGGTCGTCGGCGGTGACGAGGGTCGTCGGATCCCGCGTGTGTGGATCATTTTAGCTTTAGGTGGCAATCGGGGGCGGGGGCGGGGGCGGCAATACTAAATAAAGAAGCTCTCGATTTTTATCCGGTAAGGATGTCAGCAAGGACCTCGGCACGTTGAAGAGCAGGGTATCGAGGAGGTGGTCGTGAGCGAGGAGTTCGTCGTCGTCACCTTCCCGGTGACCGAAGACTCGTAGTCATACCCGCCGTTTTGACAACATTTTGAAAGAAATACAAAAAAACAAGGGTGCATCTTGGAATTCCAAACAATGTTGCCTAAGGAAGTTTTTATTTCCTTTGCACGGAAAATTCATTTTTCATTATCCGAGTGCCCAAAAGGAGGTTTTTTTGTGAAGGAACTACCAAATAATTGTTGCAAAAATGGACCAAATCAATTTTATAAAATACTAGGCCATATATAATGCACAATTGACAAAATGGTTGGGTGTCAAAATATTTGATCCACCTCTGGTGAAAAAGACAAATTCCCGTCGATTCAGGTGGAAGCGGGTCAAATTTGAATTGCAGCTGCCTCATAGTTTGCTCTTTATTTTTTCCAAAAATCATTTCTAGGTAAATAAGTATCTATTTAATCATAGAAACACCAAAAATATTCCAAGATTCAACCACTAGCTAGGAACGGTCAAGCCCGCCGTTTTGACCGCATTTTGGAACGGGCATAAAAAATTCAAAAAAAATCAAAAAATTGGAAAACCTTCGCATTGTGTCATTATATGTGACCAAGTTTCCAGGAAAAATAATAAACTTGTAATACGGTAACTATTTTAAAAAAGTGTTCTCAGAAATGAGCTATCATGCGTGAAGATTCATGGCTTTCAAGCCAAATGATCAATCTTATGGCCACATTCATGGCATAGTTTGTTCAAATGATCTCATATTGTGCACAAGGGTGCATATTGGAATAGCAAACAATGTTGCCTAAGGGAGTTTTCATTTTCGTTGGACGAAAAAACAATTTTCCATTTTTCGAGTGCCCGAAAGGAGGTTTTTTTGTGAAGGAACTACCAAATAATTGTTGCAAAATTGGACCAAATCATTTTTATAAAATACTAGGCCATATTTAATGCACAATTGACAAAATGGTTGGGTGTCAAAATATTTGATCCACCTCTGGTGAAAAAGACAAATTCCCGTCGATTCAGGTGGAAGCGGGTCAAATTTGAACTGCAGCTGCCTCATAGTTTGCTATTTATTTTTTCCAAAAATCATTTCTAGGTACATAAGTATCTATTTAATCAGAGAAACACCAAAAAAATTCCAAGATTCAACCACTAGCTAGGAACGGTCAAGCCCGCCGTTTTGACCGCATTTTGGAACGGGCATAAAAAATTCAAAAAAAATCAAAAAATTGGAAAACCTTCGCATTGTGTCATTATATGTGACCAAGTTTCCAGGAAAAATAATAAACTTGTAATACGGTAACTATTTTAAAAAAGTGTTCTCAGAAATGAGCTATCATGCGTGAAGATTCATGGCTTTCAAGCCAAATGATCAATCTTATGGCCACATTCATGGCATAGTTTGTTCAAATGATCTCATATTGTGCACAAGGGTGCATATTGGAATAGCAAACAATGTTGCCTAAGGGAGTTTTCATTTTCGTTGGACGAAAAAACCATTTTCCATTTTTCGAGTGCCCGAAAGGAGGTTTTTTTGTGAAGGAACTACCAAATAATTGTTGCAAAATTGGACCAAATCATTTTTATAAAATACTAGGCCATATTTAATGCACAATTGACAAAATGGTCTGGTGTAAAAAATTTTGATCCACCTCTCGTGAAAAAGACAAATTTCTGCCGATTCAGCTGGAAGCGGGTCAAATTTGAACTGCAGCTGCCTCATAGTTTGCTATGTATTTTTTCCAAAAATCATTTCTAGGTACATAAGTATCTATTTAATCAGAGAAACACCAAAAAATTCCAAGATTCAACCACTAGCTAGGAACGGTCAAGCCCGCCATTTTGACCGCATTTTGAAACGGGCATAAAAAATTCAAAAAATCAAAAATTGGAAAACCTTCGCATTGTGTCATTATATGTGACCAAGTTTCCAGGAAAAATAATAAACTTGTAATACGGTAACTATTTTAAAAAAGTGTTCTCAGAAATGAGCTATCATGCGTGAAGATTCATGGCTTTCAAGCCAAATGATCAATCTTATGGCCACATTCATGGCATAGTTTGTTCAAATGATCTCATATTGTGCACAAGGGTGCATCTTGGAATAGCAAACAATGTTGCCTAAGGGAGTTTTCATTTTCGTTGGACGAAAAAACCATTTTCCATTTTTCGAGTGCCCGAAAGGAGGTTTTTTTGTGAAGGAACTACCAAATAATTGTTGCAAAATTGGACCAAATCATTTTTATAAAATACTAGGCCATATTTAATGCACAATTGACAAAATGGTCTGGTGTAAAAAATTTTGATCCACCTCTCGTGAAAAAGACAAATTTCTGCCGATTCAGTTGGAAGCGGGTCAAATTTGAACTGCAGCTGCCTCATAGTTTGCTATGTATTTTTTCCAAAAATCATTTCTAGGTACATAAGTATCTATTTAATCAGAGAAACACCAAAAAAATTCCAAGATTCAACCACTAGCTAGGAACGGTCAAGCCCGCCGTTTTGACCGCATTTTGAAACGGGCATAAAAAATTCAAAAAAAATCAAAAAATTGGAAAACCTTCGCATTGTGTCATTATATGTGACCAAGTTTCCAGGAAAAATAATAAACTTGTAATACGGTAACTATTTTAAAAAAGTGTTCTCAGAAATGAGCTATCATGCGTGAAGATTCATGGCTTTCAAGCCAAATGATCAATCTTATGGCCACATTCATGGCATAGTTTGTTCAAATGATCTCATATTGTGCACAAGGGTGCATATTGGAATAGCAAACAATGTTGCCTAAGGGAGTTTTCATTTTCGTTGGACGAAAAAACCATTTTCCATTTTTCGAGTGCGAAAGGAGGTTTTTTGTGAAGGAACTACCAAATAATTGTTGCAAAATTGGACCAAATCATTTTTATAAAATACTAGGCCATATTTAATGCACAATTGACAAAATGGTTTGGTGTAAAAATTTTGATCCACCTCTCGTGAAAAAGACAAATTTGCCGATTCACCGAAGCGGGTCAAATTTGAACTGCAATGCCTCATAGTTTGCTATGTATTTTTCCAAAAATCATTTCTAGTTACATAAGGACCTATTTAATCATAAATACATGGTTTGGTGGCGATACGTCGAGGTTTGGGCGGTGGCGAGGGCCCCAACTCTAGAGCGCCAGAACTCAAGATGTTCGCCAAGGTGGTCACCGCGTGACCGTGGCGTTGCCATGTGTTTTGGGCGGCCTAGGCATGTCTAGTGGGTTGGGCACTCCCCAGGTTGGTGCTAGGAAGAAAATTACAACATAAGATTCTCATGAGGAGACCAATCGATGCTCAAACATGAATTAGCAGCCAAGTGTTTGATTAGTGGTACGGGAAATGTACATGGATAATGGGCGTGAGTTTTGGCTGAGGATGATCAGTTACTAAGAAGACCTTTTTCAAAAAATTTCAGCTCAAAAGGAGGAGCCTAGGTGGTACTTGCTTTGCAAACCACCACCTTTGGACATAAATCTGAATGTTGAAGCTCGGCTCAAAATAATGAATGGATTGAGCTGGCATTTGGTGGAGGATGGTTATTTGGGCATAGGAAAGCACTCAGAAAATGGATACTATTTGGACATGCCAAAGTGGTACTTCCTTCACAAGCTGTTACTCTGAACAAAATAGGAAAATGAATATTTTTGAATTATTTTTGAACTAGGCAAGGAAGGTTTTTACATATTTGACGAAGATATGACCCAAAGAATTTATGAGATTTTTTGGGAATTTTGGGAATGATAGAAATATAGGTTGCTTCACAACCTAGGGCAAAACCGCCACATGGACATGACACATAGGCAAAACCGATGAGGTGGCGCCTAGTCATAGCAACCCACCACAATTTACAAGGCTATGACCATCTATATTGGTCGTTAACAACTAGAAATAAGGCAGCGGACTAGCACTATTTGCTTTGTGACCATTTAGTGTAAGGAAATTACGACCTTCGACCAAAATGGTCGCAATGGTTCGAGGTTTGGAGCCCCTGAGCGACTTTTGACCAATTGGTCTAAAATGGTCATAGATTTATGACCAATTCTTCGAGGGTCACCGATGAAGGTCATAAGTTGACATATTTCTTGTAGTGACATATTATACTGTGAAAGCAGAGCTACGGGTGCGAAGATGTGATGCGATGAAAAAGGTCCGAATGTAAATTTCGGGGACTTTGCAGATTCGGGGGTCAACTGCGGGCACGGATGTCGAGGTTCACGGATCCTCGCGGAGTTGGGGAAAACGCAGGCCGGAGGGGATCGGGGCAGCCGGTGGCCGGAGATGGCGGATCCGGTCTCCTTCCGGATCTCGCCGGAGGCGGGGAGAGAGGCTTGGGCCGAGGCCCATGTGCGGCGCCCGCGCCGGCGTGAGCTTTTTGGCCTGGCCATGGCGGGTCAAGGGGTGGGCAGGCGAGGCAGGCGGCAGCCTTGAGCGAGGCAGCGCGCATGGCGGCGGCAGAGGCGCGGTGGAGCGCGGCGAGGGCGAGGCGGGCGGAGTCACGGCCGGTGGACCGGTGGCGGGCGGTGGCGAGGCGGAGGCGGGCGTGGGGCTCGGGGGCGGGCAGGGCGCGGGCTCATGTGGGTTCGATCTGAGCCCAGGGCAGCAGGGTGTGCGCGGGTGTGGGCGCCACGTGGCGCGACGTGGTTAGGGTGGGGCGCGGACATGTCCGGCGCGGGGTGGACATGTCCGCGCGGGAGGATTTAAAGCTAGGGTTTCGGGGAAATATCCGCGAATTTGAGAGGAGGGTTATTTATAGGTAGAGGAGCTAGGAGTGTCCAAATGAGGAGCGGTTTTGCCACGCGATCGTGATCGAACGATCGAGAGCATGAAGGGAGTTAGCTAGGCTTTGGGCCACTTTGGAAGGGTGTTGGGCTGCAACAAAGAGGGCTTTGCGGTTACTTGCTAACTGTTGGAGTACCAAACGACCTCCAAATGGCACGAAACTTGACAGGCGGTCTACGGGTGCTATACCAAGGCCGCTTGGCAAACCTCGGGCCATTCCGAGAAAGTTTAACACCCACTCACAACAAGAGAGAAGAAGGGGACGCCAGGGGACATAGGAGTGCCGGATTGCAAAACGGACAACGGGGAAAATGCTCGGATGAATGAGACGAACACGTATGCAAAATGAAATGCACATGATGACATGATAAAATGCAAATGATGACATGGCAAAGTGCAACACGCAAGCAGATGACATGGCAACAACGACGAATAACTGGCAGACACCTGGCGCATCGGATCCGGGGCGTTACACCCTACAACCACTAGTTGGTTGGCTGCTCCGAGAGAAACTGACACTTGTCATTGAGAGCATCCCATCCTCCGAGGACTTTGAGCAAAAATCATCAAGTGAGGAAAACCCAAAACCGAAATCCAAACACCTACAAACCCAGAGTGATTGAGCATCACTGAAGAGATTGTTCCTGTGTGGAACCGACGCTTGTTACCTTTGAGGACTCTGTATCCTCCAGACGGTTAGGCGTCATGGTCTAAGCACCCAAGAGGAATTGTGGATCGTCGAATGACCGAGTCTGTGAAGGTTTGGAAGTCACATGAAGACTTACCATGAGTGTTGGGTGAGGTCATTGTGACTTTAGCTCAAGGAGAATACGATAAGGACTGTGTGTCCGGGACTGTGTGTCCTCAAGTTTAAATACTCAGCCGCTCCAAGCAGACGTACAACCGTCATAGAAGTTGGAACTTGTCTACCAAATCATTGTCTTCACCAAGCCAACTGGTTCTATTTCCTCAACTCTTTCATTTCCTCATTCGTGTGTTGATGAACCTGATCATTACTGTTTGAAGACTTTGTCTGAAGATTTTCTCTAATTCCTCGCTCCTAATTCTTCAGTCACATAGTCTTCAGCCTGCTTATCTTGTTGTCATACTTTTTGGATTATGTGATTGCTTTTATTTCATCATGATGACTATGATGTTGCTCTGCTCTGTTTATACCTGAGTACTTATTCCGCTGCTAGTGTGTCGTTGCTTAGGAATTACTTCACCCAGAAATTCCTTAGTGACGAATTTGTACAAATCACCTATTCACCCCCCTCTAGTCGATATAACGCACTTTCAAATAGCCACTTCCGAGCCGTCAAGGCTCGCTTGACAAAAGACTCCATCATCAAACTCTATAAATATATCTGGATCCTCGCGGAAGGCGGGGTCTTCATTGCGAGCATGATCCTCTGGTTGAGGGGAGGGGCAGTGAACGTTTTCGACTACCTTCCTCCATGTCTGCTTTAAAAGACAATCATAATAGTTAGCACCCCTCGATAACAAAGTAGAACAATGTTGATAATCAACAAACTTACCCATTCAATGGGGTTGTATGAAAAAACCTTACCGACAATTTAAGAGGAGGAATTCTTCTTTCTCCCCCTTATAAAGATCTGCCAGAATGGCGGCCAGAGCGGGTGGGGTATCCAGGACTGCGTGCTTATAGCGAGATGAGTCGTCATCCCCGTTGTAACACCATAAAGGGGTCACTCTGGACTGAAGGGACTGGATGCATCACTTTATCGCGATAGCCATGACTTCGATTATGGAGAGTTCGGAGTGGGCAAGTAATCTGACCTTGCTAACTAACCTCATTACTTCTGCACTATCCTCTTGCTTGGGGCTCTGGGGACGCCAATAAAGTAGCTTCTTCGAAGGATCACTGGAGAATTTGGGAAGCCCACGCCGAACTGGGTCCAGAAGGGGAACATCTTCAATATAAAACCATTCCGAAGACCATTCTTCGGACCACTTCTTGGGAGTTTCGACGGGGTAGCCTGATCCGGCTATGCGCCAAACTTCGGCGCCACCCACTTCAGCCTTGATGGCGGGGGACGAGGCAAAAGAACTTTCTCCATAGTTCGAAATGAGCCTCGCAGCCTAAGAACAGCTCGCAGAGAGCGACAAAACCCGAAATATGCAGGATTGAACCTGGCGTGAGGTTTTGCAGCTGGATCCCATAGAATTGCAATAGACCCCTGAGAAAGGGATGGATCGGGAATCCTAAGCCCCTCAGAAGAAATGAGACGAAGCACATCCTCTCCTCCCGCCTGGAGTTGGGGAAATTCTCTGCTAGCGCGTCATTGCCAATCGAGGCCAATCCCGCCCGCACGGAGACTAGATCTACGGAAGGGAGATATCCATGCATCTGAAGTTGACTCAGCTGGAGATGGGACACTAAATAGCTTCGCCAATCACCCTCTTGAGGGCCATGGGGGCGCGAGGAAGAGCTAGGGGTGCTCGCCATGTTTTGGAGTTTTTCGTGGCTTTGCTCTGATGCTATTCGCGTGATGTGTGATGGCATTTCGGGATCTAACCTCTTTATGTAGATGGCGCCCGTGCGAGGCAAGGGGCTTATTGGTAAAAAATAATGGACGTTCGCATTCATCTAACGCGCGGAAATCGAGGCGACGACAGAAGGGATCATAAAGGCAGAACATGGAGGCGAAAGCCGGACTATTGTCAATCCGAAGAATGCTAAAGAACCCGCCTTGCAAAGCTGAAGACATAAGCCGGATACTACATCGCCATTGAAGGCATGTTCGGGGGCTACTGAGGGAGTCTTGGATTCGGGGGTCCTCAGGTGTCCGGCCTATTCAATATGGGCCGGACTGATGGGCCGTGAAGATAAAGTGGAAGATTGTCCCCCGTGTCCGGGTAGGACTCATGTGTGCGTGGACAGCAAGATTGGTGTCCGGATATACTATTTCCTTCCCTTGTAAACCGACTCTGTACAACCCGAGGCCCCTCCGTTGTATATATAAACCGGAGGGTTAATCTGTGGAGGCCATTAGAATAATCATAGGCTAGATAACTAGGGTTTAGCCATTACGATCTCGAGGTAGATCAACTCTGTAACCCCTATACTCATGGAATACAATCAAGCAGGACGTAGGGTTTTACCTCCTTTAGGAGGACCCGAACCTGGGTAAACATTGTGTCACATTGTCCCTTGTTACCATTGATCCTTAGACACACAGCTTGGGCCCCCCTACCCGAGATCTGCTGGTTTTGACACCAACACCTAGTGGCCAACCGCGTCTCTGAGACATGTTGCACCAAGTCGGAGTGCTCGAGCGGCTGCAGCTGTGGGACCACACCTTTGGCGGTGCACTGCTAGAAGAGAGAGGATTAGGAAGCAGACGCAAGGTGTTCCAGGCAGCGACGAGGGACGACGACAGGATGGTGCAGGCGACACACAACTTGGTGATGTAGGATTGAATCGACGAATTGCAAGGGAGCCTCCTCCTTTTCTCTCGTTCCTCTCCCACCACTAGTCAGCAAAGATCGCCACACCATTGCCATGAGGAATACGACCAGTGCTACACGTCGGGACCGCGGCACACAGATGTTGTAGACAACTCTGCCACAAATGACGGCAGTGATGCTGCAATGTCAGGGAAACGACGGATTGAAACATTGACCATGTTGAGTGTGACAAAAGGCCCACGTCACGCAAGCAAAGGTGATGATAACATGGACCATTTTGCAAAGGGTGACATGCCCACGTCTCACAAGTGGAGGTGACCGCAACATGAACCATGTTACAATGATGACCGCAACATACTCGCAATGAGCGGACGGTCAACACTTAGCGTGAAATAACGGGAAAAATGGTACGACGAGGAGCGCAACGTGGCTCATGTTGCAAAGCGGCGAGCGCAACATGAGTTAGCGTACCTCAATGACTCGCGGGTGAGAGAGCATACGGTTGTCCCGTGATCCATCCAACGACTGCCTAGGCGATCGATCTTCTCATATTATCGCCCGACCGATGCTTAGGGCTGCTCTTTTTAAAAGACTAATCATAAATGTGATGGTATTTTGCTATTTGCTCTTAATGTATAGGCTTCGTGTCCCCAGTCGCAAAATAAATAAATAAATGAGCATGTATATTCCCCACCGTTATGTATCCTTGTAGGCCCCTAGTTAGCTCCACCTGCAGTTCGGGGGACACGCAGCTGATACAGAAGAGTGCAATTGCCATCCCAAATGCGAGTATGCGACAAACGAGTGCGCTCCACCCTCGCAAACCAAACCAGCATTCCCCCGCCCTTCTCGTTCTCGTTCCCGTGTCCCGTTGCAACACCGGGCTCTGCATACTTTACTTTATCGTCACCCCTCCCTCCCAGTGCCGTGCATCGGTCGTCCGCGCGCGCGTGTGCGGTGCGAGGCCACGGCGCGGCATCGGACATCGTATAACAAAACCCAACGGCGCGCGGGCACCGCACCTCAGCCGGTGGGGCGGCGCGCCGGCGTGGTCTGCGACGCCGCACGAGCGGCGGCCTCGGCCCCGGGTCTCGACGCCGCGTGCCCCGAGCAAAGAGGAGCGGAGCACCCGGCTCCCCGCCCGCGCCGGCAATCCGTGGCCCGGCCGGCCTCGTGACAGCCAGTGCTTCAGCCCATTCTTTTCTACGGCGAACGCTGCCCGGCAAAAGGAATTACGGCGCGGCAAAGGGATCTCGGAGGATGATGCGTGCGCGTGGGCTGTTGATCAGCCAAGAAAAGCATGTTTGGTTTTCGCTGCCGCGGCACCGCATGCACGTGACGAGACAAACGGTCTGTTTTGTAAAGTGCGTGCGCTCTGCTGCAGGGTGCCCCTCCCGGCTTTTGCTGGCGGTAAAGCGCTGGCCTGCGATCTGGATTCTGATACGGTGGTGGTTTTGTATGAGCGGAAGGCCGGCGTCGAGCGTTGTTTTCGTATGTATTCTCGCTTGTTTATTCAGCCTCGCGTGAACTTTTCCTGCTCCCGCCGTTGAGAGAGCCAGACATTGATCTGAACGCCCACCAGGAGCAGCAATGAGTCTCTTCAAAGGTGGACTGGCGGATCCGAGGACCAGAAGGAGGCCGAGAGGACGGACAGTGTCTGGCACCAACACCGTCAATACGTGGGTCATCAGTTTGTCAAGTTGTCTGTAGGTCGAACTCTGGGACGAGAGGGCTCCCGATCTTCACAAACTGAAGATAATTAGCCAAGCAAGCATGAGGTGTAACATACGCAAATTAGCTTCTCGCTCCGATTTATATATAAAGCAAAGATGACAGTACATATGGTCGAACAATGTATGATAGTGAAAAAGCCCTCAACCGAAGCAGATCAAAAGATAAACCGGACAAGCGAAAACAAACCGAAAAAAGGAAAAGAAAGAGAGTTTTTACGGTGCATTATACTACCGGAAATAATGGGTAGTATATAGTTGATCCAACGGTTAATATGGGTTCGCTCGGAATTTGGCTAAGTGCAGATTGGTAATTTCCTATATTGGATAGATTTATTTCCATGTTTGAGTCATAATGATATACACAAACAATCCCTAAAAAAAGATACACAGACAAAGGGGAAAGACAAGCCATCTCCTCGACGGCACACGCCACTCACAGGTCATCCGTCATCTGCTGCCGTTAGCTCGCCTCATACAGCCAGTCGCACGATACACGCCCTCGCTGGGCGCTGCGTGCAGGTCGTCCGCCATTCGAGGCCGGCAGTCCGACTGCGCTCACCAGCCACCCGGCGCACGCCTTCGCCTTAGTGTTGAGTGGGTCGATGACAGCAGTCAAAGGCATCTCTACCATTCAGCCAAAGATTGGAGTGCTCCAGCGTCGAGAGTCCTCTCTCGTCGTTGAGCGTGAACCGTGAAGGATCTGAAATGTAACTGGTCGATCTCCAGTAGCGCAGCCTGCCGGCGCTGACTCCATGTGCCGGTGCTAACAGGCTGCTTCAATATTGTTCCCTTGTCATGTGTATTGCCTGTGTGTTCCTCCGTATTAAGCTAGCTCAGATCGATCAAGTAGCCAGCAGTGATTGTTTGGTACGTGTTAGCTGGCCTCTGCACGAAGCATCCACCTGCATGAGCTGATCCTGTACCGAGCTGATCGAGCTAACTAGGAGTAGTACGTACGCATGTATTGCCGAAAACTATTGGAAAACATTGTCGAGGTCATGGCGTACGCCAACAGGCCGCTCGACGGGCCAGAGCGCAGGCCAATCGCTGAACGGGACGACGCAGGCGGCGCCCCAGCTCTCGACCAGAGCCGGTCTGTAAGTGCAGCGGCACCTCATGTATCAAGTGCATCCGCCACTCAGGCGGGAACGGGGATGGAATCACCAGCTCGTGCCAATCATTATGTGAAAAAAAAATTCCCATCTACCAGAAGTCTAAGATTGATCGAACAAAAAACTACCTAAAATACCCCTAACAACCCAATATACTACCAGAAATTTGATGTAGTATTGCCATATCTGAGCCGTCCAACCACAAAAATAAACGGCCCAAATTGACTTGATGTACCGTAAAAGGTCTCAAAAGAAAACGACATGAACACGCTCCCGGACAAGAGCATTGATGGCCTGAGTCCACCGCCATAGTCTAAATCGCCAAGTGCTCAATGACAACACCCCAGGGAGGGTCACGACGCAAAGCAACGTTGATGTCGAGTCCGAAGGACCAGGGTTTTCACCTGGAGCCCTATCCTTGGGGAGGGACTCCGCTGCATGAGGTCTTACACACCTAAGATCACATCCCTATGCCCTCCTCCGCTCGTCCCCCTTGCCATCGTCGGACACCGCCTCTGACCAAAAGCTACTATGGCTGAGAGCGGTGTCGAGGATTGGCGAGGCCCAACCTTGTCATCTGCTGCAATGGTGAAATTTGGCGCAGTGGCAGCGGTGTGGCGTCACGGAGGTGGCACACATAGCACATTCGAAGACGTCGACAAGTGGTGGATCTAGAATCCTTGCGACATTGCGGGACTCCTTTGACCTCTTGCGTGGAGTCCCCAACTTGCCAATCGTGTTAGTGCGAGGTGCTTAGGCGGAGTTAGGAAAGCCTTCACGTAACTCACGACGGCATATCATGGTAAAGGTGGTGCAAGTTGTTGCACATTGTGTTCGTGTGGTTGTCGGGGGCCATTCCTAGATCTACCACCAACATTTACTAGCGTCGAAGGTGCGAAATGGGATTTTAGTGGTATCAACGGCATTCATCTCGTCATTTGATCGGCGTCGTGTGTGCGATGACGGGTGCCCATTGTTTCTCGAGTGGCTTGTTGAATGTTTGCAACTTATTAGATGAATTAGATGTGTTTTTCTTGTAAGTCTGATCCTGATATGATCAAATGGAATTGAATTTTGGCTATTGTACAAACAAGTATTCGAGGTTGTATTGGACTATGAACCGCCTCTATTGCCTCGAAGTATTCGAGCGGGTTTTCAGGATGTGGCCCCCTTTGGTCCAATAAATCTCTAACTGCATAACCATGTATCATCCATTTATCTTAAACCTTAGCCCATTTCCCCCCATCCTAGGCCGCCACAGTAGACCTCATGCGCCACCCCCAAATCTCTTTGTCATCGGCAACATCTCTGGTCGACGCCGGCCTCACCATTGGTGACGAGTGTCGGTGTCAAAACCGGCGGATCTCGGGTAGGGGGTCCCAAACTGTGCGTCTAAGGCTAATGGTAACAGGAGGCGGGGGACACAATGTTTACCCAGGTTCGGGCCCTCTCTATGGAGGTAATACCCTACTTCCTGCTTGATTGATCTTGATGATATGAGTATTACAAGAGTTGATCTACCACGAGATCGTAGAAGCTAAACCCTAGAAGCTAGCCTATGATTATGATTGTTGTTGTCCTACGGACTAAACCCTCCGGTTTATATAGACACCGGAGCGGGCTAGGGTTACAGAAAGTCGGTTACAGAGAAGGAAATCTACATATCTGAATTGCCAAACTTGCCTTCCATGCAAAGGAGAGTCCCACCCAGACACGGGACGAAGTCTTCAATATTGTATCTTGATAGTCCAACAGTCCGGCATAAGCATATAGTCCAGCTGTCCAAGGACCCCCTAACCCAGGACTCCCTCAGTAGCCCCTGAACCAGGCTTCAATGACGATGAGTCCGGCGCGCAGATCGTCTTCGGCATTGCAAGGCGGGTTCTTCTCCAAATTCTCCAGAGTGCCTGTTGTAACGAGCAGTGTCCGGCTTCCCATTTAATGTTGCACTCATCGGCTTTTACACCTTAATAATGTCAGTCTCCATGTGTCGAGCGAATGCGAGAAGCCGGGGCATTTTTACACTTGCCACCCTGACATGTAAGTAAATCGTCTATTTAAAGAGATGGGGATCTTCATATCCAAATCATACCATCTTCCCCAAGCGAGGATTCATCATAGCACGCCCGAAAAAACAATCCCATCACGGCCGGCCACCACAGCTCCTCCTCTTGCTCCCATAGCGCTAAGCCAGGTGATTGGGAGAAGTGTACCGTATCCCACAGCCAATTGGTGGAGTTGCAGACCCAGGAGATTCTCCCACCTGCGTATCTTGTCCCCGCCTGAGCCAGATTAGCTCCTTTTGACGGCGGGGAGCAAGAGGAGAGTTTTCCCAACCCATCCAGGGGGGAGCGAGTATGCCTTGTCCCTTGTTTGCTAAGGGGCATCGGATTTCCAATCCACCTGTTTCTCCGCGGGCTCCTGGAGTATTATGGCCTCCAGCTGCACAACTTCACTCCTACCTTCATCCTGCACATCGCAGGTTATGTCGCCCTTTGTGAGCTATTTCTGGGTTGCGAAGCTCATTTCGAGCTATGGAAAAGGTTGTTCTGCCTCATCCCTCGCAATCAGGAGGGATCAATATACCAAGTGGGCGGAGCCGAGATATGGCGCATCTCCGGGACCGGATACCTGTCCGGCACTCCGAAGAAGACATCCGAAGATTGGCCTTCCGAGTGGTTTTACATAGAGGACGTCTCCCTTCCTGACCCTATCCGGATGGGTCTTCCCAAGTTCACAAATGCCCCATTGAAGAAACGCCGAAGCTGGCGTCCCCGGAGCCCCAAGGAGGAAGATAGCAGAGAGGTCCTCCAACTAATGGGCAGGATAAAGACGCTTGCCAAATCTGGATTGACAATAATCGAGGTTATGTCAATATGCATAATGCGGGGGGTGCAGCCACTCTAGTATCGGGGGCATCCCATGTGGCACTTCAATGGAGAAGACGATGCCACCCGCTGCGGTCGGAAAGGTCCGGACTCCGCCACCGCTTTGGCGAAAATATTGTCCTATTTGTATAAAGGAGAAGAAGAGGAGTTCATCCGCATTAAGCCACGGGATGGATTTTCCATGTACAACCCCGCTAGCTGGGTGAGTTGCCATCTTTTACTCAACTCTATCCATTCCTGTAGTCTTTCATCACAAATATTTACCTTGCTAGTCTGTAACAGGAACTGCGAAAGGCTGTGAGGGAGGTCCACAGCCCACATCCACAGCCAGAGGACCACAACCAGGCCCTCGACCCCGGACTTGAAGAAGATCCGGACATATTTGTGGAGCTTGTCGACAGGATGTTTTACCAGGCAAGCTGTGACGGCGCCTTGGTGGCCATCATTGCCGACTATCCTGGCCTACTCCCTGCATCATATGTAAGTAAAACCGGAGTCCTAACTTCCGAGAAGGATCCCTTCTTTATGCCTTATCCACCGCACATGTATTGCGCTTTATAGGGAAGGCTATCGGGGCGCTGTGCCGAACCCGCGGTGACTCACCAACAAGGGACGCCCAAGCTGGGTAGGCTTCGAAGGAAGGCGGTCAGGGCCGAGACACCATCGAAAAGGTATGATTTAAAACATGCTCTATGATTATCATCTTCAAAATATAACAATGTCCATTGTGCCCTGGCAGAAAGAGTACTCGCCGGACTGTCCTCCTACAAAGGATGCTGATAGAATATCCGCTACAAATTCCGAAGTGGAGAGCGCTATGAATCATTGGCGTCGGTGGGCCGCACTCCGCGACCCTAATTTCTCCGAAGAGGCGTTCAATGCCTTCAACTCGGGAGACGCGTACATCCAAGCTGCTCAAAATGGGCTTGCTAGAGCCACCAACCAGTATTTAAAAGATATACGGGTAAGCAAAATCTGATAATTATGTATATTAGTACCCCCTGAGACTTGAAAGAGTTGGCACAACTGATTTAAGGACCATTGTATGAATAGATTCTTATAGAGAAGAATACCCATTTGTCTCAAGAGCTGGAGGAGTGTAAAGCCCAGCTGAGGTCCGCAGTTGCCAGAATGGAGGAATCCAAGAAGGCCTCATCTGGTAATATTTGTCTCGTAATTACCTGTACCAATTGTTATTCGGCATGTTTGTAGATCTGACAAAAGATTCTGCAGGCAATCCCGGAGTGAATCCGGAGATCCTACAAGAGGATGAACAATGAGCTCAACGACAACTAGAGGTTGGCGAGCGCATACTTACACGGGTCCGGTGATAGAAAAATGATCTCCAGGATTCCAATACCCGGTTGGGCGTTGAATTAAAAGATGTTCGGGCCCAGCTTGCGGAATCCGTGAAGGAGAACAGGAGGCTTCAACATGGCGTTTTTATTATGTGCTCAAACAAACCTTTATATAGTTCAGCGAAGAAACGAGCCTAACAGAGTTATGTCTGCAGGTATGTTGACTGGTCGTCCTGAAGAGAAGATGCCAGGATCGTCAGGTGATCTTCTGCAAGAGCTTTCGCAACTGCATGAACAAGTTTGGCAGGTGATGCAAGGTATTGCCAAGGCCTTGTGGCCATCCGACTCCCTACTAGGAAGCATCTGGGAGCTTGTACAGCTGCTTAAGGGAGCGCGGCGGCGCTTTCAATTATGGAAGATATCGGCCTGCCGACAAGGTGCGAGGGAAGCCTGGGCCATGGTAAAACATGGTACACCAAGGTTGATCCGAATCACATGGCCCTGGTTGGACCTGTAGGGTCAGATGGGAAAGAGATTCCCGTTAGTCTGGTATATGACCAGGTAGGATTAGCCGCAAAGTATTCCTGATAGGATTGTAGGCTAGACAGCATGTTGGATGGCATAGAAGAAGAAGTGTGTGGGTCTAAGTGACCATGTACTTCAATTGACATACTTTGTCCCTAGCCGGATTGTAAATCATTTGTCATGGCGGACCTTTTCGCTTCGGCCTCCGGACCCGACAGTCTGAGTGTTTCTGAATACTCGCTCAGTTATGTAAACTGGGGTACGCGTGGAAACTAGGCGTAGGGGTCATTAGTGCTTGAACAGACAAGTACCCAACTAGCTATGTTATATTACATGGATAGTAAGAAACATCTTCCAGGAAGAATAGTTATGTTAAGGGTTCCTTTCCCTGGGCACGCATGCATTAATGTGCATGTACAAACTGCGAACAAAGACGCAGTATATGAAACATCTAGGGGTTTGTATTGTAAGAGGTAAGAAACATTTTAGTTCATCGACCGAATATTCTCTTAAGAACGCTAGCTTTCGGCTTCACCCAGTCTGAGGTGCACGTCCGGCGGACCCAGCAGTAACAATCGCAGAGGTGCTCCCCTTATGCCCTAGCCAAACTAACGGGAACGTAGGGCATAAACACAGGAGCCAGGCAACCCAGCTTGGCCAAAACTTAAGTCATATCGATGCATATAATGGTGAAGAAAAGGTACATATGGAAAAGCGACACATATGTGGTGGGCATGATGCCCTGAAGGTAAATATACTAAGCTTCTGTATAAGAAGCCCCCAGGTATATTGAGCGCGCATAGCGCGTCAAGAGTGTGTAGCCGAGTCACACTTGAAGCTTTTAAGGCCATAAAAAAGAAAGAAAGAAAGAGGATATAACTTAAAAAAAGGCGGAGGTAAGGAGACGAACACAGAGTTTGGCGCTAGGCATAGAATCTTTGGAGTCTGGCCGTGTTCCATGGGTTCGGCTCGAGTCGATTATCTGATGCATCAAGTAGGCGGTACCCTCCTCCGATGAGAACTTTATCAATGATGAAGGGACCCTCCCACTTGGGCTTGAGCTTGTCCTTTTTCTTCTCCGGTAGGCGTAGAACGAGTTCGCCAATGTTATATGTTTTGGCCCGTACTTCTCTGCTTTGATACCTTGAGCTGTTCTTTGTTTGAATGCGGAGAACGGATTTTTGACGTCGCGCTCCTCCTCCGTGGCATCTAAATTGTCCTGCCGATCAAGCTCGGCTTCTCTCTCTTCATACATGCGCACTCGAGGTGAGTCATGAATGATATTGCAGGGCAATACCGCCTCTGCGCCGTACACCATGAAGAATGGTGTGTATCTGGTAGTGCAATTCGGCGTGGTCCGCAGTCCCCATAGTACGGAGTCAAGCTCCTTGACCCAGTGCGTGTCTGATTCCTTAAGGGATCGCACTAGTCTGGGTTTGATGCCGCTCATTATAAGACCATTTGCTCGTTCGACTTGACCGTTTGTTTGGGGATGGTAGACGGAGGCGTAATCGAGATTAATGCCCATGTTGCCGCACCAAGTTTTCACCTTGTCGGCTGTGAAGTTGCAGCCATTATCGGTGATGATGCTGTGGGGGACACCGTAACGGTGCACGACCCTTGATATGAAGTGTATCACTGGTCCGGATTCAGCCGTTTTAACTGGTTTGGCCTCTATCCATTTGGTGAATTTATCCACCATGACCAACATGTATTGTTTCTTATGGCTTCCTCCTTTAAGGGGTCCGACCATATCGAGCCCCCAGACCGCAAAGGGCCAAGTTATGGGGATTGTTTGGAGAGCGGCAGGTGGCATATGGCTTTGGTTGGCGAAGAGCTGGCAACCGACGCAATGTTGGATGAGGTCCAGTGCGTCTACTCGGGTTGTCGGCCAGTAGAAACCTGTACGGAAGGACTTGCTTACAAGGGCCCGAGTTGCGGCGTGGTGGCCGCCGAGTCCAGCGTGAATTTCGGCCAAGAGATGCCGCCCTTCCTCTTCGGATATACATCTTTGGAGTACTCCAGTAGCGCATTTTTATAAAGCTCTCCCTCGTGGACCTTGTAGGCTTTAGAGCGCCGCACAATGCAACGTGCCTCATTTTGGTCTTCGGGGAGTTCTTGCCTATTTAGGTAGGCTAAGAAGGGTTAGGTCCAGGGGGCGATGACTGAAGGAAATATTCCCTAGAGGCAATAATAAAGTTATTATTTATTTCCTTATTTCATGATAAATGTTTATCATTCATGCTGGAATTGTATTAACCGGAAACATGATACATGTGTGAATGCATAAACAAACAACATGTCACTAGTATGCCTCTACTAGACTAGCTTGTTAATCAAAGATGGTTATGTTTCCTAACCATGAACAAAGAGTTGTTATTTGATTAACAAGGTCACATCATTAGTAGAATGATCGATTGACATGACCCATTCCATTAGCTTAGCACTTTCGATCGTTTAGTATGTTGCTCTGCTTTTATCCATGACTTATACATGTTCCTGTAACTATGAGATTATGCAACTCCGTTTACGGAGGAACACTTTGGGTGCTACCAAATGTCACAACGTGAATCGGGTGATTATAAAGGAGTACTACAGGTGTCTCCAAAGGCGAGATGTTGGGTTGGCGTATTTGAGATTAGGTTTTGTCACTCCGATTGTCGGAGAGGTATCTCTGGGCCCTCTCGGTAATACACATCATGAAGCCTTGCAAGCATTACAACTAATGAGTTAGCTGTGAGATGATGTATTACGGAACGAGTAAAGAGACTTGCCGTAACGAGATTGAACTAGGTATTGGATACCGACGATCGAATCTCGGGCAAGTAACATACCGATGACAAAGGAACAACGATGTTGTCATGCGGTCGACCGATAAAGATCTTCATAGAATATGTAGGAACCAATATGAGCATCCAGGTCCCGCTGTTGGTTATTGACGGAGGCGTGTCTCGGTCATGTCTACATTGTTCTCGAACCGTAGGGTCCGCACGCTTAAGGTTTCGATGGCGGTTATTATGAGTTTATGTATTTTGATGTACCGAAGAAGTTCGAGTCCCGGATGTGATCACGGACATGATGAGGAGTCTCGAAATGGTCGAGACATAAAGATTGATATATTGGAAGCCTATATTTGGAGTCGGAATGGTTCGGGTGAAATCGAATTTATCGAGTACCGGAGGTTACCGGAACCCCGGGAACTAAATGGGCCTTAGTGGGCCTCGAGGGAGAAGAGGAGGGGCGGCCGGGGGCAGGCCGCGCCCCCCCCCTAGTCCGAATAAGACAAGGAGGGGGCCCCCTTCCTCTTCCCCTCCCCAATCCTACTCCAACTAGGAAGGGGGAGTCCTACTCGGTGGGAGTAGGACTCCTCAGCAGCGCCTCCCTTGGGCCGGCCGCACCTCCCCCCTCCTTTATATCACGGGGCAGGGGGCACCCTAGGACACACAAGTTTGATCTACGGATCGTTCCTTAGCCGTGTGCGGTGCCCCCTCCACCATATTCCACCTCGGTCATATCGTCATGAAGCTTAGGCGAAGCCCCGCGCGATAGAACATCAAGATCATCACCACGCCGTCGTCTTGACGGAACTCTCCTCGACACTCGGCTGGATCGAGTCTGAGGGGCGTCATCGAGCTGTCGTGTGTCAAGAACTCGGGCGCCGGAGTGTGGCCGAGATCGGTCGGATCGCAAGGAGAACGTCGACTACTTCCTCTACGTTGTGATCGCTTCCGCTTGGTCTCACGAGGGCGTAGACAGCACTCTCCCTCTCGTTGCTATACATCACCATGATCTTGCGTGTGCGAGGAAATTTTTGAAATTACTCGTTCCCCAATGATGGCATCGAGCCTAGGTTTTTATGGTTTGATGTTTTGCACGAGTAGAACACAAGTGAGTTGTGGGCGATACAAGTCATACTACCTACCAAAGCATGTCATACTTTGGTTCAGCGGTATTGTGAGATGAAGCGGCCTGACCGACATTACAGCGTGCGCTTACGCGAGACTGGTTTCACCGCCACGAGCACTCGTTGCTTAAAGGTGGTGGTGGGTGTCTGTCTCTCTCACTTTAGTTGAACTGAGTGTGGCTCGCCCGGTCCTTGAGAAGGTTAAAACGAGTCTATTTGAAATATCGTTGTGGTTTTGATGCGAGGTGAGATTGGTTCTTGCTTAAGCCCGTAGCAGCCACGTAAAATTTGCAACAACAAAGTAGAGGACGTCTAACTTGTTTTTGCAGGGCATGTTGTGATGTGATATGGTCAAGGCGTGATGCTATATTTTATTGTATGAGATGATCATGTTTTGTAACGAAGTTATCGGCAAATGGCAGGAGCCATATGGTTGTCGCTTTATTGTATGCAATGCAATCGCTCGTAATGCTTTACTTTATCACTAAGCGGTAGCGATAGTCGTAGAAGCATAAGTTTGGCGAGGCGACAACGATGCTACGATGGAGATCAAGGTGTCGCTACCGGTGGCGATGGTGATCATGGTGGTGCTGCGGAGATGAAGATCACGAAGCACAAGATGATGATGACCATATCATATCACTTATATTGATTTGCATGTGATGTTTATCCTTTATGCATCTTATCTTGCTTTGATTGACGGTAGCATTATAAGATGATCTCTCACTAAATTATCAAGAAGTGTTCTCCCAGTATGCACCGTTGCCAAAGTTAAATCGTGCCGCACACCACGTGATGATCGGGTGTGATAAGCTCTACGTCCATCTACAACGGGTGCAAGCCAGTTCACACGCAGAATACTCGGGTTATACTTGACGAGCCTAGCATATGCAGATATGGCCTCGGAACACGGAGACCGAAAGGTCGAGCATGAATCATATAGTAGATATGATCAACATAAGATGTTCACCATTGAAAACTACTCCATTTCACGTGATGATCGGTTATGGTTTAGTTAATTTGGATCACGTGATCACTTAAGATGACTAGAGGATGTCTATCTAAGTGGGAGTTCTTAAGTAATATGATTAATTGAACTTAAATTTATCATGAACTTAGTACCGATAGTATCTTGCTTGTTTATGTTTGTTTGTAGATAGATGGCTCGTCTTTGTTGTTCCGTTGAATTTTAATGCGTTCCTTGAGAAAGCAAAGTTGAAAGATGATGGTAGCAATTACACGGATCGGGTCCGTAATTTGAGGATCATCCTCATTGCTGCCTGAGAAGAGTTACGCCCTGGATGCACCGCTGGGTGCGAACCTCTTCTTTGGAGCAACACCGGATGTTGTGAGCGTCTGGCGAGCAAAGCGATGACTACTCTATAGTTCGATGTGCCATGCTTTACGGCTTAGAACCGGGACTTCAACGACGTTTTGAGCGTCATGGAGCATATGAGATGTTCCAGAGTTGAAGTTAATATTCAACAGAATGCCCGGATTGAGAGATATGAAGTCTCCAATAAGTTCTATAGCTGCAAGATGGAGGAGAATAGTTACATTAGTGAGCACATACTCGTAATGTCCGGGTACTACAATCACTTGACGCAATTGGGAGTTAATCTTCCGGATGATTGTGTCATTGATGAATTCTTCAATCACCGCCACCAAGCTACAAAGGCTTCGTGATGAACTATAATATGCAAGGGTTAGTAAAGACTATACCGAGCTCTTCGCAATGCTAAAGGCTGCGGAGGTAGAAATCAAGAAGGAGCATCAAGTGTTGATGGTCAATAAGAACACTAGTTTCAAGAAGAAAGGCAAAGGGAAGAAAAGGGAACTTCAAGAAGAACAGCAAGCAAGTTGTTGCTCAGAGAAAAAACCCAAGTCTGGACCTAAGCACAAATCGAGTGCTTCTCGCAAGCGATAGTCACCGGAAGCGGAACTGCCCTAAGTATTTGGCGGATAAGAAGGATGGCAAGGTGAACAAAGGTATATGTGATATACATGTTATTGATGTGTACCTTACTAGAGCTCGCAGAGCACTGGTATTTGATCTTGGTTACATTGCTAATATTTGCAACTCAAGCAGGACTACGGATTGCTTAACACCGGCAAAGGACGAGGTGACGATGCGGCGTGGGAAATGGTTCCAAAGTCGATGTGATCGCGGTCGGCACGCTACCTCTACATCTACCTTGGGATTAGTTTTAGACCTAAATAATTGTTATTTGGTGCTGCGTTGAGCATGAACATTATATCTGGATCTTGTTTGATGCGAGATGGTTATTCATTTAAATCGAGAGAATAAAGGTTGTTCTATTTATATGAGTAATATCTTTTATGGTCATGCACCCTTGAAGAGTGGTCTATTTTGATGAATCTCGATAGTAGTGATACACATATTCATAATGTTGAAACCAAAAGATGCAGAGTTGATAATGATAGTGCAACTTATTTGTGGCACTTGCCGTTTAGGTCATATCGGTGTAAAGCGCATGAAGAAACTCCATATTGATGGACTTTTGGAGTCACTTGATTATGAATCACTTGGCACTTGCGAACCGTGCCTTATGGGCAAGATGACTAAAACCCCGTTCTCGGTACTATGGAGAGAGCAACAGATTTGTTGGAAATCATACATGAGATGTATGTGGTCCGATGAATGTTGAGGCTCGTGGCGGATATCGTTATTTTCTCACCTTCACAGATGACTTAAGCAGATATGGGTATATCTACTTAATGAAACATAAGTCTGAAACATTTGAAAAGTTCAAAGAATTTCAGAGTGAAGTTGAAAATCATCGTAACAAGAAAATTAAATTTCTACGATCCGATCGTGGAGGTGAATATTTGAGTTCTGAGTTTGGTCTACATTTGAAACAATGCGGAATAGTTTCGCAACTCACGCCACCCAAACACCACAACGTAATGGTGTGTCCGAACGTCGAATCGCACTTTACTAGATATGGTGCGATCTATGATGTCTCTTACTGATTTACCGCTATCGCTTTGGGGTTATGCTCTAGAGACGGCCGCATTCACCTGAATAGAACACCGTCGAAATCCGTTGAGACGACACCTTATGAACTGTGGTTTGGCAAGAAACCAAAGTTGTCGTTTCTTAAAGTTTGGGGATGCGATGCTTATGTGAAAAGGCTTCAACTGATAAGCTCGAACCCAAATCGGAGAAATGTGTCTTCATAGGATACCCAAAGGAGGCAGTTGGGTACACCTTCTATCACAGATCCGAAGGCAAGACATTCGTTGCTAAGAATGGATCCTTTCTAGAGAAGGAGTTTCTCTCGAAAGAAGTGAGTGGGAGGAAAGTAGAACTTGATGAGGTAATTGTACCTTCTCCCTTACTTGAAAGTAGTTAAATCGCAGAAACCGGTTTCGAGACATCTACACCAAGTAGTGAGGAAGTTGATGATATTGATCATGAAACTTCAGATCAAGTTACTACTGTAACCACGAGATCAACCAGAGTAAGATCCGCACTGAGTGGTACGGTAATCCTATTCGGAAATCATGCTACTAGATCATGATGAACCTACGAACTATGAAGAAGCGATGGTGAGCCCAGATTCCGCAAAATGGCTTGAGGCCATGAAATCTGAGATGGGATCCATGTATGAAAACAAAGTATGGACTTTGGTTGACTTGCCCAAGGGTAGGCAAGCAATAGAAAACAAGTGGATCTTCAAGAAGAAGACTGACGCCGACGGTAATGTTACTGTCTACAAAGCTCGACTTGTCGCAAAGGGTTTTTCGACAAGTTCAAGGGATTGACTACGATGAGACCTTCTCACCCGTAGCGATGCTTAAGTCTGTCCGAATCATGTTAGCAATTGCCGCATTTTATGATTATGAAATTTGGCAAATGGATGTAAAGCTGCATTCTGAATGGATTTACGGAAGAAGAGTTGTATATGATGCAACCGAAGGTTTTATCGATCCAAAGGAGCTAACAAAGTATGCAAGCTCCAGCGATCCATCTATGGACTGGTGCAAGCATCTCGGAGTTGGAATAAGCGCTTTGATAGTATGATCAAAGCATTTGGGTTTATCTGAGACTTTTGGAGAAGCCTGTATTTACAAGAAAGTGAGTGGGAGCTCAGTAGCATTTACGATATTATATGTAGATGACATATTGCTAATCGGAAATGATATAGAATTCTGGATAGCATAAAGGGATACTTGAATAAGAGTTTTTCAATGAAAGACCTCGGTGAAGCTGCTTACATATTGGGCATTAAGATCTATAGAGATAGATCAAGACGCTTAATTGGACTTTCACAAAGCACATACCTTGACAAAATTTTGAAGAAGTTCAAAATGGATCAAGCAAAGAAAGGGTTCTTGCACGTGTTACAAGGTGTGAAGTTGAGTAAGACTCAATGCCCGACCACCGCAGAAGATAGAGAGAAAATGAAAGATGTTCCTATGCTTCAGCCATAGGCTCTATCATGTATGCAATGTGTGTACTGCACTGATGTGTGCCTTGCTATAAGTTTAGCAGGAGGTACCAAAGTAATCCAGAGTGGATCATGGACAGCGGTCAAGAACATCCCGAAATACGAAAAGGACTAAGGATATGTTTCTCAGATATGGAGGTGACAAAGAGCTCATAAATGGCGGTTACGTTGATGCAAGCTTTGACACCGATCCGGACGATTCTAAATCGCAGACGGATACGTATTTACACTAAAAGGAGGAGCTGTAAGTTGGTGCAGTTCTAAACAAAGCGTCGTAGCGGGATCTACATGTGAAGCGGAGTACATAGCAGCTTCGGAAGCAGCTAATGAAGGAGTGCGGATGAAGGAGTTCATATCCGATCTAGGTGTCATACCTAGTGCATCGGGTCCAATGAAAATCTTCTGTGACAATACTGGAGCAATTGCCTTAGCGAAGGAATCCAGATTTCACAAGAGGACCAAGCACATCAAGAGATGCTTCAATTCCATCCGGGACTTAGTCCAGGTGGGAGACATAGAGATTTGCAAGATACATACGGATCTGAATGTTGCAGACCCGTTGACTAAGCCTCTTCCACGAGCAAAACATGATCAGCACCAAGACTCCATGGGTGTTAGAATCATTACTATGTAATCTAGATTATTGACTCTAGTGCAAGTGGGAGACTGAAGGAAATATGCCCTAGAGGCAATAATAAAGTTATTATTTATTTCCTTATTTCATGATAAATTTTATCATTCATGCTAGAATTGTATTAACCGGAAACATGATACATGTGTGAATGCATAAGCAAACAACATGTCACTAGTATGCCTCTACTAGACTAGCTTGTTAATCAAAGATGGTTATGTTTCCTAACCATGAACAAAGAGTTGTTATTTGATTAACAAGGTCACATCATTAGTAGAATGATCGATTGACATGACCCATTCGATTAGCTTAGCACTTTCGATCGTTTAGTATGTTGCTCTTGCTTTTATCCATGACTTATACATGTTCTGTAACTATGAGATTATGCAACTCCGTTTACGGAGGAACACTTTGGTGCTACCAAACGTCACAACGTAATCGGGTGATTATAAAGGAGTACTACAGGTGTCTCCAAAGGCGGATGTTGGGTTGGCGTATTTCGAGATTAGGTTTTGTCACTCCGATTGTCGGAGAGGTATCTCTGGGCCCTCTCGGTAATACACATCACTGAAGCCTTGCAAGCATTACAACTAATGAGTTAGCTGTGAGATGATGTATTACGGAACGAGTAAAGAGACTTGCCGGTAACGAGATTGAACTAGGTATTGGATACCGACGATCGAATCTCGGGCAAGTAACATACCGATGACAAAGGGAACAACGTATGTTGTCATGCGGTCAGACCGATAAAGATCTTCGTAGAATATGTAGGAACCAATATGAGCATCCAGGTCCCGCTGTTGGTTATTGACCGGAGACGTGTCTCGGTCATGTCTACATTGTTCTCGAACCGTAGGGTCCGCACGCTTAAGGTTTCGATGGCGGTTATTATGAGTTTATGTATTTTGATGTACCGAAGAAGTTGAGTCCGGATGTGATCACGGACATGACGAGGAGTCTCGAAATGGTCGAGACATAAAGATTGATATATTGGAAGCCTATATTTGGAGTCGGAATGGTTCCGGGTGAAATCGAATTTCTTGAGATACCGGAGGTTACCGGAACCCCGGGAACTAAATGGGCCTTAGTGGGCCTCGAGGGAGAGAGAGGAGGGGCGGCCGGGGCAGGCGCGCCCCTCCCCCTAGTCCGAATAGGACAGGAGGAGGCGGCGCCCCCTCCTCTTCCCTCCCCCAATCCTACTCCAACTAGGAAGGGGGGGAGTCCTACTCCGGTGGGAATAGGACTCCTCCCGTGGCGCCTCCTTGGGCGGCCGCACCTCCCCCTCCCTCCTTTATATACGGGGCGGGGGGCACCCTAGGACACACAAGTTTGATCTACGGATCGTTCCTTAGCCGTGTGCGGTGCCCCCTCCACCATATTCCACCTCGGTCATATCGTCATGAAGCTTAAGCGAAGCCTGCGCCGATAGAACATCAAGATCGCCACCACGCCGTCGTCTTGTGGAACTCTCCCTCGACACTCGGCTGGATCAGAGTCGAGGGACGTCATCGAGCTGCACGTGTGTCAAGAACTCGGGGCGCCGAATAACGGCGCCGGGATCGGTCGGATCGCAAGGAGAACGTCGACTACTTCCTCTACGTTGTGATCGCTTCGCCGGGTCTACGAGGGTATGTAGACAACACTCTCCCCTCTCGTTGCTATACATCACCATGATCTTGCGTGTGCGTAGGAAATTTTTTGAAATTACTACGTTCCCCAACAATGACAGCCATGATTACATGGGTCGAAGGTGTTATTTCGGTGGCGGAGCCTCCGATTATGTCAGTGTGTTCGGGTTCTGGGGTTGTGGTCGGATCCGGACAAGTATTGCCGGTCTCCCCTTGCCACACCACGGATGGCTTGAACAGCCTTTCCAAGAAGATATTAGGTGGGACGGGGTCGCCCTTAGCGCCGATGCGGGCAAGGATATCCGCTGCTTGATTGTTTTCTCGGACCACATGATGAAATTCAAGCCCCTCGAATCGAGCTGACATCTTGAGGACGGCATTACGGTATGCCGCCATTTTCGGGTCCTTGGCGTCGAAGTCTTCATTTATTTGAGATATTGTGAGGTTCGAATCTCCACGCACCTCTAGGTGTTGGATGCCCATGGAGACTGCCATCCGAAGACTGTGCAACAGAGCCTTGTATTCGGCTGCATTGTTGGAGTTTGTATATAGTATTTGGAGTACATATTGGATTGTATCTCCGGTGGGGGATGTCAGGACAACGCCCGCTCCCAGACCAGCCAGCATCTTAGAGCCGTCAAAGTGCATGATCCAATTAGAGTATGCGCCGGACTCTTTAGGGAGTTCGGCTTCTATCCATTCGGCGATGAAGGCAGCCAATACTTGCGACTTAATGGCTTGCCGTGGTTTATATATGATGTCAAACGGGAGGAGCTCGATGACCCACTTAGCAATCCGGCCTGTGGCATCATGGTTATTTATTATATCATTGAGTGGTACTTCGGAGGCCACCGTGATTAAACACTATTGAAAGTAGTGCCATAATTTCCGGGATGACATGAACACCACGTATGCTATCTTTTGATAATGTGGGTACCGTGACTTGCATGGTGTGAGGATAGTGGATATGTACTACACCGGCTTTTGAAGCGGGAACTTGTGTCCGTCCTCCTCTCGTTCTACGACGAGCACTGCGCTTACAACTTGATGTGTTGCAGCTATATATAACAGCATAGGTTCGCCAATGTTTGGTGCGGCCAGGATTGGGTTGCTGGCCAAGAGAGCCTTTATTTCTTCCAGTCCGGCCGTAGCTGCATCCGTCCACTCAAAGCGTTCGGTGCATTGAAGAGGGCGATAAAAAGGTAGTGCCTTTTCTCCTAATCGGGAGAAAAAGCGGCTTAACGCAGCCACGCATCCAGTTTATTTCTGGATTTGCTTTAGGCCTGTTGGGGTAGCCAACTGTGACAAAGCTCGGATTTTAGCCGTGTTTGCCTCAATTCCTCTATGGGAAACAATGAAGTCAAGGAGCTTTCCGGCGGGAACGCCGAAAACGCATTTTTCCGGATTGAGCTTGATGTCATATGTTCAGAGGTTGTCGAACATGAGCCTCAGGTCGTCTATTAAAGATTCGACGTGTCTGGTCTTGATGACCACGTCGTCCATGTATACCTCAACTGTTTTGCCGATTTGTTTATCCAGGCATGTCTGAATCATGCGTTGGTAGGTTGCACCGGCGTTTTTGAGCCCAAAAGGCATGGTGTTGAAACAGAAAGGACTGTATGGAGTGATAAATGCGGTTGCGGCTTGATTGGATTCCTCCATCTTGATTTGATGTATCCGGAGTATGCGTCGAGGAAGCACAATGAGTCGTGTCCTGGGATAGCATCAATGATCTGATCGATGCGGGGGAGAGGGAAGGGATCCTTGGGGCAAGCCTTATTGAGGTCCTTGAAATCGACACAGAGGCGCCAGGATTTATTCTTCTTTGGTACCATCACCAGGTTTGCTAGCCAATCCAGATGTTTTGTTTCTCTGATGAATCCGGCTTTGAGTAACTTGGCTAGCTCCTCTCCCATAGCTTGTCGTTTGGGCTCTAAAAAGCGCCGTAGTGTTTGCTTGACCGGCTTGTATCCCTTCAACATGTTGAGGCTATGCTCGGCCAGCCTGCGCGGGATCCCTGGCATGTCTGAAGGGTGCCAGGCGAAGATGTCCCAATTCTCTCATAAGAACGCCTGCAATGCGGCGTCGATTGTGGGGTTCAGCTATGCCCTGATGGATGCTGTTTTTGTAGAGTCTGTTGGGTGGACTTGGAATTTGACTATTTTGTCCGCTGGATTGAAAGAGGTGGACTTGGATCATTTGTCGAGTATCACGTCGTCCCTGTCCACTAAGGAGTGCAGCGCGTTAGTTCTTCGGCTGCGAGGGCTTCGGATAATGCCTCAAGGGCCAGGGCGGCGGTTTTATTTTCAGCGCAGAGTGCTACGTCCATATCACTGGCTAGAGTGATGATTCCGTTGGGCCCGAGCATCTTGAGCTTCATTTACCCGTAATGGGGTATAGCTTGGAAGCTCGCGAATGCGTCCTGCCCTAAAAGGGCGTGGTATCCGCTACTGAACGGGGCCACTTGGAATGTTATCTCTTCGGACCTGTAATTGTCAGGCGTGCCGAATACCACATCGAGTGTGATTTTTCCCGCACATCGTGCCTTCCGACTAGGGATAATTCCTCTGAAGGTCATGCTGCTTTGCTCAATGCGGCTCTTGTCTATTTCCATTTTGCTAAGAGTTTCCTCATAGATGAGGTTTAATCCGCTGCCACCGTCCATTAGCACTTTGGTAAGCCGGAATCCATCCACAATTGGACTAAGGACCAGAGCGGCTGGTGCTCGGACTGTTTGGAATTGAGGTTCATCACTGGCATTGAAGGTTATGGCCGTGTCGTTCCATGGATTTATTGCTGCAACGTGGCAGACTTCGGCGAGGCCGCAGAGTGCTCTCTTGCGCCTATTATTTGAGGCGAAAATCTTGAAGACTGTCAATACTGTATTGTTGCTTTCTACGGGATGATGCTCTGCGGTATCGTTAATGAGGAGATCCTCGCCGCTCTTGGCCACCTGCCGAAGTATCCAACATGCTCTAAGGCTGTGTGTTGGTATGGTATCCAGTGTGGTGTGAATTTTGCATGGCCCATTGAGCCATCCCTCCAATACGGATCCACGCCCTGCAGTGGGCTTTGGTTTCTTTGTAATTGGATCGGGTGACTTGCGAGAGTGCACCCTTTTAGTTCAGACGAGGGGTTTAGTGAGAGCCGAAGGATCCCAGAATTTTGCCTGGGTTTTCCAGGCGCTTTCCATCGCACAGTACTTTTCTACTATGGCCGCCAAGTCAGCGAAGTGTGATATGTCACGGCGACTTATGGCGTTGAGGATTCCCTTGTCCGTGCAATTTTTGCAAAAGAATGGGATTGCATCTTCCTCACGACAATCCTTGACCTTGCTCATTACAAGGAGGAATCTGGCCCAAAAGTGATGTACTGTCCCTTGGGATTGTTGTCTAATGTGGGAAAGATCGCTTGTATCTGGGTGGGTGGGTGGATTTAAGTCCGGACCCTGACCCGATCTGAGACCCAGGGGCAGAGGAACTTCCGAACTTGGCAGTTCGGGTTCCGAGATGTTGCCCAATTTTTCTGGCCTGCTGTCTGATTCTAAGTTTGGAGTTTGGGTCATGTCCTCCCACAAACGGGTATCCGGCTCGGAGAGCTCGGGAATCCGGACATAGTTCGTCCTCAAAATAGATGAAGAATCGCTGCGTTGCTCCTCCACCACCGCTATCTGATGGGTGACCGGCGGAGAGTTAATCTCTCTTTGATCGGGTTTAAGCCCAATCCGATCATAATCCGTAGAGACTCCCAAGGTGGCGATGCGATCCAAGAGCTCGTTCAAGGACGAGAGTTCCATTGGATCCATCTTCTCGGAGTATTCTGAGCTGGCGTGGAGGCTGTTTTTGATGACCCGAGGAGTGATCGTCGGCACGGCGGCCGAACGGACGGTCATGACGAAGCCGCCTAGTCGGAGGGTTTGGCCTAAAGCTAGGGCTTCCCCAGAGATGATGTTGTCCTCGATAAAAAGGAGAGCCATCAAACCTTTTCTCAACGTCACAGTGGAACTCTCAATGAAAGCACCAATGTTTGGTGTCAAAACCGGCGGATCTCGGATAGGGGGTTCCGAACTGTGCGTCTAAGGCTAATGGTAACAGGGGGCGGGGGACACAATGTTTACCCAGGTTCGGGCCCTCTCTATGGAGGTAATACCCTACTTCTTGCTTGATTGATCTTGATGATATGAGTATTACAAGAGTTGATCTACCACAAGATCGTAGAGGCTAAACCCTAGAAGCTAGCCTATGATTATGATTGTTGTTGTCCTACGGACTAAACCCTTCGTTTTATATAGACACCAGAGGGGGCTAGGGTTACACATAGTCGGTTACAGAGAAGGAAATCTACATATCCGAATTGCCAAGCTTGCCTTCCACGCAAAGGAGAGTCCCACCTGGACACGGGACGAAGTCTTCAATATTGTATCTTGATAGTCCAACAGTCTGGCATAAACATATAGTCCGGCTGTCCGAGGACCCCCTAATCCAGGACTCCCTCAACGAGTGAGTCGACGCTTGCGCCGTGCCATACACATTATGTGTGATGTCGACGTACCATCTATGCTTCCACCGAGCTCGGCAAACTTGTGCGGTATAATACCTGCGTGCAACAAGCCTTCAGGCTGAAGCGTTGCTAGTTTATATCTTAGTGTACATCTAGATAGACAACAAATGTTTTGAATGTTAGTAGTTTGCAATGCCTAGGTTTATTCCCTATATGAGAGTAGTTTACGATGCCTCCATGAGTGTATGCATATTAATTTTCAAATGAAATGTATATTAAGTTTGCAATGCATGTGTTAACTTGCATATTACTCTTTCTACATTAAGCTCATTCTAGTTATGGCACCTATGCGTCGCTTTTAAGTATATAACACATGAACATGCTGTTTCATCCGTGCAACCATGGTTTTCTAGACACATTATTGTTATTACGACCTTTTAGGGTACTGCACAAACCGCTTTTCTAAAGAGTATTTTGTACAGTGCAACCAAAATATCACATTGGTGATGTAACTCCATTTTAGTTGTACTGGACAAAAAGAGTGGAAGGCGGTGCACAATGAGAATACTATACGTGCAACATCTGTAAGTTTACAATTTTCTAAGTTGATGTTAAATGTATACTGCATCCTTATAAAATCCTATGTATATTATAGGTGAGGCTGTGTTGCCGCTTTTCATCTCTAACACGAGAAGATGAGGTTTAGTTGACAGAGTCACTTGAATCTGAAATCTCCAACATCACCAGCCTCATTATCTCAAGAGTATTCTTCCCATTGGCGGTGACACATTGTATGCTTCAAAATTTTATTATGCATGCTGACCCTAGACACATTGTTGCATATATTTCCGCTAGAAAGTTAGACAAGTATTAATCTATTTATGAAATGCAATGTAATTATGAGATGAATGTGTATGTCCACTAGCAAATGTTGTGAATGTGTATTTTGAATGCTGGTAAAATTGAATAAAACAAAAAAATACCAAAAATGTGACATGCATGGGGTAATGTTAACGTATAGGCGGCAGTTCTAAAGGAACCACCCCCTTTGGTCATCCTAATATTGGAAGCGGTTTGTCTACATAAACCACTTGCGGTGGGATATCACCACAACCGCCTTTAGAGTATTAGTGGCATAGGCTTTGAGGCGAAGCGAAGAACCCCCACAAGCCCATGTACCAAAATTTCCTCCAATGCTCGATTTTGTAGTAGTGAACAACATCCTTGCCAAGTAAAACCAACTTGAATTAGAACTACGGGTTTCGCCCCGAAACTCGAGACCATATACTTGAGAGAAGCAACACTCAATCAAAGTCATCTTGTGATGTCGCCTTCACTTCCCATGATTCCAAAATATTGTATTTATCAAAAAAAATGCAAGAACACTCAATAATAAACACCAAATGGGAATGCCTTTGGAAGAAAAACTCAAGCCAACTAAAATTGAAACCAAATCGGCTAGACCGATCCAGTAATCCAATTTTAAGATAAAAAGAATAGACAAGGTGAAGTTCGTGCCATCGGACTACCAAAATTTGGCATGTTTGGCTATGGTGGAGTTCATCCACGGCTGCCCTTACCCTTCCCAGTGCCCTTGCCGTCCTTTTCGCGAAAGTACGGGTCAAAGGCGCAGCACAGATCGAGTCAGATCTGCTCGTCGCTGGAGCTGTCCTCGCCGTCACTGTCCGCCTTCTACTCCTTCGGTGGCATTCCGGCCATGGCATGGACCGCCCGATTCTGCTCTCGAGCGAGGGCCCGTGTGTTCCTCCACTGCCGTTTCTTCACAATGCGGGCGCAGATGGCTTCCTCCTCTACCTGTTCTGGCCGCCGGGAACACGAGGATCCAGCACCAGAGGACCCGAGCGCCCGGTGAGCCGATGCTATGGAGTCGCGGCGAATAGATTCGTCCATCGGTCGGGTGCTGTCCTCCAGGGAGCGGCAGAGTGCAATACGGACTGCCATTGCCTCCTCCAACCCGCACGGGGTGAAACCCCAATCGACGAATCCGGAGTGGCCGGAGTCCGATCCGCTTCCTGCCATGCCGGAAAACGCCAGAAACCGCCGGAGGTGAGCTCGGGTGGCGGAGGGGAGTGGAGTGAAGTGGCTAGGGTTTGCTCCGGCGAGCGGATGGGGAGGAATATATGTGAGGTTGGGTGGGCCAGCATGAGTCGGGTCCGACGTGACGGACGTGCCCGGACAAGAGCATTTGAGGGGTGCCCCCATATCCGCCATATATTTGGACTACATATGAGGGGTGCCGGTCAGCCCAGGCGTTTGAGGCGTCCATTTGGGTCGAAAAATCATGACCGATCAATGATCGAGCGGCCCGCCCAGGCGTTTGAGGAGGGTTTAAGGCGCCCGGCTGTAGATGCTCTTAGTTTTGGGGCTGCCACATTTTATAACTCCAATATACTCCCTCCGTCCCAAAATTCTTGTCTTACATTTGTCTAGATACGGATGTATATAATACTAAAACGTGACTTGGACAAATCTAAGACAAGAATTTTGGGACGGAGGGAGTATTTGTTTAAATTTGTGAAAACTACACTATAAATAGTATCAATTTATCAGAATGGCTTCGTAATTGCAATAGATAATTTTAAAATAAAAGTAAACTTTCAGATAACAAATAATAATACTATTAAGTACTCCCTCCGTTCCAAAATAGATGACTCAACTTTGTACTAAGTGGTAGTACAAAGTTGAGTCATCTATTTAGTACAAAGTTGAGTCATCTATTTTGGAACGGAGGGAGTACAAGATACAAATTATTTTGTATTTTTTTAAAGATGGCATGGCACCCCTAGTGGACCCGACCATGCCCATAGGGCGACCTTGAAGAGGGGAGACACTCTCTCAATGCAAATGCACACCTTGTGAGCAGTTTTACGAGAATATGAGATTGTGGGGAGGTGGTTTTTAGTACAACCAAGGTGTGTGGTTAATGACTAGAGTGATTCCAACAAGTTTCCGCCTGTATAGAGTATACCGGGCTGACGTTTTTTCTTCTTTTTATTGGAGGACGGCCAAGGTTGAGCGAGATAGCTAGGTGATGAAGCACCTAACGAAGAAGAAAACAAAGGGGAAAGGCTTTGGAGATCCTACACGGAGATGCGAGAATCGCATCATTACGTTTGCGGCGAGCATCTCCCTCTCCCAGCTCTCCTTTTCTAGTCTAGCTTGTTAATCTTTCTCTGTCTTCCACGGTGAGCACCCCTCAAAGGCACTTTGCACACACATGGAGGTGGAAGGAGAGGGAGACCAGTGCCAGGAAAACACACTCATGGCCTTCATAATTTTTCTAGCGGGAAAGGCCCGCAGGCCCACTCATGGCCCTCGTTACTGACCAGACTACACTTTTTCTTTCACTGGCGCTAGGTCCATGCATAGAACCGATGGCCCCGATTCCATGCAGCAGCAGCACGGGGCCCAGCTGTAAGCCGCAGGCCCAGCGGTATGATCGAGCCCGCGCGGTCGGGGGGCGTGCGGTACCTGGTCCGGGGGACATTCCCTCACTGGGGCTCGCGCACACTGCTTATACCACCTTTCACTGCTGCTGCCCGAGTGCCGTTCGGTCTTTTCATGCAAATGTTGATCGAAACAAAGGCAGTGGAATCTGTCGTTCGTCGGGCCTGCTACTGGCCGCTCGATCCGCAGTTTTATTAGTACTAGTTTCTGCGTAATGTTCGGGCGCTCCTGCTGCATGTTGCGGCTCGCGCGTATGGACGGTGGAAGAAGAGGCTGGGCTTCTTTGGAGTAGGGCCGTGGAGCGTAGGAGTGGGAGGCTCGAGCTACAAAAGAGCTTATAATTAGCTTATTTATTACGCGATAATTTCGAAAGTTGTTTTTCCAGAATTAACAACTCTTGGGATACCTATAGTGGAGAAGTAGCTCTCCTCTTGTTGTATCAAGTGGCCTCCAGATGGTGAGCAATGATGGTAAGCGATTTACAAATATGGTTTGACCACCATCATGCGTGGTGCTCTTTAATTATGGCGTACTTTTTCTTGAAGAATGATGGGATTTGAGTACCACTAGCAAAACATCGATACAACTCGCGCGGCAGGCCTCAACGACATCTTTTGGCCTTCGGACGCACTCACCATCCTCTGGAAGATTTAGAATTCTAGTAATGTAACAATGTTCCGCGGAGACATCCATCCCCTTCACGCGATACAATCGGGAGTATCGTCTCCACCTTCTCTGTATGAACTTTTAGGTCTAAGGAACCATCCCAAAAGGACATAGTTGTGTCTTGGTAGCAGTACATGTCCTCATGCTCCCGCGCCTCTTTGTATCTCTTGAGTATATTCAAGTAGAGACTCTCTCCCCCGGTGATTGTTAAAAAACAATAACGATCCGTGATATATGATACCAATGAAATAGTTAAACATTCACTCTAGTACGGGAAAACAACATGGAAAACCATTTGACAGTTTCACCACCTCTGCATATACAACATTCAAAAACCTCCTATCTCTACTGATCAGAAGAGGATTCTAAAGTTTGGTATGAGTCGGGTTACAGGAACTAGCTTTGTGTTGCAGTTTGATGAGTGGAAGAAGAAGGACCGCAGGGCACTCCTCTGACCCAGATCTGGGTTCGTTTTTCGGGAGCACCGTCAGAGCCCTTGGATGATTTCTTTGTCACATGGAGTTTGGGGTCCTTGCTCGGTAAGACGGAGCAGGTTGATATGCCCTTCACTCGTGCTCACGGTGTGGCTCGTTTGTTGGTTACCGTGGCTAACATTCAGTTCTTGCCGGATGTGGTCAGATGGTGTCATGAGGGTGTTGCGTACATGTTGAATGTCGAGTATGAGGACCCGGACTTGTTTCAGGATTTTGAGGAGGTGCTACCTATGGATACTTCTGAGGGGGGAGGCGCTTCTGGGAACCATGGAGATGACGCACCTAGTGATGGTGACAGGGGTTCCCGGCCTGTGGATTCGTCTAAGCCAGCAGAGTCGGCTCAGGGGAAAACGCCGGTTTCAGCACCGTCCAACATGCTTCAACTTGGTTCTGTAGGTGCTTTCTCAGCGCCCCCTCGTCTTTGGAGTGATCGTGTGGATTTGGATGACCCGTCTGAGCATGTGCCTCCGGTGATTTCGGAGGTCGTGCGCGTTCATGGTGCGGAAGGAATAGCTGCACAGGAGGTTCGCGCTTCTCCTCCTTCATCGCCGGTGCCTCGGCAGGTGGTGACGACTCAGCGGGGCGACTCGGCGGAGTTGGCTGGGAGTGCGGTCAGGCCCTCCTCTGCGTTGCCGGCGCCTGGTTCGACGGGGCTCAAGGCCCGCACACCTCCCGCTCCCTCCGAGGCGGGTGGTGCCTTTCTGGGAGGGTCGGCCGCTAGGGGTGCTTCACCGACCATTACATCTACCGTGGCTCGGGCGGCGTCATCATCATCTCTTCACGCCGCCGGTGTGGCTGAGCAGGTGGTTGCCGGCTCGCCGGCCCCCGTTGTGGGTGGGCTGGGTGGCGCGACAGCTGATTCTGCCTCCTCCCCGGTGAGCGGCGTGTGGGCGGCACCGGAGCCAGCTGTTGGCGAGTCGCCCATGGACGGGCTGCCGGCGGCGCCGCATCGCTCTTCTCCGACTCTGGTGACGGCGACCCGGGACGCCGATGTGGGGGGATGGGCGGGCGGCCCTTCCCCTTGCAGGGCTTCTCGCGAGGAGGTCATCGCTTTTGGTGGTATCCCGGACTTTGCTTCCCAGGGGGGGCGGATCAGCGGGAGGTTGCAGGAGCAGCCGGACGTCGATGATATACAACTACGGTGTGCTTTGAGGGCTGCCAAGTTGCATAACGTCGAGACCTCCACTGGTATGTCTGTTACTAAAACAAATTCCATTTTGCATTTCTCTGATAATTAAGTCATCCATAATGCAAATCAGCTAGGAATTTCACTTGGTAATAATGATCATCAAATTGCCAAATCGGTTAACGATATTCTTGATTTGGAAGCTGAGCGTGCGGTAGATATGATTCGTCACATTGCTGCAGTTAAACCTATCAATGATACGGAGATTGATGCGCTTGGAGTGAGGGTTCTTGATGACATGTGTGTCGATCTTGACCCTGCATGTCTAGAGACAGAGGATGATACCAATCCTGAGACGTCTCTTCATGCAGACGAGCCTTTAGTGCTTGAAGCGGAGAATGAGGGCGGTGATCAGGTTTTTGGTCAAACAAAGCCTAAGCGGACGTGGAAGCGAAAGGTCTATCCAGTCTCCGCAGTGCGTAGGAGTGCTAGGATCCGTACTGTCAAAAAATTTCATGATGACTTATGAGAGGCATTTTCTGGAATAGCAGAGGTCTTAGAGACTTGGCTAAAAGGAGGTTTCTAGCGGATGCTTCTCTCGAACATCATTTAGATTTTATTGCTTTGTCTGAGACTGGAAGAAGTAATTTCACTTCTCAATTTGTTGCCACTTTGTCCGGGGGGGGTAGATTTTGATTGGCATTGCCTCCCACCTCGAGGAATATTCGGCGGGGTCTTACTTGGGGTTAAGTGTGAAACGTTGGAAGTCCGGAGTGTAGTCATGGGCGAGTTCGCTGTTAAGTTTCGAGTTAGAACCAAGGCAGATGGGTTTGATTGGGCCTTGGTGGCAGTTTACGGAGCTGCTCAACCAGAACTCAAACCAGATTTTTTGGCGGATCTGGTGCGCATCTGTGGTAATGAACAGCTACCTCTCTTAGTGGGAGGGGATTTCAACATTATCCGAAGGAAAGAGGACAAGAATAATGCCAATTTTGATGGTCGATGGCCGTTTATGTTCAATACTATCATCGAAAGTTTGGATCTTAGAGAGATCGAGCTTTAGGGGTAGGAAATTCACTTGGGCTAATTCGTTACCGGTTCTGACCTTTGAGAAAATTGACCGCGTGCTAGCTAGTGTCGAGTGGGAACAGAAGTTCCCCTTGGTAACAGTACAGGCTTTGACCCGAGGTGTCTCGGATCATACACCGTTACTAGTTGACTCCGGAACTCAAAATTTCGTGGGTAACAAGAACATTTTCTTGTTTGAACTTGCATGGTTTGAAAGAGAAGGGTTCCTTGAGATGTTAGCTAGAGAGTGGGCTAAGGACTCGGGAGGGAGGTAGCCTATCGACAGGTGGCAATCCAAGATTCGTCATCTCCGACGGTTCCTTCGTGGCTGGGCTAAGCACACGCATGGAATTTAGAAGGTGGAGAAGGAGCGACTCCTTCTGATTATTCAAAACCTCGAAGCTAAAGCAGAAACCTCTATCTTGGATTCCAATGAGTTGGAAACAAAGATAGATGCAGAGATGCAACTTAAAAAGCTTCTCCGTGAGGAGGAATTGAAGTGGGCATTGCGAGCCAAGGTTCGCAAAATCGTAGAAGGCGAGGATAACACTCAATTCTTTCACATGATTGCTAATGGGAAGCATCGTAAAAAGAGAATCTTCCAACTAGAACAAGATGAAGGGACGATAGTTGGTCAGGATAATCTCAAAGTTTACATTACCAATTATTATAAGCAGTTGTTTGGTCCCACGGTAGAGACTTTCGTGTCGATGGATGAGTCTAGGGTTGAGGATGTGCCTCAGCTAGAGACTGCCGAGAATGAGCTCTTGATTGCTCCTTTCTCGGAGAAAGAGGTGTTTGAGGCTATTACTCAGATGGATAATAATAAGGTCCCAGGGCCGGATGGGTTTCCGGCGGAGTTTTACAAGAAGTGTTGGCATTTTATCAAGGGAGATTTGATGCCCATGTTTCAGGAGTTTTTTGAGGGACAGCTTCAATTGTTTAAGCTAAATTTTGGGACGATAACCCTTCTTCCTAAGAAGACTGAGGCTGTTCGGATTGAGCAGTTTAGACCCATATGTCTGCTAAATGTGAGTTTCAAAATCTTCACCAAGGTGGGGACAAATAGGCTTACGCAAATAGCACACTCAGTAGTTCAGCCGTCTCAGATTGCTTTCATGCCGGATAGAAATGTCCTGGAAGGGGTTGTTGTCTTGCATGAAACGCTCCATGAAATCCACTCCAAAAAACTTGATGGCGTAGTTTTTAAAGTGGATTTTGAAAAAGCATATGATAAAGTCAAGTGGCCTTTCCTTCAACAAGCGTTGCGTATGAAAGGTTTTCATCCGGCCTGGAGAAACCAGATTGATTCCTTTACGCAAAAAGGGAGTGTCGGGATTAAGGTGAATGATGACGTGGGTCACTATTTCCAAACACACAAGGGGCTGCGGCAAGGAGACCCTATGTCACCGATCTGTTTAACATAGTGGTGACATGCTCACTATTTTAATAGGTCGGGCAAAGGATGCAGATGTAGGTGGCCTGGTTCCACATCTAGTTGACGGCGGGTTATCCATTCTTCAGTATGCTGATGATACAATCATTTTTATGGAGCATGACTTGGCGAAAGCAAGGAACATGAAGCTGCTGTTATGCTTATTTGAACAATTGTCTGGGCTTAAAATCAACTTCCACAAGAGCGAATTGTTTTGCTTTGGAAGAGCCAATGATGACCGAGAGTCGTATCAACAATTGTTCGGATGTGAATTGGGCTCTTTACCGTTTACGTATTTAGGTATACCCATTCATCATCATAAGCTATCTAATATTGAGTGGAAATGTCTTGAAGATAAAGAAACTGAGCTGTTGGAAAGGAAAGCTCATGTCATACGGAGGTCGATTAATTCTGATTAATTCGGTCCTTACTAGTATGCCTATGTTTCTCTTATCCTTTTTCTTGGTTCCGCTCGGAGTTAGGAAAATGTTAGATTTCAATCGATCTCGATTCTTTTGGCAAATTGATGAGCTTAAACGAAAGTATAGACTTGCGAAGTGGGATATTATTTGCAGACCTAAGGACCAAGATGGCCAAGGTATAGAAAATCTGGAAGTCAAAAACATATGTCTCCTTAGCAAGTGGCTTTTTAAGCTGTCATCTGAGATGGAGGCCACTTGGGCTCAGATTTTGCGCAATAAGTATCTCTTTGCTAAAACTTTGGCTCAGGTCAATGTGAGGTCTTCTGATTCTCCCTTTTGGAGGAGTTTGATGAGAGTTAAACAACTCTTTTTCAACAGGACTAAATTTATTGTTGGGAATGGCACCATGACGAGGTTTTGGGAGGATACGTGGCTTGGGGAGACCCCACTTGCACTTCAATATCCTGCTTTGTATAACATTGTCCAACGTAGAGAAGCCTATGTTGCTAATGTTTTACAATCCGTTCCCCTCAATATCAGTTTTAGACGAACACTAGTTGGAAATCGTTGGGAGGCCTGGCTCCATCTTGTTCGACGGTTAATGGATGTCCGGTTGTCTCAACAGCGGATCATTACATTGAAACTTACTAAGAACGGTGTGTTCTCGGTCAAATCAATGTATCTGGATGTCATTAACTCTTCCGTCATACCTACCTCATTACATGTTTGGAAAGTTAAGGTACCCTTGCGTATCAAAGTGTTTATGTGGTTTGTGCATAAACATGTCATTTTGACTAAGGATAACCTTGCAAAACGTAATTGGGTGGGCTCGTCTCGATGTAGCTTTTGTGATCATAACGAAAACATTAAATACCTCTTTCTCAATTGTCCATTGGCTAAGATTCTGTGGCGGTCGGTTCATATTGCGTTTAATATTAATCAGCCCACCTCTATTAGCATGTTATTTGGAACATGGCTTGATGGGGTGGATTCTGACATTGCAAGACACATTCGGGTTGGCGTTTGTGCGCTTTTATGGGCAATATGGAACTGCAGGAATGACTTAGTCTTTAACCGATCAACAAACATTCACTTTTTGCAGGTTATCTTCAGGGCCATGGTGTTCATCCGTATGTGGTCGCTACTCACTCCGACGGAGGCCAGGGAGCGTTTGGTTACTGCGTCTACCCGATGGGAGATGGTAGCTCGGGATATTTTCAACCGGTTTGGATGGCGGTCATGTAATAGGATAGGCATGTAGTGCTCCTATTGTTTTTGCCAGCCGGTTGTGGCTTTGGGCCTTTCCTCTTTTGAGCTTTTGTTGATGATTGTACCACGACCTTTCGAGACTTTGTTACTGGATTATTCGGTTAATAATATGAGCCGTATGCATCTTTGTGATGCAGAGGCTGGGGTAAATCCCCTTTTCCAAAAAAAAATCTCTACTGAGTATCACATCTCTTCAACATAGTGACTGGAGAACCGAGAAACACAGTACACATAGAGAGAAAACCATCACCATACAACCAGACCATCTCTTGAAGAAAAAAATGTGTTGAACCATACAAAGGCATTAAGCAAAACAACATATGATCACAAACAAGAGCAGTGGCCGGCAGCTAAGCAAACAAAAAGCAAGATGAATGACAGGAATGGGGAACGATAAGAAGGTGAAGCCGAGTCTGGTTGTCCACACTGCACATTATCCCATCCCATAAGAAATGACGACCCACCATCACCCGCCGCAACTAGAAACTGTGCCAACTAATGACCCCTGATAATTCCCCAGTGCGGGGTAGTGCAGAGAATTGTTATACCACTTTACAACGTGGAGGTGGAACTATGGAGTGTCGATATTTCAAGGGGGCTAAGTAAATCTAGCAGAGTCAATATTGTATATGGACCGCGCTCCATATGGATATAGATGTTGCCACGGTTGTGCGCAAACACTGAGTTGTCACACGCGGCCTCCATATTTTTTCTTTCCTTTTTTGCTTGTTGTTGTTGCATAAAATCCATAACTCAATTTGAGGGATTAAAATACTACTTGAGATAACATTGCATTACAGAGTGGTTACATAGGGATAGAAAAGTTGATTACTGATACTTATTTTACTAAACTGATGACTTTTTTACGTTTTGGAAAAGCACTAGTTGCTCCCCATCACGATGACAGTGAATGCAAGACACGGGACACATGCATATGTGACGAGTCAACTTGTCATCGAGTGACAGTCTGGCGACCTCGTCGTTGTCGTCCCATTCTTGCCCGTCGTGGTCGCAGTCGGGGACGGCATTTCCAAGGGGGGCTAGGTTCAACATGTTGTGATTAGTCTTGTTGAATGCCACCATCTTGATGTCGAATACATACCTTCTGATGTGCCGCCTCTCCACTACCAAATGCGCATGTTTCCCCTTGTAACGATGCCAAGCGGGAGGTCGAGGAAAGAGGTGAAACTTCCCTCTTGCTTGAGCGGTCGAGGATGACGCACACTCCAAACCAATGTCCACGACCGCCGAAGGTGGAGGCTCATGGGGCTTATTATGGAGCATCCTCCATAAATTATGATGATTCAGGGTCGTATGGTAACTGTCGGTGTCAAAACCGGCGGATCTCGGGTAGGGGGTCCCGAACTGTGTGTCTAGGTGGATGGTAACAAGAGACGAGGGACACAATGTTTTTACCCAGGTTTGGGCCCTCTCGATGGAGGTAAAACCCTACGTCCTGCTTGATTAATATTGATGATATGGGTAGTACAAGAGTGGATCTACCACGAGATCAAGGAGGCTAAACCCTAGAAGCTAGCCTATGGTATGATTGTTGAGATGTAATGTTCGTCCTATGGACTAAGGCCCTCCGGTTTATATAGACACTGGAGAGGCTAGGGTTACACAGAGTCGGTTACAATGGTAGGAGATCTACATATCCGTATTGCCAAGCTTGCCTTCCACGCCAAGGAAAGTACCTTCCGGACACGAGCCGAGTCTTCAATCTTCTATCTTCGTAGTCCGGGAGTCCGCGGATATTGATAGTCCGGCTGTCCGGACACCCCTAGTCCGGGACTCCTCGGTAGCCTGAACCGGTCTTCAATGACGATGAGTCCGGCGTGCATAATGTTCGGCATTGCAAGGCGGGTTCCTTCCTTGAATAATATTAGAAGATAATGAACACCGGGATAGTGTCGGCTCTGCAAAAATAATTTCCACGCCCCACCGTAGAGAGAATAAAACATATACACTGATTCAATCTGGCCGACGTATTATGCGGTAGCGTCATCACACCACTACCAAGCCCTTGTTTGAATTATTTTTACTTATTCCACCTCAGCACGTTTAGCGAAGCGGTTTCCTTGGCACGTCTTATCGAAGCGTAGATCGTGTGTCCCTTTATTCCGGGATCCTCATCAATACGTGCGTGGCTAACCCAACCGTTCCCGTCGCCACGCCTCCTCTATCGAAGGGGGAATCCTAAATGGTCACGGAGACGGCCCTTGGTATTTCTTCCCCTTTATAAGAGGACCAAGGCCTGTCCTTGTCTTTCAACCTCGCATCGAATCTTTCCTCCGCTCCCAGTTCCAACACCTAGAGCTTCAGATTCGAGCGCTTCGGATCCACAACAATGTCCGGCTCTGACCTCCAGGGCCGGTGGATGCCCTCCTCCGTCATGGAGGAGGACATATTGAAGTTGCATGAGGCCAAGTACCTGGCCTACAAGGTTTCGCACAGGTTGCCTGCCCCAGGGCAGGCCGTGCCAGCCCCCGAGCCCGGCGAATCGTCGCTTTCGCATCTCACCTCCGTCGGGATTAGGCTTCCGATGGATCCTTCGTGAGAGGGCTCTGTTCTACTACGGGCTGGACTTCCACGACTTGGCTCCGAGTCCATCCTCCATATCTCCGCATTCATTATTGTGCGAAGCCTTCCTCCGCGTCATCCCCACTTCGCCTGTGGCTGAAAACATTTAAGGTGGAGCGAAGATGGTCGGGGCGTCAAGCGGAATCTTGGCGGGCGACCATAAGCAAGAAGGTCGATGCCCGTGGCTCAAGGTTCCTTCAAGAGGAGCTGGGATTGTGGCAGCAGGAGTGGTTTTACATCACTGCTCCAAGGGGCCGCAAGCAAAGCCGCCGCCCTCCTTCCGCCCGGGACCTCCACGCCAACTGATGTCGTGGGTCAACCAAGGGCTCAACTGGGGGCCGTCCAAGGACGTGCCCGCACTGTAGGGCCGGATTCGAGACCTCCAAACAAGGGAGATCGACCTGGTCAAGGTGATGCAGGTTATGCTAGTCAAGCACCTCCTACCCTGCAAACGTCGTCCTCTCCGTCTATGGGAGTTCAATCCAGAGGGACCTCGTATTCTCCAGCATTTTATGGGTGCGACACCCACGGAGATGTACAAGCTGTTTTTCAGACCGCAGGTGGCGTGTCCGGATTCAGCCGAGGACGCAGGCCTAAGCCGCGATCGCCCGGATACTCAGGTAAATAGCTCAGAGCCCGGACATCCTATTTATATGCCTTTCAAAAGTTCGTCTCCTCACCCTTTGTTCTTTACAGGAATGGGTGGCGCGATCAAGGCTGATAAGGTGTCCGGCCCCCCTCCCAGAGACCGCACTGGAGCCCGTGCTGGTCAGAATGTTGGAGGTTGCGCCCACAGAGGGGGGCGACAGGGGAAATAAAGGAGCTAATACTTCACCCAAGGAGGCGACTGAAGAGGAGGGAACCAAGGATCCCTCCCTTCAGAGGGAGAAGAGGACCGCCTCCGAAGATCCGAAGGTCAAAGCCCCTAAGCGTGGGAAGAAATCCTCACCGGGGGGTCCGGCGTCCGGAGAGAATCCGGACGCGCAATCATCGCCGAAGGACCAGCTCTCCAACGAGCCGTAAGTATGAAAGAGGAAGTTAATTAATAAAGTACCTTCATTTACGCTTCTGTAGGTAACCGAAATATTTATATCGCAGTTCGGATCTGCAGACGTCTCAGATGAGTTCATCCTCGGGGGACCTTCTTTCGGAGATGATGGAAGCGTCGCCTCCGTCTGCAGCGCCGCCAGATGAGGCGGCGAGCCGAAGTGTCGCCACGGAGGGCGCCCCGAGTCCGGAGGGGCAGATAATTCGCCCCAAAGATAAGCCGGCGGAGAATCAAGAGTCTGCTTGAGAGGGCGTCCATTTGAGAAGATCACCGTGCGTTAATGCGTATGGTGATTGAAGGATTTCGTCACGAAAGCGGATTGCGTGATGCCGCCATGAGCTTGCTGACGGGTTTTGAGGTATGCGAAAATAACGCACCCCTTTGTTTTTTAACAGTTGTGCATATAAAAAATGCGCCCTGTATAGATAGTAGCCCCTGAGACTCGGTAGGTTGTCGAATAAGACAGCATGCCGAGGATCGAAAATCTCAACATCTCAGGTAATGAATACCGCCGTTCTGATATAGGTGGCGGATAGTCCGGGGGCTAGCCGGACTAATGAGTTTGCCGAATTGAGTCGACAACTTGACGTGGCAGATGCTGACATCGCACTTGTCAACCAGCGACTTGACGAGTCGCAAGGTAAATAAATTCTCCGCAGCCGCTTTATTGAGTGGGTCATAGCCCGCCTCTGATAAGTTATATGTTGTTTATCTGAGCAGTCTTTGCTGCTTGTGGAGAGTTTTGGGCGAACTTGCTCTAGCTAAAGAGCAAGCCCGGCGAGTGACGCGCCGCCGCGAGGGCGGCCAAGAGTTGAAGGTCGAAAAGGCGGCGACCGCCTAAGCGAGGCGGAGGTGGCAATTGGCCAAGAAATTAAAGGATGCTACCGACCGCAATGAGGCTCTTGAAAAGGAGCGCTTATCGGAGCGGGAAGACCTGAAGAAGGCCACCGCCGAAGCCAAGGATGCCCGCTCTGCAATGCGGGCTATGAAGGAGGAGCTGCGCCAAGCCGGAGAGATCGCGGCTGGCAAGCCTTTTCTGATGCGTCGCCGGTTTATGGATGCCAAGTACGCTCAATTTGAGTGGCAGTGGAGTTCGGAGGATCCGTATATGGACTTGGCTGCGAGTGCGGCTGATGCCATTAAGCACTTCCAGAGCCAAGGGGATCACGAGGTGGAAGAGTTGTATTGGTCTCAATTCCACAGTCCGGATCGCCCTCTTCCGCTGACGGACAGGTTGGCCGAATGGGCCGAACTAAATAGACTGTCCGGACTGGCCATGACTGACATCGTGGCCCATGTCTGGCCAGAGAGGTCCAAGGGGACGAGCTACTTTGGCTTACTACAGCAATTCCTTGGGGCGGTGCCGCATATGAAGGAGATGAAGCGGTCAGCTGCATCGAGGGCGCGGATGGCTCTTGCCGTGTGAAGGTGCATTATCCGAGATGGATGCCACCGCCGTTGCCGCCGGGTCCGGATGAAAGCCGGCTCGCCGAGCACTACGCCGGAGAAGTCATGCGCGATGCTCGTAAAGTAGAGGCGCGATGCTCAAAGAATGTAACGTTCAAATGAACGCATACCTTGTAAATCAATGATTATAGTTTGAATGCTTTTTATACTTGTGCTTCCAAGTAGTAAAACTTCTCTGTCTTGGCCGTTTAAGTATACTTGTGTATAACTTTGAAGATGCGATCTTGACTTCAGCCCCTCGCACAAGGTTTGGGGTGTTCGCAAAATAGCGTTTTCACACTTAATCCGGCGTCTCGGTCCTATTATAAGGAGGTGGTAGCGTAGCTTAACGAGGCAATCCGGACTATAATGCTTTATCTCTTTCACTTAGCCAATGGAGCTCGAGGGTGGGGCTACGATATAGCCCTCGATGACACCGCACATCTCCGCACTCGAAAGTGCGTATGTGCTGACCGAAGCGGTCCTTCGTCAGCGGGAATTCTAAACATTCCGATGGTCGATCAAGTGGTGACGGACTCTCGCTATATCATGGCGATCGGTTTTGGCTTTCTCTCTTGAGGTGCTCGCCCGGCCGGCGGGGCACAATCACAGTAGTTCTCCTAGTGCGCGTTAGCGGGTGATCTGAGCGTAAGGCAGCAAAACACGTGAGCAGGCAAACCCAACATTTGACCAAAGACATGATTCGAGCTGATGCATATAATGCCTAACTCAAGATGCCAAACACTCCGAAGGTGTTCGGACTTTATGATAATGGGCAGAATTATGCCCTAAGCCCCTTGTGTCCAGTGCGGGCATGGTCCTCTCGACGCGCCGATCGAAGCGTCCAGCTCGCTTTGGCTATAGGAAGGAGCCAAGGAGAGTAACAACAAGAGACAGTAATAAAAAGGTCTCGCAGGTCTTAATCTGAAAAGAATCCTTGCAACGGGTCCCTCTGCGTCTGCGCTGTGTGTCTGTTGCGCCGTTATCACGGACGAATGCGCACGTTGTTCATCTGTAGAAAGAGAGAGCGTTTAGTTTTAGAAACAGTGCGTGCGAAAAATATGCAAAAGAAGAAATATAAACAATTAAAGCAAGGTTTATATGAAACCGCGATCGGTTGTGCACGCAGCCCCCTGTGGAAAGGGTATGCGGCTAGGGAGCCCCTAGCCCGCCGAGTCCGGATTCGTCTATCCGAGTCCGGGGTCTTTAAATGACCCTCGCACTGAAATGGCGCCATGTGGACCGGGCATCTTAAGTGTAAGAGATGCGTAATGCGGTATGGCGTTGAAGCGGACAAAAGCCTTTCGTCCCAACAGTGCTTGATATTCACTTTTAAATGGGACAATATGAAAAATTAATTTTTCGCGTCGAAAGTTGTTCGGTGATCCGAACACGACTTCTAGTAATATCGAGCCTGTGCACTTGGCGTAAGGGCCTGGCGTCACTCCTTTGAAGGAGGTGCGGCTATGTCGAATTTTGGTAGGGTCTATCCCCATCCGACGGATTGTGTTTGAATATAGCAGGTTTAAGTCGCTGCCTCCGTCCATTAGGACGTTTGTGAATTGTAATCCGTCTATGATCGGATTCAATATCGAGGAGTCCTTCCAGCGTTTGAGCAGCTCTGGAATAGTCGGTGGTCGAAAGTGATTGGTTTTGATATCCAATCTCTATGGTTTGCTGGGCTGGACCGTGCGAAGCTCTTTTTAGAAAGTGCCGCACTGTTTTCCGTGTCCTCACACGAAGTGAGTTTACTGCTTTGACCCCTTGTGGGAAAGTCTTTTGTTTTCCGGTGCCCTGCTGGCGGGGTTTATCTTCTTCGCTTGACGCGTCGAGCCCCTTGTGTTCGGCGTTTAATCGGTCGGACTGTTTGAAAACCCAACAATCCCTGTGGGTGTGATTTGCAGGCCTTCCGGGGGTACTGTGGATTTAACATATCCGACCCAAAATCTTCTTTAAGTTGGACAATTCAACACTGTCATCCTTTAGAGGCTGAGCTTTATTATTTGGCCGTGAGCTTTTAAATCCGGCGTTGACTGCCGTGCTCTTTGGGCTTTTCTCTTTATTCCGTATTTGTTCTTTTTCTGCTACCGTGATTTTCCGTTCCATCTCTTATCTCGGATGTACTTGGGTCGTTGGTGCTGCTTCTTGCTAGCCAGCTATCCTCCCCGCATGAAGCGGGTCATGAGGCTTGTTAATGCGGTCATTGTCCTCGGTTTCTCTTGACCGAGGTGTCGGCAAGCCATTCGTCTCGGACATTGTGCTTGAAAGCTGCTAAGGCTTGCGTCCGGACGATCGACTATTTGGTTCTTTTGGTAAGAAACCTGTTCCGAATTTCCGCTGACTCTCCGGGTTGTTGAGTTATATGACTTAAATCGCTCGCATCCGGAGGACGGACATAGGTCCCTTGAAAATTTGCTCTAAATGCTTCCTCGAGCTCTTCCCAACTTCCAATGATGTTTTCGGGAGGCTTTTGAGCCAATGACGGGCTGGCCCTTTGAGCTTGAGGGGAGATATTTTATGGCGTGGAGATCGTCTCCTCCGCCATGTGTATATGCAATATATAGTCTTCTATCCAGACTCGAGTGTCTGTTGTTCCATCGTAGGCTTCTATGTTTATGGGTTTAAACCCTGCTGGGAATTCATGATCCAGCACCTCGTCTGTGAAACATAGTGGGTGTGCGGCGCCCCTGTACTTGTATGTGCCGCTATCTTCGGACACTTGACGTGTTGCTTTGCTTCTTGGGGCTTGTTTGGGTCCGTAGATGGACCTGGCTAGGCCGTTGGACGGTGGGGGCTCTATGGCCTCCTCGTCGAATTCGTGAAGCAGCTTGCGCTTCGGGTAGCTTTTCGATTGGTGGCCGTTGCCGTATTTATCTGCGGTTTTGAGTACTTTGCTCCATCTTGTCCGGAGCGCGTTTTCCGCTGTTTTGAGCTTCCGCTTTTCCTTCTTCAGGCTTCTTGCTGTAGCGATGAGCCTGTGCTTAAAAAGCTCTTGTTCGACGGGGTCATCGGGCGCGACGAATTCGTCATCACTGAGGCTTGTTTCGTCTTCGGAGGGAGGTACATAGCTTTGATCCTCAACCTTTTCTTCTGCCGCCCTTTCGTGAGGGCTTGCTTCTGCATCCTCCTGCGCTGAGTCGTGCTGGAGGGGGTTGTCTTCGGCACTCTCTGGGGTATTGTTATTTCCTGTGCCGGGATCTATATTCTTGTGATGGCTGGATTTAGAGCGGCGCCGCTGACGCCGGCGTTTGGGCTGCTTCTTTAGAGAATCTTCCTCCGCTTCTTTTTCGCCATCCCCTTCTTTTGGGGTATCCACCATGTAGACGTCGTATGACGAGGTGGCCTTCCAGTGCCCTATGGGCGCTGGGTCCTGTTCGTCTCCGGCATCGTCGTCCATAGCGTCGATGTCGTCGGAGTCGAAGTCCAGCATGTCGGTTAAATCTTCGACAGTGGATATAAAGTGGGTGGTGGGTGGGCTCTGAATTTCTCCATCGTCCGAACTCCAACCGTCATGGCCATAGTCCGGCCAGGATTCTCCTGATAGCGAGAGATGCTTCAGGGAATTCAGGATATCGCCAAAAGGCGAGTGCTGGAAGATGTCCGCGGCGGTGAATTCCATAACCGGCGCCCAATCCGGTTTAATTGGTAGGGGCGCGGGAGGCTCGGAGTCCGGCGCCTCGGGATCACGAGTTTTGCAGGGGACAAGATTGGTATTCGGCTCCATCGCCGTGGATGTTGAAGGCCCCGGGGCGGCGTCTATCCACCGGCCCTCGACATGGGCAACCAGCTCCGGGCTAGTGGCCGGAGCGGATCAATCTTGACCACCAAAGCACCTTGTCCGCGGCAGAGCTAGATCATGCCCATCGTCACGGTGCGGTGCGCTTGGCTGTGGCTCGAGTCCGTCGAAGATCAAGTCTCCGCGTCATCGGCCGTGAAGTTCAAGCTTCGAATCGACTGACGGACAGGGGCGTAGCTTCGATCTGCTCGGATGGCCAAGAGAATTGGCCCGCGATGCAAAGCCGCCGAATCGAAGATCTGTCCGGGAGAAAAGTCACACCACGGACAGCGTTGATGGTTGAAGATGCCATCGAGCCTATCGGTGACGACATAGCGAAACTCTCAATGAAAGCACCAATGTCGGTGTCAAAACCGGCGGATCTCGGGTAGGGGTCTCGGCGTGCGTCTAGGCGGATGGTAACAAGAGACGAGGGACACAATGTTTTTACCTGAGTTGGGCCCTCTCGATGGAGGTAAAACCCACGCCCTGCTTGATTAATATTGATGATATGGGTAGTACAAGAGTGGATCTACCACGAGATCAAGGAGGCTAAACCTAGAAGCTAGCCTATGGTATGATTGTTGAGATGTAATGTTCGTCCTATGGACTAAGGCCCTCCGGTTTATATAGACACCGGAGAGGCTAGGGTTACACAGAGTCGGTTACAATGGTAGGAGATCTACATATCCGTATTGCCAAGCTTGCCTTCCACGCCAAGGAAAGTACCTTCCGGACACGAGCCGGAGTCTTCAATCTTCTATCTTCGTAGTCTGGGAGTCCGGCGGATATTGATAGTCCGGCTGTCCGGACACCCCCTAGTCCGGGACTCCCTCAGTAACCCTACTATAGTATCATTTTGGCCAAAAAATATCACTTTGGCAGTTATATGGCCATCGGTCCAATATGGTGACTTTGCTAAAGTTGCTCTAGAGATAGGAATCCTATTCTCTCATGTTCTATCTGCCTATGATACAACCTTTTGTACACCAAAGATTTGCTTACCTAGACTCTCTTAAAATGCAAATGCAAAGAAGGTAACATGCAAGATTACAACGTGCAAGTAAATAAAAGCCACATATTCAAATTTAATGATGCAATAAAGTAAACAAAAGCGAGTGTGAAAGTAGTGATGGTAGAGTGGAATTGTCCCTAGGCCATGTTTTTAAGGCTTTATATGTGGAAGAGGCATATGATCACTAGCTAACATGTTCTTATGTTTGAAACTCTTATCAAGCATCCGCAAATACTAAGTATTCATTAAGGTAGATCAAACCGTATCATTAAGATATATGAGTAATCGTTATCCCATATGCTTTGATTCCTATACTTAGGTACGGTAATATGTGTCACGTCGGCCACCTTATGCATATTCATCTCAGCATATTAGTAACCTTAAGTCTGATCGAATATACGCGCATGCTCATACATTAGCACAAGAGCACAACACCATATCAATCATACAATTTGGGGGAGCAGTAGATAGCTACAACTAATCCACAAAACCATATCACCAATACCAGATGACAAAAGAAAATTACTCAGACATAACAACAACATAGTAGATAGTTGGACAATAGTTCATTGTATCAAACATCATGTTTAAGTAGGGGATTAGTGAGGTTTCTGGGTTAGTTTACTAGTGTATAGATGGAGGGATATGATGAAGGACATGGTGTCGCATTCGATGAAGATGATGATGCCGGAAAAGAGCAGGAGACAGGCCCCTCCTCCTCCCCCCTCCTCCTCCTCCTCCTCCTCCTCCTTCTTCTTCTTCTTCTTCTTCTTCTTCTTCTTCTTCTTCTTCTTCTTCTTCTTCTTCTTCTTCTTCTTCTTCTTCTTCTTCTTCTTCTTCTTCTTCTTATTCTTATTCTTCTTCTTCTTCTTCTTCTTCTTCTTCTTCTTCTTCTTCTTCTTCTTCTTCTTCTTCTTCTTCTTCTTCGTCTTCTTCCTTGGCCTCCCCTTAGTGGGGAAGGGTTTCTCACCTTATTTTTGGGTGGCCATGGGTGTGGAGAGGAGAGTCGCCTCCGATATTGGATTTAACTTTTTGTGGAGTAGTTTTTTGAATGTCATTTTCTGAGTACCGTCACCATTTTATTACTCCTGATATCTCTAACCGAAAAGTCTACATTTTTTAAGGCGGTGAACAAAACTTCGGGGACATGTTCATGGTTAAAGGACACCCAAGAAGCTCTGAACTATCCAAGTGGCTAGGCGACATGGGCAGGCCATGGGCTGCGTGGAAGGGCTCCTGTCAGGTGGGTTTCTAGCCAATGGGGTCCTTTGGTCCATATATCATCATTGTATTATTATTATATGTTTTGTCTATGGATATACCATTTTTCCATGGAGGGCAAAAACACTAAAAAACAACAATATGTACTTGCCGCTGAATTAATAAGTTAGTCCAATAAAAAATAATATGGATGTAACATAAACATAACAAAAATTATAGATACGTTAAAGACATATCAAACCCAACACTCTGGGATAGAAACAAGAGTAGATAGAAACGAGTGGGAAAGAAACAACCCTTAGAAGTTGGCATGATGATTGAGCGACAATTTATTCGTTGACACCAAGGCAAAACCCACATTTATTTATATTGGTGTGAATAGTTCTTTTCTTTAAACTGGCAAAGAGGAGGAAAAAAATTTGTATGTCAACTGTACATGCGTGATCCGACTAATAGGGAAGGAAGTTTTCATTTGCACCCAAAACTGAGTTTTCACTTGATATGTTGCCGCATATTTTGATTATGAATATGAACGTATTACGAACTATATGTAACAATGGGCTCAAACAAGATGCAATGCAATGGCAAGATGAATGTGAATGTGTGTTTGTATCGGAAATGTGTTCGTGTTCATCATGTATTAAAAAATGTTATGCATCATGTATCTTTATTTCCTTCATCACAAATTAAAATTTATTCATATAATTTCCGGAATTTTTATTCATATAACAAAATATTATATTCTTGTAATAAGAATAGGTTGCAAAATTCTAGATATAATAAACAAAAGTAATTTTGAAAAGAAGCAAAACATTGGATTAAGAGGTGAAGAAGAAAAATTAAAGAAAAAGGAAGGAAAATTAGAAAAAACACAAGAAAGAGAAAGAACTAAAAAAGCTAGAACAAACTGGTGAAAATGATAAAAAAAAGAATCAGAAAAAGATACGCTCACCAAACTGTGTGAGTGCCCCACTAGGCCACTATCCATCCACGAGGCACGGATTAGAGGAACCTCCTATACCGCGCCTGGCGCGCTGGGAAGACGCAGGGTGCACGCCTCGCTCCCCAGCACGCCACTTTGGGCGCCCCATGCACGGGCGCTCTGTTTTATAATTTCATTTTTTTACTTTTCCGTTTTTGATTTTTATACTATAAATAATTTGGGATTCTGAAGAATTCCAAATTTTTCGAAAAATGAGAGTTGTGAAATAAAAAGTTCAAGAAATCATAAAAGTATAGTGGATTTAAAAAATTACTGTGATTTCAAAAATATGTTTGCATATTCAAAAAAAGTTCACATTTCGAAAAAGTACACATATCCAAAAAATGTTCATCAACTTGAATAAAAATTGCGATTCAAATAATATTTCAAAACAAACAAAAATATGCTCTCGAATTTCAAAAATTCTTCCAAAATTTCGAAAAAACTTCATCTGTTCCAAACAAGTTCGCTGATTGAAAAAATGTTCTTGTATTTCAAAAAAATTCCCATCAAACAATAAAATATTCACCAATTCAAAAAAGTTCATGAGTTTAAAAAACTGTTCACAATTTCGAAATTCTTCGTGATTTATAATTTTTTTGTTAATTCTTAAAAGAGTCACAATTTCAGAAAATGCTCGTGATTTTAAAAAATGTTCACGAATTTACAGAAAAAATCATGATTGTAAAACATTGCTCACAAATTTGTAATATGTTGGGAAAAAAGAAAAATAAAATAGACAGAAAATAAGTAAAGAAAAAAAGAAAGGAAAAAGAAAATAAAATACCAAAACATAAAAAAAAGAACAAAAACATAGAAAAATCAAAAAATTTGGTTCATGGAAGGTTCTAGAACCTTCCCAAAACCGGTGAGGAATACACCTAAAATAGGCCGGCAACCACTGATCGAGCGCTCTAGAGGGGTGCGTCCTGGGTTGCTTGCGGGCAACCTGCAGCCAAATATGAAACGGCATTTAGCATGCGTGACGCACTGTCGAATGAGCAAGCGCGCACCGCCCTCCCCTCTGCACGCCCTATTAGGCCTGCCCAGGAGCAGCGGGACGGCCCGCTGTTTTTTTTCTATTTTTTCTGGTTTATTTTTTCTTCATATAATTATTTATGGATTTCATAGAATTTCCAAATTTCAATAAAGTGGATTTGGAACAATGATCCAGAAATCATAAAATATTCATGGATTAAAAAGAATGTTCATGATTTTGAAATAATATTTGCGTATTGAAAAATGTTCATGAATTAGAAACAAGTTTCATGAATTCAAATATTTTTCGTGAATTTTGAATAAATGTTCATAAAAATAAAAAACAATTAAGAATTACAGAAATGTTCATCGATTCAAAAAATGTTCGCTGCTTTAAAATTTTCATGCATGCCGCAAGGAAACCATGCGATCGAAAGCAAACACAGCAAAAAAGAAAAAGTCCTTGAGGTATTTGTAGTAGCTGAACCATTTGCTAGTTGCGCGCTGGTGCAAGCTTGGCATTGATCTAAATGTGAAAATAAGGAAGCGTGTTTACCTACCGTAGTAGGCCGCTGGTTTCGTGTTATATAGAATCAGCAAGCCCTGATCGAGGCGTATACAAAGTATCGTTACAGACTTGGGCTACAAGAAGATAAAGAGATAACAATGAATCTAAACAACTCTAGGCAGGATTCGGTTCTGGTTTTATCTCAACCAAACCGAGTACAACCAGAATATCTAGAACTCTCTAGACTATTCCTAACAGCCCCTCTCAATCACACCTTGGTCAAGGTGAGATTAGCCTAAAGTTCTCCAAGTCTCTGCGAGGCAATGCCTTTGTAAAACCATCGCAACTTGATCCTTAGAAGAAACAAACCTTATATCAAGTAGTTTATTAGTCACCCTTTCTCTGACAAAATGATAGTCAATTTCAATATGCTTAGTTCTAGCATGAAATACAGGATTAGCTGACAAGTAGGTAGCACCAAGGTTATCACACCAAAGACAGGGAACTTCTCTTGTAGAAACTTTAAGTTCCTTAAGACACTAGTAGAAAAGGGGGCAATGGTCCAGGCCGGTCCAGCCCATTAGTCCCGGTTCAATCCAGAACCGGGACCAATGGGGGCATCGGAGCCGGTTCATGAGCCCCGGGGGCCGGCCGGGCCACGTGGGCCATTGGGTTCGTCTGGACCTTTTGGTCCCGGTTGGTGGGATGAACCGGGACCAATGGGCCTCGCTCTGGCCCACCACCATTGGTCGGTTCTGGCTCGAACGGGACCAAAAGCAAACCTTTGTCCCGGTTCATGCGACCAACCGGGACCAATGGTGGTGCCTATATATAGCCCCTCGCGCAAGAAGCGAGCACACTGCTCTGTTTTTTACCGCCGAGGGGAGAGGGCTTGGTGGTGCTCTAGCTCACCTCATATGCACACAAGGTGTTCGATGGAATGCCCGAGCCACACTACTTAAGGTTTTCCTCTCCAAGCTCGACGGCCAAGCTCCATTTTCCTCCATATTTGTCTAGGTTTAGCGGTCCGTCACGCCCGTCCCGTCTTCAACGTCGTCGATCACCCGCACCGATCTCATCGGCGGCACCACCGTGGTGAGCCTCTTGTTCTTATCTTCTTTCGAAAGGAAAAATATTCTTATTTGTATGTTTAGATAGATATATACTTGTATAATTTTCTTACTTTTATTATTGCATCTTATATAGTGCGATGGTTTTGGTATCCGCCCGTCGGCCCTCGTCCCCTGCATCTATGATTCGGATGTGGTATATATTATCTTTTCATAACTATTGGTTCATTTATTGTTTATGACAATTATGCCGACCAACGTGACATAGATTTTATTCATCCGGAGGTTGTTGAACGGAAATTCCAACCGACCCTATTGTCGAGAGGTTAAATTTAGTTGAAGAAGAAAACAATTTGTTGAAGGAAAAATTTGAAAAATTGAGGAGGAGGAGATGATATTGGAGTTGCATGTTGCGGATGTAAATCGATGATCACAAGATCAAGATGGATGCAATGCGCTTGAAGATTAGAAAGATTAGAAAATATGCCATTCATACCGAGGCTTGGTATCATTATGCCGTTGGATCGGTTGTTACATTGGTTGCGATTATGATCGCATTTGTTTCGCATTGAAATGTTTTACATAGTTTCAGTGTATGGTTTAATTAATTTAGATGCTCTGTAGAGCTTTATGTTGTTAGATGAGAACTATGTATGTACTTTGGTTTTAATGTGATGATGAACTTCTATTAATTTGGTCACTTAATTAATTATCTATTCATGATGTTCTCTAATGATTTTGACACACTTAATTATATATAATGCACACAGATGAACCGCAATGGATATACGGTTCAAGACACACCTCCGAGTACATTAAGGCGTGCATAATTTTCTCGAAGTGGCTGAGGCAAACAAGCGAGAATGGTTTTATGTGTTGTCCATGCCCTATATGTGGAATCTGAAGTCTTACTTTAACGAAAAATCCTCCACACCCACACCTTTACAAGGTTTCATGCCACACTATAATGTTTGGACGAGGCACGGAGAAATAGGGGTTATGATGGAAGGCGGCGAAGAAGAAGAGTACGATGACAACTATGTGCCCCTGAATACGGTGATGCTCCGAAGATCAAGAGGAACCAGACGATGTGCACGATGATCTTTCAGAACGGAGAAGCTGCTGAAGATCAAGAGGAACCAGACGATGTGCCCGATGATGATGATCTCCGCGGGTCATTGTCGATGCAAGGGCCATAATCTGAAAGTCAAAAGAGAAGCTGAAGTTCGATCGCATGCTAGAGGACCACAAAAAGGGTTGTATCCCAATTGCGAAGATGGCAACACAAAGCTCGGTACCGTCTTTGGAATTGCTGAAGTGGAAGGCGAGAATCTTGTGCTCGATAAAGGATTGAGAAGCTACTTAAAATATTGAAGAAGAAGCTTCCAAGGATAACGAATTGCCCGACGGTACATACGCAGCAAAGAAGGTCGTATGCCCTCTAGGATTGGAGGTGCGAAGATACATGCATGCCCTAATGATTGCATCCTCTACGCGGTCGTACAAGGATCTGAACGCATGCCCGGTATGCGGTGCATTACAGTATAAGATCGACGAGATGACCTTGGTGATGTTGACGGCGAGCCCCCGGAAGAGGGTTCTGCGAAGGTGATGTGGTATGCTCCTATAATACCACGGTTGAAACGTCTGTCGAAGCGGAGAGCATGCCAAGTTGATGCGATGGCACGATGAGGACCGTAAGAAAGGCGGAAGTTGAGAGCACCCACGACGGGTCGCAGATGGAGAAACATCGAGAGAAAGTTGGGATGAGTTTGCAAGTGAGCCAAGGGCGTATGGTTTGCTTTAAGCGCGGATGGCATTAATCCTTTCGGGAGCGAGCAGCAATCACAAGCACTCGCCCGTGACTCTATGTATGTATAACCTTCCTCCTTGGATGTGCATGAAGCGGAAGTTCATTATGATGCAGTTCTCATCCAAGGCCCTAAGCAACCCGGCAATGACATTGATGTGTACCTAAGGCCATTAGTTGAAGAACTTTTACGGTTGTGGAATGGAAGCGGTGTGCGTCGTGGGATGAGCACAAACAGGAGAATTTAACCTAAAGGCGTTCTTTGTTCGTGACCATCAACAATTGGCCCGCTCTCGGTAACCTTCGAGACGGACAAACAAGGGATACCACGCATGCACGCCTTTGTTTACTTGACAGCGATAGTATATACGGCAAGCTGCGGGAAGAATGTGTACAGGCCGTAAATCGATTTCTTCCGACCAACCATCAATGTCGAAAGAAAGGCAAGCATTTCAAAGGCGAGGAGATCACGGAAGAAGCCCGCCATGCGTCCGGTGATCACGTGCTTGCTATGGTCGATGATTTACACGTAATATTTGGAAAGGGTCGGCGGACTAGCTGTTCCGAGTGACGCCGAGGACACGCACCCATGTGGAAGAAGAAATCTATATTTTGGGACCTGCCCTCTTTGGAAAGACCTAGAGGTCCGCTCTTGATCGGCGTGATGCACGTGACGAAGAACCTTTGCGTGAGCCTGCTAGGCTTCTTGGGCGTGTATGGGAAGACAAAAGATACTGGTGAGGCACGAGAGGACTGCAGCGTTTGCACGAAAAAGGCGGCATGCCTCCAAAGCGGTATGAAGGTCCCGCCACTATGCTCTTACCAAAGAAGAGAAGGAAATCTTCTTTGAATGTGCGCTTAGTATGAAGGTCGGCGGCTTCTCGTCGAATATAAAAGGAATAATAAATATGGCGAGAGAAAAAGTTTGAACCTAAAGTCTCATAGCGCCACGTGATTATGACACAAGCGCTTCCGATTGCATTGAGGGGCTTTCTAGGAAAGCGTCCGATTAGCCATTGTGAAGCTATGTGCATTCCTCAATGCAATATCTCGAAGGTGATCGATCCGAAACCATACCAAGGCTAAGGAGTGATGTGGTGCAATGTCTTGTCGGTTTTGAGTGGTGTTCCCACCAACCTTTTTCAATATCATGGACTTGCGTTCTTGTTCATCTAGTTGACGAGATTGTCATTCGGGCCCGTATTTCTACACAATATGTACCCCTTTGAGAGGTTCATGGAGTCCTAAAGAAATATGTAAAGTAACGCGCTAGGCGAAGGAAGCATCTCCATGGGCCATCAGCGAGAGGATGTCATCGGGTTTTGTGTTGACTTCATTCTGGCCTTAAGAAGATAGGTCTCCCTACACTACAAGAAATATGTCAACTTATGACCTTACATCGGTGACCCTCGAAGAATTGGTCATAAATTTATGACCATTTGAGACCAATTGGTCAAAAGCTGTTCGGGGCTCCAAACCCTAAACCATTGCGACCATTTTGGTCGAAGGTCGTAATTTCCTCACACGAAAAGGTCATAAAGCAAACAACGCTAGTCCATTGCCTTATTTCTAGTTGTTAACGACCAATATAGATGGTCATAGCTTTGTAAATTGTGGTGGGTTGCTATGACTAGGCGCCACCTCATCGGTTTGCCTATGTGTCATGTCCATGTGGCAGTTTTGCCCTAGGTTGTGAAGCAACCTATATTTCTATCATTCCCAAAATTCCCAAAAAATCTAATAAATTCTTTGGGTCATATCTTCGTCAAATATGTAAAACCTTCCTTGCCTAGTTCAAAATAATTCAAAAATATTCATTTTCCTATTACATTCAGAGTAACAGTTTGTGAAGGAAGTACCACTTTGGCATGTCCAAATAGTATCCATTTTCTCTGATGCTTTCCTATGCCCAAATAACCATCCTCCACCAAATGCCAGCTCAATCCATTCATTATTTTGAGCCGAGCTTCAACATTCGTATTTATGTCGGTGTGGTGGTTTGCAAAGCAAGTACCACCTAGGCTCCTCCTTTGAGCTGAAAATTTGTGAAAACGGTCTTCTTAGTAACTGATTATCCTCAGCCAAAGCGCACGCCCATTAGCCATGTACATTTCCGTGCGCTAATCAAACACTTGGCTGCTAATTCATGTTTGAGCATCGATTGGTCTCCTCGTGAGAATCTTATGTTGTAATTTTCTTCCTAGCACCAACTTTGGGAGTGCCCAACCCACTAGACATGCCTAGGCCGCCCGAACACATGGCAGCGCCATGGTCCTTGATGACCATGCGGCGGGCATCGAGTTCTGGCGCTCTAGAGTTGGGGCCCTCGGCCACCGCCCAAACCTCGACGTATCGCCACCAAACCATGTATTTATGATTAAATAGGTCCTTATGTAACTAGAAATGATTTTTGAAAAAATAAATAGCAAACTATGAGGCATTGCAGTTCAAAATTTGACCGCTTCGGTGAATCGGCGAAATTTGTCTTTTTCACGAGAGGTGGATCAAAAATTTTACACCAGACCATTTTGTCAATTGTGCATTAAATATGCCCTAGTATTTTATAAAATGATTTGGTCCAATTTTTCAACAATTATTTGGTAGTTCCTTCACAAAAACCTCCTTTCGGGCACTCGAAAAATGGAAAATGGTTTTTAGTCCAGCTAAAATGAAAACTTCCTTAGGCAACATTGTTTGCTATTACAATATGCACCCTTGTGCACAATATGAGATCATTTGAACAAACTATGCCATGAATGTGGCCATAAGATTGATCATTTGGCTTGAAAGCCATGAATCTTCACACTTGATAGCTCATTTCTGAGAACACTTTTTTAAAATAATTACCGTATTACAAGTTTATTATTTTTCCTGGAAACTTGGTCACATATAATGACACAATGCGAAGGTTTTCCAATTTTTTGATTTTTTTTGAATTTTTTATGCCCGTTTCAAAATGCGGTCAAAACAGCGGGCTTGACCGTTCCTAGCTAGTGGTTGAATCTTGGAATTTTTTTCGTGTTTCTATGATTAAATAGATACTTATGTACCTAGAAATGATTTTTGGAAAAAATAAAGAGCAAACTATGAGGCAGCTACAGTTCAAATTTGACCCGTTTCCAACTGAATCGACGATAATTTGTCTTTTTCATCAGAGGTGGATCAAAACTTTTTTCACCTAACAATTTTGTCAATTGTGCATTATATATGGCCTAGTATTTTATAAAAATGATTTGGTCCAATTTTGCAACAATTATTTGGTAGTTCCTTCACAAAAAACCTCATTTCGGGCACTCGAGAAAATGGAAAATGGTTTTTTAAGTCCAACGAAAATGAAAACTTCCTTAGGCAACATTGTTTGCTATTACAATATGCACCCTTGTGCACAATATGAGATCATTTGAACAAACTATGCCATGAATGTGGCCATAAGATTGATCATTTGGCTTGAAAGCCATGAATCTTCACACTTGATAGCTCATTTTTTAGAACACTTTTTAACAATAATTACCGTATTACAAGTTTATTATTTTTCCTGGAAACTTGGTCACATATAATGATACAATGCGAAGGTTTTCCAATTTTTTGATTTTTTTTGAATTTTTTATGCCCGTTTCAAAATGCGGTCAAAACGACGGGCTTGACCGTTCCTAGCTAGTGGTTGAATCTTGGAAAACTTTTGATGTTTCTCTGATTAAATAGATATTTTGTACCTAGAAATAAATTTTGGAAAAATAAATAGCAAACTATGAGGCAGCCACAGTTCAAATTTGCCCCACTTCCAAATTGAAGCAGCGGAAATTTGTCTTTTTCAACAAAGGTGGATCAAAACTTTTAACACCTAACCATTTGGTCAATTATGCATTAAATATGGCCTAGTATTTTAGAAAAATGATTTGGTAAAATTTTACAAAAATATTTGATAGGTTCTTCACAAAAAAAACTTATTTTGGGCACTCGGAAAATGGACGAGAGGTGGACGAAAAACTTTTAAGAGGGAACCTTTGGTCAATTTGTACATAATACACGGTCAAATATTTTTGAAAATTGTTGCGGTCCAATTTTGTAACTAATATTTGATAGGTTCTTCACATAGGCGAAAAGAAAAAATAAAAATAAAAAGAAAAAACACATATACATAAATTTAATTTTCATTGGTGGAGATGTTTGTGCCATGGATTGATGACATGGCACACATCCATCCATCCATCCACCCACCCACCCGCAGCCCAAACCCTAACTCCACTCCTCCCGTCCCCTCTCCCCTCTCCCCCGATTCAGATCCAGTCGTCGCCGCCGCCACGGCTCTCATCGCTCTCCTCCTCCGCCTTGCCTCTCCCTTGCATGCTCCCGTGCCGACCCGCCCACCCCAGCCATGGCAATGGATGGCGTCGCCGCCGCGGGCTCCTCCTCGTCCGCCATGGCCTCGACAAGCGCTTCGCAGAGGCGCCACCGCGATCGAGCCGCCCGGGGCCGCGTGCCGGCTACAACTCCGGCACGCCAGCGCCAACACCGCGTCCCCAGGGCTCCGCTCCTCAACGAGGCTCCGACTCGGACGGCGCGGCCAGAGACCGCCCAGGCCGAGGCGCCCAAAGTGAACAAACCCAAGGCCACGGTGCGCCAAAAGCGCTCATCGGCGCCGAGAGTCGCGTCGTGCACCTCGTCGACATCTCGGTACTACCCTACCCTCCTCCCTCCTCGAAATGCATTCCCAGAGGCGGATCTCACGAGGCCGGGCGGATCATGGCTTTGTCTCCTTCGAGGATCGGATCTGGCGGGGTTTAGTGCGGATCTCGCCGCCATGTCCAAATTCCCTATCTGTTCTGTACCAACTAGTTTCGTACTTATGTAGGATCTCGCCGGTGTGATCCGATCGTCCGTGTGCTTGCTTGAGGGGACGCCTGTGGCTCACGGGATCGCGGGATCCATCGCTGCACTGCTTGGTCGGTCCCGGCATGAAGACCAGCGTCAAGCTCATCCACGCCGAGTTCGTTTCCTCCATCGGTGGGAGCTGTTGTCAATTGTGCATTTCGTCTCTGTTGATTGTGTCGGTCCGAGTTGGACAATATACAGCCATGGTCGGAGCTGACCGATACTTGTTTTCTTGCTCCCATCCCCTGCTCCTTGCAGCGTGGTGCCGATGATGGGTCGGACGGACAACCACTACAGGATGCTAAGCGGCCGATATCGAGGCACACCTGGTTATACATAGAGATGGTGGTTCTTTGAGACCATTGTGCATCGTAAAGATAAGTTGGCGAGTTTTTTGGTCTTTCTTGGTGCGGTGCCATTAAGCTTCATTGCTTTGGGATAAGCGATTTCATTTAACTTTGGTGATATTATGATTCGTGGGGATAGAAGTATTTGCATTGATTATACTAGTCAAGCTGCATCAAATATGGCAGTAGTAACCGTATTTCCATGAAGATGTACATTGTCAAGCCACATAAAAGCCAGCAATAAAAAGATTAGAAGTATTTACAATTTTCATGCACTCGTATTTGCTGCATCTTTCCATTGTATTACAGATTTTCAGCTTGACCCATTGTTTTATTAAGTGAATGCCATGCAAACAACTAATTTTCTCTTGTTCATGTAGATGGAGTAGGAGTATGAGCAGCGACAAATGAGCACGATGGTGAAGAAGCACTGATGACAAGAACTTGTTCAAGAGCTCTTTTGTCCTTCAAAAGCAGGGCCTTGATGTCCCCTTACAGAAAAATGTTCATACATGTTCCTGCATGATGCGTGTGTGCATGTTGGATGGTCACATTCTAGTGTACTAGCTAGCTAGTAAGCTTGTTTTGCTACCGGATGATTGAATGTCATCTCATTTTTTACCTCATGTAGCTCACCGCCTAATTTGTAGGTAAAGATACCGTTCGCATATATTATCAGCATCATTTTTTCATAAACAAAATATAAAATGTTGATTTAGGTCCAGAATGTGTATTATGTCCATGTTGTTGGCTAGATGGTTATGGCTCATCAGAATATACACACACGAGTGTATCATGTAACAATTGGCAGAGTCACCGAATATATACACATTAAATCTATTGTTACATTTCATCATTGTCTGCATATGTTTCTAACTCCACTATTTCATTTTCTTTATCACCTTATCCAACATTGTAGATTCTGTATTGATGCATGCCAACTATGAATATGAAGCTTGCTGTGTGTAGGGTGACTAGTGATGTTCAGTGTTTATTGTGTGTGTTCTAAACATCTGAAGCTTGCTGTGTGTAGGGTGACTAGTGATGTTCAGTGTTTATTGTGTGTGTTTTACACACACACACACACACACACACACACACACACATGGTCCTTACGTTTCAATCTCCTCTGCTGCTTACTGACAGAGTACTATGCACGTATAGTAGTTGAGTAGTAGTGTGTAGGGACTCTTGAGGAAAGTTTACGTACTTAAACATTATGCTTAAAATAAATGTTGTAATTCCCTTGTAGTAGTATGTTTATGAATGGCTGCATGAAATGATTGTCCAGTACTTCAAATATTTGAATCGGGGTAAATGTAATCACTTGCTGCATCCTGTTTGATTAACCGGAGATGCTAATAGGAAAGCAAAGCAAATAGGAAAAGCATGTGCTGCTACTTTTGCTTATCCTCCGCACACAAGTAAAGCGAAGCATCCTATTTTGATTTCTTCATTCATGATGCATAAAATTCTGGTATTGTGTTCATATAGCTAATCTGCTAGTGTTGTGCATAAAATTCCAGGATCTTTGCGTGTAAGTTCTGGCTGTAGTGCCTATCTTTAGTAAGATTAAATTGCTACTATTATTGATGAATGGTTGAGTTCTAAAACTTGAAGTAGCACCTACTTTCTGGTCCTGTAGTGTTTAAAACTGATAATTATGATGCATTGGTTGTCCATATGGCCTTCTTTTTTAATGCATATATATGATGTAGTTGATAGGCCTTGATCTCAACCTCTCAAGTTTATGTTCCCTGGTGTGTAGTTAACTTGTCATTTTTATTGGCAAGCGTGTAATGAATTTATTAGAATTTTTCTCCTATTTCCGTGTACAGTATGTAGCAAAAAGGTCTATATTACTGAGGATGAATAATGTAGAAGTATAGAAACCATAAATTCAAGCTTCTGCTGTAGCATGCTCAATATATATTGTTATAGAATAGTGTTCTACAAAGGTTGAAACACCATGGTCTCGGTCATTTGTAGGAAATAGAAACACTATGGCGAAACTAATTAACTGTGAAACTAACGACTAGTAGCTTCTCGGCTTCCGGTTTACAACTTCAGGATATCAATCATTCATTCTCAAGTTCTTTTTGGCAGCTACAAATCGCCTTTTTCGGAATTTTCATGTTCTTTTTTGTGTGTATATGCCTTCCTCTTCGATTTCGAGCTTGTGATTGAGGTCAATTGATGGTGGTGGTTGTGCGATGCAGATGTTCGAGATGGCGGAGAAGGAGATGGAGTACCGGGTCGAGCTTTTCAACCGGTGAGTGATGAGCCTTCTAGCTGCTGTACTACCACCAGTCCACCACCTGGGTGGGGCTTGTGAGATCAGATCGCTGGTTGATGCAATGAATTGTAGTTATTGCAGGCAAATTTGGGGCTAAGGAAAGAAGACGAGGAGCAACTTCTCTCAGTGCAGTCGTTGGAACTTGAGGACAAGGTCGTAGCATCCCCATCTCCTCCCTCTCTTTCTCTGCTTACAAATGCCGCTAAATTAAGGAATATTTGATGCAAATCCTGGCTGTGTAAGGAATTCAAGAGGATTTGTATGAACAAGTCCAGTTTTTTAGTTAGTACCAAGCAGAGAAGATGCGGTCTAGATTGGCCAATTTCTTTGCTACCACATGGATTTGTATCTATGCAACCATCTTCCTCTGTTTGTGTTGTTTGGATTGCAAGAAATTCAGCTTTGGGTGACCTGCACTTAGTTTAATTTCTTTGAATAATCAACCGTATTGTTTACGTATTGTTTTTTCTTGTATTGTTTCTCACTCATGATTGATCTCTTGCCGGTGAAGGTTTTCAAATGTTGAAGGAGGAGGACAATAGGAACTTCTGTGATGTCTTGTCATCTATTTTCTTTTCTTTTGTAGAATAGTTCTGTTTGGCACATGGTTGGATGTAAAGATGTGTACTGGTAGAATGAATGCATGTAACTATATTTTGAGCTCCTATAATATTTCATGTTGCTTTGAAAATGTATCGGAACTGGGCTAGGCCCAAGATAACTTGTAGTGTGATCCGTTGTAATGTCAATGGCATAATAAAAGAAGTTGGATTGGATCAATTATTTATTGACCAGGATATATTGAACAATTATTTTGAGGGAAAACTTGAGAGGCCCGACAAAGAAATGGCCCAGAAAAAACAAGACCAAAAAATCATCAAAGGATAGGCAAAGAAATTTAAAAGGCGAATTCTGGGCGGGCCCATGTAGCTAGTGAAAATTAATGAAATAAATACATATTGAAAAGGCCGAATTGTTGGGCTCGGCCCATGTAGAAAATCGAATTGGACCGGGCTGAATCTTGTGCCACATCGACTTGCCTGTTGGATGCCTCGTGGCACAGGGGAGGTTGCTAGTGACCAAAACGCCATAGTAGGAATATTTTGGTAAATAGCGTCTTTGACCATTCGGAAGAAAGGTCGCTATAGTCGGTTTATGACCCGACTTTTGACCTTTTTTTGGTCACAAAAGGTCATAAATGGAAATTTTGACCTTTCAGTGACCAATAGTGGTGGTCATAAGTTGACATATTTCTTGTAGTGCTAAATCGCGGTATGAGGGGAGACTGACTGGAAAAGGCACGCTTGGAAAGGACTCAATAATATGCAGGGACGGATATTCTTGGTCTCAAGCCCACTACAGTTTCTGAGAACTCTACCTTGGTGACCCGTATGTCGATGAACACAAGATCGGTCTGCGCTTCAAACACCCGGAGCGTGTGACGATGGATTACATGTGAACACATCGGGACTTCCAATGAGTTGGTTGGAAGCACGTGTCGAAGGTGACAACCTTGTTTGTGAGGAGTCTGTACTTGTTATCCGAGGGACCATCTTTGGTGTATTGATTTGGAAAGGATCTGAGATAAATGGGAATACATTTTACACGATTAACCAAGATCAAAGAGCACCAACCAAAACAACGGTGTCGCTTTGATGCAACAACCGAGAGGAAAGGACACATATTATGGTTACATAGTGGACATATGGGAACTTGACTACGGACATGATTTTAAGGTCCCTTTGTTTAAGTGCAAATGGGTCAATCTGTCGGGAGGCGAGTGCAGAGTAGACCCATAGTGCGGAATGACAACAGTGGATCTGAAAAATCTTGGGTACACCGAGAAAGAGAAAAGATAAGGAAGCAAATACATCATACGATGAGCCAAAGCGCCACATAGTTCTTTCAGGAAAAAGGGACATCGTGGGAGCGGAGGACAAGCAGAACATGTCGAAGATTATGAAAAGTTTCATGAAATTCCTCCTTTAAAGTCAAGGCTGACTGACATCACGATAAGCGATGAAGATTATCCATGGTTCTGGCGCAATAAGCAAATGGCATAGCGAAGAAAAAGTGAAGACTTTCTCCGCAACTATTGTTTGTTTATGATACCATTATGGCCAGCGAGTATGATACCATTGTTCGTTTTTGTACATGCACATGCTATGTGTGGGTCAATTTATGATACCATGCCAACTTTCAACTTTTTCAGAGTTCATTTGAAATGCTTTAATGTCTTATGGTTTGGCCCTCGTAATAATTAAAAATAGCAACAATAAGTATTTTGTTGTAAGTAGAAACAAAATAAAATAAATAAAGCAAGAAAGAAAAAACAAAAAAAAAGTGTTTTCAAATTTGAAAATTAATGGCACTAACAGAAAGTTTATAATTTTCCTAAAACTAAAAGCAAAAAGAATTAAAAAATAAAGCAAAAAGCGAAAAGAAAATAAATAATGCAGAAAATAAAACAAAAAAAACAACAAGTATTTTTTTGTAAGTAGAAACAAAATAAAATAAATAAAGCAAGAAAGAAAACAAAAAAAGTGTTTTCAAATTTGAAAAGTAATGGCACTAACAGAAAGTTTATAATTTTCCTAAAACTAAAAGCAAAAAGAATTAAAAAATAAAGCAAAAAACAAAAGAAAATAAATAATGCAGAAAACAAAAAAAAACAACAATAAGTATTTTGTTGTAAGTAGAAACAAAATAAAATAAATAAAGCAAGAAAGAAAACAAAAAAAGTGTTTTCAAATTTGAAAAGTAATGGCACTAACAGAAAGTTTATAATTTTCCTAAAACTAGAAGCAAAAAGAATTAAAAATAGAGCAAAAAACAAAAGAAAATAAATAATGCAGAAAACAAAACAAAAACAACAATAAGTATTTTGTTGTAAGTAGAAACAAAATAAATTAAATAAAGCAAGAAAGAAAACAAAAAAAGTGTTTTCAAATTTGAAAAGTAATGGCACTAACAGAAAGTTTATAATTTTCCTAAAACTAGAAGAAAAAGAATTAAAAAATAGAGCAAAAAAAAGAAAATAAATAATGCAGAAAACAAAACAAAAAAACAACAATAAGTATTTTGTTGTAAGTAGAAACAAATAAATTAAATAAAGCAAGAAAAAAAATGCCACCTCTTTGGGCCCCAGAACTGAATCGACTTGTATCCTAATTTGGGCGAGATTCAGCCCATGAAGGCCAGAAGGCCCAACAGCAAAGAAGGAGCAAGTAGGCCCATAAGCTGCAGTAGGAAGGAGTTCAAGAGGGAGGCGGTGGGGCTTATAAACCATCTGCGCTCCCTCTCAACTAGCGAGTGGGACTAAACTTTGGCCCGAGATGCGGGCGTGAGGCCTTTGGTCCCGGTTGGTGGCACCAACGGGACTTAGAGGCTTTAGTCGGTTGGAGCCACCAACGGGACCAAAACATGACTTCCCACCCTTTGGGCTGCTGAAAAAAGCGGTTGGTCGGTTGGTGGCTCCAACCGGGACTAAAGGGCATTAGTCGGTTGGTGCCACCAACCGTGACCAATCTCCTTGTATATAGGTGGCACTTTGCGTTTTGCGATTCATCGCCACATTGCCCCCCACGACGCCTTGAACGCGCATCAGCGCCGCCAGCTGCCCACGCCGCCGCCGCCCCGCCGTCGCCGTCGCCGCGCCGTCGTCGTCGCCGTCCTCACTGAGCCCGCCTTCGCCGTCGTCGCAACCGAGCTCTGCCAGCGTCGCCGCCGAGCTCCGCCTTGTCGCCGCCGCCGCCCAACGCCCGCGCCCGTCGCCGTCGCCGTCGCCGTCGCCCGCCCGCGCCCGCTCCGCCACAGTTGTGAGCCGCGCGCACCAGCTCTTTTTTCTTTCATTTTATTAGTTTTATTTTTTTGTTCAATGTATATATATATATATATGTGTATGTATATATGTGGCTATATATATATATGCGGCTTTGTTTTTTTCATTTTATTAGTTTATTTTTTTTCTGTTCATATGAACAATGCATATATGTGTATGTGTATGTATATGTTCATATATGTTCATATATGTATATGTTTCATTTTATTAGTTTTTTCTGTTCATATATGTGTATGTATATATGCGGCTCTGTTCATATGTGGCTATATATATATGCAAAAGATAGATTTTAGAAAAGTTCGGTTTTTTTCTGTTCATAGATTTTTTGTTGATATTAATTATTGTAGAATATGCAAATGTTGGTATATTCATATGAACAATGCATTAGGCAAAACCTTTGTTTTTTTGGAATTTTCTATTTGAATATTTTTTTAAAACAAGCAATACTAAAAGAATGAGAGGAAAAGGAAAATAAGAAGAGGAAGAAAGGAGAAAAGAGGAGAGGAAGAAGAGGAGAAATAAATAAGAAGAGGAAAAAGAAGAAAAAAAGAGGAGAAGAAGAAAGGAATAGAGGAGAAAGGAGAAATTCTATTTTTCTTCTTCTCCTCTATTCCTTTCTTCTTCTCCCTTTTTTTCTTCTTTTACTTCTTCTTCTTCTTTCTTCTTCCTTCTTCCTCTTTTCTTCCTTTTCTTAATTATTTTCCTTTCTCGAGGGAGAAGAAGAAAAGAAGAGGAGAAGAAGAAAGAAAGGAAAGGAGAAAGAAGAAACTTCAACACGAGGGGTGGTACCGATACCCCTCCCGATAACATTATTTTCCCATGTATATGTATGTCGCGTCGTTGTCGATATAACCCCTCTAGATACAACTGCAGCACCCCCTCGGCCCTCTCGCTCGACCAAAACTCTCGAGGACACCCAAACCCTAGAGAGAAAGCGATGTTGCAGGTCTCCTCGTACCCCCTCCCTTGGCGCTCCTACCCGACAAATTAACTCTCTCGAGGCCACCCAAATTTCTCAAGTTAAAAAGCGTTATCATCGAGGCCACCCCAAACCCTTGAAGCTTTGTGTCGAGGCGACCCCAAACCCTAGAGAAGCAGCGTCGAGGCCACTAACATGATTCCTTATTGTGATTAGCTAGCTAGTTCTCGTTTGCCAGTATGTACCATGTTTGAATAATAATTGACATGTTGTCAATATTTGCGAAACTATGGAGCACTCGAGACGAAGAAGCGAAGTGATGTTGGAAATAATCGCAAATGGAAGTGATGATGTTCGTCATTTCTCATCGACACCGTTGGTCGGATGGATGAAGAAGAGGGCTATGATTATGATGGCCGACCCATTAATGCGGTACAAGAGGAGGACTATGTTCTGATGGCTCCGGTGACACAATGGAGGTACAAGGCGAAGGAGACCGTGCGAGCCGAGTCACCGAACCGAGTCCGGCCAGGTATATATATATTAGTTAAGCCCGTCTTGACAAGTTAATTGATGCATCCATTGTTTTGGTATATGTACACATATTAAATCTTGTCGTCTTTCTTCCTTATAATTTCTAGCCCTCCGGATCGAGTACAACCGTAAGGAGGCGAGGCCCAAAGAAAAGTTGAGCTCGGATGAAAAGTTTGAGATCATAGAAACCGCGCCTGACGGCGAACCGATTGAACCCATCCGGACAAAGAAGGCATTTTACGCTTTCGGTCACGGGGTTCTTGTTAGCAACAGGATCGATCGACATCCGGCAATGGTATAAGCGTGCTAAGGATGAAAACGCTGAGGTGTCTTATGTCAATGATATGCAGAAAGAAGATCTTTGGAATGAGCTGAAGGCAAATTTCACCCTACCGCCAGAGGAGGATCCGGAGAAGCCAGTTAAAGAGCAATTAATCAAGTCTTGTGCTCTTAAGAAGATGGCTGGCCTAATGAGGAGGTGGAGGAAAGAGCTGAACCAGTTTGTCACGAAAAAAGAGACACCAGAATTCATCGGCAAATATGAGAAGATCAAAGATCATGGGCCGCATTTGTGGCCCACAAGACATCAGAAAAGAGTAAGAAGATGTCGGAGACAAACAAGAAAAATGCTGCGAAGAAGAAGCTTCACCATCGCACGGGGTCAGGTGGCTACCTCAAAGCCCGGCCTAAGTGGTCCAAGGCTGAGCATGATCTGCTTGAAAAAGGGATCGAACCAGAGACAATGTCTTGGCGGACCGTTGCGGACTTGGTTCTTTGGGGCTGGCGGAACCTTGGACCTCGTAATGAGCGATGTCGATGGGACAGACGAGCAGCTGCAAACACCAGTCAAGAAACTTGACACTATATCGATGCAACGCAGCGAGGGCGTTCCTTCAAAGCAGGGAGAAGGGCGAGCTCACAATGGCCCTTAGGAATCCCGAGCACCTGGGCGGACACGAGGCACGCCGGGCTCCCTTCCGTGGAAGGTTGGTTTTCGAGCAGGGGTTACAAAACACACGAGAGGAGGAAGAAAGTGGAGCAGGACCAAATCTGGCGCTGCTTGGAAGGGTAATGAGGCTAGAGGATCGAGAAGAGGAGCGAAGCGGCAGATCGCAACAAGCGACATGCGAAGCTTCCCGAAGCTACCCGCCATCTCGGCGAATGGCGTTGCTTCCACCGAGCTGCTTCAGCCGGAGCATGTCTTGGCGGCTCTGCCAGCTATCCGTGGATGGTATCACGAGTCTCAAAATTGCCACATTATGGCGCGATGCATGAATTTGAAGGTCAAGGCGGCTGTTGGCCAAGTTTATCCTAGTGGACCCGGCACAACTTATCACTTGCCGCCCGATTCGGAAGGATTTGCTAAGGTGATGGTTGATGAAATAACGGAGGATTTGAGGACCTCGGCTTGAGCACCCTACCGGTGAAGGGAGACTAGGCTGGGTTACGCTCGAAGACTCCATGCCTATGGCGGAAGGAGCTCATTGACCTTGAACTAGGCGCCTCCGCCTCCTCCTCCTCCTCCCGTGAGTCGGGGCACTCCGCCTCCTCAACCTTCTCCTCCTCCGTGAGTGGCGATCGAGGCAGCGTGGCGGCACTCCGCCTCCTTCTCCGGGCGTGGCGGCACTCCGCCTCCTTCTCCGGCGCGTTGCGGCACTCCGCCTCCTCCTTCTCCGCCCGCCCGACAAGGGCGAAGAGACCCGCCGCCGCCCGGCTGCTCAAGCGCGTCGTAGTCCTTCTCCTCCGCCTCGTAAGCAAGCACGAAAGAAGGCAGACGCCGTAGCCGCTCCGTCTGCTCCGGCGTCTAGCAGCACAAGAAGAGAGAGGCAATCAGATCGGTCCACCTCTAAAGCCTCTAGAGAAGTTACCGTCTGAGAGGACCGAGGAGGAAACCAATACGATCGTCTGAGACCACGTGAAGGAGTTCTTTGAAGGGGTGAAAGCAAAGATACATCCACCTCCGAAGGAGAAGGTCGATCCGGTGAAAGCAAAGCGCACTCTCGATGCCCCGAGGAAACCACCAAAGTCTCCGCCGAGAACCAACTATGAGCACATTCTTGAGCAGACATATCTCCAAGCCAAGCGGTCGGGAACTCTGTCGGTGATAAAGGTCAAAAGAACAACGAGCAAAGGGAAAAAAATTGCCCAGCTCGGCGAACAAACACAACAATCGTGCCCCCGCTCAATGTGTCTAATCCTTCCGGGGCGGTGGCGGTTATGGCAATCTTGGAGATTACACGCTGACGATGCACTTCACGATTTCATGGAGGCGGACTTATTCGAGATCTGATGCAGGGAAGCCTCTCGTCAAAGATGAAAAGTCTCGACAACAATGATGCGAAGATTCCATAGTTGGTACATGAAAACTGTAGAGAGTGCGAGGGGCCGAACACTTTGTATTTGAAAATTAAAGAGGAGCACGACCTCGTTTCAAATGATCATTGTCTATTCCATTTGAGGAGTTCTTGAGTTCTTCAATCAAAAGGCCCTCGATAAATTAATGGTCTTTTGCTACTGCTGTAAGTACTATTTACTGTCATTAGTCTATATATATAGCTCGGCTCTTTCATTGCATGTATTTATAATTAATTATCCTCAATATATTATGCAGATTGAAGATCGTCAAGTGCAAAAAATGAAATCTATGATATTGGGTTCATTAACACAAAGATCATAGATGTTTTTGAGTTGAAAAGCGCGCCGAAGAGGCGAGGACAACTTGCTACAATCATTGATCAAAAATCAAAACAAAGATACCATACTCTTTCCTTACCACGGCTGTGAGTATTCTTGTCGTGTGCATATTCGGTTTTCCTTATTACTCGGCGAGGTTAATGTAATTGGCGAGTTATGCATGCGTGCAGGTTCCACTATATTCTTACGGAGATTAAGCTTGGCGTGGACTAGTAACCGTCTTAGACTCGAGACGGAAAGATCCCAGCACCTATGCGGACATGGTGAAATGCTCGACAAGTAAGTTCAATCGATCATTATCGCACCATATCGGCAACTTTTGTTCATTTCCTGATATCTCAAGTAATAACAAATATTTTCTTTGTCTTGCAGGGTTTGGAAATAGTTCACCGCACAAGCTCGGGACTGCGAAGGAGCTGCGATATACATACCGAAAGTAAGTACTCTTGGCGCACATTCTCCGTTGATTCTATAGCTATACTTTCATCAATGCCATTTATATAATGCTTCATTATCAGTTTGATTGACCTCTATTTCTCGTAAAAGTGCTTGTGGCGGGAGGAAGGAAATGATTTACATGGATACTACGTGTGCGAGTTCATCCACAAGCGACTTTGAAAAACAAGCGGGGCTACTCTAGAAGACAATATGAAGTGCGTAAGCAATAATATTCACAATTTCATTTTATTACACCATCATTTCTGTTGAGTTTCATTCATATATATGTATTAATTAACCCCTTCTTCAAATTAATTAGGCGTGGCGGATCGGGATGAACTCCTAGAACCAGATCGCATGAAAGCAATTCAAGAGGAATTGGCGGGATTCTTTCTTGAACACGTCATCGATAAAGCGGAGAATACCATGTGGAACTTCAATTCAAATGCTAGTGGTTTGTAATTAAGAGATCTTATATAGATTGTACATGTATGTAGCGGTAAAACTTGTTGTTCGACCAATCTCTCGGAGAAGGAGAGGTCGATATCGATCACTTCTCTCGGTATGCATGGCGAACTTACATCTTGAATGGTTCTCTCGATCACTTATGTATATATACTACGTGGCGTTGAGCAAGCACGGACATAAGAGGACACTTCTCTCTATTAATTAGCTAGCTAACACAATATCTGAAACACCTAAATTAACCCCCAAAACCCCAACCCCCTCCTTTCAAAAAAAAACAAAAACCCCAGCCCTTTGGAATGCAGAACACGTGGATGCCTTTTGGTCGGTTGGAGCCACCAAGGGACCAAAACCCATTTGGGCTCGGCGCCTGAGGGGCCACGTGGAGGCACATTGGTCCCGGTTCGTGTTTGAACCGGGACTAATGGAATGAGTATTAATAACGACCCATTAGTCCCAGTTCCCGAACCGGGACTAAAGGCCCTTACGAACCGGGACTGATTGGTGGTTTTCTACTAGTGAGAAGAGATTGCAACCAGATAAGTTCTGCAGTAGCATTGGCCACAAACTTGTATTCTGCCTCTGTACTTGATCTTGATACAGTGGGTTGTTTTCTTGCACTCCAAGATATAAGATTTGAACCAAAATACACTGCAAAACCACCTATTGACCTTCTGTCATCAATATCACCTGCCCAATCTGCATCTGAGAATGCACTCAATAAGGTCGAAGATGAATTCCTATATGCTAAACCTGAGTTTATTTTGTGCTTGACATATCTGAGAATTCTCTTAGCTGCAGATCCGATTGAACTGTGGTTGGTGCATGCAAATCTTGACATATTTTGTTTCTTGAGAAGGAAATATCTGGCCTTGTAAGAGTCAAATCTTGTAATGCACCAACAATACTTCTATACCTCGTACCATCTTACGGTCCAAGTGGTTCTCCATCATAAGTGACAATTTTTGATCTTGGACAAGGGTGTAGGTCTTGCCTTACAGTCTTTCATACCTACTTTAGTTAGAAGATCCAAAGCATATTTCTCTTGTGTTATCACAATATCATCATTGATTTTCTTTACCTCAATTCCAAGAAAGAAGTGTAGATCTCCTAAATCCTTTAATGCAAAGGCTGAACTCAAATCCTTCAACAGTGCTGACACTGCTTCCTGAGAGGAACTTGTCACAATAATATCATCAACATAAATGAGAACAAATGTTGTCACTCTATATTTATTGAACATAAAGAGTGAAGTGTCAGCCTTTGAAGGAATGAAACCAAGTTGTTGAAGTTTTGAGCTCAGTCGAGAATACCATGCCCTCGGGGCTTGCTTAAGCCCGTAAAGAGCCTTGTCCAGCTTGCACACATGAAAGGGTGAGTTCTTGTCCTCATATCTTGGTGGTTGCCTCATATAGACCTCTTCTTCCAGAACACCATGAAGAAACGCGTTCTGAACATCTAGCTGTCTCAAGCTCCATCCCCTGGATACAACAATAGAAAGAACAAGCCTGATAGTAGCAGCTTTAACAACTGGACTAAAGGTATCCTCATAATCTATACCGTACCATTGTTTAAATCCTTTGGCTACTAATCTGGCTTTATATCTATCTATGCTACCATCAGATTTCTTTTTATATTCTATAGACCCACTTACAATCTATGATATTTTTACCACTTCTTGGAGGAACAAGATGCCATGTCTTGTTTTTTTAAGTGCTAGAAATTCCTCATCCATTGCTTTTCTCCATCTTGAATCATCCAATGCTTCTTGGACACTTTCTGGCTCACCTGTTGAACAAAATGAACCATATTTTCTTTTATAATTTTTTTTTCATACCGAACAGTACCGTCTGAGGGAATCAGTGGCTTCATAATTCCTGACTGAAGTCGTGTACGCCCTCGCACATGAGTCTGCACAATCTGGGAATCAGCCTCCTCCAAAGAAGATCCGGGCGCTGGCACGTCAGGCACATGCGTCGAATCTCCACTGTTGGACAGCGACTGCCCTGGCCCAGGTGAGCCCACTGGACCGTTCGCGAGACCCATTTGGATCAATTTGCTCAGCGTCTTGTGATGGCGATCTTTGTCTTGAGGCGATGTGGCAGCCTGGTGTTGGTTGCCGCCGCTTGAGGGCGTGCGCGCCCTCCCAGTCGGGATCCGCTGCGGACTGGAGCCAGGCGACCGCGCGGGACCCAATGTCGACATGGAGCTGTCACGTTAGTGGGTGCCGCTGCGCGTTGCCTCCTCTGCACATGCATCAACACCGGATCGGGCGCCGATTTCTTCATGGGATCGCGCACTCGTATCTCCTCCAGATCGCACGCCTGAATCAGCACCGGATCTCGTGCTGCTGTCCTGTAGCGTGACATGTGATATGGGCGTATTCTCTTCCATATATTCATCATTTTCCATCAATTCTGGATCATTCTGTTCGAAATTTTCACCTGTATAATCGTCCACAAATCCTGCATCATCTGGAGAGGGTGTGTGAGCAGTACAAATATCAGTCACATTACTTTGGTCATTGCCATTATTTCCCCCGTGATCAAAGGAAGTGGATGAATGGAGATGTTTAGGAAGGAGCAAGATTTCCTTCCGAAGGAGGGCGCCTGCATTTGGATGAAGAGACGCAAATGGAAACACATTCTCATCGAAGACGACATCTCGGGAAATATATATGTGACCAGTAGATATATCAAGACATTTGACCCCCTTATGACGCGGACTGTAGCCTAAGAAGACACATTGTTTGGAGCGAAAGAAAAGCTTACGAGAATTATATGGGCGAAGATTTGGCCAACAAGCGCATCCAAACACACGAAGAGAGTTGTAGGTAGGCTTTTTGTGAAAAAGACGTTCATAAGGGGTTTCAAAATTGATAACACTAATGGGAAGTAAATTAATGAGATATGTGGCAGCAAGAAAAGCTTCATCCCAGTATTTTAATGGCATAGAGGAGTTTGCAAGAAGAGCAAGTCCGACTTCAACCATGTGGCGGTGTTTTCTCTCAGCCGATCCATTCTGCTGATGAGCATGGGGGGCACGAAACATGATGTGCAATGCCAATCTTTTGGAAGAATGAGTTTAGTTTCTCATATTCCCCACCCCAATCAGATTGGATGGCAAGGATTTTTGCATTAAATTGGCGTTCAACATGTGCTTGGAAATTTTGAAAAAACTCAAAAACATTAGATTTTTCTTAATAAGGTAAATCCATGAGAATTTGGTGTAATCATCGATGAAACTCACATAATATTTATATCTACCAACAGAAGAGGAGCATATCCCCATTGAAAGTGCAACTAATCCCCGGGTGGTTTTGGTAATTAATAACAACATATATATCATTGAACTAATAGTTTCTTGAGAATCATTTCAGAAAGTTCAGTGATATGGGTATGGCAAGGACTGAAGAAGTGGACCCCTCAAAATGCTAAGGCAAGCATTGGCAAAAGCTCAAGACTCCATTTTTGGTTTAGTGATCCAAGATCACATTGAGTCCATAGGAAAGCCAATACTATTAAAAGGGGATGAGGTTATGATAATGATCTAGTTGCTCAAAGTGCTTAGTGATACATCTCCTAAACTATCAGCAACTCTCACTACAAATATACACTCATAAGTAATCTCGGTCCCACCGATTTCCAAACCCAGTCACACCGAGATGAACCACCTCGGCCACAAAGCCAAACCCTAGAAATTTGGATTTTCCGATTCGAACTCGATCTCACTTTGAAACTTGAGTTGCCAAGCTTCAGTAACATACATCATCAAATCGGTGTCACCGAGATGATGAAGTCAGTCCCACCGAGATTGGCAAGCTCTTGTCTTTGGACGAATCGGACTAACCGAGATTGTATTTTCGGTCCCACGAAAATCCCAACGTTCACATGATTTGAACTTTCGGTCTCACCGAGTTGTCAACTTCGGTCTCACGAGATTGGTCAAATGTGTGTAGCAGTTGGATTTTGTGTGGAGGCTATAAATACCCTCCACCCCTCTTCATTCGTGGGAGAGCCATCGAAAGAACTACCACTCCTACCTTACATTTACGAGAAGAAAACTACCTACCCTTGTGTTGAGATCAAGTTGCTCCCTCCCACCATATGAAGCTTGATCTCTAGCCTTCCCAAGTTGCTTTCCACTCAACCCTTTCTTCCACCACAGCCAAATCGGTGAGGAGAGTTGAGTGTTGGGGAGATATCATTTGAAGCACAAGAGCAAGGAGTTCATCATCATCAACACCATCTATTACCTTTTGGAGGTGGTGCCTCCTAGATTGGTTAGGTGTCGCTTGGGAGCCTCCGTCGAGATGTGGAGTTGAACCAAGAAGTTTGTAAGGGCAAGGAGATCGCCTACTTCGTGAAGATCTACCCCGAGTAAGGCTAGCCCTCCGTGGGCGTGAGCCATGATGGCATAGACAAGGTTGCTTCTTCGTGGACCCTTCATGGGTGGAGCCCTCCGTGGACTCTCGCATGGCCGTTACCCTCCGTGGGTTGAAGTCTCCATCAATGTGGATTGACGATAGCACCACCTATCGGAACCACGAGAAAAATCTCCGTGTCTCCAAATTGCGTTTGCTCTTCTCCACCTCTCGTTACTACATGTGCAATTTACTTTCCGCTGCCTATACTCTAGAATTGCATGTGTAGGGTGATACTTGACTTGATCATAATCGTGAATCTGCCAAAACTTGTCTTTATCAAAAGGCTGAATTTTTATATTGTCAAGTAGTCTAATCACCCCCCTCTAGACATACTTTCGATCCTACAAGTGGTATCGAGCTTTGGTCTCCATTGTATTGGTTTCCATTGCATTGGACTCCATAAGCTTGGTTTCACAACCTAGGAGAGTATGGCGTCTAGTGAGGTAATTTTAAGTAGAGGTCCTTACTTTGATGGTACAAACTTTGCTAGTTGGAAGCATAAAATGAAAATGCGTATTCTTGGCCATAACCCAGCCGCTTGGGGCATTATTTGTGTTGGTATGCAAGGTGAATTCTTGAGGAAGGAAAAGTTCGGATCGTGAAGCTTCTAGCGGATGAATTGTGGATGTTGCAAAACAATGCTCAAGCTTGTGACATTCTCTTCAATGCTTTGTGTCGAGGAGTTCAACAAAATCAGCCGTCTTGAGAATGCAAAAGAGATTTGGGATACTTTGGTGAAATGCACGAAGGTACCGAGTCCGTGAAGGAATCAAAGCTAGATGTTCTTCAAGGTCGACTTGACAAGTTCAAGATGAAGGAAGGTGAAGAAGTCGCTGAAATGTACTCTAGGCTTGCTCTCATCACCAATGAGATTGCCGGCTTAGGAAGCGAAGAAATGACCGACCGATTCATCATCAAGAAGATTCTCGAGCTTTGGATGGAAAGTATGACACCGTGTGCACTTTGATCCAAATGATGCCAAACTACAAGAATCTCAAGCCAACGAAGTCATTGGAAGAATTGTTGCTCATGAGATGACACTTAAAGATAAGGAAGAGCTTCACAACAAGTCAAGTGGTGCTTACAAAGCTAAAAGTGATGCTCCCACAACCTCAAGTGACAAGCTAGTTTCCAATGAAGAGATAAGCCTAATGGTGAAGAACTTCAACAAATTCTACAAGAGTAGAAGCAAAGAGAGAAGCTCAAAGTCTAGATCATATGATGAAAAGAGATCTTCTAGTCGTGATCGAAAGCTGCTACAATTGTGGAAGACCGGACACTACTCAAATGAGTGCTCGGCTCCCCAAGAGAAGAGAAGAATCTCCAAGAAGAAGAAGCTCAAGAGAAGAGTCACCTCGGAAAGAGAAGGAGTAGAGATGATCGTTATGAGCGAAGACCCTCTCGGAGAAGCAAGGATTAGGAGAGGAAAGACAAGTCATCAAGGAGCTACACAAGAAGAAAACATCAAGCTCATGTAGGTGAATGGGTCTCGGCTCCGACTCAGACAATCATTCCAAAGAAGCTATCACTCCAACTCCGACTACAGATCAAGATGAAGGTGTTGCGGTCTTGCTCTCGTGTCCTCCAACTCCAACTCCTATGACTTATTTGATTCACCAAATGAGGGAATTGGAAGATGCTTCATGGCTAAAGGCCCCAAGGTATCACACCCTGAATTCATTGACTTTGATAGTGATGAGGATGACTTGCTTGGTGAAGATGAGCTTTTACATGACAAATCTAGTGAGCCTAGTAATGATGAACATGCTAGTAGTCTTTATAGTCGAGAAGAGTCGAATGACAATGCTATGAAGGAGATTGAGCGTCTAACTAAAGAACTAAACACTCTTAAGTTAGCTCATGAAACAACTCAAGAAGATCATAGAGAGCTCCTAAGATCTCATGAGAAGCTACGCTTCGAGAAGCTCACTCTAGAGCAAGAACATGAGTTTCTAAAAGCAATCAATGCGATCTTGAAAGAAGAGTTCTTCATATCTTGCCAAGCGACTTCTCTTGTCTAATTTCTTGCCTCCCATTAAAACTAAGCGTGACAAGCATAAGAAAAATTCTTCATCTAGTAGTAACAATAACCATGCTAAATCAATATTGTTGCTTCTAGTAGTTCTCTTGATTCCACTAACAATGTTTCAAGCCAAGTTACACTTGAGCAAGAAAATAGTTTATTGAAAGGGATTATAGAAAGGTGTCTACAAGAGCCTTGTCGGAAGCAAGAACTTTGAGAAATTGTTACTTAAGCAAGGAAGGCACGGAAGAATCAAGGAATTGGTTTTGAGCGAAAGTTCAACGCCGAGGGTGTTGAATGGGAAGAAGGTCAATATCCCACTCCAAAGTTTGTTTCTCAAAAGGAGAAGTACAATCCTACTTCTTCCAATGTGGAACAAGCTCAAGATGACCTTCCACCACAAGACCACAAGCTAAAAGGCAAGGCAAGCTTCAAGAGGAGATTGATGCATTTATTGAAGCACCTAAAGCCATGGTCAAGTGGGTTCCCAAGGAAGCGTCAAGTTCTACTTCGTCAAGCTCAACTACTACCCCAAGGATTCCCATCAAGATGATGTGGATCGAAGAAGAAGAACTAGAGAGTTCTTGAGGTGACTCGCCAACATACTTCACTCACATTCTTTTGGCAAGAACTTGTGCAACCAACTTCCACATTGTGCACTAGTTCATGGAGTCCTAAACCCTCTTGTTGGTAAGTCAAGGGACAAGGTAATCATTGCTTTCATGGACATCATCTATTGTGAACTTCAATCTATGTCCATGGATATCCTTGTTTGTTCCTTGTGGGACTAACCCATGTAGGTATTGAAAGTGCCGAATCAAAGGATTGCTCCCAACTCTTGATGATCTTCATCAACATTGAGCATCCACATCTTCAACATCTACATGAAGTCTTCTCGACAACCCAAGGTTAGTTTGACCCTTTAAAGGGGTTCTCACATCTAGGGGAGCTTTGCTCTAAAGAATTGAGCTAAAGCATCTTCAAACGATGTGAACACATCAATGCTTTATGTAAAAGTGGTAACCCCACTTGTGCTTAAACGATGAGTATGACCTATGATCAAATGTTCTCATTTGACTCCTAAGTCAATATACTCATATAAAGATGACCTAGTCATCGTCAAATTGTGTGATAGTAGCTAGAGTTTTTGTTGGTGCATGTTTGACACATATTTCATTTGCTATCTTATTGTGTGAGCATGTTGGATGCATGATTCTATCCATTCGAGGACATCCATTTGTTGTTTTGATCGTTTTGATTTTTCTGACCAAATGGATGGACAAGAATGCCTAAATACCTCCCCTAGCTATCTATGCTTTCTTGTCTCAAATTCTATTCATGCTTACATCACAAACTTTGAACAAGTCAATTTCGGACCCTCCGAGTGAGGAGCACTCGGAGCCACCGATCCGTCAAGGGCTAACTTCCAAAACCTTCTAAGTGATTTCGGTCAGACCAACCCACTCAAACTCGGTCAAACCAAAAGCATTTGGATTGATCTAGGTTTTCACCTCGGTGAAACCGAGTTGTGATTTCGGCGTGACGAAGTGTATACTCGCCTGCGAGTTATCCATCTCGGTGCCACCGAGTTTTACAACTTCGGTCCCACCGACGACAAAAGGGTATATATACTCCGAGGGCGCGCGTTGATTTCTACTTCAAGCGCCGCCCCACACCTTCTTTGCCGTCGCCGTGGTCTCCGGATCGTCTCGTCGTCGCTTTGGCGCCCTCGCCGCAGTCTCCGTCGCCGTCAGCGGACATCTTCTCCGCGCCATTGCGCCGAGAGGAACTCCACCAAGTTAGGGTGAGTTTGATCCCACTCGTGCTCCCATCTCCGATTCAATGCACGTTTGGTTTGCCTATAATCTTGCCACGTTTGAAATCTTCACGAACACAGATTAGTCTTTTGGACTAGATTCGAGTAAAAGTTTTAGGGTTAGGTTTCGCCGAACACATCTCGGTGAGACCGATTTTACATTCTCGGTATGACCGATTTGGCCTCTGGCCATTGCCTTTGCACCTTCGGTCCAACCGAGTTGTGCAAATCGGTGCGACGAAATGAGGATTTAGTGAAACCCTAGTGTTTTCGGCGGGACGAAACCCACTTGGTCCAACCGAAAGTGGTGCGAATGCTTCTGTTTGAACACTTGGATTCACGAATTTTAAACTCGGATCGACGAAATGTCTTACGTGAAAACCTAATACTAGAATTTGAACTCATTTGTTTGCAAAATCTTCTGCAGTTTGTGATAACTCTTCTACTCTGCCTACACCTTATCTATTCACGGGTTGTCGGCCATGTCGGATGCGGTGACAGCGAACAGTCGAGTCACCTATTGCTGATATTCGAGGCGGGCACTAGTCCCGATCCCAGCAGCTCTTTAGATGATGGTGAGAGGAGCACACCAAGTGGTTTGCCTCCTGCAGCCACGAGGGCGAAAGAAAGAAACTCGATGAAGAAGATTCGATTTCATTGTTGAGGAAGAGGTCTCCTCCAAGCCAAAGAGAAAAGTTGTTGCCAAAGAGCCACGAGGTTGACAAACCAAGAAAGGCACCGAGAAAAGTGAAGCAGTCCTTTGTTGCCAAGAAGCTGAGTTTGGAAGAGAAACTACAAGCAAGGTGAAAACTTCCAAGAGGAAGAGGGTTGTGCATGATGATGCAGCGAGAGGAAGATGAGGATGAGAAGCACCCAGCCTCCTCCTCGAAGTCTAAGTTCATGGGTGATGCCATCGAGTGGAGCCACTTCAAAGTCCAAGCCATCTGCTCCAGTCAAGGCAGCTCTAGCAAAGCCTGCTGCCAAGCCCAAGAAGACAGTCAGGAACATTCCAGCATCTGAGAAGAAGAAAGATGATGTGCCACCGGTGAGTCGGATGATGAGGCACCGATCTTCTTGAAACTTCGGACGAAACTGCCACTTCACAATGATGCTCATCCTCAAGTGAGAACATGAAGGAAAGGAAGGATAGAGGTCTCGGGCTATGGAGACAAGCTGATCCATATCTTTGTGAGGAGAAGAACTGCTGTTGATCCAAGATTCCACACCGAGAGCAAAGCGGGACTTCTATGAGGCTGTGCTAATGGACAAGAAGCCCATAGTTGCAGACACTAGATATGTTTTTGGGCATACATTGTGATGAAAACACAGAGACTTCTTTCCACATGTGCATGAGAGCTTCACTTGCATGTGGAGTTGCAGACTTAGTAGGTCGAAGTTGACCAGTTGGAATGATGAAATGATCATGCAATTCTATGCCACAGACTCATTTCTATCCGGATGGAAAGATCACATGGATGATTGAAGGCCAAAGATTCTCTTCAATTTGTTGAAGAATGGGCGAGAACTGCTGAATGCTCCAGTGCAAAGAGAGGATGATGTTGATGTCTATGGTATTCCCAAGAAGAACCATGAATCCATGAAGAATATGTACAACGAGGATCCAACGTCAGTTGAAGGTCAAGCAAAGATTGAAGCTGCCAAGAAAGCCAAAGCTGAGAAGGAAGCAGCAGCAGCAGCAGCTAAACCAAAGAGTGTTGGAGAGCAGCTCCTTGAAGCTACCCATAGGATTGAACAACGCCTGGCCAGCATTATGCAGTCTCGGAGAGCCTTGAAAGGATTGTTGAAGACAAGATCCATGCTCTGGATGTGAAGGTGGATGAAGTGCAAATAATGTCAACAAGCTTGAGGCGGATATTGAGGAAGCAAAGAGGAGAAGGAAGAGCTCATCGTGAGATGCAGGATGACTTAGTCGAATGATTATCAACAGCTGCTCCGGTTCCCAAAGACCCGATCATTGCTATTCCGATGGTGACACGGGACTACACCTCGGCACCTCCACAGCTCCATCGGTTGCTCCGGCTCAGCTCCGGCTCCGGTGACCACTCCTCCGGCTCCACAGACATCATTTGAAGTCTTCGCAGATCTGCCATATCAACTCAACCTCAACCCAGAGCAGAGCCGCCCGGCAGAGTCCCCGGTGGCGCTTAGCTCTATCGTTTGAACTTCTTGGTAACTTGTTGCCAAAGGGGGAAAGTGTATAGATCATAGGACTTCGAGAGAGAGTCTTTGTCGCTTTTGCTCTTTCGTTCATTTGCGGTTTCTTTGAGATACTTTTGATTTTTGAGACATTCCGTGTGTTTGATACTACGTTTGATCTACTTTAATGAGTGCTTGGTCGTACTATGCCTTAATGTGTGCTTAATGCTTATCATATGCTATTCATATCTTGTATGACCATTTACTCATGTCTTGGTGATTGGGTGCATGCTGTTCATTCTTATCATTTTGTGCGCTCCACCAAGATGTATGTGACATGGAAGAGTGACCCATGATCCTAATCGATTGTGCATTTGCATTCAAACGCAAATCTCAAATAATGCACAAATTTAGGGGGAGCTCTTGCTTATCACATACTTCTCAAAGCAACGATATTATTCATTGATTATATCCTTTGTCGAAGCTTTGATCTATATGTTGTCATCAATTACCAAAAAGGGGGAGATTGAAAGTGCAACTAATCCCCGGGTGGTTTTGGTAATTAATAACAACATATATATCATTGAACTAATAGTTTCTTGAGAATCATTTGAGAAAGTTCATTGATATGGGTATGGCAAGGATGAAGAAGTGGACCCCTCAAAATGCTAAGGCAAGCATTGGCAAAAGCTCAAGACTCCATTTTGGTTTAGTGATCCAAGATCACATTGAGTCCATAGGAAAGCCAATACTATTAAAAGGGGATGAGGTTATGATAATGATCTGGTTGCTCAAAGTGCTTAGTGATACATCTCCTAAACTATCAGCAACTCTCACTACAAATATACACTCATAAGTAATCTCGGTCCCACCGATTTCCAAACCCAGTCACACCGAGATGAACCACCTCAGCCACAAAGCCAAACCCTAGAAATTTCAGATTTTCCGATTCTGAACTCGGTCTCACCAAAACTTGAGTTGCCAAGCTTCTGTAACCTTCTGTCATCAAATCGGTGTCACCGAGATGATGAAGTCGGTCCCACCGAGATTGGCAAGCTCTTGTCTTTGGACGAATCGGACTAACCGAGATTGTATTTTCGGTCCCACCGAAAATCCCAACGTTCACATGATTTGAACTTTCGGTCTCACCGAGTTGTCAACCGGTCTCACGAGATTGGTCAAATGTGTGTAGCAGTTGGATTTTGTGTGGAGGCTATAAATACCCCTCCACCCCCTCTTCATTCGTGGAGAGAGACATCAGAAAGAACTACCACTCCTACCTTACATTTCTGAGAAGAAAACTACCTACCCTTGTGTTGAGATCAAGTTGCTCCACTCCCACCATATGAAGCTTGATCTCTAGCCTTCCCAAGTTGCTTTCCACTCAACCCTTTCTTCCACCACAGCCAAATCAGTGAGGAGAGTTGAGTGTTGGGGTGATTATCATTTGAAGCACAAGAGCAAGGAGTTCATCATCATCAACACCATCTATTACCTTTTGGAGGGTGGTGCTGAAGGAAATATGCCCTAGAGGCAATAATAAAGTTATTATTTATTTCCTCATATCATGATAAATGTTTATTATTCATGCTAGAATTGTATTAACCGGAAACATAATACATGTGTGAATATATAGACAAACAGAGTGTCACTAGTATGCCTCTACTTGACTAGCTTGTTAATCAAAGATGGTTATGTTTCCTAACCATGAACAAGGAGTTGTTATTTGATTAACAAGATCACATCATTAGTTGAATGATCGATTGACATGACCCATTCCATTAGCTTAGCACCCGATCGTTTAGTATGTTGCTATTGCTTTTATCCATGACTTATACATGTTCCTATAACTATGAGATTATGCAACTCCGTTTGCGGAGGAACACTTTGGGTACTACCAAGCGTCTGGCGTAATCGGGTGATTATAAAGAAGTACTACTGGTGTCTCCAAAGGCGGATGTTGGGTTGGCGTATTTCGAGATTAGGATTTGTCACTCCGATTGTCGGAGAGGTATCTCTGGGCCCTCTCGGTAATGCACATCACTTAAGCCTTGCAAGCATTACAACTAATGAGTTAGTTGCAAGATGATGTATTACGGAGCGAGTAAAGAGACTTGCGTGCGAGATTGAACTAGGTATTGAGATACCGCGATCGAATCTCGGACAAGTAACATACCGATGACAAAGGGAACAGCGTATGTTGTTATGCGGTCGACCGATAAAGATCTTCGTAGAATATGTAGGAGCCAATATGGGCATCAGGTCCGCTATTGGTTATTGACCGGAAGCGTGTCTCGGTCATGTCTACATAGTTCTCGAACCCGTAGGGTCCTTGCGCTTAACGTTTAGATTGCGATATAGTATTATATGAGTTATGTATGTTGGTGACCGAATGTTGTTGAGTCCGGATGAGATCACGGACATGACGAGGAGCTCGGAATGGTCGGAGGTAAAGATTCATATATTGGATGATATGGTTTGGCCAAGGGTCATCCACGAGGCTATAAGTCGGTGCAAAAGGAGTTTTGCGGAGGCCGAGGCCAAACGCTGGAGACCTGGCGTCGGCCTGGGCGACGCCGAGGCCCATGGCGTCTGGGCCGACGCCAAGGATTGTGGCGTTTGGTCACGGAGTCGAGTGGGACTCTTGCCTTCGGGCAAAACCGACTTTGAGGAGGCTTTTGCTCCAAGTTTCGACCCAGGGCTCAACATATAAATAGAGGGCAGGGCTAGCACCAAAGACACATCAAGAAACACCAAGCCGTGTGCGGCAACCCCGTCCCCTCTAGTTTAGCCTCCGTCATAGTTTCCGTAGTGCTTAGGCGAAGCCTGCGAGATTGTTCTTCACCAACATCGTCACCCGCCGTCGTGCTGCGGAACTCATCTACTACCTCGCCCGTCTTCTTTGGATCGAGAAGGCGAGGGCGTCATCGAGCTGAGCGTGTGCGAGAACTCGGAGGTGTCGTGCGTTCGGTACTTGGATCGGTCGGATCGTGAAGGCGTCGACTACATCAACAGCGTTGATAAGCGCTTCGCTTAGCGATCTTCAAGGGTATGAAGATACACTCCCTTCTCGTTGCTATATCATCACCATGATCTTGCGTGTGCGTAGGAAATTTTGAAATTACTGCGTTCCCCAACAGTGGTATCGAGCCAGGTTTTTCTATGGTTTGATGTTTTGCACGAGTAGAACACAAGTGAGTTGTGGGCGATACAAGTCATACTACCTACCAGCATGTCATACTTTGGTTCAGCGGTATTGTGAGATGAAGCGGCCGGACCGACATTACGCCAGACGCTTCGCGAGACTGGTTTCACCGCCACGAGCACTCGTTGCTTAAAGGTGATTGGCGGGTGTCTGTCTCTCTCACTTTAGTTGAACCGAGTGTGGCTCGCCCGGTCCTTGCGAAGGTTAAAAGCGGAGTCTATTTGACAAACTATCGTTGTGGTTTTGATGCGTAGGTAAGAACGGTTCTTGCTAAGCCCGTAGCAGCCACGTAAAATTTGCAACAACAAAGTAGAGGCGTCTAACTTGTTTTTGCGGGGCATGTTGTGATGTGATATGGCCAAGGCGTGATGCTATATTTTATTGTATGAGATGATCATGTTTTGTAACCGAAGTTATCGGCAATGGCGAGAGCCATATGGTTGTCGCTTTATTGTATGAAATGCAAGCATACTGTAATTGCTTTACTTTATCACTAAGCGGTAGCGATAGTTGTAGAAGCAATAGATGGCGTGGCGACAACGATGCTACGATGGAGATCAAGGTGTCGCGCCGGTGGCGATGGTAATCACGGCGGTGCTTGAAGATGGAATCACAAGCACAAGATGATGATGGCCATATCATATCACTTATATTGATTGCATGTGATGTTTATCCTTTATGCATCTTATCTTGCTTTGATTGGCGGTAGCATTTTAAGATGATCTCTCACTAAATTATCAAGAAGTGTTCTCCTGAGTATGCACCGTTGCCAAAGTTAAATCGTGCCCGGACACCACGTGATGATCGGGTGTGATAAGCTCTCGTCCATCTACAGCGGGTGCAAGCCAGTTTTGCACACGCGAATACTCGAGTTAAACTTGGCGAGCCTAGCATATGCAGATATGGCCTCGGAACACGGAGACCGAAAGGTCGGCGTGAATCATATAGTAGATATGATCAACATAAGATGTTCACCATTGAAAACTACTCCATCTCACGTGATGATCGGTTATGGTTTAGTTGATTTGGGTCACGTGATCACTTAGATGACTAGAGATGTCTATCTAAGTGGGAGTTCTTAAGTAATATGATTAATTGAACTTAAATTTATCATGAACTTAGTCCTGGTAGTATTTTGCAAATTATGTTGTAAGATCAATAGCTTGCGTTGTTGCTTTCATATGTTTATTTTGATATGTTCCTAGAAAATTGTGTTGAAAAATGTTAGTAGCAATGATGCGGATTTGATCCGTGATCGAGGTTTATCCTCATTGCTGCCTGAAGAATTATGTCCTTAATGCACCGCTAGGTGACAGACCTATTGCAGGAGCGGATATGAGGCGTTATGAGCGTTTGGCTAGCTCGATATGATGACTACTTGATAGTTTTGTGCACCATGCTTTATGGCTTAGAATCGGGACTTCAAAGATGTTTTGAACATCATGGACCATATGAGATGTTCGAGAATTGAAGTTAATATTTCAAGCAAATACCGAGTTGAGAGATATGAAGTCTCCAACAAGTTCTATAGCTAAAAGATGGAGGAGAATCGCTCAACTAGTGAGCATGTGCTCAGATTATGCAGGGTACTTCAATCGCTTGAATCAAGTGGGAGTTAATCTTCGAGATAAGATAGTGATTGATGAATTCTCTAGTCACCATCACCAAGTTAGTAGAACTTCGTGATGAACTATAGTATGCAAGGGATGACGAAAATGATTCCCGAGCTCTTCGTGATGTTGAAATCGGCGAAGGTAGAAATCAAGAAAGAGCATCAAGTGTTGATGGTTGACAAGATCACTAGTTTCAAGAAAAGGGCAAAGGGAAAGAAAGGGTAACTTCAAGTAGATTGACAAGCAAGTTGTCACTCCCACGAAGAAGCCCAAAGCTGAACCAAAGCCTGAAACTGAGTGCTTACACTGCAAAGGAAATGGTCACTGGAAGCGGAACTGCCCTAAATATTTGGTGGATAAGAAGGATGGCAAAGTGAAAAAGGGTATATTTGATATACAGGTGTTTGATGTGTGCTTTACTAGTGTTTATAGCAACCCCTCGGTATTTGGTACTGGTTCAGTTGCTAAGAATAGTAACTCGAAACGGGAGTTGCAGAATAAACAGAAACTAGTTAAGGGTGAAGTGATGATGTGTGTTGAAAATAGTTTCAAGATTGATATGATCATCGCACACTCCCTATACTTTCGGGATTAGTGTTGAACCTAAATAAATGTTATTTGGTGTTTGCGTTGAGCATGAATATGATTTGATCGTGTTTATTGCAAAACGGTTATTCATTTAAGTAAGAGAATAAACTGTTGTTCATTAACATGAATAAAACCTTATATGGTTACACGCCCAATGAAAATGGTTCATTGGATCTCGATCGTAGTGATACACATATTCATAATATTGAAACCAAAAGATGCAAAGTTAATAATGATAGTGCAACTTATTTGTGGCTTGCCGTTTAGGTCATATTGGTGTAAAGCGCATGAAGAAACTCCATGCTGATGGGATTTTGAAATCACTTGATTATGAATCACTTGATGCTTGCGAACCATGCCTCATGGGCAAGATGACTAAGACTCCGTTCTCCGGAACGATGGAGCGAGCAACCGACTTATTGGAAATAATACATCTTGATGTATGCGATCCAATGAGTGTTAAGGCTCATGGTGGGTATCGTTATTTTCGACCTTCACAGATGATTTGAGCAGATATGGGTATATCTACTTGATGAAACATAAGTCTGAAATAGTTGAAAGGTTCAAAGAATTTCAGAGTGAAGTGGAAAAATCATCGTGACAAGAAAATAAGGTTTCTACGATCGATCGCGGAGACAAATATTTGAGTTCTGAGTTTGGTCTTCAATTAAAACAATGTGGAATAGTTTCACAAATTCATGCCACAGAACACCACATCATAATGGTGTGTCCGAGCGTCATAACCGTACTTTATTGGATATAGTACAATCTATGATGTTTCTTACCGATTTACCAATATCGTTTTGGGATCATGCATTAGAGACAGCTGCATTCACGTTAAATAGGGCACCATCTAAATCCGTTGAGACGACACTATATGAACTGTGGTTTAGCAAGAAACCAAAGTTGTCGTTTCTTAATGTTTGGGGCTGCGATGCTTATGTGAAAAAGTTTTCATCCTGATAAGCTCAAACCCAAATCGGAGAAGTGCGTCTTCATAGAATACCCAAAGGAAATTGTTGGGTACACCTTCTATCACAGATCCGAAGGCAAAACATTCGTTGCTAATAAATGGATCCTTTCTAGAGAAGGAGTTTCTCTCGAAAGAAGTGAGTAGAACTTGATGAGGTAATTGTACCTTCTCCCTTATTGGAAAGTAGTTCATCACAGGAATCTGTTCCTGTGACTACTACACCAATTAGTGAGGAAGCTAATGATGATGATCATGTAACTTCAGATCAAGTTACTACCGAATCTCGTGAGGTAAACCAGTGAGATCCGCTTTTGAGTGATGCGGTAATCCTGTTACGGAAGTCATGTAACTAGACCATGATGAACCTACGAACTATGAGGAAGCGATGATGAGCCCAGATTCCGCGTAATGGCTTGAGGCCATGAAATCTGAGATGAGATCCATGTATGAGAACAAAGTGTGGACTTTGGTGGCGTTGCCCGATGATCGGCAATCCATAGAAAATAAATGGATCTTCAAGAGGAAGGCGGACGCTGATAGTAGTGTTACTATCTACAAAGCTCGACTTGTCGCAAAAAGGTTTTGACAAGTTCAAGGTGTTGACTACAATGAGATTTTCTCAAGCTGTAGCGATGCTTAAGTCTGTCGAATCATGTTAGCAATTGCCACAATTTATGAAATTTGGCAAATGGATGTAAAACTGCATTCTGAATGGGTTTGGGAGGAAGAGTTGTATATGATGCAACGAGAAGGTTTTATCGATCCAAAGGAGCTAACAAAGTGTGCAAGCTCCAGCGATCCATCTATGGATTGGTGCAAGCATCTCGGAGTTGGAATATACACTTTGATGAGTTGATCAAAGCATATAGTTTTATACAGACTTACGGTGAAGCCTGTATTTACTAAAAAGTGAGTGGGAGCACTACATCATTTCTGATAAGTATATGTGAATGACATATTGTAGATCGGAAATAATGCAGAATTATTTTGCAAAGCATAAAGAAGTGTTTGAAAGGAGTTTTTCAAAGAAAGACCTCGGTAAAGCTACTTACATATTGAGCATCAAGATCTATAGAGATAGATCAAGACGCTTGATAAGTTTTTCAATTAGTACATACCTTGACAAGATTTTGAAGTAGTTCAAAATGGAGCGATCAAAGAAAGAGTTCTTGCACTGTGTTACAAGGTGTGAAATTGAGTAAGACTCAAAACCCGACCACGGCAAAAGATAGAAAGAGAATGAAAGTCATTCCCTATGCCTTGGCCATAGGTTCTATAAAGTATGCCATCTTGTGTACCAGATCTATTGTATACCCTACACTTGAGTTAAGCAAGGGAGTACAATGGTGATCTAGGAGTAGATCACGGGACGGCGGTCAAAAATTATCCTTAGTGGAATAAGGATATGTTTCTCGATTATGGAGGTGACAAAAGGTTAAATGCGTAAAGGGTTACGTCGATGCAAGTTTTGACACCGATCTGGATGACTCTAAGTCTCGGTCTAGATACATATTGAAAGTGGGAGCAATTAGCTAGAGTAGCTCCGTGCGAGCATTGTAGACATAGAAAATTGCAAAATACATAACGGATCTGAATGTGAAAGACCCGTTGACTAAGATTCTCTCACAAGCAAAACATGATCACACCTTAGTAATCTTTGGGTGTTAATCACATAGCGATGTGAACTAGATTCTGAATCTAGTAAACCCTTTGGATGTTGGTCACATGGCGATGTGAACTATGGGTGTTAATCACATGATGATGTGAACTATCGATGTGAATCACATGGTGATGTGATATAGATTATTGACTCTAGTGCAAGTGGGAGACTAAAGGAAATATGCCCTAGAGGCAATAATAAAGTTATTATTTATTTCCTCATATCATGATAAATGTTTATTATTCATGCTAGAATTGTATTAACCGGAAACATAATACATGTGTGAATATATAGACAAGCAGTGTCACTAGTATGCCTCTACTTGACTAGCTTGTTAATCAAAGATGGTTATGTTTCCTAACCATGAACAAGGAGTTGTTATTTGATTAACAAGATCACATCATTAGTTGAATGATCGATTGACATGACCCATTCCATTAGCTTAGCACCCGATCGTTTAGTATGTTGCTATTGCTTTTATCCATGACTTATACATGTTCCTATAACTATGAGATTATGCAACTCCGTTTGCGGAGGAACACTTTGGGTACTACCAAGCGTCTGGCGAAGCTGGGTGATTATAAAGGAGTACTACGGTGTCTCCAAAGGCGGATGTTGGGTTGGCGTATTTCGAGATTAGGATTTGTCACTCCGATTGTCGGAGAGGTATCTCTGGGCCCTCTCGGTAATGCACATCACTTAAGCCTTGCAAGCATTACAACTAATGAGTTAGTTGCAAGATGATGTATTACGGAACGAGTAAAGAGACTTGCGTAGCGAGATTGAACTAGGTATTGAGATACCGACGATCGAATCTCGGACAAGTAACATACCGATGACAAAGGGAACAACGTATGTTGTTATGCGGTCGACCGATAAAGATCTTCGTAGAATATGTAGGAGCCAATATGGGCATCCAGGTCCGCTATTGGTTATTGACCGGAAGCGTGTCTCGGTCATGTCTACATAGTTCTCGAACCCGTAGGGTCCGCACGCTTAACGTTTAGTTGACGATATAGTATTATATGAGTTATGTATGTTGGTGACCTAATGTTGTTCGGAGTCCGGATGAGATCACGGACATGACGAGGAGCTCGGAATGGTCGGAGGTAAAGATTCATATATTGGATGATATGGTTTGGCCAAGGGGTTGATCCACGAGGCTATAAGTCGGTGCAAAAGGAGTTTTGCGGAGGCCGAGGCCAAACGTCGGAGACCCTGGCGTCGGCCTGGGCGACGCCGAGGCCCATGGCGTCTGGGCGAGACGCCAAGGATTGTGGCGTTTGGTCACTGGAGTCGAGTGGGACTCTTGCCTTTCGGGCAAAACCGACTTTGAGGAGGCTTTGCTCCAAGTTTCGACCCAGGGCTCAACATATAAATAGAGGGCAGGGCTAGCACCAAAGACACATCAAGAAACACCAAGCCGTGTGCCGCAACCCCCCCCTCTAGTTTAGCCTCCGTCATAGTTTCCGTAGTGCTTAGGCGAAGCCTGCGGAGATTGTTCTTCACCAACACCGCCACCACGCCGTCGTGCTGCGGAACTCATCTACTACCTCGCCCGTCTTCTTTGGATCGAGAAGGCGAGGGCGTCATCGAGCTGAGCGATGTGCAGAACTCGGAGGTGCCGTGCGTTCGGTACTTGGATCGGTCGGATCGTGAAGGCGTCGACTACATCAACAGCGTTGATCGCGCTTCCGCTTAGCGATCTTCAAGGGTATGAAGATACACTCCCCTTCTCGTTGCTATATCATCACCATGATCTTGCGTGTGCGTAGGAAATTTTTGAAATTACTGCGTTCCCCAACAGGTGCCTCCTAGATTGGTTAGGTGTCGCTTGGGAGCCTCCGTCGAGATGTGGAGTTGAACCAAGAAGTTTGTAAGGGCAAGGAGATCGCCTACTTCGTGAAGATCTACCCCGAGTAAGGCTAGCCCTCCGTGGGCGTAGGCCATGATGGCATAGACAAGGTTGCTTCTTCGTGGACCCCTCGTGGGTGGAGCCCTCCGTGGACTCTCATGGCCGTTACCCTCCGTGGGTTGAAGTCTCCATCAGCGTGGATTGGCGATAGCACCACCTATCGGAACCACGAGAAAAAATCTCCGTGTCTCCAAATTGCGTTTGCTCTTCTCCACCTCTCGTTACTACATGTGCAATTTACTTTCCGCTGCCTATACTCTAGAATTGCATGTGTAGGGTGATACTTGACTTGATCATAATCGTGAATCTGCCAAAAACTTGTCTTTATCAAAAGGCTGAATTTTTATATTGTCAAGTAGTCTAATCACCCCCCCTCTAGACATACTTTCGATCCTACACCCATACATCAGAAAAGATCAACTCAAGAGGTTTGGTAGATACACTAGTAGACATTGGATAGGGTAATTGGTGACTTTTTTCTCATTGGCATGAGTCACATACTGACTCAACATCTAACTCCCCATGGCAAGGAAGTTTATTATTCCTAAGCACACGTTGAACTATTGAAAATGAAGGGTGACCAAGCCGAGCGTACCAACGCGATGAAGATATCTTGATGACACCGTAAGCTTGTTTATTTGACATCCTAGACGGAATCAATGGATGAGACCTCCTCTACATCTGCGTCGATGCAGCACCCTCCCCGTGACCTGATCCTTAATAAAAAAGAAATAAGGCCAAAACTCAATGTAAACATGATTGTCAAGGGTACGACGATGAACGGAAAGGAGATTTTGTGAGGCAGTAGGAATATGTAGAATTTTGTTTAGATGGAGATCTTGATTTTGGGTTCTGATAATGGAATTTCCAACATGACTAATATTCATACCTGTACCATCAGCAGTGTGGACTTAATCACCTCCGTGGTACTTGTCACGGGTTGTTAACTTCTCGAGTTCACCCGTGATGTGATTAGTAGCACCACTGTCAGCGTACCAATTTGTGTCTATCCCATATGATGAGGTTGCTGCATATCCGGCCACCTTCTCTTCTGGAAGATAGTCTTCCGTGAACCGGTACCAGCAGTCCATGGCAACGTGGCCTGGCTTGCTGCATATTTGGTAGTGGGGGCGATTGTCGTTGCGGAAACCCCCACCAGCCGGTCCTCCTGGTCCTCTTGGTCCTGGGTGCCCCCCTGTTGTTCTTGTAGCCAGGGGAGGCACCAGCAGAGCCGCGGCCATGTCCACCGTGGCCGCCACCACGGCCACGGGACATGCCACGACCACGCTGCTGACCACGCCCACGAGTGGCGGCATTGGCCGAAGATCTGAAGCCGCCTTTGCCAGAGGCTTGAAGAAGCTCGACGCGCTGATCAAAGTTCGCCATCTGGGAGTACAATGCATCTAGCGTAATTGGTTCAGTACGAGCATCAAGAGCATATACCAGGGGGTTGTATTCTAGGTCGAGGCCGGCCAGGATGTATGAGATTAGTTCATCTTCGCCAAGTGGTTTGCCGGCAGCCGCTAGCTCATCAGCGAACGACCGCATCTTGGTGAAGTAGACCGTGACTGACTGGGTTCCCTTCTCGGCGTTGGAGAGGGAGATCCGGAGGTTGTTGATGCGGGAGCGGGAGTGTGACGAAAACATGTTCGTTAGATCGGTCCATGCCGCGTGCGCCGTCTCCACGGCGACCATCTGCGTCAGTACCTCCCTCGTGATCGAGGTCAGGAGGTAGGCGAGCACTTGCTGGTCCTGGGTAACCCAGGCCGCGTGTGCCGGGTTTGGGATGCTCGTAGCCTTCCATCTTTGTCGGTGGTGGTGATGGTTTTCTCAGGCTCGGCGATGAATCCATCTAGGTATCCAAAAAGGGAGGCTTCACGTATCTGGGGAAGGAGTTGGGTCTTCCACAGAAGGAAGTTTTCACGGGTAAGCTTCTCGGTGATTTGGTTGTTGAGGGGATTGGCCGTGGCGTGGGATGAGGAGGAAGACATGGCGGTTGGGAAGGAAAGGCTAGATGTGTTTTGGAAGGGAAGCTCTGATTACCATGTGAAAATAAGGAAATGTGTTTACCTACCGTAGTAGGCCGCTGGTTTCGTGTTATATAGAATCAGCAAGCCCTAATCGAGGCATATACAAAGTATCGTTACAGACTTGGGCTACAAGAAGATAAAGAGATAACAATGAATCTAAACAACTCTAGGCAGGATTCGGTTCTGGTTTTATCTCAACCAAACCGAGTACTCCCTCCGTCTAGGTGAGTAAGTCATCTTAGGTTGTGCACCGTGACCAAGGAGGAGGGAAAAACAAGAGTACTTAATGTTCATTTGCTAATTAATAGCATTGCATGCGATGAACTAACCACTGCATGTCGTGTTTGGTAGCCTCAAGTCATTAAAAGCATGTACACCCCACATCTCTTATTGGTTGATATGTGAAGAAACAAGAAACGAGGTAGAATTTAATGCACCGTGCCTAAGTGTTTTGGGAATATTTGGTTTTCATAAGATGACTTACACACCTAGACGGAGGGAGTACAACCAGAATATCTAGAACTCTCTAGACTATTCCTAACACTAAAAAGTCCTATATTTCTCTATAGAGGGAGTATATCACTACATATCTCTTCACATGGACATCTGTTGGTTGAACACCAACTGTCACTTGAATATAGTGAAATATATGCAATTGATCTTTTCCTCTTTCATTAGGGCACTTTCTTAGTTCATTGGGAAAATCATACCCATGTGTCGTGATATGTAGCATCGAACTTCCAATAATAAGTTCAATTTGCCAACTTTGGTACAGAGCTATAGATCTGATTGCGGTAATTAAATTAGTACCAGCTTGGAACCTGCAATCCAGCTAATCAATCGCAGCTATTCCATCGATGACCCGCGGGTGTTTTCTGAGGCAAACGTGGAAGCCACTTTCCAACGGGAACATTGATTATAGTGATCATACACTCTTTGTTTAAATGATTTAACAAGCATCATATACTCCTTCAATGCGCCTTCTTGCACAATGGTAGTATCATAGCTAGTATCATGCATGCCAACTAGGCAATTTTGATGAGGTGTCATAGACTTAAATGAAGAAAGAGAGGGCTGAGTATCATATCATGATACCGTATCATAATAAATGCTAGTCTACTATGTGTCATGCATGGCAATAAATAGAGTACTACATGATACTAAGGCTGGTCACAATGGGCAAGAACATAAGCTAGTAACTTACACACTTCCCTAGACTATGTTACTACCTCCATAGTGGGTAGGAACATCTATGTAGTGTCATGCAACGATGTATTTATTAGGTTATAGACTCATTGTTTCTTGGAGTGTGTGATGTTCCGGTAACTTAGCTAGTTACCACAAACACCTCTCTCTTCATTAAATATGTGCCACATAAGCAAAATTGTATTGGAGTGTGTGATGTTACTCCTAAGTTCCTCCCCATTGTGACCAGCCTAATATATAATACTATGCATTAGAGAGGTAGTATCATACACTAGTATTATATGCATGATACTAGTATATGATACTCCCCATTACAACCAGCCTTATGTTCTTCTCTCAGCGCCCTCCATGTTGACTGTGATTCTATTTCAAGACATGCGGAATTCGAGCCATACGAGTGCAAAATGCAGAACACTGATTATGCCGGTTACGTGGAATATTTGGAAGCCTAAAATCTTCTGCGATAAGGCATAGTCATCTGCGATGAGGCGGAATTCCTGAGATCTGATGTTCTCCTGTGGTCCAGCATATGTAAAAATGAAGCTCGCAAACGGATCTTGTTTCATCAGGCGTGATACTTTCCCATCTGAATCTAGAGATGTAACTCTAGTTTGTTTCCTTTTTCGCATTCTCATGTAAACACCTTCTTTTGATATACTGCTTAAATATATATCTAACTAAATATTCAGGCTGGTTTTTGTCCCATAGTTTCCTCAAGAAATAAAAAACTTACACTCCTATTTAACTTACACTCAGACACAAAATCTTTTGCTGGCTTCTCATACACAATAGGTTGAACACCGAGAATAAGAACGCAACAGCCCCCCGCGTCTGCCCCCCGCTCGGGCGACTCGGGGGCTCCCCAACCCTAGCCGCCGCCGGGCCTAGTCCATCTTCCTCCCCTCCTTCCGCCGCCGCCAGAGGACGCCGCCGGCTTGTTCCCGGAGGCCGACGGCGGTGGCGGGGGCTCTTCCTCCCTCCCGCGTCTCAGGGGTGACGGGCCCAACATGCGTGGAGGTGCGGCCGATCTAGATGCGACGGCGTTGGCTTCGACGACGACGGCGGTCGGTCCTGCCTCGGGCCATGGGCAGCGAATGTGGCGGCTGGCCTGGATCGGGCAGCGGCACGATGCGTTCTTCCGCGGCATGTCATCTGGCTTTAGATCGGCGGCGGCGGCGAGGGCCTGGTGGACTGCTTGGCGGCATCCATGGCAGATCTGTTACGGCGGTGTAGTAGTGGTGGTGGTCATCTTTTTCGTCGGTGGTGGCCGGCCAGAAGCTTGGTGATCGGATCTCGAGATCCATCATCTGGTCCCGGCTGCGAGTTGGGGAGACATGGTTGCCGGTGAAAACCGAGCCGATGGCAGGCGATGGCGACGTTCTAAGCCGTTACCTTAATGAAGGCATCGTCGTGTAACTATTGCGACCCACTCGTGCTGCTCTGGGGGAAACCCTAGGATCTGGTGTTCCAGATCAGACGATGGCGGCACTGCGGTGTCGTTTCTCTCTTGGGAGCATCGTTTGTGGAGCAGCGCCGAAGTCAAAGGCAGGAGGTGGGCGGCCGTCTTGCACGGAGCCGGTGGAGATGTCAAGTCATGCACGACCGGCGGGTGCTACGCTTGGTCATGCACGGTCGGCGGGTGCTACGACGACAGATATTCAAGGACTTCAAGCTGTGTCATTTGGTGGTACTTGGCGACATGGCGCCGAGGTATATCGATGGCGACGCGACGTGCTCAGCTGTTTATGCCAGGGAGGAGGTGCCGTTAGGCGCCATGGTGGCGTCGACGATAGCTAGACCGAACAAGGTTGATGCATCGATACAGTTACGAAGATGTAGCGGTGGCGGTTGGCGGCGGCGGCCTCGAGAGCACGCCGGACGGTGTGTGCCCAGACCGGCAAGTGGCTAGGTTGGGGTCTCGGTCTTAGATGTTAGGCTTGGCTGCGATGTACATTTGGTATTAGGCCCGAGCTATCTGCGCCCCTTCATCAAGCTGGATAGGTGTAGCGATATTTGTTGCTTAGACGGCGGCTTTAGTCTTACTGTTGTATGACTTTGTAAGGTCTTGTAAGAATAATTAATAAAGTGGCCGTATGCATCGCCCAGATGCAGAGGCCGGGGGTCATCCTCCTTTTCTTAAAAAAAAAATTTAACTACTGACTTGGAGCCAGCAATATTATTTTGAAGATAAATATCTAGTAATCCTGCTCCCAGGACCAATACCCAAGCTTTTAATACATCATGCCAAATGGACATAACTGAATGGTGAAGGTTGCAAGCACTTTTCCGTGTATCTTTCTTCCGGAGTTTAATTGGGGAAAAGTTAGGCTGGAATTACCGTCTACCATGATTCCATGACATAAATGTCAACTGATCACAAGAACTTGCACCACATATGTGTAGGTAGTTGTCGATTCTTTTTTTATCATAACCTAAGTATTATGTATTTTTATGCCAAATGACAATATATTAATATCAAGATGATATCAATACATCCGGCATCTGCAATAACACAATAGTAAAACCTAGTTAAGACACTGGAGAAGCTTACGACCTGGAAAAAAAACTGACATGACCAACCACAAACAACAAACAAACAACACCATCATCCACCCTCATTGACAACTGGACCTAACCACTGAAGGTCATCATGTTGCCGCCACCACATGTCGAAGAAGAGATGTTGTCAGGAAGGGCACACCCACACCAAGATCACCCGAAATTTAAATCCAAAACCGTTCTTTGATATGCATATCCAACGACAACTGCTTAGGTGCGTCTCACTGATGGACATTAGCATGTCACCAAAGTCGTGCCTATGAACACAAACTGTCGCACGACATGGAGCGCCAAACACTGTCGACAACTTCATCTCGCATGTGCCCCACAACAAATGTGACGACAACGGCACTGAGAAGCGGCGATGTCTCGTCGTTGCCACAAGCCGTAGACGCACCACCGCGCCCCCACCGTTGCACTTGCACCGCTTCATGTAACCGCCAGCTGACATAGCGAAGGGAGGGGATCCCCCACCACCGTTTGGTAGTGTAGGCCGCCGCCACTGCGCCACAGGCCAGCTGCAGTAGAAGGAGGATACATGGAGGTGGCGCTATGTTTGGCCCCTGCCGCCAAGTGGAGAGCGACACGAGGGTTGCATACTGGTGTCCCAGTTACGAATATAATTATACTACGCAACATTAAGTTTTTTCCGAATGTCAAAAATTCCTTTCGGTATACGTGCAAAGGCTTCATTCTTACCAAGGACGGTCTTACCCTCTTACCTAAGAGGTGTTTTCTCACGATAGATATGGTGGTCTAACGTGATGCACTCCCACCCCAACGTTTGTTCTCTTTTGTTTTAGATTTGTTGGCTGTGATCTTCATTTTCTGTGCTTTGACTAACTTGTATGCAAAGGCTTAGGATTAAACTATTGCGTGTTTCTAAAGTTTGATGAAACAGTAGGATTCATTGAAGCTTCGATTATCGAAAAATAGCAAATCTATTTTGCTTTATGAAAACATTGCATAGCTATTTATGTTGCTAGTCACCATTGTCCATCTCAGGAAATAAGGGTATCATGGTTCCAACTTCCTTTAGATGCCTCTGAGAAGGATATATCTGTCTTCGCAGCAAAAAAAAAAAAAAAAAGAAGGATATATACGTCTTCTATTCGCCTGAGTTAAACTTCTGCAATAGGACTCCATGATTATTGGGATATCGACCATGTGCATCAGCTTGTACAACACATCCAGCATATAGGAACAAAAGAGGTTGACTTGAGTATGCAAGTTGATGCAGAATGCCTGGCTGGAATTCCAGACAGCTTGGACACGTTGAGAGGACCAAGCTTCATTAGAGGGCAGCAGCTCACAACGTTAATTCAATTCGATCGATCGGGACTAAAGAAGATTAGCACTAAGTGCATAATTGTCGTGCACGTTCGACCGATATATATCTTGATCCGTAACCCAGTTATTTATCAGCACAGCACGGATCACAAGGCGCATAAACAACTGCCGTGCTTACGTTATTTAGCCGTATAAATACACCCTTTGTTCACCACAACTAAATCATCCACAGCTGAGAAGCATTTCATTCCCAGCTTGCAGGAGCTGACATAGGTAGCTAGCCCCTGAAGAGGTGGATCATGGCGAAGCGTAACGAGGCGTCTCTCTTGGTGCTCGTGGCCACGGCCGTCGTCGTCTTCCTCTCCGTGCAGGTGAAGTCGGCGGTGGCTGCGGGCAGCTACACCACAGAGATGCAGAAAGCTGTGAGGAATGAAATGAACGTCTCCCGCGACGTCCTTCCCGGCTTTATCCGGCTCTTGTTCCACGACTGCTTTGTCAATGTAAGTGAAGATACTTTTGGCATTCCTTTCAAATTCATTTGTTTTTTCCTGTGTTAAAACGATTCAGTATACCACCTTAATTTGATATTTGAAAATCATTTTTGTTGCTGTAAGAACAAAAGTAATCTCATAATGAACTGCATTCTGTATTTCACCACAATAATATATACGATTCGGCAACCGTAAGCTGAGCCACAACATCACTATATATTAGGGTTGCGATGGAGCAGTGCTGCTGGAGAGCTCGCGCATGAACGGCCCCAATGAGAAGACGGAGATGAACTCAACCTTCAACGGCGGCCTCCGTGACTTGCAGGTGATCCAGAAAATCAAGAATAACCTCTGGGACAAATACAGAATCACCTGCACGGACGCCATCATCTACGCGGCGCGCGAGGCGGTCTACCTGCTGAGCAACGGCATAATCGCCTACAACGTCGACGGGCCGGGCCGCATGGACGGCGTCATCTCCAAATCAGGGGACCCGGAAAAATCCCTTCCAACCCCCAGCTTCACCTTCGACCAGCTCAAAGAAAGCTTTCGGAACAAGGGCTTCAATGAGACGGAGCTCGTCGCCCTCTCCGGCGCGCATGCAGTCGGCATCGCTCACTCCTCCTTCTTCCTGACCGCCATTGAAGATACCCCACTAGAGTACCGAATGGCCATCGCCGAAGAAACGAATTTCGGCGCCAAGGATGTGGTCAAAAACAACGTCCGCGACTTCAACAAGCCGCCCTCCACTTACAAGCCCATGGTGGGCATGTCGGCGAAGAACGTCCTGGACAACAGCTTCTACAACGCCGTCCCCCAGAAGATGGCGCTTTTCCCATCCGACAGGGTGTTGTGGGTGGGCGCCAAGGTCAATGTGACAACCTACAGGGATAACGCCGGCACGTGGTACAGAGACTTCGGCTACGCCATGGAAAAGCTCAGCAAGCTCCCCGCCACGAGCGACTCTTCCATGATGGAGATCAGGAAGGTTTGCAGTAAGACCAACTAGAGGCGCCACGACTAGACGCTCCTCGCCAACATTTGGAACGAGACAAAACATGCTCGCCTTTATTCATGATATATATATTTATTGATTATTACTTATATATTATTATGTCGGACGGCGGTATATTATTGCCAAAAACATGTAGACCGGTGTTTATTTCCTTTGGTTTGACCTACTTATTTGTAAATTTTGTATACATGTCTCCGAATAGGTGTGGTTTTGTTATCGTCCACGTGGTTATCCTACTGTAATAACCATGACAGTTAACTAATTGAGTGGACTATTTGGTGAACTTTTAAAAATTCAAAATATTTTGATAGCTCAAATCACTACCGGAAAACGGTCCTACCCGACGGCCAAACCTATGCCCACGGCTGCCGTCGGCCTAGTTGGAGATATGCCGACAGCCCAGTCCTGGCCGTCGGGTTACACAGAACTATGCCGACGGCAGCCGTCGGCACAGAACGGCCGTCAACGTAGATGCAGACATGCCGACAGCAGCTGTCGGCATATCTGTGGGCCCGGCGACCCCGCCCGTGACTAGCGGCTAACGCCGTCAAACCTATGCCGACGGTCGGGACGGGCGGCCGTCGGCATATCTCCGCATGCCACATCACCGATCCGCGGCGTAGGTATGCCGACGGCAGCCATCGGCATAGGTGCCACATCACCGATCCGCAGCACGGCGCCCACCAAAACCCTGCCGTCTCTATGCCGACGGCAATGCCGTCGGCATAGCTATTTTTTTTTACATGCGTTTTTTTGCATATGTTTTTATGCTTTTTTTACATATGTTTTTATGCTTTTTTTAAATATGTTTTTATGCTTTTTTATGTATTATATGAATATATATGTAGTTTGTAATCTTTTCCATAGATTATGAATATATATATATATATATATATATATATATATATATATATATATATATATATATATATATATATTTTGTATTTTTTGAGCACATTAATAATGTGTTGTCATGTTCTTTTGAATATAGGTCCTTATATTTTATTAAAATCAAAAACAACTATGCGACTGAAGTTTAGTGGCGGTTGCAAACGCCTGGCACCCGTCTCGAGTGTGACCCACTCACGTCTGCGGTGTGCCCCCACAGACAGCGCCGCCCCAAACATCTGGGCGGAAACAGCCGCATCGGGTCTATACGGAGGGGACGTTGCTCCCAAGTGTTTCTATGGGATGACCTACCAAAACCGGGTGGTGTTGTGGCATGTTTGAAGAGGCGGCACGCATCTCCGGGGCGTGGCCCCCTAACGGACGGCGCCGCCGCCGGCACCTGGAGGGGGAAAACTGTCACACCCTGATTTTCATGGCACAACACTTCAGATGATAAATCATGATAAAGTGTGGTTTGACAAAAACTTTTGCATTATTTGACTTTTTATTTGAGTTGGTTTTCTCTCTGTGTTTTCAAGTGCTCTCAAAAGTCAACACAGCTTCACCGTCTATACTTCCTTTCCTTGATCCAAAACCTCTGCCCAACGATCATACCATGTGTATAGTACAATATAGAATTTTCTTACAAAAATAATTTGGCTAAAAAGTATTTTCTAAATTTAGTTTTCCAAAAACTCCTGAATTGAGGGTTGCACTGCAAGTACTTGATTTGGGGTATGAAAAATCTTTCAAAGAGTATATTTGAATCCTATTAAATATAGGACTCCCAAAAACCACAAAAATATAATTTTAAAAGTTATTTTCCTATTTTATTTAAAGGCTTTTTCTTTAGGCCAGAAATGGTCTTTAATATGTTAAAATTATTTTAATAGTTTAAAAATATTTGTGAAAATTTAGGGAATCTCAGTGGACATATATTGTCCATATATAAGAGTTTCAACACATGGCATTGTTCAAAATATTGGTCAAACCCCTCAAAAACCCTTTCTGGATATTTCAAGCTTTTGAAATATTTACAAAGGAAATATTCTCTAAAAATTCCAAGAAAAATCTAGAGTGTCACATATGACATACTAGATGATCTTGCCAAGTCTCATGACTTGGAGAACAATATAACATCATCAAATCCCCTCAAAACCATTTCTGTCCATTTTGAAGTTTGAGCAACTTTACATTGCCAAACATTTCCAAATGTTCTCAAACCTTGCGAACATGCTCAAATGTTCTAATTATTCATCTAGACCAAGTGGCACAAGTTGGAGAACAAGTTAACTTGATCAATCCGCCCGTGACTAGCGGCTAACGCCGTCAAACCTATGCTGACGGTCGGGACGGGCGGCCGTCGGCATATCTCCCCATGCCACGTCACCGATCCGCGGCGTAGGTATGCCGACGGCAGCCATCAGCATAGGTGCTACATCACCGATCCGCGGCACGGCGCCCACCAAAACCCTGCCGTCTCATTGCCGTCGGCATAGCTAATTTTTTTTACATGCGTTTTTTTGCATATGTTTTTATGCTTTTTTTAATATGTTTTTATGCTTTTTTTAAATATGTTTTTATGCTTTTTTATGTATTATATGAATATATATGTAGTTTGTAATCTTTTCCATAGATTATGAATATATATATATTTTGTATTTTTTTCGAGCACATTAATAATGTGTTGTCATGTTCTTTTGAATATAGGTCCTTATATTTTATTAAAATCAAAAACAGCTATGCGATAGAAGTTTAGTGGCGGTTGCAAACGCCCGGCACCCGTCTCCGGAGTGTGACCCACTCACGTCCGCGGTGTGGCCCCCCACGGACGGCGCCGCCGCCAGCATCTAGAGGGCGGAAACAGCCGCATCGGGTCTATACGGAGGGGACGTTGCTCCCAAGTGTTTCTATGGGATGACCTACCAAAACCGGATGCTGTTGTGGCATGTTCGAAGAGGCGGCACGCATCTCCGGGGCGTGGCCCCCTAACGGACGGCGCCGCCGCCGGCACTTGGAGGGGGAAAACTGTCACACCCTGATTTTCATGGCACAACACTTCAGATGATAAATCATGATAAAGTGTGGTTTGACAAAAACTTTTGCATTATTTGACTTTTTATTTGAGTTGGTTTTCTCTCTGTGTTTTCAAGTGCTCTCAAAAGTCAACACAGCTTCACCTTCTATACTTCCTTTCCTTGATCCAAAACCTCTGCCCAATGATCATACCATGTGTGTAGTACAATATAGAATTTTCTTACAAAAATAATTTGGCTAAAATGTATTTTCTAAATTTAGTTTTCCAAAAACCCCTGAATTGAGGGTTGCACTGCAAGTACTTGATTTGGGGTATTAAAAATCTTTCAAAGAGTATATTTGAATCCTATTAAATATAGGACTCCCCAAAACCACAAAAATATAATTTTGAAAGTTATTTTCCTATTTTATTTAAAGGCTTTTTCTTTAGGCCAGAAATGGTCTTTAATATGTTAAAATTATTTTAATAGTTTAAAAATATTTGTGAAAATTTAGGGAATCTCAGTGGACACATATTGTCCATATATAAGAGTTTCAACACATGGCATTGTTCAAAATATTGGTCAAACCCCTCAAAAACCCTTTCTGGATATTTCAAGCTTTTGAAATATTTACAAAGGAAATATTCTCTAAAAATTCTAAGAAAATTCTAGCGTGTCACATATGACATACTAGATGATCTTGCCAAGTCTCATGACTTGGAGAGCAATATAACATCATCAAATCCCCTCAAAACCATTTCTGTCCATTTTGAAGTTTGAGCAACTTTACATTGCCAAACATTTCCAAATGTTCTCAAACCTTGTGAACATGCTCAAATGTTCTAATTATTCATCTAGACAAAGTGGCACAAGTTGGAGAACAAGTTAACTTGATCAAAGAGCCCCAAAACCCTTCCTGTCCAGAACCAAATTTGAACAACTCTACATTGGCAACTTTCTTATTTTGCTCTCAACCTTTGTGGGCATGCTCTAAACCCCAAATGATGACACTGCACCAAGTGGTGCATCAAGGAGAATAGTTTTGCATGTCTAGATCTTGGAAAACTAATTTAAGTTGATTTCTAGGGTTTACAAAAGTTGCATTGGCAACTTTGCCCAAATGGACTCAAACTTGGTGGAACCTATCATTATCTTATGCCATTTGACCCTGTCAAGCCTCATGACAAGAGGAGTTCATCTTCTTGCCCAAACCAGCAACAAACACCTTCTGTCATTTTACTAAAACCCCTGTTTTGACCACTTCCACTCTTCTCCATGGCCTCCACTTTTTACCACAGCCCCTCCAAGTCCTCCTCTACCTCCAGTAACAATGGATGCATCTCAGCTCAATGATTGAGGGGTGAAACCACCTCATTTACCTCCCTGGACAGCCCCTCTCTCCCTCTTCTTCTACCTCTCTCTTCTCCTACTGGCTATCCAGGGCATCCAATGCCCCTCCCCACTTCTTTACTTCACCCTAGAGCCCCCAGACACTAGAGGCCAAGCCCAGAGCGCTAGAAAAATGGCCATGCCGGAAATATGCACGCTCTGGAGCGCGCTATAGTGCACTCCCGCATTGTAGCCGCCCCCTGCCAAACCACCTCTGGCCACCTCAGGCCTCCCCAGCGCGCCCGACGATGCGCCTCGATGTCTGCGACACGCTACACTGTCGGCCCCCTCCTCTCTCTCCCTCTCCGGCTCTCCTCGCATGCGGACAGAGCGCCGCCCGAGCGCGCCAGTCATTGCCCATGATGGGGACCCGCTCTGCTGCGTTCCCCCGCTCCCTCTCTTCTACCCCCTGGGCGTAGTCGACCCCCACGAACGCCCTAGACTCGGCGCAGCACCCTCTCGAGGCCTGTAGCGACGAGCACGAGCTCGCCGGCGCACGAGCCCACGGTGGACCGCCGCTCGCCTATATAAGGCATCCCCGAGCCCTCCTCTCGCAACCACTCGTCCCCTCCCACTCCAAATAGCCCCACTGGGCCTCCCATTCATCCCCAGAGCCACCCAAGCTCGAGATCGAGCTCGAGCTCCGCCACTTCGGGTCGCCGTCGATCTAGTGGTACAAGCCTCCTTTGCCCTCTCTCTCTCTCGATCTGGAACCGCCTCACCTCTCTTACCATTTCCCCTCTGTCTCCCCTCTCTATTGCAGCCAAAATCGACCGGGGCAAGCTCCTCCCGAAGCTCTGCCGCCGGCTTCCTCGGCGCCGGCGAACCCCTGCACCCCGGCGACCAACTCCACCTCCACCCGAACGGCGACTCCGACGTGAGCACGCCGGTGCCATTGGATCGCCTCGCCGTCGACCACAACGACGCCGGTGAGCTCGCCTCCCTCTCTGGCCAAGGTTGAAGATGACGACCATGGGGCCCGTCAGTCAGCCTCACATACTGATGGGTGGGCCCCACCCGTCAGGATTAAAACGCACGCGCGCGCGTACCGGTTCGCTGCGTCAGCTAAAGGCGTATTTTTCCTTTACGCCTTCGATGTGGCAGCCTCGCGTGGGCTGAAACCCATCTGGGCCTGCTGCACTATGGTCCTTCTGGCCCAGTGGCACAGTGCCACTTCTCTTTTTCTTTTTCTGTGAAGTTTCCAAAAATTCCACAGATTTAAATATTTATCCAAATTAAATGTTTCGAACTCCTAAATTCTTCTAAAAATCCCACCTATTTAATGGTATAACTTTCATAAATATCCATCAAACTTTTCTGCACTGTTCAAATTTAAATTCAAATTTGAGCATTTATATTCCCCTCTGAAAATCCATTTATCCTACTCCACAACTCCAAATCCATAACTAGTAATTTTCCCTTTTTTAGCTTTTCGTCTAGTATTTATCAAAAATAAGTTCACATTTTTCTGAGCACTTTGACTTTTCTGTTTTTATTATTGCCTTATTTTCCCCGTCATTTCTTTTGCGACGAATAGATCTCGTATTTGATGAAGTAGTTGGATAAGAAGAAGGAGAAGGACCAGAAAACCTTGAAGACCCAAGAAGACTTTGCTAAGCCAGGCAAGCAGCCCTTTGACCATGTCTATGAAACCCTTTTTATGCATGTCATATAGCACCATATTGTTGTTGCAACGGAATCATGATGAGGTGGTAACCACTTTGATGGTTTGCCACCGTATTTCCTCGTTGATACTTGCATTGTGCATGACCCTACCTTCTTATGAGGGTTATGCCGGTGGGGGTAGATAGGATGCTAATGTAGTGCTACGCAAAAAGGGACAGGAATATGCATGGTGAAGGAGACAAAGTATTTTCAAAAGACTTTTCAAAAACCCCGTCGGGTACCACTTATGCCCGAGGGAGATGATGAGATGGGTAACCACTTGATGCCGAAGTGGTGTACCGAGGCAAGTGCGTGTTGTTTTCGAAAAAGGATTAGATTTAAGATTTGTCGACTGTCCCAACCTTACATGCGCAACCACTCTACCCTTGTATGGGAAAGGGCATTATTGATTACCTAGGCTGTTACTAGCTTGGAGCCCGCATTACTAGTGACGGGGGAGAGTTGGTGCTCTCTCTCGGGACGGGGTCATGCCAGGTAGGGCGGCCATGACTGTTTTCACAGGGCACCGGATACACCATTGTGTCCCCTCTCGGATGTTACGATCTCGAGTGAGTCTCGTATGATGTACATCATGAGGATACAGAACAACGAGTGGACTCCTTGTTAGTGTCATCTAGGGAAAGATAGTGATCGGGTGCTTACCTCGGGTACTTGAGGTATCGCGGGTCGTGGATGACACGGAAGTTCCCCGGATCTCGTGGGTAAAGTGTGCAACCTCTGCAGAGTGTAAAACTATTCGAATAGCCATGTCCACGGTCAAGGACAGTTGGGCGGTGCTGCTTAAACTACGTCTAGAGCTTCACAAACCAGTGTGTGTGTTTGGATAATTGGGGAGAACTACTTGGGTCAAGTCGAGGGACTTGACATGATTGAGTTGGGTTGATGCCCACTCTATTTCTGTTGATATATGTAACCTGTCCTCATGGTTACTTGAATTCTCCTGACGCATGTCTTACAAGTTGTTGAACATATCATTGCACTCAAAACTAGCTTTCTGCAAAAATTTACCTATATCATGTATTATTACATCTTGGACCAAAACATGGGTTGCTTGCGAGTAAATTCAAAGTACTCATTGGCTTGCCACTGGTTATTTAGTTGGCCAGGCATGGAAGAACAGGAGTTCGAAGAAGAGTTCTTTGGAGACGAACATGCGAACTAGGACGTTTCCAAGTCAGATTGGCTGTAGGGTTAAGGCAGATGGCATGGGTTCTACTTATCGACGAAGATTTCCGCTGCTTAAGTTTATTTGGTATTCAGACCTTGTGGCTTTATCTATGTAAGACTTGACCATAATGGCCATAATTTGTGTAAGACGCTATGTATGGATGTAAGACTCTTATTATTCAGCTTCTGTGTGTTCAGTGAGCATTGGTCTCTGGGTTGGTTGTACACGTGCATTCGGTGATCACGACTTATGAGTCGGGGTCCCCACAAAAACGGACACATCGGGTCTACACGGAGGGGATGTAGCTGTCGGTTTGGCCCAGATGTTGCTCCCAGGTGTCCCTCTGAGCTGACCTGACACAACCGGGTGGAGAGGTCCACTGTTCAAAGCCCGTCCGTGGAAAGTCAAAGGGCTAGATCTCGTGGTCAACCGCTCCAGGGTTAGGCGGGACGGGGGCCCTGGGGGGGTGGTAGCAATGCCACCGGAGCGTCGCACCGGCCCCTCATACATGCGGGGTGGTTTGGTGGCATGTCCAAAGAGGTGGCACGCATCTCCGGGGTTTGGCCACCCTCACGGACGGCGCCACCGCCGACACCTGGAGGGGGGAAACGGACGCGTCGGGTCTACACGGAGGGATCTTGCTGTGGGTCTGGCCCGGATGTTGCTCCAAAGTGCTCCTACGGGCTGACCTAACACAACCAGGTGGAGAGGTCCAGTGGTCAAAGCCCGTACGTGCAAAGTCAAAGGGCTAGATCTCGTGGTCAAACGCTACAGGGTTAGGCGGGACGGGGGCCCTGGGGGTAGCAATGCCACTGGAGCATCGCACCAGGCCCTCATACATGCGGGGTGGTGTGGTGGCATGTCAGAAGAGGCGGCACGCATCTCCGGGGTGTGGCCCCCCTCACGGACGGCGATGACACGGTAGTAGACATTCTGCGGTAACGTTGCGGCGTGAATATTATTAAATACTCGGAGGGCGATAAAATCATGAGTTTTTTACACGACGTGGGCACATGTGCTATAGGACTGATGGTAATTTTTCATAATTTTTCGTGATGGAGAAGTATCTGAACACTTCCCTCTACGCGGATTGCTCTTCGCGCGTCTATGACTGTGGCCGGTGGCGTCCGGGGGCTAGCATGCCACCAAATCTTGCGTAGGCGGCCTCTCACAAGTCTAGAAGTGTTGTGGCGGTTTTAAACGCCCGGCACGCGTCTTCGGGGTGTGCCCCCCCACTCACGGACGCCGCCGCCGCCCGGCTTTGGGGAAGCAGACGACGTCGGGTCTACGGAGGGATCTTCTTTGTGGGTCTGTCCCAGATGTTGCTCCAAAGTGTTCCTATGGGCTGACCTAACACAACCGGGTGGAGAGGTCCACTGTTCAAAGCCTGTCCGTGCAAAGTCAAAGGGCTAGATCCCGTGGACAAACGCTACAGGGTTAGGCGGGACGGGGGCCCTAGGGGGTAGCAATGCCACCGGAGCGTCGCACTGGGCCCTCATACATGCGGGGTGGTGTGGTGGCATGTCCGAAGAGGCGGCACGCATCTCCGGGGTGTGGCCCCCCTCACGGACGGCGATGACACGGTAGTAGACGTTCTGCGGTAACGATGCGGCGTGAATATTATTAAATACTCGGAGCGCGATAAAATCATGAGTTTTTTACACGACGTGGGCACAAGTACTATAGGACTGATGGTAATTTTTCATAATTTTTCGTGATGGAGAAGTATCTGAACACTTCCCTCTACGCGGATTGCTTTTCGCGCGTCTACGACTGTGGCCGGCGGCCTCCAGGGGCTAGCATGCCGCCAAATCTTGCGTAGGCGGCCTCTCACAAGTCTAGAAGTGTTGTGGCGGTTACAAACGCCCGGCACGCATCTCCGGGGTGTGCCCCCCACTAGTGCGGAACCGGGCTTTAGCGCCGGTTTGTAACGGCCTTTAGTACCGGTTCGGCAACCGGCACTAAAGAGTGGGGACTAAAGCCCCCCCCTTTAGTACCGGTTCGTCATGAACCGGCGCTAAAGTGCCACCACGTGGCACGAGCCAGGCTCGGGTGCATGTAGGGCTTTAGTACCGGTTGGTAACACCAACTGGTACTAAATGTTTGGGGGGTTTTGTTTTTTTTCCATTAATTTTATGTTTTCCATTTAATTCTTTTTTGTTTGCTGGTATTTTGTGATACTACAAATTGTACACGTTATGCATATATATAAATAGATTTTCCTGTATGCAGAACCGCATATATATATATAAACATATATCATCGAATGTCTCACAACCAACACCATTAATTATTCACACATACACACATGCATGTATATACATATACAATTTCTCCTACATGTTGCCTTGGTGCCTTCGGAGCACGATGACAAGTGGTTCATGGGGGCGGTAGCGGGTAATAGTATTCTCCTTTGGGATCTATGACCTGGTCGAGCAAAAATCCCGCTATTTCCTCTTGAAGTGCTAGTATGTGCTCCGCTGGTAGGAGCTGCTCCCGCACCTCTCTGAACTGTTAAGAAGGAGATCAATATGCATGTGTATTAGTTGTGTGACTAGATATCGATGATGGTGTGAATAGTGTTCTGACAAACGTACCCAGTCCTGTCTTTGAGATCTGCTCCTTTCGGACGCCATCATGCGAATGTTCTCGCAAACGTAGAATGCACATAGATCATTCCCCGGCGCCTGCTTCAGGGCCTTTACGAGAATGGAATTGAATCAGATAAGGATTAATCAAGCATGATAATTAATTAATGGTATTGAAACAAGAATTAAATAGATGGTAGCTAGCTAGCTAGCTAGTACTACTTTATTAATTACCTTTGGTCGATACCAAAACATCTTTTTTGCCCATTTGCCTGGAGTCACCTTGATGAACTTTGCCCAAGCCCTGCCCGCCGGCAAAGAAAATTAATAAAGGGGCTATTAAATAGTTCATATCAAGAAATAACGAACTAAATAAGCCGAGATATAGTTAATAATGATTGAAATTGCACGTTGACTATCCCTTCACGATGGTGTAGTCTTTTCTTCTTTCGAGAGCGAGTCCGATTTCATTTGTTCCTTTGTCAACTTTAATGTCTAACAAGATCCGATGGAAGCTGCATGCGCTGCGTTTGCATGTCTTAATTAAGCGGGCATGTGCATAACACTAATCAACTACCGTAAACCCTATACACCTAATTATTAACATCTAGCTAGCTAGTAAGCAAAAACAGAATTTGTAGTACAAGACAGTGTGACTCACAGGAAGTTGTAAGGAAGTAGTATATCTTCACTGGTATTGAGGCGTTTGAAGAACTCCAGCATGCTTTCCTCTATACTATCTCGACTAGTTGAAAGATTTCATGTGTACTCATTAATGGTATTTGGGTCAATGAACCCAATGCCATAGCGTCCAGATTTTTCATTTCATACATCTTCATCCTGCATACGATACCACAGAAAATAATATATAGTGAGGATAATTACATGTAATGATTGATCAAAATTTACAGAAAGAAGTCACTTACAGACAATAGCAACTGATGATAGATTTGTCGAGTGCGTCTTGATTGTATAACTAAAATAGTTCTGAATACTCAACGCACAGAGCTTTCTCATGGAAGTAATGCTCCTCCTTGACATTCACCATGAGGGACTCTTGATTGGAAATCTTGGTAATGTTCATGTACCATTGATGCAATTCATACATTCTCGTTGGGAGGTTCTTGACCTTGTCTGGCTCGACCAAAGGTTGGCCCCGGACATATTTCCATTTTATTTCCTCCTCTCTAAGCGGAGACATGGGCTCAATTTCGAGGAGTTGTCCAATAGAGATCTTGAGCATTTCAGCCTGCATTGTATGCTCCTCCGTTATTACCACATTGCCCAGCTGGGGAACGTTAACGGTTTGCCCACAATAATATTGGGCGCGCGGCCTCCTCTCATGTGTTGTTGGCACAACAAGCGGGGGGATCGATTGTGTTGCCTGTTATCCCAGCTGGGGGAACAGTTTTCCCGCATTTTTTGCCCGCTGCTTGTTGGCTCGAGCTCGAGCTTGCTTCCTTCTATAGTCGTGCTCGATGTGACTTCCTGATTTGGCGCTCATAGTCTGAGTCAACAGGCTTGGGAGCTGGTGCTCTAGCCATACGAATGAAGCGGTCAATCTTTTCCTCAGGCACTTTCTCCCTTAGCGGCGGTGCCGGTTTTGGTGCAAAATGGGCGTCCACTTGGGCCTGCACTATGGCTGTGTTTTGCTCCTCGGTCATGTCGTAAGGCCTCTAAGGAAGAGGAGCGAGGCTTGGACCATATTTATATCGCTTGTCTCCGCCTGTACTTCCTGAACTACCTCGACTCGTACCACTACGCACCATAGCTGCGGCGTGTCTCTTCTGCGATTGCTGAGATGGCGGAGACGGCTGACGTGGCTGTGTTAGAGCAGGAGAAGTGGCCTGACGCTGTGCCGGACTTGAAGCAGGAGGTGTGGCCTGACACGGTGCCGGGCTTGAAACCGGAGAAGTGGCCTGACACTGTGCCGAACTTGAAACCGGAGGAGTCAGTTCACACGTTTGGGGACTTGGAGGAGGTGACGAACTTCAAGGAGGAGTCGGCTCATGCGTTCGTGGACTTGGAGGAGCGGGAGTCTGCTTACTCGGTGGCGGATTTCGAGGAGGAGTCGGCAGACGACGCGGTGTCGGTGGACTTCGAAAGATGATGCAATCCTTTCTCCATAGGATGATACGATGTATGGCCTCTCCTAGTGTGCGCTTGTCTTCACCTCCAGGAATGTCAAGCTGTAGCCCCGAATATGGGTCCACCACTTCATCAACCAAGACACGAGCATAGCCCTGTGGAATCGGGGTGCAATGGAAGGTTGCTTCAGGGGTAATTGTAAAAGCAACGCCGTCTGCCACCTTCATGGATATGTTCTTCATTTTGGAGTGTAGGTCACAGTTAGTGTTCTCTATGATGTCATCCACAGGGTATGTATCCAGCAGTGTGTCGCCCGGGGCAGAACCAACGCTGCTTCTCGGCATGGATGGGATGGTGCTATCCAATGCTGGACGATAATCCGCTTGCTGTTGCCGCTGCTGAGACCCCCTTTCCAGGCTAAGTGAGTCGATCTGCTACTGCTACTGCTGGAATTTGAGTGCCAAGTCTGCGTGCCTTGCTTCTAGGCCTTGAAGGCGTTCTGCGTCCTGCTTCCTCTGCTCCTCCTCCAGCTTCCTCTTCTTCTCCTCCTCCATCTTCTTTCTTGCACGGGACCTGTAGTCCTCGTTCCATTCTGAAAAGCCCTCATACCAGGGAATAACGCCCTTGCCTCGTGTTCTTCCCGGGTGTTCAGGATTTCCCAAGGCGCGCGTAAGCTCGTCATTCTCTCTGTTGGGTGTGAACACCCCTGTTCAAGCTTCTTCTATTGCGTCAAGTATCTTTTGTTCGGCTCCTTTTAGACTTGCCTTCTGCGAAACCAGGCCTGTCTTCGGGTCCAACGCCCCCCCATGCGCATAGAACCAAGTTCTGCACCAGGGGGCCCAGCTCCTAGTAACCGGAGTGACCCCTGCATCCTCCATCTGTTGCTCAGACTTATCCCACTTAGGCATTCCCACTGCATAGCCACCTGGACCCAGCCTATGGAACTGCGTCTTTTTGCGGCATTGGCCTTGTTTTTTATCGACCGTGCCTTAGATAATTCTGATTCCTTGAATTTCATGAAATCGGCCCAGTGTTCTCTTTGCTTCTCCAGTGTTCCCGTGAATTCTGGAGTCTTCCTTTCTGCAGCGAGGTAGTTGGCCCATACAATTTTCTTGTGGGCGTTGAATGCAATTGCCATCTTCTTAAGAGCAGCGCCCTTGACTTTCTCCACATCTGCTTTAGTGAAATGATCTGGTAGGGTGAAATGTTCCATCAGAGATTCCCAAAGGACTTTTTTGGCTCTGTCGTCGACCCAAGTAACACCTGGACGTTTAGTCTTTGGCTCTTTCCATTCTTGAATGGAGATTGGGAGTTGGTCCTTCACAAGAACTCCGCACTGACGAGTCCACTTGTTCGCAATGTTCTTAGGCGTGAGGGGTTTGCCACTAGGTTTGGTGTATTCAATGTTGTACTTTACACCCTCCTTCAACTTTCTGCTCGAGCCTCGCTTTGTCCTGCTGTCTGTAGAAGCAGATTTGCTCGATCCGGAGGGCTCAAAGAAGAAAGATTGATTCGTTAATATATATTCAAATAAAAAAAACATGTGATGATCACCATGATGCCTTCTTATATAAATATACCTCGCCGGTAATCTTTGTTATTTCGAGATCAGCATTGTCTGTGTCATCATAAACATTGTATGTGTCATCATAATCATAATCATAGTTCATGACTTCATCAGCTCGGTCGTCGAGATCGAATATCTTTTCATCACCCTCTCTGGTATTGCTCAGATATTGGGAGCCGTCATCTGCTTCATTCAGATCATCTAGCCGATGAGGGCTGCGTATGATATTGAACAGTTCCTCTTCTCTCTCTCTGCTGGTATTGTCCGCCATAGCTCTTACTTAACTAATACAGAAGAAATATAAAACAATTTAGTATTCAAATTACAATGCATGGATGAAATCAATAAGGAAAAAATGAATCATATATATAGTACATAATATATGCATCGTGTCAATTAATATATAATCTTGAATACATCATCGTCTCGAATAAAATATACAATCTCAAATACATCGTCTCGAATATTATATATCGAATACATCACTGGCTAGGTACCTAATAAAGATCGAGTGCTACAGAAGAATCTAGGCCACTCGCGGTTCCTGGGGCGCGGGTGGTGGACACCCAAAGAGAAGGAACCATCACAGGATCATATCTCCGGTCATCTACCCAAAGAACCTGCCAAGTATTGGAGAACCTGACGTCCATAGCAGCCATGTAGCGATCGACATACTCGTCCTCCTCCCTGACACGGCGACGCACCACCTCCGGCGGCGCTGCTCCCTCTCAGACCGAATGTGGCCCATAAACGCCACCAAAGGAGATCGAGGTCGACGACGGACCCGAGGCGGGTTCCTCACCAAGCGGCGCGCCTCGAGTAGCACCTCCGGTGCCAGCCGGTGGAGCCCAGTCCCGGACATGGGTACTCTGAAGCAGGACGTCGTCGCGAACGGGTCGACGGCGAGGATGCGGGTCGGGCATATCATCGAGAACAAATACTATATGCCCGCAAAAAGTAACATTTTTTAAATGATTGGATTGTGATAACTAAAATTATATATATATATATATACATACATACATATATATATATATATATATATATATATGCAAATTCTAACAATTTGACATTAATCTAATTCATCTAATTAACAAAAACTAAGTCTAAAATTTATGATTATATAACTAACATTTCTATAACATTTCTAATATTTATATAACTAAAAACAGAAAAATTGCTAACATTTCTATAAATATTTCTATAACTAAAAAACAGAAAAAATTTGTAACATTTCTATATAACTAACATTTCTAATATTTCTATAACTAAAAAAACAGAATAATTTCTAACATTTCTATAACTAAAAAACAGAAAAAATTCTATAACTAAAATTTATAACAAACAAACTAATATGTGTGTGTGTAGTGTGTGTGTGTGTGCGTGGACATGGCGGCCGGGGTGAGCTCACCGGCGAGGCGACGATGGGGCGGCGACGACGGGGCGACGGGACGGGGCGGTGACGACGGGGCGACGGGACGGGGCGGCGACGATGGGGTGCGGCGACAGGGACGAGGACAGTCGGGGAGGCGATGTCGACGGGGGCGGCGACGAGGGGCGGGGACGGCGTCGATCGGGGCAGGCGGCGCGTGTCGTCGACAGAGAGAAGAAACAGAGAGGGAAACTGAAATTTTTTCAAGTGTTGTATACATAGGATAGACCTTTAGTACCGGTTGGAGCCACCAACCGGTACTAAAGGTCTGTTTTGGCCAGGCCAAGCGGCGGGAAGCACCCCCCCTTTAGTACCGGGTCGTCACACCAACCGGTACTAAAGACCCCCTCTTTAGTACCGGCTGCAGCCACCACCCGGTACTAAAGGGGGTGCGCTGGCGCAGTGCAGTGTGGCAAGTTTAGTCCCACCTCGCTAGTCGAGGGGCTACCGCACTGGTTTATAAGCCCCAGTGCGGGAGCTCTCTCGAGCTCCTCTCCTAAGCAGGCCTACTGGGCCTACCTGTTCTGTGCTGCCGTGTGGGCCTACTGGGCCTTTACGGGCCTGCATCCTGGCCCAACAAAAGGTTGTGTTTCTAGTCGTATGCACGCCGCTTTGGCCCAGTAGGCGGGCTTTTTTATTTTCTTAATTTTTTGCTTTATTTATTTTTGTTTTATTTATTTATGAGTTATTTTTTGCTGTATTTAGAGTTTCTTTGTGAATATTTTTGCTTTAGGTACAAAAAATTACAAACTTTCTCTTAGTGCCTGTAGTTTTCAAATTTGAATAGTTTAAATTTTGAACTATTTAAAATTTGTGTGAATCACTAGTTTGTGAATAACTTAACTTTGAAAAACGATTTTTTTAGTGAATCTTTTTTCTTATGTTTAATATTAGTGTGTTTTATCATTATATTCAATTTGGTAATGCTTAGGTTATTTAAAAAATGAAATGCCTATGTAACAGATGAGTTTTCGTCCGAAACCCTGATACTTCAAAAGAGATTGTCCATTTTGTACACGAAGTGCATCCAGTTTTTGCCGTAACCCTCTCTACTTTTTGCACATGCTATGGGGGTGAAATTATGATACCATGCCAACTTTCAACCTTTTCTGAGTTCATTTGAAATGCTTTTCAATTTCAGGGTCATTTAGCTGAAAAAATCAGTAAATGCATGAAAGAATTTGTTTGCACATAAAAGTTCTTCGTGTTTCAAATGCCAAAACACATAACTACCCTAACTATTATAGATATTCCCTCCTAGGTGTGAAACACAGAAGAAAGTGATGATAGTGAAGCCGATCACATCTCAGATCTTTGGGTGTGAAACTTTTTCTTCGCGTGTGTCCCTTTGTGCCGTAGCCATGGAAAATCTTCATCATTTAACTGGATGCTCGGGTCAGTATTCACTGTGAATGGAGCAATTTCATCAAACTTTTCATAATCTTCTGACATGTCTGTCTTGTCATCCACTCCCACGATGTTTCTTTTCCCTGAAAGAACTATGTGGAGCTTTGGCTCGTCGTATGATCCATTCGCTTCCTTATATTTTCTTTTTCTCGGCCTGATAGACATGTCTTTCACATGAAAAACCTGCACCACATCATTGCCTAGGACGAATGGTTCGTCTGCATACGCAAGATTGTTGAGATCCACTGTTGTCATTCCGTATTGTGGGTCTTCCGTTACCCCGCCCCGTGTCATATTGACCCATTCGCACCGAAACAAAGGGACCTTCAAACCACCTCCATAGTTAAGTTCCCATATGTCCTCTATGTAACCATAATATGTTTCCTTTCCTGTGTTCGTTGTTGCATCAAAGCGGACACCACTATTTTGGTTGGTGCTCTTCTTATCTTGGGTGATCGTGTAAAATGTATTCCCATTTATCCGGTACCCTTTGAAAGTCATTATATTCGAAGATGGTAACTGGGACAGCGAGTACAGGTCATTTTGAATATCGCCATCATGCATGGCACATTTCTGCAACCAACAGGCGAAAGTCCTCATTTGTTCACGTGTAATCCAGTCGTCAGACTTCTCCGTGTGTTTGGAGTGTAGAAAATTCTCGTGTTCCTCCATATACGGAGCCACCAAGGCGGAATTCTGTAGAACTGTGTAGTGTGCTTCAGTGAGAGAATGCTTGTCCATACATATTATTTGATGCCCTCCTAGCGTGCCTTTTCCATCCAGTCTGCCCTTATGCCGCGATTCAAGAACACCAATCGGCTTAAGGTCAGGAATAAAGTCAATACAAAACTCAATGACCTCCTCATTTTCATGCCCCTTCGAGATGCTTCCTTCTGGCCTAGCACGGTTATGAATATATTTCTTCAAGACTCCCATGAACCTCTCAAAGGGGAACATATTGTGTAGAAATACAGGACCCAAAACGTTAATCCCTTTGCAAAGGTGAACTAGGACGTGCGTCATGATGTTGAAGAAGGATGGTGAGAACACCAACTCGAAACTGACAAGACATTGCACCAAATCATTTTGTAAACTTGGTATGATTTCTGGATCGATTACCTTCTGATAGATTGCATTGAGGAATGCACATAGCTTCACAATGGCTAATCGAACGTTTTCTGGTAGAAGCCCCCTCAATGCAACCGGAAGTACTTGCGTCATAATCACGTGGCAGTCATGAGACTTTAGGTTCTGGAACTTTTTATCTGCCATATTTATTATTCCCTTTATATTCGATGAGAAGCCGACGGTACCTTCATCTTGGCGAGGCATTCAAAGAAGATTTCCTTCTCTTCTTTGGTAAGAGCGTAGCTGGCCTGACCCTGATGTATGTCGTCTTTTCCGTGCATACGTTGCTGGTCCTCCCGTGCCTCTGGTGTATCTTTTGTCTTCCCATACATGCCCAAAAAGCCAAGCAGGGTTACGCAAAGATTCTTCATCATGTGCATCACATCGATTGCGGAAAGGACCTCTAGGTCTTTCCAATATGGCAGGTCCCAAAATATAGATCTCTTCTTCCACATGGGTGCGCGTCCGTCAGCGTCCTTCGGAACAGGTTGTCCGCCAGGACCCTTTCCAAAGACTACCTTCAAATCCTTGACCATATCATGTACATCAGCACCAGTACGGTGGCGAGGTTTCGTCCGGTGATCTGCCTCACCTTTGAAATGCTTGCCTTTCTTTCTTACGCGATGCCTGCTCGGAAGAAATCGACGATGTCCCAGGTACACATTCTTCCTACAACTATCCAAATATATATTGTTGGTATCATCCAAACAGTGCGTGCATCCGCGGTATCCCTTGTTTGTCTGTCCAGAAAGGTTACTGAGAGCAGGCCAATCATTGATGGTCACGAACAGCAACGCCTTTAGGTCAAATTCTTCCTGTCCGTGCTCATCCCACGCACGTACACCAGTTCCATTCCACAGCTATAATAGTTCTTCAACTAATGGCCTTAGGTACACATCAATGTCGTTGCCGGGTTGCTTAGGGCCTTGGATGAGCACTGGCATCATAATGAACTTCCGCTTCATGCACAACCAAGGAGGAAGGTTATACAAACATAGAGTCACAGGCCAGGTGCTATGGTTGCTGCTCTGCTCCCCAAAAGGTTTAATGCCATCTGCGCTTAGACCAAACCATACGTTCCTTGGGTCACCTGCAAACTCCTCCCGGTACTTTCTCTCGATTTTTCTCCACTGCGAACCATCAGCGAGTACTCTCAACTTTCCATCTTTCTTACGGTCTTCTCCGTGCCACCGCATCGCCTTTGCATGCTCTTTGTTTTGGAACAAACGTTTCAACCGTGGTATTATAGGAGCATACCACATCACATTGGCAGGAATCTTCTTCCTGGGGCGCTCGCCCTCGACATCACCAGGGTCATCGCGACTGATCTTATAATGCAATGCACCGCATAACGGGCAAGCGTTCAAATCCTCGTACTCACCGCGGTAGAGGATGCAGTCATTAGGGCATGCATGTATCCTTTGCACCTCTAACCCTAGAGGGCAGACAACCTTCTTTGCTTCATATGTACTCTCGGGCAATTCGTTGTCCTTTGGAAGCATATTCTTTATCATTACCAGCAACTTTCCAAATCCCTTGTCAGATACACCATTCTCTGCTTTCCATTGCAGCAATTCCACTGTGGTGCCCAACTTTTTTTGTCAGCTTCACAATTCGGGTACAACAATTTCTTGTGATCCTCTAACATGCGCTGCAACTTCTTCTTCTCCAAATCACTTACGCAGTTTCTCTTTGCATCGGCAATGGTTCGGCCTAGATCATCAGCGGGCTAATCTGATGCCTCTTCTTCAGCTTCTTCTCGCATTGCCGGCTTAGCTTCTTCCCCCATTGTTGTATCATCGTATTCTGGGAACCCATGGCCAGGATAGCCGTCATCGTCCTCTTCTTCTTCATTGTCTTCCATCATAACCCCTCTTTCTTCGTGCTTGGTCCAAACATTATAGTGGGGCATGAAACTGGACTCAAATAGGTGGACGTGAATGGTTCTTGATGTAGAGTAATTGTGACCATTCTTACATCCAGCACATGGACAAGGCATAAAACCATCCGCCCGCTTGTTTGCCTCGGTGCAAGCGAAAAGTATGCACGCCATTAATGAACTCAGAGAGCATCGGTCATCATACATCCATTGTCGGCTCATCTTCATTACACAACACCGAAGAGACCAAATTAATACAAGTTCATACATAAAGTTCATATACAACACTTAATTAAATGCAACATACAAATAACTCTCTAGCTAAAGAATTTAAATGCAACAACAAATGCGATCAAGATCGCAACTAAGGTAACAATTGATCCAACAGCATAATGATACCAAGCCACACTATCAATGGCATATTTTCTAATCTTTCTAATCTTCAACTGCATTTTCTCCATCTTGATCTTGTGATCATCGACGACATCGGCAACATGCAACTCCAATTCCATCTTCTCCCCCTCAATTCTTTTCAATTTTTCTTTCAAATACTCGTTTTCTCTTTTAACTAAATTTAACCTCTCGACAATAGTGTCGGTTGGAATTTCCGGTTCACATACCTCCTAGATAAAAATATCTATGTCAATTTGATGGGCATAATTTGTCATAAACACGAAATGCAACAACTAGTTTTAAAAGAGAATACACCACATCCGAATCATAACAAGGACGAGGGCCGACGGGGACGGATATCAAAACCATGGCACTATGTATAACAAACAACGTACGGGTAATATAATTATACGAGTAACTATATATCCAAATCACACAAACATCAATTTGGTAATGTAAAACATTCATGAACAAGAGCCTCACCACAAGGTGGTGCCGGCTGACAGAGACAGTCTTGAGCGATCGACGGTGGTTACGACGGAGATTTAGAAGGCACTAAGTAAACCACACCTACATATGCAAACTAAGTGTTATTTTTGACCACAAATTGCATATAAATCAAATACTAGCACATATAATTCCTGCCAAATTAATCACCATACAAAGCATTGCAAGAGCTAATCTAGCAATGAGAGATGAAAGGACAAAGTTGCTAACCTTTGTGATCATTTGAATGGATAGGCGCCTTCAAATCCGGACAAAATTTGGGCAAAATTTGTGATGAGCTTGAGGAAGAGAGGGGAAGAACAGAGGAAGTGAGGGGAAAGGGGAAGAACAGAGCGAGCTCGGGTGGACGACGGTTTTATGTACGTCGACCTTTAGTACCGGTTCGTGCCACGAACCGGTACTAAAGTTGCTGGAGGGGCCCCAGACTGACAACATCCTGCCACCACTCTCTTTGGTACCGGTTCGTGGCACGAACCGGTGCTAAAGGTTCGCCATGAACCGGTACTAATGAGAGCGGCTGGCTAGCCATTGGAACCGACACTAATGGACACATTAGTGCCGGCTCAAAATCAAACCGTCACTAATGTGTCTCAGATTTGACCCTTTTTCTACTAGTGCCCCCTCACGGACGGCGCCGCTGCCGGCACCTGGAGGGGGGAAATGGACGCGTCGGGTCTACACGGAGGGGATCTTGCTGTGGGTCTGGCCCGGATGTTGCTCCAAAATGTTCCTATGGGCTGACCTAACACAACCAGGTGGAGAGGTCCATTGGTCAAAGCCCGTCCATGCAAAGTCAAAGGGCTAGATCCCATGGTCAAATGCTACAGGGTTAGGCGGGACGGGGCCCTAGGGGTAGCAATGCCACCGGAGCGTCGCACTGGGCCCTCATACATGCGGGGTGGTGTGGTGGCATGTCCGAAGAGCTGGCACACATCTCTAGGGTGTGGCCCCCCTCACGGACGGCGATGACACGGTAGTAGACGTTCTGCAGTAATGATGCATCGTCAATATTATTAAATACTCGGGGCGCGATAAAATCATGAGTTTTTTACACGACGTGGGCACATGTGCTATAGGACTGATGGTAATTTTTCATAATTTTTCGTGATGGAGAAGTATCTGAACACTTTCCTCTACGCGGATTGCTCTTCGCGCGTCTACGATTGTGGCCGGCGGCCTCCGGGGGCTAGCATGCCGCCAAATCTTGCGTAGGCGGCCTCTCACAAGTCTGTAAGTGTTGTGGAGGTTGCAAACGCCCGTGCACGTGTCCGGGTGTGCCCCTCACGGACGGACGCCACCGCACCGGACTGGAGAAACGGATCGTCAGTCTACACGGAGGGGATCTTGCTATGGGTCTGGCCCGGATGTTGCTCCAAAGTGTTCCTATGGCCTGACCTAACACAACCAGGTGGAGAGGTCCACTGGTCAAAGCCCGCCCGTGCAGAGTCAAAGGGCTAGATCCCGCGGTCAAACGCTACAGGGTTAGGCGGGATGGGGGCCCTGGGGTGTAGCAATGCCACCGGAGCGTCGCAGCGGGCCCTCATACATGCGGGGTGGTGTGGTGGCATGTCCGAAGAGGCGACACACGTCTCCGGGGTGTGGCCCCCCTCACGGACGGTGATGACACGGTAATAGACGTTCTGCGGTAACGATGCGGCGTGAATATTATTAAATACTCAGAGCGCGATAAAATCATGAGTTTTTTACACAACATGGGCACATGTGCTATAGGACTGATGGTAATTTTTCATAATTTTTCATGATGGAGAAGTATGTGAACACTTCCCTCTATGCGGATTGCTCTCCGCGCGTCTACGACTGTGGCCGGCGGCCTCCGGGGGCTAGCATGCCGCCAAATCTTGCGTAGGCGGCCTCTCACAAGTCTGGAAGTGTTGGTTCGGTTGCAAACGCCCGACACGCGTCTCCGGGGTGTGCCTGCCCTCACAGACGGCGCTGCCGGCGGCACCTGGAGGGCTGAAACAGACGCGTCGGGTCTATACGGAGGGGATCTTGCTATGGGTCTTGCCCGGATGTTGCTCCAAAGTGTTCCTATGAGCTGACCTAACACAACCGGGTGGATAAGTCCACTGGTCAAAGCCCGTCCATGCAAAGTCAAAGGTCTAGATCCCGTGGTCAAACGCTATAGGGTTAGGCGGGACGGGGGCCCTGGGGGGGGGGGGGGGTAGCAATGCCACCGGAGCGTTGCACCGAGCCCTCATACATGTCGTACGGTGTTGTGGCATGTCCGAAGAGGCGGCACGCGTCTCCGGGGTGTGGCCCCCCTCACGGATGGCACCGCCCGGCACTTGGAGGGGGGGAACGGACGCGTCGGGTCTACACAGAGGGGATGTAGATGTGGGTTTGGCCCGGATGTTGCTCCCAGGTGTCCCCGCGCGACCCATCTCCCTCCGACGGACTTTGATCCGCCGCCGCCCCCACCCCAACCCCCACCGTCGACGACCCCCCTCCCCCTTCACTCAGCTGACCTACTAAGCTCCACATCAAGCACGCGAGGCGGCGGCCATGCGTTCCCAGACCCGTGACCAGGCCACGGCCTCGGCGGACGAAGCTGCTCGAGTCCAGCACCTCCCCTCCCCTCTGTGTGGTTCCGGGAGAGGAGAGGGTCGAGCGGTTAAAAAAACATTAAAAATCCATATGAAATAATAATACATAAAAAACATAAAAAAGGAAAAATATAACTATAAAAAACATTAAAAAATCTATATGGAATAAAAAGGAAATATATAACCTATTAAAAGCATTAAAAAATGAAAAATATAACTATGCCGACGGCAAAGCCGTCGGCATAGCTGCGGCCATACAGAAGGAAAAATATAACTATAAGAAAATATTAAAAAATCTAACATATATATATATGCCTACGGCTAAGCCGTCGGCATAGGTGCCACATGGCATCGTCAGCTATGCCGTTCGCCTTATCCTATCCGTTCACGGGCTCGCCCCCTCCACCCAATCCCCGTCGCGCCCCCGACTCCCCACCCGCCACGCTGCGCTGCCGCTGCCACGCTCTTTGCCCACCTCCTTGCACCGCCGCCGTCAGCCTCGCCACCCGGACCTGCGTCGCCGCAGCAATCCTCTCCGACCCCTCCTCGCGCCGCGCCCCTCTCCTCCCTACTAGTCGCCGCCTTCAGCCCGCCCCTCACCCCACCGCCCCCCTGCCTCCCTCCTGCTCGGGCCTCGGCCCTCGCCGTGCCGGCCGGGGCTCGGAGCCCTCCTCCGGCGACCCTGCAGTGGTGGCCCCGCCACCCTGTCCCGGCCCCTGCCCCGCCACCCTTTCCGGCCCTGCCCTTGCCGCCCGTCTGGCCCCTACCCCACCACCCTTTCCCGGCCCTTGCCCCGGCGACCCCTGCAGCAGGGAGATGGAAGCATGGATGCATCTTTTTTGCATCGTGTTACGAGTTGTTATGTGCATGGATGCATGGATGAAATTTGTGATAGTTGTTATGTTACTAGTTGTTAAATGAATTAATGAATATTGGTAGATGGATGGATTGATGAATGTTGTTATGTTTTGTTAGATGAATTTGTGATAGATGGATGGATTAATGAATTTGTTAGATGGATTTGTGATAGATGGATGGATGAAATTTTGTTATATGGATGGATTGATGAATATTTGTTTTGTGTTTGGTCATGTTGTTTCATATGATACGTTATTTGTCATGTTTAGTGTTAGGTCATGTTGTTCCATAGGACACTTAAATAAAGCTTTTTTTGCAATTTGAGATGTTGTTTCATGTTGGTTCACAATATAGTGTCAATGCTTTATGTGATATGTTAAGACCTAAATTTTTATCACTCGGTGAAATTAACAGGATTTATGGTGTTCCATCTTCCGGGAGTGATCTTCGACGTTGGAGGTGTTGGTCCACGATCGTCCCTTCTTTGATCGACTACATCCTCTACATCGGAGGGTGAGCAACAATTCCATGATCTCGTCCACTTTTTTTCCATGTAACTAGATTAAATTTTCACATCAAGTCGCGTAACCTAGGTCTCCCGTCCGAAAGGGTTGCATCGATAAATATGCATTCAATTGCATATTTATCGCCACAGCTCTTTCGGATTGTCCAGCGCTTTCCACGGATAGCCCGAGGATGTGTAGATTGGGTACGTTGTTCATGCTCTACCCCGTTCCAAGACAGGATTTCGGCGGCGCCTCCCTGTTGTTCTTCGGACACATTCTCTCGGCATTTTGCCGAGAGGTGTATTTGGAGAACAACGGGGAGGTGCTGCCGAAATGTTTTCTCGGAATGGGGTAGAGCATGGACAACGTACTCAATCTACACATTCTTGGGTGGGATTAGGACCCATTGTCGGTGTCAAAACCGGCGGATCTCGGGTAGGGGGTCCCGAACTGTGCGTCTAGGCGGATGGTAACAAGAGACGAGGGACACAATGTTTTACCCAGGTTGGGCCCTCTCGATGGAGGTAAAACCCACGTCTGCTTGATTAATATTGATGATATGGGTAGTACAAGAGTAGATCTACCATAAGATCAAGGAGGCTAAACCCTAGAAGCTAGCCTATGGTATGATTGTTGAGATGTAATGTTGTGTCCACGGACTAAAGCCCTCCGGTTTATATAGACACCGGAGAGGCTAGGGTTTACAGAGTCGGTTACAATGGTAGGAGATCTACATATCCGTATCGCCAAGCTTGCCTTCCACACCAAGGAAAGTACCTTGGGACACGAGCCGAGTCTTCAATCTTCTATCTTCGTAGTGCGGGAGTCCGCGGATATTGATAGTCCGGCTGTCCGGACACCCCTAGTCCGAAGTCCTCGGTAGCCCCGAACCAGGCTTCAATGGCGATAAGTCCAGCGTGCTTGTAGTCTTGGCGTTGCAAGGCGGGTTCTCCTTCAAATTCCATGTTCTGCCGAATAGTGTCCGGCTTCACCTCGAATATTGTGCTTCTTGGCTTCTCGCCAAATTATGGCCCTCTTCCACGCGTCGCCGCATTTAATGCGAAAAGCCAGGAGCTCTTTACATTTTACCCCCAATCGTGCGGGTCACCTGCCTATTAAAGGGGTAGGGATCCAGATCCAAACCGCACCATCTTCCTCCCGCGTATACTCCATCGAGCGCCTCGACCTGAAATCCATTCCACCATGGGTCGTCAGCGGCTCTTCCTCACGCGCTCCCAGCCCATCGCCGGGATTGGAGGAGGTGCTCTATTCGCACAACGAGCTAGTAAAGCTCCAAGCGGAGGATTGCTTCCTCCGGCCTTCATGGTTCGGTCCGAGCTGGACTGGTTACTTATCGAGGTGGGAGGCAGGCGGAGGACACCCCAAGCCCCAACAAGGGGGAGCGGGTGTGCTTTGTCCCCTATCTAATAAGGGGGCTCGGATTTCCAATACATCCGTTCCTCCGCGGGCTCTGAAGTTCTCGGACTCCAGCTCCACCACCTCACGCCCGCATCCGTCTTTGCACATCGCGGGCTATGTAGCTCTTTGTGAGCTATTCACGGTATCGAGCCCCATTTCGCATTGTGGAAGAGGCTGTTACGCCTCGTGCCCGTTCTTACCAGGGTCCATATATCAAGTGGGCGGCGCGAAATATGGCGCATCGCCGGACCGGATACCTATCCGGCACCCCAAGAGGGCGTCCAAGATCGGCCCTCGGGTGGTTTATATCGTAGACGCTCCGTTGCCCGACCCAGTCCGGATTGGCCTCCGGAGTTTGATCTGCTCCCTTGAAGAAAGCGCCACCGCTGCCGCCATGAGCCCCGTTTGGAGGAAGACAAGAGCGTCCATTACTTGATGGGCGGATAAGATTAATGGCTCATTCCGGCTTGACCATGATTGGAGTCATGGCGACGTGCATCAAGCGGGGGGTGCAGCCGCTGCAATACAGAGGCCACCCCATGTGGGATTTCAATGGGGAGGATGATGCCACCCGACACGGCCGCAAAGGGCCAGATTCGACCGAGGATCTGGTGAAGATCCTGTCCGTTCTGTACAAGGGGGAGAAGGAGGACTTCCTTCATCCGAACCCTATGGATGGGTTTTCCATGATCAATCCTAGAGGATGGGTAAGCGAACACCTCAAAAGGGTCTTTACCCGTATCTTCGAAGTTCAAGCTTCTTACATTACGTCTTCGGCGCAGGATCTCCGCCGATCGTGGAGGATATCTTTGAGTCCTGCTCCGCAACCCGAGGATCCGGAAGGATCCCAGGTCCGCCTTCGGAGAGGATCCGGACATCGGGTGGAGCTAATCGACGGGGTGTATCACCAGCTAAGCATTGATGATGCTTTGGTCGCCATTACGGCGGACTACCCGGCTAAATTCGGCATCGGTGACCAAGACCGAAGTCCGGACACCGTTATCTTATCCTTGGCTGCCGACCTTCGCGAACGATGTCTTTTTGCAGAAGCGCCTTTACGGCCGGGAGCGAGCTGCGGCGGCCGACCTCTGAGGTCGGTCCGAACTAGCGAGGAGAAAAGGACCGCCGTCTTGGGCGGAATCGTCACCGCAGAGGTATGGCTCGTGTTTGATTCTTTTGAGCAACGTTCTAAGGAAACTTCTAAACGCTCATGATCTTTACAGAAGAAAAAGCGCTCACCGGACTGCGAGCACAGGAGTTGCCGATCCCACCAATACCAGCCGGGCTCCAGCGCCTGGACTGGAGGGGGAGGCAAGCGCAAGACGCGAACCGGATCCTACTCCAACGGAGGATACCGGCATGATCTGTCGCCACCAAGTCAGAGGTGGAGAGCGCTATGAATCATAGACGCCGCCGGACAGTTTTTCAAGAGGCGTGCTTTTCCCCTGAGGCATTGGATGCCTTCAACGCAGGGGACGCGCATCTCCGGGCTGCTCAAAATGCTTTTACCAGGGCCACGGAGCAGTATGCTAAAGACATACGGGTAAAGATATTTTAATGGTTGTATACACCAGTAGCCCCCGAGACTTAAATTAGTTATGTTAACTGATTTAAGGATCATTTGAAATTTCAGGCTCTTAACGAGAAGAACGCCCAGCTGTCTCGGGAGCTGCAAGATTGCAAGGTCCAACTTGAGGCTACACTTGCTGCCGCAGGAGGAGACGGAAAGACCCCTCCTGGTAACACATTTGTATAAACTAATATAAGTGCTGTGCGGCATGCGCGCGAGTCTAATAACGACACTGTAGGCGCCGCCGAACAAGAGCCGGACAGGCAAGCGCCATCTGCGCCCGCTAAAGGTCGGCGAAAATGTCTTCAACAGAGTTCAGCAGAAAGGAACAAGCTCCAAGATGCCAACGCCAAGCTCGGAGAAGAGCTGAAAGGCGCCTGAGCCGAGCTGTCCGGCTCCGTCAAGGAGAATCAGCAACCGTCGCGGCATCTATAGTAAGTGCTTGAGCGAACTCTCTAAGGAAGAAGAGTTGGCGAGAAGCGATTTGACATAATATGTCTTGTAGGTATACTCACGGGCCATCCTGCGGAGGAGATGCCCATATCAATGGGTGATCAACTTCCCGAACTGTTGCGGCTGTTCGAGCGAGTTGGCGAGCAATGAGTGGCGTCGTCAGCCTTATGGCCATCCCTCGCCCCGCTCGAGGGCCTCGGGGAGCTTGCAGAGAAGCTACGGGGAGTGCGGCAGCGCTTCCGTTTGTGGAAGGTTTCGGCTTGCCGCCAAGGTGCCAGGGAGGCTTGGGCCATGGTGAAGACACGGTACAAGAAGGCGGATCCCAACCATATGGCCGAAGTTGGACCGGTGGGGCCCGACGGGAAGGAGATCCCTGTGAGTTTAGTGTACAGCCAGGTAGAACTGGCTGCTAAATTTTCCCAACGGGACTGTAAACTAGACAGCCTGTTAGACGGGATTGAGGAGGAGTACAATCAATAAACTTGACAATGTATGTTATCCTTTGAAAATGACATATGAAATGCCTTCTAGCCGGATTGTAGATCGTTTGTCGTTGCCGACCTTTTCGCTTCGACCTCGGGATCCTAGAGTCCGGAGTGTGTCCGAATACCTTTTTGGTTAAGAAATAACCGTGGTATGCATGGAGACTAGGCGTAGGGGTCATTAGTGCTTTATCAGACAAGTGCCCAACTAGCTATGTTATATTACATGGTTAGTAAGAAACATCTTCCAGGGAGAATAGTTCCGTTAAGGGTTCCTTTCGCTGGGGTGGCATGCCCTAAAGTGCATGTCCAGACTGCCAAGAGAGCAGTAAAACATCTGGGGGCAGATGGAAAAAATAGGTAAAAAGTCATCTTTTAAATCACCGACCGAATATTCCCTTAAGAACGCTAGCTTTCGGCTTCACCAGTCTGAGGTACACATCCGGTGACCCGCGATAATAATCGCAGAGGTGCTCCTTTACCACCTAGCCGAACAATCGGGAGCGAGGGGTAAGCACAGGAGCGAGCAACCCAGCTTGGCCAAAACTTAAGTCAAATCGATGCATATAATGGCGAGTAAAAGGTACATGTGGGCGTGACACATGTGTTGGGTATAAAACCCGTATAGTTGAGCTTCGTAAAGAAGCCCCGGGAATAACGAAAGTCTGATGGCACATCGTATGTATGCAAAAATGCGAAAATATACCCGAGGGGCTTGTTAATTTAGAAGGAAAAAAGAGAAAAGAGGACAGCGAAATGTAAAAGGTTGGGCGGGGAAGGGACGAACTCTTAGTCGGCGCTAGGCATAGAATCGTCGAGTCGGGCTGCGTTCCATGGGTTCGCTCGAGTCGGTTGTCCGCGCATTTTCAGACGATGCGCTCCGCCGATTAGTACTTGATCGATAATGAAGGGCCTTCCCATCCGGCTTGAGCTTGTCCTTTTTCTTGTCCGGCAGCGTAGAACTAGTTCGCCAAGCGTTATAGGTCTTGGCCCGCACTTCTCGCTTTGATATCTTCGGCCTGCTGCGATAAAATGCGGAGCGAGCCTTCGCGACGCCACGTTCTTCCTCAATGTGTCCAAGCTGTCCTGCCGATCTAGCTCGGCTTCTCTTTCCTCATACATGCGCACCGAGGTGAGTCATGAATAATGTCGCAGGCAAGACTGCCTCTGCGCCGTATACCATAAAAAATGGTGTGAATCGGTAGTACGGTTAGGCGTTGTCCGCAGCCCCAGTACGGAGTCGAGCTCCTCGACCCATTGGGTATCGGATTTGGCGAGTGACCTCACCAATCTGGGTTTGATGCCGCTCATTATTAGACCGTTTGCTCTTTCCACTTGACCGTTGGTTTGAGGGTGATAGACTGACGCATAGTCGAGCTTAATGCCCATATTTTTGCACCATGACTTGACCTCATCGGCCGTGAAGTTTGTGCCGTTGTCGGTGATGATGCTGTGGGGGACTCCGTAACGGTGTACCACCTCTGATATAAAGTCTATCACTGGTCCGGACTCTGTTGTTTTGACCGGTTTGGCCTCTATCCATTTGGTGAACTTATCCACCATGACCAACAGGTATTTTTTCTTGTGGATTCCCCCTTTAAGGGGTCCGACCATGTCAAGCCCCTAGACCGCGAACAACCAGGTAATGGGTATGGTTTTGAGGGCAGTGGGTGGCATATGGCTCTGATTAGCAAAGAGCTGGCAACCAACGCATCGCTGGACCAAGTCCTGTGCGTCTGCCCGAGCCGTCGGCCAATAAAATCCTGTACGGAATGCCTTTCCTACCAGGGCCCGGGCTGCTGCGTGGTGTCCACCTAGTCCGGCATGGATTTCAGCCAGGAGGTTTCGCCCTTCTTCTTTGGAGATACACCTTTGAAGGACTCCGGTAGTACTTTTCTTATAAAGTTCTCCCTCATGGACCTTCTAGGCCTTCGATCGCCGGACTATGCAGCGGGCCTCATTTTGGTCTTCGGGGAGTTCCTGCCTAAGTAAGTAGGCTAGGAAAGGTTCTATCCACGCGGCGATTACTGCCATTATATCGTGGGCGGATGGTGTTATGTCGTCTGCTGAATCACCAGTTGGTGCGGCTTTCTCTGGTTTGTCGCTACCGGACTCCTCTTCCCATAGTACGGATGGCTTGAAGAGCCGTTCAGAAGATATTTGGAGGACGATATCACGTTTCGCACCGATGCGTGCGGGGCGTCGGCCGCTTGGTTATTATCTCGGGCTATGTGATGGAATTGAGTACTTCAAACCGGTGACATTTTCGGGACAGCATTACGATATGCTGCCATTTTCGGATCCTTGGCATCGAAGTCTCCATTTAGTTGGGATATTGCAAGGTTTGAATCCCCGCGCACCTCTAGGCGTTGGATGCCCATGGAGCGCCATCCGGAGACCGTGTAACAGGCCTCGATTCGGCTGCATTGTTGGAGTCCGTGTACATTATTTGAAATACGATTGATCTGTATCTCCGGTGGGGGCGTCGAGACGACGCTTGACCCCATCCGCCAACATTTTGGAGCCATCAAAGTGCATAGTCCAATTGGAGTATGCGCCGTACTCTTTAGGTAGTTCGGCTTCAATCCATTCGGCGACGAAGTCAGCCAAAACTTGTGACTTTATGGCTCGTCGAGGTTTGTAGGTTATGTCGAATGGCAAGAGCTCAATGGCCCATTTTGCAATCCTGCCCATTGCGTCGCGGTTATTTATAATGTCCTTGAGTGGCACTTCAGAAGCCACTGTTATCGAACACTCTTGAAAGTAGTGCCTGAGCTTCCGAGACGCCATGAACACCGCGTATGCTATCTTTTGATAGTGCGGGTAACGGGATTTGCAGGGGGTTAACACAGTGGATACGTAATACACTGGTTTTTGAAGAGGGAATTTATGCCCTTCTGTTGCGCGTTCGACGACGAGGACAGCGCTTACAACTTGATGTGTTGCAGCGATGTATAACAACATTGGTTCGCCCAGAGTGGGCGCAGCCAGGACCGGATTTGTTGCCAATATGGCTTTTATTTCTTCGAGTCCGGCAGTGGCGGCATCCGTCCACTCGAAGTGTTCGGTGCGCCTTAGGAGGCGATAAAGGGGCAACGCCTTCTCTCCTAAACGGGAGATAAAACGGCTTAGAGCTGCCACGCATCCTGTTAACTTTTGTATTTGCTTGAGGTCTTTTGGAATATCCAAGCTGCGTGAGCCGGATTTTGGCCGATTTGTTTGATTCCTCTACGGATCGATGAAGCCCAGCAGCTTTCCGGCTGGTACAATCAAAACACATTTTTCCGGATTCACTTGATGTCATATGTTCTAAGGTTGTCGAATGTGAGCCTCAAATCGTCTACTAAAGTTTCGGCGTGTTTTGTTTTGACGACCACGTCGTCTCACGTATCTCTCATTGTTTTGCCTATCTGGGTAGCGGACATGTTTGAATCATGCGCTGATATGTTGCGGCGTTTTTAAGTCGAAGGGCATCATGTTGAAGCGAATGGTCTGTATGGAGTAATAAATGCCGTTGCGGCTTGATTCGCTTCCGCCATCTTGATTTGATGATAGCGAGTATCGTCCGGGAAGCACAACGAGTCGTGTCTGCCGTGGCATCGATAATTTGATCGATGCGGGGGGGAAAGGATCCTTTGGGCAAGCCTTATTGAGGTCTTTGAAGTCGACTACGAGGCGCCAGGATTTATCTTTCTTTGGTACCATCACCAAATTTGCTAGCCAGTCCGGATGTTTAATGTCTCTAATGAATCCGGCTTCCAATAACTTGGCTACCTCTTCTCCCATTGCCTGTCTCTTGGGCTCGGAAAATCGTCGAAGAGCCTGTTTGGTGGCTTGAATCCTTTAGGATGTTTAGGCTGTGCTCGCCAACTGCGAGGGATTCCGGGCATGTCTGAAGGGTGCCAGGCAAAGATGTCCCAATTTTCCCGACGGAAATCGCGTAGTGCGGCATCAACTTCGGGGTTCAAATGTGCCCCGATGGAGGCCTTCTTTGTTGGGTCCGTTGGGTGGACCTGAAATTTAACTATCTCATCTGCTGGTTTGAAGGAGGTGGACTTGGATCTTTTATCAAGTATCACATCGTCCCTGTTTACCGTAGAGCGCAGCGCGGTGAGTTCCTCTGCCGCTAAGGCTTCGGATAGTGCTTCGAGGGCTAGTGCGGCTGTCTTGTTTTCGCGTGAGTCTGTGTCCGGATCAGCGACGAGAGTGATTATTCCACCTGGGCGGGCATTTTGAGCTTCATGTACCCGTAATGAGGTATTGCTTGAAAAATTGTGAATGCCTCTCGTCCTAATATGGCGTGATAGCCGCTGCTGAGCAGGGCCACAGGCAGGACTTCTTCGGATCTGTAATTGTCCGGAGACGAACACCACATCAAGTGTGATTTTTTCGGTGCAGCGCGCTTCCGGCTAGGGATTATTCCTCTGAAGGTTGTGCTGCTTTGCTCAATCTGGCTCAATCGATTTCCATTTTGCAGGGTTTCCTCGTAAATGAGGTTTAGTCGCTGCCGCTGTCCATGAGGACTTTTGTCGGTCGAAAGCCGTCCACTATGGGACTAAGTACCGGTCTTGGTGGGGCTCTGTAGCTCGAGATGTGGGCTCGTCGCTGGGCTGAAGGTGATAGCTGTGTCGCTCCATGGATTTGCGATTGCTACTTGGTAGACTTGGCGAGTTCGCGGATTGTTCGTTTCGCATATTATTTGATGCGAAAGTCTCAAGATTGAGACCGTCTTTGGTATTGTTGGAGTGGTTTCCCGAGCTAGAAGCTCTTCGCCACTTTTGGCCACTGCCGTAGTATCCAACATGCTCGAAGGCTGTGTGTTGGGACAGCTCCTCAGATTATGAAGTTTACAGGTCCATTGAGCCATCCCTCCAAAGACGGTTCCGTTTCCCTTCTTTGGTTTTTGCTTTTGGATTTTGCATCGGGGCTGATTGTGGCGCCCTTTTACCATGGATGGGCTTGGGGCGGATTATCCCAAAATTGATATTCAGTTTTCGGCAACTTTCCATCGCACAAGATACTTTCATACTATGGGCGCCAGATCGGTAAAACGCGTAATCTTGCGACGATCAATGGCGTTCAGATTCCCTTGTCCGTGCGATTATTGCGAAGATTGAGATTGCGTTTTCCTCTCGGCGGTCCTTTATCCTGTCCATAACCGGGAGGAATCGGCCCGATAATGATGTACTATTTCGAGGGCTCTTGCGAATTAGAGATAGGTCGCATATGTGCGGGCGGGTGGGTGGAATAAAATCCGGATCCCGATCGTCTTTGGGCTCAAAGGCGAGACTTCGAATTCGGAAGCTTGATTTCTTTGGAGACAGCCCGTGAGTCGGAGCGACGCATGATTTTAGGTTCAATGCTCGATCGGTCCGTTCCTCCGCAGGAATCCGGCATGGAGGGTTCGGGAATCCGGACACGATTGTTTTCAACAACGGCAACGAATTGCGAGTTGTTCTTCTACCACTTCGACGTGGTGGGTAGCACGGGAGAGTTAATCTCTCGAGATCGGTTTAAGCCCGATCGATTGTAGTCCGCTTGACGACTCCCGGGCGGCGATGCGATCCAAGAGCTCGTTAACGAGGCGAGCTCGATTGGATCTAACTGCTCGGCAGCTTTAGGGCTGACGCGAAGATTGCTTTTGATGACTTGAGAAGTCATTGCGAAGCGGCGGCCGGACAGGCGGTCATAAGAAAGCCACCGAGCCGGTTTGTTTGACCGGCGGCCAAGGCCCCTCCGCGAAAACACCGTCTTTGAAGGCGGGTAAAGGCATCCGCTCTATCGGCGGCGACACGGAGGAACTCTCAATGAAAGCACCAATGTCGGTGTCAAAACCGGCGGATCTCGGTAGGGGTCCCGAACTGTGCGTCTAGGCGGATGGTAACAAGAGACGAGGACACAATGTTTTTACCTGTGTTCGGGCCCTCTCGATGGAGGTAAAACCCTACGCCCCGCTTGATTAATATTGATGATATGGGTAGTACAAGAGTAGATCTACCACGAGATCAAGGAGGCTAAACCCTAGAAGCTAGCCTATGGTATGATTGTTGAGATGTAATGTTGTGTCCTACGGACTAAAGCCCTCCGGTTTATATAGACACCGGAGAGGCTAGGGTTACAGAGTCGGTTACAATGGTAGGAGATCTACATATCCGTATCGCCAAGCTTGCCTTCCACACCAAGGAAAGTACCTTCGGGACACGAGCCGGAGTCTTCAATCTTCTATCTTCGTAGTCTGGGAGTCCGGCGGATATTGATAGTCCGACTGTCCGGACACCCCCTAGTCCAGGACTCCCTCACCCATCTTTACCTATTAGAGATGTAGCTGGATTAAATGTCGTTTCTCGTCAACCTTGTAAAAAATAAAATATTGATGTGAGTAATTTAAATGAATCCTTAATTTTGTTGTGTGGCTTCCAATAAAGCAGAGATGGCAGATAATCAATGGATGTATAGTGGGTTTTTCCGTCGAAATCAAGTAACAATAGAGTGGGTCGAGAAAACTGATGTGTTTTTGAAAGAGATATTCCGTAGTCCAATGAGGATGGTGCCAGAATGCCCGTGTGCCAAATGTAAGAGACATATCCGCAGAGATAAGAGTGAGATGACTAAGCACCTTCGCACGAATGGATTTATGCCCAACTTTAATATGCCGATAAACTTTGCCCAGCGGGACCGTGGTAGAGAGGATGTGATACGACAACGCGTTGCTGGTTATGAGGACGATGGGGTTCGAGACATGCTAGATGATGTCTTTGCTGCACAGCTGACACCTCCGTCACATTCAGCGAATGAACCGGAGGAGCGGGAGGAAACTGCAAAGGCCTTCCTGGAAATCTTGGCCTCTTCAAAGAAACCTCTCTATGAGGGTGCCAAACTGTCTATGCTGGATGCCATCTCGCAACTGATGGCAGTCAAGGCTAAGTATGGCTGTAGCCGAGGTTGCTTCGAAGCATTTCTGGGAGTATGGGCTAACAGCCTGCCTGAGGGCCATGAACTGCCGAAAACCATGTACGCTACAAAGAAAATCATGAAGGCCCTCTCCATGGACTATGAGAAAATACATGTTTGTCCAAAGAATGCCTTTTGTTTAGGCATGAGTATGCGGATGACAACTCCTGTAGGAAGTGCGGTTCCTCTCAGTATATTGAGGTGGTCGATAAGCATGGTCAGAAGCAGCAGCTAAAAATCCCTGTGAAGGTTCTTCGGTATCTTGATTTTATAAAAAGACTACAGCGCCTTTTCATCACCGAGGAGTCTGCCAAAATGATGAAGTGGCACAAGGAAGGGAAAAGGTACAATGCAAAAAAAAATTGTACATCCATCAGAAGGTGAAGCATGGAAGTCATTCGATATAGAGTACCCGGAGGAAGCAGCCGAGGCTGGGAAGTTACAGCTGATGGGTTCAATCCATATGGTATGTCGTCTAATCCATACAGCTGGTGGCCCATATTTGTTATTCCGCTCAATCTCCCTCTCGGCGCCATAATGCAACGCAAGACCATGTTCCTGTCGCTTATAGTCTGGGGCATGAATATCCGGGGAAGAATTTGAGTGTGTTTATGCAGCCGTTGGTGGATGATTTGCACCATTCTTGGTACTTCCCAAGGTTGACATACGACCGGCATCTGCAGAAAAATTTCTTGATGAAAGTTTGGCTACAGTATTGCATGCATGACTTTCCCGGCTATGCCCTGTTCTGCGGATGGTGTACAAGTGGAAAGATGCCTTGCCCAGTGTGCATGCAGGCCTTGATTTTCATTTGGCTGAAGAAGGGTGGCAAGTATGTTGCCTTTGACCTGCATCAACAGTTCCTCCCTCCAGACCATCCTGATAGGGAAGACAAGAAGAACATCACAAAAGGCGAAGTTGTCCATGAAGTAAACGAGATTCCAACGTTTTCTGGTGCGGATGTGCTTGCTCAGCTGAAAGCTCTTAAGCCTGCCGGTGAAGGGAAAGGCAAAGGCAAAGGCAAAGCCACAGGCGAAGAGGAGGGCGAGGGCAAAGGAAAAGGTAAAGGGAAAAAATGTTTTGACAACTGGACTCACATTACCCCCTTCACGCAGCTTCCCTATTTTAAGTACCTCAAACTTCCATACAACATCGACGTGATGCACACCGAAAAGAATGTTGCAGAGTCCCTTTTTCGCACGATCCTCAACATTCCTGATAAGACAAAGGATAATGTTAATGCTAGAGTCGATCAACAAAATATTTGTGATAGACCACGTCTACACATGCAGCCTCCCACAGGCAGTCAAAAATCTTGGTTCAAGCCAGATGCTGACTTTGTACTTAAAAAGGATCATAAGATGGAGGCATTCAAGTGGCTGAAACACGTCGTGAAGTTCACTGATGGTTATGCGTCGAATATAAGTAAGGGGGTCAATCTTTCAACAGGTAGAGTGACCAGGCTCAAGAGTCATGACTATCATGTATGGATTGAGCGGATTATGCCGGTGATGGTTCGGGGCTATGTTCCCGAGCATGTCTGGCGTGTGCTTGCGGAGTTAAGCCATTTCTTCTGCACGCTTTGTGCTAAAGAAGTATGTCCTAAGAAGATAAAAAAATGCATAAGAAGGCGCTGGAGTTGATAGGCAAGCTAGAGAAGATCTTCCCGCCAGGCTTCTTTACTCCGATGACACATCTCATTTTGCCGTAAACCGAACGGCCTTATCACTGTCCTGTTGAAGGAGTTTTGGCCTGGCCTATTCTGCCCGCGGCCAGACAGGGACCCGCAGCTGCGTGTTTTGGCCACGAGCTGGGTCCACTACGAGGCTTGCAGCAACGCGGAGTATGGGACGACCGCTAAGGCCGTGATCACCAAATTTTGGGTAAGTTCTCTTTTGTATCACTTTTCTTCAGTTTCATTCATAGTTTATCATTGAATCATTCAACTCATGCCTTGTTGGCTTCTGGTTTATGCATGATTGCAGCAACTCTATAGAGTTCTTGACGAGCACAAGGCTAGAGCCGACGTGGTCTTACTTGCGGCTGTGAAGAATAAAGCTCGTTAGTTGCAGTACGAGGTGCGTTGGGTTGCCGTCTCGCAGTACTACCACATCTACCTGCAACAAAAGATGACCAAAATTCAAGCACAGAAGCAACAACTTACCATGAGTAGGGAGCAGTTCATGATGGTAACTATTACTGACTTTTCATTGTTTCAAGCAGTCAACTATATGTTTCGTGCTCACATGTCATGCTTCCAAAATTTGCATAGGTTGTTCCTCGTTGGTGCTATGGAAGGCATGACGGATGGGCGAGTTTGGTGGATAGGTGGATCGGCGATGATGCAGAGTTTGCTGCCAAGAGCATCAAGGCCCGGGCTAACCGTGGAAAAGACGGGACACATAGCCAAGGAATCAGGAACCACTGGGGCTTCAAGGCCATGAAGGTATATCTATATGCATGATGCATTTTTGTTCTTCTTTACCGTCATGTTCTTATATATGGCTAACTTCTGTTTTATGTTGCAGGAGGACAAGTTGAAGAGGCCGCTCTTAGACATGGAGTCGTGGAAGCTGGCCCGCGACCGGAGTGATCGCAAGGACGGCGAGAGCCAGTACTACGGCAACACCGAGAAGCACCTAGAGTCTTACACTCAGAACTATCAGAAGTTGCATCCGGATGTTCCTGTTCCTGAGGTTGCCCAGTCTCAGATCGACGACACGGCGGCGGTGGACATCCAAGGTAAGTCCCATGGCCAGTATCCGTGTTTCGATGGCTTGATCACTCCGTCGATCTCGTACACACGGCTTCGGGCTACCAACCCGAGCCCCCTAGAGAGTACGGGACGTTCACAGACTCCCTTAGCCCGAAGCATGCTGTAAGTACTTCCCCTCTATCTTTTTCTCTCTAGCATTCTCAGTTTATTTTCAGCATTGCTCACTTAGAAACAACCTAAATTATGTAGGCATATAAGGCCTTTGTCGAGCATAGGAATCTAGAGGTGCGAGAGTACTTGCAACGAGTGAAGGCAAACGATGATTACAACTGTCAGATGATGGCGGTTAGTTTTGCCCTCTAAAACCAAGCTAAATTTTTGCACTTTCATTCCTTCTGACCTTCTAGTTTGCTTGTTTAACTAACATCCAGGATATGTTGGCGTCTTGGAGTAACCGCACGGATCCACCACAAATGGGACCCCCCCCACCACCACCACCTGCGGGAGAACCCCCACACGTGCCCACGTTCGATGAATGGGTGGCACTAGGCAGTGATAGTCTGGTTAGTACATTTGCCTAACTACTGACAAACTAGTTCTCGTTCATTCAACACTATCATATCATATTTACCGTTAGAATCTTCTCCCAAACATGTAGGGGACCGGTGGCTCAACTCCTGCTTCGTCGACCCCAGTCACTCCGATCTTCCAAAGTGATGGTGGTCGCGGTGGCAGTTTTGGCGGAGGTGGTCTTGGCGGTGGTGGTTTTGGCGGAGGTGGACTTGGTGGTGATGGTTTTGGCGGTGGTGGTTTTGGAGGAGGTGGTCTTGCTTGATGTCAATGATGATTCCGTGCATGTGGCCGTCGTGCCATGGCTTTCATGTTCCTACTTTTATGATGTTCCATGTCTTGCACTACTTTTATGTTCATGAACTTTCGCCGGTGATGATCTTTAGATGATGAACTTGACTATGTTTAAATGATGATGATGAACTTGAGTATGTTTAGATGATGAACTGTCATATTTCTGCATAATTCCATATTATTTTGCTTTCAAATGCTGTCAAATGAATTGAAAAAGAGAAAACAGGGGGAAAAACTATGCCTATGGTAAAGCCGTCGGCATATATAAGCCCAGGAGTTACGAGGACGCGCCACGTGGTAGAGCTATGCCTACGGCAAAGCAAATCTATGCCGACGGCTTTGCCGTGGGCATAGCCCTGCCGCCGGGAGAAACCAGGGGACGACATGTGGCAAGGATATGCCTACGGCAAAGCCGTCGGCATAGATTCCATCTATGCCTACGGCTTTGCCGTAGGCATAGCCCTGCCACCAGGAGGCACCACGGAATGCCATGTGGCATAGGTATGCCGACGGCTACCTATGCTGACGGCTAAGCCGTCGGCATACCTCTACCACGTGGCATTCCGTGAATCGTTAGCGCTTTTAACGGCGCCATCCGTTGCCGTCAGACGAAAAACACTGCCGACGGCTGACGCCAGGTCGTCGGCAAAGGCCCCTATGCCGACGGCTATACTATGCCGTCGGTCTGACAAGACTACGCTGACGTGATCTACGCCGACGGGTCTATGCCGACGGCAGCCGTAGGCATAGATCTATGCCGACGGCAAAGGACCTATGCCGACGGCCCTGGGCCGTAGGCATAGGCTGCGAGTCCGGTGGTGAATCATCGGTCCAATCAAAGATTCGTTTTCACCATTAAATACCTCATGACAAGACTTCCGAAACTAGACTCACTATTGGTATATTCCGATGATTTTTTTTCTGGGTAAAGAGTTACCAAGCTGCAATATACAAGTTGCCAACCTATTTACACAGGCATGAAAAATAAATTATTTTTTTCAACATTTCAATCATTTTTATAGGTTGGGAGTTATGATCCTGTACTATAAGAGTTATCAATATTGTTCATTGCCGATAACATTATCTGCGTTTGTCGAAATACTCGTAGATAGTTATTGATTACAAAACTAGACCTCACTGCAACTGTTCATATAATAACTACATCACTATTATGGTGGTGAATGCGTGCTACCATGCTGGGTAACTTACATTGTGCCATGTGGCACAAGCTACTCGCCGCCGCCAGCACCAAGCTCCTTTACTCCATAGTGTACCACCCCTAAATCGACGACCAGAGTGAGCGCATGAACCAATGCTACAAAATGTATCTCCGGTGCGCCGTGCAAGATCGACCAGGGCAGTGGCGCAAATGGCTCACGGTAGCAGAATTCTGGTAAGATTCCACACATCACTCTTCACTCAAATGTTCACTGTTCAAGGTTCTCTATGGCAAAGAGCCAAATTTGGGCGTCCTACGTTTCCTCAGCGATCAACTGCCCACTGACGCGGTGAGCTGGATTGGGCCACGCATACCAAACTGCCGCACGCCAGCAGCTGGCTCAAGCGCGCCTAGGACCGATTCAAGAAGCAAGCCGATCGACACCGCATTGAGCGCGTCTTCGCCTTCAGCGAGCAAGTCCTCCTCAAACTCTAGCCGCACGTGCAAGTCTCCATCGCTAGCAGGCCCTCCGCAAGCTCACGTACAAGTATTTCGGTTCGTTCACGGTCACCGAGCGCATCGACGCCCTCGCCTACAAGCTCGACCTCCCGGAATACAACAAGATCCACCCCGTCTTCCATGGTTTGCAGCTCAAGCAATTCATCCCTGACTACTCGTCGGTCTTGTCTGAGCTACCCAAGATTCCAGAGCTAACGGGCATGCCGCTCGCTCTGATCGCCATCCTAGAGTGTCGCATGGTGAAGAAGCGCACGCGGTGATTACCCAAATCCATTTCGAATGGTTCGCTCTGCAGACGGATCCCAAAGCCGTCATCTGGGAAGAAGCGGCGTCTCAAGGAGAGGCGACTGTCATGCCTGTAGTTTAATTTCAGGAACCTGAACCTACATCGGACTGAAAATGCACTTGCGTGTAGCGACCAAATTTGTGACGCAGGCCTTGTAAACCGTGAGAGCCCAAGGGGCATATAACTACATAGGCCTAACCAGAGTACGGTTAGGGTTTATCGAATGAGAATTACGGCCACTTGCTCTCACCCATTCGTGTTGTTCCTTCTCACCTGCTCGTTCCTCCCCTCTCACTTACTACCTCCTCCTATCCCAAATCCTTGGGGTGTTACATGGACGTGGGGCCTCCTTCTCTAGCAAGCACGCCTACTCCCTCCTCCTATCCCAAATCCTTGGGGTGTTACATGGACATGGTGCCTCCTTCTCTAGCAAGCACGCCTACTCCCTCCTCACTGCTGAGCATGACGAGGGACTCCAATGCCTATCGGTCAAACACTAGGAACAACCTCTTCCGCAAGAACATCGCTCTGCATCCTCTGCCCCTGCCGCGACGCTCCTACAAAGATGTGTTACACCTTTTCATTCAATGTCCTTGTGCAAATCAAGTTTGGCTCGACTTGGGTTTGCCACCCCCATCTCCATCGGCCTTATTTGTGATGTACCCTCTCTGCATGGGCTCAACAACAACATCTGGCTTTCTGTGGCTCTCTCTATCCTTTTGAACAATTGGGACTCGAGGTACGCTGATGTCTTTTGTGGCAAGCCACACTATGCAAAGGGCTTACCATTAGGAACATTGTTAGTGATTTATCTCTTTGGACTTTTAGACTTAATGTGCACTCTCAAAAAGTTGAAGTCATGCCTTGGCGCTAATGTCCATCCTCGCGCGCCAGCATAATTCTATAAAACTAGCCTGACAGTTTTTGAGTAATGCATTCAGTTCTGGTGGGGACTCCCCATCCCCTCACGTGATTGCTCAAAAAAGAAAAAGAAAAAACTAACGACTCCAAGAAAGCTTTGATTAAAATTGAATATTTTTCGGACGGCATTTTGGAACCAGTAACGTGCAATTCAGATTACTAAGATCTGAGGGAGAGACGAACCAACCTGTAGTTTGATGGTTAGAGGGACAGTTGTATCCCCAGCCCATCGGGGTTCAAAGTCCTGGTGCTAGCATTATTTCTGGATTTATTTCCAGATTTTCGGCGGTGTGTTTTTAGTGCAAGGAGATGTTCCTGTCGATGGCGAGGCACCTATGGTGACTTCGTAAATCTCAAGATGATATGCCAACTCAGTCTCTCGGGGGTGCTCATAGGGATAGGGTGCGCGTGTGTGCGTTTATATAGGTGAGTGTATGCGTGTATGTACGAGGGCTTACATCTGTACTGTGTTAAAAAGAAGATATGAGGAAAATTGAGAATCGGCAAATCCGCGAGATTGATTACAAAACGGTGCAAGTTGATCTAGTATTATGCAGACACAAGGAAAATCGTGGCAACTTGCATGCGCGCGTACGTTGACGAATACGTACATATTTAGGTGGCGTAACGACACCACGCGCGCGCTCCAGCTGATTATCCAGAGATTATGCTAAGCTAGCTGTGGCTCTGCTGCGCACCATGATCCATGCTTTGCTTGGCCTGCATTTCTGGCATCGACTGTATCCAAACAGTTAATTAATTAAGCACGCGTTACGCCAAATGCTTCAGCGACAAGCAGCAGCAGGATAGACAATTGCGTCAGGTGTGGTGTATCCAAGCTATCGAAGCCCAGCGAGATCTCCGGCGCGCGCCCATGCATGCAGCTCTGTTCGTCGTGATCAACGTCGTCATGAGCTCTATATATACCGCTCGATCTCAACCTCACTGGACATACACACAGAACAATCCATCTTCAGTTAGCAATATCCATCTCCAGAGTCCAGATCGATCTACGATGGTGATCAAGCCCAGCGCCGGCGCCATCGCGGTGTCTGTCTGCCTGTCGCTCGCCTTCTTCGCCGGGCACGGGCAGCCCGTGCTGCTCGACGGTAGCGGTGGCAAGAAGCACGATGTTGCTGACACGGTTAAGAAGGAAGTGGCCATGGCCATGAAGAAAAACCCGCGTATCGGCGCCGCCCTCGTCCGGTTGCTCTTCCACGACTGCTGGGTCCACGTACGTAAGCATAAGCAAGCCATGATCCGACAAATTTGCATGCCGTATTGCCGTCGATGACAGATGTAGGAGTATCTATCCATGCTAGCTGCTTGCATGCACTTTTAAGTAGTAATAAACGATGTACGTGCAGGGCTGCGATGGATCGGTGCTCTTAGACAAGACGCCGGACGGCGGCAGCACGGAGAAGGACGCGATAAACAACATCGGCCTGGAGGGCTTCGACCTGATCGACAGGATCAAGGGCAAGGTCGGCTACAGCGTCTCCTGCGCCGACATCGTCGTGCTGGCCGCCCGGGACGCGGCCTTCATCCTCAGCCGCGGCAACATCGCCTACAACGTCACGATGGGCCGCATGGACGGCGTGGTCTCGTCGGCGCACGCTGCCGACGCCGTGCTCCCTCCCTCCACCTTCAACTTCACGCAGCTCAAGGCCAACTTCGCCGCCAGGAACTTCACCCAGACGGAGCTCGTGGTCCTCTCCGGCGCCCATGCCGTCGGCGTCGCCCACCTCTCGTCGTTCCGCGACAGGCTCGACAACGCCACCGCCACCCCGATCAGCGTCAGGTACCAGAACGCGCTCCGCGACCATGTCGTGGGCAAGACGACGGAGGCGGTACCCGACCCGACGGAGATGAACAACATCCGCGACATGGAGTTCGCCTTCCGGAACGCCTCCGGGTACAACGCCACCGGGGTGGACACGTCGAGGGCGGCGAGGGGGGTCCTGGACAACAGCTACTATCACGCCAACCTCCAGAACAAGGTGCTGTTCAGATCCGACTGGGAGCTGCGCAACGACACCACCGGTGCCGCCGGGAGGGACATGAGGGAGTTCAGAGACAACGCCGCCACGTGGTACCTGCTATTCGGCAAGGCCATGGCCAAGCTCAGCGAGATCCCCGCCGAGGGCACCCGTTTCGAGATCAGGAAGAACTGCAGAACCACGAACTGAAACTGCCACGACATACGGCGTCCAAAACTGGGTCGTGTGCAGCGAATTGGTTTGAATTCAAAAGTGTCCTCTACCCAACTTGTACTACTCCGATATTCACCACAAATAAAACTACGAATGATTTGTGAAAGGATTTGGCTAGGTCTCCGTCGACTGATACTTAACCAAGTCTCGGTCAAGTGATATAGCATATTATATAAGAAACTGAAAAAAAATGTACGAATGCAAGATCGAAGAAATTAGCATCGACTAAGACATAACGAAGTGCCAGTAACTAAGACTTAGCAAAACTGTTTATGAAAACAGTACAACCAAGCGACTACGAGACTTTATACTTCGTCACTCATCGGCCACTTCTCCCCGCTGTAGCGGTATTCGGTTCCACTTGGTTCTTCTTCTTGGACGTTTTTTTGTTTGTTTCTCTCCGTTTTAGGTAGGTTTTCGAAAAACCATCTCTGCAACCGAGATCACCAGCACCCGCGCTGACGAAAAAATTCAAAACAAATACTAGAAAAAATTCAAAAAATACCAATTTTTTTGGGTGGTAGACAATTTGATGCATGAGGTACGCTTCAATTTTCAAATCATTTGGACATGTGAGGAGCTCTCAGCAAAAAAAGAAAAATTGGGGGTCTGTAAAAAATGTTTACTGTTCATGTACTGTTTTGACCCAATTTATCTTTTTTGCTGAGAGGTGCTCAAATGTCCAAATGACTTGAAATTTGGAGCTGCCCTCACGCATCAAATTTTCTACCGCACAAATTGTTTTTGAATATCTTTTATTTTTTTGAATTTTTTGCCAATTTTTTTCTAACCAGGTGCAGATGAGCCTGAGCACCAAATGCCCTGCTCGTAGGTTTTGGTCTTTTCTCTTTTTTGTTTTCCTTTTAACTTTTATAAAAAATATTTTCCAAATTCATGTTTTTTTCCAAAATTTTTGAACTTTTTTTAAAATCCGTCAAACCCTTGAACTTTTCAGAATTCAATTGTTTTTCCTATTTTTCAACTTTTTTCAAATTCATGATATATTTTCAAATTTATGATTTATAAAATTCATTTCCTTTTTTAAAAATTCTTGAAATTTTCCAAATGCAAGAACCTTTTTTTAACCCGTCGGACCTGAAGAGGAAAGAAAGAATAAAGGAAGGAAAAAGTTGTTGTAACCATATCCCGCTAGGTGACGTGTTGGTTACACTAACCTACCTTGATGAGGGAGGTCGCTGGTTAGATACACGGAGTACTCGCTTGTTTTTCCGAATTGAAACACACTAAAAAAACGTTTGATGGGCCGGCCCAGCGGGGGACTGCTTCAGGCGCCCGTTTTTACATTTTTCGAAACCCCCCCTGATGTTTTAGGTAATTCATCCACGGATCATATATAAGTCAAACAAATGCTTTTTAAAATCATACATATCTTTTAAACTGTAACTCCGATTTGAACATGTTATATATGAAATTTGATTAAAAAAATATGTAGAATACAAATATGAGATTATTTTTACCTTTTAAGTATCTTTAAATATTATTTTGGAATGTATTTGAGTCAAACCAAATGATTTTTTAAATTATCTGTATCTTTTAAACCGTAACTTTGATTTTAACATATTATATATGAAATTTTATTAGAAAAATGTGTGGAATCTAAATATGATGTTAATTTTACCTGTTAAATATTATTAAAATATTGTTATGGAAGCAAACTTATAATTTATAGCGCAAGATCCATTTTTTTATACTGGCGGCGATCCGGATTGCAAATAAACACTCCACTATAACCATATACGGAAAAGAAAACATCAATAACTACACATGCATACCTCTGAAAAATGTCGCAAGGAAAAAAACAGATTTCTCATCGCGAGAGTGACAGAAAGCGAGAGAGAGAGAGAGAGAGAGAGAGAGAGAGAGAGAGAGAGAGAGAGCGTCTTAGGATTAACCATATTCAACACACGTTTTTTATTGTTTTGTGTGAACACCGAGGCCATCGCCGGCGAGGGTGAGAAGGAGGATAAACGGCAACACAAATATGATGCCTCACAAAAATAAAGAAGATGGACCTATTGTGGTCTTGAGTGATGGTTGTTGAGTCAAGAGTGTGTGTTATGTTTTCTCTCCCGTTGCAACGCGCAGGCTCTTTTGCTAGTTTATAATAAAGGGATGAGTGCTTCTATCTGTCTGCCGTCGTACATTTTGCAGAAAATCCCCTTCCTTTTCCAATAATTTACCGGCAGTCCCTCTTTAAGTCAGAACAAAATATTTTTTTATCTTACACAAAACCCCTGCCTTTTATGCCAATTCACCTACGGTACATCGTTAAGTTATATTGAATCGTTTTTTTAGTTTTCCATAAAACCCCCTAAGATCTGCGTTAATCACCTCGCAATCTATTAAGAATAATTATCTTTTCAAATAACCATATCTTTTAAACTGCAACTTCAATTCTAACATGTTATATATGGATTTTGATCAGAAAATGTGTAGAAAATATGATGTTATTTTACATGTTAAATATTTTTAAATACAAGTTATGGTGCAATGTTAATCAATTGCCCACGATTCATCTTTATTTCGTACCGGCGCATATTCGTATTGCAAATGAACATGCCACACACAATGTTGTGTGGTGGTTGGCAAGGAACTAGTGAAGGAAAAGACCCTACGTACGTACCTTTTCTTGGCGATATCGTCGCACAAACTTACCAACGGACTACACAATATTTTTGAGGTGAATACACAAAGAATTTTTATAGGATATACATATACTTATAAAATTCATGAATATCATAAATACATGAAGCTTTATTTTGAAAATAACCGAACTATTCATGTGATAGTCATGAACGTTAATATTGAAATCGATAAGTACGATCTTAGTTTGTGCTTCATCCGTTGCATGTGACGGTGATACATATAGGCTTTCTTAAATAAAGTTAATTTATAGACGCCGCCTCCTCAGTGTGAACGGCACCACCTAGATGCTTAGATGAAAAATGTTTACTCTCCCGTTGCAGGTTGCACGGGCATGTTTATTCTGAAAATTATATTTAATTGATTTATTTATTGCAAGAAGAATTTATAAAATGAAAAATCCTATATTGCCAAAGGGGAAAATGTTCGTATACCTCATATATACTATGTTCATATATTGAATTAAAATACTCATTTAATATTTGGATAATGTTCTCTATACAAAAAAGTAAGTATTCAAAAATCTGTTCATGGTTTAAAAAAATCATGAACGTTTATGCATGAGCCCGTATACATTGATAAAAATGTTCCACTAGTTTCCAACAAAATAAATATTAAATGTAAAATGTAACAAAAAATAAGATTAAACAGATAGAAAAAGAAAACAAATGGAAATGGAAGGGGCAAAAAGTAAAGAGATACAAAATTATGTTTTAGATCCACTCACACGTCAATAATTTGATTTTGCTAGAAGAATTTTGCACTACAATCTATATGACCGCAGTAATGTGCGCAACAAGTCAACTTCTCCATGCGACCGAAGAGCGCACTTTCAAAACCAATTAAGGATCATGAACACAATTATGTTTTAGATCCACTCATCCATTAATTCGTTCTTGTTAGCACAATTCCGCACTATATCATTGCAGCAATGTACACAACAGGTCAACTCCTCCATGGAACCCAGGAGCGCACTTACAAAATCAGTTAAGGATCATGGGCAAAATTATGTCTTAGATCCACTCATGCACTAATTTGATCTCGTTAGCACAATTCCGCTCTATAATGTAAATATCAACGTAGCAATCTGCACATCATGGTCTACCAGCTAAAAAAATGCAGATCAACTCCTCCATGCAAATCCAGCAGCACACTTACAAAATCAATTAAAGATCATGAACAAAATCATGTTTGGTGCGCTTCATGCTCAGCTTCAATGAATGAAGCTGGTTCATCTCACATAGGAACGTTCGTGGAGACCAACGAACAAAAGCCAGCTTAATTGGCGGCGGTGGTGGAGACCAACGAACGTTGGGGTTGAGGTTGAGTCGAGTAGATCCAACGAATAAAGGATACCGATATATGATCTGCTAACCACCCTTGATTATCGGGAGAGAATGTCCACTGTCCACAGCAAGTGTCTATTTTATGTGGAGTTCATTGTTTTCGTGACCCCGGCCGGTTTAAAAGAAGTGAAAGTCGGTGATTAGCATTTGCATTCCAAACAGAGGGAGAGACTTCACTCACTGAGAAGCCGCATTGTGTTATCCCTAACTGCCGGTGGGGGTGTAAACAAAGTCATCAACTAAGCTGGAATTATCCTCAAACTCAATAACCTAGCTAGGATTATTCTCCTGCCAACCTAGCTTGGCTTTGTAACACGTTTTCGTATCTTTTCCTAATAATAAAACACAGAGTGCTTCTGGTCGTCCGTCATGTCTTTTTTGCAAAAAAAAAACCCTCTTATTTCTGTAAATTAACTTGCAGTAAGTTTAAGGCACATCTGAACCGTTTTTTTGGCAATTTTTCAAAAAAAACCTCTGAAGTTTCAGTTAATCACCTTGCCATCGATATTTAAGTCAGCCAAATCGCTTTTTTTTGTTTTAACAGAAAACCCCCTGACTTTTTGATTAACCAGTCTGTAGTTTATCTAAAAAAAATATCTATATCTTTTAAACCGTAACTCCTGTTTTAACATAATATATATGAATTTTGACTAAAATATATATATAATCTAAATATGATGTTATTTTTAGCTGTTAAACATTTATAAAATAATATTTTTGTGCAAACTTAATATGTAGTGCACGTCCGGTTTTCTTTCGTACCGGCGGCGATTCAAATTGCAAATAAACACCCATTAAAACCAGATTGAGAGGAAATAAAACATCGATAACCAAGCATGCACACCTTTAAAAATCCTCGCGGGGAAAAATAATATATTTTTCATCTTATTCCGGGCGAGTGTGCGTGCGCACGCGCGCGCTAGTGTGTGTGTGTGTGTGTGTGTGTGTGTGTGTGTGTGTGTGTGTGCGTGCGTGCGTGGGTGCGCGCGCGCGCGTGTGTGTGTGTGTGTGTGAGAGAGAGAGAGAGAGAGAGAGAGAGATCTTAGGATTGACCACATTCAAACGCATTTTCGTTGTGTGAGGACTGAGGTCACCGTCGGCAACACAAATATGATGCCATGTGAAAATAAAGGACGTGAATCTATTAGGGTCTTGAGTCATGATTATTAAGTTAAGAGCGTGTGCTATTTTCTCTCCTTTTGCAACGTACAGCCTCTTTTTCTAGTATCTTATAAACATAGTTCAAGCACAAGAGTCAACATGTTATCCCCGGAAAAAAAGGAGTCTACATGCTGTAATGAACTAATCATGCATATAATTGTTTACTTGTGATATCCTAATATAATCCTCCATGGAAAAGTACCATATCATGTGGCATTGTCAACGAGTCTATAGCTGCAGATAATTCAACTACCTGTGTGGTACGGTAACCTCCTAATCATTTGAACATATTCTTTGTACCCAGTGAACACACTTGCTAATTAATTAAGGTCATGCATGTACGTGTTCGTCCTCATAGGCTTACGATTATTCGTGATCTATAAATACCCATCGAAACCACACTATTGTCACCATCAAGCACTCCCAGCAAGTCTCTTTCATTAAACACACGCAAATAGTACGTGAACAAGGCGATGACGATGGCAGCCAACAAGGTTGTGGTGCTCATGGCGTTCATGGCCGCTGCGCTGAGCTCTGTGTCGATGGCCGCCGGGCTGCAGCACGGTTTCTACAACTTGTCGTGCCCAAAAGCCGAGGACACGGTGAGGAACGTCGTCCAAGGCATGATCCGCAATGACCCCACCATGGGCGCCGCCTTTGTTCGCCTCTTCTTCCACGATTGCTTTGTCAGGGTATGTACCTCAATTCAAACACATGCCACGCCACAGTTTGAAACACTTGGGATTTCATTCGAAATCTAAATAAATTTCTTATGTGCCATTTTTATTCTATACAAACATAAGAAATTTTAACGTGAGACTATCTAGAAAGCATGCTTTTGATCTTTTCTAATTTTGACTACCACTGATATTTTCAGATTTTTCATGTCTAGATAATACTAGTATATGTTTCCATGAACCTTCACTAACATAAATACATACAAATAAAGGAAAAGTATATTTATAAATGACTTCTTACAGGGTTGTGATGCTTCCATTCTGCTGGACCCGACCGCCAGCAACCCGGAGACAGAGAAGACAACAATCCCTCTGCGTGGATACGATGCCGTGAACAAGATCAAGGACGCCGTGGAGGCCGTCTGCCCGGGCGTCGTCTCATGTGCCGACACCCTGGCCTTTGCGGCGCGCGACTCCACCTGCGCCGCAGGCGGGTTCACCTTCCACATGCCATCCGGCCGCCTGGACGGCTTCCAGTCAATCGCTGACGAGGTCTTCCAGGGCATCCCATCGCCCGCGTTTCAGCTCCAAGAACTCCTTGAAAGCTTCGCCGCCAAGGGCCTCAACGCCGAGGACCTAGTGGTGCTCTCCGGTGCGCACTCCTTTGGCCTCACGCACTGCAACTTTGTCACCCCGCGGTTGTACCCCACTGTCGACCCCACTATGAACGCCACCTTTGCGGCGGCGCTGAAGAAGGTGTGCCCGCCTCCAAGGAACGGCGGGGGGTTCATCTCCGTGAATAACAACCGTGTGACAGATCCGAACAAGCTGAGCAACCAGTTCTACAAAAACGTGGCCTCTGGGCAGGTGTTGTTCACGTCGGACCAGACGCTAATGGATGAGACGCCGACGACCGGCAACAAGACAGCGGCCATGGTGGCCGACAACGCCGCCAACCCTATCGCTTGGATGGTCAGGTTTGCGGCGGCTATGGTGAAGATGGGAGGCATTGAGGTGCTCACCGGGACCGACCCCGGCGAAGTCAGAAAGGTCTGCTTCGCCATCAACAACGCGAGCTAGAATCGGTGGAGCTGCATGCATGATGATACTTGAACAAAAGTACCCTGGCATAACCGGTGGACTTAGTTGGTTTAGTCCTTGTTATTATATTGGTTTCATTCCATATGTACTATTGTTAACAGGAAATTACCTATGTGCTTTTTTCTACTAAAAAGGATCAGATTTAATATAAAGATTCACTGGAAGTATAACTCACTTCAAACATAATAAAACTTACATTAAGGGCCATGGACCATCAAACAACCACACACCTCTGTGGCCGCTCTCGTACCGAAGCTGGCCTACTTCTTTTGTTAACAACATTATGATTTCATCTTGGTTCAACAAAAATGCATGTCACGACCAACCGAGGAAATTTAATCAAACATAAATAACAACCCAATACTCTAGCAGAGGGTAACGTATCAATGCATGCATTGTCTACTTTTTTGGCGGGCCAGATTTTCATAAGCTAGAGTATAGCATACTTGGAGAAAAAACCTTTAACTTCACATAAATAGATTGTACCTTAGCTCATTCAGTTTTTGGCTGTTATGACTTTCGAACATACAACCTTGTACTTTTATCAATATTCCCCACTGTCCATCTCACTGAAAATTTGACAGAACTAGGACGAGTTTCATCAAATGTCATATAAAAACAAGATTGTTTCTGAAAATGGAGAGCCCCCCATCCCCCGGTGCCTATGTATCCTAGCTAGTTACGCTATTCTTATGATATAAAAGCACATCTGTGCTAGAAACCAAAGGTTAAAAAGCACAACTGTTTTCCAGGTTTTGTTTCATTTTTTTTTGGTTTTTAGGCTTTTCCTGATTCTTTTTCCTTTTCTTTTTGTTTTTCTGATTTCTGATTTTTTTTTCATGGTTTTTTTGTTGAAACCTATTAACATGAGATTTAGTTTCAAAGATCTCGTTGTAAGAAATCCAAGGGTGAAAACGATTTATGATTTGGACACGCGGTTAAAAACTAATTGAAAATGAATCTACAAGAAAAAGGAAAAGAAAACTGGTTGCAACAAGTGGCACACATGCAGTGCACCACTTGTCAACATAGAAAAAATGGGAGTGAGTTTTGTAAGGGTACCCCTAATTAGTGATTCTGACATTCAAGGTGATTATTATTTTACGCTCAAGGACTCAAAATATTGGACAAGCATGTGGAATGTCTGTGTCCTGGGTCGAGCACTATGGGTTTTCATTTACTTTTTGTAAATTATTTTTACATTTACTTTTTAATTTTCCCTTCCATTTTATGTTAAATCATTTTCTAAAAAAATATCTTCTTTTGAATATTTTTTTTCCGCTGTATGAACAACTTTTATAACCTACAAACCTTTTTTTCTAAAGCGCATGAACTTTTCAACGCATTAATATAATTTTCTATATGCATGTCAAATACATGGTGAACATTCTTTTTCACAGGTATGAACATTCATATGTATGTAGGTGAATATTTTATTAGTTTTCTGTTATGTTTTTCTATTTTTACTAACTTTTTTGGACCTGTGGATCAAAATATTTTTTTCCAGGAAACTAATCAAGCATGAAGCATCTCAATGGATCGCGCCATGACCGGCCCATATGATATACACGGTTCAGGCGTTTCCTCGACTATTTGGTGAGTGTCGAATAGGTGGTCTCCTGGTTCAATCCAAAGCACCTAGGGTGTGTCTGTGCCTTGTTTATAGCAAGCGCTAAGACTGTGTCGCCAACCTCTCGCTCTCACGTGGACTGGGAGCAAAGAGCAAATTTGAATAATTAGTTTATTCCTATTTTTGCTCTGTGAATGGATAGTCTGCTGCAGACATAGTGGTCTCTATGTATGTCACTAATTCATATATCATAAATTGAAATAAATAACTAAAAGTATTCATCTATCAAAAAATGCATGCACACAAAAAATGGGTATTCTTCATACACTCATACAAAATACTCATTTTTATTTATAAAGGTGTCCAAGTATTTTTACTAAATATCCATTTATTTTAAGAATGTACATATACTTTCAAAATAGTCTTCATGTTTTTATAAAATGTGCATAGTAATTAAAAATGTGTACACATAATTAAATAACACTTCATGTAAAACCGAAAATTTCCTTCATTTAAAAAATAATAATGCAATTTTAAATGATATTACAGATTTCTGTAAGCGGATGTTCACACATTTTATAAAATCATATAATTTATGAAAAGTTTTGGCACATTTATAGGAAGTATTTTCTAAATTTTAAAAAAATATGCATTTTAATAACTTTGTGTAGTTATAAATTAGGAAGAATCTTAAATGCCATTTAAAATGTGTTTACAAATTTCAAAAATAATTGCATATTTATCCAAAATATATTAAAGAAACATGAAAGAATAACAAAAATGAGAACCATGAAAAAGTAGAAGTAGAAATATAAAAATAAAAATAAAACAATGAAGACAAAAAAGAGCTGAAGATCATTTCTAAATACCGGGAAAACAGTTTCGAAAAAAGCTACCTTACGACTCACGGACGGACCCCCGTCTGGGCTAGCCCATTTGTTGTCCTTGTAGCAAGCGCGCCTCGGTACTCTAGGGCAATGATGGGATGTAAAAATTAAAACAAACATATGTGTAATTTTAGTTTTTCTAAAAAAAAGTCATACATGTCCTTCAAAAGTGTTCACACATTTTAAAATACCTGCATATTTATCCAATTAATATGAATAAACATGAAAAAAGTAACAAAAATAAGAAACATAAAATAGGAACAAAAGAGCTTAAGACCAGTACTAAAAATTTATAAAAATTGTTTTAAAGAAAAGCTAACTCATAACGGGAGCTCCTCTTTGACGTGTTTTGCGTCAAATAACCTTTCTTTTAGATTGAGCGACGCATGCATGGCCCGCTGACTGGGCCATCCCATTGGTGGTTGCTATAGTAAATGTGCCCGTTCGCCCGGTGGGATGTAAAAATTAAGAAAAGGCATTGCACCCTCACTAGGAATCGAACTCCGGACATGTGGCTTGTGAAGGAGAACACCTACGAGTGGACGTGACAAGTGTTAGTGAAAAATGAGGAGCGTGCAAGGGTAAGAACTAACTACAACGCGGAATCCTTGCACTTTTATTTATTTTAATTTGTATTGGAAATTGCAAAAAAAAAGAATAATGTTTCAAAATCTGACAATGATTGAAAAACTCAAACAATTTTTAATATTTGAAAAAATTGAAAAGCCTGGACGCTTTTGAAATGGTGAACATATTTTGGCAGAAACTATTGTTAAAAAGCCCAAACATTCTCTGAAAACATGAAATTTTTAAAATTTAGAGACCAAAATTTTATAACAGGGACGTTTTTCAAAATTCTAAACAATTTTTCAAAAGCATGAACCTATTTTGAAATTCCCATTTTTGTTGAAAAGCGGCACATTTTTTATTAAATAAATTGTACGCAGGAACATTTTCGCCATTCTGAACAAATTTTGAAAACATGAACATTTTTACAATTGCATAATTTGTTTTGGAAAACCAATTCGAGAACATGATCTTTTGTTTGAAAGTTTGAAAATTATCTAGAAACACTGAATTTTTTTTGAAATTTCAAATATTTTAAGAAAACATGAATATTTTATTAAAATTTTAAAAGACGCGAAAACAAAAAGAAAAAATGATAAATTAACCAAAAAGGAAAGGAAAAAAGAGAGAAGTTAAATACAACAACAAAAAGAAAAGAAGCTGGTAAACCGGTAAAAGAAACAAAACCGGCTCAGGAAACATTCTAGAAGCTTCCTTTTTTTTAGAATTCCTTCTAGAAGCTTCCGAAAACCATCTGGTCGCTGTTGTAAAGCGGGCCGGTCAAATTCTCGCGCTGGGGGGTTTCGGCTGTGGGTGCTGCCCAACAATTTGACGCGTAGAGCGTCAAATATGGTTTTCCCTGAATAAACGAATGTCGGGGCTGGTTCATGTCGGGGCCTCCTTATATTTGGCCACGGATTCAGACTTGAGAGAGCGTTGACTTTTCCCCCTTGTGTTTGCGTCACACATGGCAGGTCTTGCGCTAGATTTCAATCTCATACATCAGCACCATATAAATCCTCGGGGGCACCGAATACCCAAATGCTGGATCCAAGCCGTATAGATCGTCGCGTCCGCACCTTTTCTCTCCTTCAAGGAACCATATCAGTAGTTCAGCGCGTACTGCTTGTAATCAGCTGACGTGTTCGCTCCCTCGTAAAGAAAACGGAAAATGACGTCCTCGTCGCCTCGTTGCAGTATTCATCCCCCCTCTGCGCTATCTGCCGCATGATGGGTTTAGCAGCAGCTGAATCGACTGGCGTATGACGTCGGTACGTACTTAACCTCCTTTGTGGCTCGTCGCACATGGGCATGCTACGTCTTGTCATTGAGCACAAGCACACCGATAAACATTATTTCTTGTTTCTATATCTGTCTCCGGGGTGTTTCCATCCGCGAAAAAGTTAGGGTCTGATAATTCTCATTTGGTAAACAGAAGTGACTGCAACGGTAAAGCTATGTCTTCTATCCTCCCTCTTCGTCCCTCCCTCGTCGAAGTCGAACAATCTTTATTGTAGTAGACAGCAGGGAAGTCATCGTACTAAGGCCTCATAGGACCAGCGCACCAGAATAGCAATCGTCGTCAATGAAGAGAACTTAGATCGAAAGGATCCAACCCGTAGACACACCAACACAGACGAACGGAGACATGATCCACCGAATACAAACGCCGACCGAATCCCACGAGATCCGCCTGAGACAAATCTCCACACACCCTTTGACAATGCTAGAAACACCATCGGGACGGGGACTAGGCAGGGAAAACTTTATTCCATCTTCACAGAGTCGCCGCCACCTAACGATCCCTAACAAAACTTGAAAAATCATGAAAAGATGGAGCACTCCCGCATGGAAAGGCCGGGATCCACCGCGCCTCCATGGCTCTAAGACCACATGAGGAGAGGTAGACTGACGACGGCACCGACGAGAGGCACAAGAAATCCTGTCCAAAAGGTCTTCTTCCTTCCACGGGAAGAAAGAAAACGATCTGGTCCAAAAATAAACTAGTAGTGCGTGACTAGTGTTGGAGATGTGTCATTAGGGCATCTCCAAAGCTGCGGTATATGTCCGTTTTTATGTCGGGACGTGGTCCGCGAACATGATGCCAGAGGGAGCCATCTAGATCTATTAACAAATTAATCCGATTGGAAGAAGAGGGAGTATAGAGGGGCCACGCATGTGGTGGGATTTATGGTGTGGTGTCCGGTCGGAAGAAGAGAGAGAAGAGGGGGACCATGCATGTGAAGAGAGAGAAAATATGGGATGGCCACATGGTTACTTTTCATTGGTCAAGTGGCTGCCTGGACTCCGGTATAGCTTCCCCATATTTGTCTCGGATTTGTCGGAAAACGGATGTCCGGACCACTTCGCGAACCGATGGGAGTCCCTATTGAATGACAAAGTTTTATACAAATGGTCCAGACACTATAATCCAGACATATACCGAAGCTTTGAGGGTTTCCTTTGAAGATGCCCTTAATCTGTTAGTGTGTTTTCGCATTGCATGGATTGTCGACTGATGGAACTATCAAAAGATCCACCATCACATATGATGACTGAGGCACCCTTTCATGCCGGGGTTTAAATTACTATTCTAATCTTTATTGATCATGCTCGGCATTTTTTTAAATGGCAGGATTCATGCATTTATTAAGATGAGAAGTCATGCTCGGTTTATTACAAAAAACCAGGCAAAAACTAGATTGCCCAGTAATTAATGGAAATCAGGCGAAACCATCACAACTGTTGAGTGACACACACAGATACCCCACGCATACCCCTCCGAAGAGGGCCTTGCTGAACATCACGCATGCATCATCACTCCTCCCCTAGAGGCATCATCGACATCCCTAAACCCCGAGCAAACGATTTTGACTTCGCCACGGATGATCGTCGACTCAACCCAAACTGTAGAGGTCACGTGAAGTCGTATGACCAAACAGCGCAGCTCCGACTCTGACGGTGAGCTATGAAGGACAAAATCAGGCACGACTAACGCCATGGAAGATCACCGAATGGGTTACCTGTAGCCAGTAATTGTACATCATAGGGCCCCGCCACCGCAACTTTGACTTCCCTGCAACAAACAAACCGAGGCAAACCCGTGGTCACGCCAGAGAAGAGCCGACTACCGAAACATTGTCACATCCCCGATATCGCTCCCACCATCATCGTTGCCACAGAAGCCACACGTCACAACCGCTCCCATCCACCAATCCCACTCGCCAATGCCGAGCTCTCAACACAAAGCCCCCAAGAGAGAATACGACACTCAGGCGCCACCATCGTCCGGTCACAAATAAAGGGTTTCCCCCGGAGAGGATGAGATGGTCAGATCCATGCGGGAGGGGTGCAACAATGAAGCAACGGTGCCTCCAGGTAGGTAAACGACACCCACATCCGCCATCATCGCTGGACATGACACGAAGCAGAGACAAGGTCTTCAACCAAGCTCCCACACCACCTCAGTCGCACATCATCTCGCATCGGTGTCGACAGGCCTGCCAACCACCACCACCATCAGAGCTGCCCATCGACGAAGAAGAATCAATGAGATCCACTACAACCACCCACACCATGTGGGGATCACCGGCGGCAAACCTCTAGAATGAGGGACTAGATCCATCAACGGACGTTCGAACACAGAATCATCGGATGCAGCGTGAGCCGACATGCCCTGCCGACCCCGTGCGTGCCACCGTGGACACGGGGACACGAAATCTGCAGCACCCGCAGCCGCAATACCCTTCGTCATCATATCGGAGCCCCGATCCATGCACCACCTCCCCCTCGCGGCTGAAGCCGTTGTAAAAGCTCCACATAGGTAGCCTGACCCCCTCCACCACTCGCCCCGCCGGAGCAGGCCACCAGAGGTCGCAAAGTCGCGCTGACAAACCGCTCAGAGGGAAGCTTCCCTGGTGGAATCGCTCCGCCAGAGAGCGGGCTCCTACCCTGTTTCCTCCTCAAGACAGCGGCGGCTCATCCCAAAAGTCTTCTCTTGATTATTTTACGGCAAATGGCTTCATATAGGAGAATATCATCATCAATGGACCCCCCGTGAGCCCAGAAGCCTCCCCGGCACGCCCCTTGGGGGGCACCCCTGGGCTTGTGGGTCCTGGGTGGCTCCCCTCTACTACTTTTTCTTTTCAGTACTTTCATATATTTCAAAATAAATCTCTGTAAATTTTCATGTTATTTTGAGCTCCAAATAATTGCTATCACCGCAGTAGCTTTTCAGGTTAGATTTCCAGCTGATGGTAATCCCTCCTTGATGTATCTTTCATCTTAAGAGAGAAAAGGCATTAGATTAACATCATAATATGGAATATAACTTCAAATAATATAAGTAACATTAAGAAAACATGATGCAAAATGGACGTATCATATAGCGGTCTCAGGTGGAGTATTAGCAATATATGCAGTTGGATAATGGTATATGGACACAAGGAAACAATTCCTATATACAATCATGACATGTATGATCGCACCATAAACACTTCAATTTAATTGATACGCAACTGTAGTTTGTTCACCACACCTTTGCTTTTGCTGAGATGCCACTAGTGAAGTTATAGATCACGTTCCTTATTCCTCATAATCAAAACACTTGGCTTTCTATTCTTTACAATCAGAACACTTCCCTTTTTGCATTAAAATTAATCTAAACACACAATACATTAATCCTTGTAACTACCAAAGTTAGTGATACTAACAACCTCATTTGCTAATTAGGGGGGCAAGAAGAAGTTTTTTAGTTGTGTGCAGGTACTGATCATTGGCTATCACAAGAACTCGACATACTGATACCTTGCTTTCAACCATGGGGAGCTTACTTCGTACTATAAACCCTTACACTTCAGGACCCAACAAATATTCATCTAACATGCACTACAATAGCCAGGTATATAAAGAAGAAAGAATGTATCTCAAAGTTCACACTCTTGGGCGAGTGCTAATCTCCTTTAGTGAGGGGCGGGCATCAAATCAACTCGAATGCCAGGAGGATCACCTTTTTCTCCTTGAGCCTCCCACAAAATGTCACAGCTCAATCACTTGTGGTTGGTCTCTAAGTGACTATCAAACCTTGATAAACTTTGTTGGAGCTCTGTACATGAGCTCTCAACGAACTCCTACCTTCTAGGAGTCGTCACAACTCCAAGGATAATAAGATCCACAATGGATTCAAGGGGAAACATCTACTTGGTGTAAGTGTAGACAAGAACTCCTTTAGCTCTCCCTAAAGTTTGAGCAAGATTGGGGCACTAGAGAGGGAGATCTCATAGGTTTTGAGCTTTGAACCAATGTAGGACAGAGAATGGATTCATCCCTTTCCACGTGGGGAAGAAGGGGGCACATAACCCGAATCCAAAATCCAACTGCTAGAGAGGAGGAATTTGTAACCTTTAGAGTCCGGACCTCGAAGACTCGGGGTCATCTTCAGGTAGACAATGGGGCATCTAGGGAGTTGCAACCCTTGTGTTGTACGCCTTTAGATTGCCCAGTGGCTAGTTCAGAGAGAGGTCTGAGGTTCTGGGTTTGCATATAGGTGCAAAGTGGGATATTTTATGGGTGCTCTCTTAGACTTTGGGTGAGTATGTGGGTGCATTTTTATGTGTGTGTTGAGTTGATTCCCGCTTCATTGTCCGAACATACTCCATCTTTATAGTATGGATTTGCTATTGACTCGACCAAATTGAAAATCAATCGGATGTCCCTTTTCTCCCCTTTGGATGGGGGGGGGGTCTCTGACCAAGCATGTTCGCCTACAAATGTGCCAATGCACCGTGTAAACATGCTTAGAACACTAATCATGTTGATATTAACACCAAAAGCACTTAAGGATAAACATGTCCTTTCATTTGTACTTAAGCTACAAGTTCGTATGAAGTATTTGTCGGGGAACGCGGTAATTTCAAAAAAATCCTACGATAACGCAAGATCTATCTAGGTGATGCATAGCAACGAGAGGGGAGAGTGTGTTCATGTACCCTCGTAGACCGAAAGCGGAAGCATTTCAATAACGCGGTTGATGTAGTCGAACTTCTTTGCGATCCAACCGATCAAGTGCCGAACGTACGACACCTCCGCGTCAGCACACTTTCAGCTCAATGACGTCCCTCGTACTCTTGATCCAGTTGAGGTCGAGGGAGAGTTTCGTTAGCACGACGGCGTGGTGACGGTGATGACAAAGTTACCGGCGCAGGGCTTCGCCTAAGCACTACGACGATATGACCGAGGTGTGTAACTGTGGAGGGGGGCACCGCACACGGCTAAAAGATCAACTTGTGTGTCCTTGGGGTGCTCCCCTCCCCCGTATATAAAGGAGGGAGGGAGGAGGTGATACGTCTCCGTCGTATCTACTTTTCCAAACACTTTTGCCCTTGTTTTGGACTCTAACTTGTATGATTTGAATGGAACTAACCCTGACTGACGCTGTTTTCAGCAGAATTGCCATGGTGTTGTTTTATGTGCAGAAAATAAAAGTTCTCGAAATGACGTGAAACTCCACGGAACACCTTAGAAAAACAATAAAAAATCCTCGCAAAAGATGAAGACCAGGGGGGGCCATACCACATCCCACGAGGTGGGGCGCCCGGGCGCGCCTCACCTCGTGGGCCCCTGGTGGCCCTCCGACGCCAACTCCAACTCCATATATTGGCTTTCGGGGAGAAAAAAATCAGAGAGAAGAAATCATCGCGTTTTACGATACGGAGCCGCCGCCAAGCCCTAATCTCTCTCGGGAGGGCTGATCTGGAGTCCGTTCGGGGCTCCGGAGAGGGGAATTCGTCGCTGTCGTCATCATCAACCATCCTCCATCACCAATTTCATGATGCTCACCGCCGTGCGTGAGTAATTCCATCGTAGGCTTGTTGGACGGTGATGGGTTGGATGAGATTTATCATGTAATCGAGTTAGTTTTGTTAGGGTTTGATCCCTATTATCCACTATGTTCTGAGATTGATGTTGTTATGACTTTGCTATGCTTAATGCTTGTCACTAGAGCCCGAGTGCCATGATTTCAGATCTGAACCTATTATGTTTTCATGAATACATGTGTGTTCTTGATCCTATCTTGCAAGTTTATAGTCACCTACTATGTGTTATGATCCAGCAACCCCGAAGTGACAATAATCAGGACCACTCCCGGTGATGACCATAGTTTGAGGAGTTCATGTATTCACTATGTGCTAATGCTTTGTTCCGGTTCTCTATTAAAAGGAGGCCTTAATATCCCTTAGTTTCCAATAGGACCCGCTGCCGGGAGGGTAGGACAAAAGATGTCATGCAAGTTCTTTTCCATAAGCACGTATGACTATATATGGAATACATGCCTACATTACATTGATGAACTGGAGCTAGTTCTGTGTCACCCTATGTTATGACTGTTACATGACGAACCGCATCCGGCATAATTATCAATCACTAATCCGGTGCCTATGAGTTCTCCATATACTGGTTCTCGCTTATTTACTTTTCCGTTGCTATTGTTACAATCACTACAAAATACCAAAAACATTACTTTTGTTGTCTTTACTTTTGTTACTGTTACCACCACTATCATATTACTTTGCTACTAAACACTTTGCTGTAGATACTAAGTTTCCAGGTGTGGTTGAATTGACAACTCAGCTGCTAATACTTGAGAATATTCTTTGGCTCCCCTTGTGTCGAATCAATACATTTGGGTTGAATACTCTACCCTCGAAAACTGTTGCGATCCCCTATACTTGTGGGTTATCAAGACCTTTTTCTGGCGCCGTTTCCGGGGAGCATAGCTCTATTCTTTGAGTCACTTGGGTTTTATATCTGCTGGACACTATGAAGAACTTGAAAGATGATCGAACTACTATTTTGCCCTCAACTACGAGGGGAGGTAAGGAACTGCCATCTAGCCTTGCACTAGATTCTCCTTCTGTTATAAGTAAGCTTGCGACACCTAAACCTGCTACTGCTATGAATTCTGATATGTCGCATGTTATTGATGATGCCACTTCTGCTATGCATGATACTTATGATGAAACTACTTCTATGCTTGATACTACTGTGCCCCTTGGTGAATTTCTAGATGAACAAATTGCTAAGTCTAGAGAAAGAGAAATTATTGAACCTGATTATGATGATGATAGTGATGATGAAAATATGGCTTCTATTCCTGAGGGTTATCTTTTTGATGCGGAATCTTCTGCAGCTATTTTTGCTTGCTAGGATAGATACGAACTTAAGAGGCTGCTAGTTAAATGGAGCAAAGAATCTTTTAGAGATAGAATGAGACCCGACCCTGCTTTTGCCACTTCACCTATTTGTGTTCCTAATAAGGATTATTATGATTTTTCTGTTGATCCAGATATAATTACTTTGGTTGAATCTGATCCTTTCTATGGTTATGAATCTGAAACTGTTGTGGCACATCTTACTAAGTTAAATGATATAGCTGCCCTGTTTAATAATAATGAGAGATCGTGCTACCTTTATTTACTCAAAATATTTCCGTTCTCATTAAAGGGTGATGCTAAGATATGGTTTAATTCTCTTGATCCTGGTTGTGTGCAAAGTCCCGTGATATGATTTATTACTTCTCGCTAAATATTTCCTGCTCATAAGAAACAAGCTGCCTTGAGGGAAATATACAACTTTGTGCAAATTGAAGAAGAGAGTCTCCCACAAGCTTGGGGGAGGCTTCTCAAGTTACTTAATGCTTTGCCTGGTCATCCTCTTAAGAAACCTGAAATATTTGATATCTTTTATATTGGACTAACTGATGCTTCCAGAGATTAGCTGGATAGTTGTGCTGGTTCTCTTTTCAGGGAAAGAACACCGGATGAGGCTGAAATTGTATTGAATAATATGTTGGCAAATGAAAATAATTGGGCACCTCCAGAGCCAGCGCTAGAGCCAATTACTGAGCCTATTCCTAAACCAACTCCGAAGAAGAGAGGTGTTCTATTTCTCAGTCCCGAAGATATGCAAGAGGCAAAAAAATCTATGAAAGAAAAAGGTATTAAAGCTGAAGATGTTAAGAATTTACCTCCTATTAAAGAAATACATGGTCTTAATTTACCGCCTATTGAAGAAGTATATGATCTTAATTACTTATTCACTGAAGAACCTCCCGATATCCCGACACAGGTAGTAAAGGTAAATTCTCTCTATAGATATGATAAAGCTGAAGTCCCTCCTACTAAAATTGCTAGTCAGTGCTTGGATGAGTGTTATGACTTTATGTTTAAGCAAGATGACTTTAATGCTTATTTTGGTAGACAATTAAAATAGAATACCTTTATGATTAAACGCTTGGGTGATTATATGGCTGATATTAGAGGTGAACTTAAACTTGTTAGCAAACATGCTTCCATGGTTACCACTCAAGTAGAACAAGTACTTCAAGCTCAGAAAGAAGTGCTTGATGAAATGAATAGTAAGAAAAAATGATTATGCTGTTAGAGTGGCTACTAGAACTGGTAGAATGACTCAGGAACCTTTGTATCCTAAAGGCCACCCTAAGAGAATCGAGCAAGATTCTCAGAGAAATAATATTGATGTACCCAGTTCTTCTAAAAGGAAGAAAAAGAAAAATGATAGGACTTTGCAAACTTCTAGTGAACCTATTGCTGAACCACCTGAGAATCCGAATGATATCTCTATTTCTGATGCTGAAACACAATCAGGTGATGAACATGAACCTAGTGATAATGTTAATGATAATGTTCATGTTGATGCTCAACCTAATAATGATGTAGAAGTTGAACCTGCTATTGATCTTGATAACCCACAATCAAAGAATCAACGTTATGATAAAAGAGACTTCGTTGCTAGGAAACATGGTAAAGAAAAGAAACCATGGGTTCAGAAACCCATGTCTTTTCTTCCGAAACCATCCAAGAAGAAGGATGATGAGGATTTTGAGTGCTTTGTTGAAATGATTAGACCCATCTTTTTGCGTATGCGACTAACTGATGTGCTCAAAGCGAATCCTTATGCTAAGTACATGAAGGATATTATTACTAATAAAAGAAAGATACCTGAAGCTAAAATTTCCACCATGCTTGCTAATTATACTTTTAAGGGTGGAATACCAAAGAAACTTGGAGATCTGGGAGTACCTACTATACCATGCTCCATTAAGAGAAGTTATGTTAAAACTGCTTTATGTGATCTTGGAGCCGGTGTCAGTGTTATGCCTCTCTCTTTATATAGTAGACTTGACTTGAATAAGTTGACACCTACTGAAATATCTTTGCAAATGGCTGATAAATCAACTGCTATACCTGTCGGTATTTGTGAGGATGTGCCTGTTGTAGTTGCAAATGTTACTATTTTAACGGACTTTGTTATTCTTGATATCCCCGAGGATGATAGTATGTCTATTATTCTTGGAAGACCTTTCCTTAATACTGTAGGGGCTATTATTGATTGCACCAAATGCAATGTCACTTTTCATGTTAATGGCAATGAGCACACGGTACATTTTCCGAGGAAACAACCTCAAGTTTATAGTATCAACTCTATTGGAAAAATTCCATCGATTATATTTGGAGGTTTTGAATTTCCTCTTCCTACTGTTAAGAAAAAGTATGATATTCTTATTGTTGGGGATTTTCATATCCCCGTTGAGGTAACTTAGTGTCACTCGAAATTTCTCCGGTTCCGTGATTATTCGGAATGAGTTTGTTAACAAGACTTGATCAACCTTGTTAGTGGGTTCATTTTGATGATCACGAGATGGATGAAACTAGAAGCACAACCTTCTGTACTCTCTTTATATTTTCTGTTATTTAGTAGAAATAAAGTAAAATAGTATTTTTCTGTCTGTCTCCTGACTTATCCGTGCAATATAAAAATATCCCGAAAATAAAAGTCCTTAGAATGCCATGCCAATTTAATATGGTTTTTTCGGGAATATTTGAGGATTTACTGTGCAAAAATTACCGCGGGGGGAGCTGCCACCTGGCCACGAGGGTGGAGGGCGCGCCCTACCCCCCTGGGCGCGCCCCCCTGCCTCGTGGGCCATGGTGGCCCTCCTCCACTTATCCCTGCACCCATCTTCTTCCTCTGCTTCACACAAACACGAAAAACCAACTCAAGCACGAGTTCCGGCCCGTTCTTTGTGATTTTCGATCTCCTTGCTCAAAGCACCTCTCATAAAACTGCTTGGGGAGATTGTTCCTTGGTATATGACTCCTCCATTGGTCCAATTAGTTTTTGTTCTAGTGCTTTATTCATTGCAAATTTGTGCTGCATAGGTGACCATGTTCTTGAGCTTGCATGTCAAATTTATATGGTTCCAAGTAGTTCTAATGCTTTATATAGGCCCTAGGCACTTATGGGAGTTGTTGCTATCAATTTTATTGAAGTTGGTTCACTTTTATTTTGAAGTTACTAAAATTTCAGATTGTTTCAAAAAATAATGGAGAGACTTTTGAGGGGCTCGTCGAGTCAAGCTCGAAGGAAAAACAAAAGGAAGAAGAGCAGAAGCCCAAATTTAATTTGCTCAAGATCATGGAGGTCGAGCCGTGTGAATGGCCTTCCGATGACTTCTTGAGGAGAGCCGGATTTATGAGGATTTCTATTTATTGATTGAGAACATGGCCTCACCAACTTCCTCCACGACCAACATCATCAAGATCTCTTACTCACAAATACTTTTGTGCAAAACTTCTACTTTTTCCCTAAGAAATCACCTCCAATAGTAGAGTTTCATTTATATGACGTTGTTAAAGAGATGACATTAGCTGAATTCGCAAGGTTTGCGAATACCCTTTGAGGGCACCTTAGATGAACCCCACCGTAACGAAGTAGAAGCTTTTATTAACACTATCATCGTGGGAGAAACCAGGAAGGTTTCGATGCAAGGATCACTAGCATACATTTTCCTGTTTTACGCTACTTTGCTTTATTTGCTAGTCGTTGCTTGATTGGACGCGAGGCTGTGGGAACCTTAGTATTCTGATATTATTATTTTGTTCCATGGTTTATACCGCAATAACTCTGTTAGTATGGGTGGAATTGTTGCTAGACGGTTGAGTCTGAACCGTACTAAGGGCCCCATCTTTGGAGGCATTTATGCTTCACGCCTAGCTGAACATTTTGAAATACCTATTAGGCATGAGGAGAAAGAAGAAACAGCACCGCCCCGTGTTTATTTAGATTATAAGAGTATGATAGCGCATGACTTTCTTGTTAAGAGTCACGAAGGGGAGCTCAAATACAAATTATATTTTGATAAACATCACCCTGAGACTATTACTTTGCCCGCTCCTTCTTTGTTTAACTTATCTGCAGGTCCTCACATCGTTCCGTGGTCAGCTGTTCAAGCCTATCGGAATCCTGCACCAGCCCCGGAACCGGAGCCACAAGATGAGCCTCCATGACTATCTGTTTATTCTTGGGATCCAGAGGAGGCTGCCAGCCAGTGGCAGCCGGAGCCTTCTTCGTTCAGCAAGATGAATTGACTTCACCTACGGGTATCCGCCAGCTATCCCTGGCAATAGACCAACTTAGGCCAAAAGCCTAAGCTTGGGGGAGTACGTATTTCCCACCGACATTACATTCATGTTCACACACACACTCATTGCTAGATGTCGGTGCTCATAGTCTTTCACTGTAATATCCATGCTAGTTTATTTTCTTTTTCCTGCTTTCTTCTTGTGTGTTTAATAAACCTTAAGAAAAAACCAAAAAAATTAGTAGTAGTTTATTTCTTTGCTGTAGTAATTAAAAAGAAAACCCAAAAATATTTCCCGTTCTTGTTTTTGCTTGTTGGGAGTTTTCCCGTGTAAATAGTTTTATTCTCTTTTCCTTCTTTTGGGGGTCGAGAAGACTTTATTGAAATTGCTTAGTGGCTCTTTTATGCATGATTGCTTATTTAACTTCGAGCCCATATTACTTGTCTTCTCTCTTGAATTGAATGCTTGCATTCCAGCTTAGTCCAATGCACGTGCACTCTTATTATTATACACACCGTTCGGTCGTGCAAGTGAAAGGCAATAATGATGATATATGATGGACTTATTGGGATGAGAAAAGCTGGTATGAACTCGACCACTCTTGTTTTTGTAAATATGATGATTCATCGTTCCTGAGTCAGCTATTATGAAGTAAACATATTTGCAATGACATTTAGAGATTATAGTTGCTTGTGCCATGCTTGATTAGCTATGAGTTATAATGGTTTACCTTGCGTGCCAACATGCTATTAGAATGATTATGATGTGGCATGATGGGATGGTATCCTCCTTTAAATGAATTGAGTGACTAGACTTGGCACATGTTCACGCATGTAGTTAAATCAAATCAACATAGCCTTCATGATATTTATGTTCATGGTAGATTATATCCTACTCATGCTTGTATTCGGTGTAAATTAATTTTAATTCATGTTTACGACTGTTGTCGCTCTCTTAGTTGGTCGCTTCCCAGTCTTTTGCTAGCCTTCACCTGTACTAAGCGGGAATACTGCTTATGCATCCAAACTCCTTAAACCCTAAAGTTATTCCATATGAGTCCACTATACCTTCCTATATGCGGTATTTACCTGCCGTTCCAAGTAAATTTGTATGTGCCAAACTCTAAACCTTCAAATAAACATTCTGTTTTGCATGCTCGAATAGCTCATATGTCAACTAGAGCTGCCCTTATCTTCCGTGTTAGGCGGGTTATTCTCAAGAGGAGTGGACTCCGCTCCTCATTCACGAGAAAATGGCTGGTAACCGGGATGCCTAGTCCCATGCTTTATGCAAAGTTGCAAACTAAATCAAAATAACTGCAAACAAAACTCCCTCTGGGACCCGTTGAATGTTGGAGGCACTCGTTGTTTTGAGCAAGCCATGGATTGATGCTTGTGGAGGAGGGGGAGTATAAACTTTACCATTCTGTTTGGGAACCGCCTATAATCTGTTTAGCATGGAAGATATCATCGTCTTTTCGTTGTTATGTTGACAATGAAAGTATGCCGCTCAAAAGTATAATTTATCTCTATTTCAAAACCGAGCTCCGGCACCTCTACAAATCCCTGCTTCCCTCTGCGAAGGGACTATCTATTTACTTTTATGCTGAGTCATCATCCTTCTTATTAAAAGCACCCGTTGGAGAGCACACTGTCATTTGCATTCATTATTATTGGTTTATATTGGGTATGACTTGACTGGATCTCTTTTACCATGAATTACAATATTTAGTCAGTCCTTGATCTTTAAAGGTGCTCTGCATTTATGTTTTGCGGTCTCAGAAAGGGCTAGCGAGATACCATTCTGTTATATCATGTTATAATTATTTTGAGAAAGTGTTGTCATCCGAGTTTTATTATTATAGCTCGCTAGCTGATTATGTTATTGATATGAGTAATTGTGAGACCTACGTGTTATTGTGAGTATGGTTAGTTCATAATATTTGTTGAAACTTGAATGCTGGCTTTTCATGTTTACAACAACAAGAGCAAACAGAGTTTGTAAAAGTTTTTCTTTTTCTCTTTCAGTTTGTCAACTGAATTGCTTAAGGACAAGCAAGGGTTTAAGCTTGGGGGAGTTGATACGTCTCCATCGTATCTACTTTTCCAAACACTTTTGCCCTTGTTTTCAACTCTAACTTGTATGATTTGAATAGAACTAACCCGGACTGATGCTGTTTTCAGCAGAATTGCCATGGTGTTGTTTTATGTGCAGAAAATAAAAGTTCTCGGAATGACCTGAAACTCCACGGAACAACTTAGAAAAACAATAAAAATCCTCTCAAAGATGAAGACCAGGGGCCCACACCTGTCCACGAGGGTGGGGGCGCCCACCTCGTGGGCCCTCGGTGGCCCTCGACGCCAACTCCAACTCCATATATTGGCTTTCGGGGAGAAAAAAATCAGAGAGAAGAAATCATCGTGTTTTACGATACGGAGCCGCCGCCAAGCCCTAATCTCTCTTGGGAGGGCTGATATGGAGTCTGTTCGGGGCTCTGGAGAGGGGGATTCGTCGTTGTCCTCATCATCAACCATCCTCCATCACCAATTTCATGATGCTCACCGCCGTCGCCAAGAATTCCATCGAGGCTCATTTGGACGGTGATGGGTTGGATGAGATTTATCATGTAATCGAGTTAGTTTTGTTAGGGTTTGATCCTAGTATCCACTATGTTACGAGATTGATGTTGCTATGACTTTGCTATGCTTAATGCTAGTCACTAGGGCCCGAGTGCCATGATTTCAGATCTGAACCTATTATGTTTTCATGAATATATGTGTGTTCTTGATCCTATCTTGCAAGTCTATAGTCACCTACTTTGTGTTATGATTCGGCAACCCCGAAGTGACAATAATCGGGACCACTCCCGGTGATGACCATAGTTTGAGGAGTTCATGTATTCACTATGTGCTAATGCTTTGTTCCGGTTCTCTATTAAAAGGAGGCCTTAATATCCCTTAGTTTCCAATAGGACCCCGCTGCCACGGGAGGGTAGGACAAAAGATGTCATGCAAGTTCTTTTCCATAAGCACGTATGACTATATACGGAATACATGCCTACATTACATTGATGAACTGGAGCTAGTTCTGTGTCACCCTATGTTATGACTGTTACATGACGAACCGCATCCGGCATAATTATCAATCACTAATCCGGTGCCTACGAGTTTTCCATATACTTGTTCTCGCTTATTTACTTTTCCGTTGCTACTGTTACAATCACTACAAAATACCAAAAACATTAATTTTGTTGTCTTTACTTTTGTTACTGTTACCACCACTATCATATTAGTTTGCTACTAAACACTTTGCTTCAGATACTAAGTTTCCAGGTGTGGTTGAATTGACAACTCAGCTGCTAATACTTGAGAATATTCTTTGGCTCCCCTTGTGTCGAATCAATAAATTTGGGTTGAATACTCTACCCTCGAAAACTGTTGCGATCCTCTATACTTGTGGGTTATCAGGAGGCGGCCGGCCTAGGGGGGCATGCCAAGCATAGGGAGTCCTACTAGGACTCCCAAGTCCTAGTAGGATTCCATTTCCTATTCGGAGTAGGAGAGAACGAAAGAGAGGGAGAGGGAGAAGGAAAGGGGGGCTGCGCCCCTACCCCTTGTCCAATTCAGTTTGGGCAGGGGGGAAGGCGCGCGCCACCTCTTGGCCCTTCTCCCTTCTCTCCAGTAAAGCCCAATAAGGCCCATTACTTCTCCTAGTGAATTCCCGTCACTTCCCGGTACTCAAAAAAATACCCAAATCACTCAGAACCTCTACAATGTCCGAATATAGCCTTCCAATATATCAATCTTTACGTCTCGACCATTTCGAAACTCCTCATCATGTCCGTGATCTCATCCGGGACTCCGAACAACCTTCGGTACATCAAATCACAAATAAACTCATAATACCAATCATCATCGAACGTTAAGCGTGCGGACCCTACGGGTTCGAGAACTATGTAGACATGACTGAGACACATGTCCAGTCAATAACCAATAGCAGAACCTGGATGCTCATATTGGCTCCTAAATATTCTACGAAGATCTTTATCGGTAAAACCGCATAACAACATACGTTGTTCCCTTTGTCATCGGTATGTTACTTGCCCGAGATTCGATCGTCAGTATCATCATACCTAGTTCAATCTCGTTAGCGGCAAGTCTCTTTACTCATTTCGTAATACTTCATCCCGCAACTAACTCATTAGTCACAATGCTTGCAAGGCCTATAGTGATGAGTATTACCGAGAGGGCCCAGAGATACATCTCCGAAACACGGAGTGACAAATCCTAATCTCGATCTATGCCAACCCAACAAACACCTTACGAGACACCTGTAGAGCACCTTTATAATCACCCATTTATGTTGTGACGTTTGGTAGCACACAAAGTGTTCCTCCGGTATTCGGGAGTTGCATAATCTCATAGTATGAGGAACATGTATAAGTCATGAAGAGAGCAGTAGCAATGAAACTGTACCGATCATAATGCTAAGCTAACGGATGGGTCATGTCCATCACATCATTCTCCTAATGATGTGATCTCGTTCATCAAATGACAACACATGTCTATGGTTAGGAAACATAACCATCTTTGATTAATGAGCTAGTCAAGTAGAGGCATACTAGGAACACTATGTTTTGTCTATGTATTCACACATGTAGTAAGTTTCCGGTTAATACAATTCTAGCATGAATAATAAACATTTATCATGAAATAAGGAAATAAATAATAACTTTATTATTGCCTCTAGGGCATATTTCCTTCGGTCTCCCGCTTGCACTAGAGTCAATAATCTAGTTCACAGCGCCATGTGATTTAATATCAATAGTTCACATCTGTATGTGAATAACACCGATAGTTCACCTCGCCATGTGACCAACAGCCAAAGGGTTTACTAGAGTCAATAATCTAGTTTACATTGCATGTGATTAACACCCAAAGATTACTAAGGTGTGATCATGTTTTGCTTATGAGAGAAGTTTAGTCAACGGGTCTATCACATTTAGAGACGTATGTATTTTGCAAATATTCTATGTCTACAATCCTCTGTATGGAGATACTCTAGCTAATTGCTCCCAATTTCAATATGTATCCAGATTGAGACTTAGAGTCATCTGGATTGGTGTAAAAGCTTGCATCTACGTAACTTTTTTACGACAAACTCTTTATCACCCCCATCACCGAGAAACATTCCCTTAGTCCTTACTCAGGATAATTTTGACCGCTGTCTAGTGATCTACTCTTAGATCACTATTGCACCCCCCCTTGCCAAACTCATCCAAGGTACACAATAGGTCTGGTACATAGCACAGCATACTTTATAGAACCTATGATTGTGGCATAGGGAATGACGTTCATTCTCTTTCTATCTTCTGTCGTGGTCGGGCTTTTAGTCTTACTCAACTTTACACCTTGTAATACAGACAAGAACTTCTTCTTTGACTGATCCATTTTGAACTCTTTCAAAAACTTGTCAAGGTATTTAATTATTGAAAAATCTTATCAAGCGTCTTGATCTATCTATAGATCTTGATGCCCAATATGTAAGCAGCTTCACCGAGGTCTTTCATTGAAAAAACCTTATTCAAGTATCCCTTTATGATATCCAGAAATTCTATATCATTTCCAATCAACAATATGTCATCCACATATAATATTAGAAATGCTACAGAGCTCCCACTCACTTTATTGTAAATACAGGCTTCACCGCAAGTCAGTATAAAACTATATGCTTTGATCAACTCATTAAAGCGTATATTCTAACTCCGAGATGCTTGCACCAGTCCATAGATGAATCGCTGGAGCTTGCACACCTTGTTAGTACCTTTAGGATTGACAAAACCTTCTGGTTGCATCATATACAACTCTTTTTTAAGAAATATCTATTTAAGGAATGTAGTTTTGACATCCATTTGCCAGATTTCATAAGATATGGCAGCTGCTAACATGATTCAGACAGATTTCAGCATCGCTGTAGTTGAGAAAATCTCATTGTAGTCAACACCTTGAACTTGCCGAAAACCTTTTTGCGACAAGTCGAGCTTTGTAGATAGTAACACTACTATCAGTGTCCCTCTTCCTCTTGAAGACCCATTTATTCTTAATGGCTTGCCGATCATCGGACGAGTTCACCAAAGTCCACACTTTATCCTCATACATCGATCCCATTTCATGGCCTCAAGCCATTTCGCGGAATCTGGGCTCATCATCGCTTCCTCATAGTTCGTAGGTTCATCATGGTCTAGTAACATGACTTTCAGAATAGGATTACCGTACTACCCTGGTGCAGATCATACTCTAGTTGACCTACGAGGTTCGGTAGTAACTTGATCTGAAGTTTCATGATCATCATCATTAGCTTCCTCACTAATTGGTGTAGGAATCACTAGAACTGATTTCTGCGATGAACTACTTTCCAATTCAGGAGAAGGTACAATTACCTCATCAAGCTCTACTTTCCTCCCACTCACTTCTTTCGAGAGAAACTCCTCCAGAAAGGATTCATTCTTAGCAACGAATATCTTGCTTTCGAATCTGTGATAGAAGGTGTACCCAACAGTTTCCTTTGGGTATCCTATGAAGATGCACTTCTCCGATTTGGGTTTGAGCTTATCAGGTTGAAGATTTTTCACATAAGCATCGCAACCCTAAACTTTAAGAAACGACAACTTTGGTTTCTTGCCAAACCACAGTTCATAAGGCGTCGTCTCAACAGATTTTTGATGGTGCCTTGTTTAAAGTGAATGCAGCTGTTTCTATTGCATAACCCCTAAACGATAGTGGTAAATCGGTAAGAGACATCATAGGTCGCACCATATCTAATAAAGTGTGGTTATGACGTTCGGACACACCATTACTGATATGGAGCATCTCACGATCATCCCCATGGACGCATCTACATCCCCGACAACACCACTTGGACCTATGACTCGAGCACATGCAAGAGCTCTTGAAACCGAGGTGACATCACTCCTCTCACAACTCCTTTCGATTCACATGAGACATGGTTACTACCTCAAATGGAAACGCTATGCATACTTAGGTACCAAGGAGCTAACCATGGAGAAGCTAAGAAGCTAGGAGGACCGAAAGTGGAAGACATGCGTGAAGACGGAGAGGAAAAATGCCAAGTCCCAGACTGGCCGGACGATCCGGACCCCGGTCCGGACGATCCGGCTAACTTGCCCCGAAGACACCCGAAGCTCCCACCTGAAGCCGAGTCATCCAGACCCCGTCCCGGATCATCTGGACCCTGCCCGAACATCCGGACCCCCAACCGGACATCAGGACCTGCACCGCCACCGCCTGCGTCACCAGCTCATCCGAGCCTCCACCCAGATCATACGGACCAGCCCAGACCATCCGGCTCCACCCCCGCACCATCTGGCCAGCGCCTGCGCGCGCGTGTTGGTCTGAGCCCATGTACCCCTTCGCCCCCTAGCCTATATATTGGACTCCTCCTCCTCACTTTGAGACTTAGCATTGGTTTAGCTCATATTTTGTGTGAGAGCCTTGCTCATCCACTTGGTTACTTCTCCTCGGAGCTCACGACCTCTTCGGAGAAGATCCCCCAAGCGGATTCAAGACCCCTTCAAGGGAAGACAATCAAGACCTCCTCACAGAGAAGAACGGCTACCTTTGTATCTTTCCTTTGTTGATTTTGAATCTTGTGCTACCATATGAGGTCGATGATCTAGCCCTTGTGTGATCCATAATTGTCGGTTGAGTGATTATCTTGCTTCTCCCCGTGTTTTCCCCTGTGTTGTCCGCGCGTTCTTCGTGTTTCCCAGTAGGATCCACTCCAAATGTGAAAGATCGGCCCCTAGGGTTCCGCCCTACATCATCTTGGTATCATGAGCCATGTTGATCACGTTTTTGGAGCCCCTACCCTTCGTTTTCTATCTTGATTTTGTTGTTTTCGTCCTAAATCCGAAAATCCCCACCAAAAATAGCCCCAAAAGTTTTTGTGATTTGTTGGTTTTGATGATGATTTGTTGATTTTGATCCGTGGATTCGGTGTGTAACTCGTGGATCTTGCTTTTCCCCACCTTCTCCCCCTCGAAATCCGTCCAAAATCCGCGGAATCGTCGAAATTCTCACCGTTTTCGAGTTCATCCCGAGCAGTTCCCTACCACGATTGACCTGCCCAGATCATCCGGACCCTGACCAGGATCATCCGAACGCGCCCGGATCATCCAGCTCCTGGCCCGGATCATCCGGCTTCCTCTGCTGAAACTGCATTTTTGCAGTCCTCCACCACCACCATCTACGTCTACGCACTTCCCCACTTCAACCACCACCACTTCCACCTGGCAAAACCCCACGACACAACCTCCGTACCACCATTCAACTTTGGGTTCGAGAATTTGAGTTGTGATTTCCTGTGTCCTATTGTGTTTCAGCTATCTAGGTATGTTGCGACATCAACATCACCAACGCTCATCTTCGTCGACTACTCATGTTCGCTATGGACGGTAACTTCGACGACATCTTCGTCATACCTTGCAATTGCATTGATAACCATCATATTCCATCTTTTGCGTAGCTTACCCATCGAGACTAGCCATTGAGTATTGCCGGCAACGTGACTTGTGCACATTAGTGATCATACCATACCATACATACCATATCATCTCTTGTGTCACCAAGTTGTCATCACATATACAATTGCTATCTTGGTTCGTGAAGTATTGCATAACAAAAGAGCTCAAAAGTGAAAGAGCCATCCAAGCTTTTAAGCAAAGAGAGAAAGATAAGCAACGATCTTATAAGCAAGAACCATAGCATCATACTACATTAAGATTGTCATACCCGATCATCTTGGATCATAACACCGAAATACCATACATATAGCATACTTGGGATAGAGATCATTGCATTTTTGCTTAGTAGGTTGTGCACAAGCTCCGTATCCGCCTTTTGTGAAATCGTGCTAGCGTCTCTCGAGTATTGTGCAACAAGAGCATTTTCGTGGATTCCACATTTTGGCTCATTTTTGGTTTGCACAATCCCATTATTCTATTTGCGTGTGTGTTTCCGTGTTCAACTTCTCGCTTGGTCTACTTGTTGCATTTGCGAATTTGCGAATCTTTTTCAACATCTTTGAGTCAAACTAATGATTGAAATCAATTTTGTGCCACCATCCTAACCAAGCTCCACCATAAGCTTTACTTGTGTAGGTGTGAGAACCGACAAGGATTGGTACCAATAGTGCTATTTCATTGTCCGCATTTGAGTGAACTTGATTCATCATCAACATCGGTCAAGGTACATTGGTATAAGTTCTTCTCTTTCTACCACTCACATTTTGCTTGGAATGATGGATAGGTCGAGTTCCTCTACCAACCCACTCTTCATCGAGTAAGACAACGACATGTCATCATATGTCACCAAGAGCCACCTTTTTGGTGCACAACGAGCGTTGCATCAAGAGCAACAAGCAATGAACGACAGCATCGACAACCTCGCCACCGACTTGCGACTCTCCGAGCAATGTACACGAGACTACTTCGACAACAAGCTCGACGCACACAAGCAAGAGAATGATGCAAGAATGGACGAGATCTGCGCTTTGTGGTGAACCGTCCTCCTTCTACATCTTCATACTCAAGACGGAGCCACTCAAGTCGACACTCAGACGACTCCTTCTCCGTCTCAAGTACACCGTCATCGAACACTCTTCGACGAGCCGCACGTCAAGACCGTCATGCATCTCGCAACCCGCTACACGTCAAGCATTCACAAGAGCAAGCGGATGAGCAAGTCCCTCGTCCTCAATCAAATCAAGTTGCTTTTGCCCAAGCTCAAGAACGACAACGTCTTCTTCGCCAAGAAGAAGAAGAACGAGCGCGTCTACACCAAGAGCAACAAGACGCCGAGGCTCAACGTCTTCAACAACAACTACGAGAAGCGCAAGCTCTTGAGGCGCAACATGCCCTTCAAGAATCAAGTCGAGCTATCGCCAACCGCAATCGCGAATGGCGCAATCAAGAGGAAGCCCTTCGAGAAGAAATCCAAGAGAGGAACTACCAACCGTGTGTGCAACGCCAAGCTCGACAAGCTCCTCCACAAGCTCGTCAAGCTACACCTCAACCTCAAGTTCAACAAGAGCAACTTGATCATGGACTTCCTCCACGCCAAGAGCAACATGAGGATGATTACCCTCCACGTCGAGGGCATCATCATCACCATCGCCAACAACACAATGAAGAGCAACGCTATGGCAAGCTCAAATTCACAATGCCCAAGTTCAATGGAAGCAATGATCCCGAAGAATACCTCTCATGGGGATTGAAGGTCGACAAAATCTTTCGTTTGCACAACTATGAGGAAGAGAAGAAGATCGCTATGGCATCACTTGATTTCCAAGACTATGTGCTCATATGGTGGGAACAAATCCTTGAGCGCCGACAAGCAAGAGGTGAACCTCCAATCACCACTTGGGCTCAAATGAAGGATGTCATGCGAGCACGTTTTGTGCCCACCTACTACAATCACGACCTCTTCAAGAAGCTACAACTCCTCAAGCAAGGAATAAAGAGTGTTGAAGAATACTACAAGTAAATGGAGATTGCCATGATTCGAGCCAATGTCACGGAGGATCATGAGCAAACAATGGCACGATTTTTGAATGGACTCAATCATCCCATCAAGAAGATCGCCGACTTCCAACCCTACTCCAACCTCATTGAGCTCGTGCATCAAGCTACAAAGGAGGAACGTCAAGTGCAAGATGACCTCAAGTACGCCAAGTACTCATCCAAGACCAACAGCTTCTCCAATAACCAAGCTTCAACAACTACTCCAACTTCGACATCAACTAAGCCTTCTGCAAGCAACGACGACAAGTCAAGTCACAAGAAAACTTCGGCAAGTTCAAGTCGTCTTCCTCCTACTACAAGCAACTTCAAGCCGCGTGCTTCGTCATCTACACCAACCGATGAGACCATCAAGACAAGCTCCTTCAAGTGTTTCACTTGCGGCGGACGAGGCCACAAGTCCTATAAATGCACAAACAAGCGCACCATGATCCTCAACGACGATGGCACATATGACTCCATGAGTGATGAGGAGATGGAAGCTCTTGAGAAGTGGCCATGCACCGGCGCATGAACGAGGATGAAGATGATCAAGTCTTTTGTGATGAAGATACGAGCCCCGCTCTCGTTGTCTCCAAGGTCTTGACTCTTCAACATCAACAAGAAGAAGACCAAAGATGCCACATCTTCCACACTAAGGCCGGCATCAATGGACGATCCGTCAAGGTCATCATCGATGGAGGTAGTTTCCACAACTTGGCAAGTGAAGAACTATGCTCCAAGCTTCAATTGGTAAAGAGGAAGCACCCGCACCCCTACAAGGTTCAATGGCTAAGTGACTCCGGCACTATCCGAGTTGAGCATACGGTCCAAGTCTCCTTCAAAATTGGTGCATATGAAGACACTTTGGAGTGTGATGTGGTCCCCATGACCGTTTGCCACCTCCTTCTTGGTAGACCATGGCAATTCGACCGTGGTGTCATCCACAACGGGCGCACCAACCACTATAGCTTCAAGATGAAAGGGAAGGAATATGTGCTACGACCTATGTCTCCTAGTCAAGTGATAGCCGACAAGCAAGCCACCCATCAAGGACAGAAGAGTGAGAAAGTGATCCACCAAAAAGTGAGTGAGAGCCAGAAGCCAAACTTGAGCGCCTCTTCGCCTAGAGAGAAAAACCTCATACTATTTGCCACAAAAAGTGAGATGAGAGAAGTGTGTGAGAACCCATCGAGTGTGATACACTTTGTCCTTGTGTGCAAGGATGGAGAACCAAAAACTAACACCTCTCACGAGGTACCTTTAGTGTTTCAATCTCTTTTGCAGGAATTCCAAGATGTTTTCCCCGATGAGCTACCTCCGGGTCTACCTCCTCTACAAGGCATTGAGCATCGAATCGACCTCATCCCCGGAGCGCCACTTCCAAACAAAGCTCCATACCATGTCAATCCCGAAGAAACCAAGGAGATTCAATGGCAAGTACAACAACTAATCGACAACGGTCATGTACGTGAAAGCTTAAGCCCTTGTGCCGTTCCGGTTATAGTTGTGCCTAAACCCGATGGAAGTTTCCGCTTGTGTTCCGATTATAGACTTATAAATGCTATTACCGTTCGCTATAGGCATCCCATTCCTCGCTTAGATGATATGCTTGATGAACTTAGTGGAGCCAACTTTTTCTCAAAAATTGATCTTACAAGTGGCTATTACCAAATCCGAATTCAAGAGGGTGATGAATGGAAAACTGCTTTCAAAACCAAATTTGGCTTATACGAATGGTTAGTCATGCCAATGGGTTTATCAGAGGCACCTGGTACTTTCGTGCGTCTCATGCATTATGTGCTTCGCCCTTATATTGGAGTCTTTGTTGTGGTTTACTTCGATGATATTCTTGTGTTTAGCAAAACCATGAAAGAGCATCTTAATCATGTTAGGGCTGTTTTGCAAACCCTTCGCAAGGAACGTCTTTATGCCAACATGAAAAAGTGCACATTTTGTGTTGACAAAATGGTTTTCTTGGGTTTTGTTGTCTCTTCCAAAGGTGTCCACGTTGATGAATCTAGAATTGAAGCAATTAAAACTTGGCCCCAACCCAGCAATTTGCAACAAGTGCGCAGTTTCCTTGGTCTAGCAGGTTTTTATCGTCGCTTTGTGAAAGATTTTAGCACTATTGTCGCTCCTTTGCATGCCTTGAGTAAGAAAAACATGCCTTTTGTTTGGGGATCTTTGCAATCCACCACTTTTGATGAGCTCAAGTCTTTGCTTTCTCATGCACCAATTCTTGCTTTACCCAATTTTGACAAAACTTTTGAGGTTCATTGTGATGCTAGTGGTACCGGAATTGGCGGAGTTTTGATGCAAGAAAAACGAGCCATTGCATATTTTAGTGAAAAACTCTCCGGTGCTCAACTTAACTATCCTATATATGACAAAGAATTGTATGCTTTAGTGCGTGTGCTACATGTTTGGGAACATTATCTTAGACCTCATGAGTTTGTCATACATAGCGATCATGAAACACTTAAGTACTTGAAAGGTCAAACTAAGTTGAACAAGCGTCATGCCAAATGGAGTGAATTTATTGAATCTTTTCCCTATGTGATCAAGTACATTAAGGGTAAGAAAAATGTAGTTGCCGATGCACTTTCACGCACATGCACGCTTGTTACTAAACTTGAGTTGAATGTTATTGGCTTTGAGCACATAAAAGCCTTGTATGCTAATGATCCATCTTTTGCAACTCCTTATGCTAAATGTTTGACGCATACATCTTGGGAACAATATTACATCAAGGATGGTTATCTTATGAGAGCTAACAAACTATGCATTCCCGAGTCTTCTCTTCATTTGCTCCTTTTCCAAGAGGCTCATGGAGGCGGACTCATGGGACATTTTGGACGCGACAAGACTTTCGCCACGCTCTCCAAGAACTACTTTTGGCCCAAGATGTTCCGCGACGTCTCACGCTTCACCACCCGATGCTCTACATGTCGCAAAGCTAAGTCTAAAGCTCAATCCCATGGTCTTTACATGCCTCTTCCTATTCCTTATCAACCTTGGGAAGACATTAGCATGGATTTTGTACTTGGTTTGCCTAGAACTCAAAATGGGAAGGATTCCGTATTTGTTGTTGTGGATCGATTTTCTAAGATGGCACATTTCATTCCTTGCAACAAGATAGACGATGCTTCACATGTTGCAAATCTCTTTTGTAGGGAAATCTTGCGCCTCCATGGAGTACCAAAGACAATCGTCTCTAACCGCGACGTCAAGTTCTTGAGTTACTTTTGGAAGACGCTATGCGCCAAGCTCGGAATCAAGCTCTTATTCTCATCCGCATACCATCCTCAAACCGACGGCCAAACGGAGGTGACGAACCGGACACTATCCACTCTACTTCGCGTGTTGATCAAGAAGAACATCAAGGAGTGGGAAGCATGTCTACCCATCGTCGAGTACGCCTACAACTGCGCAAGACATTCGACTACCGGCAAGTCCCCCTTCGAGGTTGTCTACGGCTTCAACCCGTTGTCACCATTGGACATTCTACCTCTTCCTCTACAAGAGCGCACCAACATGGATGCGAGTGCACGAGCAAGCTACATCAAGAAGATGCATGAGGATACAAGGAACACCATCAAGCTCCAAGTACAACGACTAGTGACCAAGCTCAACATCAACAAGCAACCCGTGATCTTCAACATAGGCGATCTCGTGTGGCTACACCTTCGCAAGGACCGCTTCCCCAACGAACGCAAGTCCAAACTTCTCCCTCGAGCCGATGGACCCTTCAAGGTGCTAGCATGCTACAACAACAACGCTTACAAGATCGACCTACCAAGCGACAAGTACAACGTGAGCGATATATTCAACGTCAAAGACCTCTCGCCTTACCATGGTGATGAAGATTTCGCTCCGAGGTCGGATCTTTCCCAAGGGGGGAGATGATACGGAGCATCCCACGATCATCCCCATGGATGCATCTACATCCCCGACAACACCACTTGGACCTATGACTCGAGCACGTGCAAGAGCTCTTGAAACCGAGGTGACATCACTCCTCTCACAACTCCCTTTCGATTCACATGAGACATGGTTACTACCTCAAACGGAAACGCTATGCATACTCAGGTACCAAGGAGCTAACCATGGAGAAGCTAAGAAGCTAGGAGGACCGGAAGCGGAAGACATGCGTGAAGACGGAGAGGAAAAACGCCAAGTCCCAGACTGGCCAGACGATCCGGACGGCGGCCCGGACGATCCGGACAGAGCCCGGACGATCCGGATCCCGGTCCGGATGATCCGGCTAACTCGCCCCGAAGACACCCGAAGCTCCCACTTGACGCCGGATCATCCGGACCCCGTCCCGGATCATCCAGACCCTGCCCGGACATCCGGAGCCCCAGCCGGACATCCGGACCTGCACCGCCACCGCCTGCGTCACCAGCTCATCCGGGCCTCCACCCGGATCATCCAGACCAGCCCGGACCATCCGCCTCCACCCCCGGACCATCCGGCCAGCGCCTGCGCACGCGTGTTGGGATGAGCCAATGTACCTCTTCGCCCCCTAGCCTATATAGGACTCCTCCTCCTCACTTTGAGACTTAGCATTGGTTTAGCTCATATTTTGTGTGAGAGCCTTGCTCATCCACTTGGTTACTTCTCCTCGGAGCTCACGACCTCTTCGGAGAAGATCCCCCAAGCGGATTCAAGACCCCTTCAAGGGAAGACAATCAAGACCTCCTCACGGAGAAGAACGGCTACCTTTGTATCTTTACTTTGTTGATTTTGAATCTTGTGCTACCTTATGAGGTCGATGATCTAGCCCTTGTGTGATCCATACTTGTCAGTTGAGTGATTCTCTTGTTTCTCCCCGTATTTTCCCCTGTGTTGTCCGCGCGTTCTTCGTATTTCCCGGTAGGATCCACTCCAAACGTGAAAGATCGGCCCCTAGGGTTCTGCCCTACATCAATTACGCTGTGGTGTTTCAGGTGGTGTGAGCTGTGAAACTATTCCACATTGTTTTAATGAAGGGCAAACTCGTAACTCAAATATTTGCCTCTACGATCAGATCGTAGAAACTTTATTTTCTTGTTACGATGATTCTCCACTTCACTCTGAAATTCTTTGAACTTTTCAAATGTTTCATACTTGTGTTTCATTTAAGTAGAGATACCAATATCTTCTCAAATCATCTGTGAAGGTCAGAAAATAATGATACCCGCCATGAGCATCTACACTCATTGGACTGCATACATCAGTATGTATTATTTTCAATAAGTCAGTAACTCATTCCATTGTTCCAGATGACGGAGTTTTAGTGATCTTGCCTATAAGGCATGGTTCCCAAGTATCAAATGATTCAAAATCAAGTGATCCAAAAGTCCATCTTTATGGAGTTTCTTCATGCGCTTTACACCGATATGACCCAAAGGACAGTGCCACAAATAAGTTGCACTATCATTATCAACTTTGCATCTTTTGGCATCAATATTATGAATATGTGTATCACTACGATCGAGATCCAACAAACTATTTTCATTGGGTGTATGACCATCGAAGATTTTATTCATCTAAACAGAACAACAATTATTCTCTGACTTTAAATGAATAACCGTATTGTGATAAACATGATCAAATCATATTCATGCTCAATGCAAATGCCAAATAACATTTATTTAGGTTCAACACTAATCCCGAAAGTATAGGGAGTGTGCGATGATGATCATATCAATCTTGGAACCACTTCCAACACACATCATCACTTCACCCTTAACTAGTCTCTGTTCATTCTGCAACTCCCGTTTTGAGTTACTAATTTTAGCAACTGAACCGGTATCAAATACCCAGGGTTTGCTATGAACACTAGTAAAGTACACGTCAATAATTTGTATATCAAGCATACCTTTGTTCACTTTGCCATCCTTCTTATCCGCCAAATATTTGGGGTAGTTCCGCTTCCAGTGACCATTTCCTTTGGAGTAGAAGCACTCAGTTCTAGGCTTAGGTCCAGCTTTGGGCTTCTTCATGGGAGTGACAACTTGCTTGTCATTCTACTTGAAGTTCCCTTTCTTTCCCTTTGCCCTTTTCTTTAAACTAGTGGTCTTGTCAGTCATCAACACTTGATGCTCTTTCTTGATTTCTACCTTCGTCGATTTTCAGCATCATGAAGAGCTCGAGAATTTATTTTGTCATCCCTTGAATATTATAGTTCATCACGAAGTTCCAGTAACTTGGTGATTGTAAGTGCATCTATTGCCCCTTAGTGATTTTGGTGTATTGAAGACTTATAGGTTAAGGATCTAATGTGTTTGTGAGTGTACACAGGTCTATAAGTCTATGAGGAGTTTGATATTTACAGAGAAAGTCGACCCCTAAAAATGAAGTTCTTCGACTGAAGACTTTGATATTTTGAAGACTTTCTGAAGACTTTGAAAGTGAAGAAATTGGTGTGACCTTGAAGACTTGATATTCATTTGAGGAACATGAAGCGTGAAGACTTTTGCTTTCATAGTTTCATTTTCTCTTTCTTGAGTCATAGGAAACACCGTACTGTTAAAGGGGGTCGAGGAAATACTAAGGAAAAATTTCCATGTGATGCTCAACTCAAAATCCTACACCTACCAATCCCTTCGAGTGAAGCCATTGGAAATCTCATACAATTCAGTCAATTCTTCAGTGACAGAGACGCAGATCTTCTGGTCACTGAGGACTTTGCTCTGAGTGAGGAGTTAGGAATTCACCAGTGCGAATTGCCTACACAGTGAGGAACATGATAGCCCTGAGGAATTTGAGAGCCAAATTTCCGACCGTTGCTGTGCTGCGCGCCGGCTGTCCCAAAATATCCTATCCACCTAACGTCATATCATTGAAGGGCATTTATGTCTTATCATGTCGGGCTGCTCCCTAGGCTATAAATAGCCGCCCCCTACAACCACTAGTTGGTTGGCTGCTCCGAGAGAACTTGACACTTGTCATTTGAGAGCAACCCATCCTCCGAGGACTTTGAACGAAAATCATCAAGTGAGGAAAATCCCAAAACCAAACCCCCACAAACCCAAAGTGATTGAGCATCACTGAGGAAATTGATCCTGCGTGGATCCGACGCTTGTTACCTTTGAAGACTGTGCTTCTTCCAGACGGTTAGGCGTCAAGGTCTAGAGCATCCAAGAAGAACTGTGGATCGCCGAGTGACCAAGTCTATGAAGGTTTGGAAGTCACCTGAAGACTTACCATGAGTGATTGGACGAGGCCTGCGTGGTCTTAGTTCAAGGAGAATACGGTGAGGATGGGTGTCTGAGTTGCGGCTCGATGATGGGTGTCCGGATCTGCGTGTCCTCGAGTTTAAATACTCGGCCTTCCAACCAGACGCATAACCGAGACAGCAGTTGGAACTGGTTTACCAAATCATTGTCTTCACCAACTAATCGGTTCTATTTCCTCAACCCTTTCATTTCCTCATTCTTGTGTTGAGTGTTTGTTCATATCGTGCTTGAAGACATTGATCAAGACTTTCTCAATTTCCTCGGTTCAATTTCTTCATCTGCTTTGTCTTCATCTTGTGTTATCCTGTGATTACGCTTTCTGTACTCTGTGCTAGTCTTCATTTCATCATTATGACCATGCTTGTATTCTGTTATGCTTACTTCTGAGTACTTATTCCGCTGCAAGTAGTTCTTCACTAAGGAATTTCCTCACCAGCAAATTCCTCATTAAACAATTCATAAAAATCGCCTATTCACCCTCCCTCTAGTCGATATAACGCACTTTCAATTGGTATCAGAGCAAGGTACTCCCTTGTTCTGTGTGATTTTGGTTTAACCGCCTGGAGTTTTAGTTATGTCGACCGCACGTATGATCAAGGTCTCGGCTGGGTGTCCTACATTTGATGGGACGGACTACCCTTACTGGAAGAACAAGATGCGAATGCATCTTGAGGCAATTGATAATGATCTCTGGTATGTTGTGGAAAATGGTGTTCCCTCTGTCTCACCCTCACTGAACGCTACTGATGTGAAGAGATTCAAGCAACTCGTTTCTCAAGCGAAGAATATCATATGTGGCCATCTGAGTAAAGGACAGTATGGAAGAGTGAGTGCTTTGGAAATTGCTAAGCTTATCTAGGATAGGCTGTCCAAAGTGAATGAAGGAGTCTCAACTCAGCGTGACTCTCGAGTTGATGTTCTTCGGAATCTCTTCAACCGCTTCAAAATACTCGACAATGAAAATGTCCAACAAACCTTTGATCGCCTCACTGACATCTCAAATGAGCTTCAAGCCCTCGGTGCCACTGACATCACTGATCATGAAGTGGTGAAGAAACTGTTGAGATCGCTTGATTCCTCATTTGATCTCTGGGACTGATGATACAAGAACGTGCTGATTACAAGTCTCTTGATCCTGCCGATATCCTCGAAAGGCTAAATACTCACGAGTTCCAGCTTGCTGAAAAGAGAGATCTCTATGGTTCAAACTATGGCAAACCACGTGCCCTGAAGGCCAAGGCTGTGTCTGACTCTGAATGTGAGGATTCTGGTAGTAGCCTTGGTGATCCTGAAGAATTGAGCCAGAGCTAGCATCGCTCGTGAAGAAATTCCAGAAGTTCTCAAGACGTGGTCGCTTTGGAAAATCCTCAAGAAGCAGTGATTCCTCATCCAGTGACTATAAGAGAAGGCTGTGCCACAAATGCAAGAAACCTGGTCACTATATCCAAGATTGTCCTCAGTGGGAAAAGGAAATGAAGAAGAAGAAATACAAGGATTACAGTTCTGATGATGCAAAGAAGAAGAAGAAATCGTCAAAATCTTCGTCATCAAAATCCTCGAAGTCTTCATCTCACAAGAAGAGCAGCTCCAAGAAGGCTTGGGCATTCATTGGCAAGGAAATGGACTCTGAAGCTGAATCTGAGGAAAATGAGGAAGAGGAGGTGTCTGAAGAATCCGAATCGGGTGTGGCGAGTCTAGCTTTCGCTACTGCTTTCGTCAGCAAGTCCATCTTCAACTCTGAAGAAACTGACCCCACCGACAAGCCTGATGAAGATAATGATGGCTACGCTCCCACCTATTGCTTCATGGCGAAAGGTGCAAAGGTACTCAAATACAACTCCTCTGAATCTAGTGAAAATGAATCTGATGAGGATCTCAAGCCCATCTACTCTAAACTTGCTAAGATTGCTGTAAAACAACAACGGGCTTTTGAAAAGGTTCAAAACATGCTAGACAAAAGTGATGATATGTTGGGTGAAGAAATGGATCGCACTAAAGCCCTGACTGAAAATCTTTAGAGACTTCAGTCTAGGTTTGATAACCTTCAAAGTCATCATAACACTCTCTTATCTGATCATGAGAAACTTTCTTATGAATTTCTTCAAGAAAAGCAAGATCACGAGAAGCTTTCTTCTGAATCTATTCAAAGAAAGGAAGATCTTGAAAAGCTAAGAGTGTGTTATGAAGATCTTCAGAAGGAGCGTGATTCATTACTAGCTCAGTAAGAATTTGTTCCTCCATGCATAAAGTGCATTGAACGAGAATCTGCTAATTCTTTACCTGAATGTTCAAATGCTTCAACTGTTACAAATTCTTCATCTGCCTCTGCTATCCCTAATTCCTCATCTGAGGACATTGCTAGTATCACTGACAATGCAGGTTGAAGGAATTGTACATGATGAGCATGTACAAAAGCCTCAAAGGGCATCGAGACTCTTTGTGATGTGCTTAAAAAGCAGATCCTCAACAGAAACCCTAGGAAAGAGGGTATTGCCTTTGAGAGGAAACTCAATGTTGATGGAACATACTGGAAGCCTGAGCAGTACCCCAAAACCTCATGGGTTGCTTCAAAGGGACCTCTAGTTGATCCATCTAACTTATCTGACTTTACATGTGAATCTCCTCATTCTTCTGATGAGTCATTTGACTCCAATTATAAACTGTTCAAAAATCAGAATGGTGAAGTATTTGCTAGATATGTTGGCACTAACTGCAGGAACGGTTCCCCTATGAAGAAAATCTGGGTTCCCAAAAGTTATGTTGAAAGTCTTCAGGTGAATGTCCTCTTGACACCACCTGTGAAGAACAGGAACCCCAGATCGAATTCTTCATATGGACCAAATTCTTCATATGGATCCAAGTCCTCATACGGACCAAATTCTTCACATGGATCAAATTCCTCAAAAGGATCAAAGTCCTCATATGATTATCATCATGCTAACAACTCTGTCTCGCAGGGTAGAGCTAAGGGCTATGAATATGTGCATTATTCTTCAAACCATTATGTTCATAAGTCCTCGAAGAATTTCTCTGCTTATTCATATGCTTACCCTAACCCCTCTTATGTGAAAAGAAATGGTTTGGCATCTTTGCCACCATTCTCACATGGTGCTCGCAGAATGATGAACTCTTTGCCACCCCTTCAGATGTGGGTGGTGAAGAAAAAGAACTAATCTCTTCTGCAGGTCAGGTCTCGGGCGTGCTTTAACATCTCAAGAATTTCTTTGGGGACTGTGAAATTGCCTAAAAGGACGCAGGTGAATCATGATGAAATGAACTTTCATTTCACACGTCCTCATACTGCTATATCTGTTTATTGCTTGATGGAATTCATCTGATGAACTTGATATCATATTCTTCACTGATGAAGCATATGAGATTGTAAGCAATACTAATTCATCCGCAGGATGATCAACCCAAAACTACTAAATGGGTCCTCGATAGTGGATGTATGAATCACATGACTGGTGACAAGAATATATTGATGGATGCTCCCTTATCACCGCACCTCTGAAGCATATCATCTTTGCTGACAAAGGCAAAAGTCAGGTATTGGGTCTTGGTAAGGTTGCAATCTCTAAGGATAAACACATGGACAAAGTCATGCTTGTTGAGTCCTTAGGATACAATCTCATGTCAGTCTCAATGCTTTGTGATCTTGATATGGTTGTTGTCTTTGGCAAGTATCGTTGTGTTGTGATTATGGAAGTGACAATTCCAAAGTCTTGAAGGCTTTAGGAGAGGAGATTTGTATATTGTTGATTTTCTCTGGGACCACAACCAGCCGTGTGTCTACTTGCAAAAGCTTCAGAAGGCTGGCTATGGCATCGACGACTTGGTCACGTAGGCATGAGGAATTTGCACACGCTTGCGAAGAAGAAGCATGTCATTGGCATTGAGAATGTCAAATTCCTCAAGGATCATTTATGCGGAGCCTGTGAAGCTCGAAAAATGACCAAGGCCAAGCATCCAGCAAAGACTATCATGACCACTACCCTTCCATTCGAATTGCTTCACATGGACCTCTTCGGACCTAATCATTACTCAGCAGTCACTAATGATGCATCTCTATATGGTTTTGTCATTGTTGATGATTACTCTCAATATACATGGGTACACATTGTTACTTACAAACATGAAGTGCAGGAAGTCTTCAAACGATTTTCCTCGAGGGCTTCAACCAACTTTGGTGTGAAGATCAAGCACATCAGAAGTGACAATGGAACTGAGTTCAAGAATTCTGGTCTTGATGCCTATCTTGATGAACTTGGTATTACTCATGAGTTATCTGCTCCCTATACTCCTCAGCAAAATGGCGCCGTGGAGCGCAAGAACAGAACTCTTGTTGAGATGGCTCGCACTATGCTTGATGAATACAAAACGCCTCAGCGTTTTTGGATTGTTGCAATTGATACTGCGTGCCACATCATCACAGAGTATATCTTCACAAATTCTTAAAGAAGGCGGCCTATGAACTCCTCAACGACAAGAAACCCAATGTGAGTTATTTCAAAGTCTTGATTGCTAAATGTTGGATTAGAGATCCTCACCACAACTCTAAATTTGCACCAAAGCACATGAAGGTTTCATGCTTGGTTACGGAAAGGACTCGCACACCTCTGAGTCTTCAACATTGTTCTTCACAAGATTGTTGACCTTTGTAGATGTGCTGTTCGATGAAACTAATGGCTCGCAAAGAGAGCACCTACCTTCTGTGTTAGATGAACCAGCACCTGAGGATTCTATCAAGTTCAAGGCAACTAAGGATGTCATTCCTACTGAAAAATCTGCTGAAGAATTCATTCCTGTTCATGAAGAACGTCGAGCTGATGCACCTAAAGAACATGATGAGGAAAATGGTGCTGAAGAAAATGCTGATCAAAATCCTCAGCGATAACCAGCTCATCCTCGCGTTGCAAAAGAAGTACAAGTGGAGAAGATCATCGATGACATTAGCGCACCAGGTCCTCTCACACGCTCAAAAGCTTCACATTTATCTAACTTTTGTGGGCACTATGCTTTTGTCTCTATCACAGAGCCCACCGAGGTAGATGAAGCATTTCGGAGCCGAGTGGATTCGGGCTATGCAAGAAGAATTACATCAGTTCAGCTTAATAGTCAGGAACTGGTCAATCGCCTGCATCCTCGCAAGCATAATATCATTGGCACAAAGTGGATCTATCGCAACAAGCAAAATGAAAATGGCCTTGTGGTGAGGAATAAGGCACGACTAGTAGCTCAAGGCTACACACAGTTGAAGGAATTGATTTTGATGAAACTTTTGCACTGTTGCTAGACTTGAGGCTATTCAAGATATTACTTGCTTACGCTAACCGAGGAGTCTGGCCTAGGGGTGTCAGGACAGCCGGACTATCATCGTCACGAGTCCAAGACTACGAAGATACAAGATTGAAGACTCCGTCCGTGTCCGGATGGGACTTTCCTTGGCGTGGAAGGCAAGCTTGGCAATACGGATATGTAGATCTCCTACCATTGTAACCGACTCTGTGTAACCCTAGCCCTCTCCGTGTCAATATAAACCGGAGGGTTTTAGTCCGTGAGGACACAACATCCATTACAACAATCATACCATAGGCTAGCTTCTAGGTTTAGCCTCCTTGATCTCGTGGTAGATCCACTCTTGTAATACACATCATCAATATTAATCAAGCGGGACGTAGGGTTTTACCTCCATCAAGAGGGCCGAACACAGGTAAAACATCGTGTCCCTTGTCTCCTGTTACCATCCGCCTAGACGCACAGTTCGGGACCCCCTACCCGAGATCCGCCGGTTTTGACACCGACATTGGTGCTTTCATTGAGAGTTCCTCTGTGTCGTCACCGATAGGCTCGATGGCTTCTTCAATCAACAACAACGCCGTCCAGGGTGAGACTTTTCTCCCCGGACAGATCTTCGTATTCGGAGGCTTCACACTGCGGGCCAATTCACTTGGCCATCTGGAGCAGCTCGAAAGCTACGCCCCTGGCCGTCAGGTCAGATTTGGAAGCCTAAACTTCACGGCCGACATCCGCGGGGACTTGATCTTCGACGGACTCGAGCCTGGCAGGCGTGCCGCCTTGATCACGATGGGCATGATTTAGCTCGCCGCCGGGGCGGTGCCGTGGGGCGACACGAATCCGCTCCGGCCCTCAGTCCGGAGCCGATCGCCCAGATCGAGGACCGGTGGCTGGACACGGCCTCGGGGGCTGTAACTCCCGCGGCGATGGAGCCGAACACTGACCATGTCCCCTATAAAGCTCGTGACTCCGAGGTGCCGGACTCCCTGCCGGACTCTGAACCTCCTGCGCCCCTGCCAATCGCATCCGATTGGGCGCCGATCATGGAGTTCACCGCTACGAACATCTTTCAGCACTCACCCTTTGGCGACATTCTAAATTCGCTAAAGCATCTCTCGCTATCCGGAGAGCCCTGGCCGGATTGTGGCCAGAATGGTTGGGATGCGGACGACGAAGAAATTCAAACCCCACCCACCTCCCATTTTGTAGCCACTGTCGATGATCTAACCGACATGCTAGACTATGACTCCGAAGACATCGACGGTATGGACGACAATGCCGGAGACGAACAAGAACCAGCGCCTACAGGGCACTGGAAGACTACCTCGTCATATGACATATACATGGTGGACACCCCAAAAGATGGGGACGGCGAAGAAGCAGCGGAGGCAGATTCCTTAAAGAAACAGCCCAAGCGCCGACATCAGCGGCGCCGCTCTAAATCCCGCCACAGCAAGAATGGAGATTCCGGCACATGAGATAATAACACCCCAAAAAGTGCCAAAGACAATCCCCTCCAGCAAGATTCAGCGCAGGAGGATGCAGAAGCAAGCCCTCATGAGAGAGCGGCAGATGAAGAGGTCGAGGATGATAATTACATACCTCCTTCAAGACGAGGCAAGCCTCAACGACATTTAATTCGCTGCGCCCGAGGATCCCGTCAAACAAGAGCGTTTCAAACGCAGGCTAATGGCCACGACAAATAGCCTAAAGAAAAAGCAGCAGCAGCTTCAAGCTGATCAAGACACTGTTGCCGACGGATGGACCGAGGTCCTCGCGTCAAGAGTATGAACTCGAATGCCCTCCAAGAGCTACCCAAAACGCAAGTTGCTCCCCCGATTAGAAGAGGAAGCATACATACCTTCATCACCAGCGCACAATACGGCTGACCGACCACCCTGTGGTCGCGACAAAGAGGCATCTAGGCCTTCCATCAAGACCGTACCCCGGCATCGCTCGAAAAGTACGAAGCCACGAGGGAACGCGCCGGAGTTGCGGGATATATTGGAGGATAAGGCAAGACAATCCAGATCTATTTTTGGATCACGTGGGCGCCCCACGACCCACGACGAATACCGTCGAGCCGGATACAATAACTCCGGCCGGACCGAACACAGCAGACAACGCTCCCTGGAGCTACGTCGTGATATTGCTCAATACAGAGGTGCCGCACACCCGCTATGCTTCACTGGTTAAGTAATGGATCATCAAATCCCTGAAGGGTTTAAACCTGTAAACATTGAATCCTACGATGGCACGACAGACCCTGCGGTTTGGATCAAAGATTATCTCCTTCACATCCATATGGCCCGCGGCGACGATCTCCACGCCATCAAATATCTCCCGCTCAAGCTTTAAGGACCAGCTCGGCATTGGCTTAACAGCCTGCCCGTAGAGTCAATTGGGTGTTGGGAGGACCTAGAAGCCGCATTCCTCGACAACTTCCAGGGCACATATGTGCGACCACCAGACGCCGATGACCTAAGCCACATAATCCAGCAGCCGCATTTAATCGGCGAGCAATTCGACACGGTTCTTAACAAAGAAAAATCAAATCGTCGACTGTCCGGATGCAGAGGCCCTCACAGCCTTCAAACATAACATCCGCGATGAGTGGCTAGCTCGGCACCTAGGACAGGAAAAGCCGAAATCCATGGCAGCCCTCACGTCATTGATGACCCGCTTCTGTGCGGGAGAGGATAGCTGGCTAGCTCGCAGCAACAACCTCAGCAAAAATGCTGGTAGTTCGGACTCTAAGGACCACAATGGCAGGTCGCGTTGAAGCAAAAACAAACACCGCGTTAACAGCGACGACAAGGAGGATACAGCAGTCAATGCCAGATTCCGAGGCTCTAAACCCGGTCAGCGGAAGAAGCCATTCAAAAGAACCACTCCGGGTCCGTCCAATTTGGACTGAATACTCGACCGCACATGCCAGATACATGGCGCCCCCGAAAAGCCAGCTAACCACACCAACAGAGATTGTTGGGTATTTAAGCAGGCAGGCAAGTTAATTGCCAAAAACAATGACAAGGGGCTGCACAGCGACGACGAGGAAGAGACCCGACCGCTGAACAGTAGAGGACAGATGGGTTTCCCCCCATAAGTGCGGACGGTAAACATGATATACGCAACCCATATACCCAAGAGGGAGCGGAAGCGTGCACTAAGGGACGTATATGCGATGGAGCCAGTCGCCCCTAAGTTCAATCCATGGTCCTCTTGCCCGATCACTTTCGATCGAAGAGACCATCCGACCAGTATCCGCCGTGGCGGATTCGCCACATTGGTTTTAGACCCAATCGTCGATGGATTTCACCTCATGAGAGTCCTGATGGACGGCGGCAGTAGCCTGAACCTACTTTATTAGGATACAGTGCGCAAGATGGGCATAGACCCCTCAAGGATTAAACCTACAAAGACGACCTTCAAAGGCGTCATACCAGTGTTGAGACCAATTATGCAGCTCACCACACTAGAAGTGGTCTTCGGATCCCTGGACAATTTCCGGAGCGAGGAGTTAATCTTCAACATAGTCCCGTTCCGCAGCGGCTATCATGCTCTGCTCGGATGAACCGCGTTCGCAAAGTTCAACACGGTGCCGCATTACGCATACCTAAAGCTCAAGATGCCAGGCCCTCGCGGAGTCATTACGGTCAACGGAAATACGGAACGTTCCCTCCGAATGGAGGAACACACAGCGGCTCTCGCGGCAGAAGTACAGAGCAGCCTTCTAAGGCAATTTTCGAGTCTGGCCGTTAAACGGCCGGATACGGCCAAACGCGCCCGAAGCAACATCAACCAAGACCACCCGGCACGATCCGAGCACGCGTAGCAATGCGGCCCCAACCCTAGCCCTTGCATAATTGCAAGACCAACCCTCCGCGAACATCATTACGCTCTGGAGATACCATGGGCCTAGGGGGAGGGGCACGACCACAACAGACCCAAAGTGCGGCTCGACCACACCAGGGGCTCACAAGTGTGTTGCTCTTTTTTATTATTTTTCTTCTTTGTATACACAGGACTCCGTTCACCAGAGGCACTGTCCGGCGGTGAACCCGCCGAACTCACGATGCAACAGCCAGGGAGGAAAGAAGGCTGCGACAAACACTCAGGTGGTCTCCATTACGAGCATTAAATTTGGTTATATACACCAGTCCGCAGCCCACCCCTGGATGGGGACATGTTTAATTAGTCCAATCCCTTGCTTACCGCACTATTTGTATCATTCCGCACTCATAGCAGAATCCCTTGAATAAATAATGCAGCACTTTTTGCCTGTTATTGCATTACTTTACATATATGTTCACTAATGACATTGTGCACCCGTATATTTTGGTACGGCCGAATACACCAGGGGCTTATGTTCCCCGCATTATGGTGTGATAAGTCCGAACACTTTCACAAGTGCGGCACCCCGAACTTATAGCATTATATGAATCGGCTCCGAATCATGTCTTGGGTCAAGTTGGGTTTGCCCGGCTCCCACGTTTTGGTACCTTAAGTTCCGTTCTGTCGGCTAAGGTGGCACTGGGAGAACCACTGCGATTGCGCCCCGGTTGAGCTGGGCGAGCGCCTCAGTGGAGAAAGCTAAAATTGACTGTCATGATAAGGCGAGAGATTGGTCGCTGTTCGAGAGGTCTTTTCGAGTCCTTAAAGACTTATGCCGTGTCAAGCGAAGAACCGGATAATGTCCGGCCAAGGCGTGGATAGCGCCTCGAACTCGGTCTTCCGAATACTAGGGGCTTTGCCGAAATTTAAAATTATAGAATTCTATGGCTAAGTGAGAGTGTTCAAGCATTATAAGTCCGGTTGCCTTGTTCGTTGTGTTGAGCGCCTCCCTAGATGGACCCCAAAATGGGAACAAGAGTGCTCAAATTTATCCCGAACACCCCAGCACTCGTGGCTTGGGGGCTGAAGCCGACGACTTGCCATCTCTCAGATTTATAAACGGCCGCACAGAAGGTAATATTTTAAATCAAACAAGCGTTGCTTAGCGCATATGAACAAAGTTTTCAGCGCACGAGGATAATACATAGCGAGTTTACTCAATGATTACATCTTTGGGGCACTCATCCGCAATCTTGCGGGCACCTTGAGACAGTCTTATAGTACATCTCGGGCGTCGATACTCCTTGCCGCTGGTGGCGCGTCGATGATGAGCCTTTCGCATCCAGCTTGCCCGGTGCACCTTTGCGCGGGCAAGGGCCCGACGAAAGCACCTTCAATACAAAGCGGAGCGCTTGATGACCTCCACCGGGCACGCATCCACCAGCCGCCAGACGAGGCCAAGTAGCTCCCAAGCATGGCCCTCCAGCCACGGCGGACTATGAGGCCCTTCATGGCCTCCTCCGCCACCTTGTGGAGCTCGACCAGCTGCTCCAGCTGGTCGCTAGGGGGCACCGGATGGCCGGCCTCAGCATACTAAGACCAGAGGACCTTCTCCGTTGAGCTCCCCTCCTCACCATGGTAGAATGCGGCGGCATCGGATACACTACAAGGCAGATCTGCAAACGCCCCTGGAGAGCTCCGAATTCGGGTAAGTGTCAGGTAGTTTACATTAACATGCTTGCTTTGCATGAAAAATGCCTTACCCGCCGCTATTTTCTTCACATCTTCCACTTCCTGAAGGGCCTTACGGGCCTCGGCCTTGGCGGCTTTGGCACTTTCGAGAGCCGAGGCAAGCTCGGACTCTCGAGTCTTTGAGTCACGCTCCAAACTCTCATGCTTTTCCATGAGAGCCTGGAGCTCTTGCCGCACTTCCGCCACCCGCGCCTCCTGCTTCTCTCGCTCTGCCTGTTCCGCGGCCGCATCGCGTTCGGCCGCGGACACAGCCTCCTTCAGGGTTGCCACCTCGTTCGTGGCCCCTGCGGTACCCACGATTATCCTTGTTATTTTTATTGCAACCTAAATCCTTTTCTGTAAGGTAAATTTTCAAAGCGGTGTTACTCACCTTCTTTGTCCTCGAGCTGCTTCTTGGCACGGCCGAGCTCTTGCTCGGACCGCTCGAGATCCTGCTTCAATGCACCAACCTCCGCAGTCAGTGCGGCAAAGGTCAGCAGCGCAGCCTGCAAACCCATATTGACATACTTTTTAGCAACCCTGCGTATATCTTATTAGATCCTCAGTCCGGCTTTTCTTTCCGAACACCAAACCGAGCATCAAGGGCTACTGTCTATGCGGTATTACATTACATAATTTTAACTTCTTACCTCAAAGCCTGTTAGAAGGCTGCTGCAGGCTTTGGTCAGCCCGCTCTTGGCGAGCTGAACCTTCTGAATCACCGCACTCATGATAGTGCGGTGTTCTTTCTCGATGGAAGCGCCTTTGAGCGCCTCCAACAAGTTGTCCGGCGCCTCCGGTTGGACGGGGGCCGCCGGTGTCACGGTCTTGCCCTTCTTGCGAAGGGGCCGCCTGCCGGACTCTGGAACCACTGCAGGTTCCGGCGTAGAGTCCGGCGCAAAGTCCGGGAGGCTGCCTTGCGGCGCCTCCGGAGCCTCCTCCTGATGGGTCCTCTCCTGGGATCCCACCTCGGCGTCCTCAGCGGCGCGAGGGGTGGAGGTAGTCAAAATGGAATCCATATCCGACGCAGCCAACGACACGCTCGACGAAGCGGGGAGATCATCGTCGGCCGGACTGCGGGCAGTATGCGGCATTAGAAGGACACTATGTGACATGAAAAGAAATTATAAACCATTCAGGAATCCGGATACTTACGATCTCGCCGGAGGCCTGGCCCTTGAGGGCCACTCTTCTTCGCCAATGTTGGTGTTGGCGGAGCTGTTGGGGGGAATAGTTCTTTCCCTCTTGGACCCTTCGGCCTCCCCTGTTGGGGAGGCCTTCCTCTTTCTCTCTCCCTCCTCTCGGAGAGAGTCTTCTTCCTCCTCCTCATCTTCGGGGGAGGAATCCGCCTCGGAGTCGTCGGACACCTGAAAACGGGAACTCTTTCGAGTACCCATGGCCACCTTCTTGGCCTTCTTCTCCGGCACCACATGCGGTGCCGGAACCAGCAGCCCCGCTAGACGGGCGTCCACTGGGTCTTCTGGCATGGGAGCCGGGCAGATAAGCTGCTCGGCCTTCTTCATCCATTCATGTCAAAGGAAAAGGGAGATTGAAACCCGCTTAGGGTCGAACTATTAATGACAAGTGTCCCGTAAAGGGGTAGAATCACTTACCTCGTCAGCTGGACGCTGCGAGTGAAATCCGCGATCTTCCGTCGCGGATGCGGGGGCTTCCGCGCCCTTAAACGGCACCCTCCAGGCGCCTTCGTACGTCGTGTCGAAGAGCCCGCTCAGAGCCTGGTGCTGTGCCGGATCAAATTCCCACAGATTGAATGCCCGTTCTTGGCATGGGAGAATCCGGCGGATGAGCATGACTTGGACCACGTTAACAAGCCTGAGCTTCTTGTTCACCAGCTTCTGGATACAGGCTTGGAGTCCGATCAGCTCCTTCGAACTACCCCATAGCAAGCCCTTCTTTTTCCAGGAGGTGAGCTGCACAGGGATACCAGATCTAAACTCGGGGGCCGTCGCCCACTTAGGGTCGCGCGGCTCGGTGATGTAGAACCACCCCGATTGCCACCCCTTGAAGTTCGGCGCCAGATCATCGAAATCCAGGCCGTAGTAGAACATGAGCCCCTGGACAAAGGGGTGAAGTGGAAAGCCCAGTCCACGGAGGAAGTGGGGGGAGAAATACGACCCTCTCATGGGGCCTAGGGGTGGGGATGAGCTGCCCCTTGTCGGGCAGCCGGTGCGCGATGTCGCCGGAAAGGTATCCGGCGCTGCGCAGCTTGGCGATGTGCTCCTCCTCCTTAACGGTGGAGGCCAACCATTTACCTCCCGCTCCGGACATGGTCGGAGAAGGTTGAGATGAGATGCGCGAACTTGGGCGCTGGAGCTCGAGTGTGCGGAGATGGATAAGCAAAGGAGGAAGAAGGCGTAGGTGAAAAGGCGGATCCTTATCCCCTTATATAGGCGGACAAAGACTATACGACCCCACCGGTCTGGTAAAACTCGCTTATCTCCCAAGCACCACCATCAATGGCGCGGTTGGGTTACCCACGTCCGTATTGATGAGAATCCCGGAATAAGGGGAACACGATCTCTGCTTCGACAAGACGTGCCAAGGAAACCGCTTCGCTAAACACGCTGAGGTGGTATAATAAAAAACAATTCAAGTAAAGGACTTGGTAGTGGCGTGACGTCACACTACAAGATACGTCAGCAGATTGAACCTGTGTACATGATATTCTCTCTATGGTGGAATGTGGAATTTATTTTGCAGAGCCGGACACTATCCACGTGTTCGCAATCTTCTATGGATTATTTGGAGGAGGAACCCGCCTTGCAATGCCGAACATTATGCGCGCCGGACTCATCGTCATTGAAGCCGAGTTTAGGGGCTCTTGAGGAGTCTGGACTAGGGGGTGTCCGGACAGCCGGACTATCATCGCCCGCCGGACTCCAAGACTACGAAGATACAAGATTGAAGACTCTGTCTCGTGTCCGGATGGGACTTTCCTTGCTGTGGAAGGCAAGCTTGGCGATACGGATATGTAGATCTCCCACCATTGTAACCGACTCTGTGTAACCCTAGCCCTCTCCGGTGTCTACATAAACTGGAGGGTTTTAGTCCGTAGGACACAACATCCATTACAACAATCATACCATAGGCTAGCTTCTAGGGTTTAGCCTCCTTGATATCGTGGTAGATCCACTCTTGTAATACACATCATCAATATTAATCAAGCAGGACGTAGGGTTTTACCTCCATCAAGAGGGCCCGAACCTGAGTAAAACATCGTGTCCCTTGTCTCCTGTTACCATCCGCCTAGACGCACAGTTCGGGACCCCCTACCTGAGATCCGCCGGTTTTGACACCGACACTAACCATCATGATATCATCTTATATCAAATGGATGTGAAAAGTGCATTCCTCAATGGTAAGCTTGAGGAAGAAGTATATGTTGCTCAACCCCCAGGTTTTGAAGATCCAAAGAATCCTGACAAAGTCTTCAAACTCAATAAGGCCCTGTATGGCCTCAAGCAAGCCCCACGGGCGTGGTATGATATATTGAAGGATTTCTTCGTGAAGAATGGCTTCACACCCGGTTCACTCGACCCTACTCTCTTTACTAAATCTTATGATGGTGAACTGTTTGTGTGCCAAATATATGTTGATGATATTATCTTTGGCTGTACTGACCAACGTTATAGTGATGAATTTGCCTATATGATGAGTGAAGAATATCAAATGTCTATGATGGGAGAGTTGAAATTCTTCTTAGGTCTTCAAATTAAATCGAAGCAATGGCATATTCATATCTCAGGAGAAATACCTCAAAGATGTACTAAGGAAATTCGGCATGCAAGATTGCAAAGGCGTCAAAATTCCTATGCCCACAAATGGCCATCTATGCACTGATGAAACTGGTATTGACTTCGATCACAAGGTATACCGCTCCATGATTGGTTCCTTATTGTACCTATGTGCATCTAGGCCAGATATAATGCTTAGTGTATGCATGTGTGCCCGATTTCAAGCTACATCGAAGGAATCACACCATAAGGTTGTGAAGCATATTCTTCGATATCTAGCTCACACACCAACACTAGGATTATGGTACCCCAAGGGCTCGCTTTTGATCTCATTGGATATTCGACTCGACTATCTTTGGTGATCGTGTGGATTGCAAGTCAACATCTGGTACTTGTCATTTCCTCGGACGATCTTTGGTGCATTGGTCCTCGAAGAAACAGAGCTGCGTATCACTATCTCTGCTGAAGCTGAATACATTGCTGCTTGGCTCTTCTGTGCTCAAGCTGCTTTGGATGAAGCAAACCCTCAAGGACTATGGCGTCAGCGTGAAGAATGTGCCTCTCCTCTGCGACAATGAGAGTGCCATCAAGATTGCTCACAACCCAGTTCAGCACTCGAAGACAAAGCACATCTGATTCGTCATCATTTTCTTCGTGATCATGTGTTGAAGGCGACATCTCCATCGAGCACGTGAAGATGAAGAACAGCTAGCTGATATCTTCACTAAGCCCTTGGATGAGAAGAGATTTAGCAAGTTGCGGTGTGAGCTAAATATCTTAGAATCTTGAATGTTCTTTGAAAAGGACACACATCCTAACACTTATGCAAAATTGATGACTTAGATGTGCAACACATGAAGAAACGTTTTCTTCAATCAATGAAGAATAACACTCTAAGTGTGAAGAAATTAATGAAGAATTTGATTCTCGTAACCCTCGACAATTATGTACGCGTGTGTGAAATCATCATTCTTACACGGTGGGTCACGCCACCACAAAAAGTTGAAAATCTTCAATTTGAGTTTTTCCTCATTTTTGAAATTCTTCAGTTTTTCAAATTCTTCAACATTGTAAAATCTTCACTGTTTCCATCGTTTTTCTTCATTAGCCATATATATATATATATATATATATATATATATATATATAAGTTTATGTCCTCTACAGCATTCACTTATGGCTATTTCTTCATGTTGCGTTTTTCTGCTAAGTGAATGTGATCGGACCCTTCCCCCTCTATGCTATACTCAACCCAATCTATTCACAAATTCTTCATGTGCGTTCTATTTGAAACTCGTTCAAAGTCTTCACTATGTCCTTGTCAGCTGAAGAAATTGCGAAAGAAACTTTAAAACAAATCTTATCCAGATTTTCGGTTTTACCGCTCAAACCGTTCCGCATCCCATGATGCATTATTATATTCATCCACGATCTTACACAATCTCAAGCTTTCCTGAAAATCTTCCACGATGGAGTAGCGGTGACACATGTCGCAAGAAGGAGAAAGGGCAGGGGCATGTTCATCCCAAAATCTTCGGGCGAACAGTTTTTCACCGTGGCTATAAATACCCCTCTCCCCTTCCTAACTTCATTTACTCCGCTCGACCACTGTCTCTCGCTCGAGCTCCTCAAACCCTAGCGCCGCCGCTACTCCATCGTCGCCGGTGAGGAAGAGCTTCGCTGCCTCGACCTCGTCGCCGTCGTACTCGCGCTGGTTGCGGAAATCTTCACTCCGCCACCGCCGTAGCTGTTTCCCTCTGCCGAGTTAGGGCGTGGGAGATCTAACTTGACGAACTTCATCTCTGTTCATCCCAGTTTGTCGTGTTCTTCAGTTCGGGTAATTAAAAGTTACTTTTATTACTCACTTTGATTCTCAAGCTTTCCTGAAAATCTTCAAAGGTGTTTATTCTTCAAATCTTCACACATATGAACACCTCACACACTGTATGTTCTTGATCCATTTCTCTAAGCAATCATTTTCTTCAAGATTCCTCAATTGTGTGGATTTTCGATCTGTACAACTCTCGAACCTAAGACAAAGAACGCTTAGTGAAATTCCTCAAGGCTCAACTGGTCAAATTCCTCAAAACTTGTCTTTTCGAAAAATCTTCTGAGAACGCATATGACCTCTCCAAATTCCTCGCACCTACACTCTGGTCACAGGTACTCATGTCCGCTACTGAATCACTAGGTTCTCATCAACTTAACTCATTTGCAGCGTTCCTTGAAGAAAAACTGCATACTTCCTCAGAGTGTTCAATTTTTCAAATTCCTCATCTGAAGAATATGGCTGAAGGAAAGAGACCGCAGAAAGGAGGAAAGAAACCTGAGGTCATGACTGCTTTCGAGATCCCTGATGACATATACAAGGATTATTGCACACCTGATGAAGCCAAATTTGGCAAAGAGAACAAAAATCAGCGCAAGGTGCGCATTCAGAGGATTGAACGAAGATGGGCAAGAGAATGGAGGGAATATCGATATGTTACTCGAAAGCACATGAAGAAATTTGCTCTAAATCCTCCATGCCCAAGAGCTCCATTGGCACCTGGCCAAGTAGCTGATCCCACCAGCATCAAGCATGGTGAGGACTTCCCTGAAGAATGGGCTAGGCGCCAAGCAAAATTGGCACGACAAGCCAAGGAGGCAGTGAGGAAATTCAATGAGGATTCTGCTGCTGCTGCTGCTACTGAGGCCTCGGTTAAGCCGAGGAAATCAATGCCAAAGAAGCCTGCTCGCAAGCCAAGTGCTTCACCAACAGCGCCCTCACGGCCAAGTTCCTCAGCTATGCCCTCACGGCAAATTCCTCAGACCGCTACTGCTCCACCAAAGTCCTCAACTCTTGTGCATCTGGCTACATGTGAAAGGACTACAGGTTTTTCAATTGCTTCTGGTGTCTCAGCAAGTTCCTCAGCTGCACCAATGTCCTCATCAGGCCCCACACTGTTGAAGACTAAAGCAACAGCTGGACGTGGTCCTCGGCCAAGTCCAAGGAAGAAGCAGTCGCATTCAAGTGCCCTCGATGATGAAGCTTCTGATGATGAACTTGCAGAAATCATCAGAGACAGGCAAGTGAAGGCCGCTAGAGCCAAAGGCACATCGGTGCCCCTGCTTTTGGATCCGATGAAAATCCTCGACTACATTGACCTCTGGCACAAGGATCCAAACACCCCCATGCCTGATTTTTAACTGACTCCTGGTCAAAGTCACATGCTGACCCATTTCATCACTCAAGAGAAATGGAAGTTTGAAAAGGCTCGTGAAATCAAGAAGGCTCAATACAGAAAGGCGAAGCTCCTGAAGAAAAACGTTGTCAGAATGACACCTGAGGAACTTCTCCAGGCTCAGTCTAAAATCCAAGCCCTCAGCAAAGACTTCGATGCATACTATGTTGATTGGCAAGGAGCCAAAGTGAGATTAAATCAACTGACGAAGAAAATGACAACTATTGCAGCCCCATCGCAACAAGAAAATCTTCAGTGTAGACTCTGCTCAGCTCTTTGAAGAACATGCCAAGACCGTTGATGACTTTCACTGCTGATGAAAATGTAAGTTCGGGTGATGACTCCATCCGGCCATTGAAGAAATTGCCGGGGCATCCACTAGTGGTGCGCTCAAGAAACTGAAGAGATCGGGGCAACTGCATCAGTTGTGCCTGAAGAAAATCAACCAGATTCCTCAGCTCCTCCCGCGCCTACACCAACTCCAATTCTTCCTTCTGCCTATGAAGTGAAGAAGACCAAGGCTGCAGAGCGAGCTGCAGTGAAGAAAAGGAAGGCATCAGCTACGTCAAATTCTTCGGCTGCGAAGAAAATGAAGCCTATGACCAGCTCACTTGAACATCCAATTGATGTTGTTCCAATTTCCTCCATGTCATCAAAGGAAATTGTTCCTTTTGGAGAAGACTACAAGATCCCAAGCGGATCTGATGAAGAAAATCATTCTGCTGCTTCGTCAGAGCAGATTGATGAAGAAATTGAAGTGGATACCATCCCTTCAACGACAGTCATTTCCTCACCTATGCCTCAGTTCACAGCTGAAGAGGCTGTTGTTGAGGAAATAGAAGATGAAGATGTGGATATTGGATGCACCACACCTGTGATGAACGATGACTTCTGGGAAAGTCAGCATCCCAATACTCCTCCCTTCACTCCCATTCAACAGATTCCTCAGTCCCTCGGCAACAACAGTTCAAATGGGCTCTGAAGAAACTCATCCCACTTCCTCTGTTCATGAAGAAATTCCAGCCACTAGTGCTGAAGAACCTGCTGCTACTGATCCACAGATTGCACAAGAAGAGGAACCAGAAATCCCTCAGCCTGAAGCACCTGAGCTCGCGATTCCTGAGGTGGTACTGCAAATCACTGACACCCCTCTGCCAAAGCCGAAGAATCCGTTCTCAAGCAAACAGATGTTCAAGGCTGAAGACTTCTTTTCCGAGCATGTGTTCTTCACTGACTACAACCCATATGACTCTGCTCGCATAAGGAAGAGGCGTTTCTGGACTGCTGGTCAAGCCAACTTCTATTCCTCAGTGCTGTTTGACAAGGACAAAATCTTCGATCATGAACATATTCCTCACGTGGATATGGAATCTCGCCATGCTTCGAGCCAGTCCTCGGTGTTCTTCATGATGCAGATTACTCAATTTCGCAATGACATCCGTGATTGGAATGAAGAACTCATTCTTGATTCTACGCTAATCGCATATCACCGAGACGCCGAAGATGTCAATTCATGGGTGTTGTATTGGATGACCGAAAACACTCACTACAAGGCACCAAACAACTGAATTGCTTCGTGTCCTTCCTCTCGATCCTCCCTTGGCGAGGCACGCGTTGCATCTACAATGACCACTGGCTGTCAAATCACTACATGCAAGTGCTCATGAAGCCTTTGAAGCTTGGGCAGGCCCCACGAACCAAATTCCTCGTCAAGGAATTGCTCTATGTGCCTCGGACTGTCTATCGCATTCTGACGAAGACAATGAGTCCTATCAAAGGCCACGACTCAAATGATGAAGATGTCGTTGGCATCATGAAGAATATGCTTTTCAACATCATTCATGGCGTTCCCGTCAACTTCCATGATTTCTTCATGAGGACTCTGGCAAATGTTGCTATGTCACCTTTTGAGTGAAGCCCTATCGCCTTGGATTATGAGATTCATAAGGGCAAGATCTTCTTTGAATTACAAAGTCGACACTCTGAACCACGGTAGCTACTTGCCTCCCATTGAAGTCCTCAAGCGGCCGGTTCATCATCGATGATAAAGGCAAGGCAATTGCTTGTGATCGATGAAGGCATTCGTCCATTGGATGGTCAATTTCTCCTGGCTACATCTTACTCGACCAATGACGACTCTGCTACACATGACACTACCGCAAATACCTCGGTAAGCAAAATCCTCAAGCCACGGCACCGAGGTGATGTGACCGTGAGTTACTCCTCAGTCTTCATCGAAGAGGTTGATCGCAATCACAAATGGGTGAAGCGTCAGTTTGGTGCACTTCTTCACAACATGACCTCAATGCACAATGCAGCGAAGAAAAACCACTACTACCTTCATGAAACCCTCAACCGCACCTGGGCTGTCCTCACTCGATCATGTCTATAGCATACCAAGAACCGAAGACTATGGGTCTCAAGCAAGAATTTGGTGTCTGCACCTCCTCGAAGAAATTCAAGAGGGTCAAAGTTCACGATCGGTGGCCAGCTCTTATTCTTCATCGCGTGACACCGATGAGTATGAAGATTTGGACGACAACTGCGGCAGCCTCGCTACAACAAACAACCCGACAATCTTTGGCGCTCCTCCATCAACTTGAAATTATTCAGGGGCGTTAGTCCTCAGTTTCGATCCTTTTGGTCATTTGATGACAAAGGGGGAGAAATCTGAGTTAGTCTTCAAGCAGGTCTATATTAAGGGCGTTTTTTTAAGTTGCAACTCTCGTTCTTCCGAAACTTTTATTGGATCGAGTTGTAATCTTAAACCCGATGGTGCTCTGATACTTTTGGATGGTGCTTTTGTTGCACTATGCTCCGATACTCTTGATGCTTTCGGCATGCTTATTCCTCGTTAATATTATTGCACGCATGCTGAATTACATCAGCCACCATATTTCATCATGCATTTCAAATTCTTCATATGATATATCAAATGCATGTATGAATTACAAGATATAGGGGGAGATCTCCATGATTCATCTCTTCAAGTGTGCATTGCTTCAAAAGCAAATTCCTCACTATGCACAACTTCAGGGGGAGTTCTTCTATATCTTGCAATCAAATTCCTCAATATCAGTATTTACACTTCATATGTTTATCCCCGTTGAAAACTTAACCTATGTTGTCATCAATCACCAAAAAGGGGGAGATTGTAAGTGCATCTAGTGCCCCTTAGTGATTTTGGTGTATTGAAGACTTATAGGTTAAGGATCTAATGTGTTTGTGAGTGTACACAGGTCTATAAGTCTATGAGGAGTTTGATATTTGAGAGAAAGTCGACCCTAAAATGAAGTTCTTCGATGAAGACTTTGATATTTTGAAGACTTTCGAAGACTTTGAAAGTGAAGAAATTGGTGTGACCTTGAAGACTTGATATTCATTTGAGGAACATGAAGCGTGAAGACTTTTGCTTTCATAGTTTCATTTTCTCTTTCTTGAGTCATAGGAAACACCGTCATTGTTAAAGGGGTCGAGGAAATACTAAGGAAAAATTTCCATGTGATGCTCAACTCAAAATCCTACACCTACCAATCCCTTGAGTGAAGCCATTGGAAATCTCATACAGATTCAGTCAATTCTTGATGTGAGACGCAGATCTTCAGTCACTTGAGGACTTTGCTCGAGTGAGGAGTTAGGAATTCACCGGTCTTGAATTGCCTACAGTGAGGAACATGATAGCC